>CM075651.1:32502500-33752500 GCA_037953625.1 Crotalaria pallida | reverse complement strand
TGGGGTTCACTTGACTAAGTTGATTAGAATGTGGGGTTCACTTGATTAAGTTGATTAGTGTGTGGGGTTCACTTGACTAAGTTAATTGGAATGTGGGGTTCACTTGACTAAATTGATTATTGTGTGGGGTTCACTTGACTAAGTTGATAATTGTGTGGGGTTCACTTGTATAAGTTGAATAGAATGTGGGGTTCACTTGACTAAGTTGATTATTGTGTGGGGTTCACTTGACTAAGTTGATTATTGTGTGGGGTTCACTTGACTAAGTTGATTAGAATGTGGGGTTCACTTGATTAAGTTGATAGGAATGTGGGGTTCACTTGACTAAGTTGATTCGAATGTGGGGTTCACTTGACTAAGTTGATTATTGTGTGGGGTTCACTTGATTAAGTTGATTAGAGTGTGGGGTTCAATTGACTAAGTTGATTGGAATGTGGGGTTCACTTGACTAAGTTGATTAGAATGTGGGGTTCACTTGATTAAGTTGATTAGTGTGTGGGGTTCACTTGACTAAGTTAATTGGAATGTGGGGTTCACTTGACTAAGTTGATTGGAATGTGGGGTTCACATGACTAAATTGATTATTGTGTGGGGTTCACTTGACTAAGTTGATTATTGTGTGGGGTTCACTTGAATAAGTTGATTAGAATGTGGGGTTCACTTGACTAAGTTGATTATTGTGTGGGGTTCACTTGACTAAGTTGATTGGAATGTGGGGTTCATTTGACTAAGTTGATTAGAATGTGGGGTTCACTTGATTAAGTTGATTGGAATGTGGGGTTCACTTGACTAAGTTGATTAGAATGTGGGGTTCACTTGACTAAGTTGATTATTTTGTGGGGTTCACTTGATTAAGTTGATTAGAATGTGGGGTTCAATTGACTAAGTTGATTAGAATGTGGGGTTCACTTGACTAATTTGATTAGAATGTGGGGTTCACTTGACTAAATTGATTATTGTGTGGGGTTCCCTTGACTAAGTTGATTGGAATGTGGGGTTCACTTGATTAAGTTGATTAGAATGTGGGGTTCAATTGATTAAGTTGATTGGAATGTGGGGTTCACTTGATTAAGTTGATTAGAATGTGGGGTTCACTTGTTTAAGTTGATTGGAATGTGGGGTTCACTTGACTAAGTTGATTAGCATGTGGGGTTCATTTGACTAAGTTGATTATTGTGTGGGGTTCACTTGACTAAGTTGATTAGACTGTGGGGTTCAATTGACTAAGTTGATTGGAATGTGGGGTTCACTTGACTAAGTTGATTCGAATGTGGGGTTCACTTGACTAAGTTGATTAGAATGTGGGGTTCACTTGACTAAGTTGATTAGAATGTGGGGTTCACTTGACTAAGTTGATTATTGTGTGGGGTTCACTTGACTAAGTTGATTGGAATGTGGGGTTCATTTGACTAAGTTGATTAGAATGTGGGGTTCACTTGATTAAGTTGATTGGAATGTGGGGTTCACTTGACTAAGTTGATTAGAATGTGGGGTTCACTTGACTAAGTTGATTATTTTGTGGGGTTCACTTGATTAAGTTGATTAGAATGTGGGGTTCAATTGACTAAGTTGATTAGAATGTGGGGTTCACTTGACTAATTTGATTAGAATGTGGGGTTCACTTGACTAAATTGATTATTGTGTGGGGTTCCCTTGACTAAGTTGATTGGAATGTGGGGTTCACTTGATTAAGTTGATTAGAATGTGGGGTTCAATTGATTAAGTTGATTGGAATGTGGGGTTCACTTGAGTAAGTTGATTAGAATGTGGGGTTCACTTGTTTAAGTTGATTGGAATGTGGGGTTCACTTGACTAAGTTGATTAGCATGTGGGGTTCACTTGACTAAGTTGATTATTGTGTGGGGTTCACTTGACTAAGTTGATTAGAATGTGGGGTTCACTTGACTAAGTTGATTAGAATGTGGGGTTCACTTGACTAAGTTGATTAGAATGTGGGGTTCACTTGACTAAGTTGATTATTGTGTGGGGTTCACTTGACTAAGTTGATTAGAATGTGGGGTTCAATTGACTAAGTTGATTGGAATGTGGGGTTCACTTGACTAAGTTGATTAGAATGTGGGGTTCACTTGACTGATTAGAATGTGGGGTTCACTTTACTAAGTTTATTAGAATGTGGGGTTCACTTGATTAAGTTGATTAGTGTGTGGGGTTCACTTGACTATGTTGATTGGAATGTGGGATTTACTTGACTAAGTTGATTGGAATGTGAGGTTCACTTGACTAAATTGATTATTGTGTGGTGTTCACTTGACTACGTTGATTATTGTGAGGGGTTCACTTGAATAAGTTGATTAGAATGTGGGGTTCACTTGACTAAGTTGATTATTGTGTGGGGTTCACTTGACTAAGTTGATTTGAATGTGGGGTTCATTTGACTAAGTTGATTAGAATGTGTGGTTCACTTGATTAAGTTGATTGGAATGTGGGGTTCACTTGACTAAGTTGATTAGAATGTGTGGTTCACATGACTAAGTTGATTATTGTGTGCGGTTCACTTGATTAAGTTGATTAGAATGTGGGGTTCAATTGACTAAGTTGATTGGAATGTGGCGTTCATTTGACTAAGTTGATTAGAATGTGGGGTTCACTTGACTATGTTGATTCGAATGTGGGGTTCACTTGATTAAGTTGATTGAAATGTGGGTTTCACTTGATGAAGTTGATTCGTGTGTGGGGTTCACTTGATTAAGTTGATTAGAATGTGGGGTTCACTTGACTAAGTTGATTATTGTGTGGGGTTCACTTGATTAAGTTGATTAGAGTGTGGGGTTCAATTGACTAAGTTGATTGGAATGTGGGGTTCACTTGACTAAGTTGATTAGAATGTGGGGTTCACTTGATTAAGTTGATTAGTGTGTGGGGTTCACTTGACTAAGTTAATTGGAATGTGGGGTTCACTTGACTAAGTTGATTATTGTGTGGGGTTCACTTGTATAAGTTGAATAGAATGTGGGGTTCACTTGACTAAGTTGATTATTGTGTGGGGTTCACTTGACTAAGTTGATTGGAATGTGGGGTTCATTTGACTAAGTTGATTAGAATGTGGGGTTCACTTGATTAAGTTGATAGGAATGTGGGGTTCACTTGACTAAGTTGATTAGAATGTGGGGTTCACTTGACTAAGTTGATTATTGTGTGGGGTTCACTTGATTAAGTTGATTAGAGTGTGGGGTTCAATTGACTAAGTTGATTGGAATGTGGGGTTCACTTGACTAAGTTGATTAGAATGTGGGGTTCACTTGATTAAGTTGATTAGTGTGTGGGGTTCACTTGACTAAGTTAATTGGAATGTGGGGTTCACTTGACTAAGTTGATTGGAATGTGGGGTTCACTTGACTAAATTGATTATTGTGTGGGGTTCACTTGACTAAGTTGATTATTGTGTGGGGTTCACTTGAATAAGTTGATTAGAATGTGGGGTTCACTTGACTAAGTTGATTATTGTGTGGGGTTCACTTGACTAAGTTTATTGGAATGTGGGGTTCATTTGACTAAGTTGATTAGAATGTGCGGTTCACTTGATTAAGTTGATTGGAATGTGGGGTTCACTTGACTAAGTTGATTAGAATGTGGGGTTCACTTGACTAAGTTGATTATTTTGTGGGGTTCACTTGATTAAGTTGATTAGAATGTGGGGTTCAATTGACTAAGTTGATTAGAATGTGGGGTTCACTTGACTAATTTGATTAGAATGTGGGGTTCACTTGACTAAATTGATTATTGTGTGGGGTTCCCTTGACTAAGTTGATTGGAATGTGGGGTTCACTTGATTAAGTTGATTAGAATGTGGGGTTCAATTGATTAAGTTGATTGGAATGTGGGGTTCACTTGATTAAGTTGATTAGAATGTGGGGTTCACTTTTTAAGTTGATTGGAATGTGGGGTTCACTTGACTAAGTTGATTAGCATGTGGGGTTCACTTGACTAAGTTGATTATTGTGTGGGGTTCACTTGACTAAGTTGATTAGAATGTGGGGTTCAATTGACTAAGTTGATTGGAATGTGGGGTTCACTTGACTATGTTGATTAGAATGTGGGGTTCACTTGACTGATTAGAATGTGGGGTTCACTTGACTAAGTTTATTAGAATGTGGGGTTCACTTGACTAAGTTGATTATTGTGTGGGGTTCACTTGACTAAGTAGATTGAAATGTGAGGTTCAATTGACTAAGTTGATTATTGTGTGTGGTTCACTTGACTAAGTTGATTAGAATGTGGGGTTCACTTGACTAAGTTGATTAGAATGTGGGGTTCACTTTGTTAAGTTGATTATTGTGTGGGGTTCACTTGACTAATTTGATTGGAACGTGGGGTTCAATTGACTAAGTTGATTATTGTGTGGGGTTCACTTGACTTAGATGATTAGAATGTAGGGTTCACTTGACTAAGTTGATTAGAATGTGGGGTTCACTTGATTAAGTTGATTGGAATGTGGGGTTCACTTGACTAAGTTGTTTGGAATGTGGGGTTCACTTGACTAAGTTGATTTGAATGTGGGGTTCAATTGACTAAGTTGATAGGAATGTGGGGTTCACTTGACTAAGTTGATTAGAATGTGGGGTTCACTTGATTAAGTTGATTAGTGTGTGGGGTTCACTTGACTAAGTTGATTGGAATGTGGGATTTACTTGACTAAGTTGATTGGAATGTGAGGTTCACTTGACTAAATTGATTATTGTGTGGGGTTCACTTGACTACGTTGATTATTGTGAGGGGTTCACTTGAATAAGTTGATTAGAATGTGGGGTTCACTTCACTAAGTTGATTATTGTGTGGGGTTCACTTGACTAATTTGATTTGAATGTGGGGTTCATTTGACTAAGTTGATTAGAATGTGTGGTTCACTTGATTAAGTTGATTGGAATGTGGGGTTCACTTGACTAAGTTGATTAGAATGTGTGGTTCACATGACTAAGTTGATTATTGTGTGGGGTTCACTTGATTAAGTTGATTAGAATGTGGGGTTCAATTGACTAAGTTGATTGGAATGTGGGGTTCATTTGACTAAGTTGATTAGAATGTGGGGTTCACTTGACTTTGTTGATTCGAATGTGGGGTTCACTTGATTAAGTTGATTGAAATGTGGGTTTCACTTGATGAAGTTGATTCGTGTGTGGGGTTCACTTGATTAAGTTGATTAGAATGTGGGGTTCACTTGACTAAGTTTATTGGAATGTGGGGTTCACTTGACTAAGTTTATTGGAATGTGGAGTTCACTGGACTAAGTTGATTAGAATGTGGGGTTCACTTGATTAAGTTGATTAGTGTGTGGGGTTCACTTGACTAAGTTGATTGGAATTTGGGGTTCATTTGACTAAATTAATTGGAATGTGGGGTTCACTTGACTAAATTGATTATTGTGTGGGTTTCACTTGACTAAGTTGATTATTGTGTGGGGTTCACTTGTATAAGTTGAATAGAATGTGGGGTTCACTTGACTAAGTTGATTATTGAGTGGGGTTCACTTGACTAAGTTGATTGGAATGTGGGGTTCATTTGACTAAGTTGATTAGAATGTGGGGTTCACTTGATTAAGTTGATAGGAATGTGGGGTTCACTTGACTAAGTTGATTAGAATGTGGGGTTCACTTGACTAAGTTGATTATTGTGTGGGGTTCACTTGATTAAGTAGATTAGAGTGTGGGGTTCAATTGACTAAGTTGATTGGAATGTGGGGTTCACTTGATTAAGTTGATTAGAATGTGGGGTTCACTTGTTTAAGTTGATTGGAATGTGGGGTTCACTTGACTAAGTTGATTAGCATGTGGGGTTCACTTGACTAAGTTGATTATTGTGTGGGGTTCACTTGACTAAGTTGATTAGAATGTGGGGTTCAATTGACTAAGTTGATTGGAATTTGGGGTTCACTTGACTAAGTTGATTAGAATGTGGGGTTCACTTGACTGATTAGAATGTGGGGTTCACTTTACTAAGTTTATTAGAATGTGGGGTTCACTTGATTAAGTTGATTAGTGTGTGGGGTTCACTTGACTATGTTGATTGGAATGTGGGATTTACTTGACTAAGTTGATTGGAATGTGAGGTTCACTTGACTAAATTGATTATTGTGTGGTGTTCACTTGACTACGTTGATTATTGTGAGGGGTTCACTTGAATAAGTTGATTAGAATGTGGGGTTCACTTGACTAAGTTGATTATTGTGTGGGGTTCACTTGACTAAGTTGATTTGAATGTGGGGTTCATTTGACTAAGTTGATTAGAATGTGTGGTTCACTTGATTAAGTTGATTGGAATGTGGGGTTCACTTGACTAAGTTGATTAGAATGTGTGGTTCACATGACTAAGTTGATTATTGTGTGCGGTTCACTTGATTAAGTTGATTAGAATGTGGGGTTCAATTGACTAAGTTGATTGGAATGTGGGGTTCATTTGACTAAGTTGATTAGAATGTGGGGTTCACTTGACTATGTTGATTCGAATGTGGGGTTCACTTGATTAAGTTGATTGAAATGTGGGTTTCACTTGATGAAGTTGATTCGTGTGTGGGGTTCACTTGATTAAGTTGATTAGAATGTGGGGTTCACTTGACTAAGTTGATTATTGTGTGGGGTTCACTTGATTAAGTTGATTAGAGTGTGGGGTTCAATTGACTAAGTTGATTGGAATGTGGGGTTCACTTGACTAAGTTGATTAGAATGTGGGGTTCACTTGATTAAGTTGATTAGTGTGTGGGGTTCACTTGACTAAGTTAATTGGAATGTGGGGTTCACTTGACTAAGTTGATTATTGTGTGGGGTTCACTTGTATAAGTTGAATAGAATGTGGGGTTCACTTGACTAAGTTGATTATTGTGTGGGGTTCACTTGACTAAGTTGATTGGAATGTGGGGTTCATTTGACTAAGTTGATTAGAATGTGGGGTTCACTTGATTAAGTTGATAGGAATGCGGGGTTCACTTGACTAAGTTGATTAGAATGTGGGGTTCACTTGAATAAGTTGATTATTGTGTGGGGTTCACTTGATTAAGTTGATTAGAGTGTGGGGTTCAATTGACTAAGTTGATTGGAATGTGGGGTTCACTTGACTAAGTTGATTAGAATGTGGGGTTCACTTGATTAAGTTGATTAGTGTGTGGGGTTCACTTGACTAAGTTAATTGGAATGTGGGGTTCACTTGACTAAGTTGATTGGAATGTGGGGTTCACTTGACTAAATTGATTATTGTGTGGGGTTCACTTGACTAAGTTGATTATTGTGTGGGGTTCACTTGAATAAGTTGATTAGAATGTGGGGTTCACTTGACTAAGTTGATTATTGTGTGGGGTTCACTTGACTAAGTTTATTGGAATGTGGGGTTCATTTGACTAAGTTGATTAGAATGTGCGGTTCACTTGATTAAGTTGATTGGAATGTGGGGTTCACTTGACTAAGTTGATTAGAATGTGGGGTTCACTTGACTAAGTTGATTATTTTGTGGGGTTCACTTGATTAAGTTGATTAGAATGTGGGGTTCAATTGACTAAGTTGATTAGAATGTGGGGTTCACTTGACTAATTTGATTAGAATGTGGGGTTCACTTGACTAAATTGATTATTGTGTGGGGTTCCCTTGACTAAGTTGATTGGAATGTGGGGTTCACTTGATTAAGTTGATTAGAATGTGGGGTTCAATTGATTAAGTTGATTGGAATGTGGGGTTCACTTGATTAAGTTGATTAGAATGTGGGGTTCACTTTTTAAGTTGATTGGAATGTGGGGTTCACTTGACTAAGTTGATTAGCATGTGGGGTTCACTTGACTAAGTTGATTATTGTGTGGGGTTCACTTGACTAAGTTGATTAGAATGTGGGGTTCAATTGACTAAGTTGATTGGAATGTGGGGTTCACTTGACTATGTTGATTAGAATGTGGGGTTCACTTGACTGATTAGAATGTGGGGTTCACTTGACTAAGTTTATTAGAATGTGGGGTTCACTTGACTAAGTTGATTATTGTGTGGGGTTCACTTGACTAAGTAGATTGAAATGTGAGGTTCAATTGACTAAGTTGATTATTGTGTGTGGTTCACTTGACTAAGTTGATTAGAATGTGGGGTTCACTTGACTAAGTTGATTAGAATGTGGGGTTCACTTTGTTAAGTTGATTATTGTGTGGGGTTCACTTGACTAATTTGATTGGAACGTGGGGTTCAATTGACTAAGTTGATTATTGTGTGGGGTTCACTTGACTTAGATGATTAGAATGTAGGGTTCACTTGACTAAGTTGATTAGAATGTGGGGTTCACTTGATTAAGTTGATTGGAATGTGGGGTTCACTTGACTAAGTTGTTTGGAATGTGGGGTTCACTTGACTAAGTTGATTCGAATGTGGGGTTCAATTGACTAAGTTGATAGGAATGTGGGGTTCACTTGACTAAGTTGATTAGAATGTGGGGTTCACTTGATTAAGTTGATTAGTGTGTGGGGTTCACTTGACTAAGTTGATTGGAATGTGGGATTTACTTGACTAAGTTGATTGGAATGTGAGGTTCACTTGACTAAATTGATTATTGTGTGGGGTTCACTTGACTACGTTGATTATTGTGAGGGGTTCACTTGAATAAGTTGATTAGAATGTGGGGTTCACTTCACTAAGTTGATTATTGTGTGGGGTTCACTTGACTAATTTGATTTGAATGTGGGGTTCATTTGACTAAGTTGATTAGAATGTGTGGTTCACTTGATTAAGTTGATTGGAATGTGGGGTTCACTTGACTAAGTTGATTAGAATGTGTGGTTCACATGACTAAGTTGATTATTGTGTGGGGTTCACTTGATTAAGTTGATTAGAATGTGGGGTTCAATTGACTAAGTTGATTGGAATGTGGGGTTCATTTGACTAAGTTGATTAGAATGTGGGGTTCACTTGACTTTGTTGATTCGAATGTGGGGTTCACTTGATTAAGTTGATTGAAATGTGGGTTTCACTTGATGAAGTTGATTCGTGTGTGGGGTTCACTTGATTAAGTTGATTAGAATGTGGGGTTCACTTGACTAAGTTTATTGGAATGTGGGGTTCACTTGACTAAGTTTATTGGAATGTGGAGTTCACTGGACTAAGTTGATTAGAATGTGGGGTTCACTTGATTAAGTTGATTAGTGTGTGGGGTTCACTTGACTAAGTTGATTGGAATTTGGGGTTCACTTGACTAAGTTAATTGGAATGTGGGGTTCACTTGACTAAATTGATTATTGTGTGGGTTTCACTTGACTAAGTTGATTATTGTGTGGGGTTCACTTGTATAAGTTGAATAGAATGTGGGGTTCACTTGACTAAGTTGATTATTGAGTGGGGTTCACTTGACTAAGTTGATTGGAATGTGGGGTTCATTTGACTAAGTTGATTAGAATGTGGGGTTCACTTGATTAAGTTGATAGGAATGTGGGGTTCACTTGACTAAGTTGATTAGAATGTGGGGTTCACTTGACTAAGTAGATTATTGTGTGGGGTTCACTTGATTAAGTAGATTAGAGTGTGGGGTTCAATTGACTAAGTTGATTGGAATGTGGGTTTCACTTGACTAAGTTGATTCGAATGTAGGGTTCAATTGACTAAGTTGATTGGAATGTGGGGTTCACTTGACTAAGTTGATTCGAATGTGGGGTTCACTTGATTAAGTTGATTAGTGTGTGGCGTTCCCTTGACTAAGTTGATTGGAATGTGGGGTTCACTTGACAAAGTTGATTGGAATGTGGGGTTCACTTGACTAAATTGATTATTGTGTTGGGTTCACTTGACTAAGTTGATTATTGTGAGGGGTTCACTTGAATAAGTTGATTAGAATGTGGGGTTCACTTGACTAAGTTGATTATTGTGTGGGGTTCACATGACTAAGTTAATTGGAATGTGGGGTTCATTTGACTAAGTTGATTAGAATGTGGGGTTCACTTGACTAAGTTGATTAGAATGTGGGGTTCACTTGACTAAGTTGATTATTGTGTGGGATTCACTTGACTAATTTGATTGGAATGTGGGGTTCACTTGATTAAGTTGATTATTGTGTGGGGTTCACTTGACTAAGTTGATTGGAATGTGGGGTTCACTTGACTAAGTTGATTGGAATGTGGGGTTCACTTGACTAAATTGATTATTGTGTTGGGTTCACTTGACTAAGTTGATTATTGTGAGGGGTTCACTTGAATAAGTTGATTAGAATGTGGGGTTCACTTGACTAAGTTGATTAGAATGTGGGGTTCACTTGATTAAGTTGATTAGAATGTGGGGTTCAATTGACTAAGTTGATTGGAATGTGGGGTTCACTTGACTAAGTTGATTAGAATGTGGGGTTCACTTGATTAAGTTGATTAGTGTGTGGGGTTCACTTGACTAAGTTGATTGGAATGTGGGGTTCACTTGACTAAGTTGATTGGAATGTGGTGTTCACTTGACTAAATTGATTATTGTGTGGGGTTCACTTGACTAAGTTGATTATTGTGTGGGGTTCACTTGACTAAGTTGATTATTGTGAGGGGTTCACTTGAATAAGTTGATTAGAATGTGGGGTTCACTTGACTAAGTTGATTAGCATGTGGGGTTCACTTGACTAAGTTGATTATTGTGTGGGGTTCACTTGACTAAGTTAATTGGAATGTGGGGTTCATTTGACTAAATTGATTATTGTGTGGGGTTCACTTGTATAAGTTGAATAGAATGTGGGGTTCACTTGACTAAGTTGATTAGAATGTGGGGTTCACTTGACTAAGTTGATTAGAATGTGGGGTTCACTTGATTAAGTTGATTAGAATGTGGGGTTCAATTGACTAAGTTGATTGGAATGTGGGGTTCACTTGACTAAGTTGATTAGAATGTGGGGTTCACTTGATTAAGTTGATTAGTGTGTGGGGTTCACTTGACTAAGTTGATTGGAATGTGGGGTTCACTTGACTAAGTTGATTGCAATGTGGTGTTCACTTGACTAAATTGATTATTGTGTGGGGTTCACTTGACTAAGTTGATTATTGTGTGGGGTTCACTTGACTAAGTTGATTATTGTGAGGGGTTCACTTGAATAAGTTGATTAGAATGTGGGGTTCACTTGACTAAGTTGATTAGCATGTGGGGTTCACTTGACTAAGTTGATTATTGTGTGGGGTTCACTTGACTAAGTTGATTAGAATGTGGGGTTCAATTGACTAAGTTGATTGGAATGTGGGGTTCACCTGACTAAGTTGATTAGAATGTGGGGTTCACTTGACTAAGTTGATTAGAATGTGGGGTTCACTTGATTAAGTTGATTAGTGTGTGGGGTTCACTTGACTAAGTTAATTGGAATGTGGGGTTCACTTGACTAAGTTGATTGGAATGTGGGGTTCACTTGACTAAATTGATTATTGTGTGGGGTTCACTTGACTAAGTTGATTATTGTGTGGGGTTCACTTGAATAAGTTGATTAGAATGTGGGGTTCACTTGACTAAGTTGATTATTGTGTGGGGTTCACTTGACTAAGTTTATTGGAATGTGGGGTTCATTTGACTAAGTTGATTAGAATGCGCGGTTCACTTGATTAAGTTGATTGGAATGTGGGGTTCACTTGACTAAGTTGATTAGAATGTGGGGTTCACTTGACTAAGTTGATTATTTTGTGGGGTTCACTTGATTAAGTTGATTAGAATGTGGGGTTCAATTGACTAAGTTGATTAGAATGTGGGGTTCACTTGACTAATTTGATTAGAATGTGGGGTTCACTTGACTAAATTGATTATTGTGTGGGGTTCCCTTGACTAAGTTGATTGGAATGTGGGGTTCACTTGATTAAGTTGATTAGAATGTGGGGTTCAATTGATTAAGTTGATTGGAATGTGGGGTTCACTTAATTAAGTTGATTAGAATGTGGGGTTCACTTTTTAAGTTGATTGGAATGTGGGGTTCACTTGACTAAGTTGATTAGCATGTGGGGTTCACTTGACTAAGTTGATTATTGTGTGGGGTTCACTTGACTAAGTTGATTAGAATGTGGGGTTCAATTGACTAAGTTGATTGGAATGTGGGGTTCACTTGACTAAGTTGATTAGAATGTGGGGTTCACTTGACTGATTAGAATGTGGGGTTCACTTGATTAAGTAGATTAGAGTGTGGGGTTCAATTGACTAAGTTGATTGGAATGTGGGGTTCACTTGACTAAGTTGTTTGGAATGTGGGGTTCACTTGACTAAGTTGATTCGAATGTAGGGTTCAATTGACTAAGTTGATTGGAATGTGGGGTTCACTTGACTAAGTTGATTCGAATGTGGGGTTCACTTGATTAAGTTGATTAGTGTGTGGCGTTCCCTTGACTAAGTTGATTGGAATGTGGGGTTCACTTGACAAAGTTGATTGGAATGTGGGGTTCACTTGACTAAATTGATTATTGTGTTGGGTTCACTTGACTAAGTTGATTATTGTGAGGGGTTCACTTGAATAAGTTGATTAGAATGTGGGGTTCACTTGACTAAGTTGATTATTGTGTGGGGTTCACTTGACTAAGTTAATTGGAATGTGGGGTTCATTTGACTAAGTTGATTAGAATGTGGGGTTCACTTGACTAAGTTGATTAGAATGTGGGGTTCACTTGACTAAGTTGATTATTGTGTGGGGTTCACTTGACTAAGTAGATTGAAATGTGAGGTTCAATTGACTAAGTTGATTATTGTGTGTGGTTCACTTGACTAAGTTGATTAGAATGTGGGGTTCACTTGACTAAGTTGATTAGAATGTGGGGTTCACTTGACTAAGTTGATTATTGTGTGGGGTTCACTTGACTAATTTGATTGGAACGTGGGGTTCAATTGACTAAGTTGATTATTGTGTGGGGTTCACTTGACTTAGATGATTAGAATGTAGGGTTCACTTGACTAAGTTGATTAGAATGTGGGGTTCACTTGATTAAGTTGATTGGAATGTGGGGTTCACTTGACTAAGTTGTTTGGAATGTGGGGTTCACTTGACTAAGTTGATTCGAATGTGGGGTTCAATTGACTAAGTTGATAGGAATGTGGGGTTCACTTGACTAAGTTGATTAGAATGTGGGGTTCACTTGATTAAGTTGATTAGTGTGTGGGGTTCACTTGACTAAGTTGATTGGAATGTGGGATTTACTTGACTAAGTTGATTGGAATGTGAGGTTCACTTGACTAAATTGATTATTGTGTGGGGTTCACTTGACTACGTTGATTATTGTGAGGGGTTCACTTGAATAAGTTGATTAGAATGTGGGGTTCACTTCACTAAGTTGATTATTGTGTGGGGTTCACTTGACTAATTTGATTTGAATGTGGGGTTCATTTGACTAAGTTGATTAGAATGTGTGGTTCACTTGATTAAGTTGATTGGAATGTGGGGTTCACTTGACTAAGTTGATTAGAATGTGTGGTTCACATGACTAAGTTGATTATTGTGTGGGGTTCACTTGATTAAGTTGATTAGAATGTGGGGTTCAATTGACTAAGTTGATTGGAATGTGGGGTTCATTTGACTAAGTTGATTAGAATGTGGGGTTCATTTGACTTTGTTGATTCGAATGTGGGGTTCACTTGATTAAGTTGATTCAAATGTGGGTTTCACTTGATGAAGTTGATTCGTGTGTGGGGTTCACTTGATTAAGTTGATTAGAATGTGGGGTTCACTTGACTAAGTTTATTGGAATGTGGGGTTCACTTGACTAAGTTTATTGGAATGTGGAGTTCACTGGACTAAGTTGATTAGAATGTGGGGTTCACTTGATTAAGTTGATTAGTGTGTGGGGTTCACTTGACTAAGTTGATTGGAATTTGGGGTTCACTTGACTAAGTTAATTGGAATGTGGGGTTCACTTGACTAAATTGATTATTGTGTGGGTTTCACTTGACTAAGTTGATTATTGTGTGGGGTTCACTTGTATAAGTTGAATAGAATGTGGGCTTCACTTGACTAAGTTGATTGGAATGTGGGGTTCATTTGACTAAGTTGATTAGAATGTGGGGTTCACTTGATTAAGTTGATAGGAATGTGGGGTTCACTTGACTAAGTTGATTAGAATGTGGGGTTCACTTGACTAAGTTGATTATTGTGTGGGGTTCACTTGATTAAGTAGATTAGAGTGTGGGGTTCAATTGACTAAGTTGATTGGAATGTGGGGTTCACTTGACTAAGTTGATTCGAATGTAGGGTTCAATTGACTAAGTTGATTGGAATGTGGGGTTCAATTGACTAAGTTGATTGGAATGTGGGTTTCACTTGACTAAGTTGATTCAAATGTGGGGTTCACTTGATTAAGTTGATTAGTGTGTGACGTTCCCTTGACTAAGTTGATTGGAATGTGGGGTTCACTTGACAAAGTTGATTGGAATGTGGGGTTCACTTGACTAAATTGATTATTGTGTTGGGTTCACTTGACTAAGTTGATTATTGTGAGGGGTTCACTTGAATAAGTTGATTAGAATGTGGGGTTCACTTGACTAAGTTGATTATTGTGTGGGGTTCACTTGACTAAGTTAATTGGAATGTGGGGTTCATTTGACTAAGTTGATTAGAATGTGGGGTTCACTTGACTAAGTTGATTAGAATGTGGGGTTCACTTGACTAAGTTGATTATTGTGTGGGGTTCACTTGACTAATTTGATTGGAATGTGGGGTTCACTTGATTAAGTTGATTATTGTGTGGGGTTCACTTGACTAAGTTGATTGGAATGTGGGGTTCACTTGACTAAGTTGATTGGAATGTGGGGTTCACTTGACTAAATTGATTATTGTGTTGGGTTCACTTGACTAAGTTGATTATTGTGAGGGGTTCACTTGAATAAGTTGATTAGAATGTGGGGTTCACTTGACTAAGTTGATTATTGTGTGGGGTTCACTTGACTAAGTTAATTGGAATGTGGGGTTCATTTGACTAAATTGATTATTGTGTCGGGTTCACTTGACTAAGTTGATTATTGTGTGGGGTTCACTTGTATAAGTTGAATAGAATGTGGGGTTCACTTGACTAAGTTGATTATTGTGTGAGGTTCACTTGACTAAGTTGATTGGAATGTGGGGTTCATTTGACTAAGTTGATTAGAATGTGGGGTTCACTTGACTAAGTTGATTAGAATGTGGGGTTCACTTGATTAAGTTGATTAGAATGTGGGGTTCAATTGACTAAGTTGATTGGAATGTGGGGTTCACTTGACTAAGTTGATTAGAATGTGGGGTTCACTTGATTAAGTTGATTAGTGTGTGGGGTTCACTTGACTAAGTTGATTGGAATGTGGGGTTCACTTGACTAAGTTGATTGGAATGTGGTGTTCACTTGACTAAATTGATTATTGTGTGGGGTTCACTTGACTAAGTTGATTATTGTGTGGGGTTCACTTGACTAAGTTGATTATTGTGAGGGGTTCACTTGAATAAGTTGATTAGAATGTGGGGTTCACTTGACTAAGTTGATTATTGTGTGGGGTTCACTTGACTAAGTTAATTGGAATGTGGGGTTCATTTGACTAAGTTGATTAGAATGTGCGGTTCACTTGATTAAGTTGATTGGAAAGTGGAGTTCACTTGACTAAGTTGATTCGTGTGTGGGGTTCACTTGACTAAGTTGATTAGAATGTGGGGTTCACTTGACTAAGTTGATTAGAATGTGGGGTTCACTTGATTAAGTTGATTAGAATGTGGGGTTCACTTGACTAAGTTGATTAGAATGTGGGGTTCACTTGACTAAGTTGATTATTGTGTGGGGTTCACTTGACTAATTTGATTTGAATGTGGGGTTCAATTGACTAAGTTGATTATTGTGTGGGGTTCACTTGACTTAGATGATTAGAATGTGGGGTTCACTTGACTAAGTTGATTAGAATGTGGGGTTCACTTGATTAAGTTGATTGGAATGTGGGGTTCACTTGACTAAGTTGTTTGGAATGTGGGGTTCACTTGACTAAGAGTATTCGAATGTGGGGTTCAATTGACAAAGTTGATAGGAATGTGGGGTTCACTTGACTAAGTTGATTAGAATGTGGGGTTCACTTGATTAAGTTGATTAGTGTGTGGGGTTCACTTGACTAAGTTGATTGGAATGTGGGATTTACTTGACTAAGTTGATTGGAATGTGAGGTTCACTTGACTAAATTGATTATTGTGTGGGGTTCACTTGACTACGTTGATTATTGTGAGGGGTTCACTTGAATAAGTTGATTGGAATGTGGGGTTCACATGACTAAGTTGATTGGAATGTGGGGTTCACTTGACTAAGTTGATTAGAATGTGGGGTTCACTTTATTAAGTTGATTGGAATGTGGGGTTCACTTGACTAAGTTGTTTGGAAAGTGGGGTTCACTTGACTAAGTTGATTCGAATGTAGGGTTCAATTGACTAAGTTGATTGGAATGTGGGGTTCACTTGACTAAGTTGATTCGAATGTGGGGTTCACTTGATTAAGTTGATTAGTGTGTGGCGTTCCCTTGACTAAGTTGATTGGAATGTGGGGTTCACTTGACAAAGTTGATTGGAATGTGGGGTTCACTTGACTAAATTGATTATTGTGTTGGGTTCACTTGACTAAGTTGATTATTGTGAGGGGTTCACTTGAATAAGTTGATTAGAATGTGGGGTTCACTTGACTAAGTTGATTATTGTGTGGGGTTCACTTGATTAAGTTGATTAGAGTGTGGGGTTCAATTGACTAAGTTGATTGGAATGTGGGGTTCACTTGACTAAGTTGATTAGACTGTGGGGTTCACTTGATTAAGTTGATTAGTGTGTGGGGTTCACTTGACTAAGTTAATTGGAATGTGGGGTTCACTTGACTAAATTGATTATTGTGTGGGGTTCACTTGACTAAGTTGATTATTGTGTGGGGTTCACTTGTATAAGTTGAATAGAA
The DNA here is from genome assembly GCA_037953625.1 of Crotalaria pallida. Lineage (NCBI taxonomy): Eukaryota > Viridiplantae > Streptophyta > Magnoliopsida > Fabales > Fabaceae > Crotalaria > Crotalaria pallida. Next base: position 33,735,666 of record CM075651.1, on the reverse strand, counting down.
TGTGGGGTTCACTTGACTAAGTTGATTATTGTGTGGGGTTCACTTGACTAAGTTGATTGGAATGTGGGGTTCATTTGACTAAGTTGATTAGAATGTGGGGTTCACTTGATTAAGTTGATAGGAATGTGGGGTTCACTTGACTAAGTTGATTAGAATGTGGGGTTCACTTGACTAAGTTGATTATTGTGTGGGGTTCACTTGATTAAGTTGATTAGAGTGTGGGGTTCAATTGACTAAGTTGATTGGAATGTGGGGTTCACTTGACTAAGTTGATTAGAATGTGGGGTTCACTTGATTAAGTTGATTAGTGTGTGGGGTTCACTTGACTAAGTTAATTGGAATGTGGGGTTCACTTGACTAAGTTGATTGGAATGTGGGGTTCACATGACTAAATTGATTATTGTGTGGGGTTCACTTGACTAAGTTGATTATTGTGTGGGGTTCACTTGAATAAGTTGATTAGAATGTGGGGTTCACTTGACTAAGTTGATTATTGTGTGGGGTTCACTTGACTAAGTTGATTGAAATGTGGGGTTCATTTGACTAAGTTGATTAGAATGTGGGGTTCACTTGATTAAGTTGATTGGAATGTGGGGTTCACTTGACTAAGTTGATTAGAATGTGGGGTTCACTTGACTAAGTTGATTATTTTGTGGGGTTCACTTGATTAAGTTGATTAGAATGTGGGGTTCAATTGACTAAGTTGATTAGAATGTGGGGTTCACTTGACTAATTTGATTAGAATGTGGGGTTCACTTGACTAAATTGATTATTGTGTGGGGTTCAATTGACTAAGTTGATTAGAATGTGGGGTTCACTTGATTAAGTTGATTAGAATGTGGGGTTCAATTGATTAAGTTGATTGAAATGTGGGGTTCACTTGACTAAGTTGATTAGAATGTGGGGTTCAATTGATTAAGTTGATTGGAATGTGGGGTTCACTTGACTAAGTTGATTAGAATGTGGGGTTCACTTGATTAAGTTGATTAGTGTGTGGGGTTCACTTGACTAAGTTAATTGGAATGTGGGGTTCACTTGACTAAATTGATTATTGTGTGGGGTTCACTTGACTAAGTTGATTATTGTGTGGGGTTCACTTGTATAAGTTGAATAGAATGTGGGGTTCACTTGACTAATTTGATTATTGTGTGGGGTTCACTTGACTAAGTTGATTGGAATGTGGGGTTCATTTGACTAAGTTTATTAGAATGTGGGGTTCACTTGATTAAGTTGATAGGAATGTGGGGTTCACTTGACTAAGTTGATTAGAATGTGGGGTTCACTTGACTAAGTTGATTATTGTGTGGGGTTCACTTGATTAAGTTGATTAGATTGTGGGGTTCAATTGACTAAGTTGATTGGAATGTGGGGTTCACTTGACTAAGTTGATTAGAATGTGGGGTTCACTTGATTAAGTTGATTAGTGTGTGGGGTTCACTTGCCTAAGTTAATTGGAATGTGGGGTTCACTTGACTAAGTTGATTGGAATGTGGGGTTCACATGACTAAATTGATTATTGTGTGGGGTTCACTTGACTAAGTTGATTATTGTGTGGGGTTCACTTGAATAAGTTGATTAGAATGTGGGGTTCACTTGACTAAGTTGATTATTGTGTGGGGTTCACTTGACTAAGTTGATTGGAATGTGGGGTTCATTTGACTAAGTTGATTAGACAGTGGGGTTCACTTGATTAAGTTGATTGGAATGTGGGGTTCACTTGACTAAGTTGATTATTTTGTGGGGTTCACTTGATTAAGTTGATTAGAATGTGGGATTCAATTGACTAAGTTGATTAGAATGTGGGGTTCACTTGACTAATTTGATTAGAATGTGGGGTTCACTTGACTAAATTGATTATTGTGTGGGGTTCAATTGACTAAGTTGATTAGAATGTGGGGTTCACTTGATTAAGTTGATTAGAATGTGGGGTTCAATTGATTAAGTTGATTGGAATGTGGGGTTCACTTGACTAAGTTGATTAGAATGTGGGGTTCAATTGACTAAGTTGATTGGAATGTGGGGTTCACTTGACTAAGTTGATTAGAATGTGGGGTTTACTTGACTGATTAGAATGTGGGGTTCACTTGACTAAGTTTATTAGAATGTGGGGTTCACTTGACTAAGTTGATTATTGTGTGGGGTTCACTTGACTAAGTTGATTGAAATGTGAGGTTCAATTGACTAAGTTGATTATTGTGTGTGGTTCACTTGACTAAGTTGATTAAAATGTGGGGTTCACTTGACTAAGTTGATTAGAATGTGGGGTTCACTTGACTAAGTTGATTATTGTGTGGGGTTCACTTGACTAATTTGATTGGAATGTGGGGTTCAATTGACTAAGTTGATTATTGTGTGGGGTTCACTTGACTTAGATGATTAGAATGTGGGGTTCACTTGACTAAGTTGATTAGAATGTGGGGTTCACTTGATTAAGTTGATTGGAATGTGGGGTTCACTTGACTAAGTTGTTTGGAATGTGGGGTTCACTTGACTAAGTTGATTCGAATGTGGGGTTCAATTGACTAAGTTGATAGGAATGTGGGGTTCACTTGACTAAGTTGATTAGAATGTGGGGTTCACTTGATTAAGTTGATTAGTGTGTGGGGTTCACTTGACTAAGTTGATTGGAATGTGGGATTTACTTGACTAAGTTGATTGGAATGTGAGGTTCACTTGACTAAATTGATTATTGTGTGGGGTTCACTTGACTACGTTGATTATTGTGAGGGGTTCACTTGAATAAGTTGATTAGAATGTGGGGTTCATTTGACTAAGTTGATTATTGTGTGGGGTTCACTTGACTAAGTTGATTTGAATGTGGGGTTCATTTGACTAAGTTGATTAGAATGTGCGGTTCACTTGATTAAGTTGATTGGAATGTGGGGTTCACTTGACTAAGTTGATTAGAATGTGGGGTTCACATGACTAAGTTGATTATTGTGTGGGGTTCACTTGATTAAGTTGATTAGAATGTGGGGTTCACTTGATTAAGTTGATTGGAATGTGGGGTTCACTTGACTAAGTTGATTAGAATGTGGGGTTCACATGACTAAGTTGATTATTGTGTGGGGTTCACTTGACTAAGTTGATTATTGTGTGGGGTTCACTTGATTAAGTAGATTAGAGTGTGGGGTTCAATTGACTAAGTTGATTGGAATGTGGGGTTCACTTGACTAAGTTGATTCGAATGTAGGGTTCAATTGACTAAGTTGATTGGAATGTGGGGTTCACTTGACTAAGTTGATTCGAATGTGGGGTTCACTTGATTAAGTTGATTGAAATGTGGGTTTCACTTGATGAAGTTGATTCGTGTGTGGGGTTCACTTGATTAAGTTGATTAGAATGTGGGGTTCACTTGACTAAGTTTATTGGAATGTGGGGTTCACTTGACTAAGTTGATTGGAATGTGGAGTTCACTTGACTAAGTTGATTAGAATGTGGGGTTCACTTGACTAATTTGATTATTTTGTGGGGTTCACTTGATTAAGTTGATTAGAATGTGGGGTTCAATTGACTAAGTTGATTAGAATGTGGGGTTCACTTGACTAAGTTGATTAGAATGTGGGGTTCACTTGACTAAATTGATTATTGTGTGGGGTTCACTTGACTAAGTTGATTGGAATGTGGGGTTCATTTGACTAAGTTGATTAGAATGTGGGGTTCACTTGATTAAGTTGATAGGAATGTGGGGTTCACTTGACTAAGTTGATTATTGTGAGGGGTTCACTTGAATAAGTTGATTAGAATGTGGGGTTCACTTCACTAAGTTGATTATTGTGTGGGGTTCACTTGACTAATTTGATTTGAATGTGGGGTTCATTTGACTAAGTTGATTAGAATGTGTGGTTCACTTGATTAAGTTGATTGGAATGTGGGGTTCACTTGACTAAGTTGATTAGAATGTGTGGTTCACATGACTAAGTTGATTATTGTGTGGGGTTCACTTGATTAAGTTGATTAGAATGTGGGGTTCAATTGACTAAGTTGATTGGAATGTGGGGTTCATTTGACTAAGTTGATTAGAATGTGGGGTTCATTTGAATTTGTTGATTCGAATGTGGGGTTCACTTGATTAAGTTGATTGAAATGTGGGTTTCACTTGATGAAGTTGATTCGTGTGTGGGGTTCACTTGATTAAGTTGATTAGAATGTGGGGTTCACTTGACTAAGTTTATTGGAATGTGGGGTTCACTTGACTAAGTTTATTGGAATGTGGAGTTCACTGGACTAAGTTGATTAGAATGTGGGGTTCACTTGATTAAGTTGATTAGTGTGTGGGGTTCACTTGACTAAGTTGATTGGAATTTGGGGTTCACTTGACTAAGTTAATTGGAATGTGGGGTTCACTTGACTAAATTGATTATTGTGTGGGTTTCACTTGACTAAGTTGATTATTGTGTGGGGTTCACTTGTATAAGTTGAATAGAATGTGGGCTTCACTTGACTAAGTTGATTGGAATGTGGGGTTCATTTGACTAAGTTGATTAGAATGTGGGGTTCACTTGATTAAGTTGATAGGAATGTGGGGTTCACTTGACTAAGTTGATTAGAATGTGGGGTTCACTTGACTAAGTTGATTATTGTGTGGGGTTCACTTGATTAAGTAGATTAGAGTGTGGGGTTCAATTGACTAAGTTGATTGGAATGTGGGGTTCACTTGACTAAGTTGATTCGAATGTAGGGTTCAATTGACTAAGTTGATTGGAATGTGGGGTTCAATTGACTAAGTTGATTGGAATGTGGGGTTCACTTGACTAAGTTGATTCAAATGTGGGGTTCACTTGATTAAGTTGATTAGTGTGTGGCGTTCCCTTGACTAAGTTGATTGGAATGTGGGGTTCACTTGACAAAGTTGATTGGAATGTGGGGTTCACTTGACTAAATTGATTATTGTGTTGGGTTCACTTGACTAAGTTGATTATTGTGAGGGGTTCACTTGAATAAGTTGATTAGAATGTGGGGTTCACTTGACTAAGTTGATTATTGTGTGGGGTTCACTTGACTAAGTTAATTGGAATGTGGGGTTCATTTGACTAAGTTGATTAGAATGTGGGGTTCACTTGACTAAGTTGATTAGAATGTGGGGTTCACTTGACTAAGTTGATTATTGTGTGGGGTTCACTTGACTAATTTGATTGGAATGTGGGGTTCACTTGATTAAGTTGATTATTGTGTGGGGTTCACTTGACTAAGTTGATTGGAATGTGGGGTTCACTTGACTAAGTTGATTGGAATGTGGGGTTCACTTGACTAAATTGATTATTGTGTTGGGTTCACTTGACTAAGTTGATTATTGTGAGGGGTTCACTTGAATAAGTTGATTAGAATGTGGGGTTCACTTGACTAAGTTGATTATTGTGTGGGGTTCACTTGACTAAGTTAATTGGAATGTGGGGTTCATTTGACTAAATTGATTATTGTGTCGGGTTCACTTGACTAAGTTGATTATTGTGTGGGGTTCACTTGTATAAGTTGAATAGAATGTGGGGTTCACTTGACTAAGTTGATTATTGTGTGAGGTTCACTTGACTAAGTTGATTGGAATGTGGGGTTCATTTGACTAAGTTGATTAGAATGTGGGGTTCACTTGACTAAGTTGATTAGAATGTGGGGTTCACTTGATTAAGTTGATTAGAATGTGGGGTTCAATTGACTAAGTTGATTGGAATGTGGGGTTCACTTGACTAAGTTGATTAGAATGTGGGGTTCACTTGATTAAGTTGATTAGTGTGTGGGGTTCACTTGACTAAGTTGATTGGAATGTGGGGTTCACTTGACTAAGTTGATTGGAATGTGGTGTTCACTTGACTAAATTGATTATTGTGTGGGGTTCACTTGACTAAGTTGATTATTGTGTGGGGTTCACTTGACTAAGTTGATTATTGTGAGGGGTTCACTTGAATAAGTTGATTAGAATGTGGGGTTCACTTGACTAAGTTGATTATTGTGTGGGGTTCACTTGACTAAGTTAATTGGAATGTGGGGTTCATTTGACTAAGTTGATTAGAATGTGCGGTTCACTTGATTAAGTTGATTGGAAAGTGGAGTTCACTTGACTAAGTTGATTCGTGTGTGGGGTTCACTTGACTAAGTTGATTAGAATGTGGGGTTCACTTGACTAAGTTGATTAGAATGTGGGGTTCACTTGATTAAGTTGATTAGAATGTGGGGTTCACTTGACTAAGTTGATTAGAATGTGGGGTTCACTTGACTAAGTTGATTATTGTGTGGGGTTCACTTGACTAATTTGATTTGAATGTGGGGTTCAATTGACTAAGTTGATTATTGTGTGGGGTTCACTTGACTTAGATGATTAGAATGTGGGGTTCACTTGACTAAGTTGATTAGAATGTGGGGTTCACTTGATTAAGTTGATTGGAATGTGGGGTTCACTTGACTAAGTTGTTTGGAATGTGGGGTTCACTTGACTAAGAGTATTCGAATGTGGGGTTCAATTGACAAAGTTGATAGGAATGTGGGGTTCACTTGACTAAGTTGATTAGAATGTGGGGTTCACTTGATTAAGTTGATTAGTGTGTGGGGTTCACTTGACTAAGTTGATTGGAATGTGGGATTTACTTGACTAAGTTGATTGGAATGTGAGGTTCACTTGACTAAATTGATTATTGTGTGGGGTTCACTTGACTACGTTGATTATTGTGAGAGGTTCACTTGAATAAGTTGATTGGAATGTGGGGTTCACATGACTAAGTTGATTGGAATGTGGGGTTCACTTGACTAAGTTGATTAGAATGTGGGGTTCACTTTATTAAGTTGATTGGAATGTGGGGTTCACTTGACTAAGTTGTTTGGAAAGTGGGGTTCACTTGACTAAGTTGATTCGAATGTAGGGTTCAATTGACTAAGTTGATTGGAATGTGGGGTTCACTTGACTAAGTTGATTCGAATGTGGGGTTCACTTGATTAAGTTGATTAGTGTGTGGCGTTCCCTTGACTAAGTTGATTGGAATGTGGGGTTCACTTGACAAAGTTGATTGGAATGTGGGGTTCACTTGACTAAATTGATTATTGTGTTGGGTTCACTTGACTAAGTTGATTATTGTGAGGGGTTCACTTGAATAAGTTGATTAGAATGTGGGGTTCACTTGACTAAGTTGATTATTGTGTGGGGTTCACTTGATTAAGTTGATTAGAGTGTGGGGTTCAATTGACTAAGTTGATTGGAATGTGGGGTTCACTTGACTAAGTTGATTAGACTGTGGGGTTCACTTGATTAAGTTGATTAGTGTGTGGGGTTCACTTGACTAAGTTAATTGGAATGTGGGGTTCACTTGACTAAATTGATTATTGTGTGGGGTTCACTTGACTAAGTTGATTATTGTGTGGGGTTCACTTGTATAAGTTGAATAGAATGTGGGGTTCACTTGACTAAGTTGATTATTGTGTGGGGTTCACTTGACTAAGTTGATTGGAATGTGGGGTTCATTTGACTAAGTTGATTAGAATGTGGGGTTCACTTGATTAAGTTGATAGGAATGTGGGGTTCACTTGACTAAGTTGATTAGAATGTGGGGTTCACTTGACTAAGTTGATTATTGTGTGGGGTTCACTTGATTAAGTTGATTAGAGTGTGGGGTTCAATTGACTAAGTTGATTGGAATGTGGGGTTCACTTGACTAAGTTGATTAGAATGTGGGGTTCACTTGATTAAGTTGATTAGTGTGTGGGGTTCACTTGACTAAGTTAATTGGAATGTGGGGTTCACTTGACTAAGTTGATTGGAATGTGGGGTTCACATGACTAAATTGATTATTGTGTGGGGTTCACTTGACTAAGTTGATTATTGTGTGGGGTTCACTTGAATAAGTTGATTAGAATGTGGGGTTCACTTGACTAAGTTGATTATTGTGTGGGGTTCACTTGACTAAGTTGATTGAAATGTGGGGTTCATTTGACTAAGTTGATTAGAATGTGGGGTTCACTTGATTAAGTTGATTGGAATGTGGGGTTCACTTGACTAAGTTGATTAGAATGTGGGGTTCACTTGACTAAGTTGATTATTTTGTGGGGTTCACTTGATTAAGTTGATTAGAATGTGGGGTTCAATTGACTAAGTTGATTAGAATGTGGGGTTCACTTGACTAATTTGATTAGAATGTGGGGTTCACTTGACTAAATTGATTATTGTGTGGGGTTCAATTGACTAAGTTGATTAGAATGTGGGGTTCACTTGATTAAGTTGATTAGAATGTGGGGTTCAATTGATTAAGTTGATTGAAATGTGGGGTTCACTTGACTAAGTTGATTAGAATGTGGGGTTCAATTGATTAAGTTGATTGGAATGTGGGGTTCACTTGACTAAGTTGATTAGAATGTGGGGTTCACTTGATTAAGTTGATTAGTGTGTGGGGTTCACTTGACTAAGTTAATTGGAATGTGGGGTTCACTTGACTAAATTGATTATTGTGTGGGGTTCACTTGACTAAGTTGATTATTGTGTGGGGTTCACTTGTATAAGTTGAATAGAATGTGGGGTTCACTTGACTAATTTGATTATTGTGTGGGGTTCACTTGACTAAGTTGATTGGAATATGGGGTTCATTTGACTAAGTTTATTAGAATGTGGGGTTCACTTGATTAAGTTGATAGGAATGTGGGGTTCACTTGACTAAGTTGATTAGAATGTGGGGTTCACTTGACTAAGTTGATTATTGTGTGGGGTTCACTTGATTAAGTTGATTAGATTGTGGGGTTCAATTGACTAAGTTGATTGGAATGTGGGGTTCACTTGACTAAGTTGATTAGAATGTGGGGTTCACTTGATTAAGTTGATTTGTGTGTGGGGTTCACTTGCCTAAGTTAATTGGAATGTGGGGTTCACTTGACTAAGTTGATTGGAATGTGGGGTTCACATGACTAAATTGATTATTGTGTGGGGTTCACTTGACTAAGTTGATTATTGTGTGGGGTTCACTTGAATAAGTTGATTAGAATGTGGGGTTCACTTGACTAAGTTGATTATTGTGTGGGGTTCACTTGACTAAGTTGATTGGAATGTGGGGTTCATTTGACTAAGTTGATTAGACAGTGGGGTTCACTTGATTAAGTTGATTGGAATGTGGGGTTCACTTGACTAAGTTGATTATTTTGTGGGGTTCACTTGATTAAGTTGATTAGAATGTGGGATTCAATTGACTAAGTTGATTAGAATGTGGGGTTCACTTGACTAATTTGATTAGAATGTGGGGTTCACTTGACTAAATTGATTATTGTGTGGGGTTCAATTGACTAAGTTGATTAGAATGTGGGGTTCACTTGATTAAGTTGATTAGAATGTGGGGTTCAATTGATTAAGTTGATTGGAATGTGGGGTTCACTTGACTAAGTTGATTAGAATGTGGGGTTCAATTGACTAAGTTGATTGGAATGTGGGGTTCACTTGACTAAGTTGATTAGAATGTGGGGTTTACTTGACTGATTAGAATGTGGGGTTCACTTGACTAAGTTTATTAGAATGTGGGGTTCACTTGACTAAGTTGATTATTGTGTGGGGTTCACTTGACTAAGTTGATTGAAATGTGAGGTTCAATTGACTAAGTTGATTATTGTGTGTGGTTCACTTGACTAAGTTGATTAGAATGTGGGGTTCACTTGACTAAGTTGATTAGAATGTGGGGTTCACTTGACTAAGTTGATTATTGTGTGGGGTTCACTTGACTAATTTGATTGGAATGTGGGGTTCAATTGACTAAGTTGATTATTGTGTGGGGTTCACTTGACTTAGATGATTAGAATGTGGGGTTCACTTGACTAAGTTGATTAGAATGTGGGGTTCACTTGATTAAGTTGATTGGAATGTGGGGTTCACTTGACTAAGTTGTTTGGAATGTGGGGTTCACTTGACTAAGTTGATTCGAATGTGGGGTTCAATTGACTAAGTTGATAGGAATGTGGGGTTCACTTGACTAAGTTGATTAGAATGTGGGGTTCACTTGATTAAGTTGATTAGTGTGTGGGGTTCACTTGACTAAGTTGATTGGAATGTGGGATTTACTTGACTAAGTTGATTGGAATGTGAGGTTCACTTGACTAAATTGATTATTGTGTGGGGTTCACTTGACTACGTTGATTATTGTGAGGGGTTCACTTGAATAAGTTGATTAGAATGTGGGGTTCATTTGACTAAGTTGATTATTGTGTGGGGTTCACTTGACTAAGTTGATTTGAATGTGGGGTTCATTTGACTAAGTTGATTAGAATGTGCGGTTCACTTGATTAAGTTGATTGGAATGTGGGGTTCACTTGACTAAGTTGATTAGAATGTGGGGTTCACATGACTAAGTTGATTATTGTGTGGGGTTCACTTGATTAAGTTGATTAGAATGTGGGGTTCACTTGATTAAGTTGATTGGAATGTGGGGTTCACTTGACTAAGTTGATTAGAATGTGGGGTTCACATGACTAAGTTGATTATTGTGTGGGGTTCACTTGACTAAGTTGATTATTGTGTGGGGTTCACTTGATTAAGTAGATTAGAGTGTGGGGTTCAATTGACTAAGTTGATTGGAATGTGGGGTTCACTTGACTAAGTTGATTCGAATGTAGGGTTCAATTGACTAAGTTGATTGGAATGTGGGGTTCACTTGACTAAGTTGATTCGAATGTGGGGTTCACTTGATTAAGTTGATTGAAATGTGGGTTTCACTTGATGAAGTTGATTCGTGTGTGGGGTTCACTTGATTAAGTTGATTAGAATGTGGGGTTCACTTGACTAAGTTTATTGGAATGTGGGGTTCACTTGACTAAGTTGATTGGAATGTGGAGTTCACTTGACTAAGTTGATTAGAATGTGGGGTTCACTTGACTAATTTGATTATTTTGTGGGGTTCACTTGATTAAGTTGATTAGAATGTGGGGTTCAATTGACTAAGTTGATTAGAATGTGGGGTTCACTTGACTAAGTTGATTAGAATGTGGGGTTCACTTGACTAAATTGATTATTGTGTGGGGTTCACTTGACTAAGTTGATTGGAATGTGGGGTTCATTTGACTAAGTTGATTAGAATGTGGGGTTCACTTGATTAAGTTGATAGGAATGTGGGGTTCACTTGACTAAGTTGATTATTGTGAGGGGTTCACTTGAATAAGTTGATTAGAATGTGGGGTTCACTTCACTAAGTTGATTATTGTGTGGGGTTCACTTGACTAATTTGATTTGAATGTGGGGTTCATTTGACTAAGTTGATTAGAATGTGTGGTTCACTTGATTAAGTTGATTGGAATGTGGGGTTCACTTGACTAAGTTGATTAGAATGTGTGGTTCACATGACTAAGTTGATTATTGTGTGGGGTTCACTTGATTAAGTTGATTAGAATGTGGGGTTCAATTGACTAAGTTGATTGGAATGTGGGGTTCATTTGACTAAGTTGATTAGAATGTGGGGTTCATTTGACTTTGTTGATTCGAATGTGGGGTTCACTTGATTAAGTTGATTGAAATGTGGGTTTCACTTGATGAAGTTGATTCGTGTGTGGGGTTCACTTGATTAAGTTGATTAGAATGTGGGGTTCACTTGACTAAGTTTATTGGAATGTGGGGTTCACTTGACTAAGTTTATTGGAATGTGGAGTTCACTGGACTAAGTTGATTAGAATGTGGGGTTCACTTGATCAAGTTGATTAGTGTGTGGGGTTCACTTGACTAAGTTGATTGGAATTTGGGGTTCACTTGACTAAGTTAATTGGAATGTGGGGTTCACTTGACTAAATTGATTATTGTGTGGGTTTCACTTGACTAAGTTGATTATTGTGTGGGGTTCACTTGTATAAGTTGAATAGAATGTGGGCTTCACTTGACTAAGTTGATTGGAATGTGGGGTTCATTTGACTAAGTTGATTAGAATGTGGGGTTCACTTGATTAAGTTGATAGGAATGTGGGGTTCACTTGACTAAGTTGATTAGAATGTGGGGTTCACTTGACTAAGTTGATTATTGTGTGGGGTTCACTTGATTAAGTAGATTAGAGTGTGGGGTTCAATTGACTAAGTTGATTGGAATGTGGGCTTCACTTGACTAAGTTGATTCGAATGTAGGGTTCAATTGACTAAGTTGATTGGAATGTGGGGTTCAATTGACTAAGTTGATTGGAATGTGGGGTTCACTTGACTAAGTTGATTCAAATGTGGGGTTCACTTGATTAAGTTGATTAGTGTGTGGCGTTCCCTTGACTAAGTTGATTGGAATGTGGGGTTCACTTGACAAAGTTGATTGGAATGTGGGGTTCACTTGACTAAATTGATTATTGTGTTGGGTTCACTTGACTAAGTTGATTATTGTGAGGGGTTCACTTGAATAAGTTGATTAGAATGTGGGGTTCACTTGACTAAGTTGATTATTGTGTGGGGTTCACTTGACTAAGTTAATTGGAATGTGGGGTTCATTTGACTAAGTTGATTAGAATGTGGGGTTCACTTGACTAAGTTGATTAGAATGTGGGGTTCACTTGACTAAGTTGATTATTGTGTGGGGTTCACTTGACTAATTTGATTGGAATGTGGGGTTCACTTGATTAAGTTGATTATTGTGTGGGGTTCACTTGACTAAGTTGATTGGAATGTGGGGTTCACTTGACTAAGTTGATTGGAATGTGGGGTTCACTTGACTAAATTGATTATTGTGTTGGGTTCACTTGACTAAGTTGATTATTGTGAGGGGTTCACTTGAATAAGTTGATTAGAATGTGGGGTTCACTTGACTAAGTTGATTATTGTGTGGGGTTCACTTGACTAAGTTAATTGGAATGTGGGGTTCATTTGACTAAATTGATTATTGTGTCGGGTTCACTTGACTAAGTTGATTATTGTGTGGGGTTCACTTGTATAAGTTGAATAGAATGTGGGGTTCACTTGACTAAGTTGATTATTGTGTGAGGTTCACTTGACTAAGTTGATTGGAATGTGGGGTTCATTTGACTAAGTTGATTAGAATGTGGGGTTCACTTGACTAAGTTGATTAGAATGTGGGGTTCACTTGATTAAGTTGATTAGAATGTGGGGTTCAATTGACTAAGTTGATTGGAATGTGGGGTTCACTTGACTAAGTTGATTAGAATGTGGGGTTCACTTGATTAAGTTGATTAGTGTGTGGGGTTCACTTGACTAAGTTGATTGGAATGTGGGGTTCACTTGACTAAGTTGATTGGAATGTGGTGTTCACTTGACTAAATTGATTATTGTGTGGGGTTCACTTGACTAAGTTGATTATTGTGTGGGGTTCACTTGACTAAGTTGATTATTGTGAGGGGTTCACTTGAATAAGTTGATTAGAATGTGGGGTTCACTTGACTAAGTTGATTATTGTGTGGGGTTCACTTGACTAAGTTAATTGGAATGTGGGGTTCATTTGACTAAGTTGATTAGAATGTGCGGTTCACTTGATTAAGTTGATTGGAAAGTGGAGATCACTTGACTAAGTTGATTCGTGTGTGGGGTTCACTTGACTAAGTTGATTAGAATGTGGGGTTCACTTGACTAAGTTGATTAGAATGTGGGGTTCACTTGATTAAGTTGATTAGAATGTGGGGTTCACTTGACTAAGTTGATTAGAATGTGGGGTTCACTTGACTAAGTTGATTATTGTGTGGGGTTCACTTGACTAATTTGATTTGAATGTGGGGTTCAATTGACTAAGTTGATTATTGTGTGGGGTTCACTTGACTTAGATGATTAGAATGTGGGGTTCACTTGACTAAGTTGATTAGAATGTGGGGTTCACTTGATTAAGTTGATTGGAATGTGGGGTTCACTTGACTAAGTTGTTTGGAATGTGGGGTTCACTTGACTAAGAGTATTCGAATGTGGGGTTCAATTGACAAAGTTGATAGGAATGTGGGGTTCACTTGACTAAGTTGATTAGAATGTGGGGTTCACTTGATTAAGTTGATTAGTGTGTGGGGTTCACTTGACTAAGTTGATTGGAATGTGGGATTTACTTGACTAAGTTGATTGGAATGTGAGGTTCACTTGACTAAATTGATTATTGTGTGGGGTTCACTTGACTACGTTGATTATTGTGAGGGGTTCACTTGAATAAGTTGATTGGAATGTGGGGTTCACATGACTAAGTTGATTGGAATGTGGGGTTCACTTGACTAAGTTGATTAGAATGTGGGGTTCACTTTATTAAGTTGATTGGAATGTGGGGTTCACTTGACTAAGTTGTTTGGAAAGTGGGGTTCACTTGACTAAGTTGATTCGAATGTAGGGTTCAATTGACTAAGTTGATTGGAATGTGGGGTTCACTTGACTAAGTTGATTCGAATGTGGGGTTCACTTGATTAAGTTGATTAGTGTGTGGCGTTCCCTTGACTAAGTTGATTGGAATGTGGGGTTCACTTGACAAAGTTGATTGGAATGTGGGGTTCACTTGACTAAATTGATTATTGTGTTGGGTTCACTTGACTAAGTTGATTATTGTGAGGGGTTCACTTGAATAAGTTGATTAGAATGTGGGGTTCACTTGACTAAGTTGATTATTGTGTGGGGTTCACTTGATTAAGTTGATTAGAGTGTGGGGTTCAATTGACTAAGTTGATTGGAATGTGGGGTTCACTTGACTAAGTTGATTAGACTGTGGGGTTCACTTGATTAAGTTGATTAGTGTGTGGGGTTCACTTGACTAAGTTAATTGGAATGTGGGGTTCACTTGACTAAATTGATTATTGTGTGGGGTTCACTTGACTAAGTTGATTATTGTGTGGGGTTCACTTGTATAAGTTGAATAGAATGTGGGGTTCACTTGACTAAGTTGATTATTGTGTGGGGTTCACTTGACTAAGTTGATTGGAATGTGGGGTTCATTTGACTAAGTTGATTAGAATGTGGGGTTCACTTGATTAAGTTGATAGGAATGTGGGGTTCACTTGACTAAGTTGATTAGAATGTGGGGTTCACTTGACTAAGTTGATTATTGTGTGGGGTTCACTTGATTAAGTTGATTAGAGTGTGGGGTGTAATTGACTAAGTTGATTGGAATGTGGGGTTCACTTGACTAAGTTGATTAGAATGTGGGGTTCACTTGATTAAGTTGATTAGTGTGTGGGGTTCACTTGACTAAGTTAATTGGAATGTGGGGTTCACTTGACTAAGTTGATTGGAATGTGGGGTTCACATGACTAAATTGATTATTGTGTGGGGTTCACTTGACTAAGTTGATTATTGTGTGGGGTTCACTTGAATAAGTTGATTAGAATGTGGGGTTCACTTGACTAAGTTGATTATTGTGTGGGGTTCACTTGACTAAGTTGATTGAAATGTGGGGTTCATTTGACTAAGTTGATTAGAATGTGGGGTTCACTTGATTAAGTTGATTGGAATGTGGGGTTCACTTGACTAAGTTGATTAGAATGTGGGGTTCACTTGACTAAGTTGATTATTTTGTGGGGTTCACTTGATTAAGTTGATTAGAATGTGGGGTTCAATTGACTAAGTTGATTAGAATGTGGGGTTCACTTGACTAATTTGATTAGAATGTGGGGTTCACTTGACTAAATTGATTATTGTGTGGGGTTCAATTGACTAAGTTGATTAGAATGTGGGGTTCACTTGATTAAGTTGATTAGAATGTGGGGTTCAATTGATTAAGTTGATTGAAATGTGGGGTTCACTTGACTAAGTTGATTAGAATGTGGGGTTCAATTGATTAAGTTGATTGGAATGTGGGGTTCACTTGACTAAGTTGATTAGAATGTGGGGTTCACTTGATTAAGTTGATTAGTGTGTGGGGTTCACTTGACTAAGTTAATTGGAATGTGGGGTTCACTTGACTAAATTGATTATTGTGTGGGGTTCACTTGACTAAGTTGATTATTGTGTGGGGTTCACTTGTATAAGTTGAATAGAATGTGGGGTTCACTTGACTAATTTGATTATTGTGTGGGGTTCACTTGACTAAGTTGATTGGAATGTGGGGTTCATTTGACTAAGTTTATTAGAATGTGGGGTTCACTTGATTAAGTTGATAGGAATGTGGGGTTCACTTGACTAAGTTGATTAGAATGTGGGGTTCACTTGACTAAGTTGATTATTGTGTGGGGTTCACTTGATTAAGTTGATTAGATTGTGGGGTTCAATTGACTAAGTTGATTGGAATGTGGGGTTCACTTGACTAAGTTGATTAGAATGTGGGGTTCACTTGATTTAGTTGATTAGTGTGTGGGGTTCACTTGCCTAAGTTAATTGGAATGTGGGGTTCACTTGACTAAGTTGATTGGAATGTGGGGTTCACATGACTAAATTGATTATTGTGTGGGGTTCACTTGACTAAGTTGATTATTGTGTGGGGTTCACTTGAATAAGTTGATTAGAATGTGGGGTTCACTTGACTAAGTTGATTATTGTGTGGGGTTCACTTGACTAAGTTGATTGGAATGTGGGGTTCATTTGACTAAGTTGATTAGACAGTGGGGTTCACTTGATTAAGTTGATTGGAATGTGGGGTTCACTTGACTAAGTTGATTATTTTGTGGGGTTCACTTGATTAAGTTGATTAGAATGTGGGATTCAATTGACTAAGTTGATTAGAATGTGGGGTTCACTTGACTAATTTGATTAGAATGTGGGGTTCACTTGACTAAATTGATTATTGTGTGGGGTTCAATTGACTAAGTTGATTAGAATGTGGGGTTCACTTGATTAAGTTGATTAGAATGTGGGGTTCAATTGATTAAGTTGATTGGAATGTGGGGTTCACTTGACTAAGTTGATTAGAATGTGGGGTTCAATTGACTAAGTTGATTGGAATGTGGGGTTCACTTGACTAAGTTGATTAGAATGTGGGGTTTACTTGACTGATTAGAATGTGGGGTTCACTTGACTAAGTTTATTAGAATGTGGGGTTCACTTGACTAAGTTGATTATTGTGTGGGGTTCACTTGACTAAGTTGATTGAAATGTGAAGTTCAATTGACTAAGTTGATTATTGTGTGTGGTTCACTTGACTAAGTTGATTAGAATGTGGGGTTCACTTGACTAAGTTGATTAGAATGTGGGGTTCACTTGACTAAGTTGATTATTGTGTGGGGTTCACTTGACTAATTTGATTGGAATGTGGGGTTCAATTGACTAAGTTGATTATTGTGTGGGGTTCACTTGACTTAGATGATTAGAATGTGGGGTTCACTTGACTAAGTTGATTAGAATGTGGGGTTCACTTGATTAAGTTGATTGGAATGTGGGGTTCACTTGACTAAGTTGTTTGGAATGTGGGGTTCACTTGACTAAGTTGATTCGAATGTGGGGTTCAATTGACTAAGTTGATAGGAATGTGGGGTTCACTTGACTAAGTTGATTAGAATGTGGGGTTCACTTGATTAAGTTGATTAGTGTGTGGGGTTCACTTGACTAAGTTGATTGGAATGTGGGATTTACTTGACTAAGTTGATTGGAATGTGAGGTTCACTTGACTAAATTGATTATTGTGTGGGGTTCACTTGACTACGTTGATTATTGTGAGGGGTTCACTTGAATAAGTTGATTAGAATGTGGGGTTCATTTGACTAAGTTGATTATTGTGTGGGGTTCACTTGACTAAGTTGATTTGAATGTGGGGTTCATTTGACTAAGTTGATTAGAATGTGCGGTTCACTTGATTAAGTTGATTGGAATGTGGGGTTCACTTGACTATGTTGATTAGAATGTGGGGTTCACATGACTAAGTTGATTATTGTGTGGGGTTCACTTGATTAAGTTGATTAGAATGTGGGGTTCACTTGATTAAGTTGATTGGAATGTGGGGTTCACTTGACTAAGTTGATTAGAATGTGG
Source organism: Crotalaria pallida (assembly GCA_037953625.1). Taxonomy (NCBI): domain Eukaryota; kingdom Viridiplantae; phylum Streptophyta; class Magnoliopsida; order Fabales; family Fabaceae; genus Crotalaria; species Crotalaria pallida. The sequence continues at coordinate 33,717,882 of CM075651.1, read as the reverse complement.
GGTTCACATGACTAAGTTGATTATTGTGTGGGGTTCACTTGACTAAGTTGATTATTGTGTGGGGTTCACTTGATTAAGTAGATTAGAGTGTGGGGTTCAATTGACTAAGTTGATTGGAATGTGGGGTTCACTTGACTAAGTTGATTCGAATGTAGGGTTCAATTGACTAAGTTGATTGGAATGTGGGGTTCACTTGACTAAGTTGATTCGAATGTGGGGTTCACTTGATTAAGTTGATTGAAATGTGGGTTTCACTTGATGAAGTTGATTCGTGTGTGGGGTTCACTTGATTAAGTTGATTAGAATGTGGGGTTCACTTGACTAAGTTTATTGGAATGTGGGGTTCACTTGACTAAGTTGATTGGAATGTGGAGTTCACTTGACTAAGTTGATTAGAATGTGGGGTTCACTTGACTAATTTGATTATTTTGTGGGGTTCACTTGATTAAGTTGATTAGAATGTGGGGTTCAATTGACTAAGTTGATTAGAATGTGGGGTTCACTTGACTAAGTTGATTAGAATGTGGGGTTCACTTGACTAAATTGATTATTGTGTGGGGTTCACTTGACTAAGTTGATTGGAATGTGGGGTTCATTTGACTAAGTTGATTAGAATGTGGGGTTCACTTGATTAAGTTGATAGGAATGTGGGGTTCACTTGACTAAGTTGATTAGAATGTGGGGTTCACTTGACTAAGTTGATTATTGTGTGGGGTTCACTTGATTAAGTTGATTAGAGTGTGGGGTTCAATTGACTAAGTTGATTGGAATGTGGGGTTCACTTGACTAAGTTGATTAGAACGTGGGGTTCACTTGATTAAGTTGATTAGTGTGTGGGGTTCACTTGACTAAGTTAATTGGAATGTGGGGTTCACTTGAATAAGTTGATTAGACTGTGGGGTTCACTTGACTAAGTTGATTATTGTGTGGGGTTCACTTGACTAAGTTAATTGGAATGTGGGGTTCATTTGACTAAGTTGATTAGAATGTGCGGTTCACTTGATTAAGTTGATTGGAAAGTGGAGTTCACTTGACTAAGTTGATTCCTGTGTGGGGTTCACTTGACTAAGTTGATTAGAATGTGGGGTTCACTTGACTAAGTTGATTAGAATGTGGGGTTCACTTGACTAAGTTGATTGGAATATGGGGTTCACTTGACTAAGTTGATTGGAATGTGGGGTTCACTTGACTAAATTGATTATTTTGTGGGGTTCACTTGACTAAGTTGATTGGAATGTGGGGTTCATTTGACTAAGTTGATTAGAATGTGGGGTTCACTTGATTAAGTTGATAGGAATGTGGGGTTCACTTGACTAAGTTGATTAGAATGTGGGGTTCACTTGACTAAGTTGATTATTGTGTGGGGTTCACATGATTAAGCTGATTAGTGTGTGGGGTTTACTTGACTAAGTTAATTGGAATGTGGGGTTCACTTGAATAAGTTGATTAGACTGTGGGATTCACTTGACTAAGTTGATTATTGTGTGGGGTTCACTTGACTAAGTTAATTGGAATGTGGGGTTCACTTGACTAAGTTGATTAGAATGTGGGGTTCACATGACTAAGTTGATTATTGTGTGGGGTTCACTTGACTAAGTTGATTATTGTGTGGGGTTCACTTGATTAAGTAGATTAGAGTGTGGGGTTCAATTGACTAAGTTGATTGGAATGTGGGGTTCACTTGACTAAGTTGATTCGAATGTAGGGTTCAATTGACTAAGTTGATTGGAATGTGGGGTTCACTTGACTAAGTTGATTCGAATGTGGGGTTCACTTGATTAAGTTGATTGAAATGTGGGTTTCACTTGATGAAGTTGATTCGTGTGTGGGGTTCACTTGATTAAGTTGATTAGAATGTGGGGTTCACTTGACTAAGTTTATTGGAATGTGGGGTTCACTTGACTAAGTTGATTGGAATGTGGAGTTCACTTGACTAAGTTGATTAGAATGTGGGGTTCACTTGACTAATTTGATTATTTTGTGGGGTTCACTTGATTAAGTTGATTAGAATGTGGGGTTCAATTGACTAAGTTGATTAGAATGTGGGGTTCACTTGACTAAGTTGATTAGAATGTGGGGTTCACTTGACTAAATTGATTATTGTGTGGGGTTCACTTGACTAAGTTGATTGGAATGTGGGGTTCATTTGACTAAGTTGATTAGAATGTGGGGTTCACTTGATTAAGTTGATAGGAATGTGGGGTTCACTTGACTAAGTTGATTAGAATGTGGGGTTCACTTGACTAAGTTGATTATTGTGTGGGGTTCACTTGATTAAGTTGATTAGAGTGTGGGGTTCAATTGACTAAGTTGATTGGAATGTGGGGTTCACTTGACTAAGTTGATTAGAACGTGGGGTTCACTTGATTAAGTTGATTAGTGTGTGGGGTTCACTTGACTAAGTTAATTGGAATGTGGGGTTCACTTGAATAAGTTGATTAGACTGTGGGGTTCACTTGACTAAGTTGATTATTGTGTGGGGTTCACTTGACTAAGTTAATTGGAATGTGGGGTTCATTTGACTAAGTTGATTAGAATGTGCGGTTCACTTGATTAAGTTGATTGGAAAGTGGAGTTCACTTGACTAAGTTGATTCGTGTGTGGGGTTCACTTGACTAAGTTGATTAGAATGTGGGGTTCACTTGAGTAAGTTGATTAGAATGTGGGGTTCACTTGACTAAGTTGATTGGAATATGGGGTTCACTTGACTAAGTTGATTGGAATGTGGGGTTCACTTGACTAAATTGATTATTGTGTGGGGTTCACTTGACTAAGTTGATTGGAATGTGGGGTTCATTTGACTAAGTTGATTAGAATGTGGGGTTCACTTGATTAAGTTGATAGGAATGTGGGGTTCACTTGACTAAGTTGATTAGAATGTGGGGTTCACTTGACTAAGTTGATTATTGTGTGGGGTTCACTTGAATAAGTTGATTAGAATGTGGGGTTCACTTGACTAAGTAGATTATTGTGTGGGGTTCACTTGACTACGTTGATTGGAATGTGGGGTTCATTTGACTAAGTTGATTAGAATGTGGGATTCACTTGATTAAGTTGATTGGAATGTGGGGTTCACTTGACTAAGTTGATTAGAATGTGGGGTTCACTTGACTAAGTTGATTATTTTGTGGGGTTCACTTGATTAAGTTGATTAGAATGTGGGGTTCAATTGACTAAGTTGATTAGAATGTGGGGTTCACTTGACTAAGTTGATTAGAATGTGGGGTTCACTTGACTAAATTGATTATTGTGTGGGGTTCAATTGACTAAGTTGATTAGAATGTGGGGTTCACTTGATTAAGTTGATTAGAATGTGGGGTTCAATTGATTAAGTTGATTGGAATGTGGGGTTCACTAGATTAAGTTGATTAGAATGTGGGGTTCACTTGTTTAAGTTGATTGGAATTTGGGGTTCACTTGACTAAGTTGATTAGAATGTGGGGTTCACTTGACTAAGTTGATTATTGTGTGGGGTTCACTTGACTAAGTTGATTAGAATGTGGGGTTCAATTGACTAAGTTGATTGGAATGTGGGGTTCACTTGACTAAGTTGATTAGAATGTGGGGTTCACTTGACTGATTAGAATGTGGGGTTCACTTGACTAAGTTTATTAAAATGTGGGGTTCACTTGACTAAGTTGATTATTGTGTGGGGTTCACTTGACTAAGTTGATTGAAATGTGAGGTTCAATTGACTAAGTTGATTATTGTGTGTGGTTCACTTGACTAAGTTGATTAGAATGTGGGGTTCACTTGACTAAGTTGATTAGAATGTGGGGTTCACTTGACTAAGTTGATTATTGTGTGGGGTTCACTTGACTAATTTGATTGGAATGTGGGGTTCAATTGACTAAGTTGATTATTGTGTGGGGTTCACTTGACTTAGATGATTAGAATGTGGGGTTCACTTGACTAAGTTGATTAGAATGTGGGGTTCACTTGATTAAGTTGATTGGAATGTGGGGTTCACTTGACTAAGTTGTTTGGAATGTGGGGTTCACTTAACTAAGTTGATTCGAATGTGGGGTTCAATTGACTAAGTTGATAGGAATGTGGGGTTCACTTGACTAAGTTGATTAGAATGTGGGGTTCACTTGATTAAGTTGATTAGTGTGTGGGGTTCACTTGACTAAGTTGATTGGAATGTGGGATTTACTTGACTAAGTTGATTGGAATGTGAGGTTCACTTGACTAAATTGATTATTGTATGGGGTTCACTTGACTACGTTGATTATTGTGAGGGGTTCACTTGAATAAGTTGATTAGAATGTGGGGTTCATTTGACTAAGTTGATTATTGTGTGGGGTTCACTTGACTAAGTTGATTTGAATGTGGGGTTCATTTGACTAAGTTGATTAGAATGTGCGGTTCACTTGATTAAGTTGATTGGAATGTGGGGTTCACTTGACTAAGTTGATTAGAATGTGGGGTTCACATGACTAAGTTGATTATTGTGTGGGGTTCACTTGATTAAGTTGATTAGAATGTGGGGTTCAATTGACTAAGTTGATTGGAATGTGGGGTTCATTTGACTAAGTTGATTAGAATGTGGGGTTCACTTGACTAAGTTGATTCGAATGTGGGGTTCACTTGATTAAGTTGATTGAAATGTGGGTTTCACTTGATGAAGTTGATTCGTGTGTGGGGTTCACTTGATTAAGTTGATTAGAATGTGGGGTTCACTTGACTAAGTTTATTGGAATGTGGGGTTCACTTGACTAAGTTGATTGGAATGTGGAGTTCACTTGACTAAGTTGATTAGAATGTGGGGTTCACTTGACTACGTTGATTATTGTGAGGGGTTCACTTGAATAAGTTGATTAGAATGTGCGGTTCACTTGATTAAGTTGATTGGAAAGTGGAGTTCACTTGACTAAGTTGATTCGTGTGTGGGGTTCACTTGACTAAGTTGATTAGAATGTGGGGTTCACTTGACTAAGTTGATTAGAATGTGGGGTTCACTTGACTAAGTTGATTATTGTGTGGGGTTCACTTGACTAAGTTGATTGGAATGTGGGGTTCATTTGACTAAGTTGATTAGAATGTGGGGTTCACTTGATTAAGTTGATAGGAATGTGGGGTTCACTTGACTAAGTTGATTAGAATGTGGGGTTCACTTGACTAAGTTGATTATTGTGTGGGGTTCACTTGATTAAGTTGATTAGAGTGTGGGGTTCAATTGACTAAGTTGATTGGAATGTGGGGTTCACTTGACTAAGTTGATTAGAACGTGGGGTTCACTTGATTAAGTTGATTAGTGTGTGGGGTTCACTTGACTAAGTTAATTGGAATGTGGGGTTCACTTGAATAAGTTGATTAGACTGTGGGGTTCACTTGACTAAGTTGATTATTGTGTGGGGTTCACTTGACTAAGTTAATTGGAATGTGGGGTTCATTTGACTAAGTTGATTAGAATGTGCGGTTCACTTGATTAAGTTGATTGGAAAGTGGAGTTCACTTGACTAAGTTGATTCCTGTGTGGGGTTCACTTGACTAAGTTGATTAGAATGTGGGGTTCACTTGACTAAGTTGATTAGAATGTGGGGTTCACTTGACTAAGTTGATTGGAATATGGGGTTCACTTGACTAAGTTGATTGGAATGTGGGGTTCACTTGACTAAATTGATTATTTTGTGGGGTTCACTTGACTAAGTTGATTGGAATGTGGGGTTCATTTGACTAAGTTGATTAGAATGTGGGGTTCACTTGATTAAGTTGATAGGAATGTGGGGTTCACTTGACTAAGTTGATTAGAATGTGGGGTTCACTTGACTAAGTTGATTATTGTGTGGGGTTCACTTGATTAAGCTGATTAGTGTGTGGGGTTTACTTGACTAAGTTAATTGGAATGTGGGGTTCACTTGAATAAGTTGATTAGACTGTGGGATTCACTTGACTAAGTTGATTATTGTGTGGGGTTCACTTGACTAAGTTAATTGGAATGTGGGGTTCATTTGACTAAGTTGATTAGAATGTGCGGTTCACTTGATTAAGTTGATTGGAAAGTGGAGTTCACTTGACTAAGTTGATTCGTGTGTGGGGTTCACTTGACTAAGTTGATTAGAATGTGGGGTTCACTTGACTAAGTTGATTGGAATATGGGGTTCACTTGACTAAGTTGATTGGAATGTGGGGTTCACTTGACTAAATTGATTATTGTGTGGGGTTCACTTGACTAAGTTGATTGGAATGTGGGGTTCATTTGACTAAGTTGATTAGAATGTGGGGTTCACTTGATTAAGTTGATAGGAATGTGGGGTTCACTAGACTAAGTTGATTAGAATGTGGGGTTCACTTGACTAAGTTGATTATTGTGTGGGGTTCACTTGATTAAGTTGATTAGAGTGTGGGGTTCAATTGCTAAGTTGATTGGAATGTGGGGTTCACTTGACTAAGTTGATTAGAATGTGGGGTTCACTTGATTAATTTGATTAGTGTGTGGGGTTCACTTGACTAAGTTAATTGGAATGTGGGGTTCATTTGACTAAGTTGATTGGAATGTGGGGTTCACTTGACTAAATTGATTATTGTGTGGGGTTCACTTGACTAAGTTGATTATTGTGTGGGGTTCACTTGAATAAGTTGATTAGAATGTGGGGTTCACTTGACTATGTTGATTATTGTGTGGGGTTCACTTGACTAAGTTGATTGGATTGTGGGGTTCACTTGACTAAGTTGATTATTGTGTGGGGTTCACTTGACTAAGTTGATTGGATTGTGGGGTTCATTTGACTAAGTTGATTAGAATGTGGGGTTCACTTGACTAAGTTGATTATTTTGTGGGGTTCACTTGATTAAGTTGATTAGAATGTGGGGTTCAATTGACTAAGTTGATTAGAATGTGGGGTTCACTTGACTAAGTTGATTAGAATGTGGGGTTCACTTGACTAAATTGATTATTTTGTGGGGTTCAATTGACTAAGTTGATTAGAATGTGGGGTTCACTTGATTAAGTTGATTAGAATGTGGGGTTCAATTGATTAAGTTGATTGGAATGTGGGGTTCACTTGATTAAGTTGATTAGAATGTGGCGTTCACTTGTTTAAGTTGATTGGAATGTGGGGTTCACTTGACTAAGTTGATTAGCATGTGGGGTTCACTTGACTAAGTTGATTATTGTGTGGGGTTCACTTGACTAAGTTGATTAGAATGTGGGGTTCAATTGACTAAGTTGATTGGAATGTGGGGTTCACTTGACTAAGTTGATTAGAATGTGGGGTTCACTTGACTGATTAGAATGTGGGGTTCACTTGACTAAGTTTATTAGAATGTGGGGTTCACTTGACTAAGTTGATTATTGTGTGGGGTTCACTTGACTAAGTTGATTGAAATGTGAGGTTCAATTGACTAAGTTGATTATTGTGTGTGGTTTACTTGACTAAGTTGATTAGAATGTGGGGTTCACTTGACTAAGTTGATTATTGTGTGGGGTTCACTTGACTAAGTTGATTATTGTGTGGGGTTCACTTGTATAAGTTGAATAGAATGTGGGGTTCACTTGACTAAGTTGATTATTGAGTGGGGTTCACTTGACTAAGTTGATTGGAATGTGGGGTTCATTTGACTAAGTTGATTAGAATGTGGGGTTCACTTGATTAAGTTGATAGGAATGTGGGGTTCACTTGACTAAGTTGATTAGAATGTGGGGTTCACTTGACTAAGTTGATTATTGTGTGGGGTTCACTTGATTAAGTTGATTAGAGTGTGGGGTTCAATTGACTAAGTTGATTGGAATGTGGGGTTCACTTGACTAAGTTGTTTGGAATGTGGGGTTCACTTGACTAAGTTGATTCGAATGTAGGGTTCAATTGACTAAGTTGATTGGAATGTGGGGTTCACTTGACTAAGTTGATTCGAATGTGGGGTTCACTTGATTAAGTTGATTAGTGTATGGCGTTCCCTTGACTAAGTTGATTGGAATGTGGGGTTCACTTGACAAAGTTGATTGGAATGTGGGGTTCACTTGACTAAATTGATTATTGTGTTGGGTTCACTTGACTAAGTTGATTATTGTGAGGGGTTCACTTGAATAAGTTGATTAGACTGTGGGGTTCACTTGACTAAGTTGATTATTGTGTGGGGTTCACTTGACTAAGTTAATTGGAATGTGGGGTTCATTTGACTAAGTTGATTAGAATGTGCGGTTCACTTGATTAAGTTGATTGGAAAGTGGAGTTCACTTGACTAAGTTGATTCGTGTGTGGGGTTCACTTGACTAAGTTGATTAGAATGTGGGGTTCACTTGACTAAGTTGATTAGAATGTGGGGTTCACTTGACTAAGTTGATTGGAATATGGGGTTCACTTGACTAAGTTGATTGGAATGTGGGGTTCACTTGACTAAATTGATTATTGTGTGGGGTTCACTTCACTAAGTTGATTATTGTATGGGGTTCACTTGAATAAGTTGATTAGAATGTGGGGTTCACTTGACTAAGTTGATTATTGTGTGGGGTTCACTTGACTAAGTTGATTGGAATGTGGGGTTCATTTGACTAAGTTGATTAGAATGTGGGGTTCACTTGATTAAGTTGATTGGAATGTGGGGTTCACTTGACTAAGTTGATTGGAATGTGGGGTTCACTTGACTAAGTTGATTATTGTGTGGGGTTCACTTGATTAAGTTGATTAGAATGTGGGGTTCAATTGACTAAGTTGATTGGAATGTGGGGTTCACTTGACTAAGTTGATTAGAATGGGGGGTTCACTTGATTAAGTTGATTAGTGTGTGGGGTTCACTTGACTAAGTTGATTGGAATGTGGGGTTCACTTGACTAAGTTGATTGGAATGTGGTGTTCACTTGACTAAATTGATTATTGTGTGGGGTTCACTTGACTAAGTTGATTATTGTGTGGGGTTCACTTGACTAAGTTGATTATTGTGAGGGGTTCACTTGAATAAGTTGATTAGAATGTGGGGTTCACTTGACTAAGTTGATTATTGTGTGGGGTTCACTTGACTAAGTTAATTGGAATGTGGGGTTCATTAGACTAAGTTGATTAGAATGTGCGGTTCACTTGATTAAGTTGATTGGAAAGTGGAGTTCACTTGACTAAGTTGATTCGTGTGTGGGGTTCACTTGACTAAGTTGATTAGAATGTGGGGTTCACTTGACTAAGTTGATTAGAATGTGGGGTTCACTTGACTAAGTTGATTGGAATGTGGGATTTACTTGACTAGGTTGATTGGAATGTGAGGTTCACTTGACTAAATTGATTATTGTGTGGGGTTCACTTGACTACGTTGATTATTGTGAGGGGTTCACTTGAATAAGTTGATTAGAATGTGGGGTTCACTTGACTAAGTTGATTATTGTGTGGGGTTCACTTGACTAAGTTGATTTCAATGTGGGGTTCATTTGACTAAGTTGATTAGAATGTGCGGTTCACTTGATTAAGTTGATTGGAATGTGGGGTTCACTTGACTAAGTTGATTAGAATGTGGGGTTCACATGACTAAGTTGATTATTGTGTGGGGTTCACTTGATTAAGTTGATTAGAATGTGGGTTTCAATTGACTAAGTTGATTGGAATGTGGGGTTCATTTGACTAAGTTGATTCGAATGTGGGGTTCACTTGACTAAGTTGATTCGAATGTGGGGTTCACTTGATTAAGTTGATTGAAATGTGGGTTTCACTAGATGAAGTTGATTCGTGTGTGGGGTTCACTTGATTAAGTTAATTAGAATGTGGGGATCACTTGACTAAGTTTATTGGAATGTGGGGTTCACTTGACTAAGTTGATTGGAATTTGGGGTTCACTTGCTAAGTTAATTGGAATGTGGGGTTCACTTGACTAAATTGATTATTGTGTGGGGTTCACTTGACTAAGTTGATTATTGTGTGGGGTTCACTTGTATAAGTTGAATAGAATGTGGGGTTCACTTGACTAAGTTGATTATTGTGTGGGGTTCACTTGACTAAGTTGATTGGAATGTGGGGTTCATTTGACTAAGTTGATTAGAATGTGGGGTTCACTTGATTAAGTTGATAGGAATTTGGGTTCACTTGACTAAGTTGATTAGAATGTGGGGTTCACTTGACTAAGTTGATTATTGTGTGGGGTTCACTTGATTAAGTTGATTAGAATGTGGGGTTCAATTGACTAAGTTGATTGGAATGTGGGGTTCACTTGACTAAGTTGATTTGAATGTGGGGTTCACTTGATTATGTTGATTAGTGTGTGGGGTTCACTTGACTAAGTTAATTGGAATGTGGGGTTCACTTGACTAAGTTGATTGGAATGTGGGGTTCACTTGACTAAGTTGATTCGAATGTGGGGTTCACTTGATTAAGTTGATTGGAATGTGGGGTTCACTTGACTAAGTTGTTTGGAATGTGGGGTTCACTTGACTAAGTTGATTCGAATGTAGGGTTCAATTGACTAAGTTGATTGGAATGTGGGGTTCACTTGACTAAGTTGATTCGAATGTGGGGTTCACTTGATTAAGTTGATTAGTGTGTGGCGTTCCCTTGACTAAGTTGATTGGAATGTGGGGTTCACTTGACAAAGTTGATTGGAATGTGGGGTTCACTTGACTAAATTGATTATTGTGTTGGGTTCACTTGACTAAGTTGATTATTGTGAGGGGTTCACTTGAATAAGTTGATTAGAATGTGGGGTTCACTTGACTAAGTTGATTATTGTGTGGGGTTCACTTGACTAAGTTAATTGGAATGTGGGGTTAATTTGACTAAGTTGATTAGAATGTGCGGTTCACTTGATTTAGTTGATTGGAAAGTGGAGTTCACTTGACTAAGTTGATTCGTGTGTCGGGTTCACATGACTAAGTTGATTAGAATGTGGGGTTCACTTGACTAAGTTGATTGGAATTTGGGGTTCACTTGACTAAGTTGATTGGAATGTGGGGTTCACTTGACTAAATTGATTATTGTGTGGGGTTCACTTGACTAAGTTGATTATTGTGTGGGGTTCACTTGAATAAGTTGATTAGAATGTGGGGTTCACTTGACTAAGTTGATTGTTGTGTGGGGTTCACTTTACTAAGTTGATTGGAATGTGGGGTTCATTTGACTAAGTTGATTAGAATGTGGGGTTCACTTGATTAAGTTGATTGGAATGTGGGGTTCACTTGACTAAGTTGATTAGAATGTGGGGTTCACTTGACTAAGTTGATTATTGTGTGGGGTTCACTTGATTAAGTTGATTAGAATGTGGGGTTCAATTGACTAAGTTGATTGGAATGTGGGGTTCACTTGACCAAGTTGATTAGAATGTGGGGTTCACTTGATTAAGTTGATTATTGTGTGGGGTTCACTTGACTAAGTTGATTGGAATGTGGGGTTCACTTGACTAAGTTGATTGGAATGTGGTGTTCACTTGACTAAATTGATTATTGTGTGGGGTTCACTTGACTAAGTTGATTATTGTGTGGGGTTCACTTGAATAAGTTGATTAGAATGTGGGGTTCACTTGACTAAGTTGATTATTGTGTGAGGTTCACTTGGCTAAGTTGATTGGAATGTGGGGTTCATTTGACTAAGTTGATTAGAATGTGGGGTTCACTTGATTAAGTTGATTGGAATGTGGGGTTCACTTGACTAAGTTGATTAGAATGTGGGGTTCACTTGACTAAGTTGATTATTTTGTGGGGTTCACTTGATTAAGTTGATTAGAATGTGGGGTTCACTTGACTAAGTTGATTATTGTGTGGGGTTCACTTGATTAAGTTGATTAGAATGTGGGGTTCACTTGACTAAGTTGATTATTGTGTGGGGTTCACTTGACTAAGTTAATTGGAATGTGGGGTTAATTTGACTAAGTTGATTAGAATGTGCGGTTCACTTGATTAAGTTGATTGGAAAGTGGAGTTCACTTGACTAAGTTGATTCGTGTGTTGGGTTCACTTGACTAAGTTGATTAGAATGTGGGGTTCACTTGACTAAGTTGATTGGAATTTGGGGTTCACTTGACTAAGTTGATTGGAATGTGGGGTTCACTTGACTAAATTGATTATTGTGTGGGGTTCACTTGATTAAGTTGATTATTGTGTGGGGTTCACTTGAATAAGTTGATTAGAATGTGGGGTTCACTTGACTAAGTTGATTGTTGTGTGGGGTTCACTTGACTAAGTTGATTGGAATGTGGGGTTCATTTGACTAAGTTGATTAGAATGTGGGGTTCACTTGATTAAGTTGATTGGAATGTGGGGTTCACTTGACTAAGTTGATTAGAATGTGGGGTTCACTTGACTAAGTTGATTATTGTGTGGGGTTCACTTGATTAAGTTGATTAGAATGTGGGGTTCAATTGACTAAGTTGATTGGACTGTGGGGTTCACTTGACCAAGTTGATTAGAATGTGGGGTTCACTTGATTAAGTTGATTATTGTGTGGGGTTCACTTGACTAAGTTGATTGGAATGTGGGGTTCACTTGACTAAGTTGATTGGAATGTGGTGTTCACTTGACTAAATTGATTATTGTGTGGGGTTCACTTGACTAAGTTGATTATTGTGTGGGGTTCACTTGAATAAGTTGATTAGAATGTGGGGTTCACTTGACTAAGTTGATTATTGTGTGAGGTTCACTTGGCTAAGTTGATTGGAATGTGGGGTTCATTTGACTAAGTTGATTAGAATGTGGGGTTCACTTGATTAAGTTGATTGGAATGTGGGGTTCACTTGACTAAGTTGATTAGACTGTGGGGTTCACTTGACTAAGTTGATTATTGTGTGGGGTTCACTTGATTAAGTTGATTAGAATGTGGGGTTCAATTGACTAAGTTGATTGGAATGTGGGGTTCACTTGACTAAGTTGATTAGAATGGGGGGTTCACTTGATTAAGTTGATTAGTGTGTGGGGTTCACTTGACTAAGTTGATTGGAATGTGGGTTTCACTTGACTAAGTTGATTGGAATGTGGTGTTCACTTGACTAAATTGATTATTGTGTGGGGTTCACTTGACTAAGTTGATTATTGTGTGGGGTTCACTTGACTAAGTTGATTATTGTGAGGGGTTCACTTGAATAAGTTGATTAGAATGTGGGGTTCACTTGACTAAGTTGATTATTGTGTGGGGTTCACTTGACTAAGTTAATTGGAATGTGGGGTTCATTAGACTAAGTTGATTAGAATGTGCGGTTCACTTGATTAAGTTGATTGGAAAGTGGAGTTCACTTGACTAAGTTGATTCGTGTGTGGGGTTCACTTGACTAAGTTGATTAGAATGTGGGGTTCACTTGACTAAGTTGATTAGAATGTGGGGTTCACTTGACTAAGTTGATTGGAATGTGGGATTTACTTGACTAGGTTGATTGGAATGTGAGGTTCACTTGACTAAATTGATTATTGTGTGGGGTTCACTTGACTACGTTGATTATTGTGAGGGGTTCACTTGAATAAGTTGATTAGAATGTGGGGTTCACTTGACTAAGTTGATTATTGTGTGGGGTTCACTTGACTAAGTTGATTTCAATGTGGGGTTCATTTGACTAAGTTGATTAGAATGTGCGGTTCACTTGATTAAGTTGATTGGAATGTGGGGTTCACTTGACTAAGTTGATTAGAATGTGGGGTTCACATGACTAAGTTGATTATTGTGTGGGGTTCACTTGATTAAGTTGATTAGAATGTGGGTTTCAATTGACTAAGTTGATTGGAATGTGGGGTTCATTTGACTAAGTTGATTCGAATGTGGGGTTCACTTGACTAAGTTGATTCGAATGTGGGGTTCACTTGACTAAGTTGATTATTGTGTGGGGTTCACTTGATTAAGTTGATTAGAATGTGGGGTTCACTTGACTAAGTTGATTATTGTGTGGGGTTCACTTGACTAAGTTAATTGGAATGTGGGGTTAATTTGACTAAGTTGATTAGAATGTGCGGTTCACTTGATTAAGTTGATTGGAAAGTGGAGTTCACTTGACTAAGTTGATTCGTGTGTTGGGTTCACTTGACTAAGTTGATTAGAATGTGGGGTTCACTTGACTAAGTTGATTGGAATTTGGGGTTCACTTGACTAAGTTGATTGGAATGTGGGGTTCACTTGACTAAATTGATTATTGTGTGGGGTTCACTTGATTAAGTTGATTATTGTGTGGGGTTCACTTGAATAAGTTGATTAGAATGTGGGGTTCACTTGACTAAGTTGATTGTTGTGTGGGGTTCACTTGACTAAGTTGATTGGAATGTGGGGTTCATTTGACTAAGTTGATTAGAATGTGGGGTTCACTTGATTAAGTTGATTGGAATGTGGGGTTCACTTGACTAAGTTGATTAGAATGTGGGGTTCACTTGACTAAGTTGATTATTGTGTGGGGTTCACTTGATTAAGTTGATTAGAATGTGGGGTTCAATTGACTAAGTTGATTGGACTGTGGGGTTCACTTGACCAAGTTGATTAGAATGTGGGGTTCACTTGATTAAGTTGATTATTGTGTGGGGTTCACTTGACTAAGTTGATTGGAATGTGGGGTTCACTTGACTAAGTTGATTGGAATGTGGTGTTCACTTGACTAAATTGATTATTGTGTGGGGTTCACTTGACTAAGTTGATTATTGTGTGGGGTTCACTTGAATAAGTTGATTAGAATGTGGGGTTCACTTGACTAAGTTGATTATTGTGTGAGGTTCACTTGGCTAAGTTGATTGGAATGTGGGGTTCATTTGACTAAGTTGATTAGAATGTGGGGTTCACTTGATTAAGTTGATTGGAATGTGGGGTTCACTTGACTAAGTTGATTAGACTGTGGGGTTCACTTGACTAAGTTGATTATTGTGTGGGGTTCACTTGACTAAGTTAATTGGAATGTGGGGTTCATTTGACTAAGTTGATTAGAATGTGCGGTTCACTTGATTAAGTTGATTGGAAAGTGGAGTTCACTTGACTAAGTTGATTCGTGTGTGGGGTTCACTTGACTAAGTTGATTAGAATGTGGGGTTCACTTGACTAAGTTGATTAGAATGTGGGGTTCACTTGACTAAGTTGATTGGAATATGGGGTTCACTTGACTAAGTTGATTGGAATGTGGGGTTCACTTGACTAAATTGATTATTGTGTGGGGTTCACTTGACTAAGTTGATTATTGTATGGGGTTCACTTGAATAAGTTGATTAGAATGTGGGGTTCACTTGACTAAGTTGATTATTGTGTGGGGTTCACTTGACTAAGTTGATTGAAATGTGGGGTTCATTTGACTAAGTTGATTAGAATGTGGGGTTCACTTGATTAAGTTGATTGGAATGTGGGGTTCACTTGACTAAGTTGATTGGAATGTGGGGTTCACTTGACTAAGTTGATTATTGTGTGGGGTTCACTTGATTAAGTTGATTAGAATGTGGGGTTCAATTGACTAAGTTGATTGGAATGTGGGGTTCACTTGACTAAGTTGATTAGAATGGGGGGTTCACTTGATTAAGTTGATTAGTGTGTGGGGTTCACTTGACTAAGTTGATTGGAATGTGGGTTTCACTTGACTAAGTTGATTGGAATGTGGTGTTCACTTGACTAAATTGATTATTGTGTGGGGTTCACTTGACTAAGTTGATTATTGTGTGGGGTTCACTTGACTAAGTTGATTATTGTGAGGGGTTCACTTGAATAAGTTGATTAGAATGTGGGGTTCACTTGACTAAGTTGATTATTGTGTGGGGTTCACTTGACTAAGTTAATTGGAATGTGGGGTTCATTAGACTAAGTTGATTAGAATGTGCGGTTCACTTGATTAAGTTGATTGGAAAGTGGAGTTCACTTGACTAAGTTGATTCGTGTGTGGGGTTCACTTGACTAAGTTGATTAGAATGTGGGGTTCACTTGACTAAGTTGATTAGAATGTGGGGTTCACTTGAGTAAGTTGATTGGAATGTGGGGTTCATTTGACTAAGTTGTTTGGAATGTGGGGTTCACTTGACTAAATTGATTATTGTGTGGGGTTCACTTGACTACGTTGATTATTGTGAGGGGTTCACTTGAATAAGTTGATTAGAATGTGGGGTTCACTTGACTAAGTTGATTATTGTGTGGGGTTCACTTGACTAAGTTGATTTCAATGTGGAGTTCATTTGACTAAGTTGATTAGAATGTGCGGTTCACTTGATTAAGTTGATTGGAATGTGGGGTTCACTTGACTAAGTTGATTAGAATGTGGGGTTCACATGACTAAGTTGATTATTGTGTGGGGTTCACTTGATTAAGTTGATTAGAATGTGGGGTTCAATTGACTAAGTTGATTGGAATGTGGGGTTCATTTGACTAAGTTGATTCGAATGTGGGGTTCACTTGACTAAGTTGATTCGAATGTGGAGTTCACTTGATTAAGTTGATTGAAATGTGGGTTTCACTTGATGAAGTTGATTCGTGTGTGGGGTTCACTTGATTAAGTTAATTAGAATGTGGGGTTCACTTGACTAAGTTTATTGGAATGTGGGGTTCACTTGACTAAGTTGATTGGAATTTGGGGTTCACTTGACTAAGTTAATTGGAATGTGGGGTTCACTTGACTAAATTGATTATTGTGTGGGGTTCACTTGACTAAGTTGATTATTGTGTGGGGTTCACTTGTATAAGTTGAATAGAATGTGGGGTTCACTTGACTAAGTTGATTATTGTGTGGGGTTCACTTGACTAAGTTGATTGGAATGTGGGGTTCATTTGACTAAGTTGATTAGAATGTGGGGTTCACTTGATTAAGTTGATAGGAATTTGGGTTCACTTGACTAAGTTGATTAGAATGTGGGGTTCACTTGACTAAGTTGATTATTGTGTGGGGTTCACTTGATTAAGTTGATTAGAGTGTGGGGTTCAATTGACTAAGTTGATTGGAATGTGGGGTTCACTTGACTAAGTTGATTTGAATGTGGGGTTCACTTGATTATGTTGATTAGTGTGTGGGGTTCACTTGACTAAGTTAATTGGAATGTGGGGTTCACTTGACTAAGTTGATTGGAATGTGGGGTTCACTTGACTAAGTTGATTAGAATGTGGGGTTCACTTGATTAAGTTGATTGGAATGTGGGGTTCACTTGACTAAGTTGTTTGGAATGTGGGGTTCACTTGACTAAGTTGATTCGAATGTAGGGTTCAATTGACTAAGTTGATTGGAATGTGGTGTTCACTTGACTAAGTTGATTAGAATGTGGGGTTCACTTGATTAAGTTGATTAGTGTGTGGGGTTCACTTGACTAAGTTGATTGGAATGTGGGATTTACTTGACTAAGTTGATTGGAATGTGAGGTTCACTTGACTAAATTGATTATTGTGTGGGGTTCACTTGACTACGTTGATTATTGTGAGGGGTTCACTTGAATAAGTTGATTAGAATGTGGGGTTCACTTGACTAAGTTGATTATTGTGTGGGGTTCACTTGACTAAGTTGATTTGAATGTGGGGTTCAGTTGACTAAGTTGATTAGAATGTGCGGTTCACTTGATTAAGTTGATTGGAATGTGGGGTTCTGTAACACTCTCACTTTTATTAGTAATTTTTAGGTTTTAATAAAAATCGGAGTTTGAAAATTTCTTTTTAACACCTAAATTCCTTTAAAAGGTTTTACGAAAATCCGGCAGAGTTTCCTCTGTTTTCCGGACTTCCCAAAAATTTCTTCGAAAAACCTGTCAGTCCAGAATTGTTAAAAAAACATAAACAACAACAGATTAAAAGTCATAACAAATCCTAATGCCCAATTTGTACAAGTTTCAGGGCAAGTTACTAATTCATATTATTAATTACATTAAATAATTATCCACTCAAAATATGTAAAATACATTCCACGTAGTGGAACTTAAAATCCTGCTCGGCCAGCACTGGTGTAAGCTCCACTTGTGTAAGCTCCAACTAACCTATTTCTTTTTCTTTCTTTCCCATCCTCTTATTTCCATCCTTTATCCGTTTTCCATTATTCATTTATGGTTAGCATTTCCATAATTATTCTCCTTATTTATTTCCTCTAGTTCCTATATCAATTCCATTGTTTACCTTCTTATTTCCTATTCCAATGTCCATTCTATTATTTATTTTTCCTATCTATTACCATTCTCATTGCCCTTTTCCATTAATATATATATATATATATACATATACATAATACGACCTTATCCATTTCCATTAACCCTTTTTATTTTTCCTAAATCCTTTCCATTATTTTGTTCATTATTCTTTTCCTTTAATTCCCTTACCCTTTTCCATTTTTATTTCCTTTTTCCCTTATTATTGTGTGTAACCCCAAACAGAGATCTACACACCGGGTTTGCAACCACAAACAGTGATCTGCAAATGCTCTGTATGCAACCACAAACAGTGATCTGCATACGTATGCAACCACAAACAGTGATCTGCATACGTGTATACAACCACAAACAGTGATCTGTATACACCCATATCGTTTATGTAACCTCAAACAGAGATCTACATAAACTTCCCTTACCTTTTTATTACTTGGCCACAGAGTCAATACAACCACCTGCGCCGTGCCACAGGGTCAATACAACCACCTGTGACGAGTACCATTTTATTAGGCCAGAGGGTCAATACAACCACCTGCGCCATGCCACAGGGTCAATACAACCACCTGCGACATTTACCATTCTATTAGGCCACAGGGTCAATACAACCACCTGCGCCGTGCCACAGGGTCAATACAACCACCTGCGACATTTACCATTCTATTAGGCCACAAGGTCAATACAACCACCTGCGCCGTGCCACAGGGTCAATACAACCACCTGCGACATTTACCCTTTTTATTTGGCCACAGGGTCAATACAACCACCTGTGCCATTTAACATTTAGTTCTCACTACTAACTCGTTTTAGTCATTTCCCTTTTACTTTTAGTCCCCTTAATTCTCTTAATTCTTTTAATTTCTTTTAATTACTTCCCTATTCCCTTTCTCTTCTTTTTCTTCTTCTTTTCCTTTTCCTTTTTCCTTTTACTAATTATTCAAGTTTACATCCAATTCCACTTAGCGTTAGTATAGTCGTTATATTTTAATTCCCTTTTCTAACTCTTAATTATTTCTATAATTTCTCTCATTGGTTCATTTCTAAATTTATTTCCCTATTCACCATTTCTATTCTTTTACCACACCCTACCAATGTAATTAATTATTTATTCTGATACTTACCTTTTTATTCATCACTATTGGTTTCCCCCTATTTACTCCATCTATCTTTCTTCATTATTAGCAGGTTACCCTAAGGTTCGTTAGCAATTAACATTTCCCCCGATCCTAGCGATAGATATAACTACCCAGAAATACACCCCTTAAGGACTGGTAATGAAACCCCTTACCTCAATCGGTGATAGTGAGAGGTAACCTTAATTTGGCGCTTTACTCCCCGACTCACGCTTTAGCTCGGCTCCAACTGGATCCTAAGCTTCCCTAATCCTTGATTCCAAGCACGGTGGGAACAGTCGATCTCGATCACGGTGACGGTGTTGCTCTTCGACACCGGGAGGAGAGAGAGAGAAAGCTCGTGGGAGAGAGAGAGGGATCGAAGTCAAGGGAAGAGAAACAAAGGGGAGAGGGAGAGGTCTTGATGGTGGTGGTGGGGGATAGTGATGGTGGCTCGTGGTGGAGTGGCGGTGGCGGTCGGAGATGGCGGCGGCCGGCTTGGTGGAGGGTGAGAGGGGAGGGGAGAGAGAGTCAAGTGAGAGAAAGAGAGAGATCTATGGAGTGGAGGAGAGGGAAAGAAAGGGTCTATGAGGAGGAGGAGGAACAAGGAGGTGGGGTGGCGGCCATGAGCTCCGGTGGTGGTGGTTGGAGGAGGTGCTGGGCGGAGAGAGAGAAAGAGGGGTTGAAATGGGGGTTTCAGCCCCCAAAACACGATTTTAAAGCTGCAGGTAGCAGAATACTCGAGTATTTCTGTCAATACTCGAGTTTTTTGACAAAATACTCGATATTTCACAAAATACTCGAGTAAAATGACCAGATACTGCTAGTTTGCTTTTCTATTTTTCAACTATTTTCTCCCAACTTCAAATAGCCATAACTTCTTCGTTCACCGTCGGATCTTGCTCAAATTTGACGAGTAACTTCCTAAAAATCATACCTTCATATCCAACGGTGGGAATTGTGTTTTGAGTCTTAAATCTTTTATTTTGAATTTCCTAACGTCGGGTGTTTTTAACACCGAAAAATCGATTTTTAACACTCGTTTGGTCTTCTTTAAATTTGCTTTTCGATGCCAATGCTCCTTGACTCCTCTATGGCACTCAAAGAACTCCTAATCCATAATTTCAAATCCCTTCTAGGATAATCCTTACTTCCAAATCTTACTATTATTCTAATATTTATTAGAATTAAAATTCGGGATGTTACATTTCTCCCCCACTTATTAGAATTTCGTCCCCGAAATTCCGTTTGGTTCCTTAAATGGAGAACCATCCCATTGGTAAACTCCGGACTACGGTTTTTACTTCCCTTCGGTTTTTATTTCCCGCTCTAGGTGTGGCTAGGTCTATGCCTATTTCATGGCGGGTCTTCTAATACTACGTATTATCTCTGCCTACACAGGAGCGTCAGCTTCCTTATTATTAAAGTTCCATCTCCCATTTCTTGGATTGAAATCCTCCTCCACTTAGCATCGACACACTTGATTATATCAATGCTAGGGGGTATGCTCGTTCGTTTCTCATAATAGAGTACGCAAGTTCCTTACCGGTATCCAAGGCTGAGAAGAGGACACGTGGGTGACTATCTATCGGTAAGCATAGAACTACGCCGGGTTTCTACGACTTGGCAATTTCTCACCTTTGCATCTGAGATGCTTGAAGCTTGAAGAGAGTGAAGATGAAAAGAAGAAACATGAAGCACTCAAGAATGAGTCTCATGGTCTTTGCAAGATAACCCAGGATGGACTGGATACATGTCAAGCAAGAAGACAATGGAGATTATCCCCAAAGTATGCATTTTCAGCAGAGAGTCGCCGAAGGATGCGCTTTTATGGATCTGCGACTAACTGGTTGGTCTCGGTCAATCGGGGTCCTATCAAATGCACAGGGTCCCAAAAGACTGAGATTATCACTTGCGGTGTTCCGACATAACGTCTGGATTGAGATTCCACTTCGCGACTTCACTTTTATCCCGTTCACCTTCTACTCTTTCAAGTGAGTCTAGCAAAGTCCATTTTAGAATCAATCTTCACCACGTTCGCATTCTACTCCGATGCTACTTCATTCTCATTCGTTTGACAATTCCAATTCGGTTAAAGGATTCCTAGAGATCGATTCCACTTGAGGGTCAAGGTCAAGGTCTAGTTTTTCCTCTGGTTTAACCCTTATTCGATCATCCGCAGAGCGTTTGGAATTATCTATTTGGTAGTCCTATAGCCTTTGGTATGGTTACGAGTTATTGTCGCTCGGATAGGATCCGAATCGAGTCGTCAAGTCTCCCCCACTTATTATCAACATACCTGAGTAAGTCGAAGGCAGGGAGGAAACTGAGTTGACTCCAGGGATAGATGAGCTGGGTGCTTAATTGGTTGGAGAGGTGGTACATGGATTTAAGTTGACCGTTAATCGGTCTAATCGGTGTGGTTTCGAATTTTCTATGATATGACGACTCTTCATACCTACGCATGCGGCTAATTCTCATACGAGTTAGAAGGGTGGTTCAATTACTGAGTTGAATGTTCTCGGTGGAAATACAGAATAAGAGTGTCTTGAATGGGGTTGGTTTGTGAATCACTGTTCATGAGTCTTAGGAAAGATCCTATAGGATTAAAGTTTAATTGGGCTTTCGACAGGGATAGAATTCCTCGATGGTTGTTTCTGATTTTTCAACTAGATGATTGCAATAATATAGTATGTCAATAAACGCGAAGACCAAGGTGGTCAGTCCCAATCTCACATTTATTAACTGTACATCATTGCATTATTGAATAATAGCATTATCTTTTAACAGGTGCAAGAGAAAGGATGACCAATCCTGACCTTACACTCTATTAGAGGACGACACTATCACAATTGAGCTTGGTGAAATTTCTAACTAAGGTTTTAACACTTATCGACTCCTTCTAGATTGCACTACTCACACTTATTCTAGGCAAAGACGCTAAAGTAATCAGTTGATGCAACATTAACATGAAAAGTACCTTGGATAAGTTCATTCCTCGTTCTACGTGACCATAGGACAGTTTGCAGCACGGTGTCCGGGTTGCCCGCATTGGAAGCAGAGACCTTCCTTTCTACGCTGTTCAAGCATCCAACACATACGAGTATGGGATCCTCCACAATGTGGACATGGTGGCCTTGTCCTTGGAGCGGTCGCACTCTGTCCCGCATTCTCTGGCACTACTGCTCTGGTGCGGTTAACAGCGTACGGACCTGATCCTTGAGCCAGTCCCTTACCCTTGTTGAGACCTACTTCATTTGGTATATTCTTGCTCCTTTCCTCTGCTTCCTGCTGATTCAAACTCTTCTCATAAGCGCTAGTCATATTCACCAGCTGAGAGAGGTTAGCTATACCCTGGTGCACAAAGATAGTCCGAATTCTGGCATTGAGACCTGTTTCAAATTTAATACACTTGGTGCGTTCGTCTGCGTCCCGATAACTGCCAGAATAGCGAATCAGATCTTCAAATTGAGCCGCATACTCACCGACATTCATACTTCCCTGCTCCAGCTGCAGAAAAGCGATCTCCTTTTCCCTACGAACATCCTCAGGAAAATACTTCCCCAGGAAGTGAGCCTTAAACAGATCAAAAGTGATATCCTGATTGGCTGCCTCCAATTCTCTTTGCACTCGTTCCCACCAATACTCTGCTTCATCAGTCAACATATACTGCGCTAGCAACACAGTTTGTTCAACAGGTGGCGCCATGGTGCAAAGGATCTTCTCAATTTCCTTGAGCCATCGCTGAGCTCCATCAGGATTATACCCTCCTTCGAACCTAGGCGGTTCGCATTTCCTAAATCGAGCCATCCAGTCAATTTCGACAGGAATGGGTGGTGGATTCAATGTTGCTGCTGCTGCGGCTGCTGCAATGTTTTCAGCTTGGTTCTGTTGCATTCGGGCCTGATTCTGATTCATTTGAATCAGATTCTCCAATATGGGAGCCATCCGTTCATTTTCGGCACGTCGTCCAGCCATACTGTTAGGTCATGAAGGGAACAGCCAATTAAAGACTGAATACTTAATCAATAACCTAATTATCCTAATCCTAGACTTAGACTCTTACTAAACAAATCAGTTACTCGCTTGGTGAGTAACCATCGGAGATGTGAGTCCACACTCCAAAGGCCGAGGAAAAACTGCTTTGATACCAAAATGTAACACTCTCACTTTTATTAGTAATTTTTAGGTTTTAATAAAAATCGGAGTTTGAAAATTTCTTTTTAACACCTAAATTCCTTTAAAAGGTTTTACGAAAATCCGGCAGAGTTTCCTCTGTTTTCCGGACTTCCCAAAAATTTTCTTCGAAAAACCTGTCAGTCCAGAATTGTTAAAAAAACATAAACAACAACAGATTAAAAGTCATAACAAATCCTAATGCCCAATTTGTACAAGTTTCAGGGCAAGTTACTAATTCATATTATAAATTACATTAAATAATTATCCATTCAAAATATGTAAAATACATTCCACGTAGTGGAACTTAAAATCCTGCTTGGCCAGCACTGGTGTAAGCTCCACTTGTGTACCTGAAAAATATTAACCACACAGGGGAAGCATCACACAGAACTTAAAAGAGAGATTTCTAAGCAGATATATACAACACACCAAGACCATTCAAGCCTATTCTATACTACTTAATTCATGTTCTTCTTTATTTTCACTCTAACCTTTTTACTCCTTTTTCCTAATCACCCTAATTTCTCTCTTCACTCTCTTTCCAACTAACCTATTTCTTTTTCTTTCTTTCCCATCCTCTTATTTCCATCCTTTATCCGTTTTCCATTATTCATTTATGGTTAGCATTTCCATAATTATTCTCCTTATTTATTTCCTCTAGTTCCTATATCAATTCCATTGTTTACCTTCTTATTTCCTATTCCAATGTCCATTCTATTATTTATTTTTCCTATCTATTACCATTCTCATTGCCCTTTTCCATTAATATATATATATATATATACATATACATAATACGACCTTATCCATTTCCATTAACCCTTTTTATTTTTCCTAAATCCTTTCCATTATTTTGTTCATTATTCTTTTCCTTTAATTCCCTTACCCTTTTCCATTTTTATTTCCTTTTTCCCTTATTATTGTGTGTAACCCCAAACAGAGATCTACACACCGGGTTTGCAACCACAAACAGTGATCTGCAAACGCTCTGTATGCAACCACAAACAGTGATCTGCATACGTATGCAACCACAAACAGTGATCTGCATACGTGTATACAACCACAAACAGTGATCTGTATACACCCATATCGTTTATGTAACCTCAAACAGAGATCTACATAAACTTCCCTTACCTTTTTATTACTTGGCCACAGAGTCAATACAACCACCTGCGCCGTGCCACAGGGTCAATACAACCACCTGTGACGAGTACCATTTTATTAGGCCACAGGGTCAATACAACCACCTGCGCCATGCCACAGGGTCAATACAACCACCTGCGACATTTACCATTCTATTAGGCCACAGGGTCAATACAACCACCTGCGCCGTGCCACAGGGTCAATACAACCACCTGCGACATTTACCATTCTATTAGGCCACAAGGTCAATACAACCACCTGCGCCGTGCCGCAGGGTCAATACAACCACCTGCGACATTTACCCTTTTTATTTGGCCACAGGGTCAATACAACCACCTGTGCCATTTAACATTTAGTTCTCACTACTAACTCGTTTTAGTCCTTTCCCTTTTACTTTTAGTCCCCTTAATTCTCTTAATTCTTTTAATTTCTTTTAATTACTTCCCTATTCCCTTTCTCTTCTTTTTCTTCTTCTTTTCCTTTTCCTTTTTCCTTTTACTAATTATTCAAGTTTACATCCAATTCCACTTAGCGTTAGTATAGTCGTTATATTTTAATTCCCTTTTCTAACTCTTAATTATTTCTATAATTTCTCTCATTGGTTCATTTCTAAATTTATTTCCCTATTCACCATTTCTATTCTTTTACCACACCCTACCAATGTAATTAATTATTTATTCTGATACTTACCTTTTTATTCATCACTATTGGTTTCCCCCTATTTACTCCATCTATCTTTCTTCATTATTAGCAGGTTACCCTAAGGTTCGTTAGCAATTAACATTTCCCCCGATCCTAGCGATAGATATAACTACCCAGAAATACACTCCTTAAGGACTGGTAATGAAACCCCTTACCTCAATCGGTGATAGTGAGGGGTAACCTTAATTTGGCGCTTTACTCCCCGACTCACGCTTTAGCTCGGCTCCAACTGGATCCTAAGCTTCCCCAATCCTTGATTCCAAGCACGGTGGGAACAATCGATCTCGATCACGGTGACGATGTTGCTCTTCGACACCGGGAGGAGAGAGAGAGAAAGCTCGTGGGAGAGAGAGAGGGATCGAAGTCAAGGGAAGAGAAACAAAGGGGAGAGGGAGAGGTCTTGATGGTGGTGGTGGGGGATAGTGATGGTGGCTCGTGGTGGAGTGGCGGTGGCGGCCGGAGATGGCGGCGGCCGGCTTGGTGGAGGGTGAGAGGGGAGGGGAGAGAGAGTCAAGTGAGAGAAAGAGAGAGATCTATGGAGTGGAGGAGAGGGAAAGAAAGGGTCTATGAGGAGGAGGAGGAACAAGGAGGTGGGGTGGCGGCCATGAGCTCCGGTGGTGGTGGTTGGAGGAGGTGCTGGGCGGAGAGAGAGAAAGAGGGGTTGAAATGGGGGTTTCAGCCCCCAAAACACGATTTTAAAGCTGCAGGTAGCAGAATACTCGAGTATTTCTGTCAATACTCGAGTTTTTTGACAAAATACTCGATATTTCACAAAATACTCGAGTAAAATGACCAGATACTGCTAGTTTGCTTTTCTATTTTTCAACTATTTTCTCCCAACTTCAAATAGCCATAACTTCTTCGTTCACCGTCGGATCTTGCTCAAATTTGACGAGTAACTTCCTAAAAATCATACCTTCATATCCAACGGTGGGAATTGTGTTTTGAGTCTTAAATCTTTTATTTTGAATTTCCTAACGTCGGGTGTTTTTAACACCGAAAAATCGATTTTTAACACTCGTTTGGTCTTCTTTAAATTTGCTTTTCGATGCCAATGCTCCTTGACTCCTCTATGGCACTCAAAGAACTCCTAATCCATAATTTTAAATCCCTTCTAGGATAATCCTTACTTCCAAATCTTACTATTATTCTAATATTTATTAGAATTAAAATTCGGGATGTTACATTTCTCCCCCACTTATTAGAATTTCGTCCCCGAAATTCCGTTTGGTTCCTTAAATGGAGAACCATCCCATTGGTAAACTCCGGACTACGGTTTTTACTTCCCTTCGGTTTTTATTTCCCGCTCTAGGTGTGGCTAGGTCTATGCCTATTTCATGGCGGGTCTTCTAATACTACGTATTATCTCTGCCTACACAGGAGCGTCAGCTTCCTTATTATTAAAGTTCCATCTCCCATTTCTTGGATTGAAATCCTCCTCCACTTAGCATCGACACACTTGATTATATCAATGCTAGGGGGTATGCTCGTTCGTTTCTCATAATAGAGTACGCAAGTTCCTTACCGGTATCCAAGGCTGAGAAGAGGACACGTGGGTGACTATCTATCGGTAAGCATAGAACTACGCCGGGTTTCTACGACTTGGCAATTTCTCACCTTTGCATCTGAGATGCTTGAAGCTTGAAGAGAGTGAAGATGAAAAGAAGAAACATGAAGCACTCAAGAATGAGTCTCATGGTCTTTGCAAGATAACCCAGGATGGACTGGATACATGTCAAGCAAGAAGACAATGGAGATTATCCCCAAAGTATGCATTTTCAGCAGAGAGTCGCCGAAGGATGCGCTTTTATGGATCTGCGACTAACTGGTTGGTCTCGGTCAATCGGGGTCCTATCAAATGCACAGGGTCCCAAAAGACTGAGATTATCACTTGCGGTGTTCCGACATAACGTCTGGATTGAGATTCCACTTCGCGACTTCACTTTTATCCCGTTCACCTTCTACTCTTTCAAGTGAGTCTAGCAAAGTCCATTTTAGAATCAATCTTCACCACGTTCGCATTCTACTCCGATGCTACTTCATTCTCATTCGTTTGACAATTCCAATTCGGTTAAAGGATTCCTAGAGATCGATTCCACTTGAGGGTCAAGGTCAAGGTCTAGTTTTTCCTCTGGTTTAACCCTTATTCGATCATCCGCAGAGCGTTTGGAATTATCTATTTGGTAGTCCTATAGCCTTTGGTATGGTTACGAGTTATTGTCGCTCGGATAGGATCCGAATCGAGTCGTCAAGTCTCCCCCACTTATTATCAACATACCTGAGTAAGTCGAAGGCAGGGAGGAAACTGAGTTGACTCCAGGGATAGATGAGCTGGGTGCTTAATTGGTTGGAGAGGTGGTACATGGATTTAAGTTGACCGTTAATCGGTCTAATCGGTGTGGTTTCGAATTTTCTATGATATGACGACTCTTCATACCTACGCATGCGGCTAATTCTCATACGAGTTAGAAGGGTGGTTCAATTACTGAGTTGAATGTTCTCGGTGGAAATACAGAATAAGAGTGTCTTGAATGGGGTTGGTTTGTGAATCACTGTTCATGAGTCTTAGGAAAGATCCTATAGGATTAAAGTTTAATTGGGCTTTCGACAGGGATAGAATTCCTCGATGGTTGTTTCTGATTTTTCAACTAGATGATTGCAATAATATAGTATGTCAATAAACGCGAAGACCAAGGTGGTCAGTCCCAATCTCACATTTATTAACTGTACATCATTGCATTATTGAATAATAGCATTATCTTTTAACAGGTGCAAGAGAAAGGATGACCAATCCTGACCTTACACTCTATTAGAGGACGACACTATCACAATTGAGCTTGGTGAAATTTCTAACTAAGGTTTTAACACTTATCGACTCCTTCTAGATTGCACTACTCACACTTATTCTAGGCAAAGACGCTAAAGTAATCAGTTGATGCAACATTAACATGAAAAGTACCTTGGATAAGTTCATTCCTCGTTCTACGTGACCATAGGACAGTTTGCAGCACGGTGTCCGGGTTGCCCGCATTGGAAGCAGAGACCTTCCTTTCTACGCTGTTCAAGCATCCAACACATACGAGTATGGGATCCTCCACAATGTGGACATGGTGGCCTTGTCCTTGGAGCGGTCGCACTCTGTCCCGCATTCTCTGGCACTACTGCTCTGGTGCGGTTAACAGCGTACGGACCTGATCCTTGAGCCAGTCCCTTACCCTTGTTGAGACCTACTTCATTTGGTATATTCTTGCTCCTTTCCTCTGCTTCCTGCTGATTCAAACTCTTCTCATAAGCGCTAGTCATATTCACCAGCTGAGAGAGGTTAGCTATACCCTGGTGCACAAAGATAGTCCGAATTCTGGCATTGAGACCTGTTTCAAATTTAATACACTTGGTGCGTTCGTCTGCGTCCCGATAACTGCCAGAATAGCGAATCAGATCTTCAAATTGAGCCGCATACTCACCGACATTCATACTTCCCTGCTCCAGCTGCAGAAAAGCGATCTCCTTTTCCCTACGAACATCCTCAGGAAAATACTTCCCCAGGAAGTGAGCCTTAAACAGATCAAAAGTGATATCCTGATTGGCTGCCTCCAATTCTCTTTGCACTCGTTCCCACCAATACTCTGCTTCATCAGTCAACATATACTGCGCTAGCAACACAGTTTGTTCAACAGGTGGCGCCATGGTGCGAAGGATCTTCTCAATTTCCTTGAGCCATCGCTGAGCTCCATCAGGATTATACCCTCCTTCGAACCTAGGCGGTTCGCATTTCCTAAATCGAGCCATCCAGTCAATTTCGACAGGAATGGGTGGTGGATTCAATGCTGCTGCTGCTGCGGCTGCTGCAATGTTTTCAGCTTGGTTCTGTTGCATTCGGGCCTGATTCTGATTCATTTGAATCAGATTCTCCAATATGGGAGCCATCCGTTCATTTTCGGCACGTCGTCCAGCCATACTGTTAGGTCATGAAGGGAACAGCCAATTAAAGACTGAATACTTAATCAATAACCTAATTATCCTAATCCTAGACTTAGACTCTTACTAAACAAATCAGTTACTCGCTTGGTGAGTAACCATCGGAGATGTGAGTCCACACTCCAAAGGCCGAGGAAAAACTGCTTTGATACCAAAATGTAACACTCTCACTTTTATTAGTAATTTTTAGGTTTTAATAAAAATCGGAGTTTGAAAATTTCTTTTTAACACCTAAATTCCTTTAAAAGGTTTTACGAAAATCCGGCAGAGTTTCCTCTGTTTTCCGGACTTCCCAAAAATTTTCTTCGAAAAACCTGTCAGTCCAGAATTGTTAAAAAAACATAAACAACAACAGATTAAAAGTCATAACAAATCCTAATGCCCAATTTGTACAAGTTTCAGGGCAAGTTACTAATTCATATTATAAATTACATTAAATAATTATCCATTCAAAATATGTAAAATACATTCCACGTAGTGGAACTTAAAATCCTGCTCGGCCAGCACTGGTGTAAGCTCCACTTGTGTACCTGAAAAATATTAACCACACAGGGGAAGCATCACACAGAACTTAAAAGAGAGATTTCTAAGCAGATATATACAACACACCAAGACCATTCAAGCCTATTCTATACTACTTAATTCATGTTCTTCTTTATTTTCACTCTAACCTTTTTACTCCTTTTTCCTAATCACCCTAATTTCTCTCTTCACTCTCTTTCCAACTAACCTATTTCTTTTTCTTTCTTTCCCATCCTCTTATTTCCATCCTTTATCCGTTTTCCATTATTCATTTATGGTTAGCATTTCCATAATTATTCTCCTTATTTATTTCCTCTAGTTCCTATATCAATTCCATTGTTTACCTTCTTATTTCCTATTCCAATGTCCATTCTATTATTTATTTTTCCTATCTATTACCATTCTCATTGCCCTTTTCCATTAATATATATATATATATACATATACATAATACGACCTTATCCATTTCCATTAACCCTTTTTATTTTTCCTAAATCCTTTCCATTATTTTGTTCATTATTCTTTTCCTTTAATTCCCTTACCCTTTTCCATTTTTATTTCCTTTTTCCCTTATTATTGTGTGTAACCCCAAACAGAGATCTACACACCGGGTTTGCAACCACAAACAGTGATCTGCAAACGCTCTGTATGCAACCACAAACAGTGATCTGCATACGTATGCAACCACAAACAGTGATCTGCATACGTGTATACAACCACAAACAGTGATCTGTATACACCCATATCGTTTATGTAACCTCAAACAGAGATCTACATAAACTTCCCTTACCTTTTTATTACTTGGCCACAGAGTCAATACAACCACCTGCGCCGTGCCACAGGGTCAATACAACCACCTGTGACGAGTACCATTTTATTAGGCCACAGGGTCAATACAACCACCTGCGCCATGCCACAGGGTCAATACAACCACCTGCGACATTTACCATTCTATTAGGCCACAGGGTCAATACAACCACCTGCGCCGTGCCACAGGGTCAATACAACCACCTGCGACATTTACCATTCTATTAGGCCACAAGGTCAATACAACCACCTGCGCCGTGCCACAGGGTCAATACAACCACCTGCGACATTTACCCTTTTTATTTGGCCACAGGGTCAATACAACCACCTGTGCCATTTAACATTTAGTTCTCACTACTAACTCGTTTTAGTCCTTTCCCTTTTACTTTTAGTCCCCTTAATTCTCTTAATTCTTTTAATTTCTTTTAATTACTTCCCTATTCCCTTTCTCTTCTTTTTCTTCTTCTTTTCCTTTTCCTTTTTCCTTTTACTAATTATTCAAGTTTACATCCAATTCCACTTAGCGTTAGTATAGTCGTTATATTTTAATTCCCTTTTCTAACTCTTAATTATTTCTATAATTTCTCTCATTGGTTCATTTCTAAATTTATTTCCCTATTCACCATTTCTATTCTTTTACCACACCCTACCAATGTAATTAATTATTTATTCTGATACTTACCTTTTTATTCATCACTATTGGTTTCCCCCTATTTACTCCATCTATCTTTCTTCATTATTAGCAGGTTACCCTAAGGTTCGTTAGCAATTAACATTTCCCCCGATCCTAGCGATAGATATAACTACCCAGAAATACACCCCTTAAGGACTGGTAATGAAACCCCTTACCTCAATCGGTGATAGTGAGGGGTAACCTTAATTTGGCGCTTTACTCCCCGACTCACGCTTTAGCTCGGCTCCAACTGGATCCTAAGCTTCCCCAATCCTTGATTCCAAGCATGGTGGGAACAATCGATCTCGATCACGGTGACGATGTTGCTCTTCGACACCGGGAGGAGAGAGAGAGAAAGCTCGTGGGAGAGAGAGAGGGATCGAAGTCAAGGGAAGAGAAACAAAGGGGAGAGGGAGAGGTCTTGATGGTGGTGGTGGGGGATAGTGATGGTGGCTCGTGGTGGAGTGGCGGTGGCGGTCGGAGATGGCGGCGGCCGGCTTGGTGGAGGGTGAGAGGGGAGGGGAGAGAGAGTCAAGTGAGAGAAAGAGAGAGATCTATGGAGTGGAGGAGAGGGAAAGAAAGGGTCTATGAGGAGGAGGAGGAACAAGGAGGTGGGGTGGCGGCCATGAGCTCCGGTGGTGGTGGTTGGAGGAGGTGCTGGGCGGAGAGAGAGAAAGAGGGGTTGAAATGGGGGTTTCAGCCCCCAAAACACGATTTTAAAGCTGCAGGTAGCAGAATACTCGAGTATTTCTGTCAATACTCGAGTTTTTTGACAAAATACTCGATATTTCACAAAATACTCGAGTAAAATGACCAGATACTGCTAGTTTGCTTTTCTATTTTTCAACTATTTTCTCCCAACTTCAAATAGCCATAACTTCTTCGTTCACCGTCGGATCTTGCTCAAATTTGACGAGTAACTTCCTAAAAATCATACCTTCATATCCAACGGTGGGAATTGTGTTTTGAGTCTTAAATCTTTTATTTTGAATTTCCTAACATCGGGTGTTTTTAACACCGAAAAATCGATTTTTAACACTCGTTTGGTCTTCTTTAAATTTGCTTTTCGATGCCAAT
Source organism: Crotalaria pallida (assembly GCA_037953625.1). Lineage (NCBI taxonomy): Eukaryota > Viridiplantae > Streptophyta > Magnoliopsida > Fabales > Fabaceae > Crotalaria > Crotalaria pallida. The sequence continues at coordinate 33,685,730 of CM075651.1, read as the reverse complement.
GCTCCTTGACTCCTCTATGGCACTCAAAGAACTCCTAATCCATAATTTTAAATCCCTTCTAGGATAATCCTTACTTCCAAATCTTACTATTATTCTAATATTTATTAGAATTAAAATTCGGGATGTTACATTTCTCCCCCACTTATTAGAATTTCGTCCCCGAAATTCCGTTTGGTTCCTTAAATGGAGAACCATCCCATTGGTAAACTCCGGACTACGGTTTTTACTTCCCTTCGGTTTTTATTTCCCGCTCTAGGTGTGGCTAGGTCTATGCCTATTTCATGGCGGGTCTTCTAATACTACGTATTATCTCTGCCTACACAGGAGCGTCAGCTTCCTTATTATTAAAGTTCCATCTCCCATTTCTTGGATTGAAATCCTCCTCCACTTAGCATCGACACACTTGATTATATCAATGCTAGGGGGTACGCTCGTTCGTTTCTCATAATAGAGTACGCAAGTTCCTTACCGGTATCCAAGGCTGAGAAGAGGACACGTGGGTGACTATCTATCGGTAAGCATAGAACTACGCCGGGTTTCTACGACTTGGCAATTTCTCACCTTTGCATCTGAGATGCTTGAAGCTTGAAGAGAGTGAAGATGAAAAGAAGAAACATGAAGCACTCAAGAATGAGTCTCATGGTCTTTGCAAGATAACCCAGGATGGACTGGATACATGTCAAGCAAGAAGACAATGGAGATTATCCCCAAAGTATGCATTTTCAGCAGAGAGTCGCCGAAGGATGCGCTTTTATGGATCTGCGACTAACTGGTTGGTCTCGGTCAATCGGGGTCCTATCAAATGCACAGGGTCCCAAAAGACTGAGATTATCACTTGCGGTGTTCCGACATAACGTCTGGATTGAGATTCCACTTCGCGACTTCACTTTTATCCCGTTCACCTTCTACTCTTTCAAGTGAGTCTAGCAAAGTCCATTTTAGAATCAATCTTCACCACGTTCGCATTCTACTCCGATGCTACTTCATTCTCATTCGTTTGACAATTCCAATTCGGTTAAAGGATTCCTAGAGATCGATTCCACTTGAGGGTCAAGGTCAAGGTCTAGTTTTTCCTTTGGTTTAACCCTTATTCGATCATCCGCAGAGCGTTTGGAATTATCTATTTGGTAGTCCTATAGCCTTTGGTATGGTTACGAGTTATTGTCGCTCGGATAGGATCCGAATCGAGTCGTCAAGTCTCCCCCACTTATTATCAACATACCTGAGTAAGTCGAAGGCAGGGAGGAAACTGAGTTGACTCCAGGGATAGATGAGCTGGGTGCTTAATTGGTTGGAGAGGTGGTACATGGATTTAAGTTGACCGTTAATCGGTCTAATCGGTGTGGTTTCGAATTTTCTATGATATGACGACTCTTCATACCTACGCATGCGGCTAATTCTCATACGAGTTAGAAGGGTGGTTCAATTACTGAGTTGAATGTTCTCGGTGGAAATACAGAATAAGAGTGTCTTGAATGGGGTTGGTTTGTGAATCACTGTTCATGAGTCTTAGGAAAGATCCTATAGGATTAAAGTTTAATTGGGCTTTCGACAGGGATAGAATTCCTCGATGGTTGTTTCTGATTTTTCAACTAGATGATTGCAATAATATAGTATGTCAATAAACGCGAAGACCAAGGTGGTCAGTCCCAATCTCACATTTATTAACTGTACATCATTGCATTATTGAATAATAGCATTATCTTTTAACAGGTGCAAGAGAAAGGATGACCAATCCTGACCTTACACTCTATTAGAGGACGACACTATCACAATTGAGCTTGGTGAAATTTCTAACTAAGGTTTTAACACTTATCGACTCCTTCTAGATTGCACTACTCACACTTATTCTAGGCAAAGACGCTAAAGTAATCAGTTGATGCAACATTAACATGAAAAGTACCTTGGATAAGTTCATTCCTCGTTCTACGTGACCATAGGACAGTTTGCAGCACGGTGTCCGGGTTGCCCGCATTGGAAGCAGAGACCTTCCTTTCTACGCTGTTCAAGCATCCAACACATACGAGTATGGGATCCTCCACAATGTGGACATGGTGGCCTTGTCCTTGGAGCGGTCGCACTCTGTCCCGCATTCTCTGGCACTACTGCTCTGGTGCGGTTAACAGCGTACGGACCTGATCCTTGAGCCAGTCCCTTACCCTTGTTGAGACCTACTTCATTTGGTATATTCTTGCTCCTTTCCTCTGCTTCCTGCTGATTCAAACTCTTCTCATAAGCGCTAGTCATATTCACCAGCTGAGAGAGGTTAGCTATACCCTGGTGCACAAAGATAGTCCGAATTCTGGCATTGAGACCTGTTTCAAATTTAATACACTTGGTGCGTTCGTCTGCGTCCCGATAACTGCCAGAATAGCGAATCAGATCTTCAAATTGAGCCGCATACTCACCGACATTCATACTTCCCTGCTCCAGCTGCAGAAAAGCGATCTCCTTTTCCCTACGAACATCCTCAGGAAAATACTTCCCCAGGAAGTGAGCCTTAAACAGATCAAAAGTGATATCCTGATTGGCTGCCTCCAATTCTCTTTGCACTCGTTCCCACCAATACTCTGCTTCATCAGTCAACATATACTGCGCTAGCAACACAGTTTGTTCAACAGGTGGCGCCATGGTGCGAAGGATCTTCTCAATTTCCTTGAGCCATCGCTGAGCTCCATCAGGATTATACCCTCCTTCGAACCTAGGCGGTTCGCATTTCCTAAATCGAGCCATCCAGTCAATTTCGACAGGAATGGGTGGTGGATTCAATGCTGCTGCTGCTGCGGCTGCGGCTGCTGCGGCTGCTGCAATGTTTTCAGCTTGGTTCTGTTGCATTCGGGCCTGATTCAGATTCATTTGAATCAGATTCTCCAATATGGCAGCCATCCGTTCATTTTCGGCACGTCGTCCAGCCATACTGTTAGGTCATGAAGGGAACAGCCAATTAAAGACTGAATACTTAATCAATAACCTAATTATCCTAATCCTAGACTTAGACTCTTACTAAACAAATCAGTTACTCGCTTGGTGAGTAACCATCGGAGATGTGAGTCCACACTCCAAAGGCCGAGGAAAAACTGCTTTGATACCAAAATGTAACACTCTCACTTTTATTAGTAATTTTTAGGTTTTAATAAAAATCGGAGTTTGAAAATTTCTTTTTAACACCTAAATTCCTTTAAAAGGTTTTACGAAAATCCGGCAGAGTTTCCTCCGTTTTCCGGACTTCCCAAAAATTTTCTTCGAAAAACCTGTCAGTCCAGAATTGTTAAAAAAACATAAACAACAACAGATTAAAAGTCATAACAAATCCTAATGCCCAATTTGTACAAGTTTCAGGGCAAGTTACTAATTCATATTATAAATTACATTAAATAATTATCCATTCAAAATATGTAAAATACATTCCACGTAGTGGAACTTAAAATCCTGCTCGGCCAGCACTGGTGTAAGCTCCACTTGTGTACCTGAAAAATATTAACCACACAGGGGAAGCATCACACAGAACTTAAAAGAGAGATTTCTAAGCAGATATATACAACACACCAAGACCATTCAAGCCTATTCTATACTACTTAATTCATGTTCTTCTTTATTTTCACTCTAACCTTTTTACTCCTTTTTCCTAATCACCCTAATTTCTCTCTTCACTCTCTTTCCAACTAACCTATTTCTTTTTCTTTCTTTCCCATCCTCTTATTTCCATCCTTTATCCGTTTTCCATTATTCATTTATGGTTAGCATTTCCATAATTATTCTCCTTATTTATTTCCTCTAGTTCCTATAGAAATTCCATTGTTTACCTTCTTATTTCCTATTCCAATGTCCATTCTATTATTTATTTTTCCTATCTATTACCATTCTCATTGCCCTTTTCCATTAATATATATATATATATATATACATATACATAATACGACCTTATCCATTTCCATTAACCCTTTTTATTTTTCCTAAATCCTTTCCATTATTTTGTTCATTATTCTTTTCCTTTAATTCCCTTACTTTTTTCCATTTTTATTTCCTTTTTCCCTTATTATTGTGTGTAACCCCAAACAGAGATCTACACACCGGGTTTGCAACCACAAACAGTGATCTGCAAACGCTCTGTATGCAACCACAAACAGTGATCTGCATACGTATGCAACCACAAACAGTGATCTGCATACGTGTATACAACCACAAACAGTGATCTGTATACACCCATATCGTTTATGTAACCTCAAACAGAGATCTACATAAACTTCCCTTACCTTTTTATTACTTGGCCACAGAGTCAATACAACCACCAGCGCCGTGCCACAGGGTCAATACAACCACCTGTGACGAGTACCATTTTATTAGGCCACAGGGTCAATACAACCACCTGCGCCATGCCACAGGGTCAATACAACCACCTGTGACATTTACCATTCTATTAGGCCACAGGGTCAATACAACCACCTGCGCCGTGCCACAGGGTCAATACAACCACCTGCGACATTTACCATTCTATTAGGCCACAAGGTCAATACAACCACCTGCGCCGTGCCACAGGGTCAATACAACCACCTACGACATTTACCCTTTTTATTTGGCCACAGGGTCAATACAACCACCTGTGCCATTTAACATTTAGTTCTCACTACTAACTCGTTTTAGTCCTTTCCCTTTTACTTTTAGTCCCCTTAATTCTCTTAATTCTTTTAATTTCTTTTAATTACTTCCCTATTCCCTTTCTCTTCTTTTTCTTCTTCTTTTCCTTTTCCTTTTTCCTTTTACTAATTATTCAAGTTTACATCCAATTCCACTTAGCGTTAGTATAGTCGTTATATTTTAATTCCCTTTTCTAACTCTTAATTATTTCTATAATTTCTCTCATTGGTTCATTTCTAAATTTATTTCCCTATTCACCATTTCTATTCTTTTACCACACCCTACCAATGTAATTAATTATTTATTCTGATACTTACCTTTTTATTCATCACTATTGGTTTCCCCCTATTTACTCCATCTATCTTTCTTCATTATTAGCAGGTTACCCTAAGGTTCGTTAGCAATTAACATTTCCCTCGATCCTAGCGATAGATATAACTACCCAGAAATACACCCCTTAAGGACTGGTAATGAAACCCCTTACCTCAATCGGTGATAGTGAGGGGTAACCTTAATTTGGCGCTTTACTCCCCGACTCACGCTTTAGCTCGGCTCCAACTGGATCCTAAGCTTCCCCAATCCTTGATTCCAAGCACGGTGGGAACAATCGATCTCGATCACGGTGACGATGTTGCTCTTCGACACCGGGAGGAGAGAGAGAGAAAGCTCGTGGGAGAGAGAGAGGGATCGAAGTCAAGGGAAGAGAAACAAAGGGGAGAGGGAGAGGTCTTGATGGTGGTGGTGGGGGATAGTGATGGTGGCTCGTGGTGGAGTGGCGGTGGCGGCCGGAGATGGCGGCGGCCGGCTTGGTGGAGGGTGAGAGGGGAGGGGAGAGAGAGTCAAGTGAGAGAAAGAGAGAGATCTATGGAGTGGAGGAGAGGGAAAGAAAGGGTCTATGAGGAGGAGGAGGAACAAGGAGGTGGGGTGGCGGCCATGAGCTCTGGTGGTGGTGGTTGGAGGAGGTGCTGGGCGGAGAGAGAGAAAGAGGGGTTGAAATGGGGGTTTCAGCCCCCAAAACACGATTTTAAAGCTGCAGGTAGCAGAATACTCGAGTATTTCTGTCAATACTCGAGTTTTTTGACAAAATACTCGAGTATTTCACAAACTACTCGAGTAAAATGACCAGATACTGCTAGTTTGCTTTTCTATTTTTCAACTATTTTCTCCCAACTTCAAATAGCCATAACTTCTTCGTTCACCGTCGGATCTTGCTCAAATTTGACGAGTAACTTCCTAAAAATCATACCTTCATATCCAACGGTGGGAATTGTGTTTTGAATCTTAAATCTTTTATTTTGAATTTCCTAACGTCGGGTGTTTTTAACACCGAAAAATCGATTTTTAACACTCGTTTGGTCTTCTTTAAATTTGCTTTTCGATGCCAATGCTCCTTGACTCCTCTATGGCACTCAAAGAACTCCTAATCCATAATTTTAAATCCCTTCTAGGATAATCCTTACTTCCAAATCTTACTATTATTCTAATATTTATTAGAATTAAAATTCGGGATGTTACAGGTTCACTTGACTAAGTTGATTAGAATGTGGGGTTCACTTGACTAAGTTGATTATTGTGTGGGGTTCACTTGATTAAGTTGATTAGAATGTGGGGTTCAATTGACTAAGTTGATTGGAATGTGGGGTTCATTTGACTAAGTTGATTAGAATGTGGCGTTCACTTGACTAAGTTGATTCGAATGTGGGGTTCACTTAATTAAGTTGATTGAAATGTGGGTTTCACTTGATGAAGTTGATTCGTGTGTGGGGTTCACTTGATTAAGTTGATTAGAATGTGGGGTTCACTTGACTAAGTTTATTGGAATGTGGGGTTCACTTGACTAAGTTGATTGGAATGTGGAGTTCACTTGACTAAGTTGATTAGAATGTGGGGTTCACTTGATTAAGTTGATTAGTGTGTGGGGTTCACTTGACTAAGTTGATTGGAATTTGGGGTTCACTTGACTAAGTTGATTGGAATGTGGGGTTCACTTGACTAAATTGATTATTGTGTGGGGTTCACTTGACTAAGTTGATTCTTGTGTGGGGTTCACTTGTATAAGTTGAATAGAATGTGGGGTTCACTTGACTAAGTTGATTATTGTGTGGGGTTCACTTGACTAAGTTGATTGGAATGTGGGGTTCATTTGACTAAGTTGATTAGAATGTGGGGTTCACTTGATTAAGTTGATAGGAATGTGGGGTTCACTTGACTAAGTTGATTAGAATGTGGGGTTCACTTGACTAAGTTGATTATTGTGTGGGGTTCACTTGATTAAGTTGATTAGAGTGTGGGGTTCAATTGACTAAGTTGATTGGAATGTGGGGTTCACTTGACTAAGTTGATTAGAATGTGGGGTTCATTTGATTAAGTTGATTAGTGTGTGGGGTTCATTTGACTAAGTTCATTGGAATGTGGGGTTCACTTGACTAAGTTGATTGGAATGTGGGGTTCACTTGACTAAGTTGATTAGAATGTGGGGTTCACTTGATTAAGTTTATTGGAATGTGGGGTTCACTTGACTAAGTTGTTTGGAATGTGGGGTTCACTTGACTAAGTGGATTCGAATGTAGGGTTTAATTGACTAAGTTGATTGGAATGTGGGGTTCACTTGACTAAGTTGATTCGAATGTGGGGTTCACTTGATTAAGTTGATTAGTGTGTGGCGTTCCCTTGACTAAGTTGATTGGAATGTGGGGTTCACTTGACAAAGTTGATTGGAATGTGGGGTTCACTAGACTAAATTGATTATTGTGTTGGGTTCACTTGACTAAGTTGATTATTGTGAGGGGTTCACTTGAATAAGTTGATTAGAATGTGGGGTTCACTTGACTAAGTTGATTATTGTGTGCGGTTCACTTGACTAAGTTAATTGGAATGTGGGGTTCATTTGACTAAGTTGATTAGAATGTGCGGTTCACTTGATTAAGTTGATTGGAAAGTGGGGTTCACTTGACTAAGTTGATTCGTGTGTGGGGTTCACTTGACTAAGTTGATTAGGATGTGGGGTTCACTTGACTAAGTTGATTAGAATGTGGGGTTCACTTGACTAAGTTGATTGGAATGTGGGGTTCACTTGACTAAATTGATTATTGTGTGGGGTTCACTTGACTAAGTTGATTATTGTGTGGGGTTCACTTGAATAAGTTGATTAGAATGTGGGGTTCACTTGACTAAGTTGATTATTGTGTGGGGTTCACTTGACTAAGTTGATTAGAATGTGGGGTTCACTTGACTAAGTTGATTATTGTGTGGGGTTCACTTGATTAAGTTGATTAGAATGTGGGGTTCAATTGACTAAGTTGATTGGAATGTGGGGTTCACTTGACTAAGTTGATTAGAATGTGGGGTTCACTTGATTAAGTTGATTAGTGTGTGGGGTTCACTTGACTAAGTTGATTGGAATGTGGGGTTCACTTGACTAAGTTGATTGGAATGTGGTGTTCACTTGACTAAATTGATTATTGTGTGGGGTTCACTGGACTAAGTTGATTATTGTGTGGGGTTCACTTGAATAAGTTGATTAGAATGTGGGATTCACTTGACTAAGTTGATTATTGTGTGGGGTTCACTTGACTAAGTTGATTGGAATGTGGGGTTCATTTGACTAAGTTGATTAGAATGTGGGGTTCACTTGATTAAGTTGATTGGAATGTGGGGTTCACTTGACTAAGTTGATTAGAATGTGGGGTTCACTTGACTAAGTTGATTATTGTGTGGGGTTCACTTGATTAAGTTGATTAGAATGTGGGGTTCAAATTACTAAGTTGATTAGAATGTGGGGTTCACTTGACTAAGTTGATTAGAATGTGGGGTTCACTTGACTAAATTGATTTTTGTGTGGGGTTCAATAGTCTAAGTTGATTGGAATGTGGGGTTCACTTGATTAAGTTGATTAGAATGTGGGGTTCAATTGATTAAGTTGATTGGAATGTGGGGTTCACTTGATTAAGTTGATTAGAATGTGGGGTTCACTTGTTTAAGTTGATTGGAATGTGGGGTTCACTTGACTAAGTTGATTAGAATGTGGGGTTCACTTGACTAAGTTGATTATTGTGTGGGGTTCACTTGACTAAGTTGATTAGAATGTGGGGTTCAATTGACTAAGTTGATTGGAATGTGGGGTTCACTTGACTAAGTTCATTAGAATGTGGGGTTCACTTGATTAAGTTGATTAGTGTGTGGGGTTCACTTGACTAAGTTGATTGGAATGCGGGATTTACTTGACTAAGTTGATTGGAATGTGAGGTTCACTTGACTAAATTGATTATTGTGTGGGGTTCACTTGACTACGTTGATTATTGTGAGGGGTTCACTTGAATAAGTTGATTAGAATGTGGGGTTCACTTGACTAAGTTGATTATTGTGTGGGGTTCACTTGACTAAGTTGATTTGAATGTGGGGTTCATTTGACTAAGTTGATTAGAATGTGGGGTTTACTTGATTAAGTTGATTGGAATGTGGGGTTCACTTGACTAAGTTGATTAGAATGTGGGGTTCACTTGATTAAGTTGATTAGAATGTGGGGTTCAAATTACTAAGTTGATTAGAATGTGGGGTTCACTTGACTAAGTTGATTAGAATGTGGGGTTCACTTGACTAAATTGATTTTTGTGTGGGGTTCAATTGACTAAGTTGATTGGAATGTGGGGTTCACTTGATTAAGTTGATTAGAATGTGGGGTTCAAATGATTAAGTAGATTGGAATGTGGGGTTCACTTGATTAAGTTGATTAGAATGTGGGGTTCACTTGTTTAAGTTGATTGGAATGTGGGGTTCACTTGACTAAGTTGGTTAGAATGTGGGGTTCACTTGACTAAGTTGATTATTGTGTGGGGTTCACTTGACTATGTTGATTAGAATGTGGGGTTCAATTGACTAAGTTGATTGGAATGTGGGGTTCACTTGACTAAGTTGATTGGAATGTGGGGTTCACTTGACTAAATTAAATTTTTTTTTTCGGGTTCACTTGACTAAGTTGATTATTGTGTGGGGTTCACTTGATTAAGTTGATTAGAATGTGGGGTTCACTTGACTAAGTTGATTATTGTGTGGGGTTCACTTGACTAATTGATTGGAATGTGGGGTTCATTTGACTAAGTTGATTAGAATGTGGGGTTCACTTGATTAAGTTGATAGGAATGTGGGGTTCACTTGACTAAGTTGATTAGAATGTGGGGTTCACTTGACTAAGTTGATTATTGTGTGGGGTTCACTTGATTAAGTTGATTAGAGTGTGGGGTTCAATTGACTAAGTTGATTGGAATGTGGGGTTCACTTGACTAAGTTGATTAGAATGTGGGGTTCATTTGATTAAGTTGATTAGTGTGTGGGGTTCATTTGACTAAGTTCATTGGAATGTGGGGTTCACTTGACTAAGTTGATTGGAATGTGGGGTTCACTTGACTAAGTTGATTAGAATGTGGGGTTCACTTGATTAAGTTTATTGGAATGTGGGGTTCACTTGACTAAGTTGTTTGGAATGTGGGGTTCACTTGACTAAGTGGATTCGAATGTAGGGTTTAATTGACTAAGTTGATTGGAATGTGGGGTTCACTTGACTAAGTTGATTCGAATGTGGGGTTCACTTGATTAAGTTGATTAGTGTGTGGCGTTCCCTTGACTAAGTTGATTGGAATGTGGGGTTCACTTGACAAAGTTGATTGGAATGTGGGGTTCACTTGACTAAATTGATTATTGTGTTGGGTTCACTTGACTAAGTTGATTATTGTGAGGGGTTCACTTGAATAAGTTGATTAGAATGTGGGGTTCACTTGATTAAGTTAATTAGAATGTGGGGTTCAATTGATTAAGTTGATTGGAATGTGGGGTTCACTTGATTAAGTTGATTAGAATGTGGGGTTCACTTGACTAAGTTGATTGGAATGTGGGGTTCACTTGACTAAATTGATTATTGTGTGGGGTTCACTTGACTAAGTTGATTATTGTGTGGGGTTCACTTGAATAAGTTGATTAGAATGTGGGGTTCACTTGACTAAGTTGATTATTGTGTGGGGTTCACTTGACTAAGTTGATTAGAATGTGGGGTTCACTTGACTAAGTTGATTATTGTGTGGGGTTCACTTGACTAAGTTGATTGGAATGTGGGGTTCATTTGACTAAGTTGATTAGAATGTGGGGTTCACTTGATTAAGTTGATAGGAATGTGGGGTTCACTTGACTAAGTTGATTAGAATGTGGGGTTCACTTGACTAAGCTGATTATTGTGTGGGGTTCACTTGATTATGTTGATTAGAGTGTGGGGTTCAATTGACTAAGTTGATTGGAATGTGGGGTTCACTTGACTAAGTTGATTAGAATGTGGGGTTCATTTGATTAAGTTGATTAGTGTGTGGGGTTCATTTGACTAAGTTCATTGGAATGTGGGGTTCACTTGACTAAGTTGATTGGAATGTGGGGTTCACTTGACTAAGTTGATTAGAATGTGGGGTTCACTTGATTAAGTTTATTGGAATGTGGGGTTCACTTGACTAAGTTGTTTGGAATGTGGGGTTCACTTGACTAAGTGGATTCGAATGTAGGGTTTAATTGACTAAGTTGATTGGAATGTGGGGTTCACTTGACTAAGTTGATTCGAATGTGGGGTTCACTTGATTAAGTTGATTAGTGTGTGGCGTTCCCTTGACTAAGTTGATTGGAATGTGGGGTTCACTTGACAAAGTTGATTGGAATGTGGGGTTCACTTGACTAAATTGATTATTGTGTTGGGTTCACTTGACTAAGTTGATTATTGTGAGGGGTTCACTTGAATAAGTTGATTAGAATGTGGGGTTCACTTGATTAAGTTGATTAGAATGTGGGGTTCAATTGATTAAGTTGATTGGAATGTGGGGTTCACTTGATTAAGTTGATTAGAATGTGGGGTTCACTTGACTAAGTTGATTGGAATGTGGGGTTCACTTGACTAAATTGATTATTGTGTGGGGTTCACTTGACTAAGTTGATTATTGTGTGGGGTTCACTTGAATAAGTTGATTAGAATGTGGGGTTCACTTGACTAAGTTGATTGGAATGTGGGGTTCACTTGACTAAATTGATTATTGTGTGGGGTTCACTTGACTAAGTTGATTATTGTGTGGGGTTCACTTGAATAAGTTGATTAGAATGTGGGGTTCACTTGACTAAGTTGATTATTGTGTGGGGTTCACATGACTAAGTTGATTAGAATGTGGGGTTCACTTGACTAAGTTGATTATTGTGTGGGGTTCACTTGATTAAGTTGATTAGAATGTGGGGTTCAATTGACTAAGTTGATTGGAATGTGGGGTTCTCTTGACTAAGTTGATTAGAATGTGGGGTTCACTTGATTAAGTTGATTAGTGTGTGGGGTTCACTTGACTAAGTTGATTGGAATGTGGGGTTCACTTGACTAAGTTGATTGGAATGTGGTGTTCACTTGACTAAATTGATTATTGTGTGGGGTTCACTTGACTAAGTTGATTATTGTGTGGGGTTCACTTGAATAAGTTGATTAGAATGTGGGGTTCACTTGACTAAGTTGATTATTGTGTGGGGTTCACTTGACTAAGTTGATTGGAATGTGGGGTTCATTTGACTAAGTTGATTAGAATGTGGGGTTCACTTGATTAAGTTGATTGGAATGTGGGGTTCACTTGACTAAGTTGATTAGAATGTGGGGTTCACTTGACTAAGTTGATTATTGTGTGGGGTTCACTTGATTAAGTTGATTAGAATGTGGGGTTCAAATTACTAAGTTGATTAGAATGTGGGGTTCACTTGACTAAGTTGATTAGAATGTGGGGTTCACTTGACTAAATTGATTTTTGTGTGGGGTTCAATAGTCTAAGTTGATTGGAATGTGGGGTTCATTTGACTAAGTTGATTAGAATGTGGGGTTCAATTGATTAAGTTGATTGGAATGTGGGGTTCACTTGATTAAGTTGATTAGAATGTGGGGTTCACTTGTTTAAGTTCATTGGAATGTGGGGTTCACTTGACTAAGTTGATTAGAATGTGGGGTTCATTTGACTAAGTTGATTATTGTGTGGGGTTCACTTGACTAAGTTGATTAGAATGTGGGGTTCAATTGACTAAGTTGATTGGAATGTGGGGTTCACTTGACTAAGTTGATTGGAATGTGGGGTTCACTTGACTAAGTTGATTAGAATGTGGGGTTCACTTGATTAAGTTGATTAGTGTGTGGGGTTCACTTGACTAAGTTGATTGGAATGCGGGATTTACTAGACTAAGTTGATTGGAATGTGAGGTTCACTTGACTAAATTGATTATTGTGTGGGGTTCACTTGACTACGTTGATTATTGTGAGGGGTTCACTTGACTAAGTTGATTGGAATGTGGGGTTCACTTGACTAAGTTGATTAGAATGTGGGGTTCACTTGATTAAGTTGATTAGTGTGTGGGGTTCACTTGACTAAGTTGATTGGAATGCGGGATTTACTTGACTAAGTTGATTGGAATGTGAGGTTCACTTGACTAAATTGATTATTGTGTGGGGTTCACTTGACTACGTTGATTATTGTGAGGGGTTCACTTGAATAAGTTGATTAGAATGTGGGGTTCACTTGACTAAGTTGATTATTGTGTGGGGTTCACTTGACTAAGTTGATTTGAATGTGGGGTTCATTTGACTAAGTTGATTAGAATGTGGGGTTCACTTGATTAAGTTGATTGGAATGTGGGGTTCACTTGACTAAGTTGATTAGAATGTGGGGTTCACTTGATTAAGTTGATTAGAATGTGGGGTTCAAATTACTAAGTTGATTAGAATGTGGGGTTCACTTGACTAAGTTGATTAGAATGTGGGGTTCACTTGACTAAATTTATTTTTGTGTGGGGTTCAATTGACTAAGTTGATTGGAATGTGGGGTTCACTTGATTAAGTTGATTAGAATGTGGGGTTCAATTGATTAAGTTGATTGGAATGTGGGGTTCACTTGATTAAGTTGATTAGAATGTGGGGTTCACTTGTTTAAGTTGATTGGAATGTGGGGTTCACTTGACTAAGTTGATTAGAATGTGGGGTTCACTTGACTAAGTTGATTATTGTGTGGGGTTCACTTGACTAAGTTGATTAGAATGTGGGGTTCAATTGACTATGTTGATTGGAATGTGGGGTTCACTTGACTAAGTTAATTGGAATGTGGGGTTCACTTGACTAAATTAAATTTTTTTTTTCGGGTTCACTTGACTAAGTTGATTATTGTGTGGGGTTCACTTGATTAAGTTGATTAGAATGTGGGGTTCACTTGACTAAGTTGATTATTGTGTGGGGTTCACTTGACTAAGTTGATTGGAATGTGGGGTTCATTTGACTAAGTTTATTATAATGTGGGGTTCACTTGATTAAGTTGATTGGAATATGGGGTTCACTTGACTAAGTTGATTCGAATGTGGGGTTCACTTGACTAAGTTGATTATTGTGTGGGGTTCACTTGATTAAGTTGATTAGAATGTGGGGTTCAATTGACTAAGTTGATTGGAATGTGGGGTTCACTTGACTAAGTTGATTAGAATGTGGGGTTCACTTGATTAAGTTGATTAGTGTGTGGGGTTCACTTGACTAAGTTAATTGGAATGTGGGGTTCACTTGACTAAGTTGATTGGAATGTGGGGTTCACTTGACTAAATTGATTATTGTGTGGGGTTCACTTGACTAAGTTGATTATTGTGTGGGGTTCACTTGAATAAGTTGATTAGAATGTGGGGTTCACTTGACTAAGTTGATTATTGTGTGGGGTTCACTTGACTAAGTTGATTGGAATGTGGGGTTCATTTGACTAAGTTGATTAGAATGTGGGGTTCACTTGATTAAGTTGATTGGAATGTGGGGTTCACTTGACTAAGTTGATTAGAATGTGGGGTTCACTTGACTAAGTTGATTATTTTGTGGGGTTCACTTGATTAAGTTGATTAGAATGTGAGGTTCAATTGACTAAGTTGATTAGAATGTGGGGTTCACTTGACTAAGTTGATTAGAATGTGGGGTTCACTTGACTAAATTGATTATTGTGTGGGGTTCAATTGACTAAGTTGATTAGAATGTGGGGTTCACTTGGTTAAGTTGATTAGAATGTGGGGTTCAATTGATTAAGTTGATTGGAATGTGGGGTTCACTTGATTAAGTTGATTAGAATGTGGGGTTCACTTGTTTAAGTTGATTGGAATGTGGGGTTCACTTGACTAAGTTGATTAGAATGTGGGGTTCTCTTGACTAAGTTGATTATTGTGTGGGGTTCACTTGACTAAGTTGATTAGAATGTGGGGTTCAATTGACTAAGTTGATTGGAATGTGGGGTTCACTTGACTAAGTTGATTAGAATGTGGGGTTCAGTTGACTGATTAGAATGTGAGGTTCACTTGACTAAGTTGATTAGAATGTGGGGTTCACTTGACTAAGTTGATTGAAATGTGAGGTTCAATTGACTAAGTTGATTATTGTGTGTGGTTCACTTGACTAAGTTGATTAGAATGTGGGGTTCACTTGACTAAGTTGATTAGAATGTGGGGTTCACTTGACTAAGTTGATTATTGTGTGGGGTTCACTTGACTAATTTGATTGGAATGTGGGGTTCAATTGACTAAGTTGATTATTGTGTGGGGTTCACTTGACTTAGATGATTAGAATGTCGGGTTCACTTGACTAAGTTGATTAGAATGTGGGGTTCACTTGATTAAGTTGATTGGAATGTGGGGTTCACTTGACTAAGTTGTTTGGAATGTGGGGTTCACTTGACTAAGTTGATTCGAATGTGGGGTTCAATTGACTAAGTTGATAGGAATGTGGGGTTCACTTGACTAAGTTGATTAGAATGTGGGGTTCACTTGATTAAGTTGATTAGTGTGTGGGGTTCACTTGACTAAGTTGATTGGAATGCGGGATTTACTTGACTAAGTTGTTTGGAATGTGAGGTTCACTTGACTAAATTGATTATTGTGTGGGGTTCACTTGACTACGTTGATTATTGTGAGGGGTTCACTTGACTAAGTTGATTGGAATGTGGGGTTCAATTGACTAAGTTGATTGGAATGTGGGGTTCACTTGACTAAGTTGATTGGAATGTGGGGTTCACTTGACTAAATTGATTATTGTGTGGGGTTCACTTGACTACGTTGATTATTGTGAGGGGTTCACTTGACTAAGTTGATTAGAATGTGGGGTTCAATTGACTAAGTTGATTGGAATGTGGGGTTCACTTGACTAAGTTGATTGGAATGTGGGGTTCACTTGACTAAGTTGATTAGAATGTGGGGTTCACTTGATTAAGTTGATTAGTGTGTGGGGTTCACTTGACTAAGTTGATTGGAATGCGGGATTTACTAGACTAAGTTGATTGGAATGTGAGGTTCACTTGACTAAATTGATTATTGTGTGGGGTTCACTTGACTACGTTGATTATTGTGAGGGGTTCACTTGACTAAGTTGATTGGAATGTGGGGTTCACTTGACTAAGTTGATTAGAATGTGGGGTTCACTTGATTAAGTTGATTAGTGTGTGGGGTTCACTTGACTAAGTTGATTGGAATGCGGGATTTACTTGACTAAGTTGATTGGAATGTGAGGTTCACTTGACTAAATTGATTATTGTGTGGGGTTCACTTGACTACGTTGATTATTGTGAGGGGTTCACTTGAATAAGTTGATTAGAATGTGGGGTTCACTTGACTAAGTTGATTATTGTGTGGGGTTCACTTGACTAAGTTGATTTGAATGTGGGGTTCATTTGACTAAGTTGATTAGAATGTGGGGTTCACTTGATTAAGTTGATTGGAATGTGGGGTTCACTTGACTAAGTTGATTAGAATGTGGGGTTCACTTGATTAAGTTGATTAGAATGTGGGGTTCAAATTACTAAGTTGATTAGAATGTGGGGTTCACTTGACTAAGTTGATTAGAATGTGGGGTTCACTTGACTAAATTTATTTTTGTGTGGGGTTCAATTGACTAAGTTGATTGGAATGTGGGGTTCACTTGATTAAGTTGATTAGAATGTGGGGTTCAATTGATTAAGTTGATTGGAATGTGGGGTTCACTTGATTAAGTTGATTAGAATGTGGGGTTCACTTGTTTAAGTTGATTGGAATGTGGGGTTCACTTGACTAAGTTGATTAAAATGTGGGGTTCACTTGACTAAGTTGATTATTGTGTGGGGTTCACTTGACTAAGTTGATTAGAATGTGGGGTTCAATTGACTATGTTGATTGGAATGTGGGGTTCACTTGACTAAGTTAATTGGAATGTGGGGTTCACTTGACTAAATTAAATTTTTTTTTTCGGGTTCACTTGACTAAGTTGATTATTGTGTGGGGTTCACTTGATTAAGTTGATTAGAATGTGGGGTTCACTTGACTAAGTTGATTATTGTGTGGGGTTCACTTGACTAAGTTGATTGGAATGTGGGGTTCATTTGACTAAGTTTATTATAATGTGGGGTTCACTTGATTAAGTTGATTGGAATATGGGGTTCACTTGACTAAGTTGATTCGAATGTGGGGTTCACTTGACTAAGTTGATTATTGTGTGGGGTTCACTTGATTAAGTTGATTAGAATGTGGGGTTCAATTGACTAAGTTGATTGGAATGTGGGGTTCACTTGACTAAGTTGATTAGAATGTGGGGTTCACTTGATTAAGTTGATTAGTGTGTGGGGTTCACTTGACTAAGTTAATTGGAATGTGGGGTTCACTTGACTAAGTTGATTGGAATGTGGGGTTCACTTGACTAAATTGATTATTGTGTGGGGTTCACTTGACTAAGTTGATTATTGTGTGGGGTTCACTTGAATAAGTTGATTAGAATGTGGGGTTCACTTGACTAAGTTGATTATTGTGTGGGGTTCACTTGACTAAGTTGATTGGAATGTGGGGTTCATTTGACTAAGTTGATTAGAATGTGGGGTTCACTTGATTAAGTTGATTGGAATGTGGGGTTCACTTGACTAAGTTGATTAGAATGTGGGGTTCACTTGACTAAGTTGATTATTTTGTGGGGTTCACTTGATTAAGTTGATTAGAATGTGAGGTTCAATTGACTAAGTTGATTAGAATGTGGGGTTCACTTGACTAAGTTGATTAGAATGTGGGGTTCACTTGACTAAATTGATTATTGTGTGGGGTTCAATTGACTAAGTTGATTAGAATGTGGGGTTCACTTGGTTAAGTTGATTAGAATGTGGGGTTCAATTGATTAAGTTGATTGGAATGTGGGGTTCACTTGATTAAGTTGATTAGAATGTGGGGTTCACTTGTTTAAGTTGATTGGAATGTGGGGTTCACTTGACTAAGTTGATTAGAATGTGGGGTTCTCTTGACTAAGTTGATTATTGTGTGGGGTTCACTTGACTAAGTTGATTAGAATGTGGGGTTCAATTGACTAAGTTGATTGGAATGTGGGGTTCACTTGACTAAGTTGATTAGAATGTGGGGTTCAGTTGACTGATTAGAATGTGAGGTTCACTTGACTAAGTTGATTAGAATGTGGGGTTCACTTGACTAAGTTGATTGAAATGTGAGGTTCAATTGACTAAGTTGATTATTGTGTGTGGTTCACTTGACTAAGTTGATTAGAATGTGGGGTTCACTTGACTAAGTTGATTAGAATGTGGGGTTCACTTGACTAAGTTGATTATTGTGTGGGGTTCACTTGACTAATTTGATTGGAATGTGGGGTTCAATTGACTAAGTTGATTATTGTGTGGGGTTCACTTGACTTAGATGATTAGAATGTCGGGTTCACTTGACTAAGTTGATTAGAATGTGGGGTTCACTTGATTAAGTTGATTGGAATGTGGGGTTCACTTGACTAAGTTGTTTGGAATGTGGGGTTCACTTGACTAAGTTGATTCGAATGTGGGGTTCAATTGACTAAGTTGATAGGAATGTGGGGTTCACTTGACTAAGTTGATTAGAATGTGGGGTTCACTTGATTAAGTTGATTAGTGTGTGGGGTTCACTTGACTAAGTTGATTGGAATGCGGGATTTACTTGACTAAGTTGTTTGGAATGTGAGGTTCACTTGACTAAATTGATTATTGTGTGGGGTTCACTTGACTACGTTGATTATTGTGAGGGGTTCACTTGAATAAGTTGATTAGAATGTGGGGTTCACTTGACTAAGTTGATTATTGTGTGGGGTTCACTTGACTAAGTTGATTTGAATGTGGGGTTCATTTGACTAAGTTGATTAGAATGTGCGGTTCACTTGATTAAGTTGATTGGAATGTGGGGTTCACTTGACTAAGTTGATTAGAATGTGGGGTTCACTTGACTAAGTTGATTATTGTGTGGGGTTCACTTGATTAAGTTGATTAGAATGTGTGGTTCAATTGACTAAGTTGATTGGAATGTGGAGTTCATTTGACTAAGTTGATTAGAATGTGGGGTTCACTTGACTAAGTTGATTCGAATGTGGGGTTCACTTGATTAAGTTGATTGAAATGTGGGTTTCACTTGATGAAGTTGATTCGTGTGTGGGGTTCACTTGATTAAGTTGATTAGAATGTGGGGTTCAATTGACTAAGTTGATTAGAATGTGGGGTTCACTTGACTAAGTTGATTATTGTTGGAAACCAACAAGCGGCTCAAAATAGTCTAGAGGGGGGGGGGTGAATAGAGTATTAAAGCCTTAGTACAAATATTTCGATCACCGTAGAGAATGGTTTTGAGAAAATGAATTTTTCTTCAAAAATTACATTGACTAATCGATTAATAAAGAGCCTAATCGATTAATGCCTCAAGCCACTTTTGAACTACTCGAGTAATTAGATTGTTACTCGAGTAATGCCGCAAGTAACAAAAATATTAATCGATTAATGAACGAATTACTCGATTAATCTGGGCAGAAAAATGATGAAAACTGATTTTGATGAGAATTCTTTTAGAATCGCAATGCCTTGATGATTCAACAAATTATGAAAGTATACTAGAACAATTTACAAGTAAATTTACCAACCAATTTAGGTCAATTAATCAAAGATATGAAAAACCCCAATTCTAACCTAAATTCAATTATTCTTGAATTAATGCAAACTTGAAAAGAAAACTATGAAGACGATGATTTATCCTGGTTCACTCTCTACCACTGAGAGCTACTCCAGTCCCCTTTATCTAAAAGATAAAGAGTTTCTACTAGACAATTCAATTGTTAGAATTACAATGTTAAGATGCAACTTCTCACAAAGCTATCCTATCTTAACCCCTCTCAAAGAGTGTACCAAACTCTTTGATGTTCTTACCCAATTGAATTCCTTGTCCGTCTTCTTTTGATTTGTTGAAGATGCTTCCAACCAAATCCTTTCCAATTTGCTTTGACAAACTTCAAAGACTTTACTTGTGAAATTCTTCACCTTTGTTGAATCCTTGATTGTGCAACCTCTTGTTGCAAATAGCTTCAACACACACTTGAAAACTAGAAAGATCTTGATCTAAATCAAACTTAGAATATTGAATTGATCTTGAGTGAAGAATAGAGAGAATTGTTGAATCTTGATTTCTCAAAGAAAGTTTTGTAATAGCTCTTGAAAAATGAAAGTATATTGCTCAATATGAAAAATTATGAAAGAGTTTGTAACCTTGTCCAAGTACAAATGAGATCTTTTTATATTTTTCTGAAACAGTACGTGTTACTCGAGTAATGGTTAACACATTACTCGATTAACCAGTGTAAAAGTGTAATACTCGAGTAATCTAAAATTACTACTCGAGTAACCAGTATAAAAATGTACTACTCGAGTAATACAAACTTGCTACTCGAGTAACCAGTACAAACTTTGATTAAAAACAAAGCTTTTCAAATGTACTTTGCCAATTACTTTAATTTGAGCTATTTTAATCAAGATTAAGTTTTCTTCACTCTTAATCAAACAATATTATAAGCTTAATTAAGATCACCTAAAGCTACCCACTCTCATGATATGCATTGAATAAAATAAAATAAAATATTACATTGATTAAGAATTAAAATAAATCCTAATTCTAATCTTCATGAGTGTAGCTTCCTTGTTGAAATGTTGTTGCTTGAAATACATTTGATATCATCAAAACATAGAAACCTACAAACTCCCCCTTTTTGATGATGACAAACCTCCTTTTCAATTAAGCACTAAGTTTTAAAATACTCCCCCTAAATGTAATACACTTAGGAAAAATATAATAAAACTTATCCTACAAGAACAACATCAACAAAATATTCTCCCCCTTTTGGCATCATTAAAAAGATTTAAAGTTAATAAGAAAAGTCCTTTGCCAAAAGTGGAAGGTAAGTGGAATAACCATGATATAAAGAATAAAATATAGTAGAGACTAAAATAATAAGCCAAAATCAGAGTAGAGTCTAAACTATATAAAATCTCATAATAGTGCTAAAAACTAACATAACAAGAACAAGTCAAAACAGAGCACCATAACCATAGTTCATAAACACCATTAAATCATAATCAGTCAAGTCATGCAGCAAAACATAGTCCATAGGCATAAGATATCAACCATAGTCAGAAGAGAAACTAGGCCATACACAAGGCCCTAGAAACATCCAAAAGTCATAACAAAGTCATAATCTAAGTCATAACATCATAAACCCGCAGAGAAGCAATGCAATAGTCAGGGAAGGAGTGAGAAAAGAGTAATAAAATCCCAACATGAACAACATCAATCAAAAAACCACAAGGCTAAGGGTTTGGTGGAGTGGGAAAGTGCTGGGAAAAGAGATCCGAGATATGATCCATCAACCTCTGCTCCATAGCCGCATTCTTAACATCTTGACGAATCTCCAAAGCCTCTAGCTGCTCATCAAAGTGCTGAACTAGTGAAGCATGGGCAGCCTTTGCATCAAAAGGAGTATCCAAATTTTCAAAGTCGATGAAATCCTCAAGACGTGGTCCATGATCCGTTTCCATGAGATCCAGTGGTTGAGCAGAAGTAGAAGGACCAGCTTGGTCACCAGCAGGAGCTTGAGCATCTTGCTCTAAAGCTTTGATTTGAGTTTTCCACAACCAAGCCCTAGATGGCTTATGATAAGCAATTTTCATGTAATTTATGTGATGTGCATTCAGGCACCAATTTTTCTTTGCATCATTCTCATAGGACTCATCAATAGCAAATGGAACCCGATAGTGCATAAGCAACTTAGTAACATGCATAGGATAGGGTAAATATTGAGTAGGAGGAGATTGAGCAGCATCATACATCCTAGCAAGTACTATCTTATTCCAATTAATTTTATATTTCTTCTTAATACCATGAAACAATTTCAAATCATCATCTTGCACCTGAGCATAGTTCTGGTTACTTTTTGGAAGCAAACAGTAACTAATAATGTACATCAAAATCCTATCATCAGCATGCAAAGGAGAAACATTCTTAGTAGCCTTATTGTCCCAAGTTTCACCAGGCCTAAGTGCATCAGTATAAACAAGTCCAGGGTCCACAACCAAATCAAGACAGTCCTCATCACCAAGATAAGTACCCTCATCCTCTAATCCAAACAATAATCGCAAGTCATCAGGTTTAATCACAAAATGCACTCCCTTAACCTGACTTTGGTACTCACCATCTATTTTTGTAAAATTCTGATAGAACTCTTGAACTAACTTAGGGTAATAGTGAGTATTGAACTCCAAAAACCTTTGCACATTCTGAAATACCAGATTATCATAGAAATTGAACTTTTCTTTTCTTAGCCAAGCGTAATTCACATACCGTTTAATACCAAAAGTACGACGATCAAACTTGTGAGCACGTGAGTCACGCTCCGCTGCAGAAAACCAAGGATAATTCTGGCTAGAAACCTTTTTGCCCTTCTTACGTGGAGGTTCTGCTAAAGAAGAAGCCATAACCTCTGAATTGAAGGATGAAATTCGTGGTTTAGGGTTTTTGGGTTCGGTTAGGGTTTGGAAATTTGGGGGACATTGAAATTTTGGGAGAAATTGGTTAAATTGATGGAGGATATAAGGTGTATTGGTGTTATAATGAAGAAATATGAGAAGAAATTTAGTGATTTTGGGTGATTTGGTTGCCTATGGTTCGAATTGATGATGAAACCATGTGAGAAGACAGAGAGAAGAGCGGGAGGAGAGAGAAAAAGAAATGAAAAAATGAGTAAAAATCTGAAGTGCAGGTTTTATAAGCTATCGGGTTACTCGAGTAAATTGGCCATTACTCTAGTAGTTCGAACGTTAATCGAGTGAAAAAGCTGTAACTCGATTAAGTGCGCAAGAGGTTTAAAAATAACTCGAGTAACAAGTCAATTAATCGAGTAATACCGAAAGAGATTAAAAAATTAATCGAGTAACAGTGTCTTTACTCGAGTAATGCCAAAAGAGATTAAAAAATTAATCGAGTAAGGACCCTGTTAATCGAGTAGTCTGCACTAAAACTTAAAAAATTTTCAAATTTTTCTTAAACAAAAACATTTTTCATACACAAACATATAGAAACACTTAGCATTTAGCACACGAACAATAAAGCAAGTAAACATATTAGAGGGAAAAACATTGACACACAACTACATATCAAGAGAATTAAATGAACACTTTAAACATACAACTTACTCAAGATCAAAAAACATAATGAAATAGGCACTTGAGGTGATTAATAAAAGTTTCAAATACAATTAGCTAATGGTAGATTCACCAAAAATACCAAGTTCCCTTCTAATTTTATAGAAAGTATCTCGTGGTAGAGGTTTTGTAAAAATATTAGCTAATTGATCCGAAGTTTGAACAAACTCAATAACACAATCACCTTTTTGAACATGATCTCGTAAAAAGTGATGCCTAATTTCAATATGTTTTGTCCTTGAATGCAATACCGGGTTTTTAGTCAAATTAATTGCAGAAGTATTATCACATTTTATAGGGATTTTTGTTAAATTTAAACCAAAATCCGATAATTGTTGCTTAATCCAAAGGATTTGAGCACAACAACTACCGGCCGCTATGTATTCGGCTTCCGCGGTTGATAAAGCTACACAATTTTGCTTTTTAGAAAACCACGATACAAGTGAGCTACCAATTAAATGGCATGTTCCGCTTGTACTTTTTCGCTCAACTTTACAACCAGCAAAATCGAAGTCCGAATAACCTATTAATTTTAAAAATGCATCCCTAGGATACCACAAACCGGTATTGGTTGTACCTTTTAAGTATTTCATTATTCTTTTAACAGTAGTTAA
Source organism: Crotalaria pallida (assembly GCA_037953625.1). Lineage (NCBI taxonomy): Eukaryota > Viridiplantae > Streptophyta > Magnoliopsida > Fabales > Fabaceae > Crotalaria > Crotalaria pallida. The sequence goes on along the minus strand of CM075651.1, from coordinate 33,661,930 downwards.
GTGTGACTCTTTCAGATTAGCTTGAAAACGTGCACACATACAAACACTAAACATGATGTCAGGTCTAGAAGCAGTTAAGTATAACAAACTACCTATAATACCGCGATACTTTGTTACCTCTACAGTTTTTCCAACCTCATCTTGATCTAGGTAGCATGCAACGCTCATTGGAGTAGAAGCGGACTTACACGAATCCATGCCAAACCTCTTGAGAAGTTCCCGACAATATTTACTTTGATGTATATAAATGCCATCATTTAGTTGCTTTATTTGAATACCAAGAAAGAAAGTAAGCTCTCCCATCATCGACATCTCGAATTCACTTTGCATTAAATCTGAAAACTTCTTACACAAGTTATCATTAGTAGCACCAAAAATAATATCATCAACGTATATTTGAACCAAAAGTATATCCTTATCGGAACGTTCAATAAAAAGAGTAGTGTCCACAGTACCTCGTTTAAAACCTTTTTCTAATAAAAAATTGCTTAGTCGATCGTACCAAGCTCTAGGAGCTTGTTTAAGACCATACAAAGCCTTTTTCAACTTAAAAACGTATTCCGGATGTTCAAAACTTTCAAATCCGGGAGGTTGTGAGACATAAACTTCCTCTTGAATGTATCCGTTAAGAAAAGCACTTTTGACATCCATTTGGTACAATTTAAAATTCATTATAGATGCAAAAGCGAGAAGAATACGAATAGCTTCTAATCTAGCTACAGGAGCATAAGTCTCATCATAATCAATTCCTTCTTCTTGACTATAACCTTGTGCTACCAACCTAGCTTTATTCCTAACAGTAATACCCGATTCATCTAACTTATTCCTATAGACCCAACGAGTGCCAATTTCAGGACGATCATTAGGTTTTGGAACAAGCTCCCAAACTTGGTTTCTTTCAAATTGATTTAATTCTTCTTGCATGGCCATAACCCAATGATCATCTTGAATAGCCTCTTTGACATTCTTAGGTTCTATTTGAGATACAAAGGCAACATAATAACAAAAATTATTTAATGTGCTTCGGGTTACCACCCCCTTAGCAATGTCACCTAAGATGTTAGAAACCGGATGATTTTTGTTTGACTTCCAAGCAATTGGTAGTTGAGGTTGTGTCTCTTGTGATAAGTCTTTATCATGTGCTTGCACCTCTCCATTATCAACTTGAGTCTCCACTAATTGTTGTGGTGTTGACTTCTCATGATCCATATGAGTACCTACATTATCATCATCACAAGAAACAATACAATCTCCTCTCGGAGATTCATCAAATACAACATGCACGGATTCCTCAACGGTTAAAGTTCTTTTGTTATAGACACGATATGCTTTACTATGGTTTGAATAACCTATGAATATACCTTCGTCGGCTTTGGAATCAAACTTGCCGACAGGATTCTTACCGTTATTTAAAATAAACACCTTGCATCCAAATGCATGAAAATATGAGATATTTGGCTTTCGCCCTTTTAAAAGTTCATAAGGTGTTTTATTTAAATGAGGACGAATAAGAACCCTATTTATCACATAACAAGCGGTGTTTACCGCATCAGCCCAAAAATAGGAAGGAACTCTAGATTCTTTAAGCATTGTACGAGCAAGTTCCTCTAAAACTCGATTTTTCCTTTCTACAACTCCGTTTTGCTCCAGAGTCCTAGGGACTGAAAATTGATGGTCAATACCAAATTTTTCACAAAACGCATCAAACTTAGCATTTTCAAACTCACCTCCATGGTCACTTCTAATAGTCACTATTTTCAAACTTAGTTGATTTTGGATGAGTTTGGCAAACTTTTTAAAACTTTTGTATGTTTCACTTTTTGCGGATAAAAACAAAGTCCATGTGAATCGAGTGAAATCATCTACTAAAACAAATCCATAGTAATTGCCACCTAAACTCCGAACTTGTGATGGGCCAAACAAATCCATGTGGATTAGCTCCAATGGCTTTGTTGTGCTTATCACATTTTTAGGTTTAAAAGAGCTTTTAACTTGCTTGCACTTTTGACATGAGTCGCAAATGCTATCAAGCTTGAAATTTAATTTAGGCAAACCAATTACTAGGTCTTTTCGTAAAAGTTTATTTAATTGATTCACATTGACATGTCCAATTCGTCGATGCCAAAGACGAATTTCATCATCAAAAGATTTAAAACATTTTGAAAATAACGAAGTTATCTCATCCAAATCAATCAAGTAAGTGTTATTAGAGCGAAGACCAACAAACTTAACACTATCATCTATACTACTCTTAATAAAGCATAGTTCCGGAGTAAAAGTCACATTGTTGCCCATATCACATAGTTGGCTTATACTAAGCAAGTTGTGTTCTAAGCCTTCTACGTATAGGACATTTTCAATGACAAGGTTAGATACGTTACCAATCTTACCAACTCCTAGAATTTTGCCCTTGTTGTTGTCGCCGTAAGTCACATGACCACCACCTCTAGAAGTAAGCTCAATGAAATGCGTTTTGTCTCCCGTCATGTGTCTCGAACACCCATTATCCAAGTACCATCTACGTTCCTTGGTTCGAAGACACACCTACAAAAACAATATCATTTGGTTGACTTAGGTACCCAAGTTGTCTTGGGTCCTTTGATGTTAGCATGGGGTGAAGTCCCCTTAACAATCCAAATATACTCTCCACTTGGTATACCAAACCTTTTAATGTTGCATTTATTCGTGGTATGCCCAAAAATCCCACAATAATGACAAGTTGGAGTTTTTGAAAAATTGATTTTAGAGAAAGTTCCAACTTTGTGAAAATGTTGATTTTTGGGTTTGGTAAAACCAAGTCCAGCTCTATTACTATTATTTCTTTGATTAGAAAGCAAATGATCTAAGCATGTGTCTCCTCTTGTGAGCCTTGCAATTCTATCATTCAAATTAAAAACTTCTTTTTCTAGAGATTTGCAATTATCACAAGATAAGATATCATTTGTTTTCAAATCACAATTGCATGTAGAATTTGCATAAATGAGTTCAAGTGTTTCATTTTGAAGCTTAAGCTCCTCTAGGGAGTTTTGTAATTCCAAAATTTTTTCTTGTTGCTTCAAGATGAAATTCTTTCTTTCAACATTTATTTTTGCAAGTTTCTTCAACTCTTTATGCATTTCTACATACACATTATACAATTCATTAAAGGAGGGGGAATTAGAACTAGAGCTAGCATCGGAAAGATAATCTACCTCATTGACGTTGTCACTTGATTTCATGCTTGAAGATGCTTCTTCATCAAGCTTCGTCGTCAAACAAAGGTTTGCAAGTTCTTCATCTTCCGATGAGCTAGATGATGATTGATTCTCCGGTTCATCCCACACTATGTAAGCCCTTTTTCCTTTAGATGAGTTGGGCTTCCAATTGTCACCTTCGGACTTCTTAGAGTTAGTTGGACAATTTGATCTATAGTGACCAAGCTTCCCACACCCATGACATTTGATATTTTCTTTGTTAGTCTTATTCCTTGGTTGAGTGTCCTTAGAATCTCTTGATCTATTCCTATTGAAGTTACTCTTTTTCTTAAGGAACCGTCCAAGCTTTTTGACTAACAAGCCAAGAGTCTCATCATCTATATCGGAGTCCGAGTCATCCATTTGAGAGTGATCCTCATGTGCCTTTAGGGATTTTGAAGTTGATTTAAGAGCTATCCCCTTTTTCTTTCTATCGGCATCTTCATTCATGGATAATCTTCCAAGCTCCATTTCATGCTCTTGAAGCTTTCCAAATAGAGTTGCTAATTCAATTTCGTCTAGATCCTTAGCCTCCATGATGTCCGTCACCTTAGGTTGCCATTCCCTGCTAAGACATCTTAAAACTTTATTAACAACTTCACCATTAGTTAGTATTTTTCCAAGAGCAGAAAGATGATTTATGATATGCGTAAAGCGCTTTTGCATGTCGCCTATATTTTCATTAGGCAACATACGAAAGAGCTCATATTCATGCATGAGAGTGTTAAGCCTATCCCTTCTTGTTGGAAACCAACAAGCGGCTCAATATAGTCTAGAGGGGGGGTGAATAGAATATTGAAGCCTTATTACAGATTTTTCGTCCACCTAAGAGAATGGTTTTATGAAAATAAATTTTCTTAAAAAATTCAAGTCAGATTACTCGAGTAACTCAAGTCTTCACTCGAGTAATACGCAAGTAAAAATAATTTCACTCGAGTATTAAGCAAATCACTCGAGTATTACGAAAGCTATTTTTAAATCACTCGAGTAACAGAAAACCTACTCGAGTATTGTTCATAAACTGAAAGCAGATTACTCGAGTGACAAGAACTTTACTCGAGTAAACTGGGTAAAATTCAATTAAAACTCAGTTTTCAATGGAGTTCTTCAAGAATAACAATGCTATGATGATTCAACAAATTATGAATGATTAATATGAACAATTTCAAGTAATATTAACATGCAATTTTAGATCAATTGAGTAGAATTAAGAAAACCCCAATTCTAACCTAAAAATGCAATTGTTAATGAATTAATGCAATACAAGGAATGAAAATAAAAGAGACACAAGGATTTATCCTGGTTCACTTTCACCCACTTGAAAGCTACTCCAGTCCCCTCTTGAATCAAGAGAGATTCTTCACTAGAAATCTTCAAATGTAGATTTTACAATGTTTTAAGATGCAACTAGATTCTTAGTTCTCCTATCTTAAAACCCAACTCAAAGTGTGTACCAAACACTTTGATCTAATCTACCCCTTTTGAGAATTCTAGATTTCCTTGCTAATTGATTGAAGATGCTTCCAACCAATCCTCTTTTCTTGCTTTGATTTGATCCTCAAAGTCTTCCTTGTGAGATTCTTCACTTGTGTTGAAACTTCAATGATGCAATCACAAATTGCAAATCTTCAACAACCACTAAGAACAAAAACTATGATCTCAAGAATGTTTGAACAATGAGAGAAATAGAGTGAAGAATGAAAAGTTCTTTGTTGAATCTTGATAGCTCTTGAAAGATGTAAAATAGCTCTTGAATTGCTTTTAAAAGTGTATAGAAAATTGTAAGAATGAATGTGTATCTTATGTGAAAGAGAAAATTAAGTCCTTTTATAATTTTCCAAAAACTGATTGAATTACTCGAGTAAACCATATAACATCACTCGATTAAAACATGTCAGATTAAGTTACTCGAGTGATGTGTAAACCATTACTCGATTAACCTATCATGACATAAATTACTCGAGTGACCCAATACTCATTACTCGAGTAAACTGATCAGAATCTGAATAAAAAACAAGGTTTTTCTAAAAGGATTTTCACAAAACTTTTAATAGAGCTATTTAATCAAGATTTAAAGTATCTTCACTCTTAATCAAACATTATTTAAATATTCTTAAAATCACCTAAGCTACCCACACCAATGAGATGCATTGCATAAAAATAAAGATTACATTGAAATAGAATTAATAAAAATCCTAATTCTAATCTTCATGTGGTGTAGCTTGCTTGTTGCCAATGTTGTTGCTTGGAGAGAGATTGTTAGCATCAAAACATGAGAATCCTACAAACTCCCCCTTTTTGATGATGACAAACCTCCTTTTCAATTAAGCACTAAGTTTTAACATACTCCCCCTAAATGTAAAACACCTAGGAAAAATATAATAAAACTTAACCTACAAGAACAACATCAACAAAATATTCTCCCCCTTTTGGCATCATTAAAAAGATAAGAAAGTTGAGAAAAGTCCTTTGCCAAAAGTTGAAGGTAAGTAGTTCACAATGGTATAAAAATATAACAATAAAGACAATACCAAAATAAACCACAATAGTGCCACAACGAGTAAAAACGCACAACGAATATAGCACCATAATCCATAATATCAGAGTATCAGAGTATCATACTATGCAGCAAATCATAGTGTAAAGCAAAATGACATCAACCATAGCAAATAATCAAACGAAACTAACCAAACTAGACCATACACAAGGTCCGAAAACATAGTAGCAACAGAGTCATAAACATGAAACAGAAACATAAACATAACATAGTCAGAAATATGCATATGAAACATGAAACAGAAATCAATCAGCAAAACATCATCAGCATCCACAGGTCTAGGAATCAGGTGGTGGAGGAGGAAAATGGTGAGAAAAGAGGCCAGACATATAATCCATTAAACGATGCTCCATGGCAATATTCTTCACATCCTGTCTCATCTCCAACTGAGTGAATTGAGCATTGATGTGCTCAACCAATGACTCATGAGCAGCTTGTGCATCAAATGGAGTACCAAGATTGTCCAAATTGATATAGTCCTCAACGCGATCAGTATCCATCGGATCAGTAAAAGAAGGAGGAGCAGAAGAAGATGCACCAGCCCTATCACCAAGTAAAGTCCTTTTCCTAGAACCTGAAGCTCTTGCAGTCTTTGCAGCTTCAGCCATTTCCTTAATCTGTGATTTCCATAACCAAGTGCGACTTTCTCTATGCCAAGCAATTTTCATATAACTAATGTGCGAATCATTAAGACACCAGTTATTTTTCTTTTCCGTCACAGCTGGCTCATCATCAGGGATTGGAACACGATAATACCTCATGATCTTGGTAACATGCATAGGATATGGCAAGAATTGGGTAGGAGGAGATTGAGCAGCAGCTTCCATACGAGCTAAAAACATTTTATTCCAATTCATCTCATATCTCTTTTTGATCCCATGAAACAAAATAAGATCATCATCTCCCAATTGTGCATAATTTTGATTACATTTCGGAATCAAACAATAAGAAACAATGTACATGAGCACTCTATCCACAGCATGCAAAGGTGATACAGTTCTAGTAGTCCACAAATCAGTATAAATCTTATTAGTATCCACATCCAAATCCAGACAGTCATCATCACCAATAAAAGTTCCCTTGTTTTCTAAACCAAACAACATTGTCAAATCTTCAGGCTTTATAACAAAATGATGTCCTCTAACCATTGTTTGATACTCACCATCTAGCTTAGTAAAATTCTGATAAAATTGTCTGACAAGCCTAGGGTAATAATGAGTCTCAAATTCTAAAAACCTCTTCAAATTCTGAAATTCCAAATCCTCTAAAAATGGAAATTGCTCCTTATGCAACCAAGCAAACTTAACATACCGTGTAAGTCCAAAAGAGCGATTGATAAATGTCGGTTCCCGCAAGTCTCGGTTGATTCCAGAGAACCAGGGGTCGTTACGGCCTGCTCCTTGCTTTGCTTTCTTTCGAGGAGATTGAGATTGTGAGGAAGAAGACATTGATTCAGAAAGTGCAGATTCGGTTTTGGGGTTAGGGTTTTGGTTTGGGAATTTTCGGATTTTGGGTAAATTGGTGAAAATGATGAATGAAATGAGTAGAAATGAAGATATAATGATGAAATATGGAAGAAATTTGTATGATTTGTTAAGTTTTGTGGCTGAAAATGATGATTTGATGAAGAACCATATGAGAGAGAAGAGAGAAATACGAGCAAGAGAGAGAAAGAAACGTGAAAGATGATGCAGTTTTCAACAGTTCAGATTTTAAAATCACGTAAGTTACTCGAGTGATGTTCATGCGTTACTCGAGTGATTCGAGCAGTAATCGAGTGAAAAGAAATGTTACTCGAGTATGCCGAAGATTAAAAAAATTTTACTCGAGTGATGGATGAACTAATCGAGTGATACGAAAGTCATTTTAAAATTAATCGAGTGACAAACAGAATTACTCGAGTAATACGAAAGAGATTTGAAAATTACTCGAGTGAAATATCTGTTACTCGAGTGAACTGTCCAGAATTTTAAAAATTTCAATTTTTCATGCAAAAACATTTTTCATACACAAACACATAGAAACACTTAGCATTTTGCAAGTAACACACATACAAATAAAGCAATTAACATATTATAGAAAACATACACACATAACTACATATCACAAAAAAAAATAAGAAACACTTTAATAAGATACAACAACTCAAAATACAAATCACATTGAAATAGACTTGAAGGTGATTTCGAAAAGCATCAAATATAATTAGCTAATAGTTGATTCATCAAAAATACCAAGTTCTCTTCGAATTTTATAAAATGTGTCCCTTGGTAATGGTTTTGTAAAGATATCAGCTAATTGATCCGAAGTTTGAACAAACTCAATAACACAATCACCTTTTTGAACATGATCTCTCAAAAAGTGATGCCTAATTTCAATATGCTTTGTCCTTGAGTGTAATACTGGATTTTTAGTCAAATTAATTGCAGAAGTGTTATCACACTTTATAGGGATTTTTGTCAAATTTAAACCAAAATCAGATAATTGTTGTTTCATCCAAAGGATTTGAGCACAACAACTACCGGCTGCTATGTATTCGGCCTCCGCGGTTGATAAAGCTACACAATTTTGCTTTTTAGAAAACCACGATACAAGTGAATTACCAATTAAATGGCATGTTCCGCTTGTACTTTTTCGCTCAACTTTACAACCGGCAAAGTCAGAGTCCGAATAACCTATAAGTTTTAGAAAAGCATCCCTAGGATAATAAAGTCTAGTATTCGTTGTACCCTTTAAGTATTTCATAATTCTTTTGACAGCAGTTAGATGCGACTCTTTCGGTTTTGCTTGAAAACGTGCACACATACATACACTAAACATGATGTCAGGCCTAGATGCAGTTAAGTATAACAAACTACCAATAATACCACGATACTTCGTTACCTCTACCGCTTTTCCAGCCTCATCTTGATCTAGGTAGCATGCAACGCTCATTGGTGTAGAAGCGGATTTGCACGAATCCATCCCAAAACGTTTGAGAAGCTCTCTACAATATTTACTCTGATGAATATAAATGCCATCATTAATCAATTGAACCCCACATTCTAATCAACTTAATCAAGTGAACCCCACATTCCAATCAACTTAGTCAATTGAACCCCACACAATAATCAATTTAGTCAAGTGAACCCCACATTCTAATCAAGTTAGTCAAGTGAACCCCACATTCTAATCAACTTAGTCAAGTGAACCCCACATTCTAATCAACTTAGTCAAGTGAACCCCACACACGAATCAACTTAATCAAGTGAACCCCACATTCCAATCAACTTAATCAAGTGAACCCCACATTCCAATCAACTTAGTCAAGTGAACCCCACACACTAATCAACTTAATCAAGTGAACGCCACATTCTAATCAACTTAGTCAAGTGAACCCCACATTCTAATCAACTTAGTCAAGTGAACCCCACATTCTAATCAACTTAGTCAAGTGAACCACACACAATAATCAACTTAGTCAAGTGAACCCCACATTCTAATAAACTTAGTCAAGTGAACCCCACATTCTAATCAGTAAAGTGAACCCCACATTCAAATCAACTTAGTCAAGTGAACCTCACATTACAATCAACTTAGTCAATTGAACCCCGCATTCTAATCAACTTAGTCAAGTGAACCCCACACAATAATCAACTTAGTCAAGTGAACCCCACATTCTAATCAACTTAGTCAAGTGAACCCCACATTCCAATCAACTTAAACAAGTGAACCCCACATTCTAATCAACTTAATCATGTGAACCCCACATTTCAATCAACTTAATCAATTGAACCCCACATTCTAATCAACTTAATCAAGTGAACCCCACATTCCAATCAACTTAGTCAATTGAACCCCACACAATAATCAATTTAGTCAAGTGAACCCCACATTCTAATCAAGTTAGTCAAGTGAACCCCACATTCCAATCAACTTAGTCAACTGAACCCCACTTTCCAATAAACTTTGTCAATTGAACCCCACATTCTAATCAACTTAATCAAGTGAACCCCACACAATAATCAACTTAGTCAAGTGAACCCCACATTCTAATCAACCTAGTCAAGTGAACCCCACATTCCAATCAACTTAATCAAGTGAACCCCACATTCTAATCAACTTAGTCAAATGAACCACACATTCCAATCAACTTAGTCAAGTGAACCCCACACAATAATCAACTTAGTCAAGTGAACCCCACATTCTAATCAACTTATTCAAGTGAACCCCACACAATAATCAACTTAGTCAAGTGAACCCCACACAATAATCAATTTAGTCAAGTGAACCCCACATTCCAATCAACTTAGTCAAGTGAACCCCAAATTCCAATCAACTTAGTCAAGTGAACCCCACATTCTAATCAACTTAGTCAAATGAACCACACATCCCAATCAACATAGTCAAGTGAACCCCACACAATAATCAACTTAGTCAAGTGAACCCCACATTCTAATCAACTTATTCAAGTGAACCCCACACAATAATCAACTTAGTCAAGTGAACCACACACAATAATCAATTTAGTCAAGTGAACCCCACATTCCAATCAACTTAGTCAAGTGAACCCCACATTCCAATCAACGTAGTCAAGAGAACCCCACACACTAATCAACTTAATCAAGTGAACCCCACATTCGAATCAACTTAGTCAAGTGAACCTCACACAATAATCAACTTAGTCAAGTGAACCCCACATTCCAATCAACTTAGTCAATTGAACCCCACATTCTAATCAACTTAGTCAAGTGAACCCCACATTCTAATCAACTTAGTCAAGTGAACCACACACAATAATCAACTTAGTCAATTGAACCTCACATTCCAATCAACTAAGTCAAGTGAACCCCACACAATAATCAACTTAGTCAAGTGAACCCCTCATTCTAATAAACTTAGTCAAGTGAACCCCACATTCTAATTAGTCAAGTGAACCCCACATTCCAATCAACTTAGTCGATTGAACCCCACATTCCAATCAACTTAGTCAATTGAACCCCACATTCTAATCAACTTAGTCAATTGAACCCCACACAATAATCAACTTAGTCAAGTGAACCCCACATTCTAATCAACTTAGTCAAGTGAACCCCACATTCCAATCAACTTAAACAAGTGAACCCCACATTCCAATCAACTTAATTAAGTGAACCCCACATTCCAATCAACTTAATCAATTGAACCCCAAATTCTAATCAACTTAATCAAGTGAACCCCACATTCCAATCAACTTAGTCAATTGAACCCCACACAATAATCTATTTAGTCAAGTGAACCACACATTCTAATCAAGTTAGTCAAGTGAACCCCACATTCTAATCAACTTAGTCAATTGAACCCCACACAATAATCAACTTAGTCAAGTGAACCCCACATTCTAATCAACTTAGTCAAGTGAACCCCACATTCCAATCAACTTAAACAAGTGAACCCCACATTCCAATCAACTTAATCAAGTGAACCCCACATTCCAATCAACTTAATCAATTGTTCCCCACATTCTAATCAACTTAATCAAGTGAACCCCACATTCCAATCAACTTAGTCAATTGAACCCCACACAATAATCAACTTAGTCAATTGAACCTCACATTCCAATCAACTTAGTCAAGTGAACCCCACACAATAATAAACTTAATCAAGTGAACCCCTCATTCTAATAAACTTAGTCAAGTGAACCCCACATTCTAATTAGTCAAGTGAACCCCACATTCCAATCAACTTAGTCAAGTGAACCCCACATTCCAATCAACTTAGTCAATTGAACCCCACATTCTAATCAACTTAGTCAATTGAACCCCACACAATAATCAACTTAGTCAAGTGAACCCCACATTCTAATCAACTTAGTCAAGTGAACCCCACATTACAATAGACTTAAACAAGTGAACCCCACATTCCAATCAACTTAATCAAGTGAACCCCACATTCCAATCAACTTAATCAATTGAACCCCACATTATAATCAACTTAATCAAGTGAACCCCACATTCCAATCAACTTAGTCAATTGAACCCCACACAATAATCAATTTAGTCAAGTGAACCACACATTCTAATCAAGTTAGTCAAGTGAACCCCACATTCTAATCAACTTAGTCAAGTGAACCCCACATTCTAATCAACTTAGTCAAGTGAACCCCACACACGAATCAACTTAATCAAGTGAACCCCACATTCCAATCAACTTAATCAAGTGAACCCCACATTCGAATCAACTTAGTCAAGTGAACCCCACATTCTAATCAACTTAGTCAAGTGAACCCCACATTCCAATCAACTTAGTCAATTGAACCCCACATTCTAATCAACTTAATCATGTGAACCCCACACAATAATCAACTTAGTCAACTGAACCCCACATTCTAATCAACTTAGTCAACTGAACCCCACATTCCAATCAACTTAATCAAGTGAACCCCACATTCCAATCAACTTAGTCAAGTGAACCCCACATTCTAATTAGTCAAGTGAACCCCACATTCCAATCAACTTACTCAAGTGAACCCCACATTCCCATCAACTTAGTCAATTGAACCTCACATTCTAATCAACTTAGTCAATTGAACCCCACACAACAATCAACTTAGTCAAGTGAACCCCACATTCTAATCAACTTAGTCAAGTGAACCCCACATTCCAATCAACTTAAACAAGTGAACCCCACATTCCAATCAACTTAATCAAGTGAACCCTACATTCCAATCAACTTAATCAATTGAACCCCACATTCTAATCAACTTAATTAAGTGAACTCCACATTCCAATCAAATTAGTCAATTGAACCCAACACAATAATCAATTTAGTCAAGTGAACCACACATTCTAATCAAGTTAGTCAAGTGAATCCCACATTCTAATCAACTTAGTCAAGTGAACCCCACATTCTAATCAACTTAGTCAAGTGAACCCCACACACGAATCAAATTAATCAAGTGAACCCCACATTCCAATCAACTTAATCAAGTGAACCCCACATTCGAATCAACTTAGTCAAGTGAACCCCACACTCTAATCAACTTAGTCAAGTGAACCCCACACACGAATCAACTTAATCAAGTGAACCCCACATTCCAATCAACTTAATCAAGTGAACCCCACATTCTAATCATCTTAGTCAAGTGAACCCCACACAATAATCAACTTAGTCAATTGAACCCCACATTCCAATCAAATTAGTCAAGTGAACCCCACACAATAATCAACTTAGTCAAGTGAACCCCACATTCTAATAAACTTAGTCAAGTGAACCCCATATTCTAATTAGTCAAGTGAACCCCACATTCAAATCAACTTAGTCAAGTGAACCCCACATTACAATCAACTTAGTCAATTGAACCCCGCATTCTAATCAACTTAGTCAAGTGAACCCCACACAATAATCAACTTCGTCAAGTGAACCCCACATTCTAATCAACTTATTCCAGTGAACCTCATATTCCAATCAACTTAAACAAGTGAACCCCACATTCTAATCAACTTAATCAAGTGAACCTCACATTTCAATCAACTTAATCAATTGAACCCCACATTCTAATCAACTTAATCAAGTGAACCCCACATTTCAATCAACTTAGTCAATTGAACCCCACACAATAATCAATTTAGTCAAGTGAACCCCACATTCTAATCAAGTTAGTCAAGTGAACCCCATATTCTAATCAACTTAGTCAAGTGAACCCCACATTCTAATCAACTTAGTCAAGTGAACCCCACACACGAATCAACTTAATCAAGTGAACCCCACATTCCAATCAACTTAATCAAGTGAACCCCACATTCCAATCAACTTAGTCAAGTGAACCCCACATTCTAATCAACTTAGTCAAGTGAACCCCACATTCTAATCAACTTAGTCAAGTGAACCCCACATTCTAATCAACTTAGTCAAGTGAACCACACACAATAATCAACTTAGTCAATTGAACCTCACATTCCAATCAACTTAGTCAAGTGAACCCCACACAATAATAAACTTAGTCAAGTGAACCCCACATTCTAATTAGTCAAGTGTACCCCACATTCCAATCAACTTAGTCAAGTGAACCCCACATTCCAATCTACTTAGTCAATTGAAACCCACAGTCTAATCAACTTAGTCAATTGAACCCCACACAATAATCAACTTAATCAAGTGAACCCCACATTCCAATCAACTTAATCAATTGAACCCCACATTATAATCAACTTAATCAAGTGAACCCCACATTCCAATCAAATTAGTCAATTGAACCCCACACAATAATCAATTTAGTCAAGTGAACCACACATTCTAATCAAGTTAGTCAAGTGAATCCCACATTCTAATCAACTTAGTCAAGTGAACCCCACATTCTAATCAACTTAGTAAAGTGAACCCCACACACGAATCAACTTAATCAAGTGAACCCCACATTCCAATCAACTTAATCAAGTGAACCCCACATTCGAATCAACTTAGTCAAGTGAACCCCACACAATAATCAATTTAGTCAAGTGAACCCCACATTCCAATCAACTTAGTCAAGTGAACCCCACATTCCAATCAACGTAGTCAAGAGAACCCCACACACTAATCAACTTAATCAAGTGAACCCCACATTCGAATCAACTTAGTCAAGTGAACCCCACATTCCAATCAACTTAATCAAGTGAACCCCACATTCGAATCAACATAGTCAAGTGAACCCCACACAATAATCAATTTAGTCAAGTGAACCCCACATTCCAATCAACTTAGTCAAGTGAACCCCACATTCCAATCAACGTAGTCAAGAGAACCCCACACACTAATCAACTTAATCAAGTGAACCCCACATTCGAATCAACTTAGTCAAGTGAACCCTACATTCCAATCAACTTAGTCAAGTGAACCCCACATTCCAATCAACTTAGTCAAGTGAACCCCACATTCTAATCAACTTAGTCAAATAAACCTCACACAATAATCAACTTAGTCAAGTGAACCCCACACAATAATCAACTTAGTCAAGTGAACCCCACATTCCAATCAACTTAGTCAATTGAACCCCACATTCTAATCTACTTAGTCAAGTGAACCCCACATTCTAATCAACTTAGTCAAGTGAACCACACACAATAATCAACTTAGTCAATTGAACCTCACATTCCAATCAACTTAGTCAAGTGAACCCCACACAATAATCAACTTAGTCAAGTGAACCCCTCATTCTAATAAACTTAGTCAAGTGAACCCCACATTCTAATTAGTCAAGTGAACCCCACATTCCAATCAACTTAGTCAATTGAATCCCACATTCCAATCAACTTAGTCAATTGAACCCCACATTCTAATCAACTTAGTCAATTGAACCCCACACAATAATCAACTTAGTCAAGTGAACCCCACATTCGAATCAACTTAGTCAAGTGAACCCCACATTCCAATCAACTTAAACAAGTGAACCCCACATTCCAATCAACTTAATTAAGTGAACCCCACATTCCAATCAACTTAATCTATTGAACCCCAAATTCTAATCAACTTAATCAAGTGAACCCCACATTCCAATCAACTTAGTCAATTGAACCCCACACAATAATCTATTTAGTCAAGTGAACCACACATTCTAATCAAGTTAGTCAAGTGAACCCCACATTCCAATCAACTTAGTCAATTGAACCCCACACAATAATCAACTTAGTCAAGTGAACCCCACATTCTAATCAACTTAGTCAAGTGAACCCCACATTCCAATCAACTTAAACAAGTGAACCCCACATTCCAATCAACTTAATCAAGTGAACCCCACATTCAAATCAACTTAATCAATTGTTCCCCACATTCTAATCAACTTAATCAAGTGAACCCCACATTCCAATCAACTTAGTCAATTGAACCCCACACAATAATCAATTTAGTCAAGTGAACCCCACATTCTAATCAACTTAGTCAACTGAACCCCACATTCCAATCAACTTAGTCAAGGGAACCCCACATTCCAATCAACTTAGTCAAGTGAACCCCACACACGAATCAACTTAATCAAGTGAACCCCACATTCCAATCAACTTAATCAAGTGAACCCGACATTCTAATCATCTTAGTCAAGTGAACCCCACACAATAATCAACTTAGTCAATTGAACCCCACATTCCAATCAAATTAGTCAAGTGAACCGCACACAATAATCAACTTAGTCAAGTGAACCCCACATTCTAATAAACTTAGTCAAGTGAACCCCATATTCTAATCAGTCAAGTGAACCCCACATTCATATCAACTTAGTCAAGTGAACCCCACATTACAATCAACTTAGTCAAGTGAACCCCACATTCTAATCAACTTAGTCAAGTGAACCCCACATTCCAATCAACTTAAACAAGTGAACCCCACATTCTAATCAACTTAATCAAGTGAACCCCACATTTTAATCAACTTAATCAATTGAACCCCACATTCTAATCAACTTAATCAAGTGAACCCCACATTCCAATCAACTTAGTCAATTGAACCCCACACAATAATCAATTTAGTCAAGTGAACCCCACATTCTAATCAAGTTAGTCAAGTGAACCCCACATTCTAATCAACTTAGTCAAGTGAACCCCACATTCTAATCAACTTAGTCAAGTGAACCCCACACACGAATCAACTTAATCAAGTGAACCCCACATTCCAATCAACTTAATCAAGTGAACCCCACATTCCAATCAACTTAGTCAAGTGAACCCCACATTCTAATCAACTTAGTCAAGTGAACCCCACATTCTAATCAATTTAGTCAAGTGAACCCCACACACGAATCAACTTAATCAAGTGAACCCCACATTCTAATCAACTTAGTCAAGTGAACCCTACATTCTAATCAACTTAGTCAAGTGAACCACACACAATAATCAACTTAGTCAATTGAACCTCACATTCCAATCAACTTAGTCAAGTGAACCCCACACAATAATAAACTTAGTCAAGTGAACCCCTCATTCTAATAAACTTAGTCAAGTGAACCCCACATTCTAATAAACTTAGTCAAGTGAACCCAACATTCCAATCAACTTAGTCAATTGAACCCCACATTCTAATCAACTTAGTAAATTGAACCCCACACAATAATCAACTTAGTCATGTGAACCCCACATTCTAATCAACTTAGTCAAGTGAACCCCACATTCCAATAGACTTAAACAAGTGAACCCCACATTCCAATCAACTTAATCAAGTGAACCCCACATTCCAATCAACTTAATCAATTGAACCCCAAATTCTAATCAACTTAATCAAGTGAACCCCACATTCCAATCTACTTAGTCAATTGAACACCACACAATAATCAATTTAGTCAAGTGAACCACACATTCTAATCAAGTTTGTCAAGTGAACCCCACATTCTAATCAACTTAGTCAAGTGAACCCCACATTCGAATCAACTTAGTCAAGTGAACCCCACACACGAATCAACTTAATCAAGTGAACCCCACATTCCAATCAACTTAATCAAGTGAACCCCACATTCGAATCAACTTAGTCAAGTGAACCCCACATTCTAATCAACTTAGTCAAGTGAACCCCACATTCCAATCAACTTAGTCAATTGAACCCAACATTCTAATCAACTTAATCAAGTGAACCCCACACAATAATCAACTTAGTCAACTGAACCCCACATTCTAATCAACTTAGTCAAGTGAACCCCACATTCCAATCAACTTAATCAAGTGAACCCCACATTCCAATCAACTTAGTCAAGTGAACCCCACATTCTAATTAGTCAAGTGAACCCCACATTCCAATCAACTTAGTCAAGTGAACCCCACATTCCAATCAACTTAGTCAATTGACCCTCACATTCTAATCAACTTAGTCAATTGAACCCGACACAACAATCAACTTAGTCAAGTGAACCCCACATTCCAATCAACTCAGTCAAGTGAACCCCACATTCCAATCAACTTGAACAAGTGAACCCCACATTCCAATCAACTTAATCAAGTGAACCCCACATTCCAATCAACTTAATCAATTGAACCCTACATTCTAATCAACTTAATCAAGTGAACCCCACATTCCAATCAAATTAGTCAATTGAACCGCACACAATAATCAATTTAGTCATGTGAACCCCACATTCTAATCAACTTAGTCAAGTGAACCCCACACACGAATCAACTTAATCAAGTGAACCCCACATTCCAATCAACTTAATCAAGTGAACCCCACATTCGAATCAACTTAGTCAAGTGAACCCCCCATTCTAATCAACTTAGTCAAGTGAACCCCACACACGAATCAACTTAATCAAGTGAACCCCACATTCCAATCAACTTAATCAAGTGAACCCCACATTCTAATCATCTTAGTCAAGTGAACCCCACACAATAATCAACTTAGTCAAGTGAACCCCACATTCAAATCAACTTAGTCAAGTGAACCCCACATTACAATCAACTTAGTCAATTGAACCCCGCATTCTAATCAACTTAGTCAATTGAACCCCGCATTCTAATCAACTTAGTCAAGTGAACCCCACACAATAATCAACTTAGTCAAGTGAACCCCACATTCTAATCAACTTAGTCAAGTGAACCCCACATTCCAATCAACTTAAACAAGTGAACCCCACATTCCAATCAACTTAGTCAAGTGAACCCCACACAATAATAAACTTAATCAATTGAACCCCACATTCTAATCAACTTAATCAAGTGAACCCCACATTCCAATCAACTTAGTCAATTGAACCCCACACAATAATCAATTTAGTCAAGTGAACCCCACATTCTATTCAAGTTAGTCAAGTGAACCCCACATTCTAATCAACTTAGTCAAGTGAACCCCACATTCTAATCAAATTAGTCAAGTGAACCCCACACACGAATCAACTTAATCAAGTGAACCCCATATTCCAATCAACTTAATCAAGTGAACCCCACATTCCAATCAACTTAGTCAAGTGAACCCCACACACTAATCAACTTAATCAAGTGAACCCCACATTCTAATCAACTTAGTCAAGTGAACCCCACATTCTAATCAACTTAGTCAAGTGAACCCCACATTCTAATCAACTTAGTCAAGTGAACCACACACAATAATCAACTTAGTCAATTGAACCTCACATTCCAATCAACTTAGTCAAGTGAACCCCACACAATAATAAACTTAGTCAAGTGAACCCCTCATTCTAATAAACTTAGTCAAGTGAACCCCACATTCTAATTAGTCAAGTGAACCCCAAATTCCAATCAAATTAGTCAAGTGAACCCCACACAATAATCAACTTAGTCAAGTGAACCCCACATTCTAATAAACTTAGTCAAGTGAACCCCACATTCTAATCAGTCAAGTGAACCCCACATTCAAATCAACTTAGTCAAGTGAACCCCACATTACAATCAACTTAGTCAATTGAACCCTGCATTCTAATCAACTTAGTCAAGTGAACCCCACACAATAATCAACTTAGTCAAGTGAACCCCACATTCTAATCAACTTAGTCAAGTGAACCCCACATTTTAATCAACTTAAACAAGTGAACCCCACATTCTAATCAACTTAATCAAGTGAACCCCACATTTCAATCAACTTAATCAATTGAACCCCACATTCTAATCAACTTAATCAAGTGAACCCCACATTCCAATCAACTTAGTCAATTGAACCCCACACAATAATCAATTTAGTCAAGTGAACCCCACATTCTAATCAAGTTAGTCAAGTGAACCCCACATTCTAATCAACTTAGTCAAGTGAACCCCACATTCTAATCAACTTAGTCAAGTGAACCCCACACACGAATCAACTTAATCAAGTGAACCCCACATTCCAATCAACTTAATCAAGTGAACCCCACATTCCAATCAACTTAGTCAAGTGAACCCCACACACTAATCAACTTAATCAAGTGAACACCACATTCTAATGAACTTAGTCAAGTGAACCCCACATTCTAATCAACTTAGTCAAGTGAACCCCACATTCTAATCAACTTAGTCAAGTGAACCACACACTATAATCAACTTAGTCAAGTGAACCCCACATTCTAATAAACTTAGTCAAGTGAACCCCACATTCTAATCAGTAAAGTGAACCCCACATTCAAATCAACTTAGTCAAGTGAACCCCACATTACAATCAACTTAGTCAATTGAACCCCGCATTCTAATCAACTTAGTCAAGTGAACCCACACAATAATCAACTTAGTCAAGTGAACCCCACATTCTAATCAACTTAGTCAAGTGAACACCACATTCCAATCAACTTAAACAAGTGAACCCCACATTCTAATCAACTTAATCATGTGAACCCCACATTTCAATCAACTTAATCAATTGAACCCCACATTTTAATCAACTTAATCAAGTGAACCCCACATTCCAATCAACTTAGTCAATTGAACCCCACACAATAATCAATTTAGTCAAGTGAACCCCACATTCTAATCAAGTTAGTCAAGTGAACCCCACATTCTAATCAACTTAGTCAAGGGAACCCCACACACGAATCAACTTAATCAAGTGAACCCCACATTCCAATCAACTTAATCAAGTGAACCCCACATTCGAATCAACTTAGTCAAGTGAACCCCACATTTCAATCAACTTAGTCAAGTGAACCCCACATTCCAATCAACTTAGTCAATTGAACCCCACATTCTAATCAACTTAATCAAGTGAACCCCACACAATAATCAACTTAGTCAACTGAACCCCACATTCTAATCAACTTAGTCAAGTGAACCCCACATTCCAATCAACTTAATCAAGTGAACCCCACATTCCAATCAACTTAGTCAAGTGAACCCCACATTCTAATCAACTTAGTCAAGTGAACCCCACACACGAATCAACTTAATCAAGTGAACCCCACATTCCAATCAACTTAATCAAGTGAACCCCACATTCCAATCAACTTAGTCAAGTGAACCCCACACACTAATCAACTTAATCAAGTGAACACCACATTCTAATGAACTTAGTCAAGTGAACCCCACATTCTAATCAACTTAGTCAAGTGAACCCCACATTCTAATCAACTTAGTCAAGTGAACCACACACAATAATCAACTTAGTCAAGTGAACCCCACATTCTAATAAACTTAGTCAAGTGAACCCCACATTCTAATCAGTAAAGTGAACCCCACATTTAAATCAACTTAGTCAAGTGAACCCCACATTACAATCAACTTAGTCAATTGAACCCCGCATTCTAATCAACTTAGTCAAGTGAACCCACACAATAATCAACTTAGTCAAGTGAACCCCACATTCTAATCAACTTAGTCAAGTGAACACCACATTCCAATCAACTTAAACAAGTGAACCCCACATTCTAATCAACTTAATCATGTGAACCCCACATTTCAATCAACTTAATCAATTGAACCCCACATTTTAATCAACTTAATCAAGTGAACCCCACATTCCAATGAACTTAGTCAATTGAACCCCACAAAATAATCAATTTAGTCAAGTGAACCCCACATTCTAATCAAGTTAGTCAAGTGAACCCCACATTCTAATCAACTTAGTCAAGGGAACCCCACACACGAATCAACTTAATCAAGTGAACCCCACATTCCAATCAACTTAATCAAGTGAACCCCACATTCGAATCAACTTAGTCAAGTGAACCCCACATTTCAATCAACTTAGTCAAGTGAACCCCACATTCCAATCAACTTAGTCAATTGAACCCCACATTCTAATCAACTTAATCAAGTGAACCCCACACAATAATCAACTTAGTCAACTGAACCCCACATTCTAACCAACTTAGTCAAGTGAACCCCACATTCCAATCAACTTAATCAAGTGAACCCCACATTCCAATCAACTTAGTCAAGTGAACCCCACATTCTATTCAACTTAGTCAAGTGAACCCCACACACGAATCAACTTAATCAAGTGAACCCCACATTCCAATCAACTTAATCAAGTGAACCCCACATTCGAATCAACTTAGTCAAGTGAACCCCACATTCGAATCAACTTAGTCAAGTGAACCGCACATTCAAATCAACTTAGTCAACTGAACCCCACTTTCCAATAAACTTTGTCAATTGAACCCCACATTCTAATCAACTTAATCAAGTGAACCCCACACAATAATCAACTTAGTCAAGTGAACCCCACATTCTAATCAACCTAGTCAAGTGAACCCCACATTCCAATCAACTTAATCAAGTGAACCCCACATTCGAATCAACTTAGTCAAATGAACCACACATTCCAATCAACTTAGTCAAGTGAACCCCACACAATAATCAACTTAGTCAAGTGAACCCCACACTCTAATCAACTTATTCAAGTGAACCCCACACAATAATCAACTTAGTCAAGTGAACCCCACACAATAATCAATTTAGTCAAGTGCACCCCACATTCCAATCAACTTAGTCAAGTGAACCCCAAATTCCAATCAACTTAGTCAAGTGAACCCCACATTCTAATCAACTTAGTCAAATGAACCACACATCCCAATCAACTTAGTCAAGTGAACCCCACACAATAATCAACTTAGTCAAGTGAACCTCACATTCTAATCAACTTATTCAAGTGAACCCCACACAATAATCAACTTAGTCAAGTGAACCCCACACAATAATAAATTTAGTCAAGTGAACCCCACATTCCAATCAACTTAGTCAAGTGAACCCCACATTCCAATCAACGTAGTCAAGAGAACCCCACACACTAATCAACTTAATCAAGTGAACCCCACATTCGAATCAACTTAGTCAAGTGAACCCTACATTCCAATCAACTTAGTCAAGTGAACCCCACATTCCAATCAACTTAGTCAAGTGAACCCCACATTTTAATCAACTTAGTCAAGTGAACCTCACACAATAATCAACTTAGTCAAGTGAACCCCACACAATAATCAACTTAGTCAAGTGAACCCCACATTCCAATCAACTTAGTCAATTGAACCCCACATTCTAATCAACTTAGTCAAGTGAACCTCACATTCTAATCAACTTAGTCAAGTGAACCACACACAATAATCAACTTAGTCAATTGAACCTCACATTCCAATCAACTTAGTCAAGTGAACCCCACACAATAATCAACTTAGTCAAGTGAACCCCTCATTCTAATAAACTTAGTCAAGTGAACCCCACATTCTAATTAGTCAAGTGAACCCCACATTCCAATCAACTTAGTCAATTGAACCCCACATTCCAATCAACTTAGTCAATTGAACCCCCCATTCTAATCAACTTAGTCAATTGAACCCCACACAATAATCAACTTAGTCAAGTGAACCCCACATTCTAATCAACTTAGTCAAGTGAACCCCACATTCCAATCAACTTAAACAAGTGAACCCCCACATTCCAATCAACTTAATTAAGTGAACCCCACATTCCAATCAACTTAATCAATTGAACCCCAAATTCTAATCAACTTAATCAAGTGAACCCCACATTTCAATCAACTTAGTCAATTGAACCCCACACAATAATCTATTTAGTCAAGTGAACCACACATTCTAATCAAGTTAGTCAAGTGAACCCCACATTCTAATCAACTTAGTCAATTGAACCCCACATTCCAATCAACTTAAACAAGTGAACCCCACATTCCAATCAACTTAATCAAGTGAACCCCACATTCCAATCAACTTAATCAATTGTTCCCCACATTCTAATCAACTTAATCAAGTGAACCCCACATTCCAATGAACTTAGTCAATTGAACCCCACACAATAATCAATTTAGTCAAGGGAACCCCACATTCTAATCAACTTAGTCAACTGAACCCCACATTCCAATCAACTTAAACAAGTGAACCCCACATTCCAATCAACTTAATCAAGTGAACCCCACATTCCAATCAACTTAATCAATTGAACCCCACATTCTAATCAACTTAATCAAGTGAACCACACATTCCAATCAACTTAGTCAATTGAACCCCACACAATAATCAATTTAGTCAAGTGAAACCCACATTCTAATCAACTTAGTCAACTGAACCCCACATTCCAATCAACTTAGTCAAGTGAACCCCACAATCTAATCAACTTAGTCAAGTGAACCCCACACACGAATCAACTTAATCAAGTGAACCCCACATTCCAATCAACTTAATCAAGTGAACCCCACATTCTAATCATCTTAGTCAAGTGAACCCCACACAATAATCAACTTAGTCAATTGAACCCCACATTCCAATCAAATTAGTCAAGTGAACCCTACACAATAATCAACTTAGTCAAGTGAACCCCACATTCTAATAAACTTAGTCAAGTGAACCCCACATTCTAATCAGTCAAGTGAACCCCACATTGAAATCAACTTAGTCAACTGAACCCCACATTCCAGTCAACTTAGTCAAGTGAACCCCACATTCTAATCAAGTTAGTCAAGTGAACCCCACATTCTAATCAACTTAGTCAAGTGAACCCCACACACGAATCAACTTAATCAAGTGAACCCCACATTCCAATCAACTTAATCAAGTGAACCCCACATTCGAATCAACTTTGTCAAGTGAACCCCACATTCTAATCAACTTAGTCAAGTGAACCCCACATTCCAATCAACTTAGTCAATTGAACCCCACATTCTAATCAACTTAATCAAGTGAACCCCACACAATAATCAACTTAGTCAACTGAACCCCACATTCCAATCAACTTAGTCAACTGAACCCCACATTCCAATCAACTTAATCAAGTGAACCCCACATTCCAATCAACTTAGTCAAGTGAACCCCACATTCTAATTAGTCAAGTGAACCCCACATTCCAATCAACTTAGTCAAGTGAACCCCACATTCCAATCAACTTAGTCAATTGAACCTCACATTCTAATCAACTTAGTCAATTGAACCCCACACAATAATCAACTTAGTCAACTGAACCCCACATTCCAATCAACTTAGTCAATTGAACCCCACATTCTAATCAACTTAATCAAGTGAACCCCACACAATAATCAACTTAGTCAACTGAACCCCACATTCCAATCAACTTAGTCAACTGAACCCCACATTCCAATCAACTTAATCAAGTGAACCCCACACAATAATCAACTTAGTCAAGTGAACCCCACATTCCAATCAACTTAGTCAAGTGAACCCCACATCCCAATCAACTTAATCAAGTGAACCCCACACAATAATCAACTTAGTCAATTGAACCCCACATTCAAATCAACTTAATCAAGTGAACCCCACATTCCAATCAACTTAATCAATTGAACCCCACATTCTAATCAACTTAATCAAGTGAACCACACATTCCAATCAACTTAGTCAATTGAACCCCACACAATAATCAATTTAGTCAAGTGAACCCCACATTCTAATCAACTTAGTCAACTGAACCCCACATTCTAATCAACTTAATCAAGTGAACCCCACACAATAATCAACTTAGTCAACTGAACCCCACATTCCAATCAACTTAGTCAACTGAACCCCACATTCCAATCAACTTAATCAAGTGAACCCCACACAATAATCAGCTTAGTCAACTGAACCCCACATTCTAATCAACTTAGTCAAGTGAACCCCACATCCCAATCAACTTAATCAAGTGAACCCCACATTGCAATCAACTTAGTCAAGTGAACCCCACATTCTATTCAACTTAGTCAAGTGAACCCCACATTCTAATCAACTTAGTCAAGTGAACCACACACAATAATCAACTTAGTCAACTGAACCTCACATTCCAATCAACTTAGTCAAGTGAACCCCACACAATAATCAACTTAGTCAAGTGAACCCCTCATTCTAATAAACTTAGTCAAGTGAACCCCACATTCAAATTAGTCAAGTGAACCCCAAATTCCAATCAACTTAGTCAAGTGAACCCCACATTCCAATCAACTTAGTCAATTGAACCCCACATTCTAATCAACTTAGTCAATTGAACCCCACACAATAATCAACTTAGTCAAGTGAACCCCACATTCCAATCAACTTAGTCAAGTGAACCCCACATTCAAATCAACTTAATCAAGTGAACCCCACATTCCAATCAACTTAATCAATTGAACCCCACATTCTAATCAACTTAATCAAGTGAACCACACATTCCAATCAACTTAGTCAATTGAACCCCACACAATAATCAATTTAGTCAAGTGAACCCCACATTCTAATCAACTTAGTCAACTGAACCCCACATTCCAATCAACTTAGTCAAGTGAACCCCACATTCTAATCAACTTAGTCAAGTGAACCCCACACACGAATCAACTTAATCAAGTGAACCCCACATTCTAATCAACTTAATCAAGTGAACCCCACATTCGAATCAACTTAGTCAAGTGAACCCCACATTCTAATCAACTTAGTCAAGTGAACCCCACATTCCAATCAACTTAGTCAATTGAACCCCACATTCTAATCAACTTAATCAAGTGAACCCCACACAATAATCAACTTAGTCAACTGAACCCCACATTCCAATCAACTTAGTCAACTGAACCCCACATTCCAATCAACTTAATCAAGTGAACCCCACACAATAATCAACTTAGTCAAGTGAACCCCACATTCCAATCAACTTAGTCAATTGAACCCCACATTCAAATCAACTTAATCTAGTGAACCCCACACAATAATCAACTTAGTCAACTGAACCCCACATTCTAATCAACTTAGTCAAGTGAACCCCACATTCCAATCAACTTAAACAAGTGAACCCCACATTCCAATCAACTTAATCAAGTGAACCCTACATTCAAATCAACTTAATCAATTGAACCCCACATTCTAATCAACTTATTCAAGTGAACCCCACATTCCAATCAAATTAGTCAATTGAACCCCACACAATAATCAATTTAGTCAAGTGAACCACACATTCTAATCAACTTAGTCAAGTGAACCCCACATTCTAATCAACTTAGTCAAGTGAACCCCACACACGAATCAACTTAATCAAGTGAACCCCACATTCCAATCAACTTAATCAAGTGAACCCCACATTCGAATCAACTTAGTCAAGTGAACCCCACATTCTAATCAACTTAGTCAAGTGAAGCCCACATTTCAATCAACTTAGTCAATTGAACCCCACAGTCCAATCAACTTAATCAAGTGAATCCCACACAATAATCAGCTTAGTCAACTGAACCCCACATTCTAATCAACTTACTCAAGTGAACCCCACATCCCAATCAACTTAATCAAGTGAACCCCACATTGCAATCAACTTAGTCAAGTGAACCCCACATTCTATTCAACTTAGTCAAGTGAACCCCACATTCTAATCAACTTAGTCAAGTGAACCACACATTCCAATCAACTTAGTCAAGTGAACCCCACACAATAATCAACTTAGTCAAGTGAACCCCACATTCTAATAAACTTAGTCAAGTGAACCCCACATTCTATTCAACTTAGTCAAGTGAACCCCACATTCTAATCAACTTAGTCAATTGAACCTCACATTCCAATCAACTTAGTCAAGTGAACCCCACACAATAATCAACTTAGTCAAGTGAACCCCACATTCTAATAAACTTAGTCAAGTGAACCCCACATTCTAATCAGTAAAGTGAACCCCACATTCAAATCAACTTAGTCAAGTGAACCCCACATTACAATCAACTTAGTCAATTGAACCCCGCATTCTAATCAACTTAGTCAAGTGAACCCACACAATAATCAACTTAGTCAAGTGAACCCCACATTCTAATCAACTTAGTCAAGTGAACACCACATTCCAATCAACTTAAACAAGTGAACCCCACATTCTAATCAACTTAAACATGTGAACCCCACATTTCAATCAACTTAATCAATTGAACCCCACATTTTAATCAACTTAATCAAGTGAACCCCACATTCCAATCAACTTAGTCAATTGAACCCCACACAATAATCAATTTAGTCAAGTGAACCCCACATTCTAATCAAGTTAGTCAAGTGAACCCCACATTCTAATCAACTTAGTCAAGGGAACCCCACACACGAATCAACTTAATCAAGTGAACCCCACATTCCAATCAACTTAATCAAGTGAACCCCACATTCGAATCAACTTAGTCAAGTGAACCCCACATTTCAATCAACTTAGTCAAGTAAACCCCACATTCCAATCAACTTAGTCAATTGAACCCCACATTCTAATCAACTTAATCAAGTGAACCCCACACAATAATCAACTTAGTCAACTGAACCCCACATTCTAATCAACTTAGTCAAGTGAACCCCACATTCCAATCACCTTAATCAAGTGAACCCCACATTCCAATCAACTTAGTCAAGTGAACCCCACATTCTAATCAACTTAGTCAAGTGAACCCCACACACGAATCAACTTAATCAAGTGAACCCCACATTCCAATCAACTTAATCAAGTGAACCCCACATTCCAATCAACTTAGTCAAGTGAACCCCACACACTAATCAACTTAATCAAGTGAACACCACATTCTAATCAACTTAGTCAAGTGAACCCCACATTCTAATCAACTTAGTCAAGTGAACCACACACAATAATCAACTTAGTCAAGTGAACCCCACATTCTAATAAACTTAGTCAAGTGAACCCCACATTCTAATCAGTAAAGTGAACCCCACATTCAAATCAACTTAGTCAAGTGAACCCCACATTACAATCAACTTAGTCAATTGAACCCCGCATTCTAATCAACTTAGTCAAGTGAACCCACACAGTAATCAACTTAGTCAAGTGAACCCCACATTCTAATCAACTTAATCAAGTGAACCCCACACAATAATCAACTTAGTCAACTGAACCCCACATTCTAATCAACTTAGTCAAGTGAACCCCACATTCCAATCAACTTAATCAAGTGAACACCACATTCCAATCAACTTAGTCAAGTGAACCCCACATTCTATTCAACTTAGTCAAGTGAACCCCACACACGAATCAACTTAATCAAGTGAACCCCACATTCCAATCAACTTAATCAAGTGAACCCCACATTCGAATCAACTTAGTCAAGTGAACCCCACATTCGAATCAACTTAGTCAAGTGAACCGCACATTCAAATCAACTTAGTCAACTGAACCCCACTTTCCAATAAACTTTGTCAATTGAACCCCATATTCTAATCAACTTAATCAAGTGAACCCCACACAATAATCAATTTAGTCAAGTGAACCCCACATTCCAATCAACTTAGTCAAGTGAACCCCAAATTCCAATCAACTTAGTCAAGTGAACCCCACATTCTAATCAACTTAGTCAAATGAACCACACATCCCAATCAACTTAGTCAAGTGAACCCCACACAATAATCAACTTAGTCAAGTGAACCCCACATTCTAATCAACTTATTCAAGTGAACCCCACACAATAATCAACTTAGTCAAGTGAACCCCACACAATAATAAATTTAGTCAAGTGAACCCCACATTCCAATCAACTTAGTCAAGTGAACCCCACATTCCAATCAACGTAGTCAAGAGAACCCCACACACTAATCAACTTAATCAAGTGAACCCCACATTTGAATCAACTTAGTCAAGTGAACCCCACATTCCAATCAACTTAGTCAATTGAACCCCACATTCTAATCAACTTAATCAAGTGAACCCCACACAATAATCAACTTAGTCAACTGAACCCCACATTCTAATCAACTTAGTCAAGTGAACCCCACATTCCAATCAACTTAATCAAGTGAACCCCACATTCCAATCAACTTAGTCAAGTGAACCCCACATTCTATTCAACTTAGTCAAGTGAACCCCACACACGAATCAACTTAATCAAGTGAACCCCACATTCCAATCAACTTAATCAAGTGAACCCCACATTCGAATCAACTTAGTCAAGTGAACCCCACATTCGAATCAACTTAGTCAAGTGAACCGCACATTCAAATCAACTTAGTCAACTGAACCCCACTTTCCAATAAACTTTGTCAATTGAACCCCACACAATAATCAACTTAGTCAAGTGAACCCCACACAATAATCAATTTAGTCAAGTGAACCCCACATTCCAATCAACTTAGTCAAGTGAACCCCAAATTCCAATCAACTTAGTCAAGTGAACCCCACATTCTAATCAACTTAGTCAAATGAACCACACATCCCAATCAACTTAGTCAAGTGAACCCCACACAATAATCAACTTAGTCAAGTGAACCCCACATTCTAATCAACTTATTCAAGTGAACCCCACACAATAATCAACTTAATCAAGTGAACCCCACACAATAATAAATTTAGTCAAGTGAACCCCACATTCCAATCAACTTAGTCAAGTGAACCCCACATTCCAATCAACGTAGTCAAGAGAACCCCACACACTAATCAACTTAATCAAGTGAACCCCACATTCGAATCAACTTAGTCAATTGAACCCCACATTCTAATCAACTTAATCAAGTGAACCCCACACAATAATCAACTTAGTCAACTGAACCCCACATTCCAATCAACTTAGTCAACTGAACCCCACATTCCAATCAACTTAATCAAGTGAACCCCACATTCCAATCAACTTAGTCAAGTGAACCCCACACAATAATCAACTTAGTCAAGTGAACCCCACACTCTAATCAACTTATTCAAGTGAACCCCACACAATAATCAACTTAGTCAAGTGAACCCC
The DNA here is from genome assembly GCA_037953625.1 of Crotalaria pallida. Classification (NCBI taxonomy): domain Eukaryota; kingdom Viridiplantae; phylum Streptophyta; class Magnoliopsida; order Fabales; family Fabaceae; genus Crotalaria; species Crotalaria pallida. The sequence continues at coordinate 33,631,654 of CM075651.1, read as the reverse complement.
ACACAATAATCAATTTAGTCAAGTGAACCCCACATTCCAATCAACTTAGTCAAGTGAACCCCAAATTCCAATCAACTTAGTCAAGTGAACCCCACATTCTAATCAACTTAGTCAAATGAACCACACATCCCAATCAACTTAGTCAAGTGAACCCCACACAATAATCAACTTAGTCAAGTGAACCCCACATTCTAATCAACTTATTCAAGTGCACCCCACACAATAATCAACTTAATCAAGTGATTCCCACACAATAATAAATTTAGTCAAGTGAACCCCACATTCCAATCAACTTAGTCAAGTGAACCCCACATTCCAATCAACGTAGTCAAGTGAAGCCCACATTCTAATCAACTTAGTCAAGTGAACCCCACATTCCAATCAACTTAGTCAATTGAACCCCACATTCTAATCAACTTAATCAAGTGAACCCCACACAATAATCAACTTAGTCAACTGAACCCCACATTCCAATCAACTTAGTTAACTGAACCCCACATTCCAATCAACTTAATCAAGTGAACCCCACATTCCAATCAACTTAGTCAAGTGAACCCCACATTCTAATTAGTCAAGTGAACCCCACATTCCAATCAACTTAGTCAAGTGAACCCCACATTCCAATCAACGTAGTCAAGAGAACCCCACACACTAATCAACTTAATCAATTGAACCCCACACAACAATCAACTTAGTCAAGTGAACCCCACATTCTAATCAACTTAGTCAAGTGAACCCCACATTCCAATCAACTTAAACAAGTGAACCCACATTCCAATCAACTTAATCAAGTGAACCCTACATTCAAATCAACTTAATCAATTGAACCCCAAATTCTAATCAACTTAATCAAGTGAACCCCACATTCCAATCAAATTAGTCAATTGAACCCCACACAATAATCAATTTAGTCAAGTGAACCACACATTCTAATCAACTTAGTCAAGTGAACCCCACATTCTAATCAACTTAGTCAAGTGAACCCCACACACGAATCAACTTAATCAAGTGAACCCCACATTCCAATCAACTTAATCAAGTGAACCCCACATTCGAATCAACTTAGTCAAGTGAACCCCACATTCTAATCAACTTAGTCAAGTGAAGCCCACATTTCAATCAACTTAGTCAATTGAACCCCACAGTCCAATCAACTTAATCAAGTGAACCCCACACAATAATCAGCTTAGTCAACTGAACCCCACATTCTAATCAACTTAGTCAAGTGAACCCCACATCCCAATCAACTTAATCAAGTGAACCCCACATTCCAATCAACTTAGTCAACTGAACCCCACTTTCCAATAAACTTTGTCAATTGAACCCCACATTCTAATCAACTTAATCAAGTGAACCCCACACAATATTCAATTTAGTCAAGTGAACCCCACATTCCAATCAACTTAGTCAAGTGAACCCCAAATTCCAATCAACTTAGTCAAGTGAACCCCACATTCTAATCAACTTAGTCAAATGAACCACACATCCCAATCAACTTAGTCAAGTGAACCCCACACAATAATCAACTTAGTCAAGTGAACCCCACATTCTAATCAACTTATTCAAGTGAACCCCACACAATAATCAACTTAGTCAAGTGAACCCCACACAATAATAAATTTAGTCAAGTGAACCCCACATTCCAATCAACTTAGTCAAGTGAACCCCACATTCCAATCAACGTAGTCAAGAGAACCCCACACACTAATCAACATAATCAAGTGAACCCCACATTCGAATCAACTTAGTCAAGTGAACCCCACATTCCAATCAACTTAGTCAATTGAACCCCACATTCAAATCAACTTAATCTAGTGAACCCCACACAATAATCAACTTAGTCAACTGAACCCCACATTCTAATCAACTTAGTCAAGTGAACCCCACATTCCAATCAACTTAATCAAGTGAACCCCACATTCCAATCAACTTAGTCAAGTGAACCCCACATTCTATTCAACTTAGTCAAGTGAACCCCACACACGAATCAACTTAATCAAGTGAACCCCACATTCGAATCAACTTAATCAAGTGAACCCCACATTCCAATCAACTTAGTCAAGTGAACCCCAAATTCCAATCAACTTAGTCAAGTGAACCCCACATTCTAATCAACTTAGTCAAATGAACCACACATCCCAATCAACTTAGTCAAGTGAACCCCACACAATAATCAACTTAGTCAAGTGAACCCCACATTCTAATCAACTTATTCAAGTGAACCCCACACAATAATCAACTTAGTCAAGCGAACCCCACACAATAATCAATTTAGTCAAGTGAACCCCACATTCCAATCAACTTAGTCAAGTGAACCCCACATTCCAATCAACGTAGTCAAGAGAACCCCACACACTAATCAACTTAATCAAGTGAACCCCACATTCGAATCAACTTAGTCAAGTGAACCCGACATTCCAATCAACTTAGTCAAGTGAACCCCACATTCCAATCAACTTAGTCAAGTGAACCCCACATTTTAATCAACTTAGTCAAGTGAACCTCACACAATAATCAACTTAGTCAAGTGAACCCCACATTCTAATAAACTTAGTCAAGTGAACCCCACATTCTAATCAGTAAAGTGAACCCCACATTCAAATCAACTTAGTCAAGTGAACCCCACATTACAATCAACTTAGTCAATTGAACCCCGCATTCTAATCAACTTAGTCAAGTGAACCCCACACAATAATCAACTTAGTCAAGTGAACCCCACATTCTAATCAACTTAGTCAAGTGAACCCCACATTCCAATCAACTTAAACAAGTGAACCCCACATTCTAATCAACTTAATCATGTGAACCCCACATTTCAATCAACTTAATCAATTGAACCCCACATTTTAATCAACTTAATCAAGTGAACCCCACATTCCAATCAACTTAGTCAATTGAACCCCACACAATAATCAATTTAGTCAAGTGAACCCCACATTCTAATCAAGTTAGTCAAGTGAACCCCACATTCTAATCAACTTAGTCAAGGGAACCCCACACACGAATCAACTTAATCAAGTGAACCCCACATTCCAATCAACTTAATCAAGTGAACCCCACATTCGAATCAACTTAGTCAAGTGAACCCCACATTTCAATCAACTTAGTCAAGTGAACCCCACATTCCAATCAACTTAGTCAATTGAACCCCACATTCTAATCAACTTAATCAAGTGAACCCCACCCAATAATCAACTTAGTCAACTGAACCCCACATTCTAATCAACTTAGTCAAGTGAACCCCACATTCCAATCAACTTAATCAAGTGAACCCCACATTCCAATCAACTTAGTCAAGTGAACCCCACATTCTATTCAACTTAGTGAAGTGAACCCCACACACGAATCAACTTAATCAAGTGAACCCCACATTCCAATCAACTTAATCAAGTGAACCCCACATTCGAATCAACTTAGTCAAGTGAACCCCACATTCGAATCAACTTAGTCAAGTGAACCGCACATTCAAATCAACTTAGTCAACTGAACCCCACTTTCCAATAAACTTTGTCAATTGAACCCCACATTCTAATCAACTTAATCAAGTGAACCCCACACAATAATCAACTTAGTCAAGTGAACCCCACATTCTAATCAACCTAGTCAAGTGAACCCCACATTCCAATCAACTTAATCAAGTGAACCCCACATTCTAATCAACTTAGTCAAATGAACCACACATTCCAATCAACTTAGTCAAGTGAACCCCACACAATAATCAACTTAGTCAAGTGAACCCCACACTCTAATCAACTTATTCAAGTGAACCCCACACAATAATCAACTTAGTCAAGTGAACCCCACACAATAATCAATTTAGTCAAGTGAACCCCACATTCCAATCAACTTAGTCAAGTGAACCCCAAATTCCAATCAACTTAGTCAAGTGAACCCCACATTCTAATCAACTTAGTCAAATGAACCACACATCCCAATCAACTTAGTCAAGTGAACCCCACACAATAATCAACTTAGTCAAGTGAACCCCACATTCTAATCAACTTATTCAAGTGAACCCCACACAATAATCAACTTAGTCAAGTGAACCCCACACAATAATAAATTTAGTCAAGTGAACCCCACATTCCAATCAACTTAGTCAAGTGAACCCCACATTCCAATCAACGTAGTCAAGAGAACCCCACACACTAATCAACTTAATCAAGTGAACCCCACATTCGAATCAACTTAGTCAAGTGAACCCTACATTCCAATCAACTTAGTCAAGTGAACCCCACATTCCAATCAACTTAGTCAAGTGAACCCCACATTTTAATCAACTTAGTCAAGTGAACCTCACACAATAATCAACTTAGTCAAGTGAACCCCACATTCTAATAAACTTAGTCAAGTGAACCCCACATTCTAATCAGTAAAGTGAACCCCACATTCAAATCAACTTAGTCAAGTGAACCCCACATTACAATCAACTTAGTCAATTGAACCCCGCATTCTAATCAACTTAGTCAAGTGAACCCCACACAATAATCAACTTAGTCAAGTGAACCCCACATTCTAATCAACTTAGTCAAGTGAACCCCACATTCCAATCAACTTAAACAAGTGAACCCCACATTCTAATCAACTTAATCATGTGAACCCCACATTTCAATCAACTTAATCAATTGAACCCCACATTTTAATCAACTTAATCAAGTGAACCCCACATTCCAATCAACTTAGTCAATTGAACCCCACACAATAATCAATTTAGTCAAGTGAACCCCACATTCTAATCAAGTTAGTCAAGTGAACCCCACATTCTAATCAACTTAGTCAAGGGAACCCCACACACGAATCAACTTAATCAAGTGAACCCCACATTCCAATCAACTTAATCAAGTGAACCCCACATTCGAATCAACTTAGTCAAGTGAACCCCACATTTCAATCAACTTAGTCAAGTGAACCCCACATTCCAATCAACTTAGTCAATTGAACCCCACATTCTAATCAACTTAATCAAGTGAACCCCACCCAATAATCAACTTAGTCAACTGAACCCCACATTCTAATCAACTTAGTCAAGTGAACCCCACATTCCAATCAACTTAATCAAGTGAACCCCACATTCCAATCAACTTAGTCAAGTGAACCCCACATTCTATTCAACTTAGTGAAGTGAACCCCACACACGAATCAACTTAATCAAGTGAACCCCACATTCCAATCAACTTAATCAAGTGAACCCCACATTCGAATCAACTTAGTCAAGTGAACCCCACATTCGAATCAACTTAGTCAAGTGAACCGCACATTCAAATCAACTTAGTCAACTGAACCCCACTTTCCAATAAACTTTGTCAATTGAACCCCACATTCTAATCAACTTAATCAAGTGAACCCCACACAATAATCAACTTAGTCAAGTGAACCCCACATTCTAATCAACCTAGTCAAGTGAACCCCACATTCCAATCAACTTAATCAAGTGAACCCCACATTCGAATCAACTTAGTCAAGTGAACCCCACATTCGAATCAACTTAGTCAAGTGAACCGCACATTCAAATCAACTTAGTCAACTGAACCCCACTTTCCAATAAACTTTGTCAATTGAACCCCACATTCTAATCAACTTAATCAAGTGAACCCCACACAATAATCAACTTAGTCAAGTGAACCCCACATTCTAATCAACCTAGTCAAGTGAACCCCACATTCCAATCAACTTAATCAAGTGAACCCCACATTCTAATCAACTTAGTCAAATGAACCACACATTCCAATCAACTTAGTCAAGTGAACCCCACACAATAATCAACTTAGTCAAGTGAACCCCACACTCTAATCAACTTATTCAAGTGAACCCCACACAATAATCAACTTAGTCAAGTGAACCCCACACAATAATCAATTTAGTCAAGTGAACCCCACATTCCAATCAACTTAGTCAAGTGAACCCCAAATTCCAATCAACTTAGTCAAGTGAACCCCACATTCTAATCAACTTAGTCAAATGAACCACACATCCCAATCAACTTAGTCAAGTGAACCCCACACAATAATCAACTTAGTCAAGTGAACCCCACATTCTAATCAACTTATTCAAGTGAACCCCACACAATAATCAACTTAGTCAAGTGAACCCCACACAATAATAAATTTAGTCAAGTGAACCCCACATTCCAATCAACTTAGTCAAGTGAACCCCACATTCCAATCAACGTAGTCAAGAGAACCCCACACACTAATCAACTTAATCAAGTGAACCCCACATTCGAATCAACTTAGTCAAGTGAACCCTACATTCCAATCAACTTAGTCAAGTGAACCCCACATTCCAATCAACTTAGTCAAGTGAACCCCACATTTTAATCAACTTAGTCAAGTGAACCTCACACAATAATCAACTTAGTCAAGTGAACCCCACACAATAATCAACTTAGTCAAGTGAACCCCACATTCCAATCAACTTAGTTAATTGAACCCCACATTCTAATCAACTTAGTCAAGTGAACCTCACATTCTAATCAACTTAGTCAAGTGAACCACACACAATAATCAACTTAGTCAATTGAACCTCACATTCCAATCAACTTAGTCAAGTGAACCCCACACAATAATCAACTTAGTCAAGTGAACCCCTCATTCTAATAAACTTAGTCAAGTGAACCCCACATTCTAATTAGTCAAGTGAACCCCACATTCCAATCAACTTAGTCAATTGAACCCCACATTCCAATCAACTTAGTTAATTGAACCCCCCATTCTAATCAACTTAGTCAATTGAACCCCACACAATAATCAACTTAGTCAAGTGAACCCCACATTCTAATCAACTTAGTCAAGTGAACCCCACATTCCAATCAACTTAAACAAGTGAACCCCACATTCCAATCAACTTAATTAAGTGAACCCCACATTCCAATCAACTTAATCAATTGAACCCCAAATTCTAATCAACTTAATCAAGTGAACCCCACATTCCAATCAACTTAGTCAATTGAACCCCACACAATAATCTATTTAGTCAAGTGAACCACACATTCTAATCAAGTTAGTCAAGTGAACCCCACATTCTAATCAACTTAGTCAATTGAACCCCACATTCCAATCAACTTAAACAAGTGAACCCCACATTCCAATCAACTTAATCAAGTGAACCCCACATTCCAATCAACTTAATCAATTGTTCCCCACATTCTAATCAACTTAATCAAGTGAACCCCACATTCCAATGAAATTAGTCAATTGAACCCCACACAATAATCAATTTAGTCAAGTGAACCCCACATTCTAATCAACTTAGTCAACTGTACCCCACATTCCAATCAACTTAAACAAGTGAACCCCACATTCCAATCAACTTAATCAAGTGAACCCCACATTCCAATCAACTTAATCAATTGAACCCCACATTCTAATCAACTTAATCAAGTGAACCACACATTCCAATCAACTTAGTCAATTGAACTCCACACAATAATCAATTTAGTCAAGTGAACCCCACATTCTAATCAACTTAGTCAACTGAACCCCACATTCCAATCAACTTAGTCAAGTGAACCCCACACACGAATCAACTTAATCAAGTGAACCCCACATTCCAATCAACTTAATCAAGTGAACCCCACATTCTAATCATCTTAGTCAAGTGAACCCCACACAATAATCAACTTAGTCAATTGAACCCCACATTCCAATCAAATTAGTCAAGTGAACCCTACACAATAATCAACTTAGTCAAGTGAACCCCACATTCTAATAAACTTAGTCAAGTGAACCCCACATTCTAATCAGTCAAGTGAACCCCACATTCAAATCAACTTAGTCAACTGAACCCCACATTCCAATCAACTTAGTCAAGTGAACCCCACATTCTAATCAAGTTAGTCAAGTGAACCCCACATTCTAATCAACTTAGTCAAGTGAACCCCACATTCTAATCAACTTAGTCAAGTGAACCCCACACACGAATCAACTTAATCAAGTGAACCCCACATTCCAATCAACTTAATCAAGTGAACCCCACATTCGAATCAACTTAGTCAAGTGAACCCCACATTCCAATCAACTTAGTCAAGTGAACCCCACATTCCAATCAACTTAGTCAATTGAACCCCACATTCTAATCAACTTAATCAAGTGAACCCCACACAATAATCAACTTAGTCAACTGAACCCCACATTCCAATCAACTTAGTCAACTGAACCCCACATTCCAATCAACTTAATCAAGTGAACCCCACATTCCAATCAACTTAGTCAAGTGAACCCCACATTCTAATTAGTCAAGTGAACCCCACATTCCAATCAACTTAGTCAAGTGAACCCCACATTCCAATCAACTTAGTCAATTGAACCTCACATTCTAATCAACTTAGTCAATTGAACCCCACACAACAATCAACTTAGTCAAGTGAACCCCACATTCTAATCAACTTAGTCAAGTGAACCCCACATTCCAATCAACTTAAACAAGTGAACCCCACATTCCAATCAACTTAATCAAGTGAACCCTACATTCAAATCAACTTAATCAATTGAACCCCACATTCTAATCAACTTAATCAAGTGAACCCCACATTCCAATCAAATTAGTCAATTGAACCCCACACAATAATCAATTTAGTCAAGTGAACCACACATTCTAATCAACTTAGTCAAGTGAACCCCACATTCGAATCAACTTAGTCAAGTGAACCCCACACACGAATCAACTTAATCAAGTGAACCCCACATTCCAATCAACTTAATCAAGTGAACCCCACATTCGAATCAACTTAGTCAAGTGAACCCCACATTCTAATCAACTTAGTCAAGTGAAGCCCACATTTCAATCAACTTAGTCAATTGAACCCCACAGTCCAATCAACTTAATCAAGTGAACCCCACACAATAATCAGCTTAGTCAACTGAACCCCACATTCTAATCAACTTAGTCAAGTGAACCCCACATCCCAATCAACTTAATCAAGTGAACCCCACATTGCAATCAACTTAGTCAAGTGAACCCCACATTCTATTCAACTTAGTCAAGTGAACCCCACATTCTAATCAACTTAGTCAAGTGAACCACACACAATAATCAACTTAGTCAACTGAACCTCACATTCCAATCAACTTAGTCAAGTGAACCCCACACAATAATCAACTTAGTCAAGTGAACCCCTCATTCTAATAAACTTAGTCAAGTGAACCCCACATTCAAATTAGTCAAGTGAACCCCAAATTCCAATCAACTTAGTCAAGTGAACCCCACATTCCAATCAACTTAGTCAATTGAACCCCACATTCTAATCAACTTAGTCAATTGAACCCCACACAATAATCAACTTAGTCAAGTGAACCCCACATTCCAATCAACTTAGTCAAGTGAACCCCACATTCAAATCAACTTAATCAAGTGAACCCCACATTCCAATCAACTTAATCAATTGAACCCCACATTCTAATCAACTTAATCAAGTGAACCACACATTCCAATCAACTTAGTCAATTGAACCCCACACAATAATCAATTTAGTCAAGTGAACCCCACATTCTAATCAACTTAGTCAACTGAACCCCACATTCCAATCAACTTAGTCAAGTGAACCCCACATTCTAATCAACTTAGTCAAGTGAACCCCACACACGAATCAACTTAATCAAGTGAACCCCACATTCTAATCAACTTAATCAAGTGAACCCCACATTCGAATCAACTTAGTCAAGTGAACCCCACATTCTAATCAACTTAGTCAAGTGAACCCCACATTCCAATCAACTTAGTCAATTGAACCCCACATTCTAATCAACTTAATCAAGTGAACCCCACACAATAATCAACTTAGTCAACTGAACCCCACATTCCAATCAACTTAGTCAACTGAACCCCACATTCCAATCAACTTAATCAAGTGAACCCCACATTCCAATCAACTTAGTCAAGTGAACCCCACATTCTAATTAGTCAAGTGAACCCCACATTCTAATCATCTTAGTCAAGTGAACCCCACACAATAATCAACTTAGTCAATTGAACCCCACATTCCAATCAAATTAGTCAAGTGAACCCTACACAATAATCAACTTTGTCAAGTGAACCCCACATTCTAATAAACTTAGTCAAGTGAACCCCACATTCTAATCAGTCAAGTGAACCCCACATTCAAATCAACTTAGTCAAGTGAACCCCACATTACAATCAACTTAGTCAATTGAACCCCGCATTCTAATCAACTTAGTCAAGTGAACCCCACACAATAATCAACTTAGTCAAGTGAACCCCACATTCTAATCAACTTAGTCAAGTGAACCCCACATTCCAATCAACTTAAACAAGTGAACCCCACATTCGAATCAACTTAGTCAAGTGAACCCCACATTCTATTCAACTTAGTCAAGTGAACCCCACATTTCAATCAACTTAATCAAGTGAACCCCACACAATAATCAACTTAGTCAAGTGAACCCCACATTCTAATCAACCTAGTCAAGTGAACCCCACATTCCAATCAACTTAATCAAGTGAACCCCACATTCTAATCAACTTAGTCAAATGAACCACACATTCCAATCAACTTAGTCAAGTGAACCCCACACAATAATCAACTTAGTCAAGTGAACCCCACATTCTAATCAACTTATTCAAGTGAACCCCACACAATAATCAACTTAGTCAAGTGAACCCCACACAATAATCAATTTAGTCAAGTGAACCCCACATTCCAATCAACTTAGTCAAGTGAACCCCAAATTCCAATCAACTTAGTCAAGTGAACCCCACATTCTAATCAACTTAGTCAAATGAACCACACATCCCAATCAACTTAGTCAAGTGAACCCCACACAATAATCAACTTAGTCAAGTGAACCCCACATTCTAATCAACTTATTCAAGTGAACCCCACACAATAATCAACTTAGTCAAGTGAACCCCACACAATAATCAATTTAGTCAAGTGAACCCCACATTCCAATCAACTTAGTCAAGTGAACCCCACATTCCAATCAACGTAGTCAAGAGAACCCCACACACTAATCAACTTAATCAAGTGAACCCCACATTCGAATCAACTTAGTCAAGTGAACCCTACATTCCAATCAACTTAGTCAAGTGAACCCCACATTCCAATCAACTTAGTCAAGTGAACCCCACATTTTAATCAACTTAGTCAAGTGAACCTCACACAATAATCAACTTAGTCAAGTGAACCCCACTCAATAATCAACTTAGTCAAGTGAACCCCACATTCCAATCAACTTAGTCAATTGAACCCCACATTCTAATCAACTTAGTCAAGTGAACCTCACATTCTAATCAACTTAGTCAAGTGAACCACACACAATAATCAACTTAGTCAATTGAACCTCACATTCCAATCAACTTAGTCAAGTGAACCCCACACAATAATCAACTTAGTCAAGTGAACCCCTCATTCTAATAAACTTAGTCAAGTGAACGCCACATTCTAATTAGTCAAGTGAACCCCACATTCCAATCAACTTAGTCAATTGAACCCCACATTCCAATCAACTTAGTCAATTGAACCCCACATTCTAATCAACTTAGTCAATTGAACCCCACACAATAATCAACTTAGTCAAGTGAACCCCACATTCTAATCAACTTAGTCAAGTGAACCCCACATTCCAATCAACTTAGTCAAGTGAACCCCACATTTTAATCAACTTAGTCAAGTGAACCTCACACAATAATCAACTTAGTCAAGTGAACCCCACACAATAATCAACTTAGTCAAGTGAACCCCACATTCCAATCAACTTAGTCAATTGAACCCCACATTCTAATCAACTTAGTCAAGTGAACCTCACATTCTAATCAACTTAGTCAAGTGAACCACACACAATAATCAACTTAGTCAATTGAACCTCACATTCCAATCAACTTAGTCAAGTGAACCCCACACAATAATCAACTTAGTCAAGTGAACCCCTCATTCTAATAAACTTAGTCAAGTGAACCCCACATTCTAATTAGTCAAGTGAACCCCACATTCCAATCAACTTAGTCAATTGAACCCCACATTCCAATCAACTTAGTCAATTGAACCCCCCATTCTAATCAACTTAGTCAATTGAACCCCACACAATAATCAACTTAGTCAAGTGAACCCCACATTCTAATCAACTTAGTCAAGTGAACCCCACATTCCAATCAACTTAAACAAGTGAACCCCCACATTCCAATCAACTTAATTAAGTGAACCCCACATTCCAATCAACTTAATCAATTGAACCCCAAATTCTAATCAACTTAATCAAGTGAACCCCACATTCCAATCAACTTAGTCAATTGAACCCCACACAATAATCTATTTAGTCAAGTGAACCACACATTCTAATCAAGTTAGTCAAGTGAACCCCACATTCTAATCAACTTAGTCAATTGAACCCCACATTCCAATCAACTTAAACAAGTGAACCCCACATTCCAATCAACTTAATCAAGTGAACCCCACATTCCAATCAACTTAATCAATTGTTCCCCACATTCTAATCAACTTAATCAAGTGAACCCCACATTCCAATGAACTTAGTCAATTGAACCCCACACAATAATCAATTTAGTCAAGTGAACCCCACATTCTAATCAACTTAGTCAACTGAACCCCACATTCCAATCAACTTAAACAAGTGAACCCCACATTCCAATCAACTTAATCAAGTGAACCCCACATTCCAATCAACTTAATCAATTGAACCCCACATTCTAATCAACTTAATCAAGTGAACCACACATTCCAATCAACTTAGTCAATTGAACCCCACACAATAATCAATTTAGTCAAGTGAAACCCACATTCTAATCAACTTAGTCAACTGAACCCCACATTCCAATCAACTTAGTCAAGTGAACCCCACAATCTAATCAACTTAGTCAAGTGAACCCCACACACGAATCAACTTAATCAAGTGAACCCCACATTCCAATCAACTTAATCAAGTGAACCCCACATTCTAATCATCTTAGTCAAGTGAACCCCACACAATAATCAACTTAGTCAATTGAACCCCACATTCCAATCAAATTAGTCAAGTGAACCCTACACAATAATCAACTTAGTCAAGTGAACCCCACATTCTAATAAACTTAGTCAAGTGAACCCCACATTCTAATCAGTCAAGTGAACCCCACATTGAAATCAACTTAGTCAACTGAACCCCACATTCCAGTCAACTTAGTCAAGTGAACCCCACATTCTAATCAAGTTAGTCAAGTGAACCCCACATTCTAATCAACTTAGTCAAGTGAACCCCACACACGAATCAACTTAATCAAGTGAACCCCACATTCCAATCAACTTAATCAAGTGAACCCCACATTCGAATCAACTTTGTCAAGTGAACCCCACATTCTAATCAACTTAGTCAAGTGAACCCCACATTCCAATCAACTTAGTCAATTGAACCCCACATTCTAATCAACTTAATCAAGTGAACCCCACACAATAATCAACTTAGTCAACTGAACCCCACATTCCAATCAACTTAGTCAACTGAACCCCACATTCCAATCAACTTAATCAAGTGAACCCCACATTCCAATCAACTTAGTCAAGTGAACCCCACATTCTAATTAGTCAAGTGAACCCCACATTCCAATCAACTTAGTCAAGTGAACCCCACATTCCAATCAACTTAGTCAATTGAACCTCACATTCTAATCAACTTAGTCAATTGAACCCCACACAACAATCAACTTAGTCAAGTGAACCCCACATTCTAATCAACTTAGTCAAGTGAACCCCACATTCCAATCAACTTAAACAAGTGAACCCCACATTCCAATCAACTTAATCAAGTGAACCCTACATTCAAATCAACTTAATCAATTGAACCCCACATTCTAATCAACTTATTCAAGTGAACCCCACATTCCAATCAAATTAGTCAATTGAACCCCACACAATAATCAATTTAGTCAAGTGAACCACACATTCTAATCAACTTAGTCAAGTGAACCCCACATTCTAATCAACTTAGTCAAGTGAACCCCACACACGAATCAACTTAATCAAGTGAACCCCACATTCCAATCAACTTAATCAAGTGAACCCCACATTCGAATCAACTTAGTCAAGTGAACCCCACATTCTAATCAACTTAGTCAAGTGAAGCCCACATTTCAATCAACTTAGTCAATTGAACCCCACAGTCCAATCAACTTAATCAAGTGAACCCCACACAATAATCAGCTTGGTCAACTGAACCCCACATTCTAATCAACTTACTCAAGTGAACCCCACATCCCAATCAACTTAATCAAGTGAACCCCACATTGCAATCAACTTAGTCAAGTGAACCCCACATTCTATTCAACTTAGTCAAGTGAACCCCACATTCTAATCAACTTAGTCAAGTGAACCACACACAATAATCAACTTAGTCAATTGAACCTCACATTCCAATCAACTTAGTCAAGTGAACCCCACACAATAATCAACTTAGTCAAGTGAACCCCACATTCTAATAAACTTAGTCAAGTGAACCCCACATTCTAATCAGTAAAGTGAACCCCACATTCAAATCAACTTAGTCAAGTGAACCCCACATTACAATCAACTTAGTCAATTGAACCCCGCATTCTAATCAACTTAGTCAAGTGAACCCACACAATAATCAACTTAGTCAAGTGAACCCCACATTCTAATCAACTTAGTCAAGTGAACACCACATTCCAATCAACTTAAACAAGTGAACCCCACATTCTAATCAACTTAAACATGTGAACCCCACATTTCAATCAACTTAATCAATTGAACCCCACATTTTAATCAACTTAATCAAGTGAACCCCACATTCCAATCAACTTAGTCAATTGAACCCTACACAATAATCAATTTAGTCAAGTGAACCCCACATTCTAATCAAGTTAGTCAAGTGAACCCCACATTCTAATCAACTTAGTCAAGGGAACCCCACACACGAATCAACTTAATCAAGTGAACCCCACATTCCAATCAACTTAATCAAGTGAACCCCACATTCGAATCAACTTAGTCAAGTGAACCCCACATTTCAATCAACTTAGTCAAGTAAACCCCACATTCCAATCAACTTAGTCAATTGAACCCCACATTCTAATCAACTTAATCAAGTGAACCCCACACAATAATCAACTTAGTCAACTGAACCCCACATTCTAATCAACTTAGTCAAGTGAACCCCACATTCCAATCACCTTAATCAAGTGAACCCCACATTCCAATCAACTTAGTCAAGTGAACCCCACATTCTAATCAACTTAGTCAAGTGAACCCCACACACGAATCAACTTAATCAAGTGAACCCCACATTCCAATCAACTTAATCAAGTGAACCCCACATTCCAATCAACTTAGTCAAGTGAACCCCACACACTAATCAACTTAATCAAGTGAACACCACATTGTAATGAACTTAGTCAAGTGAACCCCACATTCTAATCAACTTAGTCAAGTGAACCCCACATTCTAATCAACTTAGTCAAGTGAACCACACACAATAATAAACTTAGTCAAGTGAACCCCACATTCTAATAAACTTAGTCAAGTGAACCCCACATTCTAATCAGTAAAGTGAACCCCACATTCAAATCAACTTAGTCAAGTGAACCCCACATTACAATCAACTTAGTCAATTGAACCCCGCATTCTAATCAACTTAGTCAAGTGAACCCACACAGTAATCAACTTAGTCAAGTGAACCCCACATTCTAATCAACTTAATCAAGTGAACCCCACACAATAATCAACTTAGTCAACTGAACCCCACATTCTAATCAACTTAGTCAAGTGAATCCCACATTCCAATCAACTTAATCAAGTGAACACCACATTCCAATCAACTTAGTCAAGTGAACCCCACATTCTATTCAACTTAGTCAAGTGAACCCCACACACGAATCAACTTAATCAAGTGAACCCCACATTCCAATCAACTTAATCAAGTGAACCCCACATTCGAATCAACTTAGTCAAGTGAACCCCACATTCGAATCAACTTAGTCAAGTGAACCGCACATTCAAATCAACTTAGTCAACTGAACCCCACTTTCCAATAAACTTTGTCAATTGAACCCCATATTCTAATCAACTTAATCAAGTGAACCCCACACAATAATCAATTTAGTCAAGTGAACCCCACATTCCAATCAACTTAGTCAAGTGAACCCCAAATTCCAATCAACTTAGTCAAGTGAACCCCACATTCTAATCAACTTAGTCAAATGAACCACACATCCCAATCAACTTAGTCAAGTGAACCCCACACAATAATCAACTTAGTCAAGTGAACCCCACATTCTAATCAACTTATTCAAGTGAACCCCACACAATAATCAACTTAGTCAAGTGAACCCCACACAATAATAAATTTAGTCAAGTGAACCCCACATTCCAATCAACTTAGTCAAGTGAACCCCACATTCCAATCAACGTAGTCAAGAGAACCCCACACACTAATCAACTTAATCAAGTGAACCCCACATTTGAATCAACTTAGTCAAGTGAACCCCACATTCCAATCAACTTAGTCAATTGAACCCCACATTCTAATCAACTTAATCAAGTGAACCCCACACAATAATCAACTTAGTCAACTGAACCCCACATTCTAATCAACTTAGTCAAGTGAACCCCACATTCCAATCAACTTAATCAAGTGAACCCCACATTCCAATCAACTTAGTCAAGTGAACCCCACATTCTATTCAACTTAGTCAAGTGAACCCCACACACGAATCAACTTAATCAAGTGAACCCCACATTCCAATCAACTTAATCAAGTGAACCCCACATTCGAATCAACTTAGTCAAGTGAACCCCACATTCGAATCAACTTAGTCAAGTGAACCGCACATTCAAATCAACTTAGTCAACTGAACCCCACTTTCCAATAAACTTTGTCAATTGAACCCCACACAATAATCAACTTAGTCAAGTGAACCCCACACAATAATCAATTTAGTCAAGTGAACCCCACATTCCAATCAACTTAGTCAAGTGAACCCCAAATTCCAATCAACTTAGTCAAGTGAACCCCACATTCTAATCAACTTAGTCAAATGAACCACACATCCCAATCAACTTAGTCAAGTGAACCCCACACAATAATCAACTTAGTCAAGTGAACCCCACATTCTAATCAACTTATTCAAGTGAACCCCACACAATAATCAACTTAATCAAGTGAACCCCACACAATAATAAATTTAGTCAAGTGAACCCCACATTCCAATCAACTTAGTCAAGTGAACCCCACATTCCAATCAACGTAGTCAAGAGAACCCCACACACTAATCAACTTAATCAAGTGAACCCCACATTCGAATCAACTTAGTCAATTGAACCCCACATTCTAATCAACTTAATCAAGTGAACCCCACACAATAATCAACTTAGTCAACTGAACCCCACATTCCAATCAACTTAGTCAACTGAACCCCACATTCCAATCAACTTAATCAAGTGAACCCCACATTCCAATCAACTTAGTCAAGTGAACCCCACACAATAATCAACTTAGTCAAGTGAACCCCACACTCTAATCAACTTATTCAAGTGAACCCCACACAATAATCAACTTAGTCAAGTGAACCCCACACAATAATCAATTTAGTCAAGTGAACCCCACATTCCAATCAACTTAGTCAAGTGAACCCCAAATTCCAATCAACTTAGTCAAGTGAACCCCACATTCTAATCAACTTAGTCAAATGAACCACACATCCCAATCAACTTAGTCAAGTGAACCCCACACAATAATCAACTTAGTCAAGTGAACCCCACATTCTAATCAACTTATTCAAGTGCACCCCACACAATAATCAACTTAATCAAGTGATTCCCACACAATAATAAATTTAGTCAAGTGAACCCCACATTCCAATCAACTTAGTCAAGTGAACCCCACATTCCAATCAACGTAGTCAAGTGAACCCCACATTCTAATCAACTTAGTCAAGTGAACCCCACATTCCAATCAACTTAGTCAATTGAACCCCACATTCTAATCAACTTAATCAAGTGAACCCCACACAATAATCAACTTAGTCAACTGAACCCCACATTCCAATCAACTTAGTTAACTGAACCCCACATTCCAATCAACTTAATCAAGTGAACCCCACATTCCAATCAA
Source organism: Crotalaria pallida (assembly GCA_037953625.1). NCBI lineage: Eukaryota > Viridiplantae > Streptophyta > Magnoliopsida > Fabales > Fabaceae > Crotalaria > Crotalaria pallida. Next base: position 33,613,583 of record CM075651.1, on the reverse strand, counting down.
CTTAGTCAAGTGAACCCCACATTCTAATTAGTCAAGTGAACCCCACATTCCAATCAACTTAGTCAAGTGAACCCCACATTCCAATCAACGTAGTCAAGAGAACCCCACACACTAATCAACTTAATCAATTGAACCCCACACAACAATCAACTTAGTCAAGTGAACCCCACATTCTAATCAACTTAGTCAAGTGAACCCCACATTCCAATCAACTTAAACAAGTGAACCCACATTCCAATCAACTTAATCAAGTGAACCCTACATTCAAATCAACTTAATCAATTGAACCCCAAATTCTAATCAACTTAATCAAGTGAACCCCACATTCCAATCAAATTAGTCAATTGAACCCCACACAATAATCAATTTAGTCAAGTGAACCACACATTCTAATCAACTTAGTCAAGTGAACCCCACATTCTAATCAACTTAGTCAAGTGAACCCCACACACGAATCAACTTAATCAAGTGAACCCCACATTCCAATCAACTTAATCAAGTGAACCCCACATTCGAATCAACTTAGTCAAGTGAACCCCACATTCTAATCAACTTAGTCAAGTGAAGCCCACATTTCAATCAACTTAGTCAATTGAACCCCACAGTCCAATCAACTTAATCAAGTGAACCCCACACAATAATCAGCTTAGTCAACTGAACCCCACATTCTAATCAACTTAGTCAAGTGAACCCCACATCCCAATCAACTTAATCAAGTGAACCCCACATTCCAATCAACTTAGTCAACTGAACCCCACTTTCCAATAAACTTTGTCAATTGAACCCCACATTCTAATCAACTTAATCAAGTGAACCCCACACAATATTCAATTTAGTCAAGTGAACCCCACATTCCAATGAACTTAGTCAAGTGAACCCCAAATTCCAATCAACTTAGTCAAGTGAACCCCACATTCTAATCAACTTAGTCAAATGAACCACACATCCCAATCAACTTAGTCAAGTGAACCCCACACAATAATCAACTTAGTCAAGTGAACCCCACATTCTAATCAACTTATTCAAGTGAACCCCACACAATAATCAACTTAGTCAAGTGAACCCCACACAATAATAAATTTAGTCAAGTGAACCCCACATTCCAATCAACTTAGTCAAGTGAACCCCACATTCCAATCAACGTAGTCAAGAGAACCCCACACACTAATCAACATAATCAAGTGAACCCCACATTCGAATCAACTTAGTCAAGTGAACCCCACATTCCAATCAACTTAGTCAATTGAACCCCACATTCTAATCAACTTAATCTAGTGAACCCCACACAATAATCAACTTAGTCAACTGAACCCCACATTCTAATCAACTTAGTCAAGTGAACCCCACATTCCAATCAACTTAATCAAGTGAACCCCACATTCCAATCAACTTAGTCAAGTGAACCCCACATTCTATTCAACTTAGTCAAGTGAACCCCACACACGAATCAACTTAATCAAGTGAACCCCACATTCGAATCAACTTAATCAAGTGAACCCCACATTCCAATCAACTTAGTCAAGTGAACCCCAAATTCCAATCAACTTAGTCAAGTGAACCCCACATTCTAATCAACTTAGTCAAATGAACCACACATCCCAATCAACTTAGTCAAGTGAACCCCACACAATAATCAACTTAGTCAAGTGAACCCCACATTCTAATCAACTTATTCAAGTGAACCCCACACAATAATCAACTTAGTCAAGCGAACCCCACACAATAATCAATTTAGTCAAGTGAACCCCACATTCCAATCAACTTAGTCAAGTGAACCCCACATTCCAATCAACGTAGTCAAGAGAACCCCACACACTAATCAACTTAATCAAGTGAACCCCACATTCGAATCAACTTAGTCAAGTGAACCCGACATTCCAATCAACTTAGTCAAGTGAACCCCACATTCCAATCAACTTAGTCAAGTGAACCCCACATTTTAATCAACTTAGTCAAGTGAACCTCACACAATAATCAACTTAGTCAAGTGAACCCCACATTCTAATAAACTTAGTCAAGTGAACCCCACATTCTAATCAGTAAAGTGAACCCCACATTCAAATCAACTTAGTCAAGTGAACCCCACATTACAATCAACTTAGTCAATTGAACCCCGCATTCTAATCAACTTAGTCAAGTGAACCCCACACAATAATCAACTTAGTCAAGTGAACCCCACATTCTAATCAACTTAGTCAAGTGAACCCCACATTCCAATCAACTTAAACAAGTGAACCCCACATTCTAATCAACTTAATCATGTGAACCCCACATTTCAATCAACTTAATCAATTGAACCCCACATTTTAATCAACTTAATCAAGTGAACCCCACATTCCAATCAACTTAGTCAATTGAACCCCACACAATAATCAATTTAGTCAAGTGAACCCCACATTCTAATCAAGTTAGTCAAGTGAACCCCACATTCTAATCAACTTAGTCAAGGGAACCCCACACACGAATCAACTTAATCAAGTGAACCCCACATTCCAATCAACTTAATCAAGTGAACCCCACATTCGAATCAACTTAGTCAAGTGAACCCCACATTTCAATCAACTTAGTCAAGTGAACCCCACATTCCAATCAACTTAGTCAATTGAACCCCACATTCTAATCAACTTAATCAAGTGAACCCCACCCAATAATCAACTTAGTCAACTGAACCCCACATTCTAATCAACTTAGTCAAGTGAACCCCACATTCCAATCAACTTAATCAAGTGAACCCCACATTCCAATCAACTTAGTCAAGTGAACCCCACATTCTATTCAACTTAGTGAAGTGAACCCCACACACGAATCAACTTAATCAAGTGAACCCCACATTCCAATCAACTTAATCAAGTGAACCCCACATTCGAATCAACTTAGTCAAGTGAACCCCACATTCGAATCAACTTAGTCAAGTGAACCGCACATTCAAATCAACTTAGTCAACTGAACCCCACTTTCCAATAAACTTTGTCAATTGAACCCCACATTCTAATCAACTTAATCAAGTGAACCCCACACAATAATCAACTTAGTCAAGTGAACCCCACATTCTAATCAACCTAGTCAAGTGAACCCCACATTCCAATCAACTTAATCAAGTGAACCCCACATTCTAATCAACTTAGTCAAATGAACCACACATTCCAATCAACTTAGTCAAGTGAACCCCACACAATAATCAACTTAGTCAAGTGAACCCCACACTCTAATCAACTTATTCAAGTGAACCCCACACAATAATCAACTTAGTCAAGTGAACCCCACACAATAATCAATTTAGTCAAGTGAACCCCACATTCCAATCAACTTAGTCAAGTGAACCCCAAATTCCAATCAACTTAGTCAAGTGAACCCCACATTCTAATCAACTTAGTCAAATGAACCACACATCCCAATCAACTTAGTCAAGTGAACCCCACACAATAATCAACTTAGTCAAGTGAACCCCACATTCTAATCAACTTATTCAAGTGAACCCCACACAATAATCAACTTAGTCAAGTGAACCCCACACAATAATAAATTTAGTCAAGTGAACCCCACATTCCAATCAACTTAGTCAAGTGAACCCCACATTCCAATCAACGTAGTCAAGAGAACCCCACACACTAATCAACTTAATCAAGTGAACCCCACATTCGAATCAACTTAGTCAAGTGAACCCTACATTCCAATCAACTTAGTCAAGTGAACCCCACATTCCAATCAACTTAGTCAAGTGAACCCCACATTTTAATCAACTTAGTCAAGTGAACCTCACACAATAATCAACTTAGTCAAGTGAACCCCACACAATAATCAACTTAGTCAAGTGAACCCCACATTCCAATCAACTTAGTTAATTGAACCCCACATTCTAATCAACTTAGTCAAGTGAACCTCACATTCTAATCAACTTAGTCAAGTGAACCACACACAATAATCAACTTAGTCAATTGAACCTCACATTCCAATCAACTTAGTCAAGTGAACCCCACACAATAATCAACTTAGTCAAGTGAACCCCTCATTCTAATAAACTTAGTCAAGTGAACCCCACATTCTAATTAGTCAAGTGAACCCCACATTCCAATCAACTTAGTCAATTGAACCCCACATTCCAATCAACTTAGTCAATTGAACCCCCCATTCTAATCAACTTAGTCAATTGAACCCCACACAATAATCAACTTAGTCAAGTGAACCCCACATTCTAATCAACTTAGTCAAGTGAACCCCACATTCCAATCAACTTAAACAAGTGAACCCCACATTCCAATCAACTTAATTAAGTGAACCCCACATTCCAATCAACTTAATCAATTGAACCCCAAATTCTAATCAACTTAATCAAGTGAACCCCACATTCCAATCAACTTAGTCAATTGAACCCCACACAATAATCTATTTAGTCAAGTGAACCACACATTCTAATCAAGTTAGTCAAGTGAACCCCACATTCTAATCAACTTAGTCAATTGAACCCCACATTCCAATCAACTTAAACAAGTGAACCCCACATTCCAATCAACTTAATCAAGTGAACCCCACATTCCAATCAACTTAATCAATTGTTCCCCACATTCTAATCAACTTAATCAAGTGAACCCCACATTCCAATGAAATTAGTCAATTGAACCCCACACAATAATCAATTTAGTCAAGTGAACCCCACATTCTAATCAACTTAGTCAACTGTACCCCACATTCCAATCAACTTAAACAAGTGAACCCCACATTCCAATCAACTTAATCAAGTGAACCCCACATTCCAATCAACTTAATCAATTGAACCCCACATTCTAATCAACTTAATCAAGTGAACCACACATTCCAATCAACTTAGTCAATTGAACTCCACACAATAATCAATTTAGTCAAGTGAACCCCACATTCTAATCAACTTAGTCAACTGAACCCCACATTCCAATCAACTTAGTCAAGTGAACCCCACACACGAATCAACTTAATCAAGTGAACCCCACATTCCAATCAACTTAATCAAGTGAACCCCACATTCTAATCATCTTAGTCAAGTGAACCCCACACAATAATCAACTTAGTCAATTGAACCCCACATTCCAATCAAATTAGTCAAGTGAACCCTACACAATAATCAACTTAGTCAAGTGAACCCCACATTCTAATAAACTTAGTCAAGTGAACCCCACATTCTAATCAGTCAAGTGAACCCCACATTCAAATCAACTTAGTCAACTGAACCCCACATTCCAATCAACTTAGTCAAGTGAACCCCACATTCTAATCAAGTTAGTCAAGTGAACCCCACATTCTAATCAACTTAGTCAAGTGAACCCCACATTCTAATCAACTTAGTCAAGTGAACCCCACACACGAATCAACTTAATCAAGTGAACCCCACATTCCAATCAACTTAATCAAGTGAACCCCACATTCGAATCAACTTAGTCAAGTGAACCCCACATTCCAATCAACTTAGTCAAGTGAACCCCACATTCCAATCAACTTAGTCAATTGAACCCCACATTCTAATCAACTTAATCAAGTGAACCCCACACAATAATCAACTTAGTCAACTGAACCCCACATTCCAATCAACTTAGTCAACTGAACCCCACATTCCAATCAACTTAATCAAGTGAACCCCACATTCCAATCAACTTAGTCAAGTGAACCCCACATTCTAATTAGTCAAGTGAACCCCACATTCCAATCAACTTAGTCAAGTGAACCCCACATTCCAATCAACTTAGTCAATTGAACCTCACATTCTAATCAACTTAGTCAATTGAACCCCACACAACAATCAACTTAGTCAAGTGAACCCCACATTCTAATCAACTTAGTCAAGTGAACCCCACATTCCAATCAACTTAAACAAGTGAACCCCACATTCCAATCAACTTAATCAAGTGAACCCTACATTCAAATCAACTTAATCAATTGAACCCCACATTCTAATCAACTTAATCAAGTGAACCCCACATTCCAATCAAATTAGTCAATTGAACCCCACACAATAATCAATTTAGTCAAGTGAACCACACATTCTAATCAACTTAGTCAAGCGAACCCCACATTCGAATCAACTTAGTCAAGTGAACCCCACACACGAATCAACTTAATCAAGTGAACCCCACATTCCAATCAACTTAATCAAGTGAACCCCACATTCGAATCAACTTAGTCAAGTGAACCCCACATTCTAATCAACTAAGTCAAGTGAAGCCCACATTTCAATCAACTTAGTCAATTGAACCCCACAGTCCAATCAACTTAATCAAGTGAACCCCACACAATAATCAGCTTAGTCAACTGAACCCCACATTCTAATCAACTTAGTCAAGTGAACCCCACATCCCAATCAACTTAATCAAGTGAACCCCACATTGCAATCAACTTAGTCAAGTGAACCCCACATTCTATTCAACTTAGTCAAGTGAACCCCACATTCTAATCAACTTAGTCAAGTGAACCACACACAATAATCAACTTAGTCAACTGAACCTCACATTCCAATCAACTTAGTCAAGTGAACCTCACACAATAATCAACTTAGTCAAGTGAACCCCTCATTCTAATAAACTTAGTCAAGTGAACCCCACATTCAAATTAGTCAAGTGAACCCCAAATTCCAATCAACTTAGTCAAGTGAACCCCACATTCCAATCAACTTAGTCAATTGAACCCCACATTCTAATCAACTTAGTCAATTGAACCCCACACAATAATCAACTTAGTCAAGTGAACCCCACATTCCAATCAACTTAGTCAAGTGAACCCCACATTCAAATCAACTTAATCAAGTGAACCCCACATTCCAATCAACTTAATCAATTGAACCCCACATTCTAATCAACTTAATCAAGTGAACCACACATTCCAATCAACTTAGTCAATTGAACCCCACACAATAATCAATTTAGTCAAGTGAACCCCACATTCTAATCAACTTAGTCAACTGAACCCCACATTCCAATCAACTTAGTCAAGTGAACCCCACATTCTAATCAACTTAGTCAAGTGAACCCCACACACGAATCAACTTAATCAAGTGAACCCCACATTCTAATCAACTTAATCAAGTGAACCCCACATTCGAATCAACTTAGTCAAGTGAACCCCACATTCTAATCAACTTAGTCAAGTGAACCCCACATTCCAATCAACTTAGTCAATTGAACCCCACATTCTAATCAACTTAATCAAGTGAACCCCACACAATAATCAACTTAGTCAACTGAACCCCACATTCCAATCAACTTAGTCAACTAAACCCCACATTCCAATCAACTTAATCAAGTGAACCCCACATTCCAATCAACTTAGTCAAGTGAACCCCACATTCTAATTAGTCAAGTGAACCCCACATTCTAATCATCTTAGTCAAGTGAACCCCACACAATAATCAACTTAGTCAATTGAACCCCACATTCCAATCAAATTAGTCAAGTGAACCCTACACAATAATCAACTTTGTCAAGTGAACCCCACATTCTAATAAGCTTAGTCAAGTGAACCCCACATTCTAATCAGTCAAGTGAACCACACATTCAAATCAACTTAGTCAAGTGAACCCCACATTACAATCAACTTAGTCAATTGAACCCCGCATTCTAATCAACTTAGTCAAGTGAACCCCACACAATAATCAACTTAGTCAAGTGAACCCCACATTCTAATCAACTTAGTCAAGTGAACCCCACATTCCAATCAACTTAAACAAGTGAACCCCACATTCGAATCAACTTAGTCAAGTGAACCCCACATTCTATTCAACTTAGTCAAGTGAACCCCACACAATAATCAACTTAGTCAAGTGAACCCCACATTCTAATCAACTTATTCAAGTGAACCCCACACAATAATCAACTTAGTCAAGTGAACCCCACACAATAATCAATTTAGTCAAGTGAACCCCACATTCCAATCAACTTAGTCAAGTGAACCCCAAATTCCAATCAACTTAGTCAAGTGAACCCCACATTCTAATCAACTTAGTCAAATGAACCACACATCCCAATCAACTTAGTCAAGTGAACCCCACACAATAATCAACTTAGTCAAGTGAACCCCACATTCTAATCAACTTATTCAAGTGAACCCCACACAATAATCAACTTAGTCAAGTGAACCCCACACAATAATCAATTTAGTCAAGTGAACCCCACATTCCAATCAACTTAGTCAAGTGAACCCCACATTCCAATCAACGTAGTCAAGAGAACCCCACACACTAATCAACTTAATCAAGTGAACCCCACATTCGAATCAACTTAGTCAAGTGAACCCTACATTCCAATCAACTTAGTCAAGTGAACCCCATATTCCAATCAACTTAGTCAAGTGAACCCCACATTTTAATCAACTTAGTCAAGTGAACCTCACACAATAATCAACTTAGTCAAGTGAACCCCACTCAATAATCAACTTAGTCAAGTGAACCCCACATTCCAATCAACTTAGTCAATTGAACCCCACATTCTAATCAACTTAGTCAAGTGAACCTCACATTCTAATCAACTTAGTCAAGTGAACCACACACAATAATCAACTTAGTCAATTGAACCTCACATTCCAATCAACTTAGTCAAGTGAACCCCACACAATAATCAACTTAGTCAAGTGAACCCCTCATTCTAATAAACTTAGTCAAGTGAACGCCACATTCTAATTAGTCAAGTGAACCCCACATTCCAATCAACTTAGTCAATTGAACCCCACATTCCAATCAACTTAGTCAATTGAACCCCACATTCTAATCAACTTAGTCAATTGAACCCCACACAATAATCAACTTAGTCAAGTGAACCCCACATTCTAATCAACTTAGTCAAGTGAACCCCACATTCCAATCAACTTAAACAAGTGAACCCCACATTCCAATCAACTTTATTAAGTGAACCCCACATTCCAATCAACTTAATCAATTGTTCCCCACATTCTAATCAACTTAATCAAGTGAACCCCACATTCCAATCAACTTAGTCAATTGAACCCCACACAATAATCTATTTAGTCAAGTGAACCACACATTCTAATCAAGTTAGTCAAGTGAACCCCACATTCTAATCAACTTAGTCAATTGAACCCCACATTCCAATCAACTTAAACAAGTGAACCCCACATTCCAATCAACTTAATCAAGTGAACCCCACATTCCAATCAACTTAATCAATTGTTCCCCACATTCTAATCAACTTAATCAAGTGAACCCCACATTCCAATGAACTTAGTCAATTGAACCCCACACAATAATCAATTTAGTCAAGTGAACCCCACATTCTAATCAACTTAGTCAACTGAACCCCACATTCCAATCAACTTAAACAAGTGAACCCCACATTCCAATCAACTTAATCAAGTGAACCCCACATTCCAATCAACTTAATCAATTGAACCCCACATTCTAATCAACTTAATCAAGTGAACCACACATTCCAATCAACTTAGTCAATTGAACCCCACACAATAATCAATTTAGTCAAGTGAACCCCACATTCTAATCAACTTAGTCAACTGAACCCCACATTCCAATCAACTTAGTCAAGTGAAACCCACATTCTAATCAACTTAGTCAAGTGAACCCCACACACGAATCAACTTAATCAAGTGAACCCCACATTCCAATCAACTTAATCAAGTGAACCCCACATTCTAATCATCTTAGTCAAGTGAACCCCACACAATAATCAACTTAGTCAATTGAACCCCACATTCCAATCAAATTAGTCAAGTGAACCCTACACAATAATCAACTTAGTCAAGTGAACCCCACATTCTAATAAACTTAGTCAAGTGAACCCCACATTCAAATCAACTTAGTCAACTGAACCCCATATTCCAATCAACTTAGTAAAGTGAACCCCACATTCTAATCAAGTTAGTCAAGTGAACCCCACATTCTAATCAACTTAGTCAAGTGAACCCCACATTCTAATCAACTTAGTCAAGTGAACCCCACACACGAATCAACTTAATCAAGTGAACCCCACATTCCAATCAACTTAATCAAGTGAACCCCACATTCGAATCAACTTAGTCAAGTGAACCCCACATTCTAATCAACTTAGTCAAGTGAACCCCACATTCCAATCAACTTAGTCAATTGAACCCCACATTCTAATCAACTTAATCAAGTGAACCCCACACAATAATCAACTTAGTCAACTGAACCCCACATTCTAATCAACTTAGTCAAGTGAACCCACATTCCAATCAACTTAATCAAGTGAACCCCACATTCCAATCAACTTAGTCAAGTGAACCCCACATTCTAATTAGTCAAGTGAACCCCACATTCCAATCAACTTAGTCAAGTGAACCCCACATTCCAATCAACTTAGTCAATTGAACCTCACATTCTAATCAACTTAGTCAATTGAACCCCACACAGCAATCAACTTAGTCAAGTGAACCCCACATTCTAATCAACTCAGTCAAGTGAAACCCACATTCCAATCAACTTAAACAAGTGAACCCCACATTCCAATCAACTTAATAGAGTGAACCCCACATTCCAATCAACTTAATCAATTGAACCCCACATTCTAATCAACTTAATCAAGTGAACCCCACATTCCAATCAAATTAGTCAATTGAACCCCACGCAATAATCAATTTAGTCAAGTGAACCACACATTCTAATCAAGTTAGTCAAGTGAATCCCACATTCTAATCAACTTAGTCAAGTGAACCCCACATTCTAATCAACTTAGTCAAGTGAACCCCACACACGAATCAACTTAATCAAGTGAACCCCACATTCCAATCAACTTAATCAAGTGAACCCCACATTCGAATCAACTTAGTCAAGTGAACCCCACAATCTAATCAACTTAGTCAAGTGAACCCCACATTTCAATCAACTTAGTCAATTGAACCCCACAGTCTAATCAACTTAATCAAGTGAACCCCACACAATAATCAACTTAGTCAACTGAACCCCACATTCTAATCAACTTAGTCAAGTGAACCCCACATTCCAATCAATTTAATCAAGTGAACCCCACATTCCAATCAACTTAGTCAAGTGAACCCCACATTCTATTCAACTTAGTCAAGTGAACCCCACATTCTAATCAACTTAGTCAAGTGAACCACACACAATAATCAACTTAGTCAATTGAACCTCACATTCCAATCAACTTAGTCAAGTGAACCCCACACAATAATCAACTTAGTCAAGTGAACCCCTCATTCTAATAAACTTAGTCAAGTGAACCCCACATTCGAATTAGTCAAGTGAACCCCACATTCCAATCAACTTAGTCAAGTGAACCCCACATTCCAATCAACTTAGTCAATTGAACCCCACATTCTAATCAACTTAGTCAATTGAACCCCACACAATAATCAACTTAGTCAAGTGAACCCCACATTACAATCAACTTAGTCAAGTGAACCCCACATTCCAATCAACTTAAACAAGTGAACCCCATATTCCAATCAACTTAATCAAGTGAACCCCACATTCCAATCAACTTAATCAATTGAACCCCACATTCTAATCAACTTAATCAAGTGAACCCCACATTCCTATCAACTTAGTCAATTGAACCCCACACAATAATCAATTTAGTCAAGTGAACCACACATTCTAATCAAGTTAGTCAAGTGAACCCCACATTCTAATCAACTTAGTCAATTGAACCCCACACAATAATCAACTTAGTCAAGTGAACCCCACATTCAAATCAACTTAGTCAAGCGAACCCCACATTCCAATCAACTTAAACAAGTGAACCCCACATTCCAATCAACTTAATCAAGTGAACCCCACATTCCAATCAACTTAATCAATTGAACCCCACATTCTAATCAACTTAATCAAGTGAACCACACATTCCAATCAACTTAGTCAATTGAACCCCACACAATAATCAATTTAGTCAAGTGAACCCCACATTCTAATCAACTTAGTCAACTGAACCCCACATTCCAATCAACTTAGTCAAGTGAACCCCACATTCTAATCAACTTAGTCAAGTGAACCCCACACACGAATCAACTTAATCAAGTGAACCCCACATTCCAATCAACTTAATCAAGTGAACCCCACATTCTAATCATCTTAGTCAAGTGAACCCCACACAATAATCAACTTAGTCAATTGAACCCCACATTCCAATCAAATTAGTGAAGTGAACCCCACACAATAATCAACTTAGTCAAGTGAACCCCACATTCAAATCAACTTAGTCAAGTGAACCCCACATTACAATCAACTTAGTCAATTGAACCCCGCATTCTAATCAACTTAGTCAAGTGAACCCCACACAATAATCAACTTAGTCAAGTGAACCCCACATTCTAATCAACTTAGTCAAGTGAACCCCACACACGAATCAATTTAATCAAGTGAACCCCACATTCCAATCAACTTAATCAAGTGAACCCCACATTCCAATCAACTTAGTCAAGTGAACCCCACACACTAATCAACTTAATCAAGTGAACCCCACATTCTAATCAACTTAGTCAAGTGAACCCCACATTCTAATCAACTTAGTCAAGTGAACCCCACATTCCAATCAACTTAGTCAAGTGAACCACACACAATAATCAACTTAGTCAATTGAACCTCACATTCCAATCAACTTAGTCAAGTGAACCCCACATTCCAATCAACTTAGTCAAGTGAACCCCACATTCGAATCAACTTAGTCAAGTGAACCCCACATTCTAATCAACTTAGTCAAGTGAACCCCACATTCCAATCAACTTAGTCAATTGAACCCCACAATCTAATCAACTTAATCAAGTGAACCCCACACAATAATCAACTTAGTCAACTGAACCCCACATTCTAATCAACTTAGTCAACTGAACCCCACATTCCAATCAACTTAATCAAGTGAACCCCACATTCCAATCAACTTAAAAAAGTGAACCCCACATTCTAATTAGTCAAGTGAACCCCACATTCCAATCAACTTAGTCAAGTGAACCCCACATTTCAATCAACTTAGTCAATTGAACCTCACATTCTAATCAACTTAGTCAATTGAACCCCACACAACAATCAACTTAGTCAAGTGAACCCCACATTCTATTCAACTTAGTCAAGTGAACCCCACATTCCAATCAACTTAAACAAGTGAACCCCACATTCCAATCAACTTAATCAAGTGAACCACACATTCCAATCAACTTAATCAATTGAACCCCACATTCTAATCAACTTAATCAAGTGAACCCCACATTCCAATCAACTTAGTCAATTGAACCCCACACAATAATCAATTTAGTCAAGTGAACCACACATTCTAATCAAGTTAGTCAAGTGAACCCCACAGTCTAATCAACTTAGTCAAGTGAACCCCACATTCTAATCAACTTAGTCAAGTGAACCCCACACACGAATCAACTTAATCAAGTGAACCCCACATTCCAATCAACTTAATCAAGTGAACCCCACATTCGAATCAACTTAGTCAAGTGAACCCCACATTCTAATCAACTTAGTCAAGTGAACCCCACATTCCAATCAACTTAGTCAATTGAATCCCACATTCTAATCAACTTAATCAAGTGAACCCCACACAATAATCAACTTAGTCAACTGAACCCCACATTCTAATCAACTTAGTCAAGTGAACCCCACATTCCAATCAACTTAATCAAGTGAACCCCACATTCCAATCAACTTAGTCAAGTGAACCCCACATTCTAATTAGTCAAGTGAACCCCACATTCCAATCAACTTAGTCATGTGAACCCCACATTCCAATCAACTTAGTCAATTGAACCTCACATTCTAATCAACTTAGTCAATTGAACCCCACACAACAATCAACTTAGTCAAGTGAACCCCACATTCTAATCAACTCAGTCAAGTGAACCCCACATTCCAATCAACTTAAACAAGTGAACCCCACATTCCAATCAACTTAATCATGTGAACCCCACATTCCAATCAACATAATCAATTGAACCCCACATTCTAATCAACTTAATCAAGTGAACCCCACATTCCAATCAAATTAGTCAATTGAACCCCACACAATAATCAATTTAATCAAGTGAACCACACATTCTAATCAAGTTAGTCAAGTGAATCCCACATTCTAATCAACTTAGTCAAGTGAACCCCACATTCTAATCAATTTAGTCAAGTGAACCCCACACACGAATCAACTTAATCAAGTGAACCCCACATTCCAATCAACTTAATCAAGTGAACCCCACATTTGAATCAACTTAGTCAAGTGAACCCCACATTCTAATCAACTTAGTCAAGTGAACCCCACATTTCAATCAACTTAGTCAATTGAACCCCACATTCTAATCAACTTAATCAAGTGAACCCCACACAATAATCAACTTAGTCAACTGAACCCCACATTCTAATCAACTTAGTCAAGTGAACCCCACATTCCAATCAACTTAATCAAGTGAACCCCACATTCCAATCAACTTAGTCAAGTGAACCCCACATTCTATTCAACTTAGTCAAGTGAACCCCACATTCTAATCAACTTAGTCAAGTGAACCACACACAATAATCAACTTAGTCAATTGAACCTCACATTCCAATCAACTTAGTCAAGTGAACCCCACACAATAATCAACTTAGTCAAGTGAACCCCTAATTCTAATAAACTTAGTCAAGTGAACCCCACATTCAAATCAGTCAAGTGGACCCCGCATTCCAATCAACTTAGTCAAGTGAACCCCACATTCCAATCAACTTAAACAAGTGAACCCCACATTCCAATCAACTTAGTCAAGTGAACCCCACATTCCAATCAACTTAATCAATTGAACCCCACATTCTAATCAACTTAATCAAGTGAACCCCACATTCCTATCAACTTAGTCAATTGAACCCCACACAATAATCAATTTAGTCAAGTGAACCACACATTCTAATCAAGTTAGTCAAGTGAACCCCACATTCTAATCAACTTAGTCAATTGAACCCCACACAATAATCAACTTAGTCAACTGAACCCCACATTCAAATCAACTTAGTCAAGTGAACCCCACATTCCAATCAACTTAAACAAGTGAACCCCACATTCCAATCAACTAATTCAAGTGAACCCCACATTCCAATCAACTTAATCAATTGAACCCCACATTCTAATCAACTTAATCAAGTGAACCACACATTCCAATCAACTTAGTCAATTGAACCCCACACAATACTCAATTTAGTCAAGTGAACCCCACATTCTAATCAACTTAGTCAACTGAACCCCACATTCCAATCAACTTAGTCAAGTGAACCCCACATTCTAATCAACTTAGTCAAGTGAACCTCACATTCTAATCAACTTAGTCAAGTGAACCCCACATTCCAATCAACTTAAACAAGTGAACCCCACATTCCAATCAACTTAATCAAGTGAACCCCACATTCCAATCAACTTAATCAAGTGAACCCCACATTCTAATCATCTTAGTCAAGTGAACCCCACATTCCAATCAAATTAGTCAAGTGAACCTCACACAATAATCAACTTAGTCAAGTGAACCCCACATTCTAATAAACTTAGTCAAGTGAACCCCACATTCTAATCAACTTAATCAAGTGAACCCCACATTCCAATCAACTTAATCATGTGAACCCCACATTCTAATCATCTTAGTCAAGTGAACCCCACACAATAATCAACTTAGTCAATTGAACCCCACATTCCAATCAAATATGTCAAGTGAACCCCACACAATAATCAACTTAGTCAAGTGAACTCCACATTCTAATAAACTTAGTCAAGTGAACCCCACATTCTAATCAGTCAAGTGAACCCCACATTCAAATCAACTTAGTCAAGTGAACCCCACATTACAATCAACTTAGTCAATTGAACCCCGCATTCTAATCAACTTAGTCAAGTGAACACAACACAATAATCAACTTAGTCAAGTGAACCCCACATTCTTATCAACTTAGTCAAGTGAACCCCACATTCCAATCAACTTAGTCAATTGAACCCCACACAATAATCAATTTAGTCAAGTGAACCACACATTCTAATCAAGTTAGTCAAGTGAACCCCACATTCTAATCAACTTAGTCAAGTGAACCCAACATTCTAATCAACTTAATCAAGTGAACCCCACATTCCAATCAACTTAATCAAGTGAACCCCACATTCGAATCAACTTAGTCAAGTGAACCCCACATTCTAATCAACTTAGTCAAGTGAACCCCACATTCCAATCAACTTAGTCAATTGAACCCCACATTCTAATCAACTTAATCAAGTGAACCCCACACAATAATCAACTTAGTCAACTGAACCCCACATTCCAATCAAGTTAGTCAACTGAACCCCACATTCCAATCAACTTAATCAAGTGAACCCCACATTCCAATCAACTTAGTCAAGTGAACCCCACATTCTAATTAGTCAAGTGAACCACACATTCTAATCAACTTAGTCAAGTGAACCCCACATTCTAATCAACTTAGTCAAGTGAACCCCACACACGAATCAACTTAATCAAGTGAACCCCACATTCCAATCAACTTAATCAAGTGAACCCCACATTCGAATCAACTTAGTCAAGTGAACCCGACATTCTAATCAACTTAGTCAAGTGAAGCCCACATTTCAATCAACTTAGTCAATTGAACCCCACAGTCCAATCAACTTAATCAAGTGAACCCCACACAATAATCAGCTTAGTCAACTGAACCCCACATTCTAATCAACTTAGTCAAGTGAACCCCACATCCCAATCAACTTAATCAAGTGAACCCCACATTGCAATCAACTTAGTCAAGTGAACCCCACATTCTATTCAACTTAGTCAAGTGAACCCCACATTCTAATCAACTTAGTCAAGTGAACCCCACATTCAAATTAGTCAAGTGAACCCCACATTCCAATCAACTTAGTCAAGTGAACCCCACATTCCAATCAACTTAGTCAATTGAACCCCACATTCCAATCAACTTAGTCAATTGAACCCCACACAATAATCAACTTAGTCAAGTGAACCCCTCATTCTAATAAACTTAGTCAAGTGAACCCCACATTCAAATTAGTCAAGTGAACCCCACATTCCAATCAACTTAGTCAAGTGAACCCCACATTCTAATCAACTTAGTCAATTGAACCCCACACAATAATCAACTTAGTCAAGTGAACCCCACATTCCAATCAACTTAGTCAAGTGAACCCCACATTCAAATCAACTTAATCAAGTGAACCCCACATTCCAATCAACTTAATCAATTGAACCCCACATTCTAATCAACTTAATCAAGTGAACCACACATTCCAATCAACTTAGTCAATTGAACCCCACACAATAATCAATTTAGTCAAGTGAACCCCACATTCTAATCAACTTAGTCAACTGAACCCCACATTCCAATCAACTTAGTCAAGTGAACCCCACATTCAAATCAACTTAGTCAAGTGAACCCCACATTACAATCAACTTAGTCAATTGAACCCCGCATTCTAATCAACTTAGTCAAGTGAACTCCACACAATAATCAACTTAGTCAAGTGAACCCCACATTCTAATCAACTTAGTCAAGTGAACCCCACATTCCAATCAACTTAATCAAGTGAACCCCACATTCCAATCAACTTAGTCAAGTGAACCCCACATTCTAATTAGTCAAGTGAACCCCACATTCCAATCAACTTAGTCAAGTGAACCCCACATTCCAATCAACTTAGTCAATTGAACCTCACATTCTAATCAACTTAGTCAATTGAACCCCACACAACAATCAACTTAGTCAAGTGAACCCCACATTCTAATCAACTCAGTCAAGTGAACCCCACATTCCAATCAACTTAAACAAGTGAACCCCACATTCCAATCAACTTAATCAAGTGAACCCCACATTCCAATCAACATAATCAATTGAACCCCACATTCTAATCAACTTAATCAAGTGAACCCCACATTCCAATCAAATTAGTCAATTGAACCCCACACAATAATCAATTTAGTCAAGTGAACCACACATTCTAATCAAGTTAGTCAAGTGAATCCCACATTCTAATCAACTTAGTCAAGTGAACCCCACATTCTAATCAACTTAGTCAAGTGAACCCCACACACGAATCAACTTAATCAAGTGAACCCCACATTCCAATCAACTTAATCAAGTGAACCCCACATTCGAATCAACTTAGTCAAGTGAACCCCACATTCTAATCAACTTAGTCAAGTGAACCCCACATTTCAATCAACTTAGTCAATTGAACCCCACATTCTAATCAACTTAATCAAGTGAACCCCACACAATAATCAACTTAGTCAACTGAACCCCACATTCTAATCAACTTAGTCAAGTGAACCCCACATTCCAATCAACTTAATCAAGTGAACCCCACATTCCAATCAACATAATCAAGTGAACCCCACATTCCAATCAACTTAGTCAAGTGAACCCCACATTCTATTCAACTTAGTCAAGTGAACCCCACATTCTAATCAACTTAGTCAAGTGAACCACACACAATAATCAACTTAGTCAATTGAACCTCACATTCCAATCAACTTAGTCAAGTGAACCCCACACAATAATCAACTTAGTCAAGTGAACCCCTAATTCTAATAAACTTAGTCAAGTGAACCCCACATTCAAATCAGTCAAGTGGACCCCGCATTCCAATCAACTTAGTCAAGTGAACCCCACATTCCAATCAACTTAGTCAATTGAACCCCACATTCTAATCAACTTAGTCAATTGAACCCCACACAATAATCAACTTAGTCAAGTGAACCCCACATTCCAATCAACTTAGTCAAGTGAACCCCACATTCCAATCAACTTAAACAAGTGAACCCCACATTCCAATCAACTTAGTCAAGTGAACCCCACATTCCAATCAACTTAATCAATTGAACCCCACATTCTAATCAACTTAATCAAGTGAACCCCACATTCCTATCAACTTAGTCAATTGAACCCCACACAATAATCAATTTAGTCAAGTGAACCACACATTCTAATCAAGTTAGTCAAGTGAACCCCACATTCTAATCAATTTAGTCAATTGAACCCCACACAATAATCAACTTAGTCAACTGAACTCCACATTCAAATCAACTTAGTCAAGTGAACCCCACATTCCAATCAACTTAAACAAGTGAACCCCACATTCCAATCAACTAATTCAAGTGAACCCCACATTCCAATCAACTTAATCAATTGAACCCCACATTCTAATCAACTTAATCAAGTGAACCACACATTCCAATCAACTTAGTCAATTGAACCCCACACAATAATCAATTTAGTCAAGTGAACCCCACATTCTAATCAACTTAGTCAACTGAACCCCACATTCCAATCAACTTAGTCAAGTGAACCCCACATTCTAATCAACTTAGTCAAGTGAACCTCACATTCTAATCAACTTAGTCAAGTGAACCCCACATTCCAATCAACTTAAACAAGTGAACCCCACATTCCAATCAACTTAATCAAGTGAACCCCACATTCCAATCAACTTAATCAAGTGAACCCCACATTCTAATCATCTTAGTCAAGTGAACCCCACATTCCAATCAAATTAGTCAAGTGAACCCCACACAATAATCAACTTAGTCAAGTGAACCCCACATTCTAATAAACTTAGTCAAGTGAACCCCACATTCTAATCAACTTAATCAAGTGAACCCCACATTCTAATCATCTTAGTCAAGTGAACCCCACACAATAATCAACTTAGTCAATTGAACCCCACATTCCAATCAAATATGTCAAGTGAACCCCACACAATAATCAACTTAGTCAAGTGAACTCCACATTCTAATAAACTTAGTCAAGTGAACCCCACATTCTAATCAGTCAAGTGAACCCCACATTCAAATCAACTTAGTCAAGTGAACCCCACATTACAATCAACTTAGTCAATTGAACCCCGCATTCTAATCAACTTAGTCAAGTGAACCCCACACAATTATCAACTTAGTCAAGTGAACCCCACATTCTTATCAACTTAGTCAAGTGAACCCCACATTCCAATCAACTTTGTCAATTGAACCCCACACAATAATCAATTTAGTCAAGTGAACCACACATTCTAATCAAGTTAGTCAAGTGAACCCCACATTCTAATCAACTTAGTCAAGTGAACCCCATATTCCAATCAACTTAATCAAGTGAACCCCACATTCGAATCAACTTAGTCAAGTGAACCCCACATTCTAATCAACTTAGTCAAGTGAACCCCACATTCCAATCAACTTAGTCAATTGAACCCCACATTCTAATCAACTTAATCAAGTGAACCCCACACAATAATCAACTTAGTCAACTGAACCCCACATTCCAATCAACTTAGTCAACTGAACCCCACATTCCAATCAACTTAATCAAGTGAACCCCACATTCCAATCAACTTAGTCAAGTGAACCCCACATTCTAATTAGTCAAGTGAACCCCACATTCCAATCAACTTAGTCAAGTGAACCCCACATTCCAATCAACTTAGTCAATTGAACCTCACATTCTAATCAACTTAGTCAATTGAACCCCACACAACAATCAACTTAGTCAAGTGAACCCCACATTCTAATCAACTTAGTCAAGTGAACCCCACATTCCAATCAACTTAAACAAGTGAACCCCACATTCCAATCAACTTAATCAAGTGAACCCTACATTCAAATCAACTTAATCAATTGAACCCCACATTCCAATCAACTTAATCAAGTGAACCCTACATTCAAATCAACTTAATCAATTGAACCCCACATTCTAATCATCTTAGTCAAGTGAACCCCACACAATAATCAACTTAGTCAATTGAACCCCACATTCCAATCAAATATGTCAAGTGAACCCCACACAATAATCAACTTAGTCAAGTGAACTCCACATTCTAATAAACTTAGTCAAGTGAACCCCACATTCTAATCAGTCAAGTGAACCCCACATTCAAATCAACTTAGTCAAGTGAACCCCACATTACAATCAACTTAGTCAATTGAACCCCGCATTCTAATCAACTTAGTCAAGTGAACCCCACACAATAATCAACTTAGTCAAGTGAACCCCACATTCTTATCAACTTAGTCAAGTGAACCCCACATTCCAATCAACTTAGTCAATTGAACCCCACACAATAATCAATTTAGTCAAGTGAACCACACATTCTAATCAAGTTAGTCAAGTGAACCCCACATTCTAATCAACTTAGTCAAGTGAACCCCACATTCTAATCAACTTAATCAAGTGAACCCCACATTCCAATCAACTTAATCAAGTGAACCCCACATTCGAATCAACTTAATCAAGTGAACCCCACATTCTAATCAACTTAGTCAAGTGAACCCCACATTCCAATCAACTTAGTCAATTGAACCCCACATTCTAATCAACTTAATCAAGTGAACCCCACACAATAATCAACTTAGTCAACTGAACCCCACATTCCAATCAACTTAGTCAACTGAACCCCACATTCCAATCAACTTAATCAAGTGAACCCCACATTCCAATCAACTTAGTCAAGTGAACCCCACATTCTAATTAGTCAAGTGAACCCCACATTCCAATCAACTTAGTCAAGTGAACCCCACATTCCAATCAACTTAGTCAATTGAACCTCACATTCTAATCAACTTAGTCAATTGAACCCCACACAACAATCAACTTAGTCAAGTGAACCCCACATTCTAATCAACTTAGTCAAGTGAACCCCACATTCCAATCAACTTAAACAAGTCAACCCCACATTCCAATCAACTTAATCAAGTGAACCCTACATTCAAATCAACTTAATCAATTGAACCCCACATTCTAATCAACTTAATCAAGTGAACCCCACATTCCAATCAAATTAGTCAATTGAACCCCACACAATAATCAATTTAGTCAAGTGAACCACACATTCTAATCAACTTAGTCAAGTGAACCCCACATTCTAATCAACTTAGTCAAGTGAACCCCACACACGAATCAACTTAATCAAGTGAACCCCACATTCCAATCAACTTAATCAAGTGAACCCCACATTCGAATCAACTTAGTCAAGTGAACCAGACATTCTAATCAACTTAGTCAAGTGAAGCCCACATTTCAATCAACTTAGTCAAGTGAACCCCACATTCCAATCAACTTAGTCAAGTGAACCCCACATTCCAATCAACTTAGTCAATTGAACCCCACATTCCAATCAACTTAGTCAATTGAACCCCACACAATAATCAACTTAGTCAAGTGAACCCCTCATTCTAATAAACTTAGTCAAGTGAACCCCACATTCAAATTAGTCAAGTGAACCCCACATTCCAATCAACTTAGTCAAGTGAACCCCACATTCTAATCAACTTAGTCAATTGAACCCCACACAATAATCAACTTAGTCAAGTGAACCCCACATTCCAATCAACTTAGTCAAGTGAACCCCACATTCAAATCAACTTAATCAAGTGAACCCCACATTCCAATCAACTTAATCAATTGAACCCCACATTCTAATCAACTTAATCAAGTGAACCACACATTCCAATCAACTTAGTCAATTGAACCCCACACAATAATCAACTTAGTCAAGTGAACCCCACATTCTAATCAACTTAGTCAAGTGAACCCCACATTCCAATCAACTTAAACAAGTGAACCCCACATTCCAATCAACTTAATCAAGTGAACCCTACATTCAAATCAACTTAATCAATTGAACCCCACATTCTAATCAACTTAATCAAGTGAACCCCACATTCCAATCAACTTAATCAAGTGAACCCCACATTCTAATCATCTTAGTCAAGTGAACCCCACACAATAATCAACTTAGTCAATTGAACCCCACATTCCAATCAAATATGTCAAGTGAACCCCACACAATAATCAACTTAGTCAAGTGAACTCCACATTCTAATAAACTTAGTCAAGTGAACCCCACATTCTAATCAGTCAAGTGAACCCCACATTCAAATCAACTTAGTCAAGTGAACCCCACATTACAATCAACTTAGTCAATTGAACCCCGCATTCTAATCAACTTAGTCAAGTGAACCCCACACAATAATCAACTTAGTCAAGTGAACCCCACATTCTTATCAACTTAGTCAAGTGAACCCCACATTCCAATCAACTTAGTCAATTGAACCCCACACAATAATCAATTTAGTCAAGTGAACCACACATTCTAATCAAGTTAGTCAAGTGAACCCCACATTCTAATCAACTTAGTCAAGTGAACCCCACATTCTAATCAACTTAATCAAGTGAACCCCACATTCCAATCAACTTAATCAAGTGAACCCCACATTCGAATCAACTTAGTCAAGTGAACCCCACATTCTAATCAACTTAGTCAAGTGAACCCCACATTCCAATCAACTTAGTCAATTGAACCCCACATTCTAATCAACTTAATCAAGTGAAACCCACACAATAATCAACTTAGTCAACTGAACCCCACATTCCAATCAACTTAGTCAACTGAACCCCACATTCCAATCAACTTAATCAAGTGAACCCCACATTCCAATCAACTTAGTCAAGTGAACCCCACATTCCAATCAACTTAATCAAGTGAACCCCACATTCCAATCAACTTAGTCAAGTGAACCCCACATTCTAATTAGTCAAGTGAACCCCACATTCCAATCAACTTAGTCAAGTGAACCCCACATTCCAATCAACTTAGTCAATTGAACCTCACATTCTAATCAACTTAGTCAATTGAACCCCACACAACAATCAACTTAGTCAAGTGAACCCCACATTCTAATCAACTTAGTCAAGTGAACCCCACATTCCAATCAACTTAAACAAGTGAACCCCACATTCCAATCAACTTAATCAAGTGAACCCTACATTCAAATCAACTTAATCAATTGAACCCCACATTCTAATCAACTTAATCAAGTGAACCCCACATTCCAATCAAATTAGTCAATTGAACCCCACACAATAATCAATTTAGTCAAGTGAACCACACATTCTAATCAACTTAGTCAAGTGAACCCCACATTCTAATCAACTTAGTCAAGTGAACCCCACACACGAATCAACTTAATCAAGTGAACCCCACATTCCAATCAACTTAATCAAGTGAACCCCACATTCGAATCAACTTAGTCAAGTGAACCCGACATTCTAATCAACTTAGTCAAGTGAAGCCCACATTTCAATCAACTTAGTCAAGTGAACCCCACATTCCAATCAACTTAGTCAAGTGAACCCCACATTCCAATCAACTTAGTCAATTGAACCCCACATTCTAATCAACTTAGTCAATTGAACCCCACACAATAATCAACTTAGTCAAGTGAACCCCTCATTCTAATAAACTTAGTCAAGTGAACCCCACATTCAAATTAGTCAAGTGAACCCCACATTCCAATCAACTTAGTCAAGTGAACCCCACATTCTAATCAACTTAGTCAATTGAACCCCACACAATAATCAACTTAGTCAAGTGAACCCCACATTCCAATCAACTTAGTCAAGTGAACCCCACATTCAAATCAACTTAATCAAGTGAACCCCACATTCCAATCAACTTAATCAATTGAACCCCACATTCTAATCAACTTAATCAAGTGAACCACACATTCCAATCAACTTAGTCAATTGAACCCCACACAATAATCAACTTAGTCAAGTGAACCCCACATTCTAATCAACTTAGTCAAGTGAACCCCACATTCCAATCAACTTAAACAAGTGAACCCCACATTCCAATCAACTTAATCAAGTGAACCCTACATTCAAATCAACTTAATCAATTGAACCCCACATTCTAATCAACTTAATCAAGTGAACCCCACATTCCAATCAACTTAATCAAGTGAACCCCACATTCTAATCATCTTAGTCAAGTGAACCCCACACAATAATCAACTTAGTCAATTGAACCCCACATTCCAATCAAATATGTCAAGTGAACCCCACACAATAATCAACTTAGTCAAGTGAACTCCACATTCTAATAAACTTAGTCAAGTGAACCCCACATTCTAATCAGTCAAGTGAACCCCACATTCAAATCAACTTAGTCAAGTGAACCCCACATTACAATCAACTTAGTCAATTGAACCCCGCATTCTAATCAACTTAGTCAAGTGAACCCCACACAATAATCAACTTAGTCAAGTGAACCCCACATTCTTATCAACTTAGTCAAGTGAACCCCACATTCCAATCAACTTAGTCAATTGAACCCCACACAATAATCAATTTAGTCAAGTGAACCACACATTCTAATCAAGTTAGTCAAGTGAACCCCACATTCTAATCAACTTAGTCAAGTGAACCCCACATTCTAATCAACTTAATCAAGTGAACCCCACATTCCAATCAACTTAATCAAGTGAACCCCACATTCGAATCAACTTAATCAAGTGAACCCCACATTCTAATCAACTTAGTCAAGTGAACCCCACATTCCAATCAACTTAGTCAATTGAACCCCACATTCTAATCAACTTAATCAAGTGAACCCCACACAATAATCAACTTAGTCAACTGAACCCCACATTCCAATCAACTTAGTCAACTGAACCCCACATTCCAATCAACTTAATCAAGTGAACCCCACATTCCAATCAACTTAGTCAAGTGAACCCCACATTCTAATTAGTCAAGTGAACCCCACATTCCAATCAACTTAGTCAAGTGAACCCCACATTCCAATCAACTTAGTCAATTGAACCTCACATTCTAATCAACTTAGTCAATTGAACCCCACACAACAATCAACTTAGTCAAGTGAACCCCACATTCTAATCAACTTAGTCAAGTGAACCCCACATTCCAATCAACTTAAACAAGTGAACCCCACATTCCAATCAACTTAATCAAGTGAACCCTACATTCAAATCAACTTAATCAATTGAACCCCACATTCTAATCAACTTAATCAAGTGAACCCCACATTCCAATCAAATTAGTCAATTGAACCCCACACAATAATCAATTTAGTCAAGTGAACCACACATTCTAATCAACTTAGTCAAGTGAACCCCACATTCTAATCAACTTAGTCAAGTGAACCCCACACACGAATCAACTTAATCAAGTGAACCCCACATTCCAATCAACTTAATCAAGTGAACCCCACATTCGAATCAACTTAGTCAAGTGAACCCGACATTCTAATCAACTTAGTCAAGTGAAGCCCACATTTCAATCAACTTAGTCAAGTGAACCCCACACAATAACCAGCTTAGTCAACTGAACCCCACATTCTAATCAACTTAGTCAAGTGAACCCCACATCCCAATCAACTTAATCAAGTGAACCCCACATTGCAATCAACTTAGTCAAGTGAACCCCACATTCTATTCAACTTAGTCAAGTGAACCCCACATTCTAATCAACTTAGTCAAGTGAACCCCACATTCAAATTAGTCAAGTGAACCCCACATTCCAATCAACTTAGTCAAGTGAACCCCACATTCCAATCAACTTAGTCAATTGAACCCCACATTCCAATCAACTTAGTCAATTGAACCCCACACAATAATCAACTTAGTCAAGTGAACCCCTCATTCTAATAAACTTAGTCAAGTGAACCCCACATTCAAATTAGTCAAGTGAACCCCACATTCCAATCAACTTAGTCAAGTGAACCCCACATTCTAATCAACTTAGTCAGTTGAACCCCACACAATAATCAACTTAGTCAAGTGAACCCCACATTCCAATCAACTTAGTCAAGTGAACCCCACATTCAAATCAACTTAATCAAGTGAACCCCACATTCCAATCAACTTAATCAATTGAACCCCACATTCTAATCAACTTAATCAAGTGAACCACACATTCCAATCAACTTAGTCAATTGAACCCCACACAATAATCAACTTAGTCAAGTGAACCCCACATTCTAATCAACTTAGTCAAGTGAACCCCACATTCCAATCAACTTAAACAAGTGAACCCCACATTCCAATCAACTTAATCAAGTGAACCCTACATTCAAATCAACTTAATCAATTGAACCCCACATTCTAATCAACTTAATCAAGTGAACCCCACATTCCAATCAACTTAATCAAGTGAACCCCACATTCTAATCATCTTAGTCAAGTGAACCCCACACAATAATCAACTTAGTCAATTGAACCCCACATTCCAATCAAATATGTCAAGTGAACCCCACACAATAATCAACTTAGTCAAGTGAACTCCACATTCTAATAAACTTAGTCAAGTGAACCCCACATTCTAATCAGTCAAGTGAACCCCACATTCAAATCAACTTAGTCAAGTGAACCCCACATTACAATCAACTTAGTCAATTGAACCCCGCATTCTAATCAACTTAGTCAAGTGAACCCCACACAATAATCAACTTAGTCAAGTGAACCCCACATTCTTATCAACTTAGTCAAGTGAACCCCACATTCCAATCAACTTAGTCAATTGAACCCCACACAATAATCAATTTAGTCAAGTGAACCACACATTCTAATCAAGTTAGTCAAGTGAACCCCACATTCTAATCAACTTAGTCAAGTGAACCCCACATTCTAATCAACTTAATCAAGTGAACCCCACATTCCAATCAACTTAATCAAGTGAACCCCACATTCGAATCAACTTAATCAAGTGAACCCCACATTCTAATCAACTTAGTCAAGTGAACCCCACATTCCAATCAACTTAGTCAATTGAACCCCACATTCTAATCAACTTAATCAAGTGAACCCCACACAATAATCAACTTAGTCAACTGAACCCCACATTCCAATCAACTTAGTCAACTGAACCCCACATTCCAATCAACTTAATCAAGTGAACCCCACATTCCAATCAACTTAGTCAAGTGAACCCCACATTCTAATTAGTCAAGTGAACCCCACATTCCAATCAACTTAGTCAAGTGAACCCCACATTCCAATCAACTTAGTCAATTGAACCTCACATTCTAATCAACTTAGTCAATTGAACCCCACACAACAATCAACTTAGTCAAGTGAACCCCACATTCTAATCAACTTAGTCAAGTGAACCCCACATTCCAATCAACTTAAACAAGTGAACCCCACATTCCAATCAACTTAATCAAGTGAACCCTACATTCAAATCAACTTAATCAATTGAACCCCACATTCTAATCAACTTAATCAAGTGAACCCCACATTCCAATCAAATTAGTCAATTGAACCCCACACAATAATCAATTTAGTCAAGTGAACCACACATTCTAATCAACTTAGTCAAGTGAACCCCACATTCTAATCAACTTAGTCAAGTGAACCCCACACACGAATCAACTTAATCAAGTGAACCCCACATTCCAATCAACTTAATCAAGTGAACCCCACATTCGAATCAACTTAGTCAAGTGAACCCGACATTCTAATCAACTTAGTCAAGTGAAGCCCACATTTCAATCAACTTAGTCAAGTGAACCCCACACAATAACCAGCTTAGTCAACTGAACCCCACATTCTAATCAACTTAGTCAAGTGAACCCCACATCCCAATCAACTTAATCAAGTGAACCCCACATTGCAATCAACTTAGTCAAGTGAACCCCACATTCTATTCAACTTAGTCAAGTGAACCCCACATTCTAATCAACTTAGTCAAGTGAACCCCACATTCAAATTAGTCAAGTGAACCCCACATTCCAATCAACTTAGTCAAGTGAACCCCACATTCCAATCAACTTAGTCAATTGAACCCCACATTCCAATCAACTTAGTCAATTGAACCCCACACAATAATCAACTTAGTCAAGTGAACCCCTCATTCTAATAAACTTAGTCAAGTGAACCCCACATTCAAATTAGTCAAGTGAACCCCACATTCCAATCAACTTAGTCAAGTGAACCCCACATTCTAATCAACTTAGTCAGTTGAACCCCACACAATAATCAACTTAGTCAAGTGAACCCCACATTCCAATCAACTTAGTCAAGTGAACCCCACATTCAAATCAACTTAATCAAGTGAACCCCACATTCCAATCAACTTAATCAATTGAACCCCACATTCTAATCAACTTAATCAAGTGAACCACACATTCCAATCAACTTAGTCAATTGAACCCCACACAATAATCAATTTAGTCAAGTGAACCCCACATTCTAATCAACTTAGTCAACTGAACGCCACATTCCAATCAACTTAGTCAAGTGAACCCCACATTCAAATCAACTTAGTCAAGTGAACCCCACATTACAATCAACTTAGTCAATTGAACCCCGCATTCTAATCAACTTAGTCAAGTGAACCCCACACAATAATCAACTTAGTCAAGTGAACCCCACATTCTAATCAACTTAGTCAAGTGAACCCCACATTCCAATCAACTTAATCAAGTGAACCCCACATTCCAATCAACTTAGTCAAGTGAACCCCACATTCTAATTAGTCAAGTGAACCCCACATTCCAATCAACTTAGTCAAGTGAACCCTACATTCCAATCAACTTAGTCAATTGAACCTCACATTCTAATCAACTTAGTCAATTGAACCCCACACAACAATCAACTTAGTCAAGTGAACCCCACATTCTAATCAACTCAGTCAAGTGAACCCCACATTCCAATCAACTTAAACAAGTGAACCCCACATTCCAATCAACTTAATCAAGTGAACCCCACATTCCAATCAACATAATCAATTGAACCCCACATTCTAATCAACTTAATCAAGTGAACCCCACATTCCAATCAAATTAGTCAATTGAACCCCACACAATAATCAATTTAGTCAAGTGAACCACACATTCTAATCAAGTTAGTCAAGTGAATCCCACATTCTAATCAACTTAGTCAAGTGAACCCCACATTCGAATCAACTTAGTCAAGTGAACCCCACACACGAATCAACTTAATCAAGTGAACCCCACATTCCAATCAACTTAATCAAGTGAACCCCACATTCGAATCAACTTAGTCAAGTGAACCCCACATTCTAATCAACTTAGTCAAGTGAACCCCACATTTCAATCAACTTAGTCAATTGAACCCCACATTCTAATCAACTTAATCAAGTGAACCCCACACAATAATCAACTTAGTCAACTGAACCCCACATTCTAATCAACTTAGTCAAGTGAACCCCACATTCCAATCAACTTAATCAAGTGAACCCCACATTCCAATCAACTTAGTCAAGTGAACCCCACATTCTATTCAACTTAGTCAAGTGAACCCCACATTCTAATCAACTTAGTCAAGTGAACCACACACAATAATCAACTTAGTCAATTGAACCTCACATTCCAATAAACTTAGTCAAGTGAACCCCACACAATAATCAACTTAGTCAAGTGAACCCCTAATTCTAATAAACTTAGTCAAGTGAACCCCACATTCAAATCAGTCAAGTGGACCCCGCATTCCAATCAACTTAGTCAAGTGAACCACACATTCCAATCAACTTAGTCAATTGAACCCCACATTCTAATCAACTTAGTCAATTGAACCCCACACAATAATCAACTTAGTCAAG
The DNA here is from genome assembly GCA_037953625.1 of Crotalaria pallida. Lineage (NCBI taxonomy): Eukaryota > Viridiplantae > Streptophyta > Magnoliopsida > Fabales > Fabaceae > Crotalaria > Crotalaria pallida. Next base: position 33,583,261 of record CM075651.1, on the reverse strand, counting down.
TGAACCCCACATTCCAATCAACTTAGTCAAGTGAACCCCACATTCCAATCAACTTAAACAAGTGAACCCCACATTCCAATCAACTTAGTCAAGTGAACCCCACATTCCAATCAACTTAATCAATTGAACCCCACATTCTAATCAACTTAATCAAGTGAACCCCACATTCCTATCAACTTAGTCAATTGAACCCCACACAATAATCAATTTAGTCAAGTGAACCACACATTCTAATCAAGTTAGTCAAGTGAACCCCACATTCTAATCAAATTAGTCAATTGAACCCCACACAATAATCAACTTAGTCAACTGAACCCCACATTCAAATCAACTTAGTCAAGTGAACCCCACATTCCAATCAACTTAAACAAGTGAACCCCACATTCCAATCAACTAATTCAAGTGAACCCCACATTCCAATCAACTTAATCAATTGAACCCCACATTCTAATCAACTTAATCAAGTGAACCACACATTCCAATCAACTTAGTCAATTGAACCCCACACAATAATCAATTTAGTCAAGTGAACCCCACATTCTAATCAACTTAGTCAACTGAACCCCACATTCCAATCAACTTAGTCAAGTGAACCCCACATTCTAATCAACTTAGTGAAGTGAACCTCACATTCCAATCAACTTAGTCAAGTGAACCCCACATTCCAATCAACTTAAACAAGTGAACCCCACATTCCAATCAACTTAATCAAGTGAACCCCACATTCCAATCAACTTAATCAAGTGAACCCCACATTCTAATCATCTTAGTCAAGTGAACCCCACATTCCAATCAAATTAGTCAAGTGAACCCCACACAATAATCAACTTAGTCAAGTGAACCCCACATTCTAATAAACTTAGTCAAGTGAACCCCACATTCTAATCAACTTAATCAAGTGAACCCCACATTCTAATCATCTTAGTCAAGTGAACCCCACACAATAATCAACTTAGTCAATTGAACCCCACATTACAATCAAATATGTCAAGTGAACCCCACACAATAATCAACTTAGTCAAGTGAACTCCACATTCTAATAAACTTAGTCAAGTGAACCCCACATTCTAATCAGTCAAGTGAACCCCACATTCAAATCAACTTAGTCAAGTGAACCCCACATTACAATCAACTTAGTCAATTGAACCCCGCATTCTAATCAACTTAGTCAACTGAACCCCACATTCAAATCAACTTAGTCAAGTGAACCCCACATTCCAATCAACTTAAACAAGTGAACCCCACATTCCAATCAACTAATTCAAGTGAACCCCACATTCCAATCAACTTAATCAATTGAACCCCACATTCTAATCAACTTAATCAAGTGAACCACACATTCCAATCAACTTAGTCAATTGAACCCCACACAATAATCAATTTAGTCAAGTGAACCCCACATTCTAATCAACTTAGTCAACTGAACCCCACATTCCAATCAACTTAGTCAAGTGAACCCCACATTCTAATCAACTTAGTGAAGTGAACCTCACATTCCAATCAACTTAGTCAAGTGAACCCCACATTCCAATCAACTTAAACAAGTGAACCCCACATTCCAATCAACTTAATCAAGTGAACCCCACATTCCAATCAACTTAATCAAGTGAACCCCACATTCTAATCATCTTAGTCAAGTGAACCCCACATTCCAATCAAATTAGTCAAGTGAACCCCACACAATAATCAACTTAGTCAAGTGAACCCCACATTCTAATAAACTTAGTCAAGTGAACCCCACATTCTAATCAACTTAATCAAGTGAACCCCACATTCTAATCATCTTAGTCAAGTGAACCCCACACAATAATCAACTTAGTCAATTGAACCCCACATTACAATCAAATATGTCAAGTGAACCCCACACAATAATCAACTTAGTCAAGTGAACTCCACATTCTAATAAACTTAGTCAAGTGAACCCCACATTCTAATCAGTCAAGTGAACCCCACATTCAAATCAACTTAGTCAAGTGAACCCCACATTACAATCAACTTAGTCAATTGAACCCCGCATTCTAATCAACTTAGTCAAGTGAACCCCACACAATAATCAACTTAGTCAAGTGAACCCCACATTCTTATCAACTTAGTCAAGTGAACCCCACATTCCAATCAACTTAGTCAATTGAACCCCACACAATAATCAATTTAGTCAAGTGAACCACATATTCTAATCAAGTTAGTCAAGTGAACCCCACATTCTAATCAACTTAGTCAAGTGAACCCCATATTCCAATCAACTTAATCAAGTGAACCCCACATTCGAATCAACTTAGTCAAGTGAACCCCACATTCTAATCAACTTAGTCAAGTGAACCCCACATTCCAATCAACTTAGTCAATTGAACCCCACATTCTAATCAACTTAATCAAGTGAACCCCACACAATAATCAACTTAGTCAACTGAACCCCACATTCCAATCAACTTAGTCAACTGAACCCCACATTCCAATCAACTTAATCAAGTGAACCCCACATTCCAATCAACTTAGTCAAGTGAACCCCACATTCTAATTAGTCAAGTGAACCCCACATTCCAATCAACTTAGTCAAGTGAACCCCACATTCCAATCAACTTAGTCAATTGAACCTCACATTCTAATCAACTTAGTCAATTGAACCCCACACAACAATCAACTTAGTCAAGTGAACCCCACATTCTAATCAACTTAGTCAAGTGAACCCCACATTCCAATCAACTTAATCAAGTGAACCCCACATTCCAATCAACTTAGTCAAGTGAACCCCACATTCTAATTAGTCAAGTGAACCCCACATTCCAATCAACTTAGTCAAGTGAACCCCACATTCCAATCAACTTAGTCAATTGAACCTCACATTCTAATCAACTTAGTCAATTGAACCCCACACAACAATCAACTTAGTCAAGTGAACCCCACATTCTAATCAACTCAGTCAAGTGAACCCCACATTCCAATCAACTTAAACAAGTGAACCCCACATTCCAATCAACTTAATCAAGTGAACCCCACATTCCAATCAACATAATCAATTGAACCCCACATTCTAATCAACTTAATCAAGTGAACCCCACATTCCAATCAAATTAGTCAATTGAACCCCACACAATAATCAATTTAGTCAAGTGAACCACACATTCTAATCAAGTTAGTCAAGTGAATCCCACATTCTAATCAACTTAGTCAAGTGAACCCCACATTCTAATCAACTTAGTCAAGTGAACCCCACACACGAATCAACTTAATCAAGTGAACCCCACATTCCAATCAACTTAATCAAGTGAACCCCACATTCGAATCAACTTAGTCAAGTGAACCCCACATTCTAATCAACTTAGTCAAGTGAACCCCACATTTCAATCAACTTAGTCAATTGAACCCCACATTCTAATCAACTTAATCAAGTGAACCCCACACAATAATCAACTTAGTCAACTGAACCCCACATTCTAATCAACTTAGTCAAGTGAACCCCACATTCCAATCAACTTAATCAAGTGAACCCCACATTCCAATCAACTTAGTCAAGTGAACCCCACATTCTATTCAACTTAGTCAAGTGAACCCCACATTCTAATCAACTTAGTCAAGTGAACCACACACAATAATCAACTTAGTCAATTGAACCTCACATTCCAATCAACTTAGTCAAGTGAACCCCACACAATAATCAACTTAGTCAAGTGAACCCCTAATTCTAATAAACTTAGTCAAGTGAACCCCACATTCAAATCAGTCAAGTGGACCCCGCATTCCAATCAACTTAGTCAAGTGAACCCCACATTCCAATCAACTTAGTCAATTGAACCCCACATTCTAATCAACTTAGTCAATTGAACCCCACACAATAATCAACTTAGTCAAGTGAACCCCACATTCCAATCAACTTAGTCAAGTGAACCCCACATTCCAATCAACTTAAACAAGTGAACCCCACATTCCAATCAACTTAGTCAAGTGAACCCCACATTCCAATCAACTTAATCAATTGAACCCCACATTCTAATCAACTTAATCAAGTGAACCCCACATTCCTATCAACTTAGTCAATTGAACCCCACACAATAATCAATTTAGTCAAGTGAACCACACATTCTAATCAAGTTAGTCAAGTGAACCCCACATTCTAATCAACTTAGTCAATTGAACCCCACACAATAATCAACTTAGTCAAGTGAACCCCACATTCTTATCAACTTAGTCAAGTGAACCCCACATTCCAATCAACTTAGTCAATTGAACCCCACACAATAATCAATTTAGTCAAGTGAACCACACATTCTAATCAAGTTAGTCAAGTGAACCCCACATTCCAATCAACTTAGTCAAGTGAACCCCACATTCTAATTAGTCAAGTGAACCCCACATTCCAATCAACTTAGTCAAGTGAACCCCACATTCCAATCAACTTAGTCAATTGAACCTCACATTCTAATCAACTTAGTCAATTGAACCCCACACAACAATCAACTTAGTCAAGTGAACCCCACATTCTAATCAACTTAGTCAAGTGAACCCCACATTCCAATCAACTTAATCAAGTGAACCCCACATTCCAATCAACTTAGTCAAGTGAACCCCACATTCTAATTAGTCAAGTGAACCCCACATTCCAATCAACTTAGTCAAGTGAACCCCACATTCCAATCAACTTAGTCAATTGAACCTCACATTCTAATCAACTTAGTCAATTGAACCCCACACAACAATCAACTTAGTCAAGTGAACCCCACATTCTAATCAACTCAGTCAAGTGAACCCCACATTCCAATCAACTTAAACAAGTGAACCCCACATTCCAATCAACTTAATCAAGTGAACCCCACATTCCAATCAACATAATCAATTGAACCCCACATTCTAATCAACTTAATCAAGTGAACCCCACATTCCAATCAAATTAGTCAATTGAACCCCACACAATAATCAATTTAGTCAAGTGAACCACACATTCTAATCAAGTTAGTCAAGTGAATCCCACATTCTAATCAACTTAGTCAAGTGAACCCCACATTCTAATCAACTTAGTCAAGTGAACCCCACACACGAATCAACTTAATCAAGTGAACCCCACATTCCAATCAACTTAATCAAGTGAACCCCACATTCGAATCAACTTAGTCAAGTGAACCCCACATTCTAATCAACTTAGTCAAGTGAACCCCACATTTCAATCAACTTAGTCAATTGAACCCCACATTCTAATCAACTTAATCAAGTGAACCCCACACAATAATCAACTTAGTCAACTGAACCCCACATTCTAATCAACTTAGTCAAGTGAACCCCACATTCCAATCAACTTAATCAAGTGAACCCCACATTCCAATCAACTTAGTCAAGTGAACCCCACATTCTATTCAACTTAGTCAAGTGAACCCCACATTCTAATCAACTTAGTCAAGTGAACCACACACAATAATCAACTTAGTCAATTGAACCTCACATTCCAATCAACTTAGTCAAGTGAACCCCACACAATAATCAACTTAGTCAAGTGAACCCCTAATTCTAATAAACTTAGTCAAGTGAACCCCACATTCAAATCAGTCAAGTGGACCCCGCATTCCAATCAACTTAGTCAAGTGAACCCCACATTCCAATCAACTTAGTCAATTGAACCCCACATTCTAATCAACTTAGTCAATTGAACCCCACACAATAATCAACTTAGTCAAGTGAACCCCACATTCCAATCAACTTAGTCAAGTGAACCCCACATTCCAATCAACTTAAACAAGTGAACCCCACATTCCAATCAACTTAGTCAAGTGAACCCCACATTCCAATCAACTTAATCAATTGAACCCCACATTCTAATCAACTTAATCAAGTGAACCCCACATTCCTATCAACTTAGTCAATTGAACCCCACACAATAATCAATTTAGTCAAGTGAACCACACATTCTAATCAAGTTAGTCAAGTGAACCCCACATTCTAATCAACTTAGTCAATTGAACCCCACACAATAATCAACTTAGTCAACTGAACCCCACATTCAAATCAACTTAGTCAAGTGAACCCCACATTCCAATCAACTTAAACAAGTGAACCCCACATTCCAATCAACTAATTCAAGTGAACCCCACATTCCAATCAACTTAATCAATTGAACCCCACATTCTAATCAACTTAATCAAGTGAACCACACATTCCAATCAACTTAGTCAATTGAACCCCACACAATAATCAATTTAGTCAAGTGAACCCCACATTCTAATCAACTTAGTCAACTGAACCCCACATTCCAATCAACTTAGTCAAGTGAACCCCACATTCTAATCAACTTAGTCAAGTGAACCTCACATTCTAATCAACTTAGTCAAGTGAACCCCACATTCCAATCAACTTAAACAAGTGAACCCCACATTCCAATCAACTTAATCAAGTGAACCCCACATTCCAATCAACTTAATCAAGTGAACCCCACATTCTAATCATCTTAGTCAAGTGAACCCCACATTCCAATCAAATTAGTCAAGTGAACCCCACACAATAATCAACTTAGTCAAGTGAACCCCACATTCTAATAAACTTAGTCAAGTGAACCCCACATTCTAATCAACTTAATCAAGTGAATCCCACATTCTAATCATCTTAGTCAAGTGAACCCCACACAATAATCAACTTAGTCAATTGAACCCCACATTACAATCAAATATGTCAAGTGAACCCCACACAATAATCAACTTAGTCAAGTGAACTCCACATTCTAATAAACTTAGTCAAGTGAACCCCACATTCTAATCAGTCAAGTGAACCCCACATTCAAATCAACTTAGTCAAGTGAACCCCACATTACAATCAACTTAGTCAATTGAACCCCGCATTCTAATCAACTTAGTCAAGTGAACCCCACACAATAATCAACTTAGTCAAGTGAACCCCACATTCTTATCAACTTAATCAAGTGAACCCCACATTCCAATCAACTTAGTCAATTGAACCCCACACAATAATCAATTTAGTCAAGTGAACCACACATTCTAATCAAGTTAGTCAAGTGAACCCCACATTCTAATCAACTTAGTCAAGTGAACCCCATATTCCAATCAACTTAATCAAGTGAACCCCACATTCGAATCAACTTAGTCAAGTGAACCCCACATTCTAATCAACTTAGTCAAGTGAACCCCACATTCCAATCAACTTAGTCAATTGAACCCCACATTCTAATCAACTTAATCAAGTGAACCCCACACAATAATCAACTTAGTCAACTGAACCCCACATTCCAATCAACTTAGTCAACTGAACCCCACATTCCAATCAACTTAATCAAGTGAACCCCACATTCCAATCAACTTAGTCAAGTGAACCCCACATTCTAATTAGTCAAGTGAACCCCACATTCCAATCAACTTAGTCAAGTGAACCCCACATTCCAATCAACTTAGTCAATTGAACCTCACATTCTAATCAACTTAGTCAATTGAACCCCACACAACAATCAACTTAGTCAAGTGAACCCCACATTCTAATCAACTTAGTCAAGTGAACCCCACATTCCAATCAACTTAAACAAGTGAACCCCACATTCCAATCAACTTAATCAAGTGAACCCTACATTCAAATCAACTTAATCAATTGAACCCCACATTCTAATCAACTTAATCAAGTGAACCCCACATTCCAATCAAATTAGTCAATTGAACCCCACACAATAATCAATTTAGTCAAGTGAACCACACATTCTAATCAACTTAGTCAAGTGAACCCCACATTCTAATCAACTTAGTCAAGTGAACCCCACACACGAATCAACTTAATCAAGTGAACCCCACATTCCAATCAACTTAATCAAGTGAACCCCACATTCGAATCAACTTAGTCAAGTGAACCCGACATTCTAATCAACTTAGTCAAGTGAAGCCCACATTTCAATCAACTTAGTCAAGTGAACCCCACATCCCAATCAACTTAATCAAGTGAACCCCACATTGCAATCAACTTAGTCAAGTGAACCCCACATTCTATTCAACTTAGTCAAGTGAACCCCACATTCTAATCAACTTAGTCAAGTGAACCCCACTTTCAAATTAGTCAAGTGAACCCCACATTCCAATCAACTTAGTCAAGTGAACCCCACATTCCAATCAACTTAGTCAATTGAACCCCACATTCCAATCAACTTAGTCAATTGAACCCCACACAATAATCAACTTAGTCAAGTGAACCCCTCATTCTAATAAACTTAGTCAAGTGAACCCCACATTCAAATTAGTCAAGTGAACCCCACATTCCAATCAACTTAGTCAAGTGAACCCCACATTCTAATCAACTTAGTCAATTGAACCCCACACAATAATCAACTTAGTCAAGTGAACCCCACATTCCAATCAACTTAGTCAAGTGAACCCCACATTCAAATCAACTTAATCAAGTGAACCCCACATTCCAATCAACTTAATCAATTGAACCCCACATTCTAATCAACTTAATCAAGTGAACCACACATTCCAATCAACTTAGTCAATTGAACCCCACACAATAATAAATTTAGTCAAGTAAACCCCACATTCTAATCAACTTAGTCAACTGAACCCCACATTCCAATCAACTTAGTCAAGTAAACCCCACATTCTAATCAACTTAGTCAAGTGAACCCCACACACGAATCAACTTAATCAAGTGAACCCCACATTCTAATCAACTTAATCAAGTGAACCCCACATTCGAATCAACTTAGTCAAGTGAACCCCACATTCTAATCAACTTAGTCAAGTGAACCCCACATTCCAATCAACTTAGTCAATTGAACCCCACATTCTAATCAACTTAATCAAGTGAACCCCACACAATAATCAACTTAGTCAACTGAACCCCACATTCCAATCAACTTAGTCAACTGAACCCCACATTCCAATCAACTTAATCAAGTGAACCCCACATTCCAATCAACTTAGTCAAGTGAACCCCATATTCTAATTAGTCAAGTGAACCCCACATTCTAATCATCTTAGTCAAGTGAACCCCACACAATAATCAACTTAGTCAATTGAACCCCACATTCCAATCAAATTAGTCAAGTGAACCCTACACAATAATCAACTTAGTCAAGTGAACCCCACATTCTAATAAACTTAGTCAAGTGAACCCCACATTCTAATCAGTCAAGTGAACCCCACATTCAAATCAACTTAGTCAAGTGAACCCCACATTACAATCAACTTAGTCAATTGAACCCCGCATTCTAATCAACTTAGTCAAGTGAACCCCACACAATAATCAACTTAGTCAAGTGAACCCCACATTCTAATCAACTTAGTCAAGTGAACCCCACATTCCAATCAACTTAAACAAGTGAACCCCACATTCGAATCAACTTAGTCAAGTGAACCCCACATTCTAATCAACTTAGTCAAGTGAACCCCACATTTCAATCAACTTAATCAAGTGAACCCCACACAATAATCAACTTAGTCAAGTGAACCCCACATTCTAATCAACCTAGTCAAGTTAACCCCACATTCCAATCAACTTAATCAAGTGAACCCCACATTCCAATCAACTTAGTCAATTGAACCCCACATTCCAATCAACTTAGTCAATTGAACCCCACACAATAATCAACTTAGTCAAGTGAACCCCTCATTCTAATAAACTTAGTCAAGTGAACCCCACATTCAAATTAGTCAAGTGAACCCCACATTCCAATCAACTTAGTCAAGTGAACCCCACATTCTAATCAACTTAGTCAATTGAACCCCACACAATAATCAACTTAGTCAAGTGAACCCCACATTCCAATCAACTTAGTCAAGTGAACCCCACATTCAAATCAACTTAATCAAGTGAACCCCACATTCCAATCAACTTAATCAATTGAACCCCACATTCTAATCAACTTAATCAAGTGAACCACACATTCCAATCAACTTAGTCAATTGAACCCCACACAATAATCAATTTAGTCAAGTGAACCCCACATTCTAATCAACTTAGTCAACTGAACCCCACATTCCAATCAACTTAGTCAAGTGAACCCCACATTCTAATCAACTTAGTCAAGTGAACCCCACACACGAATCAACTTAATCAAGTGAACCCCACATTCTAATCAACTTAATCAAGTGAACCCCACATTCGAATCAACTTAGTCAAGTGAACCCCACATTCCAATCAACTTAAACAAGTGAACCCCACATTCTAATCAACTTAGTCAATTGAACCCCACACAATAATCAACTTAGTCAAGTGAACCCCACATTCCAATCAACTTAATCAATTGAACCCCACATTCTAATCAACTTAATCAAGTGAACCACACATTCCAATCAACTTAGTCAATTGAACCCCACACAATAATCAATTTAGTCAAGTGAACCCCACATTCTAATCAACTTAGTCAACTGAACCCCACATTCCAATCAACTTAGTCAAGTGAACCCCACATTCTAATCAACTTAGTCAAGTGAACCCCACACACGAATCAACTTAATCAAGTGAACCCCACATTCTAATCAACTTAATCAAGTGAACCCCACATTCGAATCAACTTAGTCAAGTGAACCCCACATTCCAATCAACTTAAACAAGTGAACCCCACATTCTAATCAACTTAGTCAATTGAACCCCACACAATAATCAACTTAGTCAAGTGAACCCCACATTCTAATCAACTTAGTCAATTGAACCCCACACAATAATCAACTTAGTCAAGTGAACCCCACATTCAAATCAACTTAGTCAAGCGAACCCCACATTCCAATCAACTTAAACAAGTGAACCCCACATTCCAATCAACTTAATCAAGTGAACCCCACATTCCAATCAACTTAATCAATTGAACCCCACATTCTAATCAACTTAATCAAGTGAACCACACATTCCAATCAACTTAGTCAATTGAACCCCACACAATAATCAATTTAGTCAAGTGAACCCCACATTCTAATCAACTTAGTCAACTGAACCCCACATTCCAATCAACTTAGTCAAGTGAACCCCACATTCTAATCAACTTAGTCAAGTGAACCCCACACACGAATCAACTTAATCAAGTGAACCCCACATTCCAATCAACTTAATCAAGTGAACCCCACATTCTAATCATCTTAGTCAAGTGAACCCCACACAATAATCAACTTAGTCAATTGAACCCCACATTCCAATCAAATTAGTCAAGGGAACCCCACACAATAATCAACTTAGTCAAGTGAACCCCACATTCTAATAAACTTAGTCAAGTGAACCCCACATTCTAATCAGTCAAGTGAACCCCACATTCAAATCAACTTAGTCAAGTGAACCCCACATTACAATCAACTTAGTCAATTGAACCCCGCATTCTAATCAACTTAGTCAAGTGAACCCCACACAATAATCAACTTAGTCAAGTGAACCCCACATTCTAATCAACTTAGTCAAGTGAACCCCACATTCCAATCAACTTAAACAAGTGAACCCCACATTCTAATCAACTTAATCAAGTGAACCCCACATTTCAATCAACTTAATCAATTGAACCCCACATTCTAATCAACTTAATCAAGTGAACCCCACATTCCAAATCAACTTAGTCAATTGAACCCCACACAATAATCAATTTAGTCAAGTGAACCCCACACACTAATCAACTTAATCAAGTGAACCCCACATTCTAATCAACTTAGTCAAGTGAACCCCACACAATAATCAACTTAGTCAAGTGAACCCCTCATTCTAATAAACTTAGTCAAGTGAACCCCACATTCGAATTAGTCAAGTGAACCCCACATTCCAATCAACTTAGTCAAGTGAACCCCACATTCCAATCAACTTAGTCAATTGAACCCCACATTCTAATCAACTTAGTCAATTGAACCCCACACAATAATCAACTTAGTCAAGTGAACCCCACATTCCAATCAACTTAGTCAAGTGAACCCCACATTCCAATCAACTTAAACAAGCGAACCCCATATTCCAATCAACTTAATCAAGTGAACCCCACATTCCAATCAACTTAACCAATTGAACCCCACATTCTAATCAACTTAATCAAGTGAACCCCACATTCCTATCAACTTAGTCAATTGAACCCCACACAATAATCAATTTAGTCAAGTGAACCACACATTCTAATCAAGTTAGTCAACTGAACCCCACATTCCAATCAACTTAATCAAGTGAACCCCACATTCCAATCAACTTAAAAAAGTGAACCCCACATTCTAATTAGTCAAGTGAACCCCACATTCCAATCAACTTAGTCAAGTGAACCCCACATTTCAATCAACTTAGTCAATTGAACCTCACATTCTAATCAACTTAGTCAATTGAACCCCACACAACAATCAACTTAGTCAAGTGAACCCCACATTCTATTCAACTTAGTCAAGTGAACCCCACATTCCAATCAACTTAAACAAGTGAACCCCACATTCCAATCAACTTAATCAAGTGAACCACACATTCCAATCAACTTAATCAATTGAACCCCACATTCTAATCAACTTAATCAAGTGAACCCCACATTCCAATCAACTTAGTCAATTGAACCCCACACAATAATCAATTTAGTTAAGTGAACCACACATTCTAATCAAGTTAGTCAAGTGAACCCCACATTCTAATCAACTTAGTCAAGTGAAACCCACATTCTAATCAACTTAGTCAAGTGAACCCCACACACGAATCAACTTAATCAAGTGAACCCCACATTCCAATCAACTTAATCAAGTGAACCCCACATTCGAATCAACTTAGTCAAGTGAACCCCACATTCTAATCAACTTAGTCAAGTGAACCCCACATTCCAATCAACTTAGTCAATTGAACCCCACATTCTAATCAACTTAATCAAGTGAACCCCACACAATAATCAACTTAGTCAACTGAACCCCACATTCTAATCAACTTAGTCAAGTGAACCCCACATTCCAATCAACTTAATCAAGTGAACCCCACATTCCAATCAACTTAGTCAAGTGAACCCCACATTCTAATTAGTCAAGTGAACCCCACATTCCAATCAACTTAGTCAAGTGAACCCCACATTCCAATCAACTTAGTCAATTGAACCTCACATTCTAATCAACTTAGTCAATTGAACCCCACACAACAATCAACTTAGTCAAGTGAACCCCACATTCTAATCAACTCAGTCAAGTGAACCCCACATTCCAATCAACTTAAACAAGTGAACCCCACATTCCAATCAACTTAATCAAGTGAACCCCACATTTCAATCAACTTAATCAATTGAACCCCACATTCTAATCAACTTAATCAAGTGAACCCCACATTCCAAATCAACTTAGTCAATTGAACCCCACACAATAATCAATTTAGTCAAGTGAACCCCACACACTAATCAACTTAATCAAGTGAACCCCACATTCTAATCAACTTAGTCAAGTGAACCCCACATTCTAATCAGTCAAGTGAACCCCACATTCAAATCAACTTAGTCAAGTGAACCCCACATTACAAAAACTTAGTCAATTGAACCCCGCATTCTAATCAACTTAGTCAAGTGAACCCTACACAATAATCAACTTAGTCAAGTGAACCCCACATTCCAATCAACTTAGTCAAGTGAACCCCACATTCCAATCAACTTAAACAAGCGAACCCCATATTCCAATCAACTTAATCAAGTGAACCCCACATTCCAATCAACTTAACCAATTGAACCCCACATTCTAATCAACTTAATCAAGTGAACCCCACATTCCTATCAACTTAGTCAATTGAACCCCACACAATAATCAATTTAGTCAAGTGAACCACACATTCTAATCAAGTTAGTCAACTGAACCCCACATTCCAATCAACTTAATCAAGTGAACCCCACATTCCAATCAACTTAAAAAAGTGAACCCCACATTCTAATTAGTCAAGTGAACCCCACATTCCAATCAACTTAGTCAAGTGAACCCCACATTTCAATCAACTTAGTCAATTGAACCTCACATTCTAATCAACTTAGTCAATTGAACCCCACACAACAATCAACTTAGTCAAGTGAACCCCACATTCTATTCAACTTAGTCAAGTGAACCCCACATTCCAATCAACTTAAACAAGTGAACCCCACATTCCAATCAACTTAATCAAGTGAACCACACATTCCAATCAACTTAATCAATTGAACCCCACATTCTAATCAACTTAATCAAGTGAACCCCACATTCCAATCAACTTAGTCAATTGAACCCCACACAATAATCAATTTAGTTAAGTGAACCACACATTCTAATCAAGTTAGTCAAGTGAACCCCACATTCTAATCAACTTAGTCAAGTGAACCCCACATTCTAATCAACTTAGTCAAGTGAACCCCACACACGAATCAACTTAATCAAGTGAACCCCACATTCCAATCAACTTAATCAAGTGAACCCCACATTCGAATCAACTTAGTCAAGTGAACCCCACATTCTAATCAACTTAGTCAAGTGAACCCCACATTCCAATCAACTTAGTCAATTGAACCCCACATTCTAATCAACTTAATCAAGTGAAACCCACACAATAATCAACTTAGTCAACTGAACCCCACATTCTAATCAACTTAGTCAAGTGAACCCCACATTCCAATCAACTTAATCAAGTGAACCCCACATTCCAATCAACTTAGTCAAGTGAACCCCACATTCTAATTAGTCAAGTGAACCCCACATTCCAATCAACTTAGTCAAGTGAACCCCACATTCCAATCAACTTAGTCAATTGAACCTCACATTCTAATCAACTTAGTCAATTGAACCCCACACAACAATCAACTTAGTCAAGTGAACCCCACATTCTATTCAACTTAGTCAAGTGAACCCCACATTCCAATCAACTTAAACAAGTGAACCCCACATTCCAATCAACTTAATCAAGTGAACCACACATTCCAATCAACTTAATCAATTGAACCCCACATTCTAATCAACTTAGTCAAGTGAACCCCACATTCCAATCAACTTAGTCAATTGAACCCCACAATCTAATCAACTTAATCAAGTGAACCCCACACAATAATCAACTTAGTCATCTGAACCCCACATTCTAATCAACTTAGTCAACTGAACCCCACATTCCAATCAACTTAATCAAGTGAACCCCACATTCAAATCAACTTAAAAAAGTGAACCCCACATTCTAATTAGTCAAGTGAACCCCACATTCCAATCAACTTAGTCAAGTGAACCCCACATTTCAATCAACTTAGTCAATTGAACCTCACATTCTAATCAACTTAGTCAATTGAACCCCACACAACAATCAACTTAGTCAAGTGAACCCCACATTCTATTCAACTTAGTCAAGTGAACCCCACATTCCAATCAACTTAAACAAGTGAACCCCACATTCCAATCAACTTAATCAAGTGAACCACACATTCCAATCAACTTAATCAATTGAACCCCACATTCTAATCAACTTAATCAAGTGAACCCCACATTCCAATCAACTTAGTCAATTGAACCCCACAATATAATCAATTTAGTCAAGTGAACCACACATTCTAATCAAGTTAGTCAAGTGAACCCCACATTCTAATCAACTTAGTCAAGTGAACCCCACATTCTAATCAACTTAGTCAAGTGAACCCCACACACGAATCAACTTAATCAAGTGAACCCCACATTCCAATCAACTTAATCAAGTGAACCCCACATTCGAATCAACTTAGTCAAGTGAACCCCACATTCTAATCAACTTAGTCAAGTGAACCCCACATTCCAATCAACTTAGTCAATTGAACCCCACATTCTAATCAACTTAATCAAGTGAACCCCACACAATAATCAACTTAGTCAACTGAACCCCACATTCGAATCAACTTAGTCAAGTGAACCCCACATTCCAATCAACTTAATCAAGTGAACCCCACATTCCAATCAACTTAGTCAAGTGAACCCCACATTCTAATTAGTCAAGTGAACCCCACATTCCAATCAACTTAGTCAAGTGAACCCCACATTCCAATCAACTTAGTCAATTGAACCTCACATTCTAATCAACTTAGTCAATTGAACCCCACACAACAATCAACTTAGTCAAGTGAACCCCACATTCTAATCAACTCAGTCAAGTGAACCCCACATTCCAATCAACTTAAACAAGTGAACCCCACATTCCAATCAACTTAATCAAGTGAACCCCACATTCCAATCAACATAATCAATTGAACCCCACATTCTAATCAACTTAATCAAGTGAACCCCACATTCCAATCAAATTAGTCAATTGAACCCCACACAATAATCAATTTAGTCAAGTGAACCACACATTCTAATCAAGTTAGTCAAGTGAATCCCACATTCTAATCAACTTAGTCAAGTGAAACCCACATTCTTATCAACTTAGTCAAGTGAACCCCACACACGAATCAACTTAATCAAGTGAACCCCACATTCCAATCAACTTAATCAAGTGAACCCCACATTCGAATCAACTTAGTCAAGTGAACCCCACATTCTAATCAACTTAGTCAAGTGAACCCCACATTTCAATCAACTTAGTCAATTGAACCCCACATTCTAATCAACTTAATCAAGTGAACCCCACACAATAATCAACTTAGTCAACTGAACCCCACATTCTAATCAACTTAGTCAAGTGAACCCCACATTCCAATCAACTTAATCAAGTGAACCCCACATTCCAATCAACTTAGTCAAGTGAACCCCACATTCTATTCAACTTAGTCAAGTGAACCCCACATTCTAATCAACTTAGTCAAGTGAACCACACACAATAATCAACTTAGTCAATTGAACCTCACATTCCAATCAACTTAGTCAAGTGAACCCCACACAATAATCAACTTAGTCAAGTGAACCCCTCATTCTAATAAACTTAGTCAAGTGAACCCCACATTCAAATTAGTCAAGTGGACCCCACATTCCAATCAACTTAGTCAAGTGAACCCCACATTCCAATCAACTTAGTCAATTGAACCCCACATTCTAATCAACTTAGTCAATGGAACCCCACACGATAATCAACTTAGTCAAGTGAACCCCACATTCCAATCAACTTAGTCAAGTGAACCCCACATTCCAATCAACTTAAACAAGTGAACCCCACATTCCAATCAACTTAATCAAGTGAACCCCACATTCCAATCAACTTAATCAATTGAACCCCACATTCTAATCAACTTAATCAAGTGAACCCCACATTCCTATCAACTTAGTCAATTGAACCCCACACAATAATCAATTTAGTCAAGTGAACCACACATTCTAATCAAGTTAGTCAAGTGAACCCCACATTCTAATCAACTTAGTCAATTGAACCCCACACAATAATCAACTTAGTCAACTGAACCCCACAGTCAAATCAACTTAGTCAAGTGAACCCCACATTCCAATCAACTTAAACAAGTGAACCCCACATTCCAATCAACTAATTCAAGTGAACCCCACATTCCAATCAACTTAATCAATTGAACCCCACATTCTAATCAACTTAATCAAGTGAACCACACATTCCAATCAACTTAGTCAATTGAACCCCACACAATAATCAATTTAGTCAAGTGAACCCCACATTCTAATCAACTTAGTCAACTGAACCCCACATTCCAATCAACTTAGTCAAGTGAACCCCACATTCTAATCAACTTAGTCAAGTGAACCTCACATTCTAATCAACTTAGTCAAGTGAACCCCACATTCCAATCAACTTAAACAAGTGAACCCCACATTCCAATCAACTTAATCAAGTGAACCCCACATTCCAATCAACTTAATCAAGTGAACCTCACATTCTAATCATCTTAGTCAAGTGAACCCCACATTCCAATCAAATTAGTCAAGTGAACCCCACACAATAATCAACTTAGTCAAGTGAACCCCACATTCTAATAAACTTAGTCAAGTGAACCCCACATTCTAATCAACTTAATCAAGTGAACCCCACATTCCAATCAACTTAATCAAGTGAACCCCACATTCTAATCATCTTAGTCAAGTGAACTCCACACAATAATCAACTTAGTCAATTGAACCCCACATTCCAATCAAATATGTCAAGTGAACCCCACACAATAATCAACTTAGTCAAGTGAACTCCACATTCTAATAAACTTAGTCAAGTGAACCCCACATTCTAATCAGTCAAGTGAACCCCACATTCAAATCAACTTAGTCAAGTGAACCCCACATTACAATCAACTTAGTCAATTGAACCCCGCATTCTAATCAACTTAGTCAAGTGAACCCCACACAATAATCAACTTAGTCAAGTGAACCCCACATTCTTATCAACTTAGTCAAGTGAACCCCACATTCCAATCAACTTAGTCAATTGAACCCCACACAATAATCAATTTAGTCAAGTGAACCACACATTCTAATCAAGTTAGTCAAGTGAACCCCACATTCTAATCAACTTAGTCAAGTGAACCCCACATTCTAATCAACTTAGTCAAGTGAACCCCACATTCTAATCAACTTAGTCAAGTGAACCTCACACACGAATCAACTTAATCAAGTGAACCCCACATTCCAATCAACTTAATCAAGTGAACCCCACATTCGAATCAACTTAGTCAAGTGAACCCCACATTCTAATCAACTTAGTCAAGTGAACCCCACATTCCAATCAACTTAGTCAATTGAACCCCACATTCTAATCAACTTAATCAAGTGAACCCCACACAATAATCAACTTAGTCAACTGAACCCCACATTCTAGTCAACTTAGTCAAGTGAACCCCACATTCCAATCAACTTAATCAAGTGAACCCCACATTCCAATCAACTTAGTCAAGTGAACCCCACATTCTAATTAGTCAAGTGAACCCCACATTCCAATCAACTTAGTCAAGTGAACCCCACATTCCAATCAACTTAGTCAATTGAATCTCACATTCTAATCAACTTAGTCAATTGAACCCCACACAACAATCAACTGAGTCAAGTGAACCCCACATTCTAATCAACTCAGTCAAGTGAACCCCACATTCCAATCAACTTAAACAAGTGAACCCCACATTCCAATCAACTTAATCAAGTGAACCCCACATTCCAATCAACTTAATCAATTGAACCCCACATTCTAATCAACTTAGTCAAGTGAACCCCACATTCTAATCAACTTAGTCAAGTGAACCCCACATTCTAATCAACTTAGTCAAGTGAACCCCACATTCCAATCAACTTAAACAAGTGAACCCCACATTCCAATCAACTTAATCAAGTGAACCCCACATTCCAATCAACTTAATCAAGTGAACCCCACATTCTAATCATCTTAGTCAAGTGAACCCCACATTCCAATCAAATTAGTCAAGTGAACCCCACACAATAATCAACTTAGTCAAGTGAACCCCACATTCTAATAAACTTAGTCAAGTGAACCCCACATTCTAATCAACTTAATCAAGTGAACCCCACATTCCAATCAACTTAGTCAAGTGAACCCCACATTCTATTTAGTCAAGTGAACCCCACATTCCAATCAACTTAGTCAAGTGAACCCCACATTCCAATCAACTTAGTCAATTGAATCTCACATTCTAATCAACTTAGTCAATTGAACCCCACACAACAATCAACTTAGTCAAGTGAACCCCACATTCTAATCAACTCAGTCAAGTGAACCCCACATTCCAATCAACTTAAACAAGTGAACCCCACATTCCAATCAACTTAATCAAGTGAACCCCACATTCCAATCAACTTAATCAATTGAACCCCACATTCTAATCAACTTAATCAAGTGAACCCCACATTCCAATCAAATTAGTCAATTGAACCCCACACAATAATCAATTTAGTCAAGTGAACCACACATTCTAATCAAGTTAGTCAAGTGAATCCCACATTCTAATCAACTTAGTCAAGTGAACCCCTCATTCTAATCAACTTAGTCAAGTGAACCCCACACACGAATCAACTTAATCAAATGAACCCCACATTCCAATCAACTTAATCAAGTGAACCCCACATTCGAATCAACTTAGTCAAGTGAACCCCACATTCTAATCAACTTAGTCAAGTGAACCCCACATTTCAATCAACTTAGTCAATTGAACCCCACATTCTAATCAACTTAATCAAGTGAACCCCACACAATAATCAACTTAGTCAACTGAACCCCACATTCTAATCAACTTAGTCAAGTGAACCCCACATTCCAATCAACTTAATCACGTGAACCCCACATTCCAATCAACTTAGTCAAGTCAACCCCACATTCTATTCAACTTAGTCAAGTGAACCCCACATTCTAATCAACTTAGTCAAGTGAACCACACACAATAATCAACTTAGTCAATTGAACATCACATTCCAATCAACTTAGTCAAGTGAACCCCACACAATAATCAACTTAGTCAAGTGAACCCCTCATTCTATTAAACTTAGTCAAGTGAACCCCACATTCAAATTAGTCAAGTGGACCCCACATTCCAATCAACTTAGTTAAGTGAACCCCACATTCCAATCAACTTAGTCAATTGAACCCCACATTCTAATCAACTTAGTCAATTGAACCCCACACAATAATCAACTTAGTCAAGTGAACCCCACATTCCAATCAACTTAGTCAAGTGAACCCCACATTCCAATCAACTTAAACAAGCGAACCCCACAATCCAATCAACTTAATCAAGTGAACCCCACATTCCAATCAACTTAATCAATTGAACCCCACATTCTAATCAACTTAATCAAGTGAACCCCACATTCCTATCAACTTAGTCAATTGAACCCCACACAATAATCAATTTAGTCAAGTGAACCACACATTCTAATCAAGTTAGTCAAGTGAACCCCACATTCTAATCAACTTAGTCAATTGAACCCCACACAATAATCAACTTAGTCAAGTGAACCCCACATTCAAATCAACTTAGTCAAGTGAACCCCACATTCCAATCAACTTAAACAAGTGAACCCCACATTCCAATCAACTTATTCAAGTGAACCCCTCATTCCAATCAACTTAATCAATTGAACCCCACATTCTAATCAACTTAATCAAGTGAACCACACATTCCAATCAACTTAGTCAATTGAACCCCACACAATAATCAATTTAGTCAAGTGAACCCCACATTCTAATCAACTTAGTCAACTGAACCCCACATTCCAATCAACTTAGTCAAGTGAACCCCACATTCCAATCAACTTAGTCAATTGAACCCCACATTCTAATCAACTTAGTCAATTGAACCCCACACAATAATCAACTTAGTCAAGTGAACCCCACATTCCAATCAACTTAGTCAAGTGAACCCCACATTCCAATCAACTTAAACAAGTGAACCCCACATTCCAATCAACTTAATCAAGTGAACCCCACATTCCAATCAACTTAATCAATTGAACCCCACATTCTAATCAACTTAATCAAGTGAACCCCACATTCCTATCAACTTAGTCAATTGAACCCCACACAATAATCAATTTAGTCAAGTGAACCACACATTCTAATCAAGTTAGTCAAGTGAACCCCACATTCTAATCAACTTAGTCAAGTGAACCCCACATTCTAATCAATTTAGTCAAGTGAACCCCACACACGAATCAACTTAATCAAGTGAACCCCACATTCCAATCAACTTAATCAAGTGAACCCCACATTCGAATCAACTTAGTCAAGTGAACCCCACATTCTAATCAACTTAGTGAAGTGAACCCCACATTCCAATCAACTTAGTCAATTGAACCCCACATTCTAATCAACTTAATCAAGTGAACCCCACACAATAATCAACTTAGTCAACTGAACCCCATATTCTAATCAACTTAGTCAACTGAACCCCACATTCCAATCAACTTAATCAAGTGAACCCCACATTCCAATCAACTTAGTCAAGTGAACCCCACATTCTAATTAGTCAAGTGAACCCCACATTCCAATCAACTTAGTCAAGTAAATCCCACATTCCAATCAACTTAGTCAATTGAACCTCACATTCTAATCAACTTAGTCAATTGAACCCCACACAACAATCAACTTAGTCAAGTGAACCCCACATTCTAATCAACTTAGTCAAGTGAACCCCACATTCCAATCAACTTCAACAAGTGAACCCCACATTCCAATCAACTTAATCAAGTGAACCCCACATTCTAATCAACTTAATCAAGTGAACCCCACATTCCAATCAAATTAGTCAATTGAACCCCACACAATAATCAATTTAGTCAAGTGAACCACACATTCTAATCAAGTTAGTCAAGTGAACCCCACATTCTAATCAACTTAGTCAAGTGAACCCCACATTCTAATCAACTTAGTCAAGTGAACCCCACACACGAATCAACTTAATCAAGTGAATTCCACATTCCAATCAACTTAATCAAGTGAACCCCACATTCCAATCAACTTAGTCAATTGAACCCCACATTCTAATCAACTTAGTCAAGTGAACCCCACATTCCAATCAACTTAGTCAATTGAACTCCACATTCTAATCAACTTAATCAAGTGAACCCCACATTCCAATCAACTTAATCAATTGAACCCCACATTCGAATCAACTTAATCAAGTGAACCCCACATTCCAATCAACTTAGTCAAGTGAACCCCACACACTAATCAACTTAATCAAGTGAACCCCACATTCCAATCAACTTAAACAAGTGAACCCCACATTCCAATCAACTTAATCAAGTGAACCCCACATTCCAATCAACTTAATCAATTGAACCCCACATTCCAATCAACTTAATCAATTGAACCCCGCATTCTAATCAACTTAATCAAGTGAACCCCACATTCCAATCAACTTAGTCAATTGAACCCAACACAATAATCAATTTAGTCAAGTGAACCACACATTCTAATCAAGTGAGTCAAGTGAACCCCACATTCTAATCAACTTAGTCAAGTGAACCCCACATTCTAATCATCTTAGTCAAGTGAACCCCACATACGAATCAACTTAATCAAGTGAACCCCACATTCCAATCAACTTAATCAAGTGAACCCCACATTCGAATCAACTTAGTCAAGTGAACCCCACATTCTAATCAACTTAGTCAAGTGAACCCCACATTCTAATCAGTCAAGTGAACCCCACATTCAAATCAACTTAGTCAAGTGAACCCCACATTCCAATCAACTTAGTCAAGTGATCCCCACATTCTATTCAACTTAGTCAAGTGAACCCCACATTCTAATCAACTTAGTCAAGTGAACCACACACAATAATCAACTTAGTCAATTGAACCTCACATTCCAATCAACTTAGTCAAGTGAACCCCACACAATAATCAACTTAGTCAAGTGAACCCCTTATTCTAATAAACTTAGTCAAGTGAACCCCACATTCAAATTAGTCAAGTGAACCCCACATTCCAATCAACTTAGTCAAGTGAACCCCCCATTCCAATCAAGTTAGTCAAGTGAACCCCACACAATAATCAATTTAGTCAAGTGAACCACACATTCTAATCAAGTTAGTCAAGTGAACCCCACATTCTAATCAACTTAGTCAATTAAACCCCACACAATAATCAACTTAGTCAAGTGAACCCCACATTCAAATCAACTTAGTCAAGTGAACCCCACATTCCAATCAACTTAAACAAGTGAACCCCACACAATAATCAACTTAGTCAAGTGAACCCCTCATTCCAATAAACTTAGTCAAGTGAACCCCACATTCAAATTAGTCAAGTGAACCCCACATTCCAATCAACTTAGTCAAGTGAACCCCACATTCCAATCAACTTAGTCAATTGAACCCCACATTCTAATCAACTTAGTCAATTGAACCCCACACAATAATCAACTTAGTCAAGTGAACCCCCACATTCCAATCAACTTAGTCAAGTGAACCCCACATTCCAATCAACTTAATCAAGTGAACCCCACATTCTAATCATCTTAGTCAAGTGAACCCCACACAATAATCAACTTAGTCAATTGAACCCCACATTCCAATCAAATTAGTCAAGTGAACCGCACACAATAATCAACTTAGTCAAGTGAACCCCACATTCTAATAAACTTAGTCAAGTGAACCCCACATTCTAATCAGTCAAGTGAACCCCACATTCAAATCAACTTAGTCAAGTGAACCCCACATTCCAATCAACTTAGTCAATTGAACCCAGCATTCTAATCAACTTAGTCCAGTGAACCCCACACAATAATCAACTTAGTCAAGTGAACCCCACATTCTAATCAACTTAGTCAAGTGAACCCCACATTCTAATCAACTTAAACAAGTGAACCCCACATTCTAATCAACTTAATCAAGTGAACCGCACATTCCAATCAACTTAATCAATTGAACCCCACATTCGAATCAACTTAATCAAGTGAACCCCACATTCCAATCAACTTAGTCAAGTGAACCCCACACACTAATCAACTTAATCAAGTGAACCCCACATTCCAATCAACTTAAACAAGTGAACCCCACATTCCAATCAACTTAATCAAGTGAACCCCACATTCCAATCAACTTAATCAATAGAACCCCACATTCCAATCAACTTAATCAATTGAACCCCACATTCTAATCAACTTAATCAAGTGAACCCCACATTCCAATCAACTTAGTCAATTGAACCCCACACAATAATCAATTTAGTCAAGTGAACCACACATTCTAATCAAGTGAGTCAAGTGAACCCCACATTCTAATCAACTTAGTCAAGTGAACCCCACATTCTAATCATCTTAGTCAAGTGAACCCCACATACGAATCAACTTAATCAAGTGAACCCCACATTCCAATCAACTTAATCAAGTGAACCCCACATTCGAATCAACTTAGTCAAGTGAACCCCACATTCTAATCAACTTAGTCAAGTGAACCCCACATTCTAATCAGTCAAGTGAACCCCACATTCAAATCAACTTAGTCAAGTGAACCCCACATTACAATCAACTTAGTCAATTGAACCCCGCATTCTAATCAACTTAGTCAAGTGAACCCCACACAATAATCAACTTAGTCAAGTGAACCCCACATTCTAATCAACTTAGTCAAGTGAACCCACATTCCAATCAACTTAAACAAGTGAACCCCACATTCTAATCAACTTAATCAAGTGAACCCCACATTCCAATCAACTTAATCAATTGAACCCCACATTCGAATCAACTTAATCAAGTGAACCCCACATTCCAATCAACTTAGTCAAGTGAACCCCACACACTAATCAACTTAATCAAGTGAACCCCACATTCCAATCATCTTAAACAAGTGAACCCCACATTCCAATCAACTTAATCAAGTGAATCCCACATTCCAATCAACTTAATCAACTTAGTCAATTGAACCCCACATTCCAATGAAATTAGTCAAGTGAACCGCACACAATAATCAACTTAGTCAAGTGAACCCCACATTCTAATCAACTTAGTCAAGTGAACCCCACATTCCAATCAACTTAGTCAATTGAACCCCGCATTCTAATCAACTTAGTCAAGTGAACCCCATACAATAATCAATTTAGTCAAGTGAACCACACTTTCTAATCAAGTTAGTCAAGTGAACCCCACATTCTAATCAATTTAGTCAATTGAACCCCACACAATAATCAACTTAGTCAAGTGAACACCACATTCAAATCAACTTAGTCAAGTGAACCCCACACAATAATCAATTTAGTCAAGTGAACCACACATTGTAATCAAGTTAGTCAAGTGAACCCCACATTCTAATCAACTTAGTCAATTGAACCCCACACAATAATCAACTTAGTCAAGTGAACCCCACATTCAAATCAACTTAGTCAAGTGAACCCCACATTCCAATCAACTTAAACAAGTGAACCCCACACAATAATCAACTTAGTCAAGTGAACCCCTCATTCCAATAAACTTAGTCAAGTGAACCCCACATTCAAATAAGTCAAGTGAACCCCACATTCCAATCAACTTAGTCAAGTGAACCCCACATTCCAATCAACTTAGTCAAGTGAACCCCACATTCCAATCAACTTA
This sequence comes from Crotalaria pallida, assembly GCA_037953625.1. Classification (NCBI taxonomy): domain Eukaryota; kingdom Viridiplantae; phylum Streptophyta; class Magnoliopsida; order Fabales; family Fabaceae; genus Crotalaria; species Crotalaria pallida. The sequence continues at coordinate 33,557,428 of CM075651.1, read as the reverse complement.
GTCAATTGAACCCCACATTCTAATCAACTTAGTCAAGTGAACCCCACATTCTAATAAACTTAGTCAAGTGAACCCCACATTCTAATCAGTCAAGTGAACCCCACATTCAAATCAACTTAGTCAAGTGAACCCCATATTCCAATCAACTTAGTCAAGTGAACCCCACACACGAATCAACTTAATCAAGTGAACCCCGCATTCCAATCAACTTAATCAAGTGAACCCCACATTCCAATCAACTTAGTCAAGTGAACCCCACATTCCAATCAACTTAGTCAATTGAACCCCACATTCTAATCAACTTAGTCAATTGAACCCCACACAATAATCAACTTAGTCAAGTGAACCCCACATTCCAATCAACTTAGTCAAGTGAACCCCACACACGAATCAACTTAATCAAGTGAACCCCGCATTCCAATCAACTTAATCAAGTGAACCCCACATTCTAATCATCTTAGTCAAGTGAACCCCACACAATAATCAACTTAGTCAATTGAACCCCACATTCCAATCAAATTAGTCAAGTGAACCGTACACAATAATCAACTTAGTCAAGTGAACCCCACATTCTAATAAACTTAGTCAAGTGAACCCCACATTCTAATCAGTCAAGTGAACCCCACATTCAAATCAACTTAGTCAAGTGAACCCCATATTCCAATCAACTTAGTCAATTGAACCCCGCATTCTAATCAACTTAGTCAAGTGAACCCCACACAATAATCAACTTAGTCAAGTGAACCCCACATTCTAATCAACTTAGTCAAGTGAACCCCACATTCCAATCAACTTAAACAAGTGAACCCCACATTCTAATCAACTTAATCAAGTGAACCCCACATTCCAATCAACTTAATCAATTGAACCCCACATTCGAATCAACTTAATCAAGTGAACCCCACATTCCAATCAACTTAGTCAAGTGAACCCCACACACTAATCAACTTAATCAAGTGAACCCCACATTCCAATCAACTTAAACAAGTGAACCCCACATTCCAATCAACTTAATCAAGTGAACCCCACATTCCAATCAACTTAATCAATTGAACCCCACATTCCAATCAACTTAATCAATTGAACCCCACATTCTAATCAACTTAATCAAGTGAACCCCACATTCCAATCAACTTAGTCAATTGAACCCCACACAATAATCAATTTAGTCAAGTGAACCACACATTCTAATCAAGTTAGTCAAGTGAACCCCACATTCTAATCAACTTAGTCAAGTGAACCCCACATTCTAATCAACTTAGTCAAGTGAACCCCACACACGAATCAACTTAATCAAGTGAACCCCACATTCCAATCAACTTAATCAAGTGAACCCCACATTCGAATCAACTTAGTCAAGTGAACCCCACATTCTAATCAACTTAGTCAAGTGAACCCCACATTCTAATCAGTCAAGTGAACCCCACATTCAAATCAACTTAGTCAAGTGAACCCCACATTCCAATCAACTTAGTCAATTGAACCCCGCATTCTAATCAACTTAGTCCAGTGAACCCCACACAATAATCAACTTAGTCAAGTGAACCCCACATTCTAATCAACTTAGTCAAGTGAACCCCACATTCCAATCAACTTAAACAAGTGAACCCCACATTCTAATCAACTTAATCAAGTGAACCCCACATTCCAATCAACTTAGTCAAGTGAACCCCACACACTAATCAACTTAATCAAGTGAACCCCACATTCCAATCAACTTAAACAAGTGAACCCCACATTCCAATCAACTTAATCAAGTGAACCCCACATTCCAATCAACTTAATCAACTTAGTCAATTGAACCCCACATTCCAATCAAATTAGTCAAGTGAACCGCACACAATAATCAACTTAGTCAAGTGAACCCCACATTCTAATCAACTTAGTCAAGTGAACCCCACATTCCAATCAACTTAGTCAATTGAACCCCGCATTCTAATCAACTTAGTCAAGTGAACCCCATACAATAATCAATTTAGTCAAGTGAACCACACATTCTAATCAAGTTAGTCAAGTGAACCCCACATTCTAATCAACTTAGTCAATTGAACCCCACACAATAATCAACTTAGTCAAGTGAACCCCACATTCAAATCAACTTAGTCAAGTGAACCCCACACAATAATCAATTTAGTCAAGTGAACCACACATTCTAATCAAGTTAGTCAAGTGAACCCCACATTCTAATCAACTTAGTCAATTGAACCCCACACAATAATCAACTTAGTCAAGTGAACCCCACATTCAAATCAACTTAGTCAAGTGAACCCCACATTCCAATCAACTTAAACAAGTGAACCCCACACAATAATCAACTTAGTCAAGTGAACCCCTCATTCCAATAAACTTAATCAAGTGAACCCCACATTCAAATTAGTCAAGTGAACCCCACATTCCAATCAACTTAGTCAAGTGAACCCCACATTCCAATCAACTTAGTCAATTGAACCCCACATTCTAATCAACTTAGTCAATTGAACCCCACACAATAATCAACTTAGTCAAGTGAACCCCACATTCCAATCAACTTAGTCAAGTGAACCCCACACACGAATCAACTTAATCAAGTGAACCCCACATTCCAATCAACTTAATCAAGTGAACCCCACATTCTAATCATCTTAGTCAAGTGAACCCCACACAATAATCAACTTAGTCAATTGAACCCCACATTCCAATCAAATTAGTCAAGTGAACCGCACACAATAATCAACTTAGTCAAGTGAACCCCACATTCTAATAAACTTAGTCAAGTGAACCCCACATTCTAATCAGTCAAGTGAACCCCACATTCAAATCAACTTAGTCAAGTGAACCCCACATTCCAATCAACTTAGTCAATTGAACCCCGCATTCTAATCAACTTAGTCAAGTGAACCCCACACAATAATCAACTTAGTCAAGTGAACCCCACATTCTAATCAACTTAGTCAAGTGAACCCCACATTCCAATCAACTTAAACAAGTGAACCCCACATTCTAATCAACTTAATCAAGTGAACCCCACATTCCAATCAACTTAATCAATTGAACCCTACATTCGAATCAACTTAATCAAGTGAACCCCACATTCCAATCAACTTAGTCAAGTGAACCCCACACACTAATCAACTTAATCAAGTGAACCCCACATTCCAATCAACTTAAACAAGTGAACCCCACATTCCAATCAACTTAATCAAGTGAACCCCACATTCCAATCAACTTAATCAATTGAACCCCACATTCCAATCAACTTAATCAATTGAACCCCACATTCTAATCAACTTAATCAAGTGAACCCCACATTCCAATCAACTTAGTCAATTGAACCCCACACAATAATCAATTTAGTCAAGTGAACCACACATTCTAATCAAGTTAGTCAAGTGAACCCCACATTCTAATCAACTTAGTCAAGTGAACCCCACATTCTAATCAACTTAGTCAAGTGAACCCCACACACGAATCAACTTAATCAAGTGAACCCCACATTCCAATCAACTTAGTCAAGTGAACCACACATTCTAATCAACTTAGTCAAGTGAACCCCACATTCTAATCAGTCAAGTGAACCCCACATTCAAATCAACTTAGTCAAGTGAACCCCACATTCCAATCAACTTAGTCAATTGAACCCCGCATTCTAATCAACTTAGTCAAGTGAACCCCACACAATAATCAACTTAGTCAAGTGAACCCCACATTCTAATCAACTTAGTCAAGTGAACCCCACACACGAATCAACTTAATCAAGTGAACCCCACATTCGAATCAACTTAATCAAGTGAACCCCACATTCGAATCAACTTAGTCAAGTGAACCCCACATTCTAATCAACTTAGTCAAGTGAACCCCACATTCTTATCAGTCAAGTGAACCCCACATTCAAATCAACTTAGTCAAGTGAACCCCACATTCCAATCAACTTAGTCAATTGAACCCCGCATTCTAATCAACTTAGTCCAGTGAACCCCACACAATAATCAACTTAGTCAAGTGAACCCCACATTCTAATCAACTTAGTCAAATGAACCACACATTCCAATCAACTTAAACAAGTGAACCCCACATTCTAATCAACTTAATCAAGTGAACCCCACATTCCAATCAACTTAGTCAAGTGAACCCCACACACTAATCAACTTAATCAAGTGAACCCCACATTCCAATCAACTTAAACAAGTGAACCCCACATTCCAATCAACTTAATCAAGTGAACCCCACATTCCAATCAACTTAATCAACTTAGTCAATTGAACCCCACATTCCAATCAAATTATTCAAGTGAACCGCACACAATAATCAACTTAGTCAAGTGAACCCCACATTCTAATCAACTTAGTCAAGTGAACCCCACATTCCAATCAACTTAGTCAATTGAACCCCGCATTCTAATCAACTTAGTCAAGTGAACCCCATACAATAATCAATTTAGTCAAGTGAACCACACATTCTAATCAAGTTAGTCAAGTGAACCCCACATTCTAATCAACTTAGTCAATTGAACCCCACACAATAATCAACTTAGTCAAGTGAACCCCACATTCAAATCAACTTAGTCAAGTGAACCCCACACAATAATCAATTTAGTCAAGTGAACCACACATTCTAATCAAGTTAGTCAAGTGAACCCCACATTCTAATCAACTTAGTCAATTGAACCCCACACAATAATCAACTTAGTCAAGTGAACCCCACATTCAAATCAACTTAGTCAAGTGAACCCCACATTCCAATCAACTTAAACAAGTGAACCCCACACAATAATCAACTTAGTCAAGTGAACCCCTCATTCCAATAAACTTAGTCAAGTGAACCCCACATTCAAATTAGTCAAGTGAACCCCACATTCCAATCAACTTATTCAAGTGAACCCCACATTCCAATCAACTTAGTCAATTGAACCCCACATTCTAATCAACTTAGTCAATTGAACCCCACACAATAATCAACTTAGTCAAGTGAACCCCACATTCCAATCAACTTAGTCAAGTGAACCCCACACACGAATCAACTTAATCAAGTGAACCCCACATTCCAATCAACTTAATCAAGTGAACCCCACATTCTAATCATCTTAGTCAAGTGAACCCCACACAATAATCAACTTAGTCAATTGAACCCCACATTCCAATCAAATTAGTCAAGTGAACCGCACACAATAATCAACTTAGTCAAGTGAACCCCACATTCTAATAAACTTAGTCAAGTGAACCCCACATTCTAATCAGTGAAGTGAAACCCACATTCAAATCAACTTAGTCAAGTGAACCCCACATTCCAATCAACTTAGTCAATTGAACCCCGCATTCTAATCAACTTAGTCAAGTGAACCCCACACAATAATCAACTTAGTCAAGTGAACCCCACATTCTAATCAACTTAGTCAAGTGAACCCCACATTCCAATCAACTTAAACAAGTGAACCCCACATTCTAATCAACTTAATCAAGTGAACCCCACATTCCAATCAACTTAATCAATTGAACCCTACATTCGAATCAACTTAATCAAGTGAACCCCACATTCCAATCAACTTAGTCAAGTGAACCCCACACACTAATCAACTTAATCAAGTGAACCCCACATTCCAATCAACTTAAACAAGTGAACCCCACATTCCAATCAACTTAATCAAGTGAACCCCACATTCCAATCAACTTAATCAATTGAACCCCACATTCCAATCAACTTAATCAATTGAACCCCACATTCTAATCAACTTAATCAAGTGAACCCCACATTCCAATCAACTTAGTCAATTGAACCCCACACAATAATCAATTTAGTCAAGTGAACCACACATTCTAATCAAGTTAGTCAAGTGAACCCCACATTCTAATCAACTTAGTCAAGTGAACCCCACATTCTAATCAACTTAGTCAAGTGAACCCCACACACGAATCAACTTAATCAAGTGAACCCGACATTCCAATCAACTTAGTCAAGTGAACCCCACATTCCAATCAACTTAGTCAATTGAACCCCGCATTCTAATCAACTTAGTCAAGTGAACCCCACACAATAATCAACTTAGTCAAGTGAACCCCACATTCTAATCAACTTAGTCAAGTGAACCCCACACACGAATCAACTTAATCAAGTGAACCCCACATTCCAATCAACTTAATCAAGTGAACCCCACATTCGAATCAACTTAGTCAAGTGAACCCCACATTCTAATCAACTTAGTCAAGTGAACCCCACATTCTAATCAGTCAAGTGAACCCCACATTCAAATCAACTTAGTCAAGTGAACCCCACATTCCAATCAACTTAGTCAATTGAACCCCGCATTCTAATCAACCTAGTCCAGTGAACCCCACACAATAATCAACTTAGTCAAGTGAACCCCACATTCTAATCAACTTAGTCAAGTGAACCCCACATGCCAATCAACTTAAACAAGTGAACCCCACATTCTAATCAACTTAATCAAGTGAACCCCACATTCCAATCAACTTAGTCAAGTGAACCCCACACACTAATCAACTTAATCAAGTGAACCCCACATTCCAATCAACTTAAACAAGTGAACCCCACATTCCAATCAACTTAATCAAGTGAACCCCACATTCCAATCAACTTAATCAACTTAGTCAATTGAACCCCACATTCCAATCAAATTAGTCAAGTGAACCGCACACAATAATCAACTTAGTCAAGTGAACCCCACATTCTAATCAACTTAGTCAAGTGAACACCACATTCCAATCAACTTAGTCAATTGAACCCCGCATTCTAATCAACTTAGTCAAGTGAACCCCATACAATAATCAATTTAGTCAAGTGAACCACACATTCTAATCAAGTTAGTCAAGTGAACCCCACATTCTAATCAACTTAGTCAATTGAACCCCACACAATAATCAACTTAGTCAAGTGAACCCCACATTCAAATCAACTTAGTCAAGTGAACCCCACACAATAATCAATTTAGTCAAGTGAACCACACATTCTAATCAAGTTAGTCAAGTGAACCCCACATTCTAATCAACTTAGTCAATTGAACCCCACACAATAATCAACTTAGTCAAGTGAACCCCACATTCAAATCAACTTAGTCAAGTGAACCCCACATTCCAATCAACTTAAACAAGTGAACCCCACACAATAATCAACTTAGTCAAGTGAACCCCTTATTCCAATAAACTTAGTCAAGTGAACCCCACATTCAAATTAGTCAAGTGAACCCCACATTCCAATCAACTTAGTCAAGTGAACCCCACATTCCAATCAACTTAGTCAATTGAACCCCACATTCTAATCAACTTAGTCAATTGAACCCCACACAATAATCAACTTAGTCAAGTGAACCCCACATTCCAATCAACTTAGTCAAGTGAACCCCACACATGAATCAACTTAATCAAGTGAACCCCACATTCTAATCATCTTAGTCAAGTGAACCCCACACAATAATCAACTTAGTCAATTGAACCCCACATTCCAATCAAATTAGTCAAGTGAACCGCACACAATAATCAACTTAGTCAAGTGAACCCCACATTCTAATAAACTTAGTCAAGTGAACCCCACATTCTAATCAGTCAAGTGAACCCCACATTCAAATCAACTTAGTCAAGTGAACCCCACATTCCAATCAACTTAGTCAATTGAACCCCGCATTCTAATCAACTTAGTCAAGTGAACCCCACACAATAATCAACTTAGTCAAGTGAACCCCACATTCTAATCAACTTAGTCAAGTGAACCCCACATTCCAATCAACTTAAACAAGTGAACCCCACATTCTAATCAACTTAATCAAGTGAACCCCACATTCCAATCAACTTAATCAATTGAACCCTACATTCGAATCAACTTAATCAAGTGAACCCCACATTCCAATCAACTTAGTCAAGTGAACCCCACACACTAATCAACTTAATCAAGTGAACCCCACATTCCAATCAACTTAAACCAGTGAACCCCACATTCCAATCAACTTAATCAAGTGAACCCCACATTCCAATCAACTTAATCAATTGAACCCCACATTCCAATCAACTTAATCAATTGAACCCCACATTCTAATCAACTTAATCAAGTGAACCCCACATTCCAATCAACTTAGTCAATTGAACCCCACACAATAATCAATTTAGTCAAGTGAACCACACATTCTAATCAAGTTAGTCAAGTGAACCCCACATTCTAATCAACTTAGTCAAATGAACCCCACATTCTAATCAACTTAGTCAAGTGAACCCCACACACGAATCAACTTAATCAAGTGAAGCCCACATTCCAATCAACTTAATCAAGTGAACCCCACATTCGAATCAACTTAGTCAAGTGAACCCCACATTCTAATCAACTTAGTCAAGTGAACCCCACATTCTTATCAGTCAAGTGAACCCCACATTCAAATCAACTTAGTCAAGTGAACCCCACATTCCAATCAACTTAGTCAATTGAACCCCGCATTCTAATCAACTTAGTCAAGTGAACCCCACACAATAATCAACTTAGTCAAGTGAACCCCACATTCTAATCAACTTAGTCAAGTGAACCCCACATTCCAATCAACTTAATTAATTGAAACCCACATTCGAATCAACTTAATCAAGTGAACCCCACATTCCAATCAACTTAGTCAAGTGAACCCCACATTCTAATCAACTTAGTCAAGTGAACCCCACACACGAATCAACTTAATCAAGTGAACCCCACATTCCAATCAACTTAATCAAGTGAACCCCACATTCGAATCAACTTAGTCAAGTGAACCCCACATTCTAATCAACTTAGTCAAGTGAACCCCACATTCTAATCAGTCAAGTGAACCCCACATTCAAATCAACTTAGTCAAGTGAACCCCACATTCCAATCAACTTAGTCAATTGAACCCCGCATTCTAATCAACTTAGTCCAGTGAACCCCACACAATAATCAACTTAGTCAAGTGAACCCCACATTCTAATCAACTTAGTCAAGTGAACCCCACATTCCAATCAACTTAAACAAGTGAACCCCACATTCTAATCAACTTAATCAAGTGAACCCCACATTCCAATCAACTTAGTCAAGTGAACCCCACACACTAATCAACTTAATCAAGTGAACCCCACATTCCAATCAACTTAAACAAGTGAACCCCACATTCCAATCAACTTAATTAAGTGAACCCCACATTCCAATCAAATTAATCAACTTAGTCAATTGAACCCCACATTCCAATCAAATTAGTCAAGTGAATCGCACACAATAATCAACTTAGTCAAGTGAACCCCACATTCTAATCAACTTAGTCAAGTGAACCCCTCATTCCAATAAACTTAGTCAAGTGAACCCCACATTCAAATTAGTCAAGTGAACCCCACATTCCAATCAACTTAGTCAAGTGAACCCCACATTCCAATCAACTTAGTCAATTGAACCCCGCATTCTAATCAACTTAGTCAAGTGAACCCCATACAATAATCAATTTAGTCAAGTGAACCACACATTCTAATCAAGTTAGTCAAGTGAACCCCACATTCTAATCAACTTAGTCAATTGAACCCCACACAATAATCAACTTAGTCAAGTGAACCCCACATTCAAATCAACTTAGTGAAGTGAACCCCACACAATAATCAATTTAGTCAAGAGTACCACACATTCTAATCAAGTTAGTCAAGTGAACCCCACATTCTAATCAACTTAGTCAATTGAACCCCACACAATAATCAACTTAGTCAAGTGAACCCCACATTCAAATCAACTTAGTCAAGTGAACCCCACATTCCAATCAACTTAAACAAGTGAACCCCACACAATAATCAACTTAGTCAAGTGAACCCCTCATTCCAATAAACTTAGTCAAGTGAACCCCACATTCAAATTAGTCAAGTGAACCCCACATTCCAATAAACTTAGTCAAGTGAACCCCACATTCCAATCAACTTAGTCAATTGAACCCCACATTCTAATCAACTTAGTCAATTGAACCCCACACAATAATCAACTTAGTCAAGTGAACCCCACATTCCAATCAACTTAGTCAAGTGAACCCCACACACGAATCAACTTAATCAAGTGAACCCCGCATTCCAATCAACTTAATCAAGTGAACCCCACATTCTAATCATCTTGGTCAAGTGAACCCCACACAATAATTAACTTAGTCAATTGAACCCCACATTCCAATCAAATTAGTCAAGTGAACCGCACACAATAATCAACTTAGTCAAGTGAACCCCACATTCTAATAAACTTAGTCAAGTGAACCCCACATTCTAATCAGTCAAGTGAACCCCACATTCAAATCAACTTAGTCAAGTGAACCCCACATTCCAATCAACTTAGTCAATTGAACCCCGCATTCTAATCAACTTAGTCAAGTGAACCCCACACAATAATCAACTTAGTCATGTGAACCCCACATTCTAATCAACTTAGTCAAGTGAACCCCACATTCCAATCAACTTAAACAAGTGAACCCCACATTCTAATCAACTTAATCAAGTGAACCCCACATTCCAATCAACTTAATCAATTGAACCCTACATTCGAATCAACTTAATCAAGTGAACCCCACATTCCAATCAACTTAGTCAAGTGAACCCCACACACTAATCAACTTAATCAAGTGAACCCCACATTCCAATCAACTTAATCAAGTGAACCCCACATTCCAATCAACTTAATCAATTGAACCCCACATTCCAATCAACTTAATCAATTGAACCCCACATTCTAATCAACTTAATCAAGTGAACCCCACATTCCAATCAACTTAGTCAATTGAACCCCACACAATAATCAATTTAGTCAAGTGAACCACACATTCTAATCAAGTTAGTCAAGTGAACCCCACATTCTAATCAACTTAGTCAAGTGAACCCCACGTTCTAATCAACTTAGTCAAGTGAACCCCACACACGAATCAACTTAATCAAGTGAACCCCACATTCCAATCAACTTAATCAAGTGAACCCCACATTCGAATCAACTTAGCCAAGTGAACCCCACATTCTAATCAACTTAGCCAAGTGAACCCCACATTCTAATCAGTCAAGTGAACCCCACATTCAAATCAACTTAGTCAAGTGAACCCCACATTCCAATCAACTTAGTCAATTGAACCCCGCATTCTAATCAACTTAGTCAAGTGAACCCCACACAATAATCAACTTAGTCAAGTGAACCCCACATTCTAATCAACTTAGTCAAGTGAACCCCACATTCCAATCAACTTAAACAAGTGAACCCCACATTCTAATCAACTTAATCAAGTGAACCCCACATTCCAATCAACTTAATTAATTGAAACCCACATTCGAATCAACTTAATCAAGTGAACCCCACATTCCAATCAACTTAGTCAAGTGAACCCCACACACTAATCAACTTAATCAAGTGAACCCCACATTCCAATCAACTTAAACAAGTGAACCCCACATTCCAATCAACTTAATCAAGTGAACCCCACATTCCAATCAACTTAATCAACTTAGTCAATTGAACCCCACATTCCAATCAAATTAGTCAAGTGAACCGCACACAATAATCAACTTAGTCAAGTGAACCCTACATTCTAATAAACTTAGTCAAGTGAAACCCACATTCTAATCAGTCAAGTGAACCCCACATTCAAATCAACTTAGTCAATTGAACCACGCATTCTAATCAACTTAGTCAAGTGAACCCCACACAATAATCAACTTAGTCAAGTGAACCCCACATTCTAATCAACTTAGTCAAGTGAACCCCACATTCCAATCAACTTAAACAAGTGAACCCCACATTCCAATCAACTTAATCAAGTGAACCCCACATTCCAATCAACTTAATCAATTGAACCCCACATTCGAATCAACTTAATCAAGTGAACCCCACATTCCAATCAACTTAGTCAAGTGAACCCCACACACTAATCAACTTAATCAAGTGAACCCCACATTCCAATCAATTTAGTCAAGTGAACCCCACACACTAATCAACTTAATCAAGTGAACCCCACATTCCAATCAACTTAAACAAGTGAACCCCACATTCCAATCAACTTAATCAAGTGAACCCCACATTCCAATCAACTTTATCAATTGAACCCCACATTCCAATCAACTTAATCAATTGAACCCCACATTCTAATCAACTTAATCAAGTGAACCCCACATTCCAATCAAATTAGTCAATTGAACCCCACACAATAATCAATTTAGTCAAGTGAACCACACATTCTAATCAAGTTAGTCAAGTGAACCCCACATTCTAATCAACTTAGTCAAGTGAACCCCACATTCTAATCAACTTAGACAAGTGAACCCCACACACGAATCAACTTAATCAAGTGAACCCCACATTCCAATCAACTTAATCAAGTGAACCCCACATTCGAATCAACTTAGTCAAGTGAACCCCACATTCTAATCAACTTAGTCAAGTGAACCCCACATTCCAATCAACTTCGTCAATTGAACCCCACATTCTAATAAACTTAATCAAGTGAACCCCACACCATAATCAACTTAGTCAACTGAACCCCACATTCTAATCAACTTAGTCAAGTGAACCCCACATTCCAATCAACTTAGTCAAGTGAACCCCAAATTCTATTCAACTTAGTCAAGCGAACCCCATATTCTAATCAACTTAGTCAAGTGAACCACACACAATAATCAACTTAGTCAATTGAACCTCACATTCCAATCAACTTAGTCAAGTGAACCCCTCACAATAATCAACTTAGTCAAGTGAACCCCTCATTCTAATAAACTTAGTCAAGTGAACCCCACATTCAAATTAGTCAAGTGAACCCCACATTCCAATCAACTTAGTCAAGTGAACCCCACATTCCAATCAACTTAGTCAATTGAACCCCACATTCAAATCAACTTAGTCAAGTGAACCCCACATTCCAATCAACTTAGTCAATTGAACCCCGCATTCTAATCAACTTAGTCAAGTGAACCCCACACAATAATCAACTTAGTCAAGTGAACCCCACATTCTAATCAACTTAGTCAAGTGAACCCCACATTCCAATCAACTTAAACAAGTGAACCCCACATTCTAATCAACTTAATCAAGTGAACCCCACATTCCAATCAACTTAATCAATTGAACCCTACATTCGAATCAACTTAATCAAGTGAACCCCACATTCCAATCAACTTAGTCAAGTGAACCCCACACACTAATCAACTTAATCAAGTGAACCCCACATTCCAATCAACTTAATCAAGTGAACCCCACATTCCAATCAACTTAATCAATTGAACCCCACATTCCAATCAACTTAATCAATTGAACCCCACATTCTAATCAACTTAATCAAGTGAACCCCACATTCCAATCAACTTAGTCAATTGAACCCCACACAATAATCAATTTAGTCAAGTGAACCACACATTCTAATCAAGTTAGTCAAGTGAACCCCACATTCTAATCAACTTAGTCAAGTGAACCCCACGTTCTAATCAACTTAGTCAAGTGAACCCCACACACGAATCAACTTAATCAAGTGAACCCCACATTCCAATCAACTTAATCAAGTGAACCCCACATTCGAATCAACTTAGCCAAGTGAACCCCACATTCTAATCAACTTAGTCAAGTGAACCCCACATTCTAATCAGTCAAGTGAACCCCACATTCAAATCAACTTAGTCAAGTGAACCCCACATTCCAATCAACTTAGTCAATTGAACCCCGCATTCTAATCAACTTAGTCAAGTGAACCCCACACAATAATCAACTTAGTCAAGTGAACCCCACATTCTAATCAACTTAGTCAAGTGAACCCCACATTCCAATCAACTTAAACAAGTGAAGCCCACATTCTAATCAACTTAATCAAGTGAACCCCACATTCCAATCAACTTAATTAATTGAAACCCACATTCGAATCAACTTAATCAAGTGAACCCCACATTCCAATCAACTTAGTCAAGTGAACCCCACACACTAATCAACTTAATCAAGTGAACCCCACATTCCAATCAACTTAAACAAGTGAACCCCACATTCCAATCAACTTAATCAAGTGAACCCCACATTCCAATCAACTTAATCAACTTAGTCAATTGAACCCCACATTCCAATCAAATTAGTCAAGTGAACCGCACACAATAATCAACTTAGTCAAGTGAACCCTACATTCTAATAAACTTAGTCAAGTGAAACCCACATTCTAATCAGTCAAGTGAACCCCACATTCAAATCAACTTAGTCAATTGAACCACGCATTCTAATCAACTTAGTCAAGTGAACCCCACACAATAATCAACTTAGTCAAGTGAACCCCACATTCTAATCAACTTAGTCAAGTGAACCCCACATTCCAATCAACTTAAACAAGTGAACCCCACATTCCAATCAACTTAATCAAGTGAACCCCACATTCCAATCAACTTAATCAATTGAACCCCACATTCGAATCAACTTAATCAAGTGAACCCCACATTCCAATCAACTTAGTCAAGTGAACCCCACACACTAATCAACTTAATCAAGTGAACCCCACATTCCAATCAATTTAGTCAAGTGAACCCCACACACTAATCAACTTAATCTAGTGAACCCCACATTCCAATCAACTTAAACAAGTGAACCCCACATTCCAATCAACTTAATCAAGTGAACCCCACATTCCAATCAACTTTATCAATTGAACCCCACATTCCAATCAACTTAATCAATTGAACCCCACATTCTAATCAACTTAATCAAGTGAACCCCACATTCCAATCAAATTAGTCAATTGAACCCCACACAATAATCAATTTAGTCAAGTGAACCACACATTCTAATCAAGTTAGTCAAGTGAACCCCACATTCTAATCAACTTAGTCAAGTGAACCCCACATTCTAATCAACTTAGTCAAGTGAACCCCACACACGAATCAACTTAATCAAGTGAACCCCACATTCCAATCAACTTAATCAAGTGAACCCCACATTCGAATCAACTTAGTCAAGTGAACCCCACATTCTAATCAACTTAGTCAAGTGAACCCCACATTCCAATCAACTTAGTCAATTGAACCCCACATTCTAATCAACTTAATCAAGTGAACCCCACACCATAATCAACTTAGTCAACTGAACCCCACATTCTAATCAACTTAGTCAAGTGAACCCCACATTCCAATCAACTTAGTCAAGTGAACCCCAAATTCTATTCAACTTAGTCAAGCGAACCCCATATTCTAATCAACTTAGTCAAGTGAACCACACACAATAATCAACTTAGTCAATTGAACCTCACATTCCAATCAACTTAGTCAAGTGAACCCCTCACAATAATCAACTTAGTCAAGTGAACCCCTCATTCTAATAAACTTAGTCAAGTGAACCCCACATTCAAATTAGTCAAGTGAACCCCACATTCCAATCAACTTAGTCAAGTGAACCCCACATTCCAATCAACTTAGTCAATTGAACCCCACATTCCAATCAACTTAGTCAAGTGAACCCCACATTCCTATCAACTTAGTCAAGTGAACCCCACATTCCAATCAACTTAAACAAGTGAACCCCACATTCCAATCAACTTAAACAAGTGAACCCCACATTCCAATCAAATTAGTCAAGTGAATCGCACACAATAATCAACTTAGTCAAGTGAACCCCACATTCTAATAAACTTAGTCAAGTGAACCCCACATTCTAATCAGTCAAGTGAACCCCACATTCAAATCAACTTAGTCAAGTGAACCCCACATTCCAATCAACTTAGTCAATTGAACCCCGCATTCTAATCAACTTAGTCAAGTGAAGTCCACACAATAATCAACTTAGTCAAGTGAACCCCACATTCTAATCAACTTAGTCAAGTGAACCCCACATTCCAATCAACTTAAACAAGTGAACCCCACATTCTAATCAACTTAATCAAGTGAACCCCACATTCCAATCAACTTAATCAATTGAACCCCACATTCGAATCAACTTAATCAAGTGAACCCCACATTCCAATCAACTTAGTCAAGTGAACCCCACACACCAATCAACTTAATCAAGTGAACCCCACATTCCAATCAACTTAAACAACTGAACCCCATATTCCAATCAACTTAATCAAGTGAACCCCACATTCCAATCAACTTAATCAATTGAACCCCACATTCCAATCAACTTAATCAATTGAACCCCACATTCTAATCAACTTAATCAAGTGAACCCCACATTCCAATCAACTTAGTCAATTGAACCCCACACAATAATCAATTTAGTCAAGTGAACCACACATTCTAATCAAGTTAGTCAAGTGAACCTCACATTCTAATCAACTTAGTCAAGTGAACCCAACATTCTAATCAACTTAGTCAAGTGAACCCCACACACGAATCAACTTAATCAAGTGAACCCCACATTCCAATCAACTTAATCAAGTGAACCCCACATTCGAATCAACTTAGTCAAGTGAACCCCACATTCTAATCAACTTAGTCAAGTGAACCCCACATTCTAATCAGTCAAGTGAACCCCACATTCAAATCAACTTAGTCAAGTGAACCCCACATTCCAATCAACTTAGTCAATTGAACCCCGCATTCTAATCAACTTAGTCAAGTGAACCCCACACAATAATCAACTTAGTCAAGTGAACCCCACATTCTAACCAACTTAGTCAAGTGAACCCCACATTCTAATCAACTTAGTCAAGTGAACCCCACACACGAATAAACTTAATCAAGTGAACCCCACATTCCAATCAACTTAATCAAGTGAACCCCACATTCCAATCAACTTAGTCAAGTGAACACCACACACTAATCAACTTAATCAAGTGAACCCCACAGTCTAATCAACTTAGTCAAGTGAACCCCACATTCTAATCAACTTAGTCAAGTGAACACCACATTCTAATCAACTTCGTCAAGTGAACCACACACAATAATCAACTTAGTCAATTGAACCTCACATTCCAATCAACTTAGTCAAGTGAACCCCACACAATAATCAACTTAGTCAAGTGAACCCCTCATTCTAATAAACTTAGTCAAGTGAACCCCACATTCTAATTAGTCAAGTGAACCCCACATTCCAATCAACTTAGTCAAGTGAACCCCACATTCCAATCAACTTAGTCAATTGAACCCCACATTCTAATCAACTTAGTCAATTGAACCCCACACAATAATCAACATAGTCAAGTGAACCCCACATTCTAATCAACTTAGTCTAGTGAACCCCACATTCCAATCAACTTAAACAAGTGAACCCCACATTCCAATCAACTTAATCAAGTGAACCCCACATTCCAATCAACTTAATCAATTGAACCCCACATTCTAATCAACTTAATCACGTGAACCCCACATTCCAATCAACTTAGTCAATTGAACCCCACACAATAATCAATTTAGTCAAGTGAACCACACATTCTAATCAAGTTAGTCAAGTGAACCCCACATTCTAATCAACTTAGTCAAGTGAACCCCACATTCTAATCAACTTAGTCAAGTGAACCCCACACACGAATCATCTTAATCAAGTGAACCCCACATTCCAATCAACTTAATCAAGTGAACCCCACATTCGAATCGACTTAGTCAAGTGAACCCCACATTCTAATCAACTTAGTCAAGTGAACCCCACATTCCAATCAACTTAGTCAATTGAACCCCACATTCTAATCAACTTAATCAAGTGAACCCGACACAATAATCAACTTAGTCAACTGAACCCCACATTCTAATCAACTTAGTCAACTGAACCCCACATTCCAATCAACTTAATCAAGTGAACCCCGCATTCCAATCAACTTAGTCAAGTGAACCCCACATTCTAATTAGTCAAGTGAACCCCACATTCCAATCAACTTAGTCAAGTGAACCCCACACACTAATAAACTTAATCAAGTGAACCCCACAGTCTAATCAACTTAGTCAAGTGAACCCCACATTCTAATCAACTTAGTCAAGTGAACCCCACATTCTAATCAACTTCGTCAAGTGAACCACACACAATAATCAACTTAGTCAATTGAACCTCACAATCCAATCAACTTAGTCAAGTGAACCCCACACAATAATCAACTTAGTCAAGTGAACCCCTCATTCTAATAAACTTCGTCAAGTGAACCCCACATTCTAATTAGTCAAGTGAACCCCACATTCCAATCAACTTAGTCAAGTGAACCCCACATTCCAATCAACTTAGTCAATTAAACCCCACATTCTAATCAACTTAGTCAATTGAACCCCACACAATAATCAACATAGTCAAGTGAACCCCACATTCTAATCAACTTAGTCAAGTGAACCCCACATTCCAATCAACTTAAACAAGTGAACCCCACATTCCAATCAACTTAATCAAGTGAACCCCACATTCCAATCAACTTAATCAATTGAACCCCACATTCTATTCAACTTAGTCAAGTGAACCCCATACACGAATCAACTTAATCAAGTGAACCCCCCATTCCAATCAACTTAATCAAGTGAACCCGACATTCGAATCAACTTAGTCAAGTGAACCCCACATTCCAATCAACTTAATCAAGTGAACCCCACAGTCTAATCAACTTAGTCAACTGAACCCCACATTCCAATCAACTTAATCAAGTGAACCCCACATTCCAATCAACTTAGTCAAGTGAACCCCACATTCTAATTAGTCAAGTGAACCCCACATTCCAATCAACTTAGTCAAGTGAACCCCACACACTAATCAACTTAATCAAGTGAACCCCACATTCTAATCAACTTAGTCAAGTGAACCCCACATTCTAATCAACTTAGTCAAGTGAACCACACACAATAATCAACTTAGTCAATTGAACCTCACATTCCAATCAACTTAGTCAAGTGAACCCCACACAATAATCAACTTAGTCAAGTGAACCCCACATTCTAATAAACTTAGTCAAGTGAACCACACATTCTAATCAAGTTAGTCAAGTGAACCCCACATTCTAATCAACTTAGTCAAGTGAACCCCACAATCTAATCAACTTAGTCAAGTGAACCCCACACACGAATCAACTTAATCAAGTGAACCCCACATTCCAATCAACTTAATCAAGTGAACCCCACATTCGAATCGACTTAGTCAAGTGAACCCCACATTCTAATCAACTTAGTCAAGTGAACCCCACATTCCAATCAACTTAGTCAATTGAACCCCACATTCTAATCAACTTAATCAAGTGAACCCCACACAATAATCAACTTAGTCAACTGAACCCCACATTCTAATCAACTTAGTCAACTGAACCCCACATTCCAATCTACTTAATCAAGTGAACCCCACATTCCAATCAACTTAGTCAAGTGAACCTCACATTCTAATTAGTCAAGTGAACCCCACATTCCAATCAACTTAGTCAAGTGAACCCGACATTCCAATCAACTTAGTCAATTGAACCCCACATTCTAATCAACTTAGTCAATTGAACCCCACACAATAATCAACTTAGTCAAGTGAACCCCACATTCAAATCAACTTAGTCAAGTGAACCCCACATTCCAATCAACTTAAACAAGTGAACCCCACATTCCAATCAACTTAGTCAAGTGAACCCCACACACTAATCAACTTAATCAAGTGAACCCCACAGTCTAATCAACTTAGTCAAGTGAACCCCACATTCTAATCAACTTAGTCAAGTGAACCCCACATTCTAATCAACTTCGTCAAGTGAACCACACACAATAATCAACTTAGTCAATTGAACCTCACATTCCAATCAACTTAGTCAAGTGAACCCCACACAATAATCAACTTAGTCAAGTGAACCCCTCATTCTAATAAACTTAGCCAAGTGAACCCCACATTCTAATTAGTCAAGTGAACCCCACATTCCAATCAACTTAGTCAAGTGAACCCCACATTCCAATCAACTTAGTCAATTGAACCCCACATTCTAATCAACTTAGTCAATTGAACCCCACACAATAATCAACATAGTCAAGTGAACCCCACATTCTAATCAACTTAGTCAAGTGAACCCCACATTCCAATCAACTTAAACAAGTGAACCCCACATTCCAATCAACTTAATCAAGTGAACCCCACATTCCAATCAACTTAATCAATTGAACCCCACATTCTATTCAACTTAGTCAAGTGAACCCCATACACGAATCAACTTAATCAAGTGAACCCCCCATTCCAATCAACTTAATCAAGTGAACCCGACATTCGAATCAACTTAGTCAAGTGAACCCCACATTCCAATCAACTTAATCAAGTGAACCCCACAGTCTAATCAACTTAGTCAACTGAACCCCACATTCCAATCAACTTAATCAAGTGAACCCCACATTCCAATCAACTTAGTCAAGTGAACCCCACATTCTAATTAGTCAAGTGAACCCCACATTCCAATCAACTTAGTCAAGTGAACCCCACACACTAATCAACTTAATCAAGTGAACCCCACATTCTAATCAACTTAGTCAAGTGAACCCCACATTCTAATCAACTTAGTCAAGTGAACCACACACAATAATCAACTTAGTCAATTGAACCTCACATTCCAATCAACTTAGTCAAGTGAACCCCACACAATAATCAACTTAGTCAAGTGAACCCCACATTCTAATAAACTTAGTCAAGTGAACCACACATTCTAATCAAGTTAGTCAAGTGAACCCCACATTCTAATCAACTTAGTCAAGTGAACCCCACATTCTAATCAACTTAGTCAAGTGAACCCCACACACGAATCAACTTAATCAAGTGAACCCCACATTCCAATCAACTTAATCAAGTGAACCCCTCATTCGAATCGACTTAGTCAAGTGAACCCCACATTCTAATCAACTTAGTCAAGTGAACCCCACATTCCAATCAACTTAGTCAATTGAACCCCACATTCTAATCAACTTAATCAAGTGAACCCCACACAATAATCAATTTAGTCAATTGAACCCCACATTCTAATCAACTTAGTCAAGTGAACCCCACATTCCAATCAACTTAAACAAGTGAACCCCACATTCCAATCAACTTAATCAAGTGAACCCCACATTCCAATCAACTTAATCAATTGAACCCCACATTCTAATCAACTTAATCAACTGAACCCCACATTCCAATCAACTTAGTCAATTGAACCCCACACAATAATCAATTTAGTCAAGTGAACCACACATTCTAATCAAGTTAGTCAAGTGAACCCCACATTCTTATCAACTTAGTCAAGTGAACCCCACATTCTAATCAACTTAGTCAAGTGAACCCCACACAACAATCAACTTAATCAAGGGAACCCCACATTCCAATCAACTTAATCAAGTGAACCCCACATTCGAATCAACTTAGTCAAGTGAACCCCACATTCTAATCAACATAGTCAAGTGAACCCCACATTCCAATCAACTTAGTCAATTGAACCCCACATTCTAATCAACTTAATCAAGTGAACCCCACACAATAATCAACTTAGTCAACTGAACCCCACATTCTAATCAACTTAGTCAAGTGAACCCCACATTCCAATCAACTTAATCAAGTGAACCCCACATTCCAATCAACTTAGTCAAGTGAACCCCACATTCTATTCAACTTAGTCAAGTGAACCCT
This sequence comes from Crotalaria pallida, assembly GCA_037953625.1. Lineage (NCBI taxonomy): Eukaryota > Viridiplantae > Streptophyta > Magnoliopsida > Fabales > Fabaceae > Crotalaria > Crotalaria pallida. The sequence goes on along the minus strand of CM075651.1, from coordinate 33,535,975 downwards.
ATACACGAATCAACTTAATCAAGTGAACCCCCCATTCCAATCAACTTAATCAAGTGAACCCCACATTCGAATCAACTTAGTCAAGTGAAGCCCACATTCGAATCAACTTAGTCAAGTGAACTGTAAGATCCATGAAGAATGTTTTGATAAATGCCAAAAGGTTTTGAACAAGCTTCAAGTGTGTTGATCAAGATCAAGCTCAATAAGCAACAACAAACATCAAGTTATGAAGAGAGATCCAACTCATGAAGACTTAGTTTGGTAGTTTATGTTTTATTGTTTTATCTTTTGCCTCACAAGTCTTTTAGTTTATGAGTTTGGGTAGAGTTTATTAGAGGGTAGTGAATCTCTTTTGATTGCATGATTATATCATATTTTGAGTATTCACTTTGCCTAAAATCAATAGGTGGCTTAAAGGTTTGAAAGAAAAGGTTTAGTTTTTGAGAAAACAAGTTTTAAGTGATTTTTAATGTTAATAATCGATTAAAAGATTTTGATAATTGATTAACAGTGTATTTTGAACTGAAAATCGATTAACAAAATTTTGATAATCGATTATCTGCACCTTTACTCGAGTATTTTTGGTCTCACTCGAGTGAAAATTATCTTGCTTTCGTATTACTCGATTAACACTTATTTTACTCGAGTAAACAGGGTCTGTAACTGTTTTAAATACGTTTTTCACTTCTCAAAAGCTATTCTAAGTTGCTCCAACTTTTGGGTATTCTATATAAACCTTTTCCTAATCATTTCTATCAACTAGAATCATTTTGATACACAATTTTACAAAGAATCAAAGCCACACTATTCTCTCTCACTCTCTCAAGATCAAAGCTTTCATTTTCATATTCTTTGATCAAGAACCTTGAATCTCTCATGTTGATCTTTTCATAGATTTTGAAAGAGATTCATAGGATTGTTATTTTGTTTTCATTTGAGTTGTAATCATTGCAAGAGGCAAACATTCTACAACATTGGAAGCCTTGATTTTGTGGAATCAAGCATAGTTCATTGGAAGTCTTGAAGAAGCATTTCATCAAGCACTTGGAAGCCTTGTTGAAGAACAAGCATTTGGAAGTCTTGTAGTAAAGCAAGCATTGGAAGTCTTGTTGAGGGGATTTGGCAAGCAAGAGAAGAGGTTAGATTAGATCATCAATAGGATTACAAGGCAAGGGTGTGGTATCTCTTGTAGGCTAGCAAGAAGGAAGTCTTGTGAGGCATTTACTTGTAATTTGAGAAACTCTAATTCCTCATAGTGAAGAATCTCTCTTGGTTGAAGAGGGAACTGGAGTAGCTTTCAAGTGGATGAAAGTGAACCAGGATAAATCACTGTGTCGTATCTCTAAACTCTCTACTCTTTACAATTCTTGTTATTAATTGTGTTCTTGATTGAAAACCTAGAAAAAGTGATTTTTCATAATTGATTAAATTGAATCTTTATTGTGCAAAATTGATAAAGGGAAAATCATTTTCATAACTAGGTTAATCAATAAGAATATTGGTGTTGATTGTTTCCGCTTAATCTCTGATATAATATTTGTTAATTGATTGATTTTCATTGGTTTTAATCGTTTAGATTTGTTTCTTGCGAAAATCTTTCAAAGTTTCTTTAACACCTATTCAACCCCCCTTCTAGGTGTTTTCCTAGTGTATCCTATTTGTTTCACCCACCGAGTGTAGTTTTCCAACAATTGGTATCAGAGCTCGGTCGAAAGACACGAGCATAGAGCTTTTTTGTTAAGATCCTTAAGGAAACTACAATGGGTTCTACGAATTCTTTTGGTGGTGAAGGTGCTTCAATAAATCGCCCTCCTATGTTTGGTGGAGAGGGTTATGGTTATTGGAAAATTAGGATGAAAATCTTTATAGAAGCCATAGATGTGAACATTTGGGAAGCCATTGAAAATGGTCCTTATATTCCCTCAAAAGATGTAGAAGGTGTGCTTACACTTACTCCCAAAGATAAGTGGACCGATGATGATAAAAGAAAAATTGAATATGATTTAAAAGCAAAGAATATCATCACCTCCGCTCTATCTTATGATGAGTTCTTTAGAGTCTCCCAATGTCGTGATGCCAAAGAAATGTGGGACACAATGCAAGTCACACATGAAGGCACTAGTGAAGTTAGGCGTGCTAGATTAAATTCTTTGATGCATGAATATGAATTGTTTCGTATGTTGCCTAATGAATCTATATGTTTTATGCAAAAACGTTTTACTCATATTGTTAATCATCTCATTGCTCTTGGTAAAACTTTCTTGAATTGTGAACTTGTTAACAAAGTTTTAAGATGTCTAAGTAGGGAATGGCAACCCAAGGTTACCGCAATTGTTGAATCAAAGGACTTGGACACAATGGACTTAGCAACACTTTTCGGAAAGTTACAAGAACATGAAATGGAGCTTCAACGTTTGCATAAACATGAAGAGTCGGATAAGTACAAAGAGAGAAAAGGAATTGCTCTTAAAGCTCAAAGGTCATATAAAAAGGAAGAGAGTTCCGATGATGATGATGATAATGAAAATTCCGATTCGGACATTGATGAAGAGGAGATGAAGCTTCTACTAAGAAAGTTCAATAAAATTCTAAGGAGAAAAGGAAGGTTGAACAAAGACAAAAGTAAAGAGAAGGATTCCCCACACTACAAGACAAAGACTTCAAAAGAAGGTGTAGTTTTCCATGAATGTGGAAAGCCCGGTCATCTCAAGTACTCATGCTCTAAGTATCTCAAGAAGAAGGAGAAAGAGAAGAAAAATGCAAAACACAAAAGGGAATACATAGTTTGGAATAGTGATGATGAACAAGACAAGAAAAGCACAACTAGTAGTTCTTCGGATGATGAAGATGCCGCTTGTCTCAACTTGATAGCTCAAGTACATGAAGAGGAAAGCTCAAATGATGAATCAAGTGAACAAAACTATGAAAGCAATGTAAGTCTTACTAAATCCGAAATTTATTCAAATTATGAAATGTTATATAATGCTTATGAATAAATGCATAAACAATTTAAGAAACTAGCTTTGAAAAACATTGAAAGGAAGAAGCTCATTTTGAAACATCAACAAGAGATTTTAGAACTTCAAAAACAAGTTGATGAGCTTAATCTTCAAAATGAAACTCTTGATCTTATATATGCTAGTTCTTCTTGTGATTGTGCTAGTAGATTGAATATTGTGGTTGATTGTGAGAATTGCAAGTTGCTTAAGGATGAAAATGCTATTTTGAAAAATAAGCTTGCAAGTTTCTCAAATGGTGATATTAGATTGCGCACATTGTTAAATTTTCAAAGAGAAAATTCAAACAAGTTTGGTTTGGGTTATACTAATGCTAAGAGTAAATCTCATAGAAATGTTGTTGATTTTTCTAAAGTTGATTTTTCAAATGCACCAACATGTTTCTATTGTGGTACTCATGGACATACTTCAAATGTGTGTTATATTAAAGTGCATGGTATACCTAAAGGAGATTTTGTTTGGATGAAAAAGGGTGAGAGTCCCTACACTAACAAAAATGGATCCAAAACCATTTGGATACTGTAATGTCCTAGACACAATGTTCAGAGTATAACCCTAGCTCAAGGGTATGGAAGACCTAAGAGCTAGAATACGGTCTGATGTTACTGTGTGATTTTGTTGGTATGCTAGCTATCCGGTTGGGATAACTAGGGTTTCCCTAATCACGAGTGTGTGCTAGTGTATGATTAGGGAGAAAGGACGTACCTGAGCCCCTAGCTGGAGACAGCTATTTATAGGGGGAGCGGTGTTGTACCCTATGGGCCTGTACGGAGGTCCAGTAGGGCTGACGTGTCCCTTTATAGGATAAGGGATGAGTCATTCATCCTTATCCTGTTAGCGATTAGTCTTATCTGGTTGGCGAGCTAGGCTCACGCGCCCTTAGCTTGGACTCTTTAAGGGAAGAGGTCCCTGTACTCGGTCCAGAGTCGTTAGGGTGGGTCCTATGGCATGTGCTCGGCCCAAAGATGCGTGACCCGACAGAATGAGAATTCTGGTCGGCCAGTGAGTATTCTGGTCGGCCGAGGGCGTTTTAGGGTAGACCGAGGGTCGGTCTACCACATAAGCCCCTTAGCTAGGTAAGACTTTTCGAGTCTTGAGCCGAGCTGAGAGTTCTTCGTATGTGACCTTCAAGGTGTCGAGGGTTAAGCTCGGTAGGGGATAATGAGTTCAGGACAGCTCACCCTGCCTCGCTGTCCCATTGACTGACTGAAAGGACGTTTGGATGTCCTTCTATGACACGTTCTGCCTTGTGTCAGAGGGGTCATGATGGTGCATGCTGCCTTTTGGGTTTTCGAGATGCTTCTTTCCATTAGTTGTGCGCCACGTGTCCTTTTAGTGGCGCGATGTAGGCTTTTGGGCTTTTGTGATTAGGCCCAAATTTTCAAACGTGGGGGGAAACAACCCCTTCAACTACTCTTTTCCTCCTTTTTTCATACTTTCCTTCAAACTCAGACTTCTGACACTCCTCTTCTCTCTGAAATTCGTCTCATTGGCTTTTGGATTATAATTTCCCTACGCCATTATTCTTCTGTTCTTGATTCCCCAGTTCGTTCGTGCCAGTTCTCATCTCCAATTCTTAGGTATTTTGATTTTCTTCTTCTGTTCCTGTTTTTCGCTTTTCTTTCCTTCTCTGCTGAATCATATTCTCCATAGGTTCTGGGTTTTTGGTTGCAGATTTTGTTCCTGTGTTTTAGTTTTCTGGGCTTATTTCTGGGTAAGTTTAGATTTCATTATGAGTATTAATTGGCTTCAGTACGAGGAGTGGTCTAAGATTCTGGGTTTGAGTGATCTTGAGGATTCTTCCTCTTCTTCTTCTTCTTCTTCGTCTTCCGATCTGGAGGTGCTGGACTTTCTGCCCTCACCCTTCCGCCATCGCATGGTAGATCTGATGGCCGAAGTACCACTATCAGTAGATTACCCTCGGAACCCCGAGGAGGAGGAAGGTAGGAAACTGTTGTATCAAGCGGCGAAAGAGCGGGCCCAACTATCCCGCCGCCCTTCGAACCGTTCCTGGGAGAAACCCTTCTGGGGAAAAGCTGTTAGGGTTAGGGGAAGGTGTAGCAGGCTCGGCTATAGGACTAATAAACCTAGGGCTAGGTTGTTTAAAAATCTTGATTTTATAGATTCTGACGCCGAGTATTCCCTTTCCCCAGGTATGGTTCGAAGGTGCGTCACACATCCTCAGGAGTTCCTTGTGCCTCCGAACTCTGTAGATTATGACTGGGTTGACTTGGAGGTGCTTGGAACCCCGTCGGCTTTGGTCAACAGTAATCTAAGTCATATCCGAGCCCACATACTCCCCTGCCCCATGGATAAAACTGGGACTTCTTATGCAATAAGCTCACCGGCAGCCAACGACCGAGTGTGTACGGCGATCGCCGCGGATCGCAAAGAGTTTTTCATGTATGAAGAAGTTGTCATTCGGCTGGGGGTGAAGTTGCCCTTTACTGAAATAGAAATAGAGCTGTTGCGTCGGTTACGCTTGGCTCCTACTCAACTACATCCTAGCGGTTGGGCCTTCATCCGAGCCTTTCAAAAGTTTTGCGAAGCTCAAAAGTTGACTTGCTCGCTCCGAGCGTTTCTATGGTTGTATATACCGCAAGTGAACATCTTCGAGAAGGGGTCGCGCCAAAGATTGTGGGTGTCGTTGAAAGCACGCAACGGACATGCCCTCTTCGATAAATTCACAGATTCATGGAAGACTTTTAAGCCTTTATACTTTAAGTATCAATTCGTCGGAAATGGGGACTGTTGGTTTATGGAGGGTGATCAGCCTCGGTTTCCGTTGTCTTGGTCACCCGATTTTTTTAACCGCAACCCCAAACTTTATCAGTATCAATATGAGTCCGAGCTATCTGTAGCCGAGAGGATCACTTGTGATACCTTCTTTTCCTATCTTAGACGGAATGGTCCAGTAGATATCAAGAAGATCATTCTTTTTCCCCAGGAGCTTATAAAAGCCGAGCTTGGTACATATATAATTTTTTTTTTTAACATTTGGATTCTTGGTTTTGCAGAAAAAATGGCTAAGGAAAACAAGGCTGTTGCTCGTATAAAGGAACTTGCTAAAGCAAAGGCGGCTGCTGGGTCAAGTGGTTTTCGGAGTGGAGACATGTCCTCGGAAGCCACTCGCTCGGTGACTGTCGCCGAAACTTGTCCCTCCGAGGTCGAGGTGGTGCAGGTTGTTCGTCCTTCACCGACAAAGGGGGGGGGGGGAAATAGCTACTGGAATCCCGCTGGTGCAAGTGGAAGGAAAGGAGGATGAAGAGGATCGGGTGCCTCTTGCCAAAAGGGCTAAGTTGGATAAAGGCAAAGGCAAGGCTGTGGAGGTGGTGAAGGCGAAGGTTGCCGACCTTCAAAGGACCAATCTGTGGTTCGATATGTCTGACTCGGACGAGGAGAGTGTTTGGGCTAGGAAGCTAAATGAGAAATTCATCGGCTTGGTTTATACGCCGAACGATGAAAAAAGGTTGTCGGATCAGACGGCAAGCACCTTAAGGTGCCATTGTGACCTTTTGGGCCGAAACATGCTGAGGGCCGCCAGCTATATGTTTCATTTAAGCAAAAATGCGGAAGACATCAGTGCCACCCTCTCGTCGGCTGAGAAAGAGAAGAGGAAAGCTGCTGCTGCTGAAACTAAAAATCTGCTAAGCCAAGTGAGGGAAAGTGAGGCAAATCTCCGAGCTCTAACGGAGGCAAACGCCGAGCTTCAAAGAAGATTTGACGCTTCGGAGAGAGCTCGGGAGACTGCTCTAAAGGCTCTGGAGGATATGGTTGGAAAGGATGCTGAGAAAGGAAGGTTGCTGCAGGCGGCCCAGGCGAAGCTGACTGAAGCTTGTCAAAGGGTTAACGAGCTGGAAGGTGTTGCTGGTCGTTTGACGAGGTCGGAGGCGGAAGTGACTAGGTTACAAGGGGAACTGGGCGAAGTGCAGAGGGAGTTGATCAAAACTCGTCGGAAGGCTTTGAAGCATAAGGTACTGGCTTGCAAGAACCACTTCAACTGGGATCATGGTGCTGTCGACTCTTTTGTGAATGCTGTCAAACAGTTAATGCTCTTGAACCCTGGAATCCGAGTGGTTGGGACTAGCCCATATTATGGGGTTGATGGTGATCGGATGATCGATTATCGTGATGATGCTGAAGTGGATTTATCAGCACCTAACCTGCCGAACCCCCTGGAGTTGGAGCAAAGTGAAGAAGACTTTGATGGGTCATCCATTGCCTTGTCCGAAGACGAGGATTAACTTCCTGGAGATGTATTTTGCTGTATTTTGCTGTGTAATTTGGTAATTTGAACTTTTTTTATATTTTGCAACATTGTTCTTGTAAGAAGCGAATCTTATTCTGTTCTTTATGATCTAGTATTGTGTTTTATCTCGTTATAAACTGTTGTTTTAGATTTCGAATCTCCGACCTATGGCCTAGGTGGGATCCTCGGTCCTCGGCACTACGAAACTGTTTTTAGTTTTTGGCCGGGCATCTCATTAAAGTACTTGCAATTGTTAGTTTATATGTCCTTGTTAGAAGGTCATGCATAAACATCCAAGTTTGCCTCGGTGGCGAGCCGAGGGGAAATGGATAGTACGTTAACAGTAAGAGAATACGAGAATTTAAAAGCTTCATCGAATTTCCTTGATCCGTTTGTAAACAGGAGTCAAATACAAAAAAGGATAATTAAGATCATGCTAAAGATAAATGACAGGAATTTAAAATGATAAAATTTCATCTTTGCAGACAGTGTTGTGGCTCCCATTTAGCTATAGTATGGTTTGAGCTTGGTGGCGTTCCAGGAGTTGTTCAACTGTTGGTTGGTTAGTGTTTCAAGTCTGTAGGCCCCCGAGCCTGTCTTCGAGATCACTCGGTAAGGACCTTCCCAGTTCTTAGCCAACTTCCATTCTCTTGAATTTTTCAGTCCAATGTCAGCTCGTCTAAGGACCAGGTCTCCCACAGCAAAACTCCTCGGAACCACCCATTTGTTGTACTCTCGGGATTGTCTTTCCTTAGCTTTTTTCTCTCGGTCCGAGGCTAGGGATCGGATTTCCTCGCTGAGGGTTAACTCTTCCTTTAACAAATCTTCGTTTACTTCTATTGGTCGCTCGGATATGCGGAAGGTAGGGATCCGAGTTTCAATAGGTAACAAAGCGTCACAACCGTAGGTTAGTCGGAACGGGGTTTCTCCTGTTGAGGTGTGTATGGTCGTTCTGATTGACCATAATACCTCGGGAAGGAGGTCAGCCCATGAACCCTCGGCATCCAACAATCTTTTCTTCAAACCGTCGATGATGGTTTTGTTCGCAGCTTCAGCCTGTCCATTGGTTTGCGGATGCTCGACGGATGAGAAGTGATGGGTAATATGGAAGTGGTTGACAAGTTCTTGAAAAACCTTAGCAGTGAATTGGGTACCGTTGTCGGTGACCAGGGTGTGTGGGACACCGAAACGGGTGATGATTTGTCTGAGAAAGAACTTTTGAATTTTGGCGGAGGAGATTGTAGCCAACGCCTCGGCCTCAATCCACTTTGTGAAATAGTCAACTGCGACCACCACAAATTTTAGCTGCCCCGGGGCTGTTTTGAATTTTCCTATGATGTCCATGCCCCACTGATAGAAGGGCCATGGTGCAATCATGGAATGTAGCTCCGTTGGGGGGCGTTGAAAAATATTTCCATGGAACTGACAGGAATCGCACTTTTTAACATGTTCCGAGGCGTCGCTGAGGAGTGTAGGCCAGTAGTAGCCCGCTCGGAGCACTTTGCGAGCCAATGCCTTCGCACCCACATGGTGGCTCGAGATTCCTTCATGAACCTCGGCCAGTACCAGATCAGCTTCCGCTCGGTCCAGACACCTTAGCATTGGGGAGTCTGTTCCCCGTTTGTACAAAATGTTGCCGACCATGGTGTATTGAGCCGCTTGTCTTACTATCTTCTTTCCATGGGAGGAGTCGGTAGGTAGGATTTGGAACTGGAGATACTGCTTAATGGGGTCCATCCAGCTGGTGGTTAGAGACACAGCTAAGATAACACTCGGCTGGTGAACAGTTTCTTGGATTAGGGTTTTGTTGTTCTCTGGTCCTTTAGTACTGGCGAGCTTTGACAGGATATCTGCACGGCTGTTAGAAGACCTAGGGATGTGGGTGATGGAGAATTGGGGAAAAAGATCTGTGAGAGCTTTGACTTGTTCTAGATATCTCTGAAGGATTGGTTCTTTGGCTTGGAATTCACCTTTGATTTGAGATACAACTAGCTGGGAATCACTGAAAACTTCAATTTCTGACGCCCCCATTTGATGGGCCATGCGCAAGCCGGCTATCACCGCTTCGTACTCTGCTTGGTTGTTCGAGGTGGGGAAGTCGAACTTGAGGGAGTACTCCACACAAATGCCAGCTGCGTTTTCAAGGATTATCCCTGCTCCTGCCCCCTTATTGTGGCTGGAGCCATCAACATAAATTTTCCATGGCTGGGAGGGGTTGGAATAAGTAGAATCTGATAGCTCTGAAACAAAATCTGCTAAAATCTGGGACTTGAGAGTTTTTCTTGGCTCGTAGGTGATGTCGAACTCAGATAGTTCAACAGACCACGACACCATCCTTCCAGCCAAGTCTGGTCGGTTGAGGACCTGCCTGATTGGCTGAGTTGTTCTGAGTACTACGGGGTGGTTCTGAAAGTACTGCCGGAGTCTCCTAGCAGCAATCACCAAAGCAAAGGCGAGTTTTTCAATTCTGGAATATCTTATCTCAGGCCCCTGGAGGGCCTTGCTGACAAAGTAGATGGGACGCTCGGTTCCCGAGTCGTCTCTGACCAAGACCGAGCTAACAGATGTTTCACTTACGGACAAATACAAAAACAGAGTTTCCCCTTCCCGAGGACTGGTGAGGACGGGAGGGGCCGAGAGATATTGCTTGAGCTCTGTAAACGCTTGTTCGCAAGAGTCGTTCCAATGGAAGTTCTTGTTTTTTCTGAGTAACTGGTACCATGGTAAAGCTTTCTTGGCTACTTGAGGGAGAAATCTGGAGAGGGCCGCCATCCGACCAGTTAGCCTTTGAACTTCTTTGACATTAGATGGGCTGTGCATGTTCAGAATAGCTTGACATTTCTCCGGGTTGGCCTCGATCCCCCTCTCCGAGAGCATGAAACCTAAAATGGTCCCGGCTGGGACCCCAAAGGTACACTTATCAGGGTTCAGGCGCATGTTAACTTTTCTGATTCTATCAAAAATAGCCACGAGGTCCCGAGGATGGTCCTCCTTCTTCTTACTCTTAGCTATCATATCATCAATGTACACCTCAAGAGTAGGTCCGATCATTCCCGAGAAGACCTTGTTCATCATACGCTGGTAGGTTGCGCCAGCGTTTTTCAACCCGAAAGGCATTACCGTGTAGCAGTAAGTTGCCCTTTCAGTGATGAAGGCCGTTTTCTCCTGATCAGGAGGGTACATCGGGATTTGATTATATCCTGAGTATGCATCCATGAAAGATAAGAGTTGGTAGCCAGATGAGTTGTCCACTAATTTGTCGATGATGGGGAGGGGGTACTGGTCCTTTGGGCATGCTTTGTTCAAATCGGTATAGTCGACGCACATGCGCCACTTCCCATTCGATTTCTTGACCATAACGGTGTTGGAGAGCCATTCCGAGTAGCTAACCTCCCTTATGAACCCGGCGGAAAGGAGCTCGGATACCTTTTGCTCTATCACTACCGCCTTTTCGGTGCCAACCCTTCTCTTCTTTTGGGCGACCGGTTTGGCGGTCGGATAAACACTGAGCCGATGACAGATCAAGTTCGGATCAATCCCCGGCATGTCTGCCGAGGTCCAAGCGAAAAGATCTTTATTCTTCTTTAAAAGCTCGAGCATTTCTGCTCGTATTTCTTCTGGAAGGTTGGTTCCTAGTTTCACCCTTCTGTCTGGTAGTTTTTCATCCAAAACAATGAACTCCCACTCTCCTTCAGGGGTAGGTCTTGAATCATCCAAATCGGACCTAACATCTAGATCCGTCAAGAGTACACTTCCCTTGTTCAAACTTAACTTTGGCTGGATTTGTTCTGGAATCTTGATCTTTGCCAAACTGGCATTGTAACACAGTCGAGCCTTCTCCTGCTCGGCTCGGATGGTAACTACAGTCCTGTCAGTACCTTCAAACTTCATAGCCAGATGGACCGTTGACACGACCGCGCCGAAGGCCTGCAAGCATGTCCTGCCAAGGATGGCATTGTATGCTGAAGGGCAATCGACGACGAGGAACTTGATAATCTCGGTTCTCGCCGAAGGGTGGTTCCCAAGGGTCACTGGCAGCTGGATGTGTCCCTTGGGAACCACTGCATCCCCAGTAAAGCTGATCAGCTTTCCCTCGAAGGGGGTCAGGTCCGAGTTTTTTAATTTTAGTGCTTCGAAAAGGTTTAGGAACATGATATCTGCCGAGCTACCTTGATCGACGAATACCCTGGCAACCTCGTAATTACCGATCAAAGCAGTGATGACCATAGGGTCGTTATGACCCGGGATCACCCCTTCAAGATCATCATCAGAAAAGCTAATGGGAATACTTTTTGTGGTTCTCTTTCGGATTGGATGGTTGTGAACTGCAAGGACTTGATTGATATATTTCTTTCTGTCGGACCGTTTCTCTCCTCCTCCCGCAAAACCTCCAGCAATGGTGTTGACTCGTAGGTTTTGCGGGGATTGATCCGTCATGGCAACCTCTACCATGGCCACTCGCTGCTGATTGGTTGGTTGTTGTTGGTTGGTGTTTTGATCGGCCTGCCTAGTTGACGGCCGACCATTCCTGTCAGGGGATGGAGTTCTTCTTCGAGTATGTCGGTCAAGTGCTTCCCGGACATATTGCTGTAACTTGCCGTCCCTGATTAACTGCTCGATCACATCCCTGAGCCAAGTGCATTCATCTGTCGTGTGCCCATACCCACCATGATACGAGCAAAATTTGGAGCGATCTTGCCGCTGGCTTCTCTTCAAGGGGGGTGGTCTTTCTATTGCTCGGAGGTCAGTCTGCATTGTTTCCTGCAGAATTTGGCTTCTTGGGACTGTGAGAGGGGTGTATTGCTCGAATTTCCCTCGGGGAGGTCCAAATCTCCTTTCCCCCCGGGGTCCCCTCCTTTGATCTTCCCTGCGGTCATCCCTTCTCTCGTCTCTTCTTGATCTCCCCTGGGAGGATGGCTCTCCCCGCTCGCCTCTGTCTCTGTTTCTTTGCCATTTGCTGAATTCTTCTAAGTTTATGAACTTAGTAGAACGATGTCTTAGCTCCGCCATATCCCTCGGCGGTTTGCCCACAAGTGAATTTTTGAAATCTCCGTTTTGGAGACCCTGAGTGAAGAGAAAGACTGCAAAGCTTGGTTCTAAGTTAGGCACGGTCCCTGCCTCCGAATGGAAACGTGAGAGATATTCCCGTAAAGGCTCTTCGGTCTGCTGCATAACGCCCGCTAGCGCGTGGTCGGACTTCGGCTAGACGCAACTAGCGGTGTACCTGTTCAGAAAAACTCTCTTCATCTCTGCCCAGGAGTTAATAGAGTTCCTGGGCAAGGCTGAGTACCACCTTAAGACGGGTGGTTGGAGAGTCATGGAAAAAGCTCTGCATTTCATCATGTCTCCACCGTCGTAAAAGTTCATAGCTCCTTCAAAAGACAAGATATGCTCCAAAGGGTCGGTTAACCCGTTATATTTGGAAACACTCGTTGGGCCGAGAAAGGCTGAGGGTGTCTCGTATGCCATGATTCTCGGAGTGAAGGGATGGCCAGGATGAGCAGTGTGGTCGGTTTCATATGTGTCCTCTAAGATTGGGTTTATGGGGGGTGGTGGAGGTAGAGTGGTGGTTGGGTGGGGGATCAGCTGAGTTGCTAACACCCCTCCGGCCACCGCCTGCATATGGAGCTGTTGGAGATCGGCGATGGCCTTTCCCTGTTGTTCTAGGATCTTAGCTTGTTGCTTAATGATTTCTTCCAACTGGCTCTCCCTTTGACCACGGGAGTGATCCCTATCATCTCCAGAAACACGGGCGTCGATGGATCGGCCTGATCCATGGTTTTGTGCATGATTGGGGTTAAGAGAATTTTGGTTCTGGGGGTTTGTTTGCCTGGAATGGACGGTGTAAGGACCACTGTGCGTGCGAGCTGGAACGGAGTGGTGGCTCCTGGCTGGAATTTGTCTTACTGATGGCATGCTGGGATGTGGAGGGTTTCTCCCATCGAGATCTCCGCCGTTGTCGCCACTGCCTTCTTGCAAACTCTGATGGTTTCGCCCTGCTTGGCGGTTTGCGCCACGCGATGTTGCGTTTCCTCGCGTCCCTACCATTTTGGGGTGGGAATAGCAGTTTACGGTTTCCCACAGACGGCGCCAATGTAATGTCCTAGACACAATGTTCAGAGTATAACCCTAGCTCAAGGGTATGGAAGACCTAAGAGCTAGAATACGGTCTGATGTTACTGTGTGATTTTGTTGGTATGCTAGCTATCCGGTTGGGATAACTAGGGTTTCCTTAATCACGAGTGTGTGCTAGTGTATGATTAGGGAGAAAGGACGTACCTGAGCCCCTAGCTGGAGACAGCTATTTATAGGGGGAGCGGTGTTGTACCCTATGGGCCTGTACGGAGGTCCAGTAGGGCTGACGTGTCCCTTTATAGGATAAGGGATGAGTCATTCATCCTTATCCTGTTAGCGGTTAGTCTTATCTGGTTGGCGAGCTAGGTTCACGCGCCCTTAGCTTGGACTCTTTAAGGGAAGAGGTCCCTGTACTCGGTCCAGAGTCGTTAGGGTGGGTCCTATGGCATGTGCTCGGCCCAAAGATGCGTGACCCGACAGAATGAGAATTCTGGTCGGCCAGTGAGTATTCTGGTCGGCCGAGGGCGTTTTAGGGTAGACCGAGGGTCGGTCTACCACAGATACCAAAAAGCAAAGCATGATTGTTTTGTAGGTATGATTGAAGAAGCAAATGAAGGTCTATACACATTTGATACAATTGACATTATTGATCTTCTTCAATTGGTATGAAGAAGAAAATCCTACAAATTGGTAACATTTGATATTATACAAATTGGTATTTTCAATTTGATATTGTTGGATATTGCTCATAGTTCTCTCAATTGGTATTATTTCTTATAATGTGATATTGTTTATACTATTGAGAAAATTCTATTGGTATCAATTTCTTACAATTGTTTTTCAATTAGTATCATGTTATTGGTATACAATTTGTTATAATTGATATCATTGAGTAATCATTAGATGATTATCATGCTTTGGTTGTTATATCTCATTAATCTCTCTATTTTGGCTTAGATCTTTTATTTCAATTGGTATATATTTCTTTTTGATAATGCCAAAGGGGGAGAAATATGATGTTTTGAAAAAGAGGAGATTTGTATTTGAAAGATTTTAAAAAGGGGAGAAATATTATCATTTTGGAGAAATAAAATAGTATGTTTGGAGAAAGGTTGTTTTGTTGTTTTTATGTAGGTTGAGCAACGTTGTTGAAGATAGGGGGAGAATCAAGCTTACTCAATTGGATTTCAAATGTCAAAAGCATTAATTAAGGGGGAGCAAGAGTCTCACCAAGTGATCAAATGGTTCAAGCATCAACAACTTCAATGAACTTCAAACGATTTCAAAACATGTTTGTCATTTTCAAAAAGGGGGAGATTGTAAGATCCATGAAGAATGTTTTGATAAATGCCAAAAGGTTTTGAACAAGCTTCAAGTGTGTTGATCAAGATCAAGCTCAATAAGCAACAACAAACATCAAGTTATGAAGAGAGAGCCAACTCATGAAGACTTAGTTTGGTAGTTTATGTTTTATTGTTTTATCTTTTGCCTCACAAGTCTTTTAGTTTATGAGTTTGGGTAGAGTTTATTAGAGGGTAGTGAATCTCTTTTGATTGCATGATTATATCATATTTTGAGTATTCACTTTGCCTAAAATCAATAGGTGGCTTAAAGGTTTGAAAGAAAAGGTTTAGTTTTTGAGAAAACAAGTTTTAAGTGATTTTTAATGTTAATAATCGATTAACAGATTTTGATAATTGATTAACAGTGTATTTTGAACTGATAATCGATTAACAAACTATTGGTAATCGATTATCTGCACCTTTACTCGAGTATTTTTGGTCTCACTCGAGTGAAAATTATCTTGCTTTCGTATTACTCGATTAACACTTATTTTACTCGAGTAAACAGGGTCTGTAACTGTTTTAAATACGTTTTTCACTTCTCAAAAGCTATTCTAAGTTGCTCCAACTTTTGGGTATTCTATATAAACCTTTTCCTAATCATTTCTATCAACTAGAATCATTTTGATACACAATTTTACAAAGAATCAAAGCCACACTATTCTCTCTCACTCTCTCAAGATCAAAGCTTTCATTTTCATATTCTTTGATCAAGAACCTTGAATCTCTCATGTTGATCTTTTCATAGCTTTTGAAAGAGATTCATAGGATTGTTATTTTGTTTTCATTTGAGTTGTAATCATTGCAAGAGGCAAACATTCTACAACATTGGAAGCCTTGATTTTGTGGAATCAAGCATAGTTCATTGGAAGTCTTGAAGAAGCATTTCATCAAGCACTTGGAAGCCTTGTTGAAGAACAAGCATTTGGAAGTCTTGTAGTAAAGCAAGCATTGGAAGTCTTGTTGAGGGGATTTGGCAAGCAAGAGAAGAGGTTAGATTAGATCATCAATAGGATTACAAGGCAAGGGTGTGGTATCTCTTGTAGGCTAACAAGAAGGAAGTCTTGTGAGGCATTTACTTGTAATTTGAGAAACTCTAATTCCTCATAGTGAAGAATCTCTCTTGGTTGAAGAGGGAACTGGAGTAGCTTTCAAGTGGATGAAAGTGAACCAGGATAAATCACTGTGTCGTATCTCTAAACTCTATACTCTTTACAATTCTTGTTATTAATTGTGTTCTTGATTGAAAACCTAGAAAAAGTGATTTTTCATAATTGATTAAATTGAATCTTTATTGTGCAAAATTGATAAAGGGAAAATCATTTTCATAACTAGGTTAATCAATAAGAATATTGGTGTTGATTGTTTCCGCTTAATCTCTGATATAATATTTGTTAATTGATTGATTTTCATTGGTTTTAATCGTTTAGATTTGTTTCTTGCGAAAATCTTTCAAAGTTTCTTTAACACCTATTCAACCCCCCTTCTAGGTGTTTTCCTAGTGTATCCTATTTGTTTCACCCACCGAGTGTAGTTTTCCAACATGAACCGCACATTCAAATCAACTTAGTCAACTGAACCCCACTTTCCAATAAACTTAGTCAATTGAACCCCTTATTCTAATCAACTTAATCAAGTGAACCCCACACAATAATCAACTTAGTCAAGTGAACCCCACATTCTAATCAACCTAGTCAAGTGAACCCCACATTCCAATCAACTTAATCAAGTGAACCCCACATTCTAATCAACTTAGTCAAATGAACCCCACATTCCAATCAACTTAGTCAAGTGAACCCCACAAAATAATCAACATAGTCAAGTGAACCCCACATTCTAATCAACTTATTCAAGTGAACCCCACACAATAATCAACTTAGTCAAGTGAACCCCACACAATAATCAATTTAGTCAAGTGAACCCCACATTCCAATCAACTTAGTCAAGTGAACCCCACATTCCAATCAACGTAGTCAAGAGAACCCCACACACTAATCAACTTAATCAAGTGAACCCCACATTCGAATCAACTTAGTCAAGTGAACCCCACATTCCAATCAACTTAGTCAAGTGAACCCCACAGTCTAATAAACTTAATCAAGTGAACCTCACACAATAATCAACATAGTCAAGTGAACCCCACACAATAATCAACTTAGTCAAGTGAACCCCACATTCCAATCAACTTAGTCAATTGAACCCCACATTCTAATCAACTTAGTCAAGTGAACCCCACATTCTAATCAACTTAGTCAAGTGAACCCCACATTCTAATCAACTTAGTCAAGTGAACCCCACACACGAATTAACTTAATCAAGTGAACCCCACATTCCAATCAACTTAATCAAGTGAACCCCACATTCGAATCAACTTAGTCAAGTGAACCCCACATTCTAATCAACTTAGTCAAGTGAACCCCACATTCCAATCAACTTAGTCAATTGAACCCCATATTCTAATCAACTTAATCAAGTGAACCCCACACAATAATCAACTTAGTCAAGTGAACCCCACATTCTAATCAACTTAGTCAAGTGAACCCCATATTCCAATCAACTTAATCAAGTAAACCCCACATTATAATCAACTTAGTCAAATGAACCCCACATTCCAATCAACTTAGTCAAGTGAACCCCACACAATAATCATCTTACTCAAGTGAACCCCACATTCTAATCAACTTATTCAAGTGAACCCCACACAATAATCAACTTAGTCAAGTGAACCCCAAAAAAAATTCAATTCAGTCAAGTGAACCCCACATTCCAATCAACTTAGTCAAGTGAACCCCACATTCCAATCAACTTAGTCAAGTGAACCCCACACACTAATCAACTTAATCAAGTGAACCCCACATTCTAATCAACTTAGTCAAGTGAACCCAAATTCTAATCAACTTAGTCAAGTGAACCACACACAATAATCAACTTAGTCAATTGAACCTCACATTCCAATCAACTTAGTCAAGTGAACCCCACACAATAATCAACTTAGTCAAGTGAACCCCACATTCTAATAAACATAGTCAAGTGAACCCCACATTCTAATCAGTCAAGTGAACCCCATATTCCAATCAACTTAGTCAAGTGAACCCCACATTCTAATCAACTTAGTCAATTGAACCCCACACAATAATCAACTTAGTCAAGTGAACCCCACATTCTAATCAACTTAGTCAAGTGAACCCCACATTCCAATCAACTTATACAAGTGAACCCCACATTCTAATCAACTTAATCAAGTGAACCCCACATTCCAATCAACTTAATCAATTGAACCCCACATTCTAATCAACTTAATCAAGTGAACCCCACATTCCAATCAACTTAGTCAAGTGAACCCCACACAATAATCTATTTAATCAAGTGAACCCCACATTCTAATCAAGTTAGTCAAGTGAACCCCACATTCTAATCAACTTAGTCAAGTGAACCCCACACAATAATCAACTTAGTCAAGTGAACCCCACATTCCAATCAACTTAGTCAATTGAACCCCACATTCTAATCAACTTAATCAAGTGAACCCCACACAATAATCAACTTAGTCAAGTGAACCCCACATTCTAATCAACATATTCAAGTGAACCCCACATTCCAATCAACTTAATCAAGTGAACCCCACATTCTAATCAACTTAGTCAAATGAACCCCACATTCCAATCAACTTAGTCAAGTGAACCCCACACAATAATCAACTTAGTCAAGTGAACCCCACATTCTTATCAACTTATTTATGTGAACCCCAAACAATAATCAACTTAGTCAAGTGAACCCCAAAAAAAAATTCAATTTAGTCAAGTGAACCCCACATTCCAATCAACTTAGTCAAGTGAACCCCACATTCCAATCAACTTAGTCAAGTGAACCCCACACACTAATCAACTTAATCAAGTGAACCCCACATTCTAATCAACTCAGTCAAGTGAACCCCATATAACAATCAACTTAGTCAAGTGAACCGTACATTCCAATCAACTTAGTCAAGTGAACCCCACATTCTAATCAACTTAGTCAAGTGTGTTGGAAACCAACAAGCGGGCTTAGCAATTACTAGAGGGGGGGGGGGGTGAATAGTAATATGGAAGCAACAGTGACTAATTTTCGGTGCAATTAAAAGATAATTGATCAAAAGCTTGTTTTTCTGAAACTGGGCAATTTACTCGAGTGAATTTAAAAACACTCGGGTGTTTTTCAGGTTTCTGAAAAACACTCGCGTGAAAATGAAGAACACTCGAGTGAAATGCTACGAAATACTCGAGTGAATTGAAAAACACTCGAGTGTTTTATGCAGAACAGAAAGGAGCAGTTTCAGAGAAATTTAGCAAAATGATTCAATTTCTTAAAGACTAATCCAGGGCAGATATAAATCAAAGTAGAGGGCAATTAAACTAAGTTAAAACAAGTTGAAAACAAGTTAATTGCAACCAATTGCTACTAGAATTATAAAAGCCCCTTTCTAGAGAACTTAGGGTTTGGTTTTACTTGAAAACTAAGAAAGCTATAAAAGAGAGAGACAACACCAATTTTATCCTGGTTCACACTCAATCTAGAGTGCTAATCCAGTCCCCCTAATCAAATTAGGAGTTTCTACTAGTGATCAAATTGTTAGAAATTACAAGGATAAATTGAGATTCCTCACTCAATCCTAACCCTTTTCAAGAGTGTACCAAACTCTTGAAATTTCTACCCCAACTTGATTTGGTGATGAAGAGTCCCTTCTTCTTAAGCTACTTGGAACCTCCAAGAGCCCACCAAGCTAAGAATCCTCTTAGTCTTTGTGCTTGAGAACCTCTCAAGGCTTGAGAAACTTGGATACCTCACCAAGTACTTGGATACCTCACCAAGATTTTCTAAACAAGCTAATGTGTTTGAGTGTTTGAGAATTTTACAACAAATAATTCTCTTACAAATGAAGCACACTCTCTTAACTCACTAAGACAAATAATAAAGATGAATGCTTGGTTGAGTTTAGAGAAAGGAAATGATTTTTAACACTTAAGAGAGAATGAAATCAATGAAGGATTGTAAGCTTGTTGTTCCAAATGAGGTCAACTCTTCAGAATATAAGTAAGGGGACAAAAGGGAAGGAAAAACCAAGTTGTTCTCCCTTTTTGTCCTCTTCTAACGTTTAAAAAATTTGCTGACAGACCTAAATCACTCGAGTCTTTTTGAAAACACTCGAGTGTTTTTGGTCAACTCTGATAGTGTTGCCTTTTTACTTTATCCAACGGCTATATTACTGAAAATTCATAAATCACTCGAGTGAATTGAGAATCACTCGAGTGAATTGCTCAATGTTGGAAAAATTAAGTTTTTCTAACATTGTTTTCAATTCTCTTCTCAAGTTTAATTGGTTTTAATCTCAACCTTTCATGCATAGTTATTGTTTGACCTTATGTGAGAATAAAAACCTAAACTACCCACTCTCATAAATAAAATAAAATACATCAAAATTAAATGAGAATGAATAAATAACTAAGCACTTGATCTTCTTTAATGTTGGGCTTGCATTCTTCACTTTAAGTCCATAATTTAATTACATTGTCATCATCAAAATTAATCTGCCTTAATCGGAGACTTGATTTTACAATCTCCCCCTTTTTGATGATGACAAAATAATTAAACCTCTAGCACTTGAGAGCTCCCCCTCAATCTAGGAACCTTTTTAACCTGTACAATCCAGAAAATGCCAAGCACAACGTAATACAATAATAAACATAATCAAGTGCTCATTGGTATCAGAGCAAGAGCATATATCATCAGAGTGTAAGCAAGAAAGCAGAAAAAATGCTCTTTCTCTTTAATCTCCTTTCTCCCCCTTTTTGTCATGATCAAAAAGATAACATTTTGGAAACAAGGTGGAGAATGAAGGATACCAATAGGAAAACTTTCCCTTTAAGAGTAAATAAGAAGCAAAATATGACTATGAAGCGATAAAAAAAACTTTAAAGAACATGAAAACCATGAAGAAAACATGATTAATGCACAAACATCATTAATCCACCATACACAAACCATAAAACATGAGTTTGAAAATAGGTACATCCAACTCCCAACAAAATTAACAAAAGTCTCAAAATAACTAAATAAAGTCATAAAGCATAAAATCTAGTGAAAACTAGAAGAAATTTTGAGAAATTGGGTTTTTTGGGGAGTTAGGGTTTTGGAAAGGGAATGATGAATTTGATGCTCAAAAACTTGATTTTGATGTGAAATAGGAGTAGAAATGAGTTTAGAAGATGAAATAGAGTTGAAATATGACTGATAACTGAGTTTAGAAAATCGCAGCAGCATCAGACTATAACTGATGAATTCACTCGAGTGAATTTTAAAACACTCGCGTGTTTTTCAGAAAACCTGAAAAACACTCGTGTGAAAATGAATTCACTCGCGTGTTGGCCGAAAGATGGATTTTCAGAAATCTGAAGTTCACTCGAGTGAAATGGGATTCACTCGCGTGTTTTGCATCAGACCTGCTCAAAAACTTTTCCAATTAAAATTGATTTAATTTTGAATTAAAATCACTCGAGTGATTTACGAAACACTCGAGTGTTTTTATCAGATATGCAGAAAAACTCAGTTTTGAAACACAAAAGCACAAAATCAAACACATTTAATGAACCCAATAGATAGGAGACATGATCACACACAATTAAAGACACAAATTTATAACATCTTCAAGGTAATTACAAACAAGTATCACCACACACTAAAGTTAGACACACTTGGTGATTTTCAAATGGCACAAATCAATTAGTTTATACTTGACTCCTCTAAAATACCAAGTTCCCTTCTTATATGATAGAAGGTATCCCTTGGCAAAGGTTTTGTAAAAATGTCCGCTAATTGATTTGTGGTACTTACAAATTCAATTGTGCAATCACCCTTTTGAACATGATCCCTTAGGAAATGATGTCTAATTTCAATGTGTTTAGTCCTTGAGTGATATACCGGATTCTTAGTTAGATTGATGGCACTCGTGTTATCGCATTTTAATGGAACACTTTCTAATTTTAAACCAAAATCCGATAATTGTTGTTTCATCCACAAGAGTTGAGCACAACAACTACCGGCGGCGATATATTCCGCTTCGGCGGTGGAAAGAGCAACACAAGCTTGCTTTTTAGAAAACCATGACACTAATGAACTTCCCAATAAATGGCAAGTACCACTAGTGCTTTTGCGATCAAGCTTGCATCCCGCAAAGTCGGAATCTGAATAGCCAACTAAACTAAGACTAGCATCCCTAGGATACCATAATCCGGTGTTAATTGTTCCTTTAAGATATTTAAAAATATGTTTAACCGCGGATAGGTGTGATTCTTTAGGATTAGCTTGAAAACGGGCACACATGCATACACTAAACATAATATCCGGTCTAGATGCGGTAAGATATAGAAGACTACTTATCATGCCCCTATATTTACTAACATCAACAGGTTTACCTATGTCATCCTTGTCTAGGTAGCATGATGTGCTCATGGGAGTGTATGCTTCTTTGCATTTGTCCATTCCGAATTTTCCAAGGAGCTCCTTGCAATATTTTCCTTGATGCACAAAAATCCCCTCCTTGACTTGCTTGATTTGAAGTCCTAGGAAGAACTTGAGCTCCCCCATCATGGACATTTCAAATTCCTTTTTCATCAAGTTAGAGAACTTTCTACACAAGGACACGTTAGTGGCACCAAAGATAATATCATCTACATATATTTGCACTAACAAAATGTCCTCTTTGGTTTTATAGATGAATAGGGTATTATCAACCTTTCCCCTTTGAAAGTCATTTTCTAATAAAAAGGTGCTTAATCGATCATACCAAGCTCTAGGAGCTTGTTTTAATCCATAAAGTGCCTTTTTCAATTTATAAACATGGTTTGGAAATTCATGACTTTCAAAACCGGGTGGTTGCTTAACATACACTTCTTCATTTATGAAACCATTCAAGAAAGCACTCTTGACATCCATTTGATAAAGAGTGAATTTCATTATTGATGCAAAGGCAAGCAAAATTCGGATTGCCTCAAGGCGAGCAACCGGAGCAAAGGTCTCATCATAATCAACACCTTCCTCTTGGTTGTACCCTTGGGCAACAAGTCTCGCTTTGTTTCTTATAATCAAACCGGATTCATCAAGCTTATTCTATAAATCCATTTTACACCAATTATGGTATGATCATTGGGTGTAGGCACTAGTTCCCAAACATCATTTCTAATAAATTGATTTAGTTCTTCTTGCATGGCCATAACCCAATGTTCATCCTTAATTGCATCTTTAATTGAATTTGGTTCGATTTGAGAAACAAAGGAAACAAAATGACAAATATTTTGAATTGACCTACGAGTTAACACTCCCTTTGAAAGGTCTCCTATGACATTGTCAATAGGGTGAGCTTTCACCGTTTTCCAAGCCGGATCAAGTTCATCCTTGATTTCTCCTTCATCCTTTGATTTTTCCATCTCTTTGTCAACATTGGAAATCTCAAGTCCATCATCACTACCATCACATAAAACACTATCTTCTTTCGAAGACTCATTAAAAACAACATGAATTGATTCTTCAATAGTCATAGTTCGTTTATTATAAACTCTAAAAGCTTTACTATGAGAAGAGTAACCAAAAAATATTCCCTCATCCGATTTAGAATCAAATTTTCCAAGTTGATCTTTTCCATTGTTTAAAATGTACACTTTGCATCCAAAAACATGGAAATGGGATATATTGGGTTTTCTACCTTTGTAAAGCTCATAGGGGGTTTTCTTTATCATGGGCCTAATTAAAATTCTATTCATTACATAACAAGCCGTATTAACGGCATCGGCCCAAAAGTATTGAGGTACTTGAGAATCATTTAACATGGTTCTAGCAAGTTCCTCTAGCACCCTATTTTTCCTCTCAACAACTCCATTTTGTTGAGGATGTAAGAACCTACAATCGGTGGTTGAAACAACTAGGAAACACTAGGAGAACACCTAGAAGGGGGGGTTGAATAGGTGTTAGATAAACCTTGAAAGATTTTCGCAAGAAACAAATCAAAACGATTAAAACAAATGATTTTCTTGAAATTTTCTTCTATTAATCGATTAACAAGTCAACTAATCAATTAATGCCGAATGATCAATTCAAACTAATCGATTAATGAAACCAATTACTCGATTAATCAATGTTAAAATTGAAAAATCACTTTTCAATCAAATATGAAAATCAATCAATTAACACATGTGATCAGAGATAAAGCCGAATTGATTAACACCAATATTCTTATTGATTACCTAGGTTATGAAAATGATTTTCCCCAAATCAATTTTGCACAATTAAGATTCAATTCAATCAATTATGAAAATCACTTTTTCTAGGTTTTCAACCAAGAACACAATTAATAACAAGAATTGTAAAGAGTAGAGAGTTTAGAGATACTACACAGTGATTTATCCTGGTTCACTTTCATCCACTTGAAAGCTACTCCACTCCCCTCTTCAACCAAGAGAGATTCTTCACTATGAGGAATTAGAGTTTCTCAAATTACAAGTAAATGCCTCACAAGACTCCCTTCTTGCTAGCCTACAAGAGATACCACACCCTTTCCTTGTAACCCTATTGATATCTAATCTAACCTCTTCTCTTTTGCTTGCCGATACCCCACAACAAGACTTCCAATGCTTTGAGATTCTTCAAAGACTTCCACTTGCTTGCTTCACTACAAGACTTCCAAGTGCTTGATGAAATGTCACACCAAGGCTTCCAATATAACTTTGCTTGATTCACAACCAAGACTTCCAATTGTTGTAGATAGCTTGCCTCTTGCAAAGATTACAACTCAAATGAAAACAAAATAACAATCCTATGAATCTCTTTCAAAAGCTATGAAAATATCAACATGAGAGATTCAAGGTTCTTGATCAAAGAATGTAAAAGTTAAAGCTTTGATCTTGAGAAAGTGAGAGAGAATAGAGTGGCTTTGATTCTTTGTAAAATGAATATCAAAATGATGGAATATGATCACAAAGGTTAGAAATAGGTTTATATAGAATAACCAAAAGTTAGGAATGGTTAGAAGTGCTTTTGATAAGTGAAAAACTCATTTAAAAACAGTAACAGCTCGTGTTACTCGAGTAGCCAAGTCATTACTCGAGTAACAAGTGTAATCAGTGTTCACTACTCGAGTAATCTGAGTTACTACTCGAGTATTTACGCAAGGCTTCAAAATTCTAATCGAGTAATCATAGCCTTAATCGAGTATTTGCGCAAGACTGCAAAATTCTACTCGAGTAAACAAGTGGCTAATCGAGTAGTCAGTTAAAAAAACACTTAAAAACTTGTTTTCTCAAAATCTAAACCTTTTCTTTCAAACCTTTAAGCCACCTATTGATTTTAGGCAAAGTGAATACTCAAAATATGATAAAATCATGACTATGAAAGAGATTCACTACCCTCTATATAACTCTACCCAAACTCATAAACTAAGAGACTTGTGAGGCAAAAGATAAAACAATAAAACATAAACTACCAAACTAAGTCTTCATGAGTTGGCTCTCTCTTCATCACTTGATGTTTGTTGTTGCTTGTTGAGCTTGAACTTGATCAACACATTTAAGCTTGTTCAAAACCTTTTGGCTTTTATCAAAACATTCTTCATGGATCTTACAATCTCCCCCTTTTTGAAAATGACAAACATGTTTTGAAGTTGTGAAGTTGTTGATGCTTGAACCATTTGATCACTTGGTGAGACTCTTGCTCCCCCTCAATTTATGCTTTTGACATTTGAAATCTAATTGAGATAAAATCTTGATTCTCCCCCTATCTCCAACAACTTTACTCAACCTACATAAAAACAACAAAACAAACCTTTCTCCAAAACAAAATATTATTTCTTTTCAAAACATACATTTCTCTTCAAAACATACATTTCTCCCCCTTTGGCATTATCAACAAGTAATATATACCAATTGAAATATAAAATACTAAGCCAAATATAAGAGAAACTATGTCATATATAGAGATATCTAAAACAAAATAGAGAAATTAATAACCATACTATCTCTATATCAAACATTTCTTCAATAGCATGATAATCATCTAATAATCACTCAATGATACCAATTGAAACAATTGTATACCAATTGTAATACTAATTGTAAGAATTTGATACCAATAGTATTTTCTCAAAAGTATAAACAATATCACATCAAGAGAAATAATACCACTTGTGACTAAACAAATACCAATTGTACAATATCAAATGTTACCAATTTGTAGGATTCTCTTCTTGATACCAATTGAAGATGTCCAACAATATCAATTGTGTCAACTTGTAGGACTTTTACTTGAGATTTGAAGAAATGTGTATAGACCTTCATTTGCATCTTCAATCATACCTACAAAAACAATCATGCTTTGCTTTTTGGTATCCAAATGGTTTTGGATCCATTTTTGTTAGTGTAGGGACTCTCACCCTTTTTCACCCAAACAAAATCTCCTTTAGGTATACCATGCACTTTAATATAACATACATTTGAAGTATGTCCATGAGTACCACAATAGAAACATGTTGGTGCATTTGAAAAATCAACTTTAGAAAAATCAACAACATTTCTATGAGATTTACTCTTAGCATTAGTATAACCCAAACCAAACTTGTTTGAATTTTCTCTTTGAAAATTTAACAATGTGCGCAATCTAATATCACCATTTGTGAAACTTGAAAGCTTATTTTTCAAAATAGCATTTTCATCTTTAAGCAACTTGCAATTCTCACAATCAACCACAATATTCAATCTACTAGCACAATCACAAGAAGAACTAGCATATATAAGATCAAGAGTTTCATTTTCAAGATTAAGCTCATCTACTTGTTTTTGAAGTTCTAAAATCTCTTGTTGATGTTTCAAAATGAGCTTCTTCCTTTCAATGTTTTTCAAAGCTAGTTTCTTAAATTGTTCTTGCATTTCTTCATAAGCATTATACAATATTACATATTTAAAAGAAATTTCGGATTTAGTAAGACTTACATCGCTTTCGTCGCTTTGTTCACTTGATTCATCATTTGAACTTTCCTCTTCATTTACTAGAGCTATCAAGTTGAGACAAGCGGCATCTTCATCATCCGAAGAACTATTTAATGTGCTTTTCTTGTCATCTTCATCATCACTATTCCAAACTATGTATGCCCTTTTAGTTTTCTTTTTTTTTCCTTCTTCTTAAGATACTTAGAGCATGAGTACTTGAGATGATCGGGCTTTCCACATTCATGGCAAACTATACCTTCTTTTGAAGTCTTTGTCTTGTAGTGTGGGGGATTCTTCTCTTTACTTTTGTCTTTGTTCAACCTTCCTTTTTTCCTTAGAATCTTATTAAACTTTCTTAGTAGAAGTTTCATCTCCTCTTCATCAATGTCCGAATCGGTATCTTCATTATCATCATCATCATCATTATCATCATCATCATCATCGGAACTCTCTTCCTTTTTATATGACCTTTTAGCTTTAAGAGCAATTCCTTTTCTTTCTTTGTACTTATCCGATTCTTCATGCATTTGCAAACGTCCAAGCTCCATTTCATGTTCTTGTAGCTTTCCGAAAAGTGTTGCTAAGTCCATGGTGTCCAAGTCCTTTGATTCAACTATTGCGGTAACCTTGGGTTGCCATTCCCTACTTAGACATCTTAAAACTTTGTTAACAAGTTCACAATTCAAGAAAGTTTTTCCAAGAGCAATGAGATGATTAACAATATGAGTAAAACGCTTTTGCATAAAACATATAGATTCATTAGGCAACATACGAAACAATTCATATTCATGCATCAAAGAATTTAATCTAGCACGCCTAACTTCACTAGTGCCTTCATGTGTGACTTGCAAGGTGTCCCACATTTCTTTGGCATCACGACATTGGGAGACTCTAAAGAACTCATCATAAGATAAAGCGGAGGTGATGATATTCTTTGCTTTTAAATCATATTGAATTTTCCTTTTATCATCATTGGTCCACTTATCTTTGGGAGTTAGGGTAAGCACACCTTCTACATCTTTTGAGGGAATATAAGGACCATTTTCAATGGCTTCCCAAATGTTCACATCTATAGCTTCTATAAAGATTCTCATCCTAATTTTCCAATAACCATAACCCTCTCCACCAAACATAGGAGGGTGATTTATTGAAGCACCTTCACCACCAAAGGGTACGAATCCCATTGTAGTTTCCTCAAGGATCTTAACGAAAAAGCTCTATGCTCGTGTCTTTCGACCGAGCTCTGATACCAACTGTAAGAACCTACAATCGGTGGTTGAAACAACTAGGAAACACTAGGAGAACACCTAGAAGGAGGGGTTGAATAGGTGTTAGATAAACCTTGAAAGATTTTCGCAAGAAACAAATCAAAACAATCAAAACAAATGATTTTCACAAAAATTCTTTAGCCTTAATCGATTAATGACATGAACTAATCGATTAATGCCTCTGTTAATGGATTAATCACTTTTCAATCAAATATGAAAATCAATCAATTAACACATATGATCAGAGATAAAGCGGAATTGATTAACACCAATATTCTTATTGATTACCTAGGTTATGAAAATGATTTTCCCCAAATCAATTTTGCACAATTAAGATTCAATTCAATCAATTATGAAAAATCACTTTTTCTAGGTTTTCAACCAAGAACACAATTAATAACAAGAATTGTAAAGAGTAGAGAGTTTAGAGATACTACATAGTGATTTATCCTGGTTCACTTTCATCCACTTGAAAGCTACTCCAGTCCCCTCTTCAACCAAGAGAGATTCTTCACTATGAGGAATTAGAGTTTCTCAAATTACAAGTAAATGCCTCACAAGACTCCCTTCTTGCTAGCCTACAAGAGATACCACACCCTTGCCTTGTAACCCTATTGATATCTAATCTAACCTCTTCTCTTTTGCTTGCCGATACCCCACAACAAGACTTCCAATGCTTTGAGATTCTTCAAAGACTTCCACTTGCTTGCTTCACTACAAGACTTCCAAGTGCTTGATGAAATGTCACACCAAGGCTTCCAATATAACTTTGCTTGATTCACAACCAAGACTTCCAATTGTTGTAGATAGCTTGCCTCTTGCAAAGATTACAACTCAAATGAAAACAAAATAACAATCCTATGAATCTCTTTCAAAAGCTATGAAAATATCAACATGAGAGATTCAAGGTTCTTGATCAAAGAATGTAAAAGTTAAAGCTTTGATCTTGAGAAAGTGAGAGAGAATAGAGTGGCTTTGACTCTTTGTAAAATGAATATCAAAATGATGGAATATGATCACAAAGGTTAGAAATAGGTTTATATAGAATAACCAAAAGTTAGGAATGGTTAGAAGTGCTTTTGATAAGTGAAAAACTCATTTAAAAACAGTAACAGCTCGTGTTACTCGAGTAGCCAAGTCATTACTCGAGTAACAAGTGTAATCAGTGTTCACTACTCGAGTAATCTAAGTTACTACTCGAGTATTTACGCAAGGCTTCAAAATTCTAATCGAGTAATCATAGCCTTAATCGAGTATTTGCGCAAGACTGCAAAATTCTACTCGAGTAAACAAGTGGCTAATCGAGTAGTCAGTTAAAAAAACACTTAAAAACTTGTTTTCTCAAAATCTAAACCTTTTCTTTCAAACCTTTAAGCCACCTATTGATTTTAGGCAAAGTGAATACTCAAAATATGATAAAATCATGACTATGAAAGAGATTCACTACCCTCTATATAACTCTACCCAAACTCATAAACTAAGAGACTTGTGAGGCAAAAGATAAAACAATAAAACATAAACTACCAAACTAAGTCTTCATGAGTTGGCTCTCTCTTCATCACTTGATGTTTGTTGTTGCTTGTTGAGCTTGAACTTGATCAACACATTTAAGCTTGTTCAAAACCTTTTGGCATTTATCAAAACATTCTTCATGGATTTTACAGAGGAGTCCTAGGTGCCGAATATTGGTGCTCAATTCCATGCTTATCACAAAATCTATCAAATTTATAGTTTTCAAATTCACCTCCATGGTCGGTTCAGATAATAATCACTTTTTGGTTTACTTGGTTTTGGGCAAGTTTAATATGGCGTTTAAAAGACTTGTAGGCCTCACTCTTAGCACTTAAAAATAATGTCCATGTAAATCTTGAATAATCATCAACAATCACCAAGGCATAGTAGTTGCCACCAAAGCTTTTAACTTGAGAAGGTCCAAACAAGTCCATGTGAAGCATTTCCAATGGTCTTGTTGTGGACACATCATTTTTGGAACTAAAATGATTTTTAGTTTGTTTGCACTTCTTGCAAGGAGTGCAATCACCTTTAATTTGAAAATTGAGCTTTGGTAAACCAACTACTAAGTCCTTGGATTGAAGTTTCTTAAGTTGATTTACATTAATGTGAGCGGTCCTACGATGCCATAACCAAGTATCACTATCTTTGCTAAATAAACATTTTGAAACTAAAGAAGTGATATTATTCAATTCAACCATGTAAGTGTTATTAGACCTTTTTCCAACAAATTTGATAGATTCATCTTTGTCACTTTTTATGAGACAATGAGTAGAGGTAAATAATACATGGTTACCAATATCACATAATTGACTAATGCTCAAAAGATTATGTTCTAATCCTTGAACATAAAGTACATTATCAATAACCAAGTTGGAAGAATTACCAATTTTACCTATACCAAGTATTTTGCCTTTGTTGTTGTCCCCATATGTGACATATCCCTTTTCCTTAGGAGTAAGCTCAATGAAGTGTTGCTTATCTCCCGTCATGTGCCTAGAACATCCACTATCAAGTATCCAAAGTTGCTTTCCGGTTCTTAGGCACACCTACAAGACACAATCACTTGCTCATTTTGGGTACCCAAATTATGTTGGGTCCCTTTTTGTTAGTCTTGGATGATTCTTCCTTCTTAATCCAAACATAAGTACCATTTTGAATTCCAAAATTTTTGATATGGCACTTATTGTTTGTATGTCCAAATTTTCCACAATAAAAGCAAGTTGGTTTCTTTGTAAAATCAATTTTTGAGAATGAACCAACCTCTTTATTTTTCTTTTTCTTGTGGACATATCCTAGACCGGTTTTGTTTGAATTGTTTCTAAGAGAACCAATCAACCGATCTAGGTTTCTATCACTTTTGTTAAAAGTGTTGAGTTTGATTTTTAAATCATTTACTTCCTTTTCAAGCTCACAACACTTTTTACAATGACTGATGGTATATGATTGATTTGCATTCTCACAAACATGACTAGAGTTAGCAAGTTCTAAGGATGCATTTTGGAGTTTCAAATCATTAATAGATTTTTCTAATTCATTGATTTCCTTTTGATACTCCAAAAGCTTCTTTCCTTTTTCTTTGTTAACTTTAGCAAGTCTTTCAAATTGAGTGAGCATTTCATTATATTCATTTAGCAAATCATCATAAGAAATAGTATGAGAAGAGGTGTAAGAATAATTAGATGATACCTCATCCTCACTCTCATTGTCATTTCTTTCACTACTTGAGGAGGCTTCATTGTCATTCTTGGCCATGAGGCATAGCTTGGCTTCCTCATCATCCGAACTACTTGAGGATGACTTGGAATCCTTTTCCGGTTCATCCCAAACAATGTAAGCTCTTTTCCCCTTGCCATCTTGAGTCTTCCTCTCATTCTTTCTCAAGTAGGTGGGACATTCCATTCTTATGTGTCCTATCCCACCACACTCATGACACTTCACAATTTCACTTGAGCTTTTGTTTCTTTGCTTGTTATCCTTGGATCTTTTGTCTTGAGGTCTCTTGTCCTTAGAGAATGATGAACTACCCTTTTTGCCTTTGAGGAATTTGTTGAACCTCTTGGAAAATAAACTAATGTCTTCCTCATTAAGAGCACGATCGGAGCCTTCACTTGAAGATTCATCTTCATCCTCTTTTGACATTTTGGTTGAGGCTTTTAGAGAGATGCTCTTCTTTTTCTTGTCCGAGTCTTCATTTAAGTGAAGTCTTGATAGTTCCATCTCATGTTCTTGGAGCTTCCCAAACAAGGTGGTCAAGTCCATAGATTTTACATCCTTAGCTTCCTTGATGGCGGTCACCTTAGGTTGCCATCTCCTATCAAGACATCTCAAGACTTTGTTAGTAGTTTCACCATCTCTAAATTCCTTTCCTAAGCCAATCAATTGGTTAACGATATGTGTGAACCTTGTTTGCATATCATTGATAGACTCATTAGGGAACATATGAAAGAGCTCATATTCATGAGTTAAAGCATTTAATCTTGAGTCTCTAACTTCACTAGTTCCCTCATGAGTAATTTGCAAGGTATCCCACATTTCTTTAGCCGATTGACATTGTGAAATCCTATGAAATTCATTTTTGGACAAAGCGGAGAAGATGATATTTATAGCTTTTAAATCATATGAAACTTTCTTTTTATCATCTTCATTCCAACTTGTCCTAGGAATAACAATGGCTTCACCATTAATCACTCTTCTAGGAATATAAGGACCTTTTTCAATTGCATCCCAAATATCGGTGTCTATTGCTTCTACAAACACTCTCATCCTAACCTTCCAATAAGAATTATCTTCACCATTGAAGAATGGAGGTCGGTTAAGAGACATAGACCCTTCTTGTTGATTGCTAGAGCCCATTTGTTTCCAAAAGGATCTTTTTCGAAAAAGCTTTTACGCTCGATCTTTCGACCGAGCTCTGATACCACTTGTTGGAAACCAACAAGCGGGCTTAGCAATTACTAGGGGGGGTGAATAGTAATATGGAAGCAACAGTGACTAATTTTCGGTGCAATTAAAAGATAATTGATCAAAAGCTTGTTTTTCTGAAACTGGGCAATTTACTCGAGTGAATTTAAAAACACTCGCGTGTTTTTCAGAAAACCTGAAAAACACTCGCGTGAAAATGAAGAACACTCGAGTGAAATGCTACGAAATACTAGAGTGAATTGAAAAACACTCGAGTGTTTTATGCAGAACAAAAAGGAGCAGTTTCAGAGAAATTTAGCAAAATGATTCAATTTCTTAAAGACTAATCCAGGGCAGATATAAATCAAAGTAGAGGGCAATTAAACTAAGTTAAAACAAGTTGAAAACAAGTTAATTGCAACCAATTGCTACTAGAATTATAAAAGCCCCTTTCTAGAGAACTTAGGGTTTGGTTTTACTTGAAAACTAAGAAAGCTATAAAAGAGAGAGACAACACCAATTTTATCCTGGTTCACACTCAATCTAGAGTGCTAATCCAGTCCCCCTAATCAACTTAGGAGTTTCTACTAGTGATCAAATTGTTAGAAATGACAAGGATAAATTGAGATTCCTCACTCAATCCTAACCCTTTTCAAGAGTGTACCAAACTCTTGAAATTTCTACCCCAACTTGATTTGGTGATGAAGAGTCCCTTCTTATTAAGCTCCTTGGAACCTCCAAGAGCCCACCAAGCTAAGAATCCTCTTAGTCTTTGTGCTTGAGAACCTCTCCAGGCTTGAGAAACTTGGATACCTCACCAAGTACTTGGATACCTCACCAATATTTTCTAAACAAGCTAATGTGTTTGAGTGTTTGAGAATTTTACAACAAATAATTCTCTTACAAATGAAGCACACTCTCTTAACTCACTAAGACAAATAATAAAGATGAATGCTTGGTTGAGTTTAGAGAGAGGAAATGATTTTTAACACTTAAGAGAGAATGAAATCAATGAAGGATTGTAAGCTTGTTGTTCCAAATGAGGTCAACTCTTCAGAATATAAGTAAGGGGACAAAAGGGAAGGAAAAACCAAGTTGTTCTCCCTTTTTGTCCTCTTCTAACGTTTAAAAAATTTGCTGACAGACCTAAATCACTCGAGTCTTTTTGAAAACACTCGAGTGTTTTTGGTCAACTCTGATAGTGTTGCCTTTTTACTTTATCCAACGGCTATATTACTGAAAATTCATAAATCACTCGAGTGAATTGCTCAATGTTGGAAAAATTAAGTTTTTCTAACATTGTTTTCAATTCTCTTCTCAAGTTTAATTGGTTTTAATCTCAACCTTTCATGCATAGTTATTGTTTGACCTTATGTGAGAATAAAAACCTAAACTACCCACTCTCATAAATAAAATAAAATACATCAAAATTAAATGAGAATGAATAAATAACTAAGCACTTGATCTTCTTTAATGTTGGGCTTGCATTCTTCACTTTAAGTCCATAATTTAATTACATTGTCATCATCAAAATTAATCCGCCTTAAACGGAGACTTGATTTTACAAAGTGAACCCCACACAATAATCAACTTAGTCAAGTGAACCCCACATTCCAATCAACTTAGTCAAGTGAACCCTACACAATAATCAACTTAGTCAAGTGAACCCCACATTCCAATCAACTTAGTCAATTGAACCCCACATTCTAATCAACTTAGTCAAGTGAACCCCACATTCTAATCAACTTAGTCAAGTGAACCCCACACACGAATCAACTTAATCAAGAGAACCCCACATTTCAATCAACTTAATCAAGTGAACCCCACATTCGAATCAACTTAGTCAAGTGAACCCCACATTCTAATCAACTTAGTCAAGTGAACCCCACATTCCAATCAACTTAGTCAATTGAACCCCACATTCTAATCAACTTAATCAAGTGAACCCCACACAATAATCAACTTAGTCAAGTGAACCCCACATTCTAATCAACTTAGTCAAGTGAACCCCACATTCCAATAAACTTAATCAAGTGAACCGCACATTCTAATCAACTTAGTCAAATGAACCCCACATTCCAATCAACTTAGTCAAGTGAACCCCACACAATAATCGACTTAGTCAAGTGAACCCCACATTCTAATCAACTTAGTCAAGTGAACCCCACATTCCAATCAACTTAAACAAGTGAACCCCACATTCTAATCAACTTAATCAAGTGAACCCCACATTCCAATCAACTTAATCAATTGAACCCCACATTCTAATCAACTTAATCAAGTGAACCCCACATTCCAATCAACTTAGTCAATTGAACCCCACACAATAATCAATTTAGTCAAGTGAACCCCACATTCTAATCAAGTTAGTCAAGTGAACCCCACATTATAATTGTAGGTTTCTATGTTTTGATGATATCAAATGTATTTCAAGCAACAACATTTCAACAAGGAAGCTACACTCATGAAGATTAGAATTAGGATTTATTTTAATTCTTAATCAATGTAATATTTTATTTTATTCAATGCATATCATGAGAGTGGGTAGCTTTAGGTGATCTTAATTAAGCTTATAATATTGTTTGATTAAGAGTGAAGAAAACTTAATCTTGATTAAAATAGCTCAAATTAAAGTAATTGTCAAAGTACATTTGAAAAGCTTTGTTTTTAATCAAAGTTTGTACTGGTTACTCGAGTAGCAAGTTTGGATTACTCGAGTAGTACATTTTTATACTGGTTACTCGAGTAGTAATTTTAGATTACTCGAGTATTACACTTTTACACTGGTTAATCGAGTAATGTGTTAACCATTACTCGAGTAACACGTACTATTTCAGAAAAATATAAAAAGATCTCATTTGTACTTGGACAAGGTTACAAACTCTTTCATAATTTTTCATATTGAGCAATATACTTTCATTTTTCAAGAGCTATTACAAAACTTTCTTTGAGAAATCAAGATTCAACAATTCTCTCTATTCTTCACTCAAGATCAATTCAATATTCTAAGTTTGATTTAGATCAAGATCTTTCTAGTTTTCAAGTGTGTGTTGAAGCTATTTGCAACAAGAGGTTGCACAATCAAGGATTCAACAAAGGTGAAGAATTTCACAAGTAAAGTCTTTGAAGTTTGTCAAAGCAAATTGGACAGGATTTGGTTGGAAGCATCTTCAACAAATCAAAAGAAGACGGACAAGGAATTCAATTGGGTTAGAACATCAAAGAGTTTGGTACACTCTTTGAGAGGGGTTAAGATAGGATAGCTTTGTGAGAAGTTGCATCTTAACATTGTAATTCTAACAATTGAATTGTCTAGTAGAAACTCTTTATCTTTTAGATAAAGGGGACTGGAGTAGCTCTCAGTGGTAGAGAGTGAACCAGGATAAATCATCGTCTTCATAGTTTTCTTTTCAAGTTTGCATTAATTCAAGAATAATTGAATTTAGGTTAGAATTGGGGTTTTTCATATCTTTGATTAATTGACCTAAATTGGTTGGTAAATTTACTTGTAAATTGTTCTAGTATACTTTCATAATTTGTTGAATCATCAAGGCATTGCGATTCTAAAAGAATTCTCATCAAAATCAGTTTTCATCATTTTTCTGCCCAGATTAATCGAGTAATTCGTTCATTAATCGATTAATATTTTTGTTACTTGCGGCATTATTCGAGTAACAATCTAATTACTCGAGTAGTTCAAAAGTGGCTTGAGGCATTAATCGATTAGGCTCTTTATTAATCGATTAGTCAGTGTAATTTTTGAAGAAAAATTCATTTTCTCAAAACCATTCTCTACGGTGATCGAAATATTTGTACTAAGGCTTTAATACTCTATTCACTCCCCCTCTAGACTATTTTGAGCCGCTTGTTGGTTTCCAACAAGTGGTATCAGAGCTCGGACGAAAAATCCGAGCCTTAACAAGCTTTTTCGAAAAGATCCTAATTTTTGGAAACAATGGGCTCAAATTTTCCTTTTGGTGGTGAAGGAGCTTCCATTAATCGCCCCCCACTATTCAATGGTGAGGGATACGCTTATTGGAAGGTCCGAATGAAAATTTTTATAGAAGCCATTGATATAGAAATTTGGAACGCTATAGAGAATGGACCTTTTATTCCTCAAACTAAAGTAAATGATGCTGTTTCTGCAAAACCAAAATCGAGTTGGTCGGATGATGATAAAAATAAAGTGCAATATGATTTAAAAGCGAAAAACATCATCACATTCGCTCTTTCATATGATGAGTTCTTTAGAGTGTCACAATGCACTGATGCAAAACAAATGTGGGACACACTACAAGTCACACATGAGGGCACGACTGAGGTTAGAAGTGTAGGATTCTCATGTTTTGATGCTAACAATCTCTCTCCAAGCAACAACATTGGCAACAAGCAAGCTACACCACATGAAGATTAGAATTAGGATTTTTATTAATTCTATTTCAATGTAATCTTTATTTTTATGCAATGCATCTCATTGGTGTGGGTAGCTTAGGTGATTTTAAGAATATTTAAATAATGTTTGATTAAGAGTGAAGATACTTTAAATCTTGATTAAATAGCTCTATTAAAAGTTTTCTGAAAATCCTTTTAGAAAAACCTTGTTTTTTATTCAGATTCTGATCAGTTTACTCGAGTAATGAGTATTGGGTCACTCGAGTAATTTATGTCATGACAGGTTAATCGAGTAATGGTTTACACATCACTCGAGTAACTTAATCTGACATGTTTTAATCGAGTGATGTTATATGGTTTACTCGAGTAATTCAATCAGTTTTTGGAAAATTATAAAAGGACTTAATTTTCTCTTTCACATAAGATACACATTCATTCTTACAATTTTCTATACACTTTTAAAAGCAATTCAAGAGCTATTTTACATCTTTCAAGAGCTATCAAGATTCAACAAAGAACTTTTCATTCTTCACTCTATTTCTCTCATTGTTCAAACATTCTTGAGATCATAGTTTTTGTTCTTAGTGGTTGTTGAAGATTTGCAATTTGTGATTGCATCATTGAAGTTTCAACACAAGTGAAGAATCTCACAAGGAAGACTTTGAGGATCAAATCAAAGCAAGAAAAGAGGATTGGTTGGAAGCATCTTCAATCAATTAGCAAGGAAATCTAGAATTCTCAAAAGGGGTAGATTAGATCAAAGTGTTTGGTACACACTTTGAGTTGGGTTTTAAGATAGGAGAACTAAGAATCTAGTTGCATCTTAAAACATTGTAAAATCTACATTTGAAGATTTCTAGTGAAGAATCTCTCTTGATTCAAGAGGGGACTGGAGTAGCTTTCAAGTGGGTGAAAGTGAACCAGGATAAATCCTTCTGTCTCTTTTATTTTCATTCCTTGTATTGCATTAATTCATTAACAATTGCATTTTTAGGTTAGAATTGGGGTTTTCTTAATTCTACTCAATTGATCTAAAATTGCATGTTAATATTACTTGAAATTGTTCATATTAATCATTCATAATTTGTTGAATCATCATAGCATTGTTATTCTTGAAGAACTCCATTGAAAACTGAGTTTTAATTGAATTTTACCCAGTTTACTCGAGTAAAGTTCTTGTCACTCGAGTAATCTGCTTTCAGTTTATGAACAATACTCGAGTAGGTTTTCTGTTACTCGAGTGATTTAAAAATAGCTTTCGTAATACTCGAGTGATTTGCTTAATACTCGAGTGAAATTATTTTTACTTGCGTATTACTCGAGTGAAGACTTGAGTTACTCGAGTAATCTGACTTGAATTTTTTAAGAAAATTTATTTTCATAAAACCATTCTCTTAGGTGGACGAAAAATCTGTAATAAGGCTTCAATATTCTATTCACCCCCCCTCTAGACTATATTGAGCCGCTTGTTGGTTTCCAACAAGTGGTATCAGAGCTCGGACGAAAAATCCGAGCCTTAAAAAGCTTTTTCGAAAAGATCCTTTTACTTGGAAACAATGGGCTCAATTTCAAATCCTTTTGGTGGTGAAGGAACTTCCATTAATCGTCCTCCACTATTTAGTGGTGAGGGTTATGCTTATTGGAAGGTCCGCATGAAAATTTTTATTCAAGCCATAGATATGGAAATTTGGAACGCCATAGAGAATGGACCTTTTGTTCCTCAAACGAAAGTAAATGATGTTGTTTCGATCAAACCACAATCGAGTTGGGACAATGATGATAAGAAGAAAGTTGCATTTGATTTAAAAGCTAAAAATATCATCACGTCCGCTCTTTCTTATGATGAGTTCTTTCGAGTATCTCAATGTGTTGATGCTAAACAAATGTGGGACACATTACAAGTCACACATGAGGGCACTTCGGAGGTTAGAAGGGCTAGGCTAAATACACTCATGCATGAATATGAACTCTTTCGTATGCTACCTAATGAAAACATAGGTGACATGCAAAAGCGGTTCACTCATATCATAAATCATCTTTCTGCACTTGGAAAAGTTATTACTAATGGTGAAGTTGTTAATAAAATTTTGAGATGTCTTAGCAGGGAATGGCAACCTAAGGTGACGGCCATTATGGAAGCTAGAGACGTGGATCAAATTGATTTAGCAACTCTATTCGGAAAGCTTCAAGAGCATGAAATGGAGCTTGGACGGTTATCCATGAATGAAGATGCCGATAGAAAGAAAAAGGGGATTGCTCTTAAATCAACTTCAAAATCTCTTAAGGCACAAGAGGAAAACTCTCAAGTGGATGACTCGGACTCCGATATAGATGATGAGACCCTTGGCTTGCTAGTTAAAAAGCTTGGTAGGTTCTTTAAGAGAAAGGGAAACTTTAATAAGAATAGACAAAGAGATTCTAAGGACTCTCAATCAAGAAATAAGACTAACAAGGATCACATCAAGTGTCATGGGTGTGGAAAGCTTGGTCACTATCGATCAAAATGCCCAACTCATTCTAAGAAGTCGGAAGGTGACAACTCTAAGT
This sequence comes from Crotalaria pallida, assembly GCA_037953625.1. Classification (NCBI taxonomy): domain Eukaryota; kingdom Viridiplantae; phylum Streptophyta; class Magnoliopsida; order Fabales; family Fabaceae; genus Crotalaria; species Crotalaria pallida. The sequence goes on along the minus strand of CM075651.1, from coordinate 33,496,663 downwards.
TCAACTCATCTAAAGGAAAAAGGGCTTACATAGTATGGGATGAAGAGGAGAGTCAATCAACATCTAGCTCATCGGATGATGAAGAACTTGCAAATCTATGTTTTATGACGAAGCTTGATGAAGAGGAATCTTCGAGCATTAAATCAAGAGAGTACGTCAATGAGGTAGATTATCTTTCCGATGCTAGTTCTAGCTCTAATTCTCCTTCATTCAATGAATTGTACAATGTGTATGTAGAGATGCATAAAGAGTTGAAGAAACTTGCTAAAATAAATGTTGAAAGAAAGAATTTCATAATGAAGCAACATGAAAAGATAATTGAAATTCAAAAAGATTTAGAAGAACTTAAGCTTCAAAATGAAACTCTTGAACTCATTTATGCAAACTCTACATGCAATTGTGAATTGAAATCAAATGAGACTCCTGTGAATTCAATGCTCCTAATTATGTGGATTATGTTTTGATGATGACAAAATAATTAACAAATCATGCCTTGAAGATATTGCAACATCAACATCAACAAGAAATCAAGAAAACAAGACAAGTGCCCAATCATTCTCAATCAAATATTAATTGTAAATTTCTAATTTATGTTGAGAGTGGTTGAGAGTGGGTAGAAATAGTTAGTCTCTTCTAGGAATAAATTTTTATATGATTATTAAGTTGAGATTGACCAAAATTAATACTTGAGAAGAAAAATAAAATTGAAAAATAATTTTTCCCACATCTGATCAAAATACTCGAGTATTTTGAGAAAGACTCGAGTATATACTCGAGTATTTATAGAAAAACTCGAGTATTTGTGCCAGGTCAGCAATTATGACCGTTAGTCTTGTTCGTGCACCAATTCACTCGTGACCGACCAAAAAGACTCGAGTTTTTACCAAAAGACTCGAGTATTTTTGTCCAGTCGGCAAAAAAAAATGAACGTTGGAGAGACTCAAAAACTTAATTGAGGGCATTTGAGTCTCATCCAACCCAAGAGAGTAATTCAGAACCTTATTGTAAAATTTCTCTTTGAATTTGTGCAAGAACAAACAAGACAACAAGATCATATTGATTCAAGCTTTCTTAATTTCCTCTTCTCAAGTGTTAATTCCCAAAAAGCTCAACTTCTCACTCATATTGTCATTTTATTCCAAGTTGAGTTTTAGGCCTCAATTCTTACATTGAGCTGTGCTTATTTGTGCTAATCCATTGTGAGATTAGTAATACACATACAAAAAGCTTGATTATTCAAAGTCTTGGATTGTTCCTAAGCAAACCCTAAGTGGCTTAGGGTGTTGGAAGTCTTGAGAGGTTCTCAAGCACAAGACTAGGAGGTTCCTAGCCCGGTGGAGTTTCTTGAAGGGAGTTCAAGGAAGCTTTGTGAAGAGTTCTTCAATCACCGGAATCAAATTGGGGTAGAAATCAAGAGTTTGGTACACTCTTGAAAGGGTTAGGTTGAGTGAGGCCATTCTCAAGCAATCCTTTGTAATTTCTAACAATTTGATTATTAGTAGAAACTCCTAAGTGATTAGGAGGACTAGATGTAGCTCATTGTTGGAGTGAACCAGGATAAAATTGCTTGAGTGTTGGTTTATTGCTTTTAATCTACTTTCTAGCTCAATAGACTTAAGTCATTTCAATCAATTAGGATTTATACAATTAGGTAGCAAGTTCAAGGAATCTTTGTGTTAAAAGTTATTTAGATTACTTGCTATTCTGTTGGATAAGTTCCTGTTTATTATTGAATTGATTTGAGTTAAATTGCTGAATTTTCGTTTCTGGTTTTTCTGCTATCTGAGAGTAAAAACTCGAGTTTTTCAGAAAAGACTCGAGTTGTTCATACTGAAAAACTCGAGTATTTCACAAAAGACTCGAGTCTTTTGTGTCTGATTCCAGAAAATTCAGTCTAAGCTCCATTCTTCAATTATCAATCGAAATATTTGGTATTAGTGCTTCAAAATACTATTCACCCCCCCTCTAGTATTTGCTTAGCCCGCTTGTTGGTTTCCAACAAGTGGTATCAGAGCTCGGTCGAAAGATCGAGTGTAACAACTTTTTCGAAAAAGATCCTTTTGGAAACTTAATGGGCTCTAGCAATAACTTTGGTGGAGAAGGAGCTTCAATAAACCGTCCTCCACTATTTAATGGTGAAGGATATGTTTATTGGAAAACTCGCATGAAAGTTTTTATTGAAGCAATTGATATGGATATTTGGGATGCAATTGAAAACGGTCCTTTCATTCCCAAAAAGAAAATAAATGATGAAATTGTTGAAATTCCAAGGAGTAGTTGGAATGATGATGAAAAGAGAAAAGTTTCATTTGATTTAAAAGCTAAAAACATCATCTTTTCGGCCTTATCCCATGATGAATTTTATAGAGTTTCCCAATGTAAATCGGCAAAAGAAATGTGGGATACTTTGCAAGTCACACATGAGGGAACAAGTGAGGTTAGAGATGCAAGATTGAATTCTCTAACTCACGAATATGAATTGTTCCACATGTTGCCAAATGAAACCATTAGTGACTTGCAAAGGCGATTCTCTCACATTGTTAATCATTTGATTTCCTTGGGAAAAGTATTTCGCAATGGTGAAACTACTAACAAAATTCTAAGATGTCTTGATAGGAGTTGGCAACCCAAGGTAACCGCCATCAAGGAATCTAGAGACATAAATAGCATGGACTTAGCCACTTTGTTTGGCAAACTCCAAGAGCATGAGATGGAGCTTACAAGACTTGGGATGCATGAGGAATCGGACAAAAAGAAAAAGGGCATAGCACTCAAAGCTTCAACTAAAGCTACAAAAGAAGTTGAAGAATGCTCTACAAGTGGAGATTCCGATGGTGAACCAAATCAAGAAGAATTTGGGATGTTTGTGAAAAGATTCAACAAATTTTTCAAAGGGAAGAAAGGTGGATCTTCATCCAATTTCAAGAGAACCAAAGACTCCAAACAAAGAGAAAAGAGTACCAATGATGGAGTTAAGTGTCATGAATGTGGAGGGGTTGGTCACATAAGAATGGAATGTGCCACATTCTTGAAGAAGAATGACAAGAAGACCCAAGAGACCAAAGGGAAGCGTGCATACATTGTTTGGGATGCACCGGAGAAGAGCAATGAATCATCTTCAAGTAGCTCCGGTGATGAAAATGCAAACCTTTGTCTCATGGCCAAGAACAATCATGAGTCCTCATCAAGAGCTAATCATGGCATGAGTGAAAGTGATGATGAGGTAACCTCTAGTTCTTCTTGTTCCTCTTCAAACTCCATTTCATATGATGATTTGCAAGAAGCCTACAATGAAATGTTAATTCAATTTAAAAGGCTTGCTAAAATTAATAAGGAAAAAGGAAAGAAAATTTTGGAGTTTCAACATGAAATTGATGAATTGCAAAAATCTATAAATGAGTTGAAACTTCAAAATGAATCCTTGGAACTTATTAATTCTAGTCATCAAAGTGATTGTGCAAATCATGAGGAGATTATCACTCCATGTGAGAGATGTGATGAACTTGAAAAAGAAGTGAAAGAATTGAAAAACAAACTCACAATCTCACATAGTGATAGAAACCTCAACCGGTTGTTGAACTCTCAAAGACATAATCACAACAAAACCGGTTTAGGATATGTTCATAAAAAGGACAAAAAGTACAAGGTGGTTGGAACATTTTCTAAGAAAAACTCATCAAAGAGACCAACTTGTACTTATTGTGGAAAAGTTGGACATATCAACATTGAGTGCCATATTAAGAAGTTTGAAATGAATAAGGGCACTTATATGTGGATTAAGAAGGGAGAAAGTCCCAACACTAACCCTAAGGGACCCAACATTGTTTGGGTACCCCAAATGAAAAGGTGATTTCATTTTGTAGGTGTGTCTTCGAACGGGAAAACAATTGTGGTATCTTGATAGTGGATGTTCGAAGCACATGACGGGAGATAAGCGGCACTTCATTGAGCTTACTCCAAAGGAAAAGGGTTATGTCACTTATGGGGACAACAACAAAGGCAAAATCCTTGGTATTGGTAAAATCGGAAACTCTTCAAACTTGATTATTGATAATGTGCTCTATGTTCAAGGATTAGAACATAATCTCTTGAGCATAAGCCAATTATGTGATGTTGGTAATCATGTAGTTTTTACCTCTACCCATTGCCTCATTAAAAGTGACAAAGATGAATCAATCAAATTTGTTGGTAGAAGGTCAAATAATACTTACTTAGTTGATTTGAACAAAGTCACTTCTTTGGTCTCTACTTGTTTAGTGAGCAAAGAAAATGACACTTGGTTATGGCATCGTAGGACCGCTCATATTAATGTAAACCAATTGAAGAAAATACAATCTAAAGATCTAGTAGTTGGTTTACCAAAGCTAAATTTTTCTATTGAAGGTGTTTGTTCTCCTTGCAAGAAATGTAAACAAACTAAAAACACCTTTGGATCAAAAATGGTGATGTCCACATCAAGGCCATTAGAAATGCTTCATATGGACTTGTTTGGACCATCACAAGTAAAAAGCTTTGGTGGCAACTATTATGCATTGGTGATTGTTGATGACTTCTCTAGGTTTACTTGGACTTTATTTTTAACTACTAAGAGTGAGACCTACAAATCTTTTAAACATCATGTCAAACTTTTGCAAAACCAAGTAAATCAAAAAGTAATTATTATTCGAACCGATCATGGTGGTGAATTCGAAAACCACAAATTTGATAGATTTTGTGCTAAAAATGGTATTGAGCATCAATTCTCCGCACCAAGGACTCCGGAACAAAACGGAGTGGTAGAGCGGAAAAATAGGGTGCTAGAGGAACTTGCTAGAACCATGTTAAATGATTCTCAAGTACCTCAATATTTTTGGGCCGATGCCGTCAATACGGCTTGTTATGTTTTAAATCGTATTTTGATAAGGCCCTCTTTGGATAAACCCCCTATGAACTTTACAAGGGAAGAAAGCCAAATATATCTCATTTTCATGTCTTCGGATGCCAAGTTTTTGTTTTAAATAATGGAAAAGAACACCTTGGCAAGTTTGATTCCAAATCCGATGAAGGCATATTTTTAGGCTATTCTTCTCATAGTAAAGCTTATAGAATTTTCAATAAAAGAACTTTAACTATTGAGGAATCAATTCATGTGGTTTTTAATGAGTCTTCAAAAGAAGATAGTGTTTTATGTGATGCTAGTGAAGATGGCATTGTCTTTTCAAAAGAAGAAAAAGAGAGAGAGAATTCAAAAATTGATGAAGGAGAAGTAAGGGAAGAACTTCCTCCAACTTGGAAATCGGTCAAGGCTCATCCTATAGACAAAGTCATAGGAGATATGTCAAAGGGAGTACTTACTCGTAGGTCTATTCAAAACATTTGCCACTATGTCTCATTTGTTTCTCAAATTGAACCCGATTCAATTAAAAAGGCCATTGAGGATGATCATTGGGTTCTTGCTATGCAAGAAGAATTAAACCAATTTGAAAGAAATGAAGTTTGGGATCTAGTCCCTAAACCCGATGATCATACCATAATTGGTACTAAATGGATTTATAGAAACAAACTTGATGAATCCGGGTTGATTATAAGAAACAAAGCTAGACTAGTAGCTCAAGGGTACAACCAAGAGGAAGGTATCGATTATGATGAGACCTTTGCTCCGGTTGCACGTCTTGAAGCAATCCGAATTTTACTTGCTTATGCTTCAATCATGAAATTCACTTTATATCAAATGGATGTTAAAAGTGCTTTCTTGAATGGGTTTATAAATGAAGAAGTGTATGTCAAACAACCCCCCGGTTTTGAAAATAGTGAATTTCCAAACCATGTTTATAAATTGAAAAAGGCACTCTATGGATTGAAACAAGCTCCTAGAGCTTGGTATGATCGATTGAGTTCCTTTCTATTAGAAAACAAGTTTCAAAGAGGGAAGGTTGATAATACATTATTTATTTATAAAACCAAGGATGACATTTTGTTAGTACAAATCTATGTTGATGATATCATTTTCGGTGCTACTAACGTGTCTCTTTGTAGAAAGTTTTCAAATTTGATGAAAAAGGAATTTGAAATGTCAATGATGGGAGAACTCAAGTTCTTCCTAGGCTTACAAATAAAGCAAGTCAAGGAGGGGATATTTGTGCATCAAGGGAAATATTGCAAAGAGCTCCTTGAAAAATTTGGATTGGACAAGTGCAAGGAAGCCTACACTCCAATGAGCACATCATGCTACCTAGACAAGGATGAACAAGGTACACCGGTTGATGTTAGTAAGTATAGGGGTATGATAGGTAGTCTCCTATATCTCACTGCATCTAGACCGGATATTATGTTTAGTGTATGCATGTGTGCTAGATTTCAAGCTAATCCTAAAGAATCTCACCTATCCGCAGTTAAACATATATTTAAGTATCTAAAAGGAACAATTAACACTGGTTTATGGTATCCTGCTGATGCCAATCTTTGTTTAGTTGGTTACTCGGATTCCGACTTCGCGGGATGCAAGCTTGATCGCAAAAGCACCAGTGGTACTTGCCATTTCTTGGGAAGTTCATTGGTGTCATGGTTTTCTAAAAAGCAAGCTTGTGTCGCTCTTTCTACCGCCGAAGCGGAATATATCGCAGCCGGTAGTTGTTGTGCTCAACTGTTATGGATGAAACAACAATTATCGGATTTTGGTTTGAAACTTGAAAATATTCCGATTAGATGCGATAACACGAGTGCAATCAATTTGACTAAGAATCCGGTGTATCACTCAAGAACTAAACACATTGAAATAAGACATCATTTTTTAAGAGATCATGTACAAAAGGGTGATTGCACAATTGAATTTGTTAGTACCACAAATCAATTAGCCGACATTTTTACAAAACCTCTACCAAGGGACACCTTTTATCATATTAGGAGAGAACTTGGTATTTTAGATGAAGCTAATATAGGCTAATTTCATTGTGTGTCATTTTTGGAAAATCACCATATTAGTCTTACTCTAATGTGTTATTGATTCTTAGTTAAATTGTCCTTGATGATATTTGAAATTGTATATGTTAATTGTGTGTGATTCTGTACTGTATTCCAAGTTGGTAGTGAAGCATTTGTGTTTGATTTGTGTTTGGTCTTTTAAAACTGAGTTTTTACTTTCTGTTCTGTCAAAATACTCGAGTTTTTCCAAAAACACTCGAGTATTTTAATTCAAAATTAAATCAGTTTTAAATTGAAAAAGTTTTTAATCAGGGTCTGATAAAAATACTCGAGTGTTTCTCACAACACTCGAGTCTTTATTAAAATACTCGAGTGTTTTTCAAAACACTCGAGTCTTTCGAAACCCCCAATTTTTGAACTTTCAGACCAAACTCGAGTATTTTCCAAAAACTCGAGTATTTTGCGTTTTCCTGAAAATTGAACTTTCGGACCAAAGTCGAGTTTTTCAATTTTTACTCGAGTTTTCTGGGGAAATCTGGGCTGAGTCATGAACGACTCGAGTATATTCTCAAACACTCGAGTGTTTTGTAACGAACAACTCGAGTATTGTTGAATATACTCGAGTATTTTGGCGAGTTTATATATTCTCCAGCCCCCACAAACTCGAGTTTCACGAACCCCTTTCTCTTCTCTCTCGGTTTTCTCATATCTCTCTCCTCAAAACTCCGTTTTTACTCAAATTTTTGCCAAATCTTACTAGTTTTACATCCTCTAATCACTTTTCTACCATTATTTCAACAAATTTCAACACTTTTCAACCTCAAATCCGTCACCCCCTTTTAAAACCCTAATTTCAAAAACTCCTATTTTCACATCAATTCATCTATGGCTTCTTCATCTGGCAAAGGAAAGAGAGTAAGGATTGCTGACTCATCTTCCGAGGAGGAAATTTCCGACTACTATCAAGAGGATGAACGCTTGGAAAGGATGGAAGGCTTTGCCACCAGAGAATTCGGAGTAATCACATGGATCAATAGTACTTTCCTTGAGAGTAAGGGTTTCCATTTTGTTACTAACCTTAGATATCAGAAACTGATTCAATTTCTGGAATTTCATGGACCTATATATCCTAGGTTAGTTAGAACATTCTATGCAAACCTTAGGCTAAAGGACAATGTCATAGAAACAATGGTTGACGGTGTTCGTTTTAAAATTAGCACTAAGGACCTCTTTGCAGCTTTTGGGACAACACGTCACGGGGACAATTCTCTAAAGGCCGATGCGGACGGCATTTTTCAAAGTTGTTTGCGCCCCGGTCGTGTATGGACCGAAGGAGTTAAGCATTCCTCATACATGACTGTCCAATCTAGGGTGTTGCATTATATTGTTTGTCATCAATTAGTGCCTCAAACCTCACCCAATTATGCCAAACCCACAAACAATGAACTTAGGCTTCTTAGTGCCATCCTGAACAATGAGAAGCTGAACTGGAGTCGCATAATTTTGGATAGAATGCTCCTTGCTGCTAAGTCTAAACACCCAAAAACCCTGCCCTATGCCATGCATGTTTGTTATCTGTTGAGTTACTTCAAGGTGCCTATCCCACGCAATGAAGAGAAAAAGACTCTTCATGTGAACCAGCATTGCCTCAACAAAGGCACCTTGAGTCACCAGGACATGGCATTCCATGAACCCTCTGGCCAATACTTGTACCGATCTGATATTGCTGAGTTAGAGAGGGTTGCAAATGTGGCAGCTCAACAAGGGATGAATGCCCATCAGATGGAAGAGGAAGCTGCTGCATTTGCCCAGGCTGAAGAAGGGGATCCTATTGATCAGATTAACTTTGATGACTTCGCTGGATCTCAATCTGGGTTTGACAACTCGGGCTGGAGAGAGAATGTGATCACACGTCTGGACACTTTAGATGGGAGAATGGACTCCCTTGTGCATGCTATGGACGCCCAGCGTGATGATTTTGTTAGCCTAGACACTAGGATGAGTGCAGAGTCTGCCATGTTTTATTCTCATTTGGATCAGCACTCGGCCTAGATTAATGCCCGCCTGGACCAGCAGTCAGGGGAGATGCACCGCCGGTTTGATGAGATGATGGCGGCCTTCTCTCGATTTTATCCTCCTCCAGATGATCCAGCTCCTTCCATGTTTTGATGCTGCTGCTTATGGATTTTCTATTTTAGTTTTCATTATGTTTTCATCATGTTGATCTTGTTGCATTTTCTGTATTTTGAGAACTTGGTGTTTTGCGACTTTGGGTTTATTAATTGCACCTTTGGTTTGGACCTTTTATGATGTTTTTATGATAATGATTTTGGTTTTCATTCTGATGTTTGTGCAAAGCTTCAGGGGGAGCTCTTTATTGTTATTATATCTCCGTTTTATTTGCATAGTTGGTTATGGGGTTTTCCGATTATGCACCTCTCCTCCCTTGCTCTTTTTTCTAAATTGTTCCATCTTTTTGGCGTATGACAAAAAGGGGGAGAGATATTATACACTTGTCTTGATATTGTTGCACCTAAAATCTCTAATTATGGTATATACTCTGATAATTGTTAAATTCTCTAATACCATAGGCTTGGTGCTAAAATTAAATTGTCATAACATCTTGCTCAAGCTGAATTTTTAGATAAGTGAAAAGTATCACATAGTGAGGGGGAGGTGCATCTCCAAGTGGATCAATCTAAACAAATGGATCAAGTGTTAATTATTTTGTCATCACCAAAAAGGGGGAGATTGTGAATTCAATGCTCCTAATTATGTGGATTATGTTTTGATGATGACAAAATAATTAACAAATCATGCCTTGAAGATATTGCAACATCAACATCAACAAGAAATCAAGAAAACAAGACAAGTGCCCAATCATTCTCAATCAAATATTAATTGTAAATTTCTAATTTATGTTGAGAGTGGTTGAGAGTGGGTAGAAATAGTTAGTCTCTTCTAGGAATAAATTTTTATATGATTATTAAGTTGAGATTGACCAAAATTAATACTTGAGAAGAAAAATAAAATTGAAAAATAATTTTTCCCACATCTGATCAAAATACTCGAGTATTTTGAGAAAGACTCGAGTATATACTCGAGTATTTATAGAAAAACTCGAGTATTTGTGTCAGGTCAGCAATTATGACCGTTAGTCTTGTTCGTGCACCAATTCACTCGTGACCGACCAAAAAGACTCGAGTTTTTACCAAAAGACTCGAGTATTTTTGTCCAGTCAGCAAAAAAAATGAACGTTGGAGAGACTCAAAAACTTAATTGAGGGCATTTGAGTCTCATCCAACCCAAGAGAGTAATTCAGAACCTTATTGTAAAATTTCTCTTTGAATTTGTGCAAGAACAAACAAGACAACAAGATCATATTGATTCAAGCTTTCTTAATTTCCTCTTCTCAAGTGTTAATTCCCAAAAAGCTCAACTTCTCACTCATATTGTCATTTTATTCCAAGTTGAGTTTTAGGCCTCAATTCTTACATTGAGCTGTGCTTATTTGTGCTAATCCATTGTGAGATTAGTAATACACATACAAAAAGCTTGATTATTCAAAGTCTTGGATTGTTCCTAAGCAAACCCTAAGTGGCTTAGGGTGTTGGAAGTCTTGAGAGGTTCTCAAGCACAAGACTAGGAGGTTCCTAGACCGGTGGAGTTTCTTGAAGGGAGTTCAAGGAAGCTTTGTGAAGAGTTCTTCAATCACCGGAATCAAATTGGGGTAGAAATCAAGAGTTTGGTACACTCTTGAAAGGGTTAGGTTGAGTGAGGCCATTCTCAAGCAATCCTTTGTAATTTCTAACAATTTGATTATTAGTAGAAACTCCTAAGTGATTAGGAGGACTGGATGTAGCTCATTGTTGGAGTGAACCAGGATAAAATTGCTTGAGTGTTGGTTTATTGCTTTTAATCTACTTTCTAGCTCAATAGACTTAAGTCATTTCAATCAATTAGGATTTATACAATTAGGTAGCAAGTTCAAGGAATCTTTGTGTTAAAAGTTATTTAGATTACTTGCTATTCTGTTGGATAAGTTCCTGTTTATTATTGAATTGATTTGAGTTAAATTGCTGAATTTTCGTTTCTGGTTTTTCTGCTATCTGAGAGTAAAAACTCGAGTTTTTCATAAAAGACTCGAGTTGTTCATACTGAAAAACTCGAGTATTTCACAAAAGACTCGAGTCTTTTGTGTCTGATTCCAGAAAATTCAGTCTAAGCTCCATTCTTCAATTATCAATCGAAATATTTGGTATTAGTGCTTCAAAATACTATTCACCCCCCCTCTAGTATTTGCTTAGCCCGCTTGTTGGTTTCCAACAACTCCATCTTGTGAAAATTGCAAGTCTTTGGAAAAAGAAGTTTTTAATTTGAATGATCGACTTGCAAGGCTCATGAAAGGAGATACTTCATTAGATCATTTGCTTTCAACTCAAAGGAACAATAGCAATAGATCCGGTCTTGGTTATACCAAACCTAATAAACGCAATTATCGCAAAGTTGGTGGATTTTCAAAGAATAAGATTTCTAAACACCCAACTTGCCATTATTGTGGGATCTTTGGGCATACCACGAATAAATGTAATATAAAGAAATTTGGTATACCAAGCGGAGAATATATTTGGATTGTTAAGGGGACTTCTCCCCATGCTAACAACAAAGGACCCAAGACCACTTGGGTACCTAAGTCAACCAAATGATATTTTTCTTGTAGGTGTGTCTTCGAACCAAAGAGCGCAAATGGTACTTGGATAGTGGTTGTTCGAGACACATGACGGGAGACAAAACGCACTTCATGGAACTTACTCCGAAAAATGGTGGATTTGTGACATACGGCGACAACAACAAGGGCAAAATTCTAGGAGTCGGGAAGATCGGTAACGTATCTTACCTTGTCATAGAAAATGTCCTATACGTAGAAGGCTTAGAACACAACTTGCTTAGTATAAGCCAACTATGCGATATGGGCAATTATGTGACTTTTACTCCGGAATTATGTTTCATTAAGTCTTCTATAGATGATAGTGTTAAGTTTGTTGGTCGTCGCTCTAATAACACTTACTTAATTGATTTGGATGAGATAACTTCACTATTTTCAAAATGTTTCAAATCTTTTGATGATGAAATTCGTCTTTGGCATAGACGAATTGCTCATGTGAATGTGAATCAATTAAACAAACTTTTGCGAAAAGATTTAGTGATTGGTTTGCCTAAACTAAATTTTAAGCGTGATGGCATTTGTGACTCTTGTCAAAAGTGCAAGCAAGTTAAAAGTTCTTTTAAACCTAAAAATGTGATAAGCACAACAAAGCCTTTGGAGCTCATCCATATGGATTTGTTTGGCCCTTCACAAATTAAAAGTTTAGGTGGCAATTACTATGGATTTGTTTTAGTAGACGATTTTACTAGATTCACATGGACATTATTTTTATCCGCAAAAAGTGAGGTTTATAAATGTTTTAAAAAATTTGCCAAACTCATCCAAAATCAACTAAGTTTGAATATTGTGTCTATTAGAAGTGACCACGGAGGTGAGTTTGAAAACACTAGGATTGATGCGTTTTGTGATAAGTTTGGTATTGATCATCAATTTTCGGCCCCTAGGACTCCGGAGCAAAACGGAGTTGTAGAAAGGAAAAATAGAATATTAGTGGAACTTGCTCGTACTATGTTGATAGAATCAAATGTTCCTAAATATTTTTGGGCCGATGCTGTAAACACTGCTTGTTAAGTGCTTAATAGGGTTCTTATTCGTCCGCATTTAAATAAAACACCTTATGAACTTTTAAAAGGGCGAAAGCCAAATATTTCACATTTTCATGTTTTTGGGTGTAAGGTGTTTGTTTTAAATAACGGAAAGGAACCGGTCGGCAAGTTTGACTCCAAAGCCGACGAAGGCATATTCATAGGTTATTCAACCCATAGAAAGCATATAGAGTCTACAATAAAAGAACATTAACCGTTGAGGAATCCGTGCATGTTGTATTTGATGAATCTTCGAAAGGAGATTGTGTTGTTTCTTGTGATGATGATAATATAGGTACATTTTTGGATCATGAGAAGTCAACACCACAACAAATGGAAGAGAATCAAATTGAAGATGGAGAGGTGCAAGCACAAGATAAGGACTTAGCACAAGAGATTCAATCTCAATTACCAATAGCTTGGAAATCAAACAAAAATCATCCGATTTCTAACATCTTAGGTGACATTGCGAAGGGAGTGGTAACCCGTCGCACTTTAAATAATTTTTGTTATTATGTTGCCTTTGTATCTCAAATAGAACCTAAGAGTATCAAAGAGGCTCTTCAAGATGATCATTGGATTATGGCCATGCAAGAAGAATTAAATCAATTTGAAAGAAACCAAGTTTGGGAGCTTGTGCCAAAACCCGATGATCGTCCTGTAATTGGTACTCGGTGGATCTATAGGAATAAGTTAGATGAATCGGGTATTATTGTTAGGAATAAAGCTAGGTTGGTAGCACAAGGTTATAGTCAAGAAGAAGGAATCGATTATGATGAGACATATGCTCCCGTTGCTAGACTAGAAGCTATTCGTATTCTTCTCGCTTTTGCTTCGATAATGAATTTTAAATTGTATCAAATGGATGTTAAGAGCGCCTTTCTTAACGGATACATTCAAGAGGAAGTTTACGTGTCACAACCTCCCGGATTCGAGAGTTTTGAGCATCCGGACTACGTTTTCAAACTGAAAAAGGCTTTGTACGGTTTGAAACAAGCTCCTAGAGCTTGGTACGACCGACTAAGCAATTTTTTATTACAAAAAGGTTTTAAACGAGGCACTGTTGACACTACACTTTTTATTGAACGTTCCGGTAAGGATATTTTATTGGTTCAAATATATGTTGACGATATTATATTTGGTGCTACTAACGATAACTTGTGTAAGAAGTTTTCAGACTTGATGCAAAGCGAATTCGAGATGTCGATGATGGGAAAGCTTACATTCTTTCTTGGCCTTCAAATGATTGAAATGTGGGGTTCACTTGATTAAGTTGATTAGAATGTGGGGTTCACTTGTTTAAGTTGATTGGAATGTGGGGTTCACTTGACTAAGTTGATTAGAATGTGGGGTTCACTTGACTAAGTTGATTATTGTGTGGGGTTCACTTGACTAAGTTGATTAGAATGCGGGGTTCAATTGACTAAGTTGATTGTAATGTGGGGTTCACTTGACTAAGTTGATTTGAATGTGGGGTTCACTTGACTGATTAGAATGTGGGGTTCACTTGACTATGTTTATTAGAATGTGGGGTTCACTTGACTAAGTTGATTATTGTGTGGGGTTCACTTGACTAATTTGATTGGAATGTGGGGTTCAGTTGACTAAGTTGATTATTGTGTGGGGTTCACTTGACTAAGATGATTAGAATGTGGGGTTCACTTGATTAAGTTGATTGGAATGTGGGGTTCACTTGATTAAGTTGATTCGTGTGTGGGGTTCACTTGACTAAGTTGATTAGAATGTGGGGTTCACTTGACTAAGTTGATTGGAATGTGGGGTTCAGTTGACTAAGTTGATTAGAATGTGGGGTTCACTTGACTAAATTGATTATTGTGTGGGGTTCAATTGACTAAGTTGATTGGAATGTGTGGTTAACTTGATTAAGTTGATTAGAATGTGGGGTTCAATTGATTAAGTTGATTGGAATGTGGGGTTCACTTGATTAAGTTGATTGGAATGTGGGGTTCACTTGTTTAAGTTGATTGGAATGTGGGGTTCACTTGACTAAGTTGATTTGAATGTGGGGTTCACTTGACTAAGTTGATTATTGTGTGGGGTTCAATTGACTAAGTTGATTAGAATGTGGGGTTCACTTGACTAACTTGATTAAAATGTGTGGTTCACTTGACTAAATTGATTATTGTGTGGGGTTCAATTGACTAAGTTGATTGGAATGTGGGGTTCACTTGATTAAGTTGATTAGAATGTGGGGTTCAATTGATTAAGTTGATTGGAATGTGGGGTTCACTTGATTAAGTTGAATAGAATGTGGGGTTCACTTGTTTAAGTTGATTGGAATGTGGGGTTCACTTGACTAAGTTGATTGGAATGTGGGGTTCACTTGACTAAGTTGATTATTGTGTGAGGTTCAATTGACTAAGTTGATTAGAATGTGGGGTTCAATTGACTAAGTTGATTGCAAATGTGGGGTTCACTTGACTAAGTTGATTGGAATGTGGGGTTCACTTGACTAATTTGAATGTGGGGTTCACTTGACTAAGTTTATTAGAATGAGGGGTTCACTTGACTAAGTTGATTATTGTGTGGGGTTCACTTGACTAAGTTGATTGGAATGTGAGGTTCAATTGACTAAGTTGATTATTGTGTGTGGTTCACTTGACTAAGTTGATTAGAATGTGGGGTTCACTTGACTAAGTTGAATAGAATGTGGGGTTCACTTGACTAAGTTGATTGGAATGTGGGGTTCACTTGATTAAGTTGATTGGAATGTGGGGTTCACTTGACTAAGTTGATTCGAATGTGGGGTTCACTTGACTAAGTTGATTAGAATGTGGGGTTCACTTGATTAAGTTGATTAGTGTGTGGGGTTCACTTGACTAAGTTGATTGGAATGTGGGGCTCACTTGATTAAGTTGATTGGAATGTGGGGTTCACTTGATTAAGTTGATTCGTGTGTGGGGTTCACTTGACTAAGTTGATTAGAACGTGGGGTTCACTTGACTAAGTTGATTAGAATGTGGGGTTCACTTGACTAACTTGATTAGAATGTGGGGTTCACTTGACTAAATTGATTATTGTGTGGGGTTCAATTGACTAAGTTGATTAGAATGTGGGGTTCACTTGATTAAGTTGATTAGAATGTGGGGTTCAATTGATTAAGTTGATTGAAATGTGGGGTTCACTTGATTAAGTTGATTAGAATGTGGGGTTCACTTGTTTAAGTTGATTGGAATGTGGGGTTCACTTGACTAAGTTGATTAGAATGTGGGGTTCACTTGACTAAGTTAATTTTTGTGTGGGGTTCACTTGACTAAGTTGATTAGAATGCGGGGTTCAATTGACTAAGTTGATTGTAATGTGCGGTTCACTTGACTAAGTTGATTTGAATGTGGGGTTCACTTGACTGATTAGAATGTGGGGTTCACTTGACTATGTTTATTAGAATGTGGGGTTCACTTGACTAAGTTGATTATTGTGTGGGGTTCACTTGACTAATTTGATTGGAATGTGGGGTTCAGTTGACTAAGTTGATTATTGTGTGGGGTTCACTTGACTAAGATGATTAGAATGTGGGGTTCACTTGATTAAGTTGATTGGAATGTGGGGTTCACTTGATTAAGTTGATTCGTGTGTGGGGTTCACTTGACTAAGTTGATTAGAATGTGGGGTTCACTTGACTAAGTTGATTGGAATGTGGGGTTCAGTTGACTAAGTTGATTAGAATGTGGGGTTCACTTGACTAAATTGATTATTGTGTGGGGTTCAATTGACTAAGTTTATTGGAATGTGTGGTTCACTTGATTAAGTTGATTAGAATGTGGGGTTCAATTGATTAAGTTGATTGGAATGTGGGGTTCACTTGATTAAGTTGATTGGAATGTGGGGTTCACTTGTTTAAGTTGATTGGAATGTGGGGTTCACTTGACTAAGTTGATTGGAATGTGGGGTTCACTTGACTAAGTTGATTATTGTGTGGGGTTCAATTGACTAAGTTGATTAGAATGTGGGGTTCACTTGACTAACTTGATTAAAATGTGTGGTTCACTTGACTAAATTGATTATTGTGTGGGGTTCAATTGACTAAGTTGATAGGAATATGGGGTTCACTTGATTAAGTTGATTAGAATGTGGGGTTCAATTGATTAAGTTGATTGGAATGTGGGGTTCACTTGATTAAGTTGAATAGAATGTGGGGTTCACTTGTTTAAGTTGATTGGAATGTGGGGTTCACTTGACTAAGTTGATTATTGTGTGAGGTTCAATTGACTAAGTTGATTAGAATGTGGGGTTCAATTGACTAAGTTGATTGGAATGTGGGGTTCACTTGACTAAGTTGATTGGAATGTGGGGTTCACTTGACTAATTTGAATGTGGGGTTCACTTGACTAAGTTTATTAGAATGAGGGGTTCACTTGACTAAGTTGATTATTGTGTGGGGTTCACTTGACAAAGTTGATTGGAATGTGAGGTTCAATTGACTAAGTTGATTATTGTGTGTGGTTCACTTGACTAAGTTGATTAGAATGTGGGGTTCACTTGACTAAGTTGAACAGAATGTGGGGTTCACTTGACTAAGTTGATTGGAATGTGGGGTTCACTTGATTAAGTTGATTGGAATGTGGGGTTCACTTGACTAAGTTGATTAGAATGTGGGGTTCAGTTGACTAAGTTGATTATTGTGTGGGGTTCACTTGATTAAGTTGATTAGAATGTGGGGTTCAATTGACTAAGTTGATTGAAATGTGGGGTTCACTTGACTAAGTTGATTAGAATGTGGGGTTCACTTGACTAAGTTGATTCGAATGTGGGGTTCACTTGATTAAGTTGATTGGAATGTGGGGTTCACTTGATTAAGTTGATTCGTGTGGGGGGTTCACTTGACTAAGTTGATTAGAATGTGGGGTTCACTTGACTAAGTTGATTAGAATGTGGGATTCACTTGACTAACTTGATTAGAATGTGTGGTTCACTTGACTAAATTGATTATTGTGTGGGGTTCAATTGACTAAGTTGATTGTTGTGTGGGGTTCAATTGACTAAGTTGATTAGAATGTGAGGTTCAATTGACTAAGTTGATTGGAATGTGGGGTTCACTTGACTAAGTTGATTGGAATGTGGGGTTCACTTGATTAAGTTGATTGGAATGTGGGGTTCAGTTGACTAAGTCGATTAGAATGTGGGGTTCAGTTGACTAAGTTGATTATTGTGTGGGGTTCACTTGATTAAGTTGATTAGAATGTGGGGTTCAATTGACTAAGTTGATTGGAATGTGGGGTTCACTTGATTAAGTTGATTAGAATGTGGGGAACAATTGATTAAGTTGATTGGAATGTGGGGTTCACTTGATTAAGTTGATTGGAATGTGGGGTTCACTTGTTTAAGTTGATTGGAATGTGGGGTTCACTTGACTAAGTTGATTGGAATGTGGGGTTCACTTGACTAAGTTGATTATTGTGTGGGGTTCAATTGACTAAGTTGATTAGAATGTGGGGTTCACTTGACTAACTTGATTAAAATGTGTGGTTCACTTGACTAAATTGATTATTGTGTGGGGTTCAATTGACTAAGTTGATAGGAATATGGGGTTCACTTGATTAAGTTGATTAGAATGTGGGGTTCAATTGATTAAGTTGATTGGAATGTGGGGTTCACTTGATTAAGTTGAATAGAATGTGGGGTTCACTTGTTTAAGTTGATTGGAATGTGGGGTTCACTTGACGAAGTTGATTATTGTGTGAGGTTCAATTGACTAAGTTGATTAGAATGTGGGGTTCAATTGACTAAGTTGATTGGAATGTGGGGTTCACTTGACTAAGTTGATTGGAATGTGGGGTTCACTTGACTAATTTGAATGTGGGGTTCACTTGACTAAGTTTATTAGAATGAGGGGTTCACTTGACTAAGTTGATTATTGTGTGGGGTTCACTTGACAAAGTTGATTGGAATGTGAGGTTCAATTAACTAAGTTGATTATTGTGTGTGGTTCACTTGACTAAGTTGATTAGAATGTGGGGTTCACTTGACTAAGTTGAACAGAATGTGGGGTTCACTTGACTAAGTTGATTGGAATGTGGGGTTCACTTGATTAAGTTGATTGGAATGTGGGGTTCACTTGACTAAGTTGATTAGAATGTGGGGTTCAGTTGACTAAGTTGATTATTGTGTGGGGTTCACTTGATTAAGTTGATTAGAATGTGGGGTTCAATTGACTAAGTTGATTGAAATGTGGGGTTCACTTGACTAAGTTGATTAGAATGTGGGGTTCACTTGACTAAGTTGATTCGAATGTGGGGTTCACTTGATTAAGTTGATTGGAATGTGGGGTTCACTTGATTAAGTTGATTGGAATGTGGGGTTCACTTGTTTAAGTCTATTGGAATGTGGGGTTCACTTGACTAAGTTGATTAGAATGTGGGGTTCACTTGACTAAGTTGATTATTGTGTGGGGTTCAATTGACTAAGTTGATTAGAATGTGGGGTTCAATTGACTAAGTTGATTGGAATGTGGGGTTCACTTGACTAAGTTGATTGGAATGTGGGGTTCACTTGACTAATTAGAATGTGGGGTTCACTTGACTAAGTTTATTAGAATGAGGGGTTCACTTGACTAAGTTTATTATTGTGTGGGGTTCACTTGACTAAGTTGATTGGAATGTGGGGTTCACTTGATTAAGTTGATTAGAATGCGGGGTTCAATTGACTAAGTTGATTGGAATGTGGGGTTCACTTGACTAAGTTAATTTGAATGTGGGGTTCACTTGACTAAGTTGATTAGAATGTGGGGTTCACTTGATTAAGTTGATTAGTGTGTGGGGTGCACTTGACTAAGTTGATTGGAATGTGGGGTTCACTTGATTAAGTTGATTGGAATGTGGGGTTCACTTGATTAAGTTGATTCGTGTGTGGGGTTCACTTGACTAAGTTGATTAGAATGTGGGGTTCACTTGACTAAGTTGATTAGAATGTGGGGTTCACTTGACTAACTTGATTAGAATGTGGGGTTCACTTGACTAAATTGATTATTGTGTGGGGTTAAATTGACTAAGTTGATTGGAATGTGGGGTTCACTTGATTAAGTTGATTAGAATGTGGGGTTCAATTGATTAAGTTGATTGGAATGTGGGGTTCACTTGATTAAGTCGATTAGAATGTGGGGTTCACTTGTTTAAGTTGATTGGAATGTGGGGTTCACTTGACTAAGTTGATTAGAATGTGGCGTTCACTTGACTAAGTTGATTATTGTGTGGGGTTCACTTGACTAAGTTGATTAGAATGCGGGGTTCAATTGATTAAGTTGATTGAAATGTGGGGTTCACTTGATTAAGTTGATTAGAATGTGGGGTTCACTTGTTTAAGTTGATTGGAATGTGGGGTTCACTTGACTAAGTTGATTGGAATGTGCGGTTCACTTGACTAAGTTGATTATTGTGTGGGGTTCACTTGACTAAGTTGATTAGAATGCGGGGTTCAATTGACTAAGTTGATTGTAATGTGGGGTTCACTTGACTAAGTTGATTTGAATGTGGGGTTCACTTGACTGATTAGAATGTGGGGTTCACTTGACTAAGTTTATTAGAATGTGGGGTTCACTTGACTAAGTTGATTATTGTGTCGGGTTCACTTGACTAATTTGATTGGAATGTGGGGTTCAATTGACTAAGTTGATTATTGTGTGGGGTTCACTTGACTAAGATGATTAGAATGTGGGGTTCACTTGATTAAGTTGATTGGAATGTGGGGTTTACTTGATTAAGTTGATTCGTGTGTGGGGTTCACTTGACTAAGTTGATTAGAATGTGGGGTTCACTTGACTAAGTTGATTGGAATGTGGGGTTCGGTTGACTAAGTTGATTAGAATGTGGGGTTCACTTGACTAAATTGATTATTGTGTGGGGTTCAATTGACTAAGTTGATTGGAATGTGGGGTTCACTTGATTAAGTTGATTAGAATGTGGGGAACAATTGATTAAGTTGATTGGAATGTGGGGTTCACTTGATTAAGTTGATTGGAATGTGGGGTTCACTTGTTTAAGTTGATTGGAATGTGGGGTTCACTTGACTAAGTTGATTATTGTGTGGGGTTCAATTGACTAAGTTGATTAGAATGTGGGGTTCACTTGACTAACTTGATTAGAATGTGTGGTTCACTTGACTAAATTGATTATTGTGTGGGGTTCAATTGACTAAGTTGATTGGAATGTGGGGTTCACTTGATTAAGTTGATTAGAATGTGGGGTTCAATTGATTAAGTTGATTGGAATGTGTGGTTCACTTCATTAAGTTGATTGGAATGTGGGGTTCACTTGTTTAAGTTGATTGGAATGTGGGGTTCACTTGACTAAGTTGATTAGAATGTGGGGTTCACTTGACTAAGTTGATTATTGTGTGTGGTTCAATTGACTAAGTTGATTAGAATGTGGGGTTCAATTGACTAAGTTGATTGGAATGTGGGGTTCAATTGACTAAGTTGATTGGAATGTGGGGTTCACTTGACTAATTAGAATGTGGGGTTCACTTGACTAAGTTTATTAGAATGAGGGGTTCACTTGACTAAGTTGATTATTGTGTGGGGTTCACTTGACTAAGTTGATTGGAATGTGAGGTTCAATTGACTAAGTTGATTATTGTGTGTGGTTCACTTGACTAAGTTGATTAGAATGTGGGGTTCACTTGACTAAGTTGATTGGAATGTGGGGTTCAATTGACTAAGTTGATTGGAATGTGGGGTTCACTTGACTAAGTTGATTATTGTGTGGGGTTCACTTGACTAAGTTGATTATTGTGTGAGGTTCACTTGACTAAGTTGATTAGAATGTGGGGTTCACTTGACTAAGTTGATTGGAATGTGGGGTTCACTTGACTAAGTTGATTGGAATGTCGGGTTCACTTGACTAAGTTGATTCGAATGTGGGGTTCACTTGATTAAGTTGATTAGTGTGTGGGGTTCACTTGAATAAGTTGATTAGAATGTGGGGTTCACTTGACTAAGTTGATTCGAATGTGGGGTTCACTTGATTAAGTTGATTGGAATGTGGGGTTCACTTGATTAAGTTGATTCGTGTGTGGGGTTCACTTGACTAAGTTGATTAGAATGTGGGGTTCACTTGACTAAGTTGATTATAATGTGGGATTCACTTGACTAACTTGATTAGAATGTGTGGTTCACTTGACTAAATTGATTATTGTATGGGGTTCAATTGACTAAGTTGATTGTTGTGTGGGGTTCAATTGACTAAGTTGATTAGAATGTGCGGTTCAATTGACTAAGTTGATTGGAATGTGGGGTTCACTTGACTAAGTTGATTGGAATGTGGGGTTCACTTGATTAAGTTGATTGGAATGTGGGGTTCAGTTGACTAACACGATTAGAATGTGGGGTTCAGTTGACTAAGTTGATTATTGTGTGGGGTTCACTTGATTAAGTTGATTAGAATGTGGGGTTCAATTGACTAAGTTGATTGGAATGTGGTGTTCACTTGACTAAGTTGATTTGAATGTGGGGTTCACTTGACTAAGTTGATTCGAATGTGGGGTTCACTTGATTAAGTTGATTGGAATGTGGGGTTCACTTGATTAAGTTGATTCGTGTGTGGGGTTCACTTGACTAAGTTGATTAGAATGTGGGGTTCACTTGACTAAGTTGATTAGAATGTGGGGTTCACTTGACTAACTTGATTAGAATGTGTGGTTCACTTGACTAAATTGATTATTTTGTGGGGTTCAATTGACTAAGTTGATTGGAATGTGGGGTTCACTTGATTAAGTTGATTATAATGTGGGGTTCAATTGATTAAGTTGATTGGAATGTGGGGTTCACTTGATTAAGTTGATTGGAATGTGGGGTTCACTTGTTTAAGTCTATTGGAATGTGGGGTTCACTTGACTAAGTTGATTAGAATGTGGGGTTCACTTGACTAAGTTGATTATTGTGTGGGGTTCAATTGACTAAGTTGATTAGAATGTGGGGTTCAATTGACTAAGTTGATTGGAATGTGGGGTTCACTTGACTAAGTTGATTGGAATGTGGGGTTCACTTGACTAATTAGAATGCGGGGTTCACTTGACTAAGTTTATTAGAATGAGGGGTTCACTTGACTAAGTTTATTATTGTGTGGGGTTCACTTGACTAAGTTGATTGGAATGTGGGGTTCACTTGATTAAGTTGATTAGAATGCGGGGTTCAATTGACTAAGTTGATTGGAATGTGGGGTTCACTTGACTAAGTTGATTTGAATGTGGGGTTCACTTGACTAAGTTGATTAGAATGTGGGGTTCACTTGATTAAGTTGATTAGTGTGTGGGGTGCACTTGACTAAGTTGATTGGAATGTGGGGTTCACTTGATTAAGTTGATTGGAATGTGGGGTTCACTTGATTAAGTTGATTCGTGTGTGGGGTTCACTTGACTAAGTTGATTAGAATGTGGGGTTCACTTGACTAAGTTGATTAGAATGTGGGGTTCACTTGACTAACTTGATTAGAATGTGGGGTTCACTTGACTAAATTGATTATTGTGTGGGGTTAAATTGACTAAGTTGATTGGAATGTGGGGTTCACTTGATTAAGTTGATTAGAATGTGGGGTTCAATTGATTAAGTTGATTGGAATGTGGGGTTCACTTGATTAAGTTGATTAGAATGTGGGGTTCACTTGTTTAAGTTGATTGGAATGTGGGGTTCACTTGACTAAGTTGATTAGAATGTGGGGTTCACTTGACTAAGTTGATTGTTGTGTGGGGTTCACTTGACTAAGTTGATTAGAATGCGGGGTTCAATTGATTAAGTTGATTGAAATGTGGGGTTCACTTGATTAAGTTGATTAGAATGTGGGGTTCACTTGTTTAAGTTGATTGGAATGTGGGGTTCACTTGACTAAGTTGATTGGAATGTGGGGTTCACTTGACTAAGTTGATTATTGTGTGGGGTTCACTTGACTAAGTTGATTAGAATGCGGGGTTCACTTGACTAAGTTGATTGTAATGTGGGGTTCACTTGACTAAGTTGATTTGAATGTGGGGTTCACTTGACTGATTAGAATGTGGGGTTCACTTGACTAAGTTTATTAGAATGTGGGGTTCACTTGACTAAGTTGATTATTGTGTGGGGTTCACTTGACTAATTTGATTGGAATGTGGTGTTCAATTGACTAAGTTGATTATTGTGTGGGGTTCACTTGACTAAGATGATTAGAATGTGGGGTTCACTTGATTAAGTTGATTGGAATGTGGGGTTCACTTGATTAAGTTGATTCGTGTGTGGGGTTCACTTGACTAAGTTGATTAGAATGTGGGGTTCACTTGACTAAGTTGATTGGAATGTGGGGTTCAGTTGACTAAGTTGATTAGAATGTGGGGTTCACTTGACTAAATTGATTATTGTGTGGGGTTCAATTGACTAAGTTGATTGGAATGTGGGGTTCACTTGATTAAGTTGATTAGAATGTGGGGAACAATTGATTAAGTTGATTGGAATGTGGGGTTCACTTGATTAAGTTGATTGGAATGTGGGGTTCACTTGACTAAGTTGATTATTGTGTGGGGTTCACTTGACTAAGTTGATTATTGTGTGGGGTTCACTTGACTAAGTTGATTATTGTGTGAGGTTCACTTGACTAAGTTGATTAGAATGTGGGGTTCACTTGACTAAGTTGATTGGAATGTGGGGTTCACTTGACTAAGTTGATTGGAATGTCGGGTTCACTTGACTAAGTTGATTCGAATGTGGGGTTCACTTGATTAAGTTGATTAGTGTGTGGGGTTCACTTGAATAAGTTGATTAGAATGTGGGGTTCACTTGACTAAGTTGATTCGAATGTGGGGTTCACTTGATTAAGTTGATTGGAATGTGGGGTTCACTTGATTAAGTTGATTCGTGTGTGGGGTTCACTTGACTAAGTTGATTAGAATGTGGGGTTCACTTGACTAAGTTGATTATAATGTGGGATTCACTTGACTAACTTGATTAGAATGTGTGGTTCACTTGACTAAATTGATTATTGTATGGGGTTCAATTGACTAAGTTGATTGTTGTGTGGGGTTCAATTGACTAAGTTGATTAGAATGTGCGGTTCAATTGACTAAGTTGATTGGAATGTGGGGTTCACTTGACTAAGTTGATTGGAATGTGGGGTTCACTTGATTAAGTTGATTGGAATGTGGGGTTCAGTTGACTAACACGATTAGAATGTGGGGTTCAGTTGACTAAGTTGATTATTGTGTGGGGTTCACTTGATTAAGTTGATTAGAATGTGGGGTTCAATTGACTAAGTTGATTGGAATGTGGTGTTCACTTGACTAAGTTGATTTGAATGTGGGGTTCACTTGACTAAGTTGATTCGAATGTGGGGTTCACTTGATTAAGTTGATTGGAATGTGGGGTTCACTTGATTAAGTTGATTCGTGTGTGGGGTTCACTTGACTAAGTTGATTAGAATGTGGGGTTCACTTGACTAAGTTGATTAGAATGTGGGGTTCACTTGACTAACTTGATTAGAATGTGTGGTTCACTTGACTAAATTGATTATTTTGTGGGGTTCAATTGACTAAGTTGATTGGAATGTGGGGTTCACTTGATTAAGTTGATTATAATGTGGGGTTCAATTGATTAAGTTGATTGGAATGTGGGGTTCACTTGATTAAGTTGATTGGAATGTGGGGTTCACTTGTTTAAGTCTATTGGAATGTGGGGTTCACTTGACTAAGTTGATTAGAATGTGGGGTTCACTTGACTAAGTTGATTATTGTGTGGGGTTCAATTGACTAAGTTGATTAGAATGTGGGGTTCAATTGACTAAGTTGATTGGAATGTGGGGTTCACTTGACTAAGTTGATTGGAATGTGGGGTTCACTTGACTAATTAGAATGCGGGGTTCACTTGACTAAGTTTATTAGAATGAGGGGTTCACTTGACTAAGTTTATTATTGTGTGGGGTTCACTTGACTAAGTTGATTGGAATGTGGGGTTCACTTGATTAAGTTGATTAGAATGCGGGGTTCAATTGACTAAGTTGATTGGAATGTGGGGTTCACTTGACTAAGTTGATTTGAATGTGGGGTTCACTTGACTAAGTTGATTAGAATGTGGGGTTCACTTGATTAAGTTGATTAGTGTGTGGGGTGCACTTGACTAAGTTGATTGGAATGTGGGGTTCACTTGATTAAGTTGATTGGAATGTGGGGTTCACTTGATTAAGTTGATTCGTGTGTGGGGTTCACTTGACTAAGTTGATTAGAATGTGGGGTTCACTTGACTAAGTTGATTAGAATGTGGGGTTCACTTGACTAACTTGATTAGAATGTGGGGTTCACTTGACTAAATTGATTATTGTGTGGGGTTAAATTGACTAAGTTGATTGGAATGTGGGGTTCACTTGATTAAGTTGATTAGAATGTGGGGTTCAATTGATTAAGTTGATTGGAATGTGGGGTTCACTTGATTAAGTTGATTAGAATGTGGGGTTCACTTGTTTAAGTTGATTGGAATGTGGGGTTCACTTGACTAAGTTGATTAGAATGTGGGGTTCACTTGACTAAGTTGATTGTTGTGTGGGGTTCACTTGACTAAGTTGATTAGAATGCGGGGTTCAATTGATTAAGTTGATTGAAATGTGGGGTTCACTTGATTAAGTTGATTAGAATGTGGGGTTCACTTGTTTAAGTTGATTGGAATGTGGGGTTCACTTGACTAAGTTGATTGGAATGTGGGGTTCACTTGACTAAGTTGATTATTGTGTGGGGTTCACTTGACTAAGTTGATTAGAATGCGGGGTTCACTTGACTAAGTTGATTGTAATGTGGGGTTCACTTGACTAAGTTGATTTGAATGTGGGGTTCACTTGACTGATTAGAATGTGGGGTTCACTTGACTAAGTTTATTAGAATGTGGGGTTCACTTGACTAAGTTGATTATTGTGTGGGGTTCACTTGACTAATTTGATTGGAATGTGGTGTTCAATTGACTAAGTTGATTATTGTGTGGGGTTCACTTGACTAAGATGATTAGAATGTGGGGTTCACTTGATTAAGTTGATTGGAATGTGGGGTTCACTTGATTAAGTTGATTCGTGTGTGGGGTTCACTTGACTAAGTTGATTAGAATGTGGGGTTCACTTGACTAAGTTGATTGGAATGTGGGGTTCAGTTGACTAAGTTGATTAGAATGTGGGGTTCACTTGACTAAATTGATTATTGTGTGGGGTTCAATTGACTAAGTTGATTGGAATGTGGGGTTCACTTGATTAAGTTGATTAGAATGTGGGGAACAATTGATTAAGTTGATTGGAATGTGGGGTTCACTTGATTAAGTTGATTGGAATGTGGGGTTCACTTGTTTAAGATGATTGGAATGTGGGGTTCACTTGACTAAGTTGATTATTGTGTGGGGTTCAATTGACTAAGTTGATTAGAATGTGGGGTTCACTTGACTAACTTGATTAGAATGTGTGGTTCACTTGACTAAATTGATTATTGTGTGGGGTTCAATTGACTAAGTTGATTGGAATGTGGGGTTCACTTGATTAAGTTGATTAGAATGTGGGGTTCAATTGATTAAGTTGATTGGAATGTGGGGTTCACTTCATTAAGTTGATTGGAATGTGGGGTTCACTTGTTTAAGTTGATTGGAATGTCGGGTTCACTTGACTATGTTGATTATTGTGTGGGGTTCAATTGACTAAGTTGATTAGAATGTGGGGTTCAATTGACTAAGTTGATTGGAATGTGGGGTTCAATTGACTAAGTTGATTGGAATGTGGGGTTCACTTGACTAATTAGAATGTGGGGTTCACTTGACTAAGTTTATTAGAATGAGGGGTTCACTTGACTAAGTTGATTATTGTGTGGGGTTCACTTGACTAAGTTGATTGGAATGTGAGGTTCAATTGACTAAGTTGATTATTGTGTGTGGTTCACTTGACTAAGTTGATTAGAATGTGGGGTTCACTTGACTAAGTTGATTGGAATGTGGGGTTCAATTGACTAAGTTAATTGGAATGTGGGGTTCACTTGACTAAGTTGATTATTGTGTGGGGTTCACTTGACTAAGTTGATTATTGTGTGAGGTTCACTTGACTAAGTTGATTAGAATGTGGGGTTCACTTGACTAAGTTGATTGGAATGTGGGGTTCACTTGACTAAGGTGATTGGAATGTCGGGTTCACTTGACTAAGTTGATTCGAATGTGGGGTTCACTTGATTAAGTTGATTAGTGTGTGGGGTTCTCTTGACTACGTTGATTGGAATGTGGGGTTCACTTGACTAAGTCGATTGGAATGTGGGGTTCACTTGACTAAATTGATTATTGTGTGGGGTTCACTTGACTAAGTTGATTATTGTGTGGGGTTCACTTGAATAAGTTGATTAGAATGTGGGGTTCACTTGACTAAGTTGATTGGGATGTGTGGTTCATTTGACTAAGTTGATTAGAATGTGGGGTTCACTTGACTAAGTTGATTGGAATTTGGGGTTCACTTGACTAAGTTGATTGGAATGTGGGGTTCACTTGACTAAATTGATTATTGTGTGGGGTTCACTTGACTAAGTTGATTATTGTGTGGGGTTCACTTGAATAAGTTGATTAGAATGTGGGGTTCACTTGACTAAGTTGATTATTGTGTGGGGTTCACTTGACTAAGTTGATTGGAATGTGTGGTTCATTTGACTAAGTTGATTAGAATGTGGGGTTCACTTGATTAAATTGATTGGAATGTGGGGTTCACTTGACTAGGTTGATTAGAATGTCGGGTTCACTTGACTAAGTTGATTATTGTGTGGGGTTCACTTGAGTAAGTTGATTAGAATGTGGGGTTCAATTGACTAAGTTAATTGGAATGTGGGGTTCACTTGACTAAGTTGATTGGAATGTGGGGTTCACTTGACTAAGTTGATTCGAATGATGGGTTCACTTGATTAAGTTGATTGGAATGTGGGGTTCACTTGATTAAGTTGATTCGTGTATGGGGTTCACTTGACTAAGTTGATTATTGTGTGGGGTTCAATTGACTATGTTGATTAGAATGTGGGGTTCACTTGACTAAGTTGATTATAATGTGGGATTCACTTCACTAACTTGATTAGAATGTGTGGTTCACTTGACTAAATTGATTATTGTGTGGGGTTCAATTGACTAAGTTGATTGTTGTGTGGGGTTCAATTGACTAAGTTGATTAGAATGTGCGGTTCAATTGACTAAGTTGATTGGAATGTGGGGTTCACTTGACTAAGTTGATTGGAATGTGGGGTTCACTTGATTAAGTTGATTGGAATGTGGGGTTCAGTTGACTAACACGATTAGAATGTGGGGTTCAGTTCACTAAGTTGATTATTGTGTGGGGTTCACTTGATTAAGTTGATTAGAATGTGGGGTTCACTTGACTAATTTGATTGGATTGTGGGGTTCACTTGACTAAGTTGATTTGAATGTGGGTTTCACTTGACTAAGTTGATTCGAATGTGGGGTTCACTTGATTAAGTTGATTGGAATGTGGGGTTCACTTGATTAAGTTGATTCGTGTGTGGGGTTCACTTGACTAAGTTGATTAGAATGTGGGGTTCACTTGACTAAGTTGATTGGAATGTGGGGTTCAGTTGACTAAGTTGATTAGAATGTGGGGTTCACTTGACTAAATTGATTATTGTGTGGGGTTCAATTGACTAAGTTTATTGGAATGTGTGGTTCACTTGATTAAGTTGATTAGAATGTGGGGTTCAATTGATTAAGTTGATTGGAATGTGGGGTTCACTTGATTAAGTTGATTGGAATGTGGGGTTCACTTGTTTAAGTTGATTGGAATGTGGGGTTCACTTGACTAAGTTGATTGGAATGTGGGGTTCACTTGACTAAGTTGATTATTGTGTGGGGTTCAATTGACTAAGTTGATTAGAATGTGGGGTTCACTTGACTAACTTGATTAAAATGTGTGGTTCACTTGACTAAATTGATTATTGTGTGGGGTTCAATTGACTAAGTTGATAGGAATATGGGGTTCACTTGATTAAGTTGATTAGAATGTGGGGTTCAATTGATTAAGTTGATTGGAATGTGGGGTTCACTTGATTAAGTTGAATAGAATGTGGGGTTCACTTGTTTAAGTTGATTGGAATGTGGGGTTCACTTGACTAAGTTGATTATTGTGTGAGGTTCAATTGACTAAGTTGATTAGAATGTGGGGTTCAATTGACTAAGTTGATTGGAATGTGGGGTTCACTTGACTAAGTTGATTGGAATGTGGGGTTCACTTGACTAATTTGAATGTGGGGTTCACTTGACTAAGTTTATTAGAATGAGGGGTTCACTTGACTAAGTTGATTATTGTGTGGGGTTCACTTGACTAGGTTGATTGGAATGTGAGGTTCAATTGACTAAGTTGATTATTGTGTGTGGTTCACTTGACTAAGTTGATTAGAATGTGGGGTTCACTTGACTAAGTTGATTAGAATGTGGGGTTCAATTGACTAAGTTGATTGGAATGTGGGGTTCACTTGACTAAGTTGATTATTGTGTGGGGTTCACTTGACTAAGTTGATTATTGTGTGAGGTTCACTTGACTAAGTTGATTAGAATGTGGGGTTCACTTGACTAAGTTGATTGGAATGTGGGGTTCACTTGACTAAGTTGATTGGAATGTCGGGTTCACTTGACTAAGTTGATTCGAATGTGGGGTTCACTTGATTAAGTTGATTAGTGTGTGGGGTTCTCTTGACTACGTTGATTGGAATGTGGGGTTCACTTGACTAAGTTGATTGGAATGTGGGGTTCACTTGACTAAATTGATTATTGTGTGGGGTTCACTTGACTAAGTTGATTATTGTGTGGGGTTCACTTGAATAAGTTGATTAGAATGTGGGGTTCACTTGACTAAGTTGATTATTGTGTGGGGTTCACTTGACTAAGTTGATTGGGATGTGTGGTTCATTTGACTAAGTTGATTAGAATGTGGGGTTCACTTGACTAAGTTGATTGGAATTTGGGGTTCACTTGACTAAGTTGATTGGAATGTGGGGTTCACTTGACTAAATTGATTATTGTGTGGGGTTCACTTGACTAAGTTGATTATTGTGTGGGGTTCACTTGAATAAGTTGATTAGAATGTGGGGTTCACTTGACTAAGTTGATTATTGTGTGGGGTTCACTTGACTAAGTTGATTGGAATGTGTGGTTCATTTGACTAAGTTGATTAGAATGTGGGGTTCACTTGACTAAGTTGATTAGAATGTGGGGTTCACTTGACTAACTTGATTAGAATGTGTGGTTCACTTGACTAAATTGATTATTGTGTGGGGTTCAATTGACTAAGTTGATTGGAATGTGGGATTCACTTGATTAAGTTGATTAGAACGTGGGGTTCAATTGATTAAGTTGATTGGAATGTGGGGTTCACTTGATTAAGTTGATTGGAATGTGGGGTTCACTTGTTTAAGTTGATTGGAATGTGGGGTTCACTTGACTAAGTTGATTAGAATGTGGGGTTCACTTGACTAAGTTGATTATTGTGTGGGGTTCAATTGACTAAGTTGATTAGAATGTGGGGTTCAATTGACTAAGTTGATTGGAATGTGGAGTTCACTTGACTAAGTTGATTGTAATGTGGGGTTCAGTTGACTAATTAGAATGTGGGGTTCACTTGACAAAGTTTATTAGAATGAGGGGTTCACTTGATTAAGTTGATTGAAATGTGGGGTTCACTTGATTAAGTTGATTAGAATGTGGGGTTCACTTGTTTAAGTTGATTGGAATGTGGGGTTCACTTGACTAAGTTGATTAGAATGGGGGGTTCACTTGACTAAGTTGATTATCGTGTGGGGTTCACTTGACTAAGTTGATTAGAATGCGGGGTTCAATTGACTAAGTTGATTGTAATGTGGGGTTCACTTGACTAAGTTGATTTGAATGTGGGGTTCACTCGACTGATTAGAATGTGGGGTTCACTTGACTAAGTTTATTAGAATGTGGGGTTCACTTGACTAAGTTGATTATTGTGTGGGGTTCACTTGACTATTTTGATTGGAATGTGGGGTTCAATTGACAAAGTTTATTATTGTGTGGGGTTCACTTGACTAAGATGATTAGAATGTGGGGTTCACTTGATTAAGTTGATTGGAATGTGGGGTTCACTTGATTAAGTTGATTCGTGTGTGGGGTTCACTTGACTAAGTTGATTAGAATGTGGGGTTCACTTGACTAAGTTGATTGGAATGTGGGGTTCAGTTGACTAAGTTGATTAGAATGTGGGGTTCACTTGACTAAATTGATTATTGTGTGGGGTTCAATTGACTAAGTTGATTGGAATGTGGGGTTCACTTGATTAAGTTGATTAGAATGTGGGGAACAATTGATTAAGTTGATTGGAATGTGGGGTTCACTTGATTAAGTTGATTGGAATGTGGGGTTCACTTGTTTAAGTTGATTGGAATGTGGGGTTCACTTGTTTAAGTTGATTGGAATGTGGGGTTCACTTGACTAAGTTGATTAGAATGTGCGGTTCACTTGACTAAGTTGATTGGAATGTGGGGTTCACTTGATTAAGTTGATTCGTGTGTGGGGTTCACTTGACTAAGTTGATTAGAATGTGGGGTTCACTTGACTAAGTTGATTGGAATGTGGGGTTCAATTGACTAAGTTGATTAGAATGTGGGGTTCACTTGACTAACTTGATTAGAATGTGTGGTTCACTTGACTAAATTGATTATTGTGTGGGGTTCAATTGACTAAGTTGATTGGAATATGGGGTTCACTTGATTAAGTTGATTAGAATGTGGGGTTCAATTGATTAAGTTGATTGGAATGTGGGGTTCACTTAATTAAGTTGATTGGAATGTGGGGTTCACTTGTTTAAGTTGATTGGAATGTGGGGTTCATTTGACTAAGTTGATTCGAATGTGGGGTTCACTTGACTAAGTTGATTATTGTGTGGGGTTCAATTGACTAAGTTGATTAGAATGTGGGGTTCAATTGACTAAGTTGATTGGAATGTGGGGTTCAATTGACTAAGTTGATTGGAATGTGGGGTTCAATTGACTAAGTTGATTGAAATGTGGGGTTCACTTGACTAATTAGAATGTGGGGTTCACTTGACTAAGTTTATTAGAATGAGGGGTTCACTTGACTAAGTTGATTATTGTGTGGGGTTCACTTGACTAAGTTGATTGGAATGTGAGGTTCAATTGACTAAGTTGATTATTGTGTGTGGTTCACTTGACTAAGTTGATTAGAATGTGGGGTTCACTTGACTAAGTTGATTAGAATGTGGGGTTCAATTGACTAAGTTGATTGGAATGTGGGGTTCACTTGACTAAGTTGATTATTGTGTGGGGTTCACTTGACTAAGTTGATTATTGTGTGAGGTTCACTTGACTAAGTTGATTAGAATGTGGGGTTCACTTGACTAAGTTGATTGGAATGTGGGGTTCACTTGACTAAGTTGATTGGAATGTAGGGTTCACTTGACTAAGTTGATTCGAATGTGGGGTTCACTTGATTAAGTTGATTAGTGTGTGGGGTTCTCTTGACTACGTTGATTGGAATGTGGGGTTCACTTGACTAAGTTGATTGGAATGTGGGGTTCACTTGACTAAATTGATTATTGTGTGTGGTTCACTTGACTAAGTTGATTATTGTGTGGGGTTCACTTGAATAAGTTGATTAGAATGTGGGGTTCACTTGACTAAGTTGATTGGGATGTGTGGTTCATTTGACTAAGTTGATTAGAATGTGGGGTTCACTTGACTAAGTTGATTGGAATTTGGGGTTCACTTGACTAAGTTGATTGGAATGTGGGGTTCACTTGACTAAATTGATTATTGTGTGGGGTTCACTTGACTAAGTTGATTATTGTGTGGGGTTCACTTGAATAAGTTGATTAGAATGTGGGGTTCACTTGACTAAGTTGATTATTGTGTGGGGTTCACTTGACTAAGTTGATTGGAATGTGTGGTTCATTTGACTAAGTTGATTAGAATGTGGGGTTCACTTGACTAAGTTGATTAGAATGTGGGGTTCACTTGACTAACTTGATTAGAATGTGTGGTTCACTTGACTAAATTGATTATTGTGTGGGGTTCAATTGACTAAGTTGATTGGAATGTGGGATTCACTTGATTAAGTTGATTAGAACGTGGGGTTCAATTGATTAAGTTGATTGGAATGTGGGGTTCACTTGATTAAGTTGATTGGAATGTGGGGTTCACTTGTTTAAGTTGATTGGAATGTGGGGTTCACTTGACTAAGTTGATTAGAATGTGGGGTTCACTTGACTAAGTTGATTATTGTGTGGGGTTCAATTGACTAAGTTGATTAGAATGTGGGGTTCAATTGACTAAGTTGATTGGAATGTGGAGTTCACTTGACTAAGTTGATTGTAATGTGGGGTTCAGTTGACTAATTAGAATGTGGGGTTCACTTGACAAAGTTTATTAGAATGAGGGGTTCACTTGATTAAGTTGATTATTGTGTGGGGTTCACTTGACTAAGTTGATTGGAATGTGAGGTTCAATTGACTAAGTTGATTATTGTGTGTGGTTCACTTGACTAAGTTGATTAGAATGTGGGGTTCACTTGACTAAGTTGATTAGAATGTGGGGTTCACTTGACTAACTTGATTAGAATGTGTGGTTCACTTGACTAAATTGATTATTGTGTGGGGTTCAATTGACTAAGTTGATTGGAATGTGGGGTTCACTTGATTAAGTTGATTGGAATGTGGGGTTCAATTGATTAAGTTGATTGGAATGTGGGGTTCACTTGATTAAGTTGATTGGAATGTGGGGTTCACTTGATTAAGTTGATTCGTGTGTGGGGTTCACTTGACTAAGTTGATTAGAATGTGGGGTTCACTTGACTAACTTGATTAGAATGTGGGGTTCACTTGACTAAATTGATTATTGTGTGGGGTTCAATTGACTAAGTTGATTGGAATGTGGGGTTCACTTGATTAAGTTGATTAGAATGTGGGGTTCAATTGATTAAGTTGATTGGAATGTGGGGTTCACTTGATTAAGTTGATTAGAATGTGGGGTTCACTTGTTTAAGTTGATTGGAATGTGGGGTTCACTTGACTAAGTTGATTAGAATGTGGGGTTCACTTGACTAAGTTGATTAGAATGTGGGATTCACTTGACTAACTTGATTAGAATGTGTGGTTCACTTGACTAAATTGATTATTGTGTGGGGTTCAATTGACTAAGTTGATTGGAATGTGGGATTCACTTGATTAAGTTGATTAGAATGTGGGGTTCAATTGATTAAGTTGATTGGAATGTGGGGTTCACTTGATTAAGTTGATTGGAATGTGGGGTTCACTTGTTTAAGTTGATTGGAATGTGGGGTTCACTTGACTAAGTTTATTAGAATGTGGGGTTCACTTGACTAAGTTGATTATTGTGTGGGGTTCAATTGACTAAGTTGATTAGAATGTGGGGTTCAATTGACTAAGTTGATTGGAATGTGGGGTTCACTTGACTAAGTTGATTGGAATGTGGGGTTCATTTGACTAAT
Organism: Crotalaria pallida; assembly: GCA_037953625.1. Classification (NCBI taxonomy): domain Eukaryota; kingdom Viridiplantae; phylum Streptophyta; class Magnoliopsida; order Fabales; family Fabaceae; genus Crotalaria; species Crotalaria pallida. The sequence goes on along the minus strand of CM075651.1, from coordinate 33,461,562 downwards.
TAGAATGTGGGGTTCACTTGACTAAGTTTATTAGAATGAGGGGTTCACTTGACTAAGTTGATTATTGTGTGGGGTTCACTTGACTAAGTTGATTGGAATGTGAGGTTCGATTGACTAAGTTGATTATTGTGTGTGGTTCACTTGACTAAGTTGATTAGAATGTGGGGTTCACTTGATTAAGTTGATTGGAATGTGGGGTTCACTTGACTAAGTTGATTGGAATGTGGGGTTCACTTGATTAAGTTGATTCGTGTGTGGGGTTCACTTGACTAAGTTGATTAGAATGTGGGGTTCACTTGACTAAGTTGATTAGAATGTGGGGTTCACTTGACTAACTTGATTAGAATGTGGGGTTCACTTGACTAAATTGATTATTGTGTGGGGTTCAATTGACTAAGTTGATTGGAATGTGGGGTTCACTTGATTAAGTTGATTAGAATGTGGGGTTCAATTGATTAAGTTGATTGGAATGTGGGGTTCACTTGATTAAGTTGATTAGAATGTGGGGTTCACTTGACTAAGATGATTAGAATGTGGGGTTCACTTGATTAAGTTGATTGGAATGTGGGGTTCACTTGATTAAGTTGATTCGTGTGTGGGGTTCACTTGACTAAGTTGATTAGAATGTGGGGTTCACTTGACTAAGTCGATTGGAATGTGGGGTTCAGTTGACTAAGTTGATTGGAATGTGGGGTTCACTTGACTAAGTTGATTATTGTGTGGGGTTCACTTGACTAAGTTGATTATTGTGTGAGGTTCACTTGACTAAGTTGATTAGAATGTGGGGTTCACTTGACTAAGTTGATTGGAATGTGGGGTTCACTTGACTAAGTTGATTGGAATGTAGGGTTCACTTGACTAAGTTGATTCGAATGTGGGGTTCACTTGATTAAGTTGATTAGTGTGTGGGGTTCTCTTGACTACGTTGATTGGAATGTGGGGTTCACTTGACTAAGTTGATTGGAATGCGGGGTTCACTTGACTAAATTGATTATTGTGTGGGGTTCACTTGACTAAGTTGATTATTGTGTGGGGTTCACTTGAATAAGATGATTAGAATGTGGGGTTCACTTGACTAAGTTGATTATTGTGTGGGGTTCACTTGACTAAGTTGATTGGGATGTGTGGTTCATTTGACTAAGTTGATTAGAATGTGGGGTTCACTTGACTAAGTTGATTGGAATTTGGGGTTCACTTGACTAAGTTGATTGGAATGTGGGGTTCACTTGACTAAATTGATTATTGTGTGGGGTTCACTTGACTAAGTTGATTATTGTGTGGGGTTCACTTGAATAAGTTGATTAGAATGTGGGGTTCACTTGACTAAGTTGATTATTGTGTGGGGTTCACTTGACTAAGTTGATTGGAATGTGTGGTTCATTTGACTAAGTTGATTAGAATGTGGGGTTCACTTGACTAAGTTGATTAGAATGTGGGGTTCACTTGACTAACTTGATTAGAATGTGTGGTTCACTTGACTAAATTGATTATTGTGTGGGGTTCAATTGACTAAGTTGATTGGAATGTGGGATTCACTTGATTAAGTTGATTAGAACGTGGGGTTCAATTGATTAAGTTGATTGGAATGTGGGGTTCACTTGATTAAGTTGATTGGAATGTGGGGTTCACTTGTTTAAGTTGATTGGAATGTGGGGTTCACTTGACTAAGTTGATTAGAATGTGGGGTTCACTTGACTAAGTTGATTATTGTGTGGGGTTCAATTGACTAAGTTGATTAGAATGTGGGGTTCAATTGACTAAGTTGATTGGAATGTGGAGTTCACTTGACTAAGTTGATTGTAATGTGGGGTTCAGTTGACTAATAAGAATGTGGGGTTCACTTGACAAAGTTTATTAGAATGAGGGGTTCACTTGATTAAGTTGATTATTGTGTGGGGTTCACTTGACTAAGTTGATTGGAATGTGAGGTTCAATTGACTAAGTTGATTATTGTGTGTGGTTCACTTGACTAAGTTGATTAGAATGTGGGGTTCACTTGACTAAGTTGATTAGAATGTGGGGTTCACTTGACTAACTTGATTAGAATGTGTGGTTCACTTGACTAAATTGATTATTGTGTGGGGTTCAATTGACTAAGTTGATTGGAATGTGGGGTTCACTTGATTAAGTTGATTGGAATGTGGGGTTCAATTGATTAAGTTGATTGGAATGTGGGGTTCACTTGATTAAGTTGATTGGAATGTGGGGTTCACTTGATTAAGTTGATTCGTGTGTGGGGTTCACTTGACTAAGTTGATTAGAATGTGGGGTTCACTTGACTAACTTGATTAGAATGTGGGGTTCACTTGACTAAATTGATTATTGTGTGGGGTTCAACTGACTAAGTTGATTGGAATGTGGGGTTCACTTGATTAAGTTGATTAGAATGTGGGGTTCAATTGATTAAGTTGATTGGAATGTGGGGTTCACTTGATTAAGTTGATTAGAATGTGGGGTTCACTTGTTTAAGTTGATTGGAATGTGGGGTTCACTTGACTAAGTTGATTAGAATGTGGGGTTCACTTGACTAAGTTGATTAGAATGTGGGATTCACTTGACTAACTTGATTAGAATGTGTGGTTCACTTGACTAAATTGATTATTGTGTGGGGTTCAATTGACTAAGTTGATTGGTATGTGGGATTCACTTGATTAAGTTGATTAGAATGTGGGGTTCAATTGATTAAGTTGATTGGAATGTGGGGTTCACTTGATTAAGTTGATTGGAATGTGGGGTTCACTTGTTTAAGTTGATTGGAATGTGGGGTTCACTTGACTAAGTTTATTAGAATGTGGGGTTCACTTGACTAAGTTGATTATTGTGTGGGGTTCAATTGACTAAGTTGATTAGAATGTGGGGTTCAATTGACTAAGTTGATTGGAATGTGGGGTTCACTTGACTAAGTTGATTGGAATGTGGGGTTCATTTGACTAATTAGAATGTGGGGTTCACTTGACTAAGTTTATTAGAATGAGGGGTTCACTTGACTAAGTTGATTATTGTGTGGGGTTCACTTGACTAAGTTGATTGGAATGTGAGGTTCGATTGACTAAGTTGATTATTGTGTGTGGTTCACTTGACTAAGTTGATTAGAATGTGGGGTTCACTTGATTAAGTTGATTGGAATGTGGGGTTCACTTGACTAAGTTGATTGGAATGTGGGGTTCACTTGATTAAGTTGATTCGTGTGTGGGGTTCACTTGACTAAGTTGATTAGAATGTGGGGTTCACTTGACTAAGTTGATTAGAATGTGGGGTTCACTTGACTAACTTGATTAGAATGTGGGGTTCACTTGACTAAATTGATTATTGTGTGGGGTTCAATTGACTAAGTTGATTGGAATGTGGGGTTCACTTGATTAAGTTGATTAGAATGTGGGGTTCAATTGATTAAGTTGATTGGAATGTGGGGTTCACTTGATTAAGTTGATTAGAATGTGGGGTTCACTTGACTAAGATGATTAGAATGTGGGGTTCACTTGATTAAGTTGATTGGAATGTGGGGTTCACTTGATTAAGTTGATTCGTGTGTGGGGTTCACTTGACTAAGTTGATTAGAATGTGGGGTTCACTTGACTAAGTCGATTGGAATGTGGGGTTCAGTTGACTAAGTTGATTGGAATGTGGGGTTCACTTGACTAAGTTGATTATTGTGTGGGGTTCACTTGACTAAGTTGATTATTGTGTGAGGTTCACTTGACTAAGTTGATTAGAATGTGGGGTTCACTTGACTAAGTTGATTGGAATGTGGGGTTCACTTGACTAAGTTGATTGGAATGTAGGGTTCACTTGACTAAGTTGATTCGAATGTGGGGTTCACTTGATTAAGTTGATTAGTGTGTGGGGTTCTCTTGACTACGTTGATTGGAATGTGGGGTTCACTTGACTAAGTTGATTGGAATGCGGGGTTCACTTGACTAAATTGATTATTGTGTGGGGTTCACTTGACTAAGTTGATTATTGTGTGGGGTTCACTTGAATAAGATGATTAGAATGTGGGGTTCACTTGACTAAGTTGATTATTGTGTGGGGTTCACTTGACTAAGTTGATTGGGATGTGTGGTTCATTTGACTAAGTTGATTAGAATGTGGGGTTCACTTGACTAAGTTGATTGGAATTTGGGGTTCACTTGACTAAGTTGATTGGAATGTGGGGTTCACTTGACTAAATTGATTATTGTGTGGGGTTCACTTGACTAAGTTGATTATTGTGTGGGGTTCACTTGAATAAGTTGATTAGAATGTGGGGTTCACTTGACTAAGTTGATTATTGTGTGGGGTTCACTTGACTAAGTTGATTGGAATGTGTGGTTCATTTGACTAAGTTGATTAGAATGTGGGGTTCACTTGACTAAGTTGATTAGAATGTGGGGTTCACTTGACTAACTTGATTAGAATGTGTGGTTCACTTGACTAAATTGATTATTGTGTGGGGTTCAATTGACTAAGTTGATTGGAATGTGGGATTCACTTGATTAAGTTGATTAGAACGTGGGGTTCAATTGATTAAGTTGATTGGAATGTGGGGTTCACTTGATTAAGTTGATTGGAATGTGGGGTTCACTTGTTTAAGTTGATTGGAATGTGGGGTTCACTTGACTAAGTTGATTAGAATGTGGGGTTCACTTGACTAAGTTGATTATTGTGTGGGGTTCAATTGACTAAGTTGATTAGAATGTGGGGTTCAATTGACTAAGTTGATTGGAATGTGGAGTTCACTTGACTAAGTTGATTGTAATGTGGGGTTCAGTTGACTAATAAGAATGTGGGGTTCACTTGACAAAGTTTATTAGAATGAGGGGTTCACTTGATTAAGTTGATTATTGTGTGGGGTTCACTTGACTAAGTTGATTGGAATGTGAGGTTCAATTGACTAAGTTGATTATTGTGTGTGGTTCACTTGACTAAGTTGATTAGAATGTGGGGTTCACTTGACTAAGTTGATTAGAATGTGGGGTTCACTTGACTAACTTGATTAGAATGTGTGGTTCACTTGACTAAATTGATTATTGTGTGGGGTTCAATTGACTAAGTTGATTGGAATGTGGGGTTCACTTGATTAAGTTGATTGGAATGTGGGGTTCAATTGATTAAGTTGATTGGAATGTGGGGTTCACTTGATTAAGTTGATTGGAATGTGGGGTTCACTTGATTAAGTTGATTCGTGTGTGGGGTTCACTTGACTAAGTTGATTAGAATGTGGGGTTCACTTGACTAACTTGATTAGAATGTAGGGTTCACTTGACTAAATTGATTATTGTGTGGGGTTCAATTGACTAAGTTGATTGGAATGTGGGGTTCACTTGATTAAGTTGATTAGAATGTGGGGTTCAATTGATTAAGTTGATTGGAATGTGGGGTTCACTTGATTAAGTTGATTAGAATGTGGGGTTCACTTGTTTAAGTTGATTGGAATGTGGGGTTCACTTGACTAAGTTGATTAGAATGTGGGGTTCACTTGACTAAGTTGATTAGAATGTGGGATTCACTTGACTAACTTGATTAGAATGTGTGGTTCACTTGACTAAATTGATTATTGTGTGGGGTTCAATTGACTAAGTTGATTGGAATGTGGGATTCACTTGATTAAGTTGATTAGAATGTGGGGTTCAATTGATTAAGTTGATTGGAATGTGGGGTTCACTTGATTAAGTTGATTGGAATGTGGGGTTCACTTGTTTAAGTTGATTGGAATGTGGGGTTCACTTGACTAAGTTTATTAGAATGTGGGGTTCACTTGACTAAGTTGATTATTGTGTGGGGTTCAATTGACTAAGTTGATTAGAATGTGGGGTTCAATTGACTAAGTTGATTGGAATGTGGGGTTCACTTGACTAAGTTGATTGGAATGTGGGGTTCATTTGACTAATTAGAATGTGGGGTTCACTTGACTAAGTTTATTAGAATGAGGGGTTCACTTGACTAAGTTGATTATTGTGTGGGGTTCACTTGACTAAGTTGATTGGAATGTGAGGTTCGATTGACTAAGTTGATTATTGTGTGTGGTTCACTTGACTAAGTTGATTAGAATGTGGGGTTCACTTGATTAAGTTGATTGGAATGTGGGGTTCACTTGACTAAGTTGATTGGAATGTGGGGTTCACTTGATTAAGTTGATTCGTGTGTGGGGTTCACTTGACTAAGTTGATTAGAATGTGGGGTTCACTTGACTAAGTTGATTAGAATGTGGGGTTCACTTGACTAACTTGATTAGAATGTGGGGTTCACTTGACTAAATTGATTATTGTGTGGGGTTCAATTGACTAAGTTGATTGGAATGTGGGGTTCACTTGATTAAGTTGATTAGAATGTGGGGTTCAATTGATTAAGTTGATTGGAATGTGGGGTTCACTTGATTAAGTTGATTAGAATGTGGGGTTCACTTGACTAAGATGATTAGAATGTGGGGTTCACTTGATTAAGTTGATTGGAATGTGGGGTTCACTTGATTAAGTTGATTCGTGTGTGGGGTTCACTTGACTAAGTTGATTAGAATGTGGGGTTCACTTGACTAAGTTGATTGGAATGTGGGGTTCAGTTGACTAAGTTGATTGGAATGTGGGGTTCACTTGACTAAGTTGATTATTGTGTGGGGTTCACTTGACTAAGTTGATTATTGTGTGAGGTTCACTTGACTAAGTTGATTAGAATGTGGGGTTCACTTGACTAAGTTGATTGGAATGTGGGGTTCACTTGACTAAGTTGATTGGAATGTGGGGTTCACTTGACTAAGTTGATTCGAATGTGGGGTTCACTTGACTAAGTTGATTCGAATGTGGGGTTCACTTGATTAAGTTGATTCGTGTGTGGGGTTCTCTTGACTACGTTGATTGGAATGTGGGGTTCACTTGACTAAGTTGATTGGAATGCGGGGTTCACTTGACTAAATTGATTATTGTGTGGGGTTCACTTGACTAAGTTGATTATTGTGTGGGGTTCACTTGAATAAGATGATTAGAATGTGGGGTTCACTTGACTAAGTTGATTATTGTGTGGGGTTCACTTGACTAAGTTGATTGGGATGTGTGGTTTATTTGACTAAGTTGATTAGAATGTGGGGTTCACTTGACTAAGTTGATTGGAATTTGGGGTTCACTTGACTAAGTTGATTGGAATGTGGGGTTCACTTGACTAAATTGATTATTGTGTGGGGTTCACTTGACTAAGTTGATTATTGTGTGGGGTTCACTTGAATAAGTTGATTAGACTGTGGGGTTCACTTGACTAAGTTGATTATTGTGTGGGGTTCACTTGACTAAGTTGATTGGAATGTGTGGTTCATTTGACTAAGTTGATTGGAATGTGGGGTTCACTTGACTAGGTTGATTGGAATGTGGGGTTCACTTGACTAAGTTGATTATTGTGTGGGGTTCACTTGATTAAGTTGATTAGAATGTGGGGTTCAATTGACAAAGTTGATTGGAATGTGGGGTTCACTTGACTAAGTTGATTGGAATGTGGGGTTCACTTGACTAAGTTGATTGGAATGTGGGGTTCACTTGATTAAGTTGATTGGAATGTGTGGTTCACTTGATTAAGTTGATTCGTGTGTGGGGTTCACTTGACTAAGTTGATTAGAATGTGGGGTTCACTTGACTAACTTGATTAGAATGTGTGGTTCACTTGACTAAATTGATTATTGTGTGGGGTTCAATTGACTAAGTTGATTGGAATGTGGGATTCACTTGATTAAGTTGATTAGAATGTGGGGTTCAAATAATTAAGTTGATTGGAATGTGGGGTTCACTTGATTAAGTTGATTCGTGTGTGCGGTTCACTTGACTAAGTTGATTAGAATGTGGGGTTCACTTGACTAAGTTGATTAGAATGTGGGGTTCACTTGACTAACTTGATTAGAATGTGGGGTTCACTTGACTAAATTGATTATTGTGTGGGGTTAAATTGACAAAGTTGATTGGAATGTGGGGTTCACTTGATTAAGTTGATTTGAATGTGGGGTTCAATTGATTAAGTTGATTGGAATGTGGGGTTCACTTGATTAAGTTGATTAGAATGTGGGCTTCACTTGTTTAAGTTGATTGGAATGTGGGGTTCACTTGACTAAGTCGATTAGAATGTGGGGTTCACTTGACTATGTTGATTAGAATGTGGGGTTCACTTGATTAAGTTGATTAGTGTGTGGGGTGCACTTGACTAAGTTGATTAGAAGGTGGGGTTCACTTATTAAGTTGATTGGAATGTGGGGTTCACTTGATTAAGTTGATTCGTGTGTGGGGTTCACTTGACTAAGTTGATTAGAATGTGGGGTTCACTTGACTAAGTTGATTAGAATGTGGGGTTCACTTGATTAAGTTGATTAGTGTGTGGGGTGCGCTTGACTAAGTTGATTGGAATGTGGGGTTCACTTGATTAAGTTGATTGGAATGTGGGGTTCACTTGATTAAGTTGATTCGTGTGTGGGGTTCACTTGACTAAGTTGATTAGAATGTGGGGTTCACTTGACTAAGTTGATTAGAATGTGGGGTTCACTTGAATAGCTTGATTAGAATGTGGGGTTCACTTGACTAAATTGATTATTGTGTGGGGTTAAATTGACTAAGTTGATTGGAATGTGGGGTTCACTTGATTAAGTTGATTAGAATGTGGGGTTCAATTGATTAAGTTGATTGGAATGTGGGGTTCACTTGATTAAGTTGATTAGAATGTGGGGTTCACTTGTTTAAGTTGATTGGAATGTGGGGTTCAGTTGACTAAGTTGATTAGAATGTGGGGTTCACTTGACTAAGTTGATTAGAATGTGGGGTTCACTTGATTAAGTTGATTAGTGATTGGGGTGCACTTGACTAAGTTGATTGGAATGTGGGGTTCACTTGATTAAGTTGATCTGAATGTGGGGTTCACTTGATTAAGTTGATTCGTGTGTGGGGTTCACTTGACTAAGTTGATTCGTGTGTGGGGTTCACTTGACAAACTTGATTAGAATGTGGGGTTCACTTGACTAAATTGATTATTGTGTGGGGTTAAATTGACAAAGTTGATTGGAATGTGAGGTTCAATTGACTAAGTTGATTATTGTGTGTGGTTCACTTGACTAAGTTGATTACAATGTGGGGTTCACTTGACTAAGTTGATTAGAATGTGGGGTTCACTTGACTAAGTTGATTAGAATGTGGGGTTCACTTGATTAAGTTGATTAGTGTGTGGGGTGCACTTGACTAAGTTGATTGGAATGTGGGGTTCACTTGATTAAGTTGATTGGAATGTGGGGTTCACTTGATTAAGTTGATTCGTGTGTGCGGTTCACTTGACTAAGTTGATTAGAATGTGGGGTTCACTTGACTAAGTTGATTAGAATGTGGGGTTCACTTGACTAACTTGATTAGAATGTGGGGTTCACTTGACTAAATTGATTATTGTGTGGGGTTAAGTTGACAAAGTTGATTGGAATGTGGGGTTCACTTGACTAAGTTGATTAGAATGTGGGGTTCAATTGATTAAGTTGATTGGAATGTGGGGTTCACTTGATTAAGTTGATTAGAATGTGGGGTTCACTTGTTTAAGTTGATTGGAATGTGGGGTTCACTTGACTAAGTTGATTAGAATGTGGGGTTCACTTGACTAAGTTGATTGTTGTGTGGGGTTCACTTGACTAAGTTGATTAGAATGCGGGGTTCAATTGATTAAGTTGATTGAAATGTGGGGTTCACTTGACTAAATTGATTATTGTGTGGGGTTCAATTGACTAAGTTGATTGGAATGTGGGGTTCACTTGATTAAGTTGATTAGAATGTGGGGTTCAATTGATTAAGTTGATTGGAATGTGGGGTTCACTTCATTAAGTTGATTGGAATGTGGGGTTCACTTGTTTAAGTTGATTGGAATGTGGGGTTCACTTGACTAAGTTGATTAGAATGTGGGGTTCACTTGACTAAGTTGATTATTGTGTGGGGTTCAATTGACTAAGTTGATTAGAATGTGGGGTTCAATTGACTAAGTTGATTGGAATGTGGGGTTCAATTGACTAAGTTGATTGGAATGTGGGGTTCACTTGACTAATTAGAATGTGGGGTTCACTTGACTAAGTTTATTAGAATGAGGGGTTCACTTGACTAAGTTGATTATTGTGTGGGGTTCACTTGACTAAGTTGATTGGAATGTGAGGTTCAATTGACTAAGTTGATTATTGTGTGTGGTTCACTTGACTAAGTTGATTAGAATGTGGGGTTCACTTGACTAAGTTGATTGGAATGTGGGGTTCAATTGACTAAGTTAATTGGAATGTGGGGTTCACTTGACTAAGTTGATTATTGTGTGGGGTTCACTTGACTAAGTTGATTATTGTGTGAGGTTCACTTGACTAAGTTGATTAGAATGTGGGGTTCACTTGACTAAGTTGATTGGAATGTGGGGTTCACTTGACTAAGTTGATTGGAATGTCGGGTTCACTTGACTAAGTTGATTCGAATGTGGGGTTCACTTGATTAAGTTGATTAGTGTGTGGGGTTCTCTTGACTACGTTGATTGGAATGTGGGGTTCACTTGACTAAGTTGATTGGAATGTGGGGTTCACTTGACTAAATTGATTATTGTGTGGGGTTCACTTGACTAAGTTGATTATTGTGTGGGGTTCACTTGAATAAGTTGATTAGAATGTGGGGTTCACTTGACTAAGTTGATTGGGATGTGTGGTTCATTTGACTAAGTTGATTAGAATGTGGGGTTCACTTGACTAAGTTGATTGGAATTTGGGGTTCACTTGACTAAGTTGATTGGAATGTGGGGTTCACTTGACTAAATTGATTATTGTGTGGGGTTCACTTGACTAAGTTGATTATTGTGTGGGGTTCACTTGAATAAGTTGATTAGAATGTGGGGTTCACTTGACTAAGTTGATTATTGTGTGGGGTTCACTTGACTAAGTTGATTGGAATGTGTGGTTCATTTGACTAAGTTGATTAGAATGTGGGGTTCACTTGATTAAATTGATTGGAATGTGGGGTTCACTTGACTAGGTTGATTAGAATGTCGGGTTCACTTGACTAAGTTGATTATTGTGTGGGGTTCACTTGAGTAAGTTGATTAGAATGTGGGGTTCAATTGACTAAGTTAATTGGAATGTGGGGTTCACTTGACTAAGTTGATTGGAATGTGTGGTTCACTTGACTAAGTTGATTCGAATGTGGGGTTCACTTGATTAAGTTGATTGGAATGTGGGGTTCACTTGATTAAGTTGATTCGTGTATGGGGTTCACTTGACTAAGTTGATTATTGTGTGGGGTTCAATTGACTATGTTGATTAGAATGTGGGGTTCACTTGACTAAGCTGATTATAATGTGGGATTCACTTCACTAACTTGATTAGAATGTGTGGTTCACTTGACTAAATTGATTATTGTGTGGGGTTCAATTGACTAAGTTGATTGTTGTGTGAGGTTCAATTGACTAAGTTGATTAGAATGTGCGGTTCAATTGACTAAGTTGATTGGAATGTGGGGTTCACTTGACTAAGTTGATTGGAATGTGGGGTTCACTTGATTAAGTTGATTGGAATGTGGGGTTCAGTTGACTAACACGATTAGAATGTGGGGTTCAGTTCACTAAGTTGATTATTGTGTGGGGTTCACTTGATTAAGTTGATTAGAATGTGGGGTTCAATTGACTAAGTTGATTGGAATGTGGGGTTCACTTGACTAAGTTGATTTGAATGTGGGTTTCACTTGACTAAGTTGATTCGAATGTGGGGTTCACTTGATTAAGTTGATTGGAATGTGGGGTTCACTTGATTAAGTTGATTCGTGTGTGGGGTTCACTTGACTAAGTTGATTAGAATGTGGGGTTCACTTGACTAAGTTGATTAGAATGTGGGGTTCACTTGACTAACTTGATTAGAATGTGTGGTTCACTTGACTAAATTGATTATTGTGTGGGGTTCAATTGACTAAGTTGATTGGAATGTGGGGTTCACTTGATTAAGTTGATTATAATGTGGGGTTCAATTGATTAAGTTGATTGGAATGTGGGGTTCACTTGATTAAGTTGATTGGAATGTGGGGTTCACTTGTTTAAGTCTATTGGAATGTAGGGTTCACTTGACTAAGTTGATTAGAATGTGGGGTTCACTTGATTAAGTTGATTATAATGTGGGGTTCAATTGATTAAGTTGATTGGAATGTGGGGTTCACTTGATTAAGTTGATTGGAATGTGGGGTTCACTTGTTTAAGTCTATTGGAATGTGGGGTTCACTTGACTAAGTTGATTAGAATGTGGGGTTCACTTGACTAAGTTGATTATTGTGTGGGGTTCAATTGACTAAGTTGATTAGAATGTGGGGTTCAATTGACTAAGTTGATTGGAATGTGGGGTTCACTTGACTAAGTTGATTGGAATGTGGGGTTCACTTGACTAATTAGAATGTGGGGTTCACTTGACTAAGTTTATTAGAATGAGGGGTTCACTTGACTAAGTTTATTATTGTGTGGGGTTCACTTGACTAAGTTGATTGGAATGTGGGGTTCCCTTGATTAAGTTGATTAGAATGTGGGGTTCACTTGACTAAGTTGATTCGAATGTGGGGTTCACTTGATTAAGCTGATTGGAATGTCGGGTTCAATTGATTAAGTTGATTGGAATGTGGGGTTCACTTGATTAAGTTGATTGGAATGTGGGGTTCACTTGTTTAAGTTGATTGGAATGTGGGGTTCACTTGACTAAGTTGATTAGAATGTGGGGTTCACTTGACTAAGTTGATTATTGTGTGGGGTTCAATTGACTAAGTTGATTGGAATGTGGGGTTCACTTGACTAAGTTGATTATTGTGTGGGGTTCACTTGACTAAGTTGATTATTGTGTGAGGTTCACTTGACTAAGTTGATTAGAATGTGGGGTTCACTTGACTAAGTTGATTGGAATGTGGGGTTCACTTGACTAAGTTGATTGGAATGTAGTGTTCACTTGACTAAGTTGATTCGAATGTGGGGTTCACTTGATTAAGTTGATTAGTGTGTGGGTTTCTCTTGACTACGTTGATTGGAATGTGGGGTTCACTTGATTAAGTTGATTGGAATGTGGGGTTCACTTGTTTAAGTTGATTGGAATGTGGGGTTCACTTGACTAAGTTGATTAGAATGTGGGGTTCACTTGACTAAGTTGATTATTGTGTGGGGTTCAATTGACTAAGTTGATTAGAATGTGGGGTTCAATTGACTAAGTTGATTGGAATGTGGGGTTCACTTGACTAAGTTGATTGGAATGTGGGGTTCAGTTGACTAATTAGAATGTGGGGTTCACTTGACTAAGTTTATTAGAATGAGGGGTTCACTTGATTAAGTTGATTCGTGTGTGGGGTTCACTTGACTAAGTTGATTAGAATGTGGGGTTCACTTGACTAAGTTGATTAGAATGTGGGGTTCACTTGACTAACTTGATTAGAATGTGGGGTTCACTTGTTTAAGTTGATTGGAATGTGGGGTTCACTTGACTAAGTTGATTTGAATGTGGGGTTCACTTGACTAAGTTGATTATTGTGTGGGGTTCACTTGACTAAGTTGATTAGAATGCGGGGTTCAATTGATTAAGTTGATTGCAATGTGGGGTTCACTTGATTAAGTTGATTAGAATGTGGGGTTCACTTGTTTATGTTGATTGGAATGTGGGGTTCACTTGACTAAGTTGATTAGAATGGGGGGTTCACTTGACTAAGTTGATTATCGTGTGGGGTTCACTTGACTAAGTTGATTAGAATGCGGGGTTCAATTGACTAAGTTGATTGTAATGTGCGGTTCACTTGACTAAGTTGATTTGAATGTGGGGTTCACTTGACTGATTAGAATGTGGGGTTCACTTGACTAAGTTTATTAGAATGTGGGGTTCACTTGACTAAGTTGATTATTGTGTGGGGTTCACTTGACTATTTTGATTGGAATGTGGGGTTCAATTGACAAAGTTTATTATTGTGTGGGGTTCACTTGACTAAGTTGATTAGAATGTGGGGTTCACTTGACTAAGTTGATTGGAATGTGGGGTTCACTTGATTAAGTTGATTCGTGTGTGGGGTTCATTTGACTAAGTTGATTAGAATGTGGGGTTCACTTGACTAAGTTGATTGGAATGTGGGGTTCAGTTGACTAAGTTGATTAGAATGTGGGGTTCACTTGACTAAATTGATTATTGTGTGGGGTTCAATTGACTAAGTTGATTGGAATGTGGGGTTCACTTGATTAAGTTGATTAGAATGTGGGGAACAATTGATTAAGTTGATTGGAATGTGGGGTTCACTTGATTAAGTTGATTGGAATGTGGGGTTCACTTGTTTAAGTTGATTGGAATGTGGGGTTCACTTGTTTAAGTTGATTGGAATGTGGGGTTCACTTGACTAAGTTGATTAGAATGTGGGGTTCACTTGACTAAGTTGATTGGAATGTGGGGTTCACTTGATTAAGTTGATTCGTGTGTGGGGTTCACTTGACTAAGTTGATTAGAATGTGGGGTTCACTTGACTAAGTTGATTGGAATGTGGGATTCAATTGACTAAGTTGATTAGAATGTGGGGTTCACTTGACTAACTTGATTAGAATGTGTGGTTCACTTGACTAAATTGATTATTGTGTGGGGTTCAATTGACTAAGTTGATTGGAATATGGGGTTCACTTGATTAAGTTGATTAGAATGTGGGGTTCAATTGATTAAGTTGATTGGAATGTGGGGTTCACTTAATTAAGTTGATTGGAATGTGGGGTTCACTTGTTTAAGTTGATTGGAATGTGGGGTTCATTTGACTAAGTTGATTCGAATGTGGGGTTCACTTGACTAAGTTGATTATTGTGTGGGGTTCAATTGACTAAGTTGATTAGAATGTGGGGTTTAATTGACTAAGTTGATTGGAATGTGGGGTTCAATTGACTAAGTTGATTGGAATGTGGGGTTCAATTGACTAAGTTGATTGAAATGTGGGGTTCACTTGACTAATTAGAATGTGGGGTTCACTTGACTAAGTTTATTAGAATGAGGGGTTCACTTGACTAAGTTGATTATTGTGTGGGGTTCACTTGACTAAGTTGATTGGAATGTGAGGTTCAATTGACTAAGTTGATTATTGTGTGTGGTTCACTTGACTAAGTTGATTAGAATGTGGGGTTCACTTGACTAAGTTGATTAGAATGTGGGGTTCAATTGACTAAGTTGATTGGAATGTGGGGTTCACTTGACTAAGTTGATTATTGTGTGGGGTTCACTTGACTAAGTTGATTATTGTGTGAGGTTCACTTGACTAAGTTGATTAGAATGTGGGGTTCACTTGACTAAGTTGATTGGAATGTGGGGTTCACTTGACTAAGTTGATTGGAATGTAGGGTTCACTTGACTAAGTTGATTCGAATGTGGGGTTCACTTGATTAAGTTGATTAGTGTGTGGGGTTCTCTTGACTACGTTGATTGGAATGTGGGGTTCACTTGACTAAGTTGATTGGAATGTGGGGTTCACTTGACTAAATTGATTATTGTGTGGGGTTCACTTGACTAAGTTGATTATTGTGTGGGGTTCACTTGAATAAGTTGATTAGAATGTGGTGTTCACTTGACTAAGTTGATTATTGTGTGGGGTTCACTTGACTAAGTTGATTGGGATGTGTGGTTCATTTGACTAAGTTGATTAGAATGTGGGGTTCACTTGACTAAGTTGATTGGAATTTGGGGTTCACTTGACTAAGTTGATTGGAATGTGGGGTTCACTTGACTAAATTGATTATTGTGTGGGGTTCACTTGACTAAGTTGATTATTGTGTGGGGTTCACTTGAATAAGTTGATTAGAATGTGGGGTTCACTTGACTAAGTTGATTATTGTGTGGGGTTCACTTGACTAAGTTGATTGGAATGTGTGGTTCATTTGACTAAGTTGATTAGAATGTGGGGTTCACTTGACTAAGTTGATTAGAATGTGGGGTTCACTTGACTAACTTGATTAGAATGTGTGGTTCACTTGACTAAATTGATTATTGTGTGGGGTTCAATTGACTAAGTTGATTGGAATGTGGGATTCACTTGATTAAGTTGATTAGAACGTGGGGTTCAATTGATTAAGTTGATTGGAATGTGGGGTTCACTTGATTAAGTTGATTGGAATGTGGGGTTCACTTGTTTAAGTTGATTGGAATGTGGGGTTCACTTGACTAAGTTGATTAGAATGTGGGGTTCACTTGACTAAGTTGATTATTGTGTGCGGTTCAATTGACTAAGTTGATTAGAATGTGGGGTTCAATTGACTAAGTTGATTGGAATGTGGAGTTCACTTGACTAAGTTGATTGTAATGTGGGGTTCAGTTGACTAATTAGAATGTGGGGTTCACTTGACAAAGTTTATTAGAATGAGGGGTTCACTTGATTAAGTTGATTATTGTGTGGGGTTCACTTGACTAAGTTGATTGGAATGTGAGGTTCAATTGACTAAGTTGATTATTGTGTGTGGTTCACTTGACTAAGTTGATTAGAATGTGGGGTTCACTTGACTAAGTTGATTAGAATGTGGGGTTCACTTGACTAACTTGATTAGAATGTGTGGTTCACTTGACTAAATTGATTATTGTGTGGGGTTCAATTGACTAAGTTGATTGGAATGTGGGGTTCACTTGATTAAGTTGATTGGAATGTGGGGTTCAATTGATTAAGTTGATTGGAATGTGGGGTTCACTTGATTAAGTTGATTGGAATGTGGGGTTCACTTGATTAAGTTGATTCGTGTGTGGGGTTCACTTGACTAAGTTGATTAGAATGTGGGGTTCACTTGACTAACTTGATTAGAATGTGGGGTTCACTTGACTAAATTGATTATTGTGTGGGGTTCAATTGACTAAGTTGATTGGAATGTGGGGTTCACTTGATTAAGTTGATTAGAATGTGGGGTTCAATTGATTAAGTTGATTGGAATGTGGGGTTCACTTGATTAAGTTGATTAGAATGTGGGGTTCACTTGTTTAAGTTGATTGGAATGTGGGGTTCACTTGACTAAGTTGATTAGAATGTGGGGTTCACTTGACTAAGTTGATTAGAATGTGGGATTCACTTGACTAACTTGATTAGAATGTGTGGTTCACTTGACTAAATTGATTATTGTGTGGGGTTCAATTGACTAAGTTGATTGGAATGTGGGATTCACTTGATTAAGTTGATTGGAATGTGGGGTTCACTTGTTTAAGTTGATTGGAATGTGGGGTTCACTTGACTAAGTTTATTAGAATGTGGGGTTCACTTGACTAAGTTGATTATTGTGTGGGGTTCAATTGACTAAGTTGATTAGAATGTGGGGTTCAATTGACTAAGTTGATTGGAATGTGGGGTTCACTTGACTAAGTTGATTGGAATGTGGGGTTCATTTGACTAATTAGAATGTGGGGTTCACTTGACTAAGTTTATTAGAATGAGGGGTTCACTTGACTAAGTTGATTATTGTGTGGGGTTCAATTGACTAAGTTGATTGGAATGTGGGGTTCACTTGACTAAGTTGATTATTGTGTGGGGTTCACTTGACTAAGTTGATTATTGTGTGAGGTTCACTTGACTAAGTTGATTAGAATGTGGGGTTCACTTGACTAAGTTGATTGGAATGTGGGGTTCACTTGACTAAGTTGATTGGAATGTAGTGTTCACTTGACTAAGTTGATTCGAATGTGGGGTTCACTTGATTAAGTTGATTAGTGTGTGGGTTTCTCTTGACTACGTTGATTGGAATGTGGGGTTCACTTGATTAAGTTGATTGGAATGTGGGGTTCACTTGTTTAAGTTGATTGGAATGTGGGGTTCACTTGACTAAGTTGATTAGAATGTGGGGTTCACTTGACTAAGTTGATTATTGTGTGGGGTTCAATTGACTAAGTTGATTAGAATGTGGGGTTCAATTGACTAAGTTGATTGGAATGTGGGGTTCACTTGACTAAGTTGATTGGAATGTGGGGTTCAGTTGACTAATTAGAATGTGGGGTTCACTTGACTAAGTTTATTAGAATGAGGGGTTCACTTGATTAAGTTGATTCGTGTGTGGGGTTCACTTGACTAAGTTGATTAGAATGTGGGGTTCACTTGACTAAGTTGATTAGAATGTGGGGTTCACTTGACTAACTTGATTAGAATGTGGGGTTCACTTGTTTAAGTTGATTGGAATGTGGGATTCACTTGACTAAGTTGATTTGAATGTGGGGTTCACTTGACTAAGTTGATTATTGTGTGGGGTTCACTTGACTAAGTTGATTAGAATGCGGGGTTCAATTGATTAAGTTGATTGCAATGTGGGGTTCACTTGATTAAGTTGATTAGAATGTGGGGTTCACTTGTTTATGTTGATTGGAATGTGGGGTTCACTTGACTAAGTTGATTAGAATGGGGGGTTCACTTGACTAAGTTGATTATCGTGTGGGGTTCACTTGACTAAGTTGATTAGAATGCGGGGTTCAATTGACTAAGTTGATTGTAATGTGCGGTTCACTTGACTAAGTTGATTTGAATGTGGGGTTCACTTGACTGATTAGAATGTGGGGTTCACTTGACTAAGTTTATTAGAATGTGGGGTTCACTTGACTAAGTTGATTATTGTGTGGGGTTCACTTGACTATTTTGATTGGAATGTGGGGTTCAATTGACAAAGTTTATTATTGTGTGGGGTTCACTTGACTAAGATGATTAGAATGTGGGGTTCACTTGATTAAGTTGATTGGAATGTGGGGTTCACTTGATTAAGTTGATTCGTGTGTGGGGTTCATTTGACTAAGTTGATTAGAATGTGGGGTTCACTTGACTAAGTTGATTGGAATGTGGGGTTCAGTTGACTAAGTTGATTAGAATGTGGGGTTCACTTGACTAAATTGATTATTGTGTGGGGTTCAATTGACTAAGTTGATTGGAATGTGGGGTTCACTTGATTAAGTTGATTAGAATGTGGGGAACAATTGATTAAGTTGATTGGAATGTGGGGTTCACTTGATTAAGTTGATTGGAATGTGGGGTTCACTTGTTTAAGTTGATTGGAATGTGGGGTTCACTTGTTTAAGTTGATTGGAATGTGGGGTTCACTTGACTAAGTTGATTAGAATGTGGGGTTCACTTGACTAAGTTGATTGGAATGTGGGGTTCACTTGATTAAGTTGATTCGTGTGTGGGGTTCACTTGACTAAGTTGATTAGAATGTGGGGTTCACTTGACTAAGTTGATTGGAATGTGGGGTTCAATTGACTAAGTTGATTAGAATGTGGGGTTCACTTGACTAACTTGATTAGAATGTGTGGTTCACTTGACTAAATTGATTATTGTGTGGGGTTCAATTGACTAAGTTGATTGGAATATGGGGTTCACTTGATTAAGTTGATTAGAATGTGGGGTTCAATTGATTAAGTTGATTGGAATGTGGGGTTCACTTAATTAAGTTGATTGGAATGTGGGGTTCACTTGTTTAAGTTGATTGGAATGTGGGGTTCATTTGACTAAGTTGATTCGAATGTGGGGTTCACTTGACTAAGTTGATTATTGTGTGGGGTTCAATTGACTAAGTTGATTAGAATGTGGGGTTCAATTGACTAAGTTGATTGGAATGTGGGGTTCAATTGACTAAGTTGATTGGAATGTGGGGTTCAATTGACTAAGTTGATTGAAATGTGGGGTTCACTTGACTAATTAGAATGTGGGGTTCACTTGACTAAGTTTATTAGAATGAGGGGTTCACTTGACTAAGTTGATTATTGTGTGGGGTTCACTTGACTAAGTTGATTGGAATGTGAGGTTCAATTGACTAAGTTGATTATTGTGTGTGGTTCACTTGACTAAGTTGATTAGAATGTGGGGTTCACTTGACTAAGTTGATTAGAATGTGGGGTTCAATTGACTAAGTTGATTGGAATGTGGGGTTCACTTGACTAAGTTGATTATTGTGTGGGGTTCACTTGACTAAGTTGATTATTGTGTGGGGTTCACTTGAATAAGTTGATTAGAATGTGGTGTTCACTTGACTAAGTTGATTATTGTGTGGGGTTCACTTGACTAAGTTGATTGGGATGTGTGGTTCATTTGACTAAGTTGATTAGAATGTGGGGTTCACTTGACTAAGTTGATTGGAATGTGGGGTTCACTTGACTAAGTTGATTGGAATGTGGGGTTCACTTGACTAAATTGATTATTGTGTGGGGTTCACTTGACTAAGTTGATTATTGTGTGGGGTTCACTTGAATAAGTTGATTAGAATGTGGGGTTCACTTGACTAAGTTGATTAGAATGTGGGGTTCAATTGATTAAGTTGATTGGAATGTGGGGTTCACTTGATTAAGTTGATTAGAATGTGGGGTTCACTTGTTTAAGTTGATTGGAATGTGGGGTTCACTTGACTAAGTTGATTAGAATGTGGGGTTCACTTGACTAAGTTGATTAGAATGTGGGATTCACTTGACTAACTTGATTAGAATGTGTGGTTCACTTGACTAAATTGATTATTGTGTGGGGTTCAATTGACTAAGTTGATTGGAATGTGGGATTCACTTGATTAAGTTGATTGGAATGTGGGGTTCACTTGTTTAAGTTGATTGGAATGTGGGGTTCACTTGACTAAGTTTATTAGAATGTGGGGTTCACTTGACTAAGTTGATTATTGTGTGGGGTTCAATTGACTAAGTTGATTAGAATGTGGGGTTCAATTGACTAAGTTGATTGGAATGTGGGGTTCACTTGACTAAGTTGATTGGAATGTGGGGTTCATTTGACTAATTAGAATGTGGGGTTCACTTGACTAAGTTTATTAGAATGAGGGGTTCACTTGACTAAGTTGATTATTGTGTGGGGTTCAATTGACTAAGTTGATTGGAATGTGGGGTTCACTTGACTAAGTTGATTATTGTGTGGGGTTCACTTGACTAAGTTGATTATTGTGTGAGGTTCACTTGACTAAGTTGATTAGAATGTGGGGTTCACTTGACTAAGTTGATTGGAATGTGGGGTTCACTTGACTAAGTTGATTGGAATGTAGTGTTCACTTGACTAAGTTGATTCGAATGTGGGGTTCACTTGATTAAGTTGATTAGTGTGTGGGTTTCTCTTGACTACGTTGATTGGAATGTGGGGTTCACTTGATTAAGTTGATTGGAATGTGGGGTTCACTTGTTTAAGTTGATTGGAATGTGGGGTTCACTTGACTAAGTTGATTAGAATGTGGGGTTCACTTGACTAAGTTGATTATTGTGTGGGGTTCAATTGACTAAGTTGATTAGAATGTGGGGTTCAATTGACTAAGTTGATTGGAATGTGGGGTTCACTTGACTAAGTTGATTGGAATGTGGGGTTCAGTTGACTAATTAGAATGTGGGGTTCACTTGACTAAGTTTATTAGAATGAGGGGTTCACTTGATTAAGTTGATTCGTGTGTGGGGTTCACTTGACTAAGTTGATTAGAATGTGGGGTTCACTTGACTAAGTTGATTAGAATGTGGGGTTCACTTGACTAACTTGATTAGAATGTGGGGTTCACTTGTTTAAGTTGATTGGAATGTGGGGTTCACTTGACTAAGTTGATTTGAATGTGGGGTTCACTTGACTAAGTTGATTATTGTGTGGGGTTCACTTGACTAAGTTGATTAGAATGCGGGGTTCAATTGATTAAGTTGATTGCAATGTGGGGTTCACTTGATTAAGTTGATTAGAATGTGGGGTTCACTTGTTTATGTTGATTGGAATGTGGGGTTCACTTGACTAAGTTGATTAGAATGGGGGGTTCACTTGACTAAGTTGATTATCGTGTGGGGTTCACTTGACTAAGTTGATTAGAATGCGGGGTTCAATTGACTAAGTTGATTGTAATGTGCGGTTCACTTGACTAAGTTGATTTGAATGTGGGGTTCACTTGACTGATTAGAATGTGGGGTTCACTTGACTAAGTTTATTAGAATGTGGGGTTCACTTGACTAAGTTGATTATTGTGTGGGGTTCACTTGACTATTTTGATTGGAATGTGGGGTTCAATTGACAAAGTTTATTATTGTGTGGGGTTCACTTGACTAAGATGATTAGAATGTGGGGTTCACTTGATTAAGTTGATTGGAATGTGGGGTTCACTTGATTAAGTTGATTCGTGTGTGGGGTTCATTTGACTAAGTTGATTAGAATGTGGGGTTCACTTGACTAAGTTGATTGGAATGTGGGGTTCAGTTGACTAAGTTGATTAGAATGTGGGGTTCACTTGACTAAATTGATTATTGTGTGGGGTTCAATTGACTAAGTTGATTGGAATGTGGGGTTCACTTGATTAAGTTGATTAGAATGTGGGGAACAATTGATTAAGTTGATTGGAATGTGGGGTTCACTTGATTAAGTTGATTGGAATGTGGGGTTCACTTGTTTAAGTTGATTGGAATGTGGGGTTCACTTGTTTAAGTTGATTGGAATGTGGGGTTCACTTGACTAAGTTGATTAGAATGTGGGGTTCACTTGACTAAGTTGATTGGAATGTGGGGTTCACTTGATTAAGTTGATTCGTGTGTGGGGTTCACTTGACTAAGTTGATTAGAATGTGGGGTTCACTTGACTAAGTTGATTGGAATGTGGGGTTCAATTGACTAAGTTGATTAGAATGTGGGGTTCACTTGACTAACTTGATTAGAATGTGTGGTTCACTTGACTAAATTGATTATTGTGTGGGGTTCAATTGACTAAGTTGATTGGAATATGGGGTTCACTTGATTAAGTTGATTAGAATGTGGGGTTCAATTGATTAAGTTGATTGGAATGTGGGGTTCACTTAATTAAGTTGATTGGAATGTGGGGTTCACTTGTTTAAGTTGATTGGAATGTGGGGTTCATTTGACTAAGTTGATTCGAATGTGGGGTTCACTTGACTAAGTTGATTATTGTGTGGGGTTCAATTGACTAAGTTGATTAGAATGTGGGGTTCAATTGACTAAGTTGATTGGAATGTGGGGTTCAATTGACTAAGTTGATTGGAATGTGGGGTTCAATTGACTAAGTTGATTGAAATGTGGGGTTCACTTGACTAATTAGAATGTGGGGTTCACTTGACTAAGTTTATTAGAATGAGGGGTTCACTTGACTAAGTTGATTATTGTGTGGGGTTCACTTGACTAAGTTGATTGGAATGTGAGGTTCAATTGACTAAGTTGATTATTGTGTGTGGTTCACTTGACTAAGTTGATTAGAATGTGGGGTTCACTTGACTAAGTTGATTAGAATGTGGGGTTCAATTGACTAAGTTGATTGGAATGTGGGGTTCACTTGACTAAGTTGATTATTGTGTGGGGTTCACTTGACTAAGTTGATTATTGTGTGAGGTTCACTTGACTAAGTTGATTAGAATGTGGGGTTCACTTGACTAAGTTGATTGGAATGTGGGGTTCACTTGACTAAGTTGATTGGAATGTAGGGTTCACTTGACTAAGTTGATTCGAATGTGGGGTTCACTTGATTAAGTTGATTAGTGTGTGGGGTTCTCTTGACTACGTTGATTGGAATGTGGGGTTCACTTGACTAAGTTGATTGGAATGTGGGGTTCACTTGACTAAATTGATTATTGTGTGGGGTTCACTTGACTAAGTTGATTATTGTGTGGGGTTCACTTGAATAAGTTGATTAGAATGTGGTGTTCACTTGACTAAGTTGATTATTGTGTGGGGTTCACTTGACTAAGTTGATTGGGATGTGTGGTTCATTTGACTAAGTTGATTAGAATGTGGGGTTCACTTGACTAAGTTGATTGGAATTTGGGGTTCACTTGACTAAGTTGATTGGAATGTGGGGTTCACTTGACTAAATTGATTATTGTGTGGGGTTCACTTGACTAAGTTGATTATTGTGTGGGGTTCACTTGAATAAGTTGATTAGAATGTGGGGTTCACTTGACTAAGTTGATTATTGTGTGGGGTTCACTTGACTAAGTTGATTGGAATGTGTGGTTCATTTGACTAAGTTGATTAGAATGTGGGGTTCACTTGACTAAGTTGATTAGAATGTGGGGTTCACTTGACTAACTTGATTAGAATGTGTGGTTCACTTGACTAAATTGATTATTGTGTGGGGTTCAATTGACTAAGTTGATTGGAATGTGGGATTCACTTGATTAAGTTGATTAGAACGTGGGGTTCAATTGATTAAGTTGATTGGAATGTGGGGTTCACTTGATTAAGTTGATTGGAATGTGGGGTTCACTTGTTTAAGTTGATTGGAATGTGGGGTTCACTTGACTAAGTTGATTAGAATGTGGGGTTCACTTGACTAAGTTGATTATTGTGTACGGTTCAATTGACTAAGTTGATTAGAATGTGGGGTTCAATTGACTAAGTTGATTGGAATGTGGAGTTCACTTGACTAAGTTGATTGTAATGTGGGGTTCAGTTGACTAATTAGAATGTGGGGTTCACTTGACAAAGTTTATTAGAATGAGGGGTTCACTTGATTAAGTTGATTATTGTGTGGGGTTCACTTGACTAAGTTGATTGGAATGTGAGGTTCAATTGACTAAGTTGATTATTGTGTGTGGTTCACTTGACTAAGTTGATTAGAATGTGGGGTTCACTTGACTAAGTTGATTAGAATGTGGGGTTCACTTGACTAACTTGATTAGAATGTGTGGTTCACTTGACTAAATTGATTATTGTGTGGGGTTCAATTGACTAAGTTGATTGGAATGTGGGGTTCACTTGATTAAGTTGATTGGAATGTGGGGTTCAATTGATTAAGTTGATTGGAATGTGGGGTTCACTTGATTAAGTTGATTGGAATGTGGGGTTCACTTGATTAAGTTGATTCGTGTGTGGGGTTCACTTGACTAAGTTGATTAGAATGTGGGGTTCACTTGACTAACTTGATTAGAATGTGGGGTTCACTTGACTAAATTGATTATTGTGTGGGGTTCAATTGACTAAGTTGATTGGAATGTGGGGTTCACTTGATTAAGTTGATTAGAATGTGGGGTTCAATTGATTAAGTTGATTGGAATGTGGGGTTCACTTGATTAAGTTGATTAGAATGTGGGGTTCACTTGTTTAAGTTGATTGGAATGTGGGGTTCACTTGACTAAGTTGATTAGAATGTGGGGTTCACTTGACTAAGTTGATTAGAATGTGGGATTCACTTGACTAACTTGATTAGAATGTGTGGTTCACTTGACTAAATTGATTATTGTGTGGGGTTCAATTGACTAAGTTGATTGGAATGTGGGATTCACTTGATTAAGTTGATTGGAATGTGGGGTTCACTTGTTTAAGTTGATTGGAATGTGGGGTTCACTTGACTAAGTTTATTAGAATGTGGGGTTCACTTGACTAAGTTGATTATTGTGTGGGGTTCAATTGACTAAGTTGATTAGAATGTGGGGTTCAATTGACTAAGTTGATTGGAATGTGGGGTTCACTTGACTAAGTTGATTGGAATGTGGGGTTCATTTGACTAATTAGAATGTGGGGTTCACTTGACTAAGTTTATTAGAATGAGGGGTTCACTTGACTAAGTTGATTATTGTGTGGGGTTCACTTGACTAAGTTGATTGGAATGTGAGGTTCGATTGACTAAGTTGATTATTGTGTGTGGTTCACTTGACTAAGTTGATTAGAATGTGGGGTTCACTTGATTAAGTTGATTGGAATGTGGGGTTCACTTGACTAAGTTGATTGGAATGTGGGGTTCACTTGATTAAGTTGATTCGTGTGTGGGGTTCACTTGACTAAGTTGATTAGAATGTGGGGTTCACTTGACTAAGTTGATTAGAATGTGGGGTTCACTTGACTAACTTGATTAGAATGTGGGGTTCACTTGACTAAATTGATTATTGTGTGGGGTTCAATTGACTAAGTTGATTGGAATGTGGGGTTCACTTGATTAAGTTGATTAGAATGTGGGGTTCAATTGATTAAGTTGATTGGAATGTGGGGTTCACTTGATTAAGTTGATTAGAATGTGGGGTTCACTTGACTAAGATGATTAGAATGTGGGGTTCACTTGATTAAGTTGATTGGAATGTGGGGTTCACTTGATTAAGTTGATTCGTGTGTGGGGTTCACTTGACTAAGTTGATTAGAATGTGGGGTTCACTTGACTAAGTTGATTGGAATGTGGGGTTCAGTTGACTAAGTTGATTGGAATGTGGGGTTCACTTGACTAAGTTGATTATTGTGTGGGGTTCACTTGACTAAGTTGATTAGAATGTGGGGTTCACTTGACTAAGTTGATTGGAATGTGGGGTTCAGTTGACTAAGTTGATTGGAATGTGGGGTTCACTTGACTAAGTTGATTATTGTGTGGGGTTCACTTGACTAAGTTGATTATTGTGTGAGGTTCACTTGACTAAGTTGATTAGAATGTGGGGTTCACTTGACTAAGTTGATTGGAATGTGGGGTTCACTTGACTAAGTTGATTGGAATGTAGGGTTCACTTGACTAAGTTGATTCGAATGTGGGGTTCACTTGATTAAGTTGATTAGTGTGTGGGGTTCTCTTGACTACGTTGATTGGAATGTGGGGTTCACTTGACTAAGTTGATTGGAATGCGGGGTTCACTTGACTAAATTGATTATTGTGTGGGGTTCACTTGACTAAGTTGATTATTGTGTGGGGTTCACTTGAATAAGATGATTAGAATGTGGGGTTCACTTGACTAAGTTGATTATTGTGTGGGGTTCACTTGACTAAGTTGATTGGGATGTGTGGTTTATTTGACTAAGTTGATTAGAATGTGGGGTTCACTTGACTAAGTTGATTGGAATTTGGGGTTCACTTGACTAAGTTGATTGGAATGTGGGGTTCACTTGACTAAATTGATTATTGTGTGGGGTTCACTTGACTAAGTTGATTATTGTGTGGGGTTCACTTGAATAAGTTGATTAGAATGTGGGGTTCACTTGACTAAGTTGATTATTGTGTGGGGTTCACTTGACTAAGTTGATTGGAATGTGTGGTTCATTTGACTAAGTTGATTAGAATGTGGGGTTCACTTGATTAAGTTGATTGGAATGTGGGGTTCACTTGACTAGGTTGATTAGAATGTGGGGTTCACTTGACTAAGTTGATTATTGTGTGGGGTTCACTTGATTAAGTTGATTAGAATGTGGGGTTCAATTGACAAAGTTGATTGGAATGTGGGGTTCACTTGACTAAGTTGATTGGAATGTGGGGTTCACTTGACTAAGTTGATTCGAATGTGGGGTTCACTTGATTAAGTTGATTGGAATGTGTGGTTCACTTGATTAAGTTGATTCGTGTGTGGGGTTCACTTGACTAAGTTGATTAGAATGTGGGGTTCACTTGACTAACTTGATTAGAATGTGTGGTTCACTTGACTAAATTGATTATTGTGTGGGGTTCAATTGACTAAGTTGATTGGAATGTGGGATTCACTTGATTAAGTTGATTAGAATGTGGGGTTCAATTGATTAAGTTGATTGGAATGTGGGGTTCACTTGATTAAGTTGATTCGTGTGTGCGGTTCACTTGACTAAGTTGATTAGAATGTGGGGTTCACTTGACTAAGTTGATTAGAATGTGGGGTTCACTTGACTAATTTGATTAGAATGTGGGGTTCACTTGACTAAATTGATTATTGTGTGGGGTTAAATTGACAAAGTTGATTGGAATGTGGGGTTCACTTGATTAAGTTGATTTGAATGTGGGGTTCAATTGATTAAGTTGATTGGAATGTGGGGTTCACTTGATTAAGTTGATTAGAATGTGGGCTTCACTTGTTTAAGTTGATTAGAATGTGGGGTTCACTTGACTAAGTCGATTAGAATGTGGGGTTCACTTGACTAAGTTGATTAGAATGTGGGGTTCACTTGATTAAGTTGATTAGTGTGTGGGGTGCACTTGACTAAGTTGATTAGAAGGTGGGGTTCACTTATTAAGTTGATTGGAATGTGGGGTTCACTTGATTAAGTTGATTCGTGTGTGGGGTTCACTTGACTAAGTTGATTAGAATGTGGGGTTCACTTGACTAAGTTGATTAGAATGTGGGGTTCACTTGATTAAGTTGATTAGTGTGTGGGGTGCACTTGACTAAGTTGATTGGAATGTGGGGTTCACTTGATTAAGTTGATTGGAATGTGGGATTCACTTGATTAAGTTGATTCGTGTTTGGGGTTCACTTGACTAAGTTGATTAGAATGTGGGGTTCACTTGACTAAGTTGATTAGAATGTGGGGTTCACTTGAATAGCTTGATTAGAATGTGGGGTTCACTTGACTAAATTGATTATTGTGTGGGGTTAAATTGACTAAGTTGATTGGAATGTGGGGTTCACTTGATTAAGTTGATTAGAATGTGGGGTTCAATTGATTAAGTTGATTGGAATGTGGGGTTCACTTGATTAAGTTGATTAGAATGTGGGGTTCACTTGATTAAGTTGATTGGAATGTGGGGTTCACTTGACTAAGTTGATTGGAATGTGGGGTTCACTTGATTAAGTTGATTCGTGTGTGGGGTTCACTTGACTAAGTTGATTAGAATGTGGGGTTCACTTGACTAAGTTGATTAGTATGTGGGGTTCACTTGACTAACTTGATTAGAATGTGGGGTTCACTTGACTAAATTGATTATTGTGTGGGGTTCAATTGACTAAGTTGATTGGAATGTGGGGTTCACTTGATTAAGTTGATTAGAATGTGGGGTTCAATTGATTAAGTTGATTGGAATGTGGGGTTCACTTGATTAAGTTGATTAGAATGTGGGGTTCACTTGACTAAGATGATTAGAATGTGGGGTTCACTTGATTAAGTTGATTGGAATGTGGGGTTCACTTGATTAAGTTGATTCGTGTGTGGGGTTCACTTGACTAAGTTGATTAGAATGTGGGGTTCACTTGACTAAGTTGATTGGAATGTGGGGTTCAGTTGACTAAGTTGATTGGAATGTGGGGTTCACTTGACTAAGTTGATTATTGTGTGGGGTTCACGTGACTAAGTTGATTAGAATGTGGGGTTCACTTGACTAAGTTGATTGGAATGTGGGGTTCAGTTGACTAAGTTGATTGGAATGTGGGGTTCACTTGACTAAGTTGATTATTGTGTGGGGTTCACTTGACTAAGTTGATTATTGTGTGAGGTTCACTTGACTAAGTTGATTAGAATGTGGGGTTCACTTGACTAAGTTGATTGGAATGTGGGGTTCACTTGACTAAGTTGATTGGAATGTAGGGTTCACTTGACTAAGTTGATTCGAATGTGGGGTTCACTTGATTAAGTTGATTAGTGTGTGGGGTTCTCTTGACTACGTTGATTGGAATGTGGGGTTCACTTGACTAAGTTGATTGGAATGCGGGGTTCACTTGACTAAATTGATTATTGTGTGGGGTTCACTTGACTAAGTTGATTATTGTGTGGGGTTCACTTGAATAAGATGATTAGAATGTGGGGTTCACTTGACTAAGTTGATTATTGTGTGGGGTTCACTTGACTAAGTTGATTGGGATGTGTGGTTTATTTGACTAAGTTGATTAGAATGTGGGGTTCACTTGACTAAGTTGATTGGAATTTGGGGTTCACTTGACTAAGTTGATTGGAATGTGGGGTTCACTTGACTAACTTGATTATTGTGTGGGGTTCACTTGACTAAGTTGATTATTGTGTGGGGTTCACTTGAATAAGTTGATTAGAATGTGGGGTTCACTTGACTAAGTTGATTATTGTGTGGGGTTCACTTGACTAAGTTGATTGGAATGTGTGGTTCATTTGACTAAGTTGATTAGAATGTGGGGTTCACTTGATTAAGTTGATTGGAATGTGGGGTTCACTTGACTAGGTTGATTAGAATGTGGGGTTCACTTGACTAAGTTGATTATTGTGTGGGGTTCACTTGATTAAGTTGATTAGAATGTGGGGTTCAATTGACAAAGTTGATTGGAATGTGGGGTTCACTTGACTAAGTTGATTGGAATGTGGGGTTCACTTGACTAAGTTGATTCGAATGTGGGGTTCACTTGATTAAGTTGATTAGAATGTGTGGTTCACTTGATTAAGTTGATTCGTGTGTGGGGTTCACTTGACTAAGTTGATTAGAATGTGGGGTTCACTTGACTAACTTGATTAGAATGTGTGGTTCACTTGACTAAATTGATTATTGTGTGGGGTTCAATTGACTAAGTTGATTGGAATGTGGGATTCACTTGATTAAGTTGATTAGAATGTGGGGTTCAATTGATTAAGTTGATTGGAATGTGGGGTTCACTTGATTAAGTTGATTCGTGTGTGCGGTTCACTTGACTAAGTTGATTAGAATGTGGGGTTCACTTGACTAAGTTGATTAGAATGTGGGGTTCACTTGACTAACTTGATTAGAATGTGGGGTTCACTTGACTAAATTGATTATTGTGTGGGGTTAAATTGACAAAGTTGATTGGAATGTGGGGTTCACTTGATTAAGTTGATTTGAATGTGGGGTTCAATTGATTAAGTTGATTGGAATGTGGGGTTCACTTGATTAAGTTGATTAGAATGTGGGCTTCACTTGTTTAAGTTGATTGGAATGTGGGGTTCACTTGACTAAGTCGATTAGAATGTGGGGTTCACTTGACTAAGTTGATTAGAATGTGGGGTTCACTTGATTAAGTTGATTAGTGTGTGGGGTGCACTTGACTAAGTTGATTAGAAGGTGGGGTTCACTTATTAAGTTGATTGGAATGTGGGGTTCACTTGATTAAGTTGATTCGTGTGTGGGGTTCACTTGACTAAGTTGATTAGAATGTGGGGTTCACTTGACTAAGTTGATTAGAATGTGGGGTTCACTTGATTAAGTTGATTAGTGTGTGGGGTGCACTTGACTAAGTTGATTGGAATGTGGGGTTCACTTGATTAAGTTGATTGGAATGTGGGATTCACTTGATTAAGTTGATTCGTGTTTGGGGTTCACTTGACTAAGTTGATTAGAATGTGGGGTTCACTTGACTAAGTTGATTAGAATGTGGGGTTCACTTGAATAGCTTGATTAGAATGTGGGGTTCACTTGACTAAATTGATTATTGTGTGGGGTTAAATTGACTAAGTTGATTGGAATGTGGGGTTCACTTGATTAAGTTGATTAGAATGTGGGGTTCAATTGATTAAGTTGATTGGAATGTGGGGTTCACTTGATTAAGTTGATTAGAATGTGGGGTTCACTTGATTAAGTTGATTGGAATGTGGGGTTCACTTGACTAAGTTGATTGGAATGTGGGGTTCACTTGATTAAGTTGATTCGTGTGTGGGGTTCACTTGACTAAGTTGATTAGAATGTGGGGTTCACTTGACTAAGTTGATTAGAATGTGGGGTTCACTTGACTAACTTGATTAGAATGTGGGGTTCACTTGACTAAATTGATTATTGTGTGGGGTTCAATTGACTAAGTTGATTGGAATGTGGGGTTCACTTGATTAAGTTGATTAGAATGTGGGGTTCAATTGATTAAGTTGATTGGAATGTGGGGTTCACTTGATTAAGTTGATTAGAATGTGGGGTTCACTTGACTAAGATGATTAGAATGTGGGGTTCACTTGATTAAGTTGATTGGAATGTGGGGTTCACTTGATTAAGTTGATTCGTGTGTGGGGTTCACTTGACTAAGTTGATTAGAATGTGGGGTTCACTTGACTAAGTTGATTGGAATGTGGGGTTCAGTTGACTAAGTTGATTGGAATGTGGGGTTCACTTGACTAAGTTGATTATTGTGTGGGGTTCACGTGACTAAGTTGATTAGAATGTGGGGTTCACTTGACTAAGTTGATTGGAATGTGGGGTTCAGTTGACTAAGTTGATTGGAATGTGAGGTTCACTTGACTAAGTTGATTATTGTGTGGGGTTCACTTGACTAAGTTGATTATTGTGTGAGGTTCACTTGACTAAGTTGATTAGAATGTGGGGTTCACTTGACTAAGTTGATTGGAATGTGGGGTTCACTTGACTAAGTTGATTGGAATGTAGGGTTCACTTGACTAAGTTGATTCGAATGTGGGGTTCACTTGATTAAGTTGATTAGTGTGTGGGGTTCTCTTGACTACGTTGATTGGAATGTGGGGTTCACTTGACTAAGTTGATTGGAATGCGGGGTTCACTTGACTAAATTGATTATTGTGTGGGGTTCACTTGACTAAGTTGATTATTGTGTGGGGTTCACTTGAATAAGATGATTAGAATGTGGGGTTCACTTGACTAAGTTGATTATTGTGTGGGGTTCACTTGACTAAGTTGATTGGGATGTGTGGTTTATTTGACTAAGTTGATTAGAATGTGGGGTTCACTTGACTAAGTTGATTGGAATTTGGGGTTCACTTGACTAAGTTGATTGGAATGTGGGGTTCACTTGACTAACTTGATTATTGTGTGGGGTTCACTTGACTAAGTTGATTATTGTGTGGGGTTCACTTGAATAAGTTGATTAGAATGTGGGGTTCACTTGACTAAGTTGATTATTGTGTGGGGTTCACTTGACTAAGTTGATTGGAATGTGTGGTTCATTTGACTAAGTTGATTAGAATGTGGGGTTCACTTGATTAAGTTGATTGGAATGTGGGGTTCACTTGACTAGGTTGATTAGAATGTGGGGTTCACTTGACTAAGTTGATTATTGTGTGGGGTTCACTTGATTAAGTTGATTAGAATGTGGGGTTCACTTGACTAAGTTGATTAGAATGTGGGGTTCACTTGACTAACTTGATTAGAATGAGGGGTTCACTTGACTAAATTGATTATTGTGTGGGGTTAAATTGACAAAGTTGATTGGAATGTGGGGTTCACTTGATTAAGTTGATTTGAATGTGGGGTTCAATTGATTAAGTTGATTGGAATGTGGGGTTCACTTGATTAAGTTGATTAGAATGTGGGCTTCACTTGTTTAAGTTGATTGGAATGTGGGGTTCACTTGACTAAGTCGATTAGAATGTGGGGTTCACTTGACTAAGTTGATTAGAATGTGGGGTTCACTTGATTAAGTTGATTAGTGTGTGGGGTGCACTTGACTAAGTTGATTAGAAGGTGGGGTTCACTTATTAAGTTAATTGGAATGTGGGGTTCACTTGATTAAGTTGATTCGTGTGTGGGGTTCACTTGACTAAGTTGATTAGAATGTGGGGTTCACTTGACTAAGTTGATTAGAATGTGGGGTTCACTTGATTAAGTTGATTAATGTGTGGGGTGCACTTGACTAAGTTGATTGGAATGTGGGGTTCACTTGATTAAGTTGATTGGAATGTGGGATTCACTTGATTAAGTTGATTCGTGTTTGGGGTTCACTTGACTAAGTTGATTAGAATGTGGGGTTCACTTGACTAAGTTGATTAGAATGTGGGGTTCACTTGAATAGCTTGATTAGAATGTGGGGTTCACTTGACTAAATTGATTATTGTGTGGGGTTAAATTGACTAAGTTGATTGGAATGTGGGGTTCACTTGATTAAGTTGATTAGAATGTGGGGTTCAATTGATTAAGTTGATTGGAATGTGGGGTTCACTTGATTAAGTTGATTAGAATGTGGGGTTCACTTGTTTAAGTTGATTGGAATGTGGGGTTCAGTTGACTAAGTTGATTAGAATGTGGGGTTCACTTGACTAAGTTGATTAGAATGTGGGGTTCACTTGATTAAGTTGATTAGTGATTGGGGTGCACTTGACTAAGTTGATTGGAATGTGGGGTTCACTTGATTAAGTTGATCTGAATGTGGGGTTCACTTGATTAAGTTGATTCGTGTGTGGGGTTCACTTGACTAAGTTGATTCGTGTGTGGGGTTCACTTGACAAACTTGATTAGAATGTGGGGTTCACTTGACTAAATTGATTATTGTGTGGGGTTAAATTGACAAAGTTGATTGGAATGTGAGGTTCAATTGACTAAGTTGATTATTGTGTGTGGTTCACTTGACTAAGTTGATTACAATGTGGGGTTCACTTGACTAAGTTGATTAGAATGTGGGGTTCACTTGACTAAGCTGATTAGAATGTGGGGTTCACTTGATTAAGTTGATTAGTGTGTGGGGTGCACTGGACTAAGTTGATTGGAATGTGGGGTTCACTTGATTAAGTTGATTGGAATGTGGGGTTCACTTGATTAAGTTGATTCGTGTGTGCGGTTCACTTGACTAAGTTGATTAGATTGTGGGGTTCACTTGACTAAGTTGATTAGAATGTGGGGTTCACTTGACTAACTTGATTAGAATGTGGGGTTCACTTGACTAAATTGATTATTGTGTGGGGTTAAGTTGACAAAGTTGATTGGAATGTGGGGTTCACTTGATTAAGTTGATTAGAAGTTGGGGTTCAATTGATTAAGTTGATTGGAATGTGGGGTTCACTTGATTAAGTTGATTAGAATGTGGGGTTCACTTGTTTAGGTTGATTGAAATGTGGGGTTCACTTGACTAAGTCGATTAGAATGTGGGGTTCACTTGACTAAGTTGATTAGAATGTGGGGTTCACTTGATTAAGTTGATTAGTGTGTGGGGTGCACTTGACTAAGTTGATTAGAAGGTGGGGTTCACTTATTAAGTTGATCGGAATGTGGGGTTCACTTGATTAAGTTGATTCGTGTGTGGGGTTCACTTCACTAAGTTGATTAGAATGTGGGGTTCACTTGACTAAGTTGATTAGAATGTGGGGTTCACTTGATTAAGTTGATTAGTGTGTGGGGTGCACTTGACTAAGTTGATTGGAATGTGGGGTTCACTTGATTAAGTTGATTGGAATGTGGGGTTCACTTGATTAAGTTGATTCGTGTGTGGGGTTCACTTGACTAAGTTGATTAGAATGTGGGGTTCACTTGACTAAGTTGATTAGAATGTGGGGTTCACTTGAATAGCTTGATTAGAATGTGGGGTTCACTTGACTAAATTGATTATTGTGTGGGGTTAAATTGACTAAGTTGATTGGAATGTGGGGTTCACTTGATTAAGTTGATTAGAATGTGGGGTTCAATTGATTAAGTTGATTGGAATGTGGGGTTCACTTGATTAAGTTGATTAGAATGTGGGGTTCACTTGTTTAAGTTGATTGGAATGTGGGGTTCAGTTGACTAAGTTGATTAGAATGTGGGGTTCACTTGACTAAGTTGATTAGAATGTGGGGTTCACTTGATTAAGTTGATTAGTGATTGGGGTGCACTTGACTAAGTTGATTGGAATGTGGGGTTCACTTGATTAAGTTGATCTGAATGTGGGGTTCACTTGATTAAGTTGATTCGTGTGTGGGGTTCACTTGACTAAGTTGATTCGTGTGTGGGGTTCACTTGACAAACTTGATTAGAATGTGGGGTTCACTTGACTAAATTGATTATTGTGTGGGGTTAAATTGACAAAGTTGATTGGAATGTGAGGTTCAATTGACTAAGTTGATTATTGTGTGTGGTTCACTTGACTAAGTTGATTACAATGTGGGGTTCACTTGACTAAGTTGATTAGAATGTGGGGTTCACTTGACTAAGTTGATTAGAATGTGGGGTTCACTTGACTAAGTTGATTGGAATGTGGGGTTCACTTGATTAAGTTGATTGGAATGTGGGGTTCACTTGATTAAGTTGATTCGTGTGTGCGGTTCACTTGACTAAGTTGATTAGAATGTGGGGTTCACTTGACTAAGTTGATTAGAATGTGGGGTTCACTTGACTAACTTGATTAGAATGTGGGGTTCACTTGACTAAATTGATTATTGTGTGGGGTTAAGTTGACAAAGTTGATTGGAATGTGGGGTTCACTTGATTAAGTTGATTAGAAGTTGGGGTTCAATTGATTAAGTTGATTGGAATGTGGGGTTCACTTGATTAAGTTGATTAGAATGTGGGGTTCACTTGTTTAGGTTGATTGAAATGTGGGGTTCACTTGACTAAGTCGATTAGAATGTGGGGTTCACTTGACTAAGTTGATTAGAATGTGGGGTTCACTTGATTAAGTTGATTAGTGTGTGGGGTGCACTTGACTAAGTTGATTAGAATGTGGGGTTCACTTATTAAGTTGATTGGAATGTGGGGTTCACTTGATTAAGTTGATTCGTGTGTGGGGTTCACTTGACTAAGTTGATTAGAATGTGGGGTTCACTTGACTAAGTTGATTAGAATGTGGGGTTCACTTGATTAAGTTGATTAGTGTGTGGGGTGCACTTGACTAAGTTGATTGGAATGTGGGGTTCACTTGATTAAGTTGATTGGAATGTGGGGTTCACTTGATTAAGTTGATTCGTGTGTGGGGTTCACTTGACTAAGTTGATTAGAATGTGGGGTTCACTTGACTAAGTTGATTAGAATGTGGGGTTCACTTGACTAAGTTGATTAGAATGTGGGGTTCACTTGACTAGCTTGATTAGAATGTGGGGTTCACTTGACTAAATTGATTATTGTGTGGGGTTAAATTGACTAAGTTGATTGGAATGTGGGGTTCACTTGATTAAGTTGATTAGAATGTGGGGTTCAATTGATTAAGTTGATTGGAATGTGGGGTTCACTTGATTAAGTTGATTAGAATGTGGGGTTCACTTGTTTAAGTTGATTGGAATGTGGGGTTCAGTTGACTAAGTTGATTAGAATGTGGGGTTCACTTGACTAAGTTGATTAGAATGTGGGGTTCACTTGATTAAGTTGATTAGTGATTGGGGTGCACTTGACAAAGTTGATTGGAATGTGGGGTTCACTTGATTAAGTTGATCTGAATGTGGGGTTCACTTGATTATGTTGATTCGTGTGTGGGGTTCACTTGACTAAGTTGATTAGAATGTGGGGTTCACTTGACTAAGTTGATTAGAATGTGGGGTTCACTTGACTAACTTGATTAGAATGTGGGGTTCACTTGACTAAATTGATTATTGTGTGGGGTTAAATTGACTAAGTTGATTGGAATGTGGGGTTCACTTGATTAAGTTGATTAGAATGTGGGGTTCAATTGATTAAGTTGATTGGAATGTGGGGTTCACTTGATTAAGTTGATTAGAATGTGGGGTTCACTTGTTTAAGTTGATTGGAATGTGGGGTTCACTTGACTAAGTTGATTAGAATGTGGGGTTCACTTGACTAAGTTGATTATTGTGTGGGGTTCACTTGACTAAGTTGATTAGAATGTGGGGTTCAATTGACTAAGTTGATTGGAATGTGGGGTTCACTTGACTAAGTTGATTTGAATGTGGGGTTCACTTGACTGATTAGAATGTGGGGTTCACTTGACTAAGTTTATTAGAATGTGGGGTTCAATTGACTAAGTTGATTGGAATGTGGGGTTCACTTGACTAAGTTGATTGGAATGTGGGGTTCATTTGACTAATTAGAATGTGGGGTTCACTTGACTAAGTTTATTAGAATGAGGGGTTCACTTGACTAAGTTGATTATTGTGTGGGGTTCACTTGACTAAGTTGATTGGAATGTGAGGTTCGATTGACTAAGTTGATTATTGTGTGTGGTTCACTTGACTAAGTTGATTAGAATGTGGGGTTCACTTGATTAAGTTGATTGGAATGTGGGGTTCACTTGACTAAGTTGATTGGAATGTGGGGTTCACTTGATTAAGTTGATTCGTGTGTGGGGTTCACTTGACTAAGTTGATTAGAATGTGGGGTTCACTTGACTAAGTTGATTAGAATGTGGGGTTCACTTGACTAACTTGATTAGAATGTGGGGTTCACTTGACTAAATTGATTATTGTGTGGGGTTCAATTGACTAAGTTGATTGGAATGTGGGGTTCACTTGATTAAGTTGATTAGAATGTGGGGTTCAATTGATTAAGTTGATTGGAATGTGGGGTTCACTTGATTAAGTTGATTAGAATGTGGGGTTCACTTGACTAAGATGATTAGAATGTGGGGTTCACTTGATTAAGTTGATTGGAATGTGGGGTTCACTTGATTAAGTTGATTCGTGTGTGGGGTTCACTTGACTAAGTTGATTAGAATGTGGGGTTCACTTGACTAAGTTGATTGGAATGTGGGGTTCAGTTGACTAAGTTGATTGGAATGTGGGGTTCACTTGACTAAGTTGATTATTGTGTGGGGTTCACTTGACTAAGTTGATTAGAATGTGGGGTTCACTTGACTAAGTTGATTGGAATGTGGGGTTCAGTTGACTAAGTTGATTGGAATGTGGGGTTCACTTGACTAAGTTGATTATTGTGTGGGGTTCACTTGACTAAGTTGATTATTGTGTGAGGTTCACTTGACTAAGTTGATTAGAATGTGGGGTTCACTTGACTAAGTTGATTGGAATGTGGGGTTCACTTGACTAAGTTGATTGGAATGTAGGGTTCACTTGACTAATTTGATTCGAATGTGGGGTTCACTTGATTAAGTTGATTAGTGTGTGGGTTTCTCTTGACTACGTTGATTGGAATGTGGGGTTCACTTGACTAAGTTGATTGGAATGCGGGGTTCACTTGACTAAATTGATTATTGTGTGGGGTTCACTTGACTAAGTTGATTATTGTGTGGGGTTCACTTGAATAAGATGATTAGAATGTGGGGTTCACTTGACTAAGTTGATTATTGTGTGGGGTTCACTTGACTAAGTTGATTGGGATGTGTGGTTTATTTGACTAAGTTGATTAGAATGTGGGGTTCACTTGACTAAGTTGATTGGAATTTGGGGTTCACTTGACTAAGTTGATTGGAATGTGGGGTTCACTTGACTAAATTGATTATTGTGTGGGGTTCACTTGACTAAGTTGATTATTGTGTGGTGTTCACTTGAATAAGTTGATTAGAATGTGGGGTTCACTTGACTAAGTTGATTATTGTGTGGGGTTCACTTGACTAAGTTGATTGGAATGTGTGGTTCATTTGACTAAGTTGATTAGAATGTGGGGTTCACTTGATTAAGTTGATTGAAATGTGGGGTTCACTTGACTAGGTTGATTAGAATGTGGGGTTCACTTGACTAAGTTGATTATTGTGTGGGGTTCACTTGATTAAGTTGATTAGAATGTGGGGTTCAATTGATTAAGTTGATTGGAATGTGGGGTTCACTTGATTAAGTTGATTAGAATGTGGGGTTCACTTGTTTAAGTTGATTGGAATGTGGGGTTCACTTGACTAAGTTGATTAGAATGTGGGGTTCACTTGACTAAGTTGATTATTGTGTGGGGTTCACTTGACTAAGTTGATTAGAATGTGGGGTTCAATTGACTAAGTTGATTGGAATGTGGGGTTCACTTGACTAAGTTGATTTGAATGTGGGGTTCACTTGACTGATTAGAATGTGGGGTTCACTTGACTAAGTTTATTAGAATGTGGGGTTCAATTGACTAAGTTGATTGGAATGTGGGGTTCACTTGACTAAGTTGATTGGAATGTGGGGTTCATTTGACTAATTAGAATGTGGGGTTCACTTGACTAAGTTTATTAGAATGAGGGGTTCACTTGACTAAGTTGATTATTGTGTGGGGTTCACTTGACTAAGTTGATTGGAATGTGAGGTTCGATTGACTAAGTTGATTATTGTGTGTGGTTCACTTGACTAAGTTGATTAGAATGTGGGGTTCACTTGATTAAGTTGATTGGAATGTGGGGTTCACTTGACTAAGTTGATTGGAATGTGGGGTTCACTTGATTAAGTTGATTCGTGTGTGGGGTTCACTTGACTAAGTTGATTAGAATGTGGGGTTCACTTGACTAAGTTGATTAGAATGTGGGGTTCACTTGACTAACTTGATTAGAATGTGGGGTTCACTTGACTAAATTGATTATTGTGTGGGGTTCAATTGACTAAGTTGATTGGAATGTGGGGTTCACTTGATTAAGTTGATTAGAATGTGGGGTTCAATTGATTAAGTTGATTGGAATGTGGGGTTCACTTGATTAAGTTGATTAGAATGTGGGGTTCACTTGACTAAGATGATTAGAATGTGGGGTTCACTTGATTAAGTTGATTGGAATGTGGGGTTCACTTGATTAAGTTGATTCGTGTGTGGGGTTCACTTGACTAAGTTGATTAGAATGTGGGGTTCACTTGACTAAGTTGATTGGAATGTGGGGTTCAGTTGACTAAGTTGATTGGAATGTGGGGTTCACTTGACTAAGTTGATTATTGTGTGGGGTTCACTTGACTAAGTTGATTAGAATGTGGGGTTCACTTGACTAAGTTGATTGGAATGTGGGGTTCAGTTGACTAAGTTGATTGGAATGTGGGGTTCACTTGACTAAGTTGATTATTGTGTGGGGTTCACTTGACTAAGTTGATTATTGTGTGAGGTTCACTTGACTAAGTTGATTAGAATGTGGGGTTCACTTGACTAAGTTGATTGGAATGTGGGGTTCACTTGACTAAGTTGATTGGAATGTAGGGTTCACTTGACTAAGTTGATTCGAATGTGGGGTTCACTTGATTAAGTTGATTAGTGTGTGGGGTTCTCTTGACTACGTTGATTGGAATGTGGGGTTCACTTGACTAAGTTGATTGGAATGCGGGGTTCACTTGACTAAATTGATTATTGTGTGGGGTTCACATGACTAAGTTGATTATTGTGTGGGGTTCACTTGAATAAGATGATTAGAATGTGGGGTTCACTTGACTAAGTTGATTATTGTGTGGGGTTCACTTGACTAAGTTGATTGGGATGTGTGGTTTATTTGACTAAGTTGATTAGAATGTGGGGTTCACTTGACTAAGTTGATTGGAATTTGGGGTTCACTTGACTAAGTTGATTGGAATGTGGGGTTCACTTGACTAAATTGATTATTGTGTGGGGTTCACTTGACTAAGTTGATTATTGTGTGGGGTTCACTTGAATAAGTTGATTAGAATGTGGGGTTCACTTGACTAAGTTGATTATTGTGTGGGGTTCACTTGACTAAGTTGATTGGAATGTGTGGTTCATTTGACTAAGTTGATTAGAATGTGGGGTTCACTTGATTAAGTTGATTGGAATGTGGGGTTCACTTGACTAGGTTGATTAGAATGTGGGGTTCACTTGACTAAGTTGATTATTGTGTGGGGTTCACTTGATTAAGTTGATTAGAATGTGGGGTTCAATTGACAAAGTTGATTGGAATGTGGGGTTCACTTGACTAAGTTGATTGGAATGTGGGGTTCACTTGACTAAGTTGATTCGAATGTGGGGTTCACTTGATTAAGTTGATTGGAATGTGTGGTTCACTTGATTAAGTTGATTCGTGTGTGGGGTTCACTTGACTAAGTTGATTAGAATGTGGGGTTCACTTGACTAACTTGATTAGAATGTGTGGTTCACTTGACTAAATTGATTATTGTGTGGGGTTCAATTGACTAAGTTGATTGGAATGTGGGATTCACTTGATTAAGTTGATTAGAATGTGGGGTTCAATTGATTAAGTTGATTGGAATGTGGGGTTCACTTGATTAAGTTGATTCGTGTGTGCGGTTCACTTGACTAAGTTGATTAGAATGTGGGGTTCACTTGACTAAGTTGATTAGAATGTGGGGTTCACTTGACTAACTTGATTAGAATGTGGGGTTCACTTGACTAAATTGATTATTGTGTGGGGTTAAATTGACAAAGTTGATTGGAATGTGGGGTTCACTTGATTAAGTTGATTTGAATGTGGGGTTCAATTGATTAAGTTGATTGGAATGTGGGGTTCACTTGATTAAGTTGATTAGAATGTGGGCTTCACTTGTTTAAGTTGATTGGAATGTGGGGTTCACTTGACTAAGTCGATTAGAATGTGGGGTTCACTTGACTAAGTTGATTAGAATGTGGGGTTCACTTGATTAAGTTGATTAGTGTGTGGGGTGCACTTGACTAAGTTGATTAGAAGGTGGGGTTCACTTATTAAGTTGATTGGAATGTGGGGTTCACTTGATTAAGTTGATTCGTGTGTGGGGTTCACTTGACTAAGTTGATTAGAATGTGGGGTTCACTTGACTAAGTTGATTAGAATGTGGGGTTCACTTGATTAAGTTGATTAGTGTGTGGGGTGCACTTGACTAAGTTGATTGGAATGTGGGGTTCACTTGATTAAGTTGATTGGAATGTGGGATTCACTTGATTAAGTTGATTCGTGTTTGGGGTTCACTTGACTAAGTTGATTAGAATGTGGGGTTCACTTGACTAAGTTGATTAGAATGTGGGGTTCACTTGAATAGCTTGATTAGAATGTGGGGTTCACTTGACTAAATTGATTATTGTGTGGGGTTAAATTGACTAAGTTGATTGGAATGTGGGGTTCACTTGATTAAGTTGATTAGAATGTGGGGTTCAATTGATTAAGTTGATTGGAATGTGGGGTTCACTTGATTAAGTTGATTAGAATGTGGGGT
This sequence comes from Crotalaria pallida, assembly GCA_037953625.1. NCBI lineage: Eukaryota > Viridiplantae > Streptophyta > Magnoliopsida > Fabales > Fabaceae > Crotalaria > Crotalaria pallida. The sequence goes on along the minus strand of CM075651.1, from coordinate 33,419,423 downwards.
TCACTTGTTTAAGTTGATTGGAATGTGGGGTTCAGTTGACTAAGTTGATTAGAATGTGGGGTTCACTTGACTAAGTTGATTAGAATGTGGGGTTCACTTGATTAAGTTGATTAGTGATTGGGGTGCACTTGACTAAGTTGATTGGAATGTGGGGTTCACTTGATTAAGTTGATCTGAATGTGGGGTTCACTTGATTAAGTTGATTCGTGTGTGGGGTTCACTTGACTAAGTTGATTCGTGTGTGGGGTTCACTTGACAAACTTGATTAGAATGTGGGGTTCACTTGACTAAATTGATTATTGTGTGGGGTTAAATTGACAAAGTTGATTGGAATGTGAGGTTCAATTGACTAAGTTGATTATTGTGTGTGGTTCACTTGACTAAGTTGATTACAATGTGGGGTTCACTTGACTAAGTTGATTAGAATGTGGGGTTCACTTGACTAAGTTGATTAGAATGTGGGGTTCACTTGATTAAGTTGATTAGTGTGTGGGGTGCACTTGACTAAGTTGATTGGAATGTGGGGTTCACTTGATTAAGTTGATTGGAATGTGGGGTTCACTTGATTAAGTTGATTCGTGTGTGCGGTTCACTTGACTAAGTTGATTAGATTGTGGGGTTCACTTGACTAAGTTGATTAGAATGTGGGGTTCACTTGACTAACTTGATTAGAATGTGGGGTTCACTTGACTAAATTGATTATTGTGTGGGGTTAAGTTGACAAAGTTGATTGGAATGTGGGGTTCACTTGATTAAGTTGATTAGAAGTTGGGGTTCAATTGATTAAGTTGATTGGAATGTGGGGTTCACTTGATTAAGTTGATTAGAATGTGGGGTTCACTTGTTTAGGTTGATTGAAATGCGGGGTTCACTTGACTAAGTCGATTAGAATGTGGGGTTCACTTGACTAAGTTGATTAGAATGTGGGGTTCACTTGATTAAGTTGATTAGTGTGTGGGGTGCACTTGACTAAGTTGATTAGAAGGTGGGGTTCACTTATTAAGTTGATCGGAATGTGGGGTTCACTTGATTAAGTTGATTCGTGTGTGGGGTTCACTTGACTAAGTTGATTAGAATGTGGGGTTCACTTGACTAAGTTGATTAGAATGTGGGGTTCACTTGATTAAGTTGATTAGTGTGTGGGGTGCACTTGACTAAGTTGATTGGAATGTGGGGTTCACTTGATTAAGTTGATTGGACTGTGGGGTTCACTTGATTAAGTTGATTCGTGTGTGGGGTTCACTTGACTAAGTTGACTAGAATGTGGGGTTCACTTGACTAAGTTGATTAGAATATGGGGTTCACTTGAATAGCTTGATTAGAATGTGGGGTTCACTTGACTAAATTGATTATTGTGTGGGGTTAAATTGACTAAGTTGATTGGAATGTGGGGTTCACTTGATTAAGTTGATTAGAATGTGGGGTTCAATTGATTAAGTTGATTGGAATGTGGGGTTCACTTGATTAAGTTGATTAGAATGTGGGGTTCACTTGTTTAAGTTGATTGGAATGTGGGGTTCAGTTGACTAAGTTGATTAGAATGTGGGGTTCACTTGACTAAGTTGATTAGAATGTGGGGTTCACTTGATTAAGTTGATTAGTGATTGGGGTGCACTTGACTAAGTTGATTGGAATGTGGGGTTCACTTGATTAAGTTGATCTGAATGTGGGGTTCACTTGATTAAGTTGATTCGTGTGTGGGGTTCACTTGACTAAGTTGATTCGTGTGTGGGGTTCACTTGACAAACTTGATTAAAATGTGGGGTTCACTTGACTAAATTGATTATTGTGTGGGGTTAAATTGACAAAGTTGATTGGAATGTGAGGTTCAATTGACTAAGTTGATTATTGTGTGTGGTTCACTTGACTAAGTTGATTACAATGTGGGGTTCACTTGACTAAGTTGATTAGAATGTGGGGTTTACTTGACTAAGTTGATTAGAATGTGGGGTTCACTTGATTAAGTTGATTAGTGTGTGGGGTGCACTTGACTAAGTTGATTGGAATGTGGGGTTCACTTGATTAAGTTGATTGGAATGTGGGGTTCACTTGATTAAGTTGATTCGTGTGTGCGGTTCACTTGACTAAGTTGATTAGAATGTGGGGTTCACTTGACTAAGTTGATTAGAATGTGGGGTTCACTTGACTAACTTGATTAGAATGTGGGGTTCACTTGACTAAATTGATTATTGTGTGGGGTTAAGTTGACAAAGTTGATTGGAATGTGGGGTTCACTTGATTAAGTTGATTAGAAGTTGGGGTTCAATTGATTAAGTTGATTGGAATGTGGGGTTCACTTGATTAAGTTGATTAGAATGTGGGGTTCACTTGTTTAGGTTGATTGAAATGTGGGGTTCACTTGACTAAGTCGATTAGAATGTGGGGTTCACTTGACTAAGTTGATTAGAATGTGGGGTTCACTTGATTAAGTTGATTAGTGTGTGGGGTGGACTTGACTAAGTTGATTAGAATGTGGGGTTCACTTATTAAGTTGATTGGAATGTGGGGTTCACTTGATTAAGTTGATTCGTGTGTGGGGTTCACTTGACTAAGTTGATTAGAATGTGGGGTTCACTTGACTAAGTTGATTAGAATGTGGGGTTCACTTGATTAAGTTGATTAGTGTGTGGGGTGCACTTGACTAAGTTGATTGGAATGTGGGGTTCACTTGATTAAGTTGATTGGAATGTGGGGTTCACTTGATTAAGTTGATTCGTGTGTGGGGTTCACTTGACTAAGTTGATTAGAATGTGGGGTTCACTTGACTAAGTTGATTAGAATGTGGGGTTCACTTGACTAGCTTGATTAGAATGTGGGGTTCACTTGACTAAATTGATTATTGTGTGGGGTTAAATTGACTAAGTTGATTGGAATGTGGGGTTCACTTGATTAAGTTGATTAGAATGTGGGGTTCAATTGATTAAGTTGATTGGAATGTGGGGTTCACTTGATTAAGTTGATTAGAATGTGGGGTTCACTTGTTTAAGTTGATTGGAATGTGGGGTTCAGTTGACTAAGTTGATTAGAATGTGGGGTTCACTTGACTAAGTTGATTAGAATGTGGGGTTCACTTGATTAAGTTGATTAGTGATTGGGGTGCACTTGACTAAGTTGATTGGAATGTGGGGTTCACTTGATTAAGTTGATCTGAATGTGGGGTTCACTTGATTATGTTGATTCGTGTGTGGGGTTCACTTGACTAAGTTGATTAGAATGTGGGGTTCACTTGACTAAGTTGATTAGAATGTGGGGTTCACTTGACTAACTTGATTAGAATGTGGGGTTCACTTGACTAAATTGATTATTGTGTGGGGTTAAATTGACTAAGTTGATTGGAATGTGGGGTTCACTTGATTAAGTTGATTAGAATGTGGGGTTCAATTGATTAAGTTGATTGGAATGTGGGGTTCACTTGATTAAGTTGATTAGAATGTGGGGTTCACATGTTTAAGTTGATTGGAATGTGGGGTTCACTTGACTAAGTTGATTAGAATGTGGGGTTCACTTGACTAAGTTGATTATTGTGTGGGGTTCACTTGACTAAGTTGATTAGAATGCGGGGTTCAATTGACTAAGTTGATTGGAATGTGGGGTTCACTTGACTAAGTTGATTTGAATGTGGGTGTCACTTGACTGATTAGAATGTGGGGTTCACTTGACTAAGTTTATTAGAATGTGGGGTTCACTTGACTAAGTTGATTATTGTGTGGGGTTCACTTGACTAATTTGATTGGAATGTGAGGTTCAATTGACTATGTTGATTATTGTGTGGGGTTCACTTGACTATGATGATTAGAATGTGGGGTTCACTTGATTAAGTTGATTGGAATGTGGGGTTCACTTGATTAAGTTGATTCGTGTGTGGGGTTCACTTGACTAAGTTGATTAGAATGTGGGGTTCACTTGACTAAGTTGATTGGAATGTGGGGTTCAGTTGACTAAGTTGATTAGAATGTGGGGTTCACTTGAATAAATTGATTATTGTGTGGGGTTCAATTGACTAAGTTGATTGGAATGTGTGGTTCACTTGATTAAGTTGATTAGAATGTGGGGTTCAATTGATTAAGTTGATTGGAATGTGGGGTTCACTTGATTAAGTTGATTGGAATGTGGGGTTCACTTGTTTAAGTTGATTGGAATGTGGGGTTCACTTGATTAACTTGATTGGAATGTGGGGTTCACTTGATTAAGTTGATTGGAATGTGGGGTTCACTTGATTAAGTTGATTCGTGTGTGGGGTTCACTTGACTAAGTTGATTAGAATGTGGGGTTCACTTGACTAAGTTGATTAGAATGTGGGGTTCAATTGATTCAGTTGATTGGAATGTGGGGTTCACTTGATTAAGTTGATTAGAATGTAGGGTTCACTTGTTTAAGTTGATTGGAATGTGCGGTTCACTTGACTAAGTTGATTAGAATGTGGGGTTCACTTGACTAAGTTGATTAGAATGTGGGGTTCACTTGACTAAGTTTATTATTGTGTGGGGTTCACTTGACTAAGTTGATTAGAATGCGGGGTTCAATTGACTAAGTTGATTGGAATGTGGGGTTCACTTGACTAAGTTGATTTGAATGTGGGGTTCACTTGACTGATTAGAATGTGGGGTTCACTTGACTAAGTTTATTAGAATGTGGGGTTCACTTGACTAAGTTGATTATTGTGTGGGGTTCACTTGACTAATTTGATTGGAATGTGGGGTTCAATTGACTAAGTTGATTATTGTGTGGGGTTCACTTGACTAAGATGATTAGAATGTGGGGTTCAGTTGACTAAGTTGATTAGAATGTGGGGTTCACTTGAATAAATTGATTATTGTGTGGGGTTCAATTGACTAAGTTGATTGGAATGTGTGGTTCACTTGATTAAGTTGATTAGAATGTGGGGTTCAATTGATTAAGTTGATTGGAATGTGGGGTTCACTAGATTAAGTTGATTGGAATGTGGGGTTCACTTGTTTAAGTTGATTGGAATGTGGGGTTCACTTGATTAACTTGATTGGAATGTGGGGTTCACTTGATTAAGTTGATTGGAATGTGGGGTTCACTTGATTAAGTTGATTCGTGTGTGGGGTTCACTTGACTAAGTTGATTAGAATGTGGGGTTCACTTGACTAAGTTGATTAGAATGTGGGGTTCACTTGACTAACTTTATTAGAATGTGGGGTTCACTTGACTAAATTGATTATTGTGTGGAGTTCAATTGACTAAGTTGATTGGAATGTGGGGTTCACTTGATTAAGTTGATTAGAATGTGGGGTTCAATTGATTAAGTTGATTGGAATGTGGGGTTCACTTGATTAAGTTGATTAGAATGTGGGGTTCACTTGTTTAAGTTGATTGGAATGTGGGGTTCACTTGACTAAGTTGATTAGAATGTGGGATTCACTTGACTAAGTTGATTATTGTGTGGGGTTCACTTGACTAAGTTGATTAGAATGCGGGGTTCAATTGACTGAGTTGATTGGAATGTGGGGTTCACTTGACTAAGTTGATTTGAATGTGGGGTTCACTTGACTGATTAGAATGTGGGGTTCACTTGACTAAGTTTATTAGAATGTGGGGTTCACTTGACTAAGTTGATTATTGTGTGGGGTTCACTTGACTAAGTTGATTGGAATGTGAGGTTCAATTGACTAAGTTGATTATTGTGTGTGGTTCACTTGACTAAGTTGATTAGAATGTGGGGTTCACTTGACTAAGTTGATTGGAATGTGGGGTTCACTTGATTAATTTGATTGGAATGTGGGGTTCACTTGATTAAGTTGATTCGTGTGTGGGGTTCACTTGACTAAGTTGATTAGAATGTGGGGTTCACTTGACTAAGTTGATTAGAATGTGGGGTTCACTTGACTAACTTGATTAGAATGTGGGGTTCACTTGACTAAATTGATTATTGTGTGGGGTTCAATTGACTAAGTTGATTGGAATGTGGGGTTCACTTGATTAAGTTGATTAGAATGTGGGGTTCAATTGATTCAGTTGATTGGAATGTGGGGTTCACTTGATTAAGTTGATTAGAATGTAGGGTTCACTTGTTTAAGTTGATTGGAATGTGGGGTTCACTTGACTAAGTTGATTAGAATGTGGGGTTCACTTGACTAAGTTGATTATTGTGTGGGGTTCAATTGACTAAGTTGATTAGAATGTGGGGTTCAATTGACTAAGTTGATTGGAATGTGGGGTTCACTTGACTAAGTTGATTGGAATGTGGGGTTCAGTTAACTAATTAGAATGTGGGGTTCACTTGACTAAGTTTATTAGAATGAGGGGTTCACTTGACTAAGTTGATTATTGTCTGGGGTTCACTTGACTAAGATGATTGGAATGTGGGGTTCACTTGATTAAGTTGATTGGAATGTGGGGTTCACTTGTTTAAGTTGATTGGAATGTGGGGTTCACTTGACTAAGTTGATTTGAATGTGGGGTTCACTTGACTAAGTTGATTATTGTGTGGGGTTTAATTGACTATGTTGATTAGAATGTGGGGTTCACTTGACTAACTTGATTAGAATGTGTGGTTCACTTGACTAAATTGATTATTGTGTGGGGTTCAATTGACTAAGTTGATTGGAATGTGGGGTTCACTTGATTAAGTTGATTAGAATGTGGGGTTCAATTGATTAAGTTGATTGGAATGTGGGGTTCACTTGATTAAGTTGATTGGAATGTGGGGTTCACTTGTTTAAGTTGATTGGAATGTGGGGTTCACTTGATTAACTTGATTGGAATGTGGGGTTCACTTGATTAAGTTGATTGGAATGTGGGGTTCACTTGATTAAGTTGATTCGTGTGTGGGGTTCACTTGACTAAGTTGATTAGAATGTGGGGTTCACTTGACTAAGTTGATTGGAATGTGGGGTTCAGTTGACTAAGTTGATTAGAATGTGGGGTTCACTTGAATAAATTGATTATTGTGTGGGGTTCAATTGACTAAGTTGATTGGAATGTGTGGTTCACTTGATTAAGTTGATTAGAATGTGGGGTTTAATTGATTAAGTTGATTGGAATGTGGGGTTCACTTGATTAAGTTGATTGGAATGTGGGGTTCACTTGTTTAAGTTGATTGGAATGTGGGGTTCACTTGATTAACTTGATTGGAATGTGGGGTTCACTTGATTAAGTTGATTGGAATGTGGGGTTCACTTGATTAAGTTGATTCGTGTGTGGGGTTCACTTGACTAAGTTGATTAGAATGTGGGGTTCACTTGACTAAGTTGATTAGAATGTGGGGTTCACTTGACTAACTTGATTAGAATGTGGGGTTCACTTGACTAAATTGATTATTGTGTGGGGTTCAATTGACTAAGTTGATTGGAATGTGGGGTTCACTTGATTAAGTTGATTAGAATGTGGGGTTCAATTGATTAAGTTGATTGGAATGTGGGGTTCACTTGATTAAGTTGATTAGAATGTGGGGTTCACTTGTTTAAGTTGATTGGAATGTGGGGTTCACTTGACTAAGTTGATTAGAATGTGGGATTCACTTGACTAAGTTGATTATTGTGTGGGGTTCACTTGACTAAGTTGATTAGAATGCGGGGTTCAATTGACTGAGTTGATTGGAATGTGGGGTTCACTTGACTAAGTTGATTTGAATGTGGGGTTCACTTGACTGATTAGAATGTGGGGTTCACTTGACTAAGTTTATTAGAATGTGGGGTTCACTTGACTAAGTTGATTATTGTGTGGGGTTCACTTGACTAAGTTGATTGGAATGTGAGGTTCAATTGACTAAGTTGATTATTGTGTGTGGTTCACTTGACTAAGTTGATTAGAATGTGGGGTTCACTTGACTAAGTTGATTGGAATGTGGGGTTCACTTGATTAAGTTGATTGGAATGTGGGGTTCACTTGATTAAGTTGATTCGTGTGTGGGGTTCACTTGACTAAGTTGATTAGAATGTGGGGTTCACTTGACTAAGTTGATTAGAATGTGGGGTTCACTTGACTAACTTGATTAGAATGTGGGGTTCACTTGACTAAATTGATTATTGTGTGGGGTTAAATTGACTAAGTTGATTGGAATGTGGGGTTCACTTGATTAAGTTGATTAGAATGTGGGGTTCAATTGATTCAGTTGATTGGAATGTGGGGTTCACTTGAGTAAGTTGATTAGAATGTAGGGTTCACTTGTTTAAGTTGATTGGAATGTGGGGTTCACTTGACTAAGTTGATTAGAATGTGGGGTTCACTTGACTAAGTTGATTATTGTGTGGGGTTCAATTGACTAAGTTGATTAGAATGTGGGGTTCAATTGACTAAGTTGATTGGAATGTGGGGTTCACTTGACTAAGTTGATTGGAATGTGGGGTTCAGTTAACTAATTAGAATGTGGGGTTCACTTGACTAAGTTTATTAGAATGAGGGGTTCACTTGACTAAGTTGATTATTGTGTGGGGTTCACTTGACTAAGATGATTGGAATGTGGGGTTCACTTGATTAAGTTGATTGGAATGTGGGGTTCACTTGTTTAAGTTGATTGGAATGTGGGGTTCACTTGACTAAGTTGATTTGAATGTGGGGTTCACTTGACTAAGTTGATTATTGTGTGGGGTTTAATTGACTATGTTGATTAGTATGTGGGGTTCACTTGACTAACTTGATTAGAATGTGTGGTTCACTTGACTAAATTGATTATTGTGTGGGGTTCAATTGACTAAGTTGATTGGAATGTGGGGTTCACTTGATTAAGTTGATTAGAATGTGGGGTTCAATTGATTAAGTTGATTGGAATGTGGGGTTCACTTGATTAAGTTGATTGGAATGTGGGGTTCACTTGATTAAGTTGATTGGAATGTGGGGTTCACTTGATTAAGTTGATTCGTGTGTGGGGTTCACTTGACTAAGTTGATTAGAATGTGGGGTTCACTTGACTAAGTTGATTAGAATGTGAGGTTCACTTGACTAACTTGATTAGAATGTGGGGTTAACTTGACTAAATTGATTATTGTGTGGGGTTCAGTTGACTAAGTTGATTGGAATGTGGGGTTCACTTGATATAGTTGATTAGAATGTGGGGTTCAATTGATTAAGTTGATTGGAATGTGGGGTTCACTTGATTAAGTTGATTGAATGTGGGGTTCACTTGTTTAAGTTGATTGGAATGTGGGGTTCACTTGACTAAGTTGATTAGAATGTGGGGTTCACTTGACTAAGTTGATTATTGTGTGGGGTTCACTTGACTAAGTTGATTAGAATGTGGGGTTCAATTGACTAAGTTGATTGGAATGTGGGGTTCACTTGACTAAGTTGATTTGAATGTGGGGTTCACTTGACTGATTAGAATGTGGGGTTCACTTGACTAAGTTGATTAGAATGTGGGGTTCACTTGATTAAGTTGATTGGAATGTGGGGTTCACTTGATTAAGTTGATTCGTGGGTGGGGTTCACTTGACTAAGTTGATTAGAATGTGGGGTTCACTTGACTAAGTTGATTAGAATGTGGGGTTCACTTGACTAAGTTGATTAGAATGTGGGGTTCACTTTACTAACTTGATTAGAATGTGAGGTTCACTTGACTAAATTGATTATTGTGTGGGGTTCAATTAACTAAGTTGATTGGAATGTGGGGTTCACTTGATTAAGTTGATTAGAATGTGGGGTTCAATTGATTAAGTTGATTGGAATGTGGGGTTCACGTTATTAAGTTGATTAGAATGTGGGGTTCACTTGTTTAAGTTGATTAGAATGTGGGGTTCACTTGATTAAGTTGATTGGAATGTGGGGTTCACTTGATTAAGTTGATTGGAATGTGGGGTTCACTTGATTAAGTTGATTCGTGTGTGGGGTTCACTTGACTAAGTTGATTAGAATGTGGGGTTCACTTGACTAAGTTGATTAGAATGTGGGGTTCACTTGACTAACTTGATTAGAATGTGCGGTTCACTTGATTAAGTTGATTGAAATGTGGGGTTCACTTGATTAAGTTGATTCGTGTGTGGGGTTCACTTGACTAAGTTGATTAGAATGTGGGGTTCACTTGATTAAGTTGATTGGAATGTGGGGTTCACTTGATTAAGTTGATTCGTGTGTGGGGTTCACTTGACTAAGTTGATTAGAATGTGGGGTTCACTTGACTAACTTGATTAGAATGTGGGGTTCACTTGACTAAATTGATTATTGTGTGGGGTTCTGTTGACTAAGTTGATTGGAATGTGGGGTTCACTTGATATAGTTGATTAGAATGTGGGGTTCAATTGATTAAGTTGATTGGAATGTGGGGTTCACTTGATTAAGTTGAATGAATGTGGGGTTCACTTGTTTAAGTTGATTGGAATGTGGGGTTCACTTGACTAAGTTGATTAGAATGTGGGGTTCACTTGACTAAGTTGATTATTGTGTGGGGTTCACTTGACTAAGTTGATTAGAATGTGGGGTTCAATTGACTAAGTTGATTGGAATGTGGGGTTCACTTGACTAAGTTGATTTGAATGTGGGGTTCACTTGACTGATTAGAATGTGGGGTTCACTTGACTAAGTTGATTAGAATGTGGGGTTCACTTGATTAAGTTGATTGGAATGTGGGGTTCACTTGATTAAGTTGATTCGTGTGTGGGGTTCACTTGACTAAGTTGATTAGAATGTGGGGTTCACTTGACTAAGTTGATTAGAATGTCGGGTTCACTTGACTAACTTGATTAGAATGCGAGGTTCACTTGACTAAATTAATTATTGTGTGGGGTTCAATTGACTAAGTTTATTGGAATGTGCGGTTCACTTGATTAAGTTGATTAGAATGTGGGGTTCAATTGATTAAGTTGATTGGAATGTGGGGTTCACTTGATTAAGTTGATTAGAATGTGGGGTTCACTTGTTTAAGTTGATTAGAATGTGGGGTTCACTTGATTAAGTTGATTGGAATGTGGGGTTCACTTGATTAAGTTGATTGGAATGTGGGGTTCACTTGATTAAGTTGATTCGTGTGTGGGGTTCACTTGACTAAGTTGATTAGAATGTGGGGTTCACTTGACTAAGTTGATTAGAATGTGGGGTTCACTTGACTAACTTGATTAGAATGTGGGGTTCACTTGATTAAGTTGATTGGAATGTGGGGTTCACTTGATTAAGTTGATTCGTGTGTGGGGTTCACTTGACTAAGTTGATTAGAATGTGGGGTTCACTTGATTAAGTTGATTGGAATAGGGGGTTCACTTGATTAAGTTGATTCGTGTGTGGGGTTCACTTGACTAAGTTGATTAGAATGTGGGGTTCACTTGACTAAGTTGATTAGAATGTGGGGTTCACTTGACTAAGTTGATTCGAATGTGAGGTTCAATTGATTAAGTTGATTGGAATGTGGGGTTCACTAGATTAAGTTGATTAGAATGTGGGGTTCACTTGTTTAAGTTGATTGGAATGTGGGGTTCACTTGATTAAGTTGATTGGAATGTGGGGTTCATTTGATTAAGTTGATTGGAATGTGGGGTTCAATTGACTAAGTTGATTGGAATGTGGGGTTCAATTGATTAAGTTGATTGGAATGTGGGGTTCACTTGATTAAGTTGATTAGAATGTGGGGTTCACTTGTTTAAGTTGATTGGAATGTGGGGTTCACTTGACTAAGTTGATTGGAATGTGGGGTTCACTTGATTAAGTTGATTAGAATATGGGGTTCAATTGATTAAGTTGATTGGAATGTGGGGTTCACTTGATTAAGTTGATTAGAATGTGGGGTTCACTTGTTTAAGTTGATTGGAATGTGGGGTTCAATTGACTAAGTTGATTGGAATGTGGGGTTCACTTGATTAAGTTGATTGGAATGTGGGGTTCACTTGATTAAGTTGATTGGAATGTGGGGTTCAGTTGATTAAGTTGATTAGAATGTGGGGTTCACTTGATTAAGTTGATTAGAATGTGGGGTTCACTTGTTTAAGTTGATTGGAATGTGGGGTTCACTTGATTAAGTTGATTCGTGTGTGGGGTTCACTTGACTAAGTTGATTAGAATGTGGGGTTCACTTGACTAAGTTGATTAGAATGTGGGGTTCACTTGACTAACTTGATTAGAATGTGGAGTTCACTTGATTAAGTTGATTCGTGTGTGGGGTTCACTTGATTAAGTTGATTAGACTGTGGGGTTCACTTGACTAAGTTGATTGGAATGTGGGGTTCAGTTGACTAAGTTGATTAAAATGTGGGGTTCACTTGAATAAATTGATTATTGTGTGGGGTTCAATTGACTAAGTTGATTGGAATGTGTGGTTCACTTGATTAAGTTGATTAGAATGTGGGGTTCAATTGATTAAGTTGATTGGAATGTGGGGTTCACTTGATTAAGTTGATTCGTGTGTGGGGTTCACTTGACTAAGTTGATTAGAATGTGGGGTTCACTTGACTAAGTTGATTAGAATGTGGGGTTCACTTGACTAACTTGATTAGAATGTGGAGTTCACTTGATTAAGTTGATTCGTGTGTGGGGTTCACTTGATTAAGTTGATTAGACTGTGGGGTTCACTTGACTAAGTTGATTGGAATGTGGGGTTCAGTTGACTAAGTTGATTAAAATGTGGGGTTCACTTGAATAAATTGATTATTGTGTGGGGTTCAATTGACTAAGTTGATTGGAATGTGTGGTTCACTTGATTAAGTTGATTAGAATGTGGGGTTCAATTGATTAAGTTGATTGGAATGTGGGGTTCACTTGATTAAGTTGATTCGTGTGTGGGGTTCACTTGACTAAGTTGATTAGAATGTGGGGTTCACTTGACTAAGTTGATTCGAATGTGAGGTTCAATTGATTAAGTTGATTGGAATGTGGGGTTCACTAGATTAAGTTGATTAGAATGTGGGGTTCACTTGTTTAAGTTGATTGGAATGTGGGGTTCACTTGATTAAGTTGATTGGAATGTGGGGTTCATTTGATTAAGTTGATTGGAATGTGGGGTTCAATTGACTAAGTTGATTGGAATGTGGGGTTCAATTGATTAAGTTGATTGGAATGTGGGGTTCACTTGATTAAGTTGATTAGAATGTGGGGTTCACTTGTTTAAGTTGATTGGAATGTGGGGTTCACTTGACTAAGTTGATTGGAATGTGGGGTTCACTTGATTAAGTTGATTAGAATATGGGGTTCAATTGATTAAGTTGATTGGAATGTGGGGTTCACTTGATTAAGTTGATTAGAATGTGGGGTTCACTTGTTTAAGTTGATTGGAATGTGGGGTTCAATTGACTAAGTTGATTGGAATGTGGGGTTCACTTGATTAAGTTGATTGGAATGTGGGGTTCACTTGATTAAGTTGATTGGAATGTGGGGTTCAGTTGATTAAGTTGATTAGAATGTGGGGTTCACTTGATTAAGTTGATTAGAATGTGGGGTTCACTTGTTTAAGTTGATTGGAATGTGGGGTTCACTTGATTAAGTTGATTCGTGTGTGGGGTTCACTTGACTAAGTTGATTAGAATGTGGGGTTCACTTGACTAAGTTGATTAGAATGTGGGGTTCACTTGACTAACTTGATTAGAATGTGGAGTTCACTTGATTAAGTTGATTCGTGTGTGGGGTTCACTTGATTAAGTTGATTAGACTGTGGGGTTCACTTGACTAAGTTGATTGGAATGTGGGGTTCAGTTGACTAAGTTGATTAAAATGTGGGGTTCACTTGAATAAATTGATTATTGTGTGGGGTTCAATTGACTAAGTTGATTGGAATGTGTGGTTCACTTGATTAAGTTGATTAGAATGTGGGGTTCAATTGATTAAGTTGATTGGAATGTGGGGTTCACTTGATTAAGTTGATTCGTGTGTGGGGTTCACTTGACTAAGTTGATTAGAATGTGGGGTTCACTTGACTAACTTGATTAGAATGTGGGGTTCACTTGATTAAGTTGATTGGAATGTGGGGTTCACTTGACTAAGTTGATTGGAATATGGGGTTCACTTGATTAAGTTGATTAGAATGTGGGGTTCAGTTGACTAAGTTGATTGGAATGTGGGGTTCACTTGACTAAGTTGATTGGAATGTGGGGTTCACTTGACTAAGTTGATTAGAATGTGGGGTTCACTTGACTAAGTTGATTAGAATGTGGGGTTCACTTGACTAAGTTGATTAGAATGTGGGGTTCACTTGACTAACTTGATTAGAATGTGGGGTTCACTTGACTAAATTGATTATTGTGTGGGGTTCAGTTGACTAAGTTGATTGGAATGTGGGGTTCACTTGATATAGTTGATTAGAATGTGGGGTTCAATTGATTAAGTTGATTGGAATGTGGGGTTCACTTGATTAAGTTGAATGAATGTGGGGTTCACTTGTTTAAGTTGATTGGAATGTGGGGTTCACTTGACTAAGTTGATTAGAATGTGGGGTTCACTTGACTAAGTTGATTATTGTGTGGGGTTCACTTGACTAAGTTGATTAGAATGTGGGGTTCAATTGACTAAGTTGATTGGAATGTGGGGTTCACTTGACTAAGTTGATTTGAATGTGGGGTTCACTTGACTGATTAGAATGTGGGGTTCACTTGACTAAGTTGATTAGAATGTGGGGTTCACTTGATTAAGTTGATTGGAATGTGGGGTTCACTTGATTAAGTTGATTCGTGTGTGGGGTTCACTTGACTAAGTTGATTAGAATGTGGGGTTCACTTGACTAAGTTGATTAGAATGTCGGGTTCACTTGACTAACTTGATTAGAATGCGAGGTTCACTTGACTAAATTAATTATTGTGTGGGGTTCAATTGACTAAGTTTATTGGAATGTGCGGTTCACTTGATTAAGTTGATTAGAATGTGGGGTTCAATTGATTAAGTTGATTGGAATGTGGGGTTCACTTGATTAAGTTGATTAGAATGTGGGGTTCACTTGTTTAAGTTGATTAGAATGTGGGGTTCACTTGATTAAGTTGATTGGAATGTGGGGTTCACTTGATTAAGTTGATTGGAATGTGGGGTTCACTTGATTAAGTTGATTCGTGTGTGGGGTTCACTTGACTAAGTTGATTAGAATGTGGGGTTCACTTGACTAAGTTGATTAGAATGTGGGGTTCACTTGACTAACTTGATTAGAATGTGGGGTTCACTTGATTAAGTTGATTGGAATGTGGGGTTCACTTGATTAAGTTGATTCGTGTGTGGGGTTCACTTGACTAAGTTGATTAGAATGTGGGGTTCACTTGATTAAGTTGATTGGAATAGGGGGTTCACTTGATTAAGTTGATTCGTGTGTGGGGTTCACTTGACTATGTTGATTAGAATGTGGGGTTCACTTGACTAAGTTGATTAGAATGTGAGGTTCACTTGACTAACTTGATTAGAATGTGGGGTTAACTTGACTAAATTGATTATTGTGTGGGGTTCAGTTGACTAAGTTGATTGGAATGTGGGGTTCACTTGATATAGTTGATTAGAATGTGGGGTTCAATTGATTAAGTTGATTGGAATGTGGGGTTCACTTGATTAAGTTGATTGAATGTGGGGTTCACTTGTTTAAGTTGATTGGAATGTGGGGTTCACTTGACTAAGTTGATTAGAATGTGGGGTTCACTTGACTAAGTTGATTATTGTGTGGGGTTCACTTGACTAAGTTGATTAGAATGTGGGGTTCAATTGACTAAGTTGATTGGAATGTGGGGTTCACTTGACTAAGTTGATTTGAATGTGGGGTTCACTTGACTGATTAGAATGTGGGGTTCACTTGACTAAGTTGATTAGAATGTGGGGTTCACTTGATTAAGTTGATTGGAATGTGGGGTTCACTTGATTAAGTTGATTCGTGGGTGGGGTTCACTTGACTAAGTTGATTAGAATGTGGGGTTCACTTGACTAAGTTGATTAGAATGTGGGGTTCACTTGACTAAGTTGATTAGAATGTGGGGTTCACTTTACTAACTTGATTAGAATGTGAGGTTCACTTGACTAAATTGATTATTGTGTGGGGTTCAATTGACTAAGTTGATTGGAATGTGGGGTTCACTTGATTAAGTTGATTAGAATGTGGGGTTCAATTGATTAAGTTGATTGGAATGTGGGGTTCACGTTATTAAGTTGATTAGAATGTGGGGTTCACTTGTTTAAGTTGATTAGAATGTGGGGTTCACTTGATTAAGTTGATTGGAATGTGGGGTTCACTTGATTAAGTTGATTGGAATGTGGGGTTCACTTGATTAAGTTGATTCGTGTGTGGGGTTCACTTGACTAAGTTGATTAGAATGTGGGGTTCACTTGACTAAGTTGATTAGAATGTGGGGTTCACTTGACTAACTTGATTAGAATGTGCGGTTCACTTGATTAAGTTGATTGAAATGTGGGGTTCACTTGATTAAGTTGATTCGTGTGTGGGGTTCACTTGACTAAGTTGATTAGAATGTGGGGTTCACTTGATTAAGTTGATTGGAATGTGGGGTTCACTTGATTAAGTTGATTCGTGTGTGGGGTTCACTTGACTAAGTTGATTAGAATGTGGGGTTCACTTGACTAACTTGATTAGAATGTGGGGTTCACTTGACTAAATTGATTATTGTGTGGGGTTCAGTTGACTAAGTTGATTGGAATGTGGGGTTCACTTGATATAGTTGATTAGAATGTGGGGTTCAATTGATTAAGTTGATTGGAATGTGGGGTTCACTTGATTAAGTTGAATGAATGTGGGGTTCACTTGTTTAAGTTGATTGGAATGTGGGGTTCACTTGACTAAGTTGATTAGAATGTGGGGTTCACTTGACTAAGTTGATTATTGTGTGGGGTTCACTTGACTAAGTTGATTAGAATGTGGGGTTCAATTGACTAAGTTGATTGGAATGTGGGGTTCACTTGACTAAGTTGATTTGAATGTGGGGTTCACTTGACTGATTTGAATGTGGGGTTCACTTGACTAAGTTGATTAGAATGTGGGGTTCACTTGATTAAGTTGATTGGAATGTGGGGTTCACTTGATTAAGTTGATTCGTGTGTGGGGTTCACTTGACTAAGTTGATTAGAATGTGGGGTTCACTTGACTAAGTTGATTAGAATGTCGGGTTCACTTGACTAACTTGATTAGAATGCGAGGTTCACTTGACTAAATTAATTATTGTGTGGGGTTCAATTGACTAAGTTTATTGGAATGTGCGGTTCACTTGATTAAGTTGATTAGAATGTGGGGTTCAATTGATTAAGTTGATTGGAATGTGGGGTTCACTTGATAAAGTTGATTAGAATGTGGGGTTCACTTGTTTAAGTTGATTAGAATGTGGGGTTCACTTGATTAAGTTGATTGGAATGTGGGGTTCACTTGATTAAGTTGATTGGAATGTGGGGTTCACTTGATTAAGTTGATTCGTGTGTGGGGTTCACTTGACTAAGTTGATTAGAATGTGGGGTTCACTTGACTAAGTTGATTAGAATGTGGGGTTCACTTGACTAACTTGATTAGAATGTGGGGTTCACTTGATTAAGTTGATTGGAATGTGGGGTTCACTTGATTAAGTTGATTCTTGTGTGGGGTTCACTTGACTAAGTTGATTAGAATGTGGGGTTCACTTGATTAAGTTGATTGGAATAGGGGGTTCACTTGATTAAGTTGATTCGTGTGTGGGGTTCACTTGACTAAGTTGATTAGAATGTGGGGTTCACTTGACTAAGTTGATTAGAATGTGGGGTTCACTTGACTAAGTTGATTCGAATGTGAGGTTCAATTGATTAAGTTGATTGGAATGTGGGGTTCACTAGATTAAGTTGATTAGAATGTGGGGTTCACTTGTTTAAGTTGATTGGAATGTGGGGTTCACTTGATTAAGTTGATTGGAATGTGGGGTTCATTTGATTAAGTTGATTGGAATGTGGGGTTCAATTGACTAAGTTGATTGGAATGTGGGGTTCAATTGATTAAGTTGATTGGAATGTGGGGTTCACTTGATTAAGTTGATTAGAATGTGGGGTTCACTTGTTTAAGTTGATTAGAATGTGGGGTTCACTTGACTAAGTTGATTGGAATGTGGGGTTCACTTGATTAAGTTGATTAGAATATGGGGTTCAATTGATTAAGTTGATTGGAATGTGGGGTTCACTTGATTAAGTTGATTAGAATGTGGGGTTCACTTGTTTAAGTTGATTGGAATGTGGGGTTCAATTGACTAAGTTGATTGGAATGTGGGGTTCACTTGATTAAGTTGATTGGAATGTGGGGTTCACTTGATTAAGTTGATTGGAATGTGGGGTTCAGTTGATTAAGTTGATTAGAATGTGGGGTTCACTTGATTAAGTTGATTAGAATGTGGGGTTCACTTGTTTAAGTTGATTGGAATGTGGGGTTCACTTGATTAAGTTGATTCGTGTGTGGGGTTCACTTGACTAAGTTGATTAGAATGTGGGGTTCACTTGACTAAGTTGATTAGAATGTGGGGTTCACTTGACTAACTTGATTAGAATGTGGAGTTCACTTGATTAAGTTGATTCGTGTGTGGGGTTCACTTGATTAAGTTGATTAGACTGTGGGGTTCACTTGACTAAGTTGATTGGAATGTGGGGTTCAGTTGACTAAGTTGATTAAAATGTGGGGTTCACTTGAATAAATTGATTATTGTGTGGGGTTCAATTGACTAAGTTGATTGGAATGTGTGGTTCACTTGATTAAGTTGATTAGAATGTGGGGTTCAATTGATTAAGTTGATTGGAATGTGGGGTTCACTTGATTAAGTTGATTCGTGTGTGGGGTTCACTTGACTAAGTTGATTAGATTGTGGGGTTCACTTGATTAAGTTGATTGGAATGTGGGGTTCACTTGATTAAGTTGATTGGAATGTGGGGTTCACTTGACTAAGTTGATTGGAATATGGGGTTCACTTGATTAAGTTGATTAGAATGTGGGGTTCAATTGATTAAGTTGATTGGAATGTGGGGTTCAGTTGATTAAGTTGATTGGAATGTGGGGTTCACTTGATTAAGTTGATTAGAATGTGGGGTTCACTTGTTTAAGTTGATTGGAATGTGGGGTTCACTTGATTAAGTTGATTCGTGTGTGGGGTTCACTTGACTAAGTTGATTAGAATGTGGGGTTCACTTGACTAAGTTGATTAGAATGTGGGGTTCACTTGACTAACTTGATTAGAATGTGGGGTTCACTTGATTAAGTTGATTCGTGTGTGGGGTTCACTTGACTAAGTTGATTAGAATGTGGGGTTCACTTGATTAAGTTGATTGGAATGTGGGGTTCACTTGATTAAGTTGATTCGTGTGTGGGGTTCACTTGACTAAGTTGATTAGAATGTGGGGTTCACTTGACTAAGTTGATTAGAATGTGGGGTTCACTTGACTAAGTTGATTAGAATGTGCGGTTCAATTGATTAAGTTGATTGGAATGTGGGGTTCACTTGATTAAGTTGATTCGAATGTGGGGTTCACTTGTTTAAGTTGATTGGAATATGGGGTTCACTTGATTAAGTTGATTGGAATGTGGGGTTCACTTGATTAAGTTGATTAGAATGTGGGGTTCAATTGATTAAGTTGATTGGAATGTGGGGTTCACTTGATTAAGTTGATTAGAATGTGGGGTTCACTTGTTTAAGTTGATTGGAATGTGGGGTTCACTTGACTAAGTTGATTGGAATGTGGGGTTAACTTGATTAAGTTGATTAGAATTTGGGGTTCAATTGATTAAGTTGATTGGAATGTGGGGTTCACTTGATTAAGTTGATTAGAATGTGGGGTTCACTTGTTTAAGTTGATTGGAATGTGGGGTTCACTTGATTAAGTTGATTGGAATGTGGGGTTCACTTGATTAAGTTGATTGGAATGTGGGGTTCACTTGACTAAGTTGATTAGAATGTGGGGTTCACTTGACTAAGTTGATTAGAATGTGGGGTTCACTTGACTAACTTGATTGGAATGTGGGGTTCACTTGATTAAGTTGATTAGAATGTGGGGTTCACTTGTTTAAGTTGATTGGAATGTGGGGTTCACTTGACTAAGTTGATTGGAATGTGGGCTTCACTTGATTAAGTTGATTAGAATGTGGGGTTCAATTGATTAAGTTGATTGGAATGTGGGGTTCACTTGATTAAGTTGATTCGAATCTGGGGTTCTCTTGTTTAAGTTGATTGGAATGTGGGGTTCACTTGATTAAGTTGATTGGAATGTGGGGTTCACTTGATTAAGTTGATTGGAATGTGGGGTTCACTTGATTAAGTTGATTCGTGTGTGGGGTTCACTTGACTAAGTTGATTAGAATGTGGGGTTCACTTGACTAAGTTGATTAGAATGTGGGGTTCACTTGACTAACTTGATTAGAATGTGGGGTTCACTTGATTAAGTTGATTGGAATGTGGGGTTCACTTGATTAAGTTGATTCGTGTGTGGGGTTCACTTGACAAAGTTGATTAGAATGTGGGGTTCACTTGATTAAGTTGATTGGAATGTGGGGTTCACTTGATTAAGTTGATTCGTGTGTGGGGTTCACTTGACTAAGTTGATTAGAATGTGGGGTTCACTTGACTAAGTTGATTAGAATGTGGGGTTCACTTGACTAACTTGATTAGAATATGGGGTTCCCTTGACTAAATTGATTATTGTGTGGGGTTCAATTGACTAAGTTGATTGGAATGTGGGGTTCACTTGATTAAGTTGATTAGAATGTGGGGTTCAATTGATTCAGTTGATTGGAATGTGGGGTTCACTTGATTAAGTTGATTCGTGCGTGGGGTTCACTTGACTAAGTTGATTAGAATGTGGGGTTCACTTGACTAAGTTGATTAGAATGTGGGGTTCACTTAACTAACTTGATTAGAATGTGGGGTTCACTTGATTAAGTTGATTGGAATGTGGGGTTCACTTGATTAAGTTGAGTCGTGTGTGGGGTTCACTTGACTAAGTTGATTAGAATGTGGGGTTCACTTGATTAAGTTGATTGGAATGTGGGGTTCACTTGATTAAGTTGATTCGTGTGTGGGGTTCACTTGACTAAGTTGATTGGAATGTGGGGTTCACTTGACTAAGTTGATTAGAATGTGGGGTTCACTTGACTAACTTAATTAGAATGTGGGGTTCACTTGACTAAATTGATTATTGTGTGGGGTTCAATTGACTAAGTTGATTGGAATGTGGGGTTCACTTGATTAAGTTGATTAGAATGTGGGGTTCAATTGATTCAGTTGATTGGAATGTAGGGTTCACTTGATTAAGTTGATTAGAATGTAGGGTTCACTTGTTTAAGTTGATTGGAATGTGGGGTTCACTTGACTAAGTTGATTAGAATGTGGGGTTCACTTGACTAAGTTGATTATTGTGTGGGGTTCACTTGACTAAGTTGATTAGAATGTGGGGTTCACTTGACTAACTTGATTAGAATGTGGGGTTCACTTGATTAAGTTGATTCGTGTGTGGGGTTCACTTGACTAAATTGATTAGAATGTGGGGTTCACTTGACTAAGTTGATTAGAATGTCGGGTTCACTTGACTAACTTGATTAGAACGTGGGGTTCACTTGATTAAGTTGATTGGAAAGTGGGGTTCACTTGATTAAGTTGATTCGTGTGTGGGGTTCACTTGACTAAGTTGATTAGAATGTGGGGTTCACTTGATTAAGTTGATTGGAATGTGGGGTTCACTTGATTAAGTTGATTCGTGTGTGGGGTTCACTTGACTAAGTTGATTAGAATGTGGGGTTCACTTGACTAAGTTGATTAGAATGTGAGGTTCAATTGATTAAGTTGATTGGAATGTGGGGTTCACTTGATTAAGTTGATTAGAATGTGGGGTTCACTTGTTTAAGTTGATTGGAATGTGGGGTTCACTTGATTAAGTTGATTGGAATGTGGGGTTCACTTGATTAAGTTGATTAGAATGTGGGGTTCAATTGATTAAGTTGATTGGAATGTGGGGTTCACTTGATTAAGTTGATTGGAATGTGGGGTTCACTTTTTTAAGTTGATTGGAATGTGGGGTTCACTTGACTAAGTTGATTAGAATGTGGGGTTCACTTGATTAAGTTGATTAGAATGTAGGGTTCAATTGATTAAGTTGATTGGAATGTGGGGTTCACTTGATTAAGTTGATTAGAATGTGGGGTTCACTTGTTTAAGTTGATTGGAATGTGGGGTTCACTTGATTAAGTTGATTCGTGTGTGGGGTTCACTTGACTAAGTTGATTAGAATGTGGGGTTCACTTGATTAAGTTGATTGGAATGTGGGGTTCACTTGATTAAGTTGATTCGTGTGTGGGGTTCACTTGACTAAGTTGATTAGAATGTGGGGTTCACTTGACTAAGTTGATTAGAATGTGGGGTTCACTTGACTAAGTTGATTAGAATGTGAGGTTCAATTGATTAAGTTGATTGGAATGTGGGGTTCACTTGATTAAGTTGATTAGAATGTGGGGTTCACTTGTTTAAGTTGATTGGAATGTGGGGTTCACTTGATTAAGTTGATTGGAATGTGGGGTTCACTTGATTAAGTTGATTAGAATGTGGGGTTCAATTGATTAAGTTGATTGGAATGTGGGGTTCACTTGATTAAGTTGATTAGAATGTGGGGTTCACTTGTTTAAGTTGATTAGAATGTGGGGTTCACTTGACTAAGTTGATTAGAATGTGGGGTTCACTTGACTAAGTTGATTAGAATGTGGGGTTCACTTGACTAACTTGATTAGAATGTGGGGTTCACTTGATTAAGTTGATTGGAATGTGGGGTTCACTTGATTAAGTTGATTCGTGTGTGGGGTTCACTTGACAAAGTTGATTAGAATGTGGGGTTCACTTGATTAAGTTGATTGGAATGTGGGGTTCACTTGATTAAGTTGATTCGTGTGTGGGGTTCACTTGACTAAGTTGATTAGAATGTGGGGTTCACTTGACTAAGTTGATTAGAATGTGGGGTTCACTTGACTAACTTGATTAGAATATGGGGTTCCCTTGACTAAATTGATTATTGTGTGGGGTTCAATTGACTAAGTTGATTGGAATGTGGGTTCACTTGATTAAGTTGATTAGAATGTGGGGTTCAATTGATTCAGTTGATTGGAATGTGGGGTTCACTTGATTAAGTTGATTCGTGCGTGGGGATCACTTGACTAAGTTGATTAGAATGTGGGGTTCACTTGACTAAGTTGATTAGAATGTGGGGTTCACTTAACTAACTTGATTAGAATGTGGGGTTCACTTGATTAAGTTGATTGGAATGTGGGGTTCACTTGATTAAGTTGAGTCGTGTGTGGGGTTCACTTGACTAAGTTGATTAGAATGTGGGGTTCACTTGATTAAGTTGATTGGAATGTGGGGTTCACTTGATTAAGTTGATTCGTGTGTGGGGTTCACTTGACTAAGTTGATTGGAATGTGGGGTTCACTTGACTAAGTTGATTAGAATGTGGGGTTCACTTGACTAACTTAATTAGAATGTGGGGTTCACTTGACTAAATTGATTATTGTGTGGGGTTCAATTGACTAAGTTGATTGGAATGTGGGGTTCACTTGATTAAGTTGATTAGAATGTGGGGTTCAATTGATTCAGTTGATTGGAATGTAGGGTTCACTTGATTAAGTTGATTAGAATGTAGGGTTCACTTGTTTAAGTTGATTGGAATGTGGGGTTCACTTGACTAAGTTGATTAGAATGTGGGGTTCACTTGACTAAGTTGATTATTGTGTGGGGTTCACTTGACTAAGTTGATTAGAATGTGGGGTTCACTTGACTAACTTGATTAGAATGTGGGGTTCACTTGATTAAGTTGATTCGTGTGTGGGGTTCACTTGACTAAATTGATTAGAATGTGGGGTTCACTTGACTAAGTTGATTAGAATGTCGGGTTCACTTGACTAACTTGATTAGAACGTGGGGTTCACTTGATTAAGTTGATTCGTGTGTGGGGTTCACTTGACTAAGTTGATTAGAATGTGGGGTTCACTTGATTAAGTTGATTGGAATGTGGGGTTCACTTGATTAAGTTGATTCGTGTGTGGGGTTCACTTGACTAAGTTGATTAGAATGTGGGGTTCACTTGACTAAGTTGATTAGAATGTGGAGTTCACTTGACTAAGTTGATTAGAATGTGAGGTTCAATTGATTAAGTTGATTGGAATGTGGGGTTCACTTGATTAAGTTGATTAGAATGTGGGGTTCACTTGTTTAAGTTGATTGGAATGTGGGGTTCACTTGATTAAGTTGATTGGAATGTGGGGTTCACTTGATTAAGTTGATTAGAATGTGGGGTTCAATTGATTAAGTTGATTGGAATGTGGGGTTCACTTGATTAAGTTGATTGGAATGTGGGGTTCACTTTTTTAAGTTGATTGGAATGTGGGGTTCACTTGACTAAGTTGATTAGAATGTGGGGTTCACTTGATTAAGTTGATTAGAATGTAGGGTTCAATTGATTAAGTTGATTGGAATGTGGGGTTCACTTGATTAAGTAGATTAGAATGTGAGGTTCACTTGTTTAAGTTGATTGGAATGTGGGGTTCACTTGATTAAGTTGATTCGTGTGTGGGGTTCACTTGACTAAGTTGATTAGAATGTGGGGTTCACTTGATTAAGTTGATTGGAATGTGGGGTTCACTTGATTAAGTTGATTCGTGTGTGGGGTTCACTTGACTAAGTTGATTAGAATGTGGGGTTCACTTGACTAAGTTGATTAGAATGTGGGGTTCACTTGACTAAGTTGATTAGAATGTGAGGTTCAATTGATTAAGTTGATTGGAATGTGGGGTTCACTTGATTAAGTTGATTAGAATGTGGGGTTCACTTGTTTAAGTTGATTGGAATGTGGGGTTCACTTGATTAAGTTGATTGGAATGTGGGGTTCACTTGATTAAGTTGATTAGAATGTGGGGTTCAATTGATTAAGTTGATTGGAATGTGGGGTTCACTTGATTAAGTTGATTAGAATGTGGGGTTCACTTGTTTAAGTTGATTAGAATGTGGGGTTCACTTGTTTAAGTTGATTGGAATGTGGGGTTCACTTGACTAAGTTGATTAGAATGTGGGGTTCACTTGACTAAGTTGATTATTGTGTGGGGTTAACTTGACTAAGTTGATTAGAATGCGGGGTTCAATTGACTAAGTTGATTGGAATGTGGGGTTCACTTGACTAAGTTGATTTGAATGTGGGGTTCACTTGACTGATTAGAATGTGTGGTTCACTTGACTAAGTTTATTAGAATGTGGGGTTCACTTGACTAAGTTGTTTATTGTGTGGGGTTCACTTGACTAATTTGATTGGAATGTGGGGTTCAATTGACTAAGTTGATTATTGTGTGGGGTTCACTTGACTAAGATGATTAGAATGTGGGGTTCACTTGATTAAGTTGATTGGAATGTGGGGTTCACTTGATTAAGTTGATTCGTGTGTGGGGTTCACTTGACTAAGTTGATTAGAATATGGGGTTCACTTGACTAAGTTGATTGGAATGTGGGGTTCAGTTGACTAAGTTGATTAAAATGTGGGGTTCACTTGAATAAATTGATTATTGTGTGGGGTTCAATTGACTAAGTTGATTGGAATGTGTGGTTCACTTGATTAAGTTGATTAGAATGTGGGGTTCAATTGATTAAGTTGATTGGAATATGGGGTTCACTTGATTAAGTTGATTGGAATGTGGGGTTCACTTGTTTAAGTTGATTGGAATGTGGGGTTCACTTGACTAAGTTGATTTGAATGTGGGGTTCACTTGACTAAGTTGATTATTGTGTGGGGTTCAATTGACTAAGTTGATTAGAATGTGGGGTTCACTTGACTAACTTGATTAGAATGTGTGGTTCACTTGACTAAATTGATTATTGTGTGGGGTTCAATTGACTAAGTTGATTGGAATGTGGGGTTCACTTGATTAAGTTGATTGGAATGTGGGGTTCACTTGATTAAGTTGATACGTGTGTGGGGTTCACTTGACTAAGTTGATTAGAATGTGGGGTTCAGTTGACTAAGTTGATTAGAATGTGGGGTTCACTTGACTAACTTGATTAGAATGTGGGGTTCACTTGATTAAGTTGATTGGAATGTGGGGTTCACTTGATTAAGTTGATTCGTGTGTGGGGTTCACTTGACTAAGTTGATTAGAATGTGGGGTTCACTTGATTAAGTTGATTGGAATTTGGGGTTCACTTGATTAAGTTGATTGGAATGTGGGGTTCACTTGACTAAGTTGATTGGAATGTGGGGTTCACTTGATTAAGTTGATTAGAATGTGGGGTTCAATTGATTAAGTTGATTGGAATGTGGGGTTCAGTTGATTAAGTTGATTCGAATGTGGGGTTCACTTGATTAAGTTGATTAGAATGTGGGGTTCACTTGTTTAAGTTGATTGGAATATGGGGTTCACTTGATTAAGTTGATTCGTGTGTGGGGTTCACTTGACTAAGTTGATTAGAATGTGGGGTTCACTTGACTAAGTTGATTAGAATGTGGGGTTCACTTGACTAACTTGATTAGAATGTGGGGTTCACTTGATTAAGTTGATTCGTGTGTGGGGTTCACTTGACTAAGTTGATTAGAATGTGGGGTTCACTTGATTAAGTTGATTGGAATGTGGGGTTTACTTGATTAAGTTGATTCGTGTGTGGGGTTCACTTGACTAAGTTGATTAGAATGTGGGGTTCACTTGACTAAGTTGATTAGAATGTGGGGTTCACTTGACTAAGTTGATTAGAATGTGAGGTTCAATTGATTAAGTTGATTGGAATGTGGGGTTCACTTGATTAAGTTGATTAGAATGTGGGGTTCACTTGTTTAAGTTGATTGGAATATGGGGTTCACTTGATTAAGTTGATTGGAATGTGGGGTTCACTTGATTAAGTTGATTCGAATGTGGGGTTCAATTGATTAAGTTGATTGGAATGTGGGGTTCACTTGATTAAGTTGATTAGAATGTGGGGTTCACTTGTTTAAGTTGATTGGAATGTGGGGTTCACTTGACTAAGTTGATTGGAATGTGGGGTTAACTTGATTAAGTTTATTAGAATGTGGGGTTCAATTGATTAAGTTGATTGGAATGTGGGGTTCACTTGATTAAGTTAATTAGAATGTGGGGTTCACTTGTTTAAGTTGATTGGAATGTGGGGTTCACTTGATTAAGTTGATTGGAATGTGGGGTTCACTTGATTAAGTTGATTGGAATGTGGGGTTCACTTGATTAAGTTGATTGGAATGTGGGGTTCACTTGATTAAGTTGATTGGAATGTGGGGTTCACTTGATTAAGTTGATTGGAATGTGGGGTTCACTTGATTAAGTTGATTGGAATGTGGGGTTCACTTGATTAAGTTGATTCGTGTGTGGGGTTCACTTGACTAAGTTGATTAGAATGTGGGGTTCACTTGATTAAGTTGATTGGAATGTGGGGTTCACTTGATTAAGTTGATTCGTGTGTGGGGTTCACTTGACTAAGTTGATTAGAATGTGGGGTTCACTTGACTAAGTTGATTAGAATGTGGGGTTCAATTGATTAAGTTGATTGGAATGTGGGGTTCACTTGATTAAGTTGATTGGAATGTGGGGTTCACTTGATTAAGTTGATTCGTGTGTGGGGTTCACTTGACTAAGTTGATTAGAATGTGGGGTTCACTTGACTAAGTTGATTGGAATGTGGGGTTCAGTTGACTAAGTTGATTAAAATGTGGGGTTCACTTGAATAAATTGATTATTGTGTGGGGTTCAATTGACTAAGTTGATTGGAATGTGTGGTTCACTTGATTAAGTTGATTAGAATGTGGGGTTCAATTGATTAAGTTGATTGGAATGTGGGGTTCACTTGATTAAGTTGATTGGAATGTGGGGTTCACTTGTTTAAGTTGATTGGAATGTGGGGTTCACTTGTCTAAGTTGATTTGAATGTGGGGTTCACTTGACTAAGTTGATTATTGTGTGGGGTTCAATTGACTAAGTTGATTAGAATGTGGGGTTCACTTGACTAACTTGATTAGAATGTGTGGTTCACTTGACTAAATTGATTATTGTGTGGGGTTCAATTGACTAAGTTGATTGGAATGTGGGGTTCACTTGATTAAGTTGATTGGAATGTGGGGTTCACTTGATTAAGTTTATTCGTGTGTGGGGTTCACTTGACTAAGTTGATTGGAATGTGGGGTTCACTTGATTAAGTTGATTGGAATGTGGGGTTCACTTGATTAAGTTGATTCGTGTGTGGGGTTCACTTGACTAAGTTGATTAGAATGTGGGGTTCAGTTGACTAAGTTGATTAGAATGTGGGGTTCACTTGACTAACTTGATTAGAATGTGGGGTTCACTTGATTAAGTTGATTGGAATGTGGGGTTCACTTGATTAAGTTGATTCGTGTGTGGGGTTCACTTGACTAAGTTGATTAGAATGTGGGGTTCACTTGATTAAGTTGATTGGAATTTGGGGTTCACTTGATTAAGTTGATTGGAATGTGGGGTTCACTTGACTAAGTTGATTGGAATGTGGGGTTCACTTGATTAAGTTGATTAGAATGTGGGGTTCAGTTGATTAAGTTGATTAGAATGTGGGGTTCACTTGATTAAGTTGATTGGAATGTGGGGTTCACTTGATTAAGTTGATTGGAATGTGGGGTTCACTTGATTAAGTTGATTAGAATGTGGGGTTCACTTGATTAAGTTGATTCGAATGTGGGGTTCAATTGATTAAGTTGATTGGAATGTGGGGTTCACTTGATTAAGTTGATTAGAATGTGGGGTTCACTTGTTTAAGTTGATTAGAATGTGGGGTTCACTTGTTTAAGTTGATTGGAATGTGGGGTTCACTTGACTAAGTTGATTAGAATGTGGGGTTCACTTGACTAAGTTGATTATTGTGTGGGGTTCACTTGACTAAGTTGATTAGAATGCGGGGTTCAATTGACTAAGTTGATTGGAATGTGGGGTTCACTTGACTAAGTTGATTTGAATGTGGGGTTCACTTGACTGATTAGAATGTGTGGTTCACTTGACTAAGTTTATTAGAATGTGGGGTTCACTTGACTAAGTTGATTATTGTGTGGGGTTCACTTGACTAATTTGATTGGAATGTGGGGTTCAATTGACTAAGTTGATTATTGTGTGGGGTTCACTTGACTAAGATGATTAGAATGTGGGGTTCACTTGATTAAGTTGATTGGAATGTGGGGTTCACTTGATTAAGTTGATTCGTGTGTGGGGTTCACTTGACTAAGTTGATTAGAATATGGGGTTCACTTGACTAAGTTGATTGGAATGTGGGGTTCAGTTGACTAAGTTGATTAAAATGTGGGGTTCACTTGAATAAATTGATTATTGTGTGGGGTTCAATTGACTAAGTTGATTGGAATGTGTGGTTCACTTGATTAAGTTGATTAGAATGTGGGGTTCAATTGATTAAGTTGATTGGAATGTGGGGTTCACTTGATTAAGTTGATTGGAATGTGGGGTTCACTTGTTTAAGTTGATTGGAATGTGGGGTTCACTTGACTAAGTTGATTTGAATGTGGGGTTCACTTGACTAAGTTGATTATTGTGTGGGGTTCAATTGACTAAGTTGATTAGAATGTGGGGTTCACTTGACTAACTTGATTAGAATGTGTGGTTCACTTGACTAAATTGATTATTGTGTGGGGTTCAATTGACTAAGTTGATTGGAATGTGGGGTTCACTTGATTAAGTTGATTGGAATGTGGGGTTCACTTGATTAAGTTGATACGTGTGTGGGGTTCACTTGACTAAGTTGATTAGAATGTGGGGTTCAGTTGACTAAGTTGATTAGAATGTGGGGTTCACTTGACTAACTTGATTAGAATGTGGGGTTCACTTGATTAAGTTGATTGGAATGTGGGGTTCACTTGATTAAGTTGATTCGTGTGTGGGGTTCACTTGACTAAGTTGATTAGAATGTGGGGTTCACTTGATTAAGTTGATTGGAATTTGGGGTTCACTTGATTAAGTTGATTGGAATGTGGGGTTCACTTGACTAAGTTGATTGGAATGTGGGGTTCACTTGATTAAGTTGATTAGAATGTGGGGTTCAATTGATTAAGTTGATTGGAATGTGGGGTTCAGTTGATTAAGTTGATTCGAATGTGGGGTTCACTTGATTAAGTTGATTAGAATGTGGGGTTCACTTGTTTAAGTTGATTGGAATATGGGGTTCACTTGATTAAGTTGATTCGTGTGTGGGGTTCACTTGACTAAGTTGATTAGAATGTGGGGTTCACTTGACTAAGTTGATTAGAATGTGGGGTTCACTTGACTAACTTGATTAGAATGTGGGGTTCACTTGATTAAGTTGATTCGTGTGTGGGGTTCACTTGACTAAGTTGATTAGAATGTGGGGTTCACTTGATTAAGTTGATTGGAATGTGGGGTTTACTTGATTTAGTTGATTCGTGTGTGGGGTTCACTTGACTAAGTTGATTAGAATGTGGGGTTCACTTGACTAAGTTGATTAGAATGTGGGGTTCACTTGACTAAGTTGATTAGAATGTGAGGTTCAATTGATTAAGTTGATTGGAATGTGGGGTTCACTTGATTAAGTTGATTAGAATGTGGGGTTCACTTGTTTAAGTTGATTGGAATATGGGGTTCACTTGATTAAGTTGATTGGAATGTGGGGTTCACTTGATTAAGTTGATTAGAATGTGGGGTTCAATTGATTAAGTTGATTGGAATGTGGGGTTCACTTGATTAAGTTGATTAGAATGTGGGGTTCACTTGTTTAAGTTGATTGGAATGTGGGGTTCACTTGACTAAGTTGATTGGAATGTGGGGTTAACTTGATTAAGTTGATTAGAATGTGGGGTTCAATTGATTAAGTTGATTGGAATGTGGGGTTCACTTGATTAAGTTGATTAGAATGTGGGGTTCACTTGTTTAAGTTGATTGGAATGTGGGGTTCACTTGACTAACTTGATTAGAATGTGGGGTTCACTTGATTAAGTTGATTGGAATGTGGGGTTCACTTGATTAAGTTGATTCGTGTGTGGGGTTCACTTGACTAAGTTGATTAGAATGTGGGGTTCACTTGATTAAGTTGATTGGAATTTGGGGTTCACTTGATTAAGTTGATTGGAATGTGGGGTTCACTTGACTAAGTTGATTGGAATGTGGGGTTCACTTGATTAAGTTGATTAGAATGTGGGGTTCATTTGATTAAGTTGATTAGAATGTGGGGTTCAGTTGATTAAGTTGATTAGAATGTGGGGTTCACTTGATTAAGTTGATTGGAATGTGGGGTTCACTTGATTAAGTTGATTGGAATGTGGGGTTCACTTGATTAAGTTGATTAGAATGTGGGGTTCACTTGATTAAGTTGATTAGAATGTGGGGTTCAATTGATTAAGTTGATTGGAATGTGGGGTTCACTTGATTAAGTTGATTAGAATGTGGGGTCCACTTGTTTAAGTTGATTAGAATGTGGGGTTCACTTGTTTAAGTTGATTGGAATGTGGGGTTCACTTGACTAAGTTGATTAGAATGTGGGGTTCACTTGACTAAGTTGATTATTGTGTGGGGTTCACTTGACTAAGTTGATTAGAATGCGGGGTTCAATTGACTAAGTTGATTGGAATGTGGGGTTCACTTGACTAAGTTGATTTGAATGTGGGGTTCACTTGACTGATTAGAATGTGTGGTTCACTTGACTAAGTTTATTAGAATGTGGGGTTCACTTGACTAAGTTGATTATTGTGTGGGGTTCACTTGACTAATTTGATTGGAATGTGGGGTTCAATTGACTAAGTTGATTATTGTGTGGGGTTCACTTGACTAAGATGATTAGAATGTGGGGTTCACTTGATTAAGTTGATTGGAATGTGGGGTTCACTTGATTAAGTTGATTCGTGTGTGGGGTTCACTTGACTAAGTTGATTAGAATATGGGGTTCACTTGACTAAGTTGATTGGAATGTGGGGTTCAGTTGACTAAGTTGATTAAAATGTGGGGTTCACTTGAATAAATTGATTATTGTGTGGGGTTCAATTGACTAAGTTGATTGGAATGTGTGGTTCACTTGATTAAGTTGATTAGAATGTGGGGTTCAATTGATTAAGTTGATTGGAATGTGGGGTTCACTTGATTAAGTTGATTGGAATGTGGGGTTCACTTGTTTAAGTTGATTGGAATGTGGGGTTCACTTGACTAAGTTGATTTGAATGTGGGGTTCACTTGACTAAGTTGATTATTGTGTGGGGTTCAATTGCCTAAGTTGATTAGAATGTGGGGTTCACTTGACTAACTTGATTAGAATGTGTGGTTCACTTGACTAAATTGATTATTGTGTGGGGTTCAATTGACTAAGTTGATTGGAATGTGGGGTTCACTTGATTAAGTTGATTGGAATGTGGGGTTCACTTGATTAAGTTGATACGTGTGTGGGGTTCACTTGACTAAGTTGATTAGAATGTGGGGTTCAGTTGACTAAGTTGATTAGAATGTGGGTTTCACTTTACTAACTTGATTAGAATGTGGGGTTCACTTGATTAAGTAGATTGGAATGTGGGGTTCACTTGATTAAGTTGATTCGTGTGTGGGGTTCACTTGACTAAGTTGATTAGAATGTGGGGTTCACTTGATTAAGTTGATTGGAATTTGGGGTTCACTTGATTAAGTTGATTGGAATGTGGGGTTCACTTGACTAAGTTGATTGGAATGTGGGGTTCACTTGATTAAGTTGATTAGAATGTGGGGTTCAATTGATTAAGTTGATTGGAATGTGGGGTTCAGTTGATTAAGTTGATTCGAATGTGGGGTTCACTTGATTAAGTTGATTAGAATGTGGGGTTCACTTGTTTAAGTTGATTGGAATATGGGGTTCACTTGATTAAGTTGATTCGTGTGTGGGGTTCACTTGACTAAGTTGATTAGAATGTGGGGTTCACTTGACTAACTTGATTAGAATGTGGGGTTCACTTGATTAAGTTGATTCGTGTGTGGGGTTCACTTGACTAAGTTGATTAGAATGTGGGGTTCACTTGATTAAGTTGATTGGAATGTGGGGTTTACTTGATTAAGTTGATTCGTGTGTGGGGTTCACTTGACTAAGTTGATTAGAATGTGGGGTTCACTTGACTAAGTTGATTAGAATGTGGGGTTCACTTGACTAAGTTGATTAGAATGTGAGGTTCAATTGATTAAGTTGATTGGAATGTGGGGTTCACTTGATTAAGTTGATTAGAATGTGGGGTTCACTTGTTTAAGTTGATTGGAATATGGGGTTCACTTGATTAAGTTGATTGGAATGTGGGGTTCACTTGATTAAGTTGATTAGAATGTGGGGTTCAATTGATTAAGTTGATTGAAATGTGGGGTTCACTTGATTAAGTTGATTAGAATGTGGGGTTCACTTGTTTAAGTTGATTGGAATGTGGGGTTCACTTGACTAAGTTGATTGGAATGTGGGGTTCACTTGATTAAGTTGATTAGAATGTGGGGTTCAATTGATTAAGTTGATTGGAATGTGGGGTTCACTTGATTAAGTTGATTAGAATGTGGGGTTCACTTGTTTAAGTTGATTGGAATGTGGGGTTCACTTGATTAAGTTGATTGGAATGTGGGGTTCACTTGACTAAGTTGATTTGAATGTGGGGTTCACTTGACTAAGTTGATTATTGTGTGGGGTTCAATTGACTAAGTTGATTAGAATGTGGGGTTCACTTGACTAACTTGATTAGAATGTGTGGTTCACTTGACTAAATTGATTATTGTGTGGGGTTCAATTGACTAAGTTGATTGGAATGTGGGGTTCACTTGATTAAGTTGATTGGAATGTGGGGTTCACTTGATTAAGTTGATACGTGTGTGGGGTTCACATGACTAAGTTGATTAGAATGTGGGGTTCAGTTGACTAAGTTGATTAGAATGTGGGTTTCACTTGACTAACTTGATTAGAATGTGGGGTTCACTTGATTAAGTAGATTGGAATGTGGGGTTCACTTGATTAAGTTGATTCGTGTGTGGGGTTCACTTGACTAAGTTGATTAGAATGTGGGGTTCACTTGATTAAGTTGATTGGAATTTGGGGTTCACTTGATTAAGTTGATTGGAATGTGGGGTTCACTTGACTAAGTTGATTGGAATGTGGGGTTCACTTGATTAAGTTGATTAGAATGTGGGGTTCAATTGATTAAGTTGATTGGAATGTGGGGTTCAGTTGATTAAGTTGATTCGAATGTGGGGTTCACTTGATTAAGTTGATTAGAATGTGGGGTTCACTTGTTTAAGTTGATTGGAATATGGGGTTCACTTGATTAAGTTGATTCGTGTGTGGGGTTCACTTGACTAAGTTGATTAGAATGTGGGGTTCACTTGACTAACTTGATTAGAATGTGGGGTTCACTTGATTAAGTTGATTCGTGTGTGGGGTTCACTTGACTAAGTTGATTAGAATGTGGGGTTCACTTGATTAAGTTGATTGGAATGTGGGGTTTACTTGATTAAGTTGATTCGTGTGTGGGGTTCACTTGACTAAGTTGATTAGAATGTGGGGTTCACTTGACTAAGTTGATTAGAATGTGGGGTTCACTTGACTAAGTTGATTAGAATGTGAGGTTCAATTGATTAAGTTGATTGGAATGTGGGGTTCACTTGATTAAGTTGATTAGAATGTGGGGTTCACTTGTTTAAGTTGATTGGAATATGGGGTTCACTTGATTAAGTTGATTGGAATGTGGGGTTCACTTGATTAAGTTGATTAGAATGTGGGGTTCAATTGATTAAGTTGATTGAAATGTGGGGTTCACTTGATTAAGTTGATTAGAATGTGGGGTTCACTTGTTTAAGTTGATTGGAATGTGGGGTTCACTTGACTAAGTTGATTGGAATGTGGGGTTCACTTGATTAAGTTGATTAGAATGTGGGGTTCAATTGATTAAGTTGATTGGAATGTGGGGTTCACTTGATTAAGTTGATTAGAATGTGGGGTTCACTTGTTTAAGTTGATTGGAATGTGGGGTTCACTTGATTAAGTTGATTGGAATGTGGGGTTCACTTGATTAAGTTGATTGGAATGTGGGGTTCACTTGATTAAGTTGATTCGTGTGTGGGGTTCACTTGACTAAGTTGATTAGAATGTGGGGTTCACTTGACTAAGTTGATTAGAATGTGGGGTTCACTTGACTAACTTGATTGGAATGTGGGGTTCACTTGATTAAGTTGATTAGAATGTGGGGTTTACTTGTTTAAGTTGATTGGAATGTGGGGTTCACTTGACTAAGTTGATTGGAATGTGGGGTTCACTTGATTAAGTTGATTAGAATGTGGGGTTCAATTGATTAAGTTGATTGGAATGTGGGGTTCACTTGATTAAGTTGATTGGAATGTGGGGTTCACTTGATTAAGTTGATTCGTGTGTGGGGTTCACTTGACTAAGTTGATTAGAATATGGGGTTCACTTGACTAAGTTGATTGGAATGTGGGGTTCAGTTGACTAAGTTGATTAAAATGTGGGGTTCACTTGAATAAATTGATTATTGTGTGGGGTTCAATTGACTAAGTTGATTGGAATGTGTGGTTCACTTGATTAAGTTGATTAGAATGTGGGGTTCAATTGATTAAGTTGATTGGAATGTGGGGTTCACTTGATTAAGTTGATTGGAATGTGGGGTTCACTTGTTTAAGTTGATTGGAATGTGGGG
The DNA here is from genome assembly GCA_037953625.1 of Crotalaria pallida. Classification (NCBI taxonomy): domain Eukaryota; kingdom Viridiplantae; phylum Streptophyta; class Magnoliopsida; order Fabales; family Fabaceae; genus Crotalaria; species Crotalaria pallida. The sequence goes on along the minus strand of CM075651.1, from coordinate 33,383,945 downwards.
TTCACTTGTCTAAGTTGATTTGAATGTGGGGTTCACTTGACTAAGTTGATTATTGTGTGGGGTTCAATTGACTAAGTTGATTAGAATGTGGGGTTCACTTGACTAACTTGATTAGAATGTGTGGTTCACTTGACTAAATTGATTATTGTGTGGGGTTCAATTGACTAAGTTGATTGGAATGTGGGGTTCACTTGATTAAGTTGATTGGAATGTGGGGTTCACTTGATTAAGTTGATTCGTGTGTGGGGTTCACTTGACTAAGTTGATTGGAATGTGGGGTTCACTTGATTAAGTTGATTGGAATGTGGGGTTCACTTGATTAAGTTGATTCGTGTGTGGGGTTCACTTGACTAAGTTGATTAGAATGTGGGGTTCAGTTGACTAAGTTGATTAGAATGTGGGGTTCACTTGACTAAGTTGATTAGAATGTGAGGTTCAATTGATTAAGTTGATTGGAATGTGGGGTTCACTTGATTAAGTTGATTAGAATGTGGGGTTCACTTGTTTAACTTGATTGGAATATGGGGTTCACTTGATTAAGTTGATTAGAATGTGGGGTTCAATTGATTAAGTTGATTGGAATGTGGGGTTCAGTTGATTAAGTTGATTCGAATGTGGGGTTCACTTGATTAAGTTGATTAGAATGTGGGGTTCACTTGTTTAAGTTGATTGGAATATGGGGTTCACTTGATTAAGTTGATTCGTGTGTGGGGTTCACTTGACTAAGTTGATTAGAATGTGGGGTTCACTTGACTAACTTGATTAGAATGTGGGGTTCACTTGATTAAGTTGATTCGTGTGTGGGGTTCACTTGACTAAGTTGATTAGAATGTGGGGTTCACTTGATTAAGTTGATTGGAATGTGGGGTTTACTTGATTAAGTTGATTCGTGTGTGGGGTTCACTTGACTAAGTTGATTAGAATGTGGGGTTCACTTGACTAAGTTGATTAGAATGTGGGGTTCACTTGACTAAGTTGATTAGAATGTGAGGTTCAATTGATTAAGTTGATTGGAATGTGGGGTTCACTTGATTAAGTTGATTAGAATGTGGGGTTCACTTGTTTAAGTTGATTGGAATATGGGGTTCACTTGATTAAGTTGATTGGAATGTGGGGTTCACTTGATTAAGTTGATTAGAATGTGGGGTTCAATTGATTAAGTTGATTGAAATGTGGGGTTCACTTGATTAAGTTGATTAGAATGTGGGGTTCACTTGTTTAAGTTGATTGGAATGTGGGGTTCACTTGACTAAGTTGATTGGAATGTGGGGTTCACTTGATTAAGTTGATTAGAATGTGGGGTTCAATTGATTAAGTTGATTGGAATGTGGGGTTCACTTGATTAAGTTGATTAGAATGTGGGGTTCACTTGTTTAAGTTGATTGGAATGTGGGGTTCACTTGATTAAGTTGATTGGAATGTGGGGTTCACTTGATTAAGTTGATTGGAATGTGGGGTTCACTTGATTAAGTTGATTAGAATGTGGGGTTTACTTGTTTAAGTTGATTGGAATGTGGGGTTCACTTGACTAAGTTGATTGGAATGTGGGGTTCACTTGATTAAGTTGATTAGAATGTGGGGTTCAATTGATTAAGTTGATTGGAATGTGGGGTTCACTTGATTAAGTTGATTGGAATGTGGGGTTCACTTGATTAAGTTGATTCGTGTGTGGGGTTCACTTGACTAAGTTGATTAGAATATGGGGTTCACTTGACTAAGTTGATTGGAATGTGGGGTTCAGTTGACTAAGTTGATTAAAATGTGGGGTTCACTTGAATAAATTGATTATTGTGTGGGGTTCAATTGACTAAGTTGATTGGAATGTGTGGTTCACTTGATTAAGTTGATTAGAATGTGGGGTTCAATTGATTAAGTTGATTGGAATGTGGGGTTCACTTGATTAAGTTGATTGGAATGTGGGGTTCACTTGTTTAAGTTGATTGGAATGTGGGGTTCACTTGTCTAAGTTGATTTGAATGTGGGGTTCACTTGACTAAGTTGATTATTGTGTGGGGTTCAATTGACTAAGTTGATTAGAATGTGGGGTTCACTTGACTAACTTGATTAGAATGTGTGGTTCACTTGACTAAATTGATTATTGTGTGGGGTTCAATTGACTAAGTTGATTGGAATGTGGGGTTCACTTGATTAAGTTGATTGGAATGTGGGGTTCACTTGATTAAGTTGATTCGTGTGTGGGGTTCACTTGACTAAGTTGATTGGAATGTGGGGTTCACTTGATTAAGTTGATTGGAATGTGGGGTTCACTTGATTAAGTTGATTCGTGTGTGGGGTTCACTTGACTAAGTTGATTAGAATGTGGGGTTCAGTTGACTAAGTTGATTAGAATGTGGGGTTCACTTGACTAACTTGATTAGAATGTGGGGTTCACTTGATTAAGTTGATTGGAATGTGGGGTTCACTTGATTAAGTTGATTCGTGTGTGGGGTTCACTTGACTAAGTTGATTAGAATGTGGGGTTCACTTGATTAAGTTGATTGGAATTTGGGGTTCACTTGATTAAGTTGATTGGAATGTGGGGTTCACTTGACTAAGTTGATTGGAATGTGGGGTTCACTTGATTAAGTTGATTAGAATGTGGGGTTCAATTGATTAAGTTGATTGGAATGTGGGGTTCAGTTGATTAAGTTGATTAGAATGTGGGGTTCACTTGATTAAGTTGATTAGAATGTGGGGTTCACTTGTTTAAGTTGATTGGAATATGGGGTTCACTTGATTAAGTTGATTCGTGTGTGGGGTTCACTTGACTAAGTTGATTAGAATGTGGGGTTCACTTGACTAAGTTGATTAGAATGTGGGGTTCACTTGACTAACCTGATTAGAATGTGGGGTTCACTTGATTAAGTTGATTCGTGTGTGGGGTTCACTTGACTAAGTTGATTAGAATGTGGGGTTCACTTGATTAAGTTGATTGGAATGTGGGGTTCACTTGATTAAGTTGATTCGTGTGTGGGGTTCACTTGACTAAGTTGATTAGAATGTGGGGTTCACTTGACTAAGTTGATTAGAATGTGGGGTTCACTTGACTAAGTTGATTAGAATGTGAGGTTCAATTGATTAAGTTGATTGGAATGTGGGGTTCACTTGATTAAGTTGATTAGAATGTGGGGTTCACTTGTTTAACTTGATTGGAATATGGGGTTCACTTGATTAAGTTGATTGGAATGTGGGGTTCACTTGATTAAGTTGATTAGAATGTGGGGTTCAATTGATTAAGTTGATTGGAATGTGGGGTTCACTTGATTAAGTTGATTAGAATGTGGGGTTCACTTGTTTAAGTTGATTGGAATGTGGGGTTCACTTGACTAAGTTGATTGGAATGTGGGGTTCACTTGATTAAGTTGATTAGAATGTGGGGTTCAATTGATTAAGTTGATTGGAATGTGGGGTTCACTTGATTAAGTTGATTCGTGTGTGGGGTTCACTTGACTAAGTTGATTAGAATGTGGGGTTCACTTGACTAAGTTGATTAGAATGTGGGGTTCACTTGACTAAGTTGATTAGAATGTGAGGTTCAATTGATTAAGTTGATTGGAATGTGGGGTTCACTTGATTAAGTTGATTAGAATGTGGGGTTCACTTGTTTAACTTGATTGGAATATGGGGTTCACTTGATTAAGTTGATTGGAATGTGGGGTTCACTTGATTAAGTTGATTAGAATGTGGGGTTCAATTGATTAAGTTGATTGGAATGTGGGGTTCACTTGATTAAGTTGATTAGAATGTGGGGTTCACTTGTTTAAGTTGATTGGAATGTGGGGTTCACTTGACTAAGTTGATTGGAATGTGGGGTTAACTTGATTAAGTTGATTGGAATGTGGGGTTCACTTGATTAAGTTGATTCGTGTGTGGGGTTCACTTGACTAAGTTGATTAGAATGTGGGGTTCACTTGATTAAGTTGATTGGAATGTGGGGTTCACTTGATTAAGTTGATTCGTGTGTGGGGTTCACTTGACTAAGTTGATTAGAATGTGGGGTTCACTTGACTAAGTTGATTAGAATGTGGGGTTCACTTGACTAAGTTGATTAGAATGTGAGGTTCAATTGATTAAGTTGATTGGAATGTGGGGTTCACTTGATTAAGTTGATTAGAATGTGGGGTTCACTTGTTTAACTTGATTGGAATATGGGGTTCACTTGATTAAGTTGATTGGAATGTGGGGTTCACTTGATTAAGTTGATTAGAATGTGGGGTTCAATTGATTAAGTTGATTGGAATGTGGGGTTCACTTGATTAAGTTGATTAGAATGTGGGGTTCAATTGATTAAGTTGATTGGAATGTGGGGTTCACTTGATTAAGTTGATTCGTGTGTGGGGTTCACTTGACTAAGTTGATTAGAATGTGGGGTTCAGTTGACTAAGTTGATTAGAATGTGGGGTTCACTTGACTAACTTGATTAGAATGTGGGGTTCACTTGATTAAGTTGATTGGAATGTGGGGTTCACTTGATTAAGTTGATTCGTGTGTGGGGTTCACTTGACTAAGTTGATTAGAATGTGGGGTTCACTTGATTAAGTTGATTGGAATTTGGGGTTCACTTGATTAAGTTGATTGGAATGTGGGGTTCACTTGACTAAGTTGATTGGAATGTGGGGTTCACTTGATTAAGTTGATTAGAATGTGGGGTTCAATTGATTAAGTTGATTGGAATGTGGGGTTCAGTTGATTAAGTTGATTAGAATGTGGGGTTCACTTGATTAAGTTGATTAGAATGTGGGGTTCACTTGTTTAAGTTGATTGGAATATGGGGTTCACTTGATTAAGTTGATTCGTGTGTGGGGTTCACTTGACTAAGTTGATTAGAATGTGGGGTTCACTTGACTAAGTTGATTAGAATGTGGGGTTCACTTGACTAACCTGATTAGAATGTGGGGTTCACTTGATTAAGTTGATTCGTGTGTGGGGTTCACTTGACTAAGTTGATTAGAATGTGGGGTTCACTTGATTAAGTTGATTGGAATGTGGGGTTCACTTGATTAAGTTGATTCGTGTGTGGGGTTCACTTGACTAAGTTGATTAGAATGTGGGGTTCACTTGACTAAGTTGATTAGAATGTGGGGTTCACTTGACTAAGTTGATTAGAATGTGAGGTTCAATTGATTAAGTTGATTGGAATGTGGGGTTCACTTGATTAAGTTGATTAGAATGTGGGGTTCACTTGTTTAACTTGATTGGAATATGGGGTTCACTTGATTAAGTTGATTAGAATGTGGGGTTCAATTGATTAAGTTGATTGGAATGTGGGGTTCAGTTGATTAAGTTGATTCGAATGTGGGGTTCACTTGATTAAGTTGATTAGAATGTGGGGTTCACTTGTTTAAGTTGATTGGAATATGGGGTTCACTTGATTAAGTTGATTCGTGTGTGGGGTTCACTTGACTAAGTTGATTAGAATGTGGGGTTCACTTGACTAACTTGATTAGAATGTGGGGTTCACTTGATTAAGTTGATTCGTGTGTGGGGTTCACTTGACTAAGTTGATTAGAATGTGGGGTTCACTTGATTAAGTTGATTGGAATGTGGGGTTTACTTGATTAAGTTGATTCGTGTGTGGGGTTCACTTGACTAAGTTGATTAGAATGTGGGGTTCACTTGACTAAGTTGATTAGAATGTGGGGTTCACTTGACTAAGTTGATTAGAATGTGAGGTTCAATTGATTAAGTTGATTGGAATGTGGGGTTCACTTGATTAAGTTGATTAGAATGTGGGGTTCACTTGTTTAAGTTGATTGGAATATGGGGTTCACTTGATTAAGTTGATTGGAATGTGGGGTTCACTTGATTAAGTTGATTAGAATGTGGGGTTCAATTGATTAAGTTGATTGAAATGTGGGGTTCACTTGATTAAGTTGATTAGAATGTGGGGTTCACTTGTTTAAGTTGATTGGAATGTGGGGTTCACTTGACTAAGTTGATTGGAATGTGGGGTTCACTTGATTAAGTTGATTAGAATGTGGGGTTCAATTGATTAAGTTGATTGGAATGTGGGGTTCACTTGATTAAGTTGATTAGAATGTGGGGTTCACTTGTTTAAGTTGATTGGAATGTGGGGTTCACTTGATTAAGTTGATTGGAATGTGGGGTTCACTTGATTAAGTTGATTGGAATGTGGGGTTCACTTGATTAAGTTGATTAGAATGTGGGGTTTACTTGTTTAAGTTGATTGGAATGTGGGGTTCACTTGACTAAGTTGATTGGAATGTGGGGTTCACTTGATTAAGTTGATTAGAATGTGGGGTTCAATTGATTAAGTTGATTGGAATGTGGGGTTCACTTGATTAAGTTGATTGGAATGTGGGGTTCACTTGATTAAGTTGATTCGTGTGTGGGGTTCACTTGACTAAGTTGATTAGAATATGGGGTTCACTTGACTAAGTTGATTGGAATGTGGGGTTCAGTTGACTAAGTTGATTAAAATGTGGGGTTCACTTGAATAAATTGATTATTGTGTGGGGTTCAATTGACTAAGTTGATTGGAATGTGTGGTTCACTTGATTAAGTTGATTAGAATGTGGGGTTCAATTGATTAAGTTGATTGGAATGTGGGGTTCACTTGATTAAGTTGATTGGAATGTGGGGTTCACTTGTTTAAGTTGATTGGAATGTGGGGTTCACTTGTCTAAGTTGATTTGAATGTGGGGTTCACTTGACTAAGTTGATTATTGTGTGGGGTTCAATTGACTAAGTTGATTAGAATGTGGGGTTCACTTGACTAACTTGATTAGAATGTGTGGTTCACTTGACTAAATTGATTATTGTGTGGGGTTCAATTGACTAAGTTGATTGGAATGTGGGGTTCACTTGATTAAGTTGATTGGAATGTGGGGTTCACTTGATTAAGTTGATTCGTGTGTGGGGTTCACTTGACTAAGTTGATTGGAATGTGGGGTTCACTTGATTAAGTTGATTGGAATGTGGGGTTCACTTGATTAAGTTGATTCGTGTGTGGGGTTCACTTGACTAAGTTGATTAGAATGTGGGGTTCAGTTGACTAAGTTGATTAGAATGTGGGGTTCACTTGACTAAGTTGATTAGAATGTGAGGTTCAATTGATTAAGTTGATTGGAATGTGGGGTTCACTTGATTAAGTTGATTAGAATGTGGGGTTCACTTGTTTAACTTGATTGGAATATGGGGTTCACTTGATTAAGTTGATTAGAATGTGGGGTTCAATTGATTAAGTTGATTGGAATGTGGGGTTCAGTTGATTAAGTTGATTCGAATGTGGGGTTCACTTGATTAAGTTGATTAGAATGTGGGGTTCACTTGTTTAAGTTGATTGGAATATGGGGTTCACTTGATTAAGTTGATTCGTGTGTGGGGTTCACTTGACTAAGTTGATTAGAATGTGGGGTTCACTTGACTAACTTGATTAGAATGTGGGGTTCACTTGATTAAGTTGATTCGTGTGTGGGGTTCACTTGACTAAGTTGATTAGAATGTGGGGTTCACTTGATTAAGTTGATTGGAATGTGGGGTTTACTTGATTAAGTTGATTCGTGTGTGGGGTTCACTTGACTAAGTTGATTAGAATGTGGGGTTCACTTGACTAAGTTGATTAGAATGTGGGGTTCACTTGACTAAGTTGATTAGAATGTGAGGTTCAATTGATTAAGTTGATTGGAATGTGGGGTTCACTTGATTAAGTTGATTAGAATGTGGGGTTCACTTGTTTAAGTTGATTGGAATATGGGGTTCACTTGATTAAGTTGATTGGAATGTGGGGTTCACTTGATTAAGTTGATTAGAATGTGGGGTTCAATTGATTAAGTTGATTGAAATGTGGGGTTCACTTGATTAAGTTGATTAGAATGTGGGGTTCACTTGTTTAAGTTGATTGGAATGTGGGGTTCACTTGACTAAGTTGATTGGAATGTGGGGTTCACTTGATTAAGTTGATTAGAATGTGGGGTTCAATTGATTAAGTTGATTGGAATGTGGGGTTCACTTGATTAAGTTGATTAGAATGTGGGGTTCACTTGTTTAAGTTGATTGGAATGTGGGGTTCACTTGATTAAGTTGATTGGAATGTGGGGTTCACTTGATTAAGTTGATTGGAATGTGGGGTTCACTTGATTAAGTTGATTAGAATGTGGGGTTTACTTGTTTAAGTTGATTGGAATGTGGGGTTCACTTGACTAAGTTGATTGGAATGTGGGGTTCACTTGATTAAGTTGATTAGAATGTGGGGTTCAATTGATTAAGTTGATTGGAATGTGGGGTTCACTTGATTAAGTTGATTGGAATGTGGGGTTCACTTGATTAAGTTGATTCGTGTGTGGGGTTCACTTGACTAAGTTGATTAGAATATGGGGTTCACTTGACTAAGTTGATTGGAATGTGGGGTTCAGTTGACTAAGTTGATTAAAATGTGGGGTTCACTTGAATAAATTGATTATTGTGTGGGGTTCAATTGACTAAGTTGATTGGAATGTGTGGTTCACTTGATTAAGTTGATTAGAATGTGGGGTTCAATTGATTAAGTTGATTGGAATGTGGGGTTCACTTGATTAAGTTGATTGGAATGTGGGGTTCACTTGTTTAAGTTGATTGGAATGTGGGGTTCACTTGTCTAAGTTGATTTGAATGTGGGGTTCACTTGACTAAGTTGATTATTGTGTGGGGTTCAATTGACTAAGTTGATTAGAATGTGGGGTTCACTTGACTTACTTGATTAGAATGTGTGGTTCACTTGACTAAATTGATTATTGTGTGGGGTTCAATTGACTAAGTTGATTGGAATGTGGGGTTCACTTGATTAAGTTGATTGGAATGTGGGGTTCACTTGATTAAGTTGATTCGTGTGTGGGGTTCACTTGACTAAGTTGATTGGAATGTGGGGTTCACTTGATTAAGTTGATTGGAATGTGGGGTTCACTTGATTAAGTTGATTCGTGTGTGGGGTTCACTTGACTAAGTTGATTAGAATGTGGGGTTCAGTTGACTAAGTTGATTAGAATGTGGGGTTCACTTGACTAACTTGATTAGAATGTGGGGTTCACTTGATTAAGTTGATTGGAATGTGGGGTTCACTTGATTAAGTTGATTCGTGTGTGGGGTTCACTTGACTAAGTTGATTAGAATGTGGGGTTCACTTGATTAAGTTGATTGGAATTTGGGGTTCACTTGATTAAGTTGATTGGAATGTGGGGTTCACTTGACTAAGTTGATTGGAATGTGGGGTTCACTTGATTAAGTTGATTAGAATGTGGGGTTCAATTGATTAAGTTGATTGGAATGTGGGGTTCAGTTGATTAAGTTGATTAGAATGTGGGGTTCACTTGATTAAGTTGATTAGAATGTGGGGTTCACTTGTTTAAGTTGATTGGAATATGGGGTTCACTTGATTAAGTTGATTCGTGTGTGGGGTTCACTTGACTAAGTTGATTAGAATGTGGGGTTCACTTGACTAAGTTGATTAGAATGTGGGGTTCACTTGACTAACCTGATTAGAATGTGGGGTTCACTTGATTAAGTTGATTCGTGTGTGGGGTTCACTTGACTAAGTTGATTAGAATGTGGGGTTCACTTGATTAAGTTGATTGGAATGTGGGGTTCACTTGACTAAGTTGATTAGAATGTGGGGTTCACTTGATTAAGTTGATTGGAATGTGGGGTTCACTTGATTAAGTTGATTCGTGTGTGGGGTTCACTTGACTAAGTTGATTAGAATGTGGGGTTCACTTGACTAAGTTGATTAGAATGTGGGGTTCACTTGACTAAGTTGATTAGAATGTGAGGTTCAATTGATTAAGTTGATTGGAATGTGGGGTTCACTTGATTAAGTTGATTAGAATGTGGGGTTCACTTGTTTAACTTGATTGGAATATGGGGTTCACTTGATTAAGTTGATTGGAATGTGGGGTTCACTTGATTAAGTTGATTAGAATGTGGGGTTCAATTGATTAAGTTGATTGGAATGTGGGGTTCACTTGATTAAGTTGATTAGAATGTGAGGTTCAATTGATTAAGTTGATTGGAATGTGGGGTTCACTTGATTAAGTTGATTAGAATGTGGGGTTCACTTGTTTAACTTGATTGGAATATGGGGTTCACTTGATTAAGTTGATTGGAATGTGGGGTTCACTTGATTAAGTTGATTAGAATGTGGGGTTCAATTGATTAAGTTGATTGGAATGTGGGGTTCACTTGATTAAGTTGATTAGAATGTGGGGTTCACTTGTTTAAGTTGATTGGAATGTGGGGTTCACTTGACTAAGTTGATTGGAATGTGGGGTTCACTTGATTAAGTTGATTAGAATGTGGGGTTCAATTGATTAAGTTGATTGGAATGTGGGGTTCACTTGATTAAGTTGATTCGTGTGTGGGGTTCACTTGACTAAGTTGATTAGAATGTGGGGTTCACTTGACTAAGTTGATTAGAATGTGGGGTTCACTTGACTAAGTTGATTAGAATGTGAGGTTCAATTGATTAAGTTGATTGGAATGTGGGGTTCACTTGATTAAGTTGATTCGAATGTGGGGTTCACTTGTTTAACTTGATTGGAATATGGGGTTCACTTGATTAAGTTGATTGGAATGTGGGGTTCACTTGATTAAGTTGATTAGAATGTGGGGTTCAATTGATTAAGTTGATTGGAATGTGGGGTTCACTTGATTAAGTTGATTAGAATGTGGGGTTCACTTGTTTAAGTTGATTGGAATGTGGGGTTCACTTGACTAAGTTGAATTGAATGTGGGGTTAACTTGATTAAGTTGATTGGAATGTGGGGTTCACTTGATTAAGTTGATTCGTGTGTGGGGTTCACTTGACTAAGTTGATTAGAATGTGGGGTTCACTTGATTAAGTTGATTGGAATGTGGGGTTCACTTGATTAAGTTGATTCGTGTGTGGGGTTCACTTGACTAAGTTGATTAGAATGTGGGGTTCACTTGACTATGTTGATTAGAATGTGGGGTTCACTTGACTAAGTTGATTAGAATGTGAGGTTCAATTGATTAAGTTGATTGGAATGTGGGGTTCACTTGATTAAGTTGATTAGAATGTGGGGTTCACTTGTTTAACTTGATTGGAATATGGGGTTCACTTGATTAAGTTGATTGGAATGTGGGGTTCACTTGATTAAGTTGATTAGAATGTGGGGTTCAATTGATTAAGTTGATTGGAATGTGGGGTTCACTTGATTAAGTTGATTAGAATGTGGGGTTCACTTGTTTAAGTTGATTGGAATGTGGGGTTCACTTGACTAAGTTGATTGGAATGTGGGGTTAACTTGATTAAGTTGATTAGAATGTGGGGTTCAATTGATTAAGTTGATTGGAATGTGGGGTTCACTTGATTAAGTTGATTAGAATGTGGGGTTCACTTGTTTAAGTTGATTGGAATGTGGGGTTCACTTGATTAAGTTGATTGGAATGTGGGGTTCACTTGATTAAGTTGATTGGAATGTGGGGTTCACTTGATTAAGTTGATTCGTGTGTAGGGTTCACTTGACTAAGTTGATTAGAATGTGGGGTTCACTTGACTAAGTTGATTAGAATGTGGGGTTCACTTGACTAACTTGATTGGAATGTGGGGTTCACTTGATTAAGTTGATTAGAATGTGGGGTTTACTTGTTTAAGTTGATTGGAATGTGGGGTTCACTTGACTAAGTTGATTGGAATGTGGGGTTCACTTGATTAAGTTGATTAGAATGTGGGGTTCAATTGATTAAGTTGATTGGAATGTGGGGTTCACTTGATTAAGTTGATTAGAATCTGGGGTTCACTTGTTTAAGTTGATTGGAATATGGGGTTCACTTGATTAAGTTGATTGGAATGTGGGGTTCACTTGATTAAATTGATTGGAATGTGGGGTTCACTTGATTAAGTTGATTCGTGTGTGGGGTTCACTTGACTAAGTTGATTAGAATGTGGGGTTCACTTGACTAAGTTGATTAGAATGTGGGGTTCACTTGACTAACTTGATTAGAATGTGGGGTTCACTTGATTAAGTTGATTGGAATGTGGGGTTCACTTGATTAAGTTGATTCGTGTGTGGGGTTCACTTGACAAAGTTGATTAGAATGTGGGGTTCACTTGATTAAGTTGATTGGAATGTGGGGTTCACTTGATTAAGTTGATTCGTGTGTGGGGTTCACTTGACTAAGTTGATTAGAATGTGGGGTTCACTTGACTAAGTTGATTAGAATGTGGGGTTCACTTGACTAACTTGATTAGAATGTGGGGTTCACTTGACTAAATTGATTATTGTGTGGGGTTCAATTGACTAAGTTGATTGGAATGTGGGGTTCACTTGATTAAGTTGATTAGAATGTGGGGTTCAATTGATTCAGTTGATTGGAATGTGGGGTTCACTTGATTAAGTTGATTAGAATGTAGGGTTCACTTGTTTAAGTTGATTAGAATGTGGGGTTCACTTGACTAACTTGATTAGAATGTGGGGTTCACTTGACTAAATTGATTATTGTGTGGGGTTCAATTGACTAAGTTGATTGGAATGTGGGGTTCACTTGATTAAGTTGATTGGAATGTGCGGTTCACTTGATTAAGTTGATTCGAATGTGGGGTTCACTTGTTTAAGTTGATTGGAATGTGGGGTTCACTTGATTAAGTTGATTGGAATGTGGGGTTCACTTGATTAAGTTGATTGGAATGTGGGGTTCACTTGATTAAGTTGATTCGTGCGTGGGGTTCACTTGACTAAGTTGATTAGAATGTGGGGTTCACTTGACTAAGTTGATTAGAATGTGGGGTTCACTTAACTAACTTGATTAGAATGTGGGGTTCACTTGATTAAGTTGATTGGAATGTGGGGTTCACTTGATTAAGTTGATTCGTGTGTGGGGTTCACTTGACTAAGTTGATTAGAATGTGGGGTTCACTTGATTAAGTTGATTGGAATGTGGGGTTCACTTGATTAAGTTGATTCGTGTGTGGGGTTCACTTGACTAAGTTGATTAGAATGTGGGGTTCACTTGACTAAGTTGATTAGAATGTGGGGTTCACTTGAATAGCTTGATTAGAATGTGGGGTTCACTTGACTAAATTGATTATTGTGTGGGGTTAAATTGACTAAGTTGATTGGAATGTGGGGTTCACTTGACTAAGTTGATTAGAATGTCGGGTTCACTTGACTAACTTGATTAGAACGTGGGGTTCACTTGATTAAGTTGATTGGAATGTGGGGTTCACTTGATTAAGTTGATTCGTGTGTGGGGTTCACTTGACTAAGTTGATTAGAATGTGGGGTTCACTTGATTAAGTTGATTGGAATGTGGGGTTCACTTGATTAAGTTGATTCGTGTGTGGGGTTCACTTGACTAAGTTGATTAGAATGTGGGGTTCACTTGACTAAGTTGATTAGAATGTGGAGTTCACTTGACTAAGTTGATTAGAATGTGAGGTTCAATTGATTAAGTTGATTGGAATGTGGGGTTCACTTCACTAAATTGATTAGAATGTGGGGTTCACTTGACTAAGTTGATTAGAATGTCGGGTTCACTTGACTAACTTGATTAGAACGTGGGGTTCACTTGATTAAGTTGATTGGAATGTGGGGTTCACTTGATTAAGTTGATTCGTGTGTGGGGTTCACTTGACTAAGTTGATTAGAATGTGGGGTTCACTTGATTAAGTTAATTGGAATGTGGGGTTCACTTGATTAAGTTGATTCGTGTGTGGGGTTCACTTGACTAAGTTGATTAGAATGTGGGGTTCACTTGACTAAGTTGATTAGAATGTGGAGTTCACTTGACTAAGTTGATTAGAATGTGAGGTTCAATTGATTAAGTTGATTGGAATGTGGGGTTCACTTGTTTAAGTTGATTGGAATGTGGGGTTCACTTGTTTAAGTTGATTGGAATGTGGGGTTCACTTGATTAAGTTGATTGGAATGTGGGGTTCACTTGATTAAGTTGATTAGAATGTGGGGTTCAATTGATTAAGTTGATTGGAATGTGGGGTTCAGTTGATTAAGTTGATTAGAATGTGGGGTTCACTTTTTTAAGTTGATTGGAATGTGGGGTTCACTTGACTAAGTTGATTAGAATGTGGGGTTCACTTGATTAAGTTGATTAGAATGTGGGGTTCAATTGATTAAGTTGATTGGAATGTGGGGTTCACTTGATTAAGTTGATTAGAATGTGGGGTTCACTTTTTTAAGTTGATTGGAATGTGGGGTTCACTTGACTAAGTTGATTAGAATGTGGGGTTCACTTGATTAAGTTGATTAGAATGTGGGGTTCAATTGATTAAGTTGATTGGAATGTGGGGTTCACTTGATTAAGTTGATTAAAATGTGGGGTTCACTTGTTTAAGTTGATTGGAATGTGGCGTTCACTTGATTAAGTTGATTCGTGTGTGGGGTTCACTTGACTAAGTTGATTAGAATGTGGGGTTCACTTGATTAAGTTGATTGGAATGTGGGGTTCACTTGATTAAGTTGATTCGTGTGTGGGGTTCACTTGACTAAGTTGATTAGAATGTGGGGTTCACTTGACTAAGTTGATTAGAATGTGGGGTTCACTTGACTAAGTTGATTATTGTGTGGGGTTCACTTGACTAAGTTGATTAGAATGCGGGGTTCAATTGACTAAGTTGATTGGAATGTGGGGTTCACTTGACTAAGTTGATTTGAATGTGGGGTTCACTTGACTGATTAGAATGTGTGGTTCACTTGACTAAGTTTATTAGAATGTGGGGTTCACTTGACTAAGTTGATTATTGTGTGGGGTTCACTTGACTAATTTGATTGGAATGTGGGGTTCAATTGACTAAGTTGATTATTGTGTGGGGTTCACTTGACTAAGATGATTAGAATGTGGGGTTCACTTGATTAAGTTGATTGGAATGTGGGGTTCACTTGATTAAGTTGATTCGTGTGTGGGGTTCACTTGACTAAGTTGATTAGAATATGGGGTTCACTTGACTAAGTTGATTGGAATGTGGGGTTCAGTTGACTAAGTTGATTAAAATGTGGGGTTCACTTGAATAAATTGATTATTGTGTGGGGTTCAATTGACTAAGTTGATTGGAATGTGTGGTTCACTTGATTAAGTTGATTAGAATGTGGGGTTCAATTGATTAAGTTGATTGGAATGTGGGGTTCACTTGATTAAGTTGATTGGAATGTGGGGTTCACTTGTTTAAGTTGATTGGAATGTGCGGTTCACTTGACTAAGTTGATTTGAATGTGGGGTTCACTTGACTAAGTTGATTATTGTGTGGGGTTCAATTGACTAAGTTGATTAGAATGTGGGGTTCACTTGACTAACTTGATTAGAATGTGTGGTTCACTTGACTAAATTGATTATTGTGTGGGGTTCAATTGACTAAGTTGATTGGAATGTGGGGTTCACTTGATTAAGTTGATTAGAATGTGGGGTTCAATTGATTAAGTTGATTGGAATGTGGGGTTCACTTGATTAAGTTGATTGGAATGTGGGGTTCACTTGTTTAAGTTGATTGGAATGTGGGGTTCACTTGACTAAGTTGATTGGAATGTGGGGTTCACTTGACTAAGTTGAATATTGTGTGGGGTTCAATTGACTAAGTTGATTAGAATGTGGGGTTCAATTGACTAAGTTGATTGGAATGTGGGGTTCACTTGACTAAGTTGATTGGAATGTGGGGTTCACCTGACTAATTTGAATGTGGGGTTCACTTGACTAAGTTTATTAGAATGAGGGGTTCACTTGACTAAGTTGATTATTGTGTGGGGTTCACATGATTAAGTTGATTGGAATGTGAGGTTCAATTGACTAAGTTGATTATTGTGTGTGGTTCACTTGACTAAGTTGATTAGAATGTGGGGTTCACTTGACTAAGTTGAATAGAATGTGGGGTTCACTTGACTAAGTTGATTGGAATGTGGGGTTCACTTGATTAAGTTGATTGGAATGTGGGGTTTACTTGACTAAGTTGATTAGAATGTGGGGTTCAGTTGACTAAGTTGATTATTGTGTGGGGTTCACTTGATTAAGTTGATTAGAATGTGGGGTTCAATTGACTAAGTTGATTGGAATGTGGGGTTCACTTGACTAAGTTGATTAGAATGTGGGGTTCACTTGACTAAGTTGATTCGAATGTCGGGTTCACTTGATGAAGTTGATTGGAATGTGGGGTTCACTTGATTAAGTTGATTCGTGTGTGGGGTTCACTTGACTAAGTTGATTAGAATGTGGGGTTCACTTGACTAAGTTGATTAGAATGTGGGGTTCACTTGACTAACTTGATTAGAATGTGTGGTTCACTTGACTAAATTGATTATTGTGTGGGGTTCAATTGACTAATTTTATTGGAATGTGGGGTTCACTTGATTAAGTTGATTAGAATGTGGGGTTCAATTGATTAAGTTAATTGGAATGTGGGGTTCACTTGATTAAGTTGATTGGAATGTGGGGTTCACTTGTTTAAGTTGATTGGAATGTGGGGTTCACTTGACTAAGTTGATTCGAATGTGGGATTCACTTGACTAAGTTGATTATTGTGTGGGGTTCAATTGACTAAGTTGATTAGAATGTGAGGTTCAATAGACTAAGTTGATTGGAATGTGGGGTTCACTTGACTAATTAGAATGTGGGGTTCACTTGACTAAGTTGATTGGAATGTGGGGTTCACTTGATTAAAATGATTGGAATGTGGGGTTCAGTTGACTAAGTTGATTAGAATGTGGGGTTCAGTTGACTAAGTTGATTATTGTGTGGGGTTCACTTGATTAAGTTGATTAGAATGTGGGGTTCAATTGACTAAGTTGATTGGAATGTGGGGTTCACTTGACTAAGTTGATTAGAATGTGGGGTGCACTTGACTAAGTTGATTGGACTGTGGGGTTCACTTGGTTAAGTTGATTGGAATGTGGGGTTCACTTGATTAAGTTGATTGGAATGTGGGGTTCAGTTGACTAAGTTGATTATTGTGTGGGGTTCACTTGATTAAGTTTATTGGAATGTGAGGTTCAATTGACTAAGTTGATTATTGAGTGTGGTTCACTTGACTAAGTTGATTAGAATGTGGGGTTCACTTGACTAAGTTGAATAGAATGTGGGGTTCACTTGACTAAGTTGATTGGAATGTGGGGTTCACTTGATTAAGTTGATTGGAATGTGGGGTTCACTTGACTAAGTTGATTAGAATGTGGGGTTCAGTTGACTAAGTTGATTATTGTGTGGGGTTCACTTGATGAAGTTGATTAGAATGTGGGGTTCAATTGACTAAGTTGATTGGAATGTGGGGTTCACTTGACTAAGTTGATTAGAATGTGGGGTTCACTTGACTAAGTTGATTCGAATGTGGGGTTCACTTGATGAAGTTGATTGGAATGTGGGGTTCACTTGATTAAGTTGATTCGTGTGTGGGGTTCACTTGATTAAGTTGATTAGAATGTGGGGTTCAATTGACTAAGTTGATTGGAATGTGGGGTTCACTTGACTAAGTTGATTAGAATGTGGGGTTCACTTGACTAAGTTGATTCGAATGTGGGGTTCACTTGTTGAAGTTGATTGGAATGTGGGGTTCACTTGATTAAGTTGATTCGTGTGTGGGGTTCACTTGACTAAGTTGATTAGAATGTGGGGTTCACTTGACTAAGTTGATTAGAATGTGGGGTTCACTTGACTAACTTGATTAGAATGTGTGGTTCACTTGACTAAATTGATTATTGTGTGGGGTTCAATTGACTAAGTTGATTGGAATGTGGGGTTCACTTGATTAAGTTGATTATAATGTGGGGTTCAATTGATTAAGTTGATTGGAATGTGGGGTTCACTTGATTAAGTTGATTGGAATGTGGGGTTCACTTGTTTAAGTCTATTGGAATGTGGGGTTCACTTGACTAAGTTGATTAGAATGTGGGGTTCACTTGACTAAGTTGATTATTGTGTGGGGTTCAATTGACTAAGTTGATTAGAATGTGGGGTTCAATTGACTAAGTTGATTAGAATGTGGGGTTCACTTGACTAAGTTGATTCGAATGTGGGGTTCACTTGTTGAAGTTGATTGGAATGTGGGGTTCACTTGATTAAGTTGATTCGTGTGTGGGGTTCACTTGACTAAGTTGATTAGAATGTGGGGTTCACTTGACTAAGTTGATTAGAATGTGGGGTTCACTTGACTAACTTGATTAGAATGTGTGGTTCACTTGACTAAATTGATTATTGTGTGGGGTTCAATTGACTAAGTTGATTGGAATGTGGGGTTCACTTGATTAAGTTGATTATAATGTGGGGTTCAATTGATTAAGTTGATTGGAATGTGGGGTTCACTTGATTAAGTTGATTGGAATGTGGGGTTCACTTGTTTAAGTCTATTGGAATGTGGGGTTCACTTGACTAAGTTGATTAGAATGTGGGGTTCACTTGACTAAGTTGATTATTGTGTGGGGTTCAATTGACTAAGTTGATTAGAATGTGGGGTTCAATTGACTAAGTTGATTGGAATGTGGGGTTCACTTGACTAATTAGAATGTGGGGTTCACTTGACTAAGTTGATTAGAATGTGGGGTTCACTTGACTAAGTTGATTGGAATGTGGGGTTCACTTGACTAAGTTGATTGGAATGTGGGGTTCACCTGACTAATTTGAATGTGGGGTTCACTTGACTAAGTTGATTAGAATGTGGGGTTCACTTGACTAAGTTGATTATTGTGTGGGGTTCACTTGATTAAGTTTATTGGAATGTGAGGTTCAATTGACTAAGTTGATTATTGAGTGTGGTTCACTTGACTAAGTTGATTAGAATGTGGGGTTCACTTGACTAAGTTGAATAGAATGTGGGGTTCACTTGACTAAGTTGATTGGAATGTGGGGTTCACTTGATTAAGTTGATTGGAATGTGGGGTTCACTTGACTAAGTTGATTAGAATGTGGGGTTCAGTTGACTAAGTTGATTATTGTGTGGGGTTCACTTGATGAAGTTGATTAGAATGTGGGGTTCAATTGACTAAGTTGATTGGAATGTGGGGTTCACTTGACTAAGTTGATTAGAATGTGGGGTTCAATTGACTATGTTGATTGGAATGTGGGGTTCACTTGACTAAGTTGATTAGAATGTGGGGTTCACTTGACTAAGTTGATTCGAATGTGGGGTTCACTTGTTGAAGTTGATTGGAATGTGGGGTTCACTTGATTAAGTTGATTCGTGTGTGGGGTTCACTTGACTAAGTTGATTAGAATGTGGGGTTCACTTGACTAAGTTGATTAGAATGTGGGGTTCACTTGACTAACTTGATTAGAATGTGTGGTTCACTTGACTAAATTGATTATTGTGTGGGGTTCAATTGACTAAGTTGATTGGAATGTGGGGTTCACTTGATTAAGTTGATTATAATGTGGGGTTCAATTGATTAAGTTGATTGGAATGTGGGGTTCACTTGATTAAGTTGATTGGAATGTGGGGTTCACTTGTTTAAGTCTATTGGAATGTGGGGTTCACTTGACTAAGTTGATTAGAATGTGGGGTTCACTTGACTAAGTTGATTATTGTGTGGGGTTCAATTGACTAAGTTGATTAGAATGTGGGGTTCAATTGACTAAGTTGATTGGAATGTGGGGTTCACTTGACTAAGTTGATTGGAATGTGGGGTTCACTTGACTAATTAGAATGTGGGGTTCACTTGACTAAGTTTATTAGAATGAGGGGTTCACTTGACTAAGTTTATTATTGTGTGGGGTTCACTTGACTAAGTTGATTGGAATGTGAGGTTCAATTGACTAAGTTGATTATTGTGTGTGGTTCAGTTGACTAAGTTGATTAGAAAGTGGGGTTCACTTGACTAAGTTGATTAGAATGTGGGGTTCACTTGACTAAGTTGATTAGAATGTGGGGTTCACTTGATTAAGTTGATTAGTGTGTGGGGTTCACTTGACTAAGTTGATTGGAATGTGGGGTTCACTTGATTAAGTTGATTGGAATGTGGGGTTCACTTGATTAAGTTGATTCGTGTGTGGGGTTCACTTGACTAAGTTGATTAGAATGTGGGGTTCACTTGACTAAGTTGATTAGAATGTGGGGTTCACTTGACTAACTTGATTAGAATGTGGGGTTCACTTGACTAAATTGATTATGGTGTGGGGTTCAATTGACTAAGTTGATTGGAATGTGGGGTTCACTTGATTAAGTTGATTAGAATGTGGGGTTCAATTGATTAAGTTGATTGAAATGTGGGGTTCACTTGATTAAGTTGATTAGAATGTGGGGTTCACTTGTTTAAGTTGATTGGAATGTGGGGTTCACTTGACTAAGTTGATTAGAATGTGGGGTTCACTTGACTAAGTTGATTATTGTGTGGGGTTCACTTGACTAAGTTGATTAGAATGCGGGGTTCAATTGACTAAGTTGATTGGAATGTGGGGTTCACTTGACTAAGTTGATTTGAATGTGGGGTTCACTTGACTGATTAGAATGTGGGGTTCACTTGACTAAGTTTATTAGAATGTGGGGTTCACTTGACTAAGTTGATTATTGTGTGGGGTTCACTTGACTAATTTGATTGGAATGTGGGGTTCAATTGACTAAGTTGATTATTGTGTGGGGTTCACTTGACTAAGATGATTAGAATGTGGGGTTCACTTGATTAAGTTGATTGGAATGTGGGGTTCACTTGATTAAGTTGATTCGTGTGTGGGGTTCACTTGACTAAGTTGATTAGAATGTGGGGTTCACTTGACTAAGTTGATTGGAATGTGGGGTTCAGTTGACTAAGTTGATTAGAATGTGGGGTTCACTTGAATAAATTGATTATTGTGTGGGGTTCAATTGATTAAGTTGATTGGAATGTGTGGTTCACTTGATTAAGTTGATTGGAATGTGGGGTTCACTTGATTAAGTTGATTGGAATGTGGGGTTCACTTGTTTAAGTTGATTGGAATGTGGGGTTCACTTGACTAAGTTGATTTGAATGTGGGGTTCACTTGACTAAGTTGATTATTGTGTGGGGTTCAATTGACTAAGTTGATTTGAATGTGGGGTTCACTTGACTGATTAGAATGTGGGGTTCACTTGACTAAGTTTATTAGAATGTGGGGTTCACTTGACTAAGTTGATTATTGTGTGGGGTTCACTTGACTAATTTGATTGGAATGTGGGGTTCAATTGACTAAGTTGATTATTGTGTGGGGTTCACTTGACTAAGATGATTAGAATGTGGGGTTCACTTGATTAAGTTGATTGGAATGTGGGGTTCACTTGATTAAGTTGATTCGTGTGTGGGGTTCACTTGACTAAGTAGATTAGAATGTGGGGTTTACTTGACTAAATTGATTGGAATGTGGGGTTCAGTTGACTAAGTTGATTAGAATGTGGGGTTCACTTGAATAAATTAATTATTGTGTGGGGTTCAATCGACTAAGTTGATTGGAATGTGTGGTTCACTTGATTAAGTTGATTAGAATGTGGGGTTCAATTGATTAAGTTGATTGGAATGTGGGGTTCACTTGATTAAGTTGATTGGAATGTGGGGTTCACTTGTTTAAGTTGATTGGAATGTGGGGTTCACTTGACTAAGTTGATTTGAATGTGGGGTTCACTTGACTAAGTTGATTATTGTGTGGGGTTCAATTGACTAAGTTGATTAGAATGTGGGGTTCAATTGACTAAGTTGATTGGAATGTGGGGTTCACTTGACTAAGTTGATTGGAATGTGGGGTTCACTTGACTAATTTGAATGTGGGGTTCACTTGACTAAGTTTATTAGAATGAGGGGTTCACTTGACTAACTTGATTAGAATGTGTGGTTCACTTGACTAAATTGATTATTGTGTGTGGTTCAAATGACTAAGTTATAAGTTGATTAGAATGTGGGGTTCAATTGATTAAGTTGATTGGAATGTGGGGTTCACTTGATTAAGTTGATTGGAATGTGGGGTTCACTTGTTTAAGTTGATTGGAATGTGGGGTTCACTTGACTAAGTTGATTGGAATGTGGGGTTCACTTGACTAAGTTGATTATTGTGTGGGGTTCAATTGACTAAGTTGATTAGAATGTGGGGTTCAATTGACTAAGTTGATTGGAATGTGGGGTTCGCTTGACTAAGTTGATTGGAATGTGGGGTTCACTTGACTAATTTGAATGTGGGGTTCACTTGACTAAGTTTATTAGAATGAGGGGTTCACTTGACTAAGTTGATTATTGTGTGGGGTTCAATTGACTAAGTTGATTAGAATGTGAGGTTCAATTGACTAAGTTGATTGGAATGTGGGGTTCACTTGACTAAGTTGATTGGAATGTGGGGTTCACTTGACTAATTTGAATGTGGGGTTCACTTGACTAAGTTTATTAGAATGAGGGGTTCACTTGACTAAGTTGATTATTGTGTGGGGTTCACTTGACTAAGTTGATTGGAATGTGAGGTTCAATTGACTAAGTTGATTATTGTGTGTGGTTCACTTGACTAAGTTGATTAGAATGTGGGGTTCACTTGACTAAGTTTAATAGAATGTGGGGTTCACTTGACTAAGTTGATTGAAATGTGGGGTTCACTTGATTAAGTTGATTGGAATGTGGGGTTCACTTGACTAAGTTGATTAGAATGTGGGGTTCAGTTGACTAAGTTGATTATTGTGTGAGGTTCACTTGATTAAGTTGATTAGAATGTGGGGTTCAATTGACTAAGTTGATTGGAATGTGGGGTTCACTTGACTAAGTTGATTAGAATGTGGGGTTCACTTGACTAAGTTGATTCGAATGTGGGGTTCACTTGATGAAGTTGATTGGAATGTGGGGTTCACTTGATTAAGTTGATTCGTGTGTGGGGTTCACTTGACTAAGTTGATTAGAATGTGGGGTTCACTTGACTAAGTTGATTAGAATGTGGGGTTCACTTGACTAACTTGATTAGAATGTGTGGTTCACTTGACTAAATTGATTATTGTGTGGGGTTCAATTGACTAATTTGATTGGAATGTGGGGTTCACTTGATTAAGTTGATTAGAATGTGGGGTTCAATTGATTAAGTTGATTGGAATGTGGGGTTCACTTGATTAAGTTGATTGGAATGTGGGGTTCACTTGTTTAAGTTGATTGGAATGTGGGGTTCACTTGACTAAGTTGATTAGAATGTGGGGTTCACTTGACTAAGTTGATTATTGTGTGGGGTTCAATTGACTAAGTTGATTAGAATGTGAGGTTCAATTGACTATGTTGATTGGAATGTGGGGTTCACTTGACTAAGTTGATTGGAATGTGGGGTTCACTTGACTAATTAGAATGTGGGGTTCACTTGACTAAGTTGATTGGAATGTGGGGTTCACTTGATTAAAATGATTGGAATGTGGGGTTCAGTTGACTAAGTTGATTAGAATGTGGGGTTCAGTTGACTAAGTTGATTATTGTGTGGGGTTCACTTGATTAAGTTGATTAGAATGTGGGGTTCAATTGACTAAGTTGATTGGAATGTGGGGTTCACTTGACTAAGTTGATTAGAATGTGGGGTTCACTTGACTAAGTTGATTCGAATGTGGGGTGTGAATTCAATGCTCCTAATTATGTGGATTATGTTTTGATGATGACAAAATAATTAACAAATCATGCCTTGAAGATATTGCAACATCAACATCAACAAGAAGTCAAGAAAAGAAGACAAGTGCCCAATCATTCTCAATCAAATATTAATTGTAAATTTCTAATTTATGTTGAGAGTGGTTGAGAGTGGTTGAGAGTGGGTAGAAATAGTTAGTCTCTTCTAGGAATAAATTTTTATATGTTTATTAAGTTGAGATTGACCAAAAATTAATACTTGAGAGGAAAAATAAAATTGAAAAATAATTTTTCCCATATCTGATCAAAATACTCGAGTATTTTGATAAAGACTCGAGTATATACTCGAGTATTTATAGAAAAACTCGAGTATTTGTGCCAGGTCAGCAATTATGACCGTTAGTCTTGTTCGTGCACCAATTCACTCGTGACCGACCAAAAAGACTCTAGTATTTACCAAAAGACTCGAGTATTTTTGTCTAGTCAGCAAAAATGAACGTTGGAGAGACTCAAAAACTCAATTGAGGGCATTTGAGTCTCATCCAACCCCAAGAGAGAATTCAGAACCTTATTGTAAAATTTCTCTTTGAATTTGTGCAAGAACAAACAAGACAACAACACATCATTGATTTAAGCTTTCTTAATTTCCTCTTCTCAAGTGTTAATTTCCAAAAAGCTCAACTTCTCACTCATATTGTCATTTTATTCCAAGTTGAGTTTTTAGGCCTCAATTCTTACATTGAGCTGTGCTTATTTGTGCTAATCCATTGTGAGATTAGTAATACACATACAAAAAGCTTGATTATTCAAAGTCTTGGATTGTTCCCAAGCAAACCCTAAGTGGCTTAGGGTGTTGGAAGTCTTGAGAGGTTCTCAAGCACAAGACTAGGAAGTTCCTAGCCCGGTGGAGTTTCTTGAAGGGAGTTCAAGGAAGCTTTGTGAAGAGTTCTTCAATCACCGGAATCAAATTGGGGTAGAAATCAAGAGTTTGGTACACTCTTGAAAGGGTTAGGTTGAGTGAGGCCATTCTCAAGCAATCCTTTGTAATTTCTAACAATTTGATTATTAGTAGAAACTCCTAAGTGATTAGGAGGACTGGATGTAGCTCATTGTTGGAGTGAACCAGGATAAAATTGCTTGAGTGTTGGTTTATTGCTTTTAATCTACTTTCTAGCTCAATAGACTTAAGTCATTTCAATCAATTAGGATTTATACAATTAGGTAGCAAGTTCAAGGAATCTTTGTGTTTAAAAGTTATTTAGATTGCTTGCTATTCTGTTGGATAAGTTCCTGTTTATTATTGAATTGATTTGAGTTAAATTGCTGAATTTTCGTTTCTGGTTTTTCTGCTATCTGATAGGAAAAACTCGAGTATTTCAGAAAAGACTCGAGTTGTTCATCACTGAAAAACTCGAGTATTTCACAAAAGACTCGAGTCTTTTGTGTCTGATTCCAGAAAATTCAGTCTTAGCTCCATTCTTCAATTATCAATCGAAATATTTGGTATTAGTGCTTCAAAATACTGTTCACCCCCCCTCTAGTATTTGCTTAGCCCGCTTGTTGGTTTCCAACAAGTGGTATCAGAGCTCGGTCGAAAGATCGAGTGTAACAACTTTTTCGAAAAAGATCCTTTTGGAAACTAAATGGGCTCTAGCAATAACTTTGGTGGAGAAGGAGCTTCAATAAACCGTCCTCCACTATTTAATGGTGAAGGATATGTTTATTGGAAAACTCGCATGAAAGTTTTTATTGAAGCAATTGATATGGATATTTGGGATGCAATTGAAAATGGTCCTTTCATTCCCAAAAAGAAAATAAATGATGAAATTGTTGAAATTCCAAGGAGTAGTTGGAATGATGATGAAAAGAGAAAAGTCTCATTTGATTTAAAAGCTAAAAACATCATCTTTTCGGCTCTATCCCATGATGAATTTTATAGAGTTTCCCAATGTAAATCGGCAAAAGAAATGTGGGATACTTTGCAAGTCACACATGAGGGAACAAGTGAGGTTAGAGATGCAAGATTGAATTCTCTAACTCACGAATATGAATTGTTCCACATGTTGCCAAATGAAACCATTAGTGACTTGCAAAAGCGATTCTCTCACATTGTTAATCATTTGATTTCCTTGGGAAAAGTATTTCGCAATGGTGAAACTACTAACAAAATTCTAAGATGTCTTGATAGGAGTTGGCAACCCAAGGTAACCGCCATCAAGGAATCAAGAGACATAAATAGCATGGACTTAGCCACTTTGTTTGGCAAACTCCAAGAGCATGAGATGGAGCTTACAAGACTTGGGATGCATGAGGAATCGGACAAAAAGAAAAAGAGCATAGCACTCAAAGCTTCAACCAAAGCTACAAAAGAAGTTGAAGAATGCTCTACAAGTGGAGATTCCGATGGTGAACCAAATCAAGAAGAATTTGGGATGTTTGTGAAAAGATTCAACAAATTCTTCAAAGGGAAGAAAGGTGGATCTTCATCCAATTTCAAGAGAACCAAAGACTCCAAACAAAGAGAAAAGAGTACCAATGATGGAGTTAAGTGTCATGAATGTGGTGGGGTTGGTCACATAAGAATGGAATGTGCCACATTCTTGAAGAAGAATGACAAGAAGACCCAATAGACCAAAGGGAAACGTGCATACATTGTTTGGGATGCACCGGAGAAGAGCAATGAATCATCTTCAAGTAGCTCCGGTGATGAAAATGCAAACCTTTGTCTCATGGCCAAGAACAATCATGAGTCCTCATCAAGAGCTAATCATGGCATGAGTGAAAGTGATGATGAGGTAACCTCTAGCTCTTCTTGTTCATCTTCAAACTCCATTTCATATGATGATTTGCAAGAAGCTTACAATGAAATGTTAATTCAATTTAAAAGGCTTGCTAAAATTAATAAGGAAAAAGGAAAGAAAATTTTGGAGTTTCAACATGAAATTGATGAATTGCAAAAATCTATAAATGAGTTGAAACTTCAAAATGAATCCTTGGAACTTATTAATTCTAGTCATCAAAGTGATTGTGCAAATCATGAGGAAATTATCACTTCATGTGAGAGATGTGATGAACTTGAAAAAGAAGTGAAAGAGTTGAAAAACAAACTCACAATCTCACATAGTGATAGAAACCTCAACCGGTTGTTGAACTCTCAAAGACATAATCACAACAAAACCGGTTTAGGATATGTTCATAAAAAGGACAAAAAGTACAAGGTGGTTGGAACATTTTCTAAGAAAAACTCATCAAAGAGACCAACTTGTACTTATTGTGGAAAAGTTGGACATATCAACATTGAGTGCCACATTAAGAAGTTTGAAATGAAAAAGGGCACTTATATGTGGATTAAGAAGGGAGAAAGTCCCAACACTAACCCTAAGGGACCCAACATTGTTTGGGTACCCAAAGTGAAAAAGTGATTTCATTTTGTAGGTGTGTCTTCGAACGGGAAAACAATTGTGGTATCTTGATAGTGGATGTTCGAAGCACATGACGGGAGATAAGCGGCACTTCATTGAGCTTACTCCAAAGGAAAAGGGTTATGTCACTTATGGGGACAACAACAAAGGCAAAATCCTTGGTATTGGTAAAATCAGAAACTCTTCAAACTTGAGTATTGATAATGTGCTCTATGTTCAAGGATTAGAACATAATCTCTTGAGCATAAGCCAATTATGTGATATTGGCAATCATGTAGTTTTTACCTCTACCCATTGCCTCATTAAAAGTGACAAAGATGAATCAATCAAATTTGTTGGTAGAAGGTCAAATAATACTTACTTAGTTGATTTGAACAAAGTCACTTCTTTGGTCTCTACTTGTTTAGTGAGCAAAGAAAATGACACTTGGTTATGGCATCGTAGGACCGCTCATATAAATGTAAACCAATTGAAGAAAATTCAATCTAAAGATCTAGTAGTTGGTTTACCAAAGCTAAATTTTTCTATTGAAGGTGTTTGTTCCCCTTGCAAGAAATGTAAACAAACTAAAAACACCTTTGGATCAAAAATGGTTATGTCCACATCAAGGCCATTAGAAATGCTTCATATGGACTTGTTTGGACCATCACAAATAAAAAGCTTTGGTGGCAACTATTATGCATTGGTGATTGTTGATGACTTCTCTAGGTTTACTTGGACTTTATTTTTAACTACTAAGAGTGAGACCTACAAATCTTTTAAACATCATGTCAAACTTTTGCAAAACCAAGTAAATAAAAAAGTAATTATTATTCGAACCGATCATGGTGGTGAATTCGAAAACCACAAATTTGATAGATTTTGTGCTAAAAATGGTATTGAGCATCAATTCTCCCACCAAGGACTCCGGAACAAAACGGAGTGGTAGAGCGGAAAAATAGGGTGCTAGAGGAACTTGCTAGAACCATGTTAAATGATTCTCAAGTACCTCAATATTTTTGGGCCGATGCCGTCAATACGGCTTGTTATGTTTTAAATCGTATTTTGATAAGGCCCTCTTTGGATAAAACCCCCTATGAACTTTACAAGGGAATAAAGCCAAATATATCTCATTTTCATGTCTTCGGATGCCAAGTTTTTGTTTTAAATAATGGAAAAGAACACCTTGGCAAGTTTGATTCCAAATCCGATGAAGGCATATTTTTAGGCTATTCTTCTCATAGTAAAGCTTATAGAATTTTCAATAAAAGAACATTAAATATTGAGGAATCAATTCATGTGGTTTTTAATGAGTCTTCAAAAGAAGATAGTGTTTTATGTGATGCCAGTGAAGATGGCATTGTCTTTTCAAAAGAAGAAAAAGAGAGAGAGAATTCAAAAGTTGATGAAGGAGAAGTAAGGGAAGAACTTCCTCCAACTTGGAAATTGGTCAAGGCTCATCCTATAGACAAAGTCATAGGAGATATGTCAAAGGGAGTACTTACTCGTAGGTCTATTCAAAACATTTGCCACTATGTCTCATTTGTTTCTCAAATTGAACCCGATTCAATTAAAAAGGCCATTGAGGATGATCATTGGGTTCTTGCTATGCAAGAAGAATTAAACCAATTTGAAAGAAATGAAGTTTGGGATCTAGTCCCTAAACCCGATGATCATACCATAATTGGTACTAAATGGATTTATAGAAACAAACTTGATGAATCCGGGTTGATTATAAGAAACAAAGCTAGACTAGTAGCTCAAGGGTACAACCAAGAGGAAGGTATCGATTATGATGAGACCTTTGCTCCGGTTGCACGTCTTGAAGCAATCCGAATTTTACTTGCTTATGCTTCAATCATGAAATTCACTTTATATCAAATGGATGTTAAAAGTGCTTTCTTGAATGGGTTTATAAATGAAGAAGTGTATGTCAAACAACCCCCCGGTTTTGAAAATAGTGAATTCCCAAACCATGTTTATAAATTGAAAAAGGCACTCTATGGATTGAAACAAGCTCCTAGAGCTTGGTATGATCGATTGAGTTCCTTTCTATTAGAAAACAAGTTTCAAAGAGGGAAGGTTGATAATACATTATTTATTTATAAAACCAAGGATGACATTTTGTTAGTACAAATCTATGTTGATGATATCATTTTCGGTGCTACTAACGTGTCTCTTTGTAGAAAGTTTTCAAATTTGATGAAAAAGGAATTTGAAATGTCAATGATGGGAGAACTCAAGTTCTTCCTAGGCTTACAAATAAAGCAAGTCAAGGAGGGGATATTTGTGCATCAAGGGAAATATTGCAAAGAGCTCCTTGAAAAATTCGGATTGGACAAGTGCAAGGAAGCCTACACTCCAATGAGCACATCATGCTACCTAGACAAGGATGAACAAGGTACACCGGTTGATGTTAGTAAGTATAGGGGTATGATAGGTAGTCTCCTATATCTCACTGCATCTAGACCGGATATTATGTTTAGTGTATGCATGTGTGCTAGATTTCAAGCTAATCCTAAAGAATCTCACCTATCCGCAGTTAAACATATATTTAAGTATCTAAAAGGAACAATTAACACTGGTTTATGGTATCCTGCTGATGCCAATCTTAGTCTAGTTGGTTACTCGGATTCCGACTTCGCCGGATGCAAGCTTGATCGCAAAATCACCAGTGGTACTTGCCATTTCTTGGGAAGTTCATTGGTGTCATGGTTTTCTAAAAAGCAAGCTTGTGTCGCTCTTTCTACCGCCGAAGCGGAATATATCGCAGCCGGTAGTTGTTGTGCTCAACTGTTATGGATGAAACAACAATTATCAGATTTTGGTTTGAAACTTGAAAATATTCCGATTAGATGCGATAACACGAGTGCAATCAATTTGACTAAGAATCCGGTGTATCACTCAAGAACTAAACACATTGAAATAAGACATCATTTTTTAAGAGATCATGTACAAAAGGGTGATTGCACAATTGAATTTGTTAGTACCACAAATCAATTAGCCGACATTTTTACAAAACCTCTACCAAGGGACACCTTTTATCATATTAGGAGAGAACTTGGTATTTTAGATGAAGCTAATATAGGCTAATTGCATTGTGTGTCATTTTTGGAAAATCACCATATTAGTCTTACTCTAATGTGTTATTGATTCTTAGTTAAATTGTCCTTGATGATATTTGAAATTGTATATGTTAATTGTCTGTGATTCTGTACTGTATTCCAAGTTGGTAGTGAAGCATTTGTGTTTGATTTGTGTTTGGTCTTTTAAAACTGAGTTTTTACTTTCTGTTCTGTCAAAATACTCGAGTTTTTCCAAAAACACTCGAGTATTTTAATTCAAAATTAAATCAGTTTTAAATTGAAAAAGTTTTTAATCAGGGTCTGAGAAAAATACTCGAGTGTTTCTCCAAACACTCGAGTCTTTATTAAATTACTCGAGTGTTTTTCTAAACACTCGAGTCTTTCGAAACCCCCAATTTTTGAACTTTCAGACCAAACTCGAGTATTTTCCAAAAACTCGATTATTTTGCCTTTCCCTGAAATTTGAACTTTCGGACCAAACTCGAGTTTTTACGTTTTTACTCGAGTTTTCTGGGGAAATCTGGGTTGAGTCATGAACGACTCGAGTATATTCTCATACACTCGAGTATTTTGCAACGAACAACTCGAGTATTGTTGAATATACTCGAGTATTTTGGCGAGTTTATATATACTCCAGCCCCCACAAACTCGAGTTTCACGAACCCCTTTCTCTTCTCTCTCGGTTTTCTCATATCTCTCTCCTCAAAACTCCGTTTTTACTCAAATTTTTGCCAAATCTTACTAGTTTTACATCCTCTAATCACTTTTCTACCATTATTTCAACGAATTTCAACTCTTTTCAACCTCAAATCCGTCACCCCCTTTTCAAACCCTAACTTTCCAAAACTTCAATTTTCATCAATTCCTCTATGGCTTCATCATCTGGCAAAGGAAAGAGAGTAAGGATTGCTGACTCATCTTCCGAGGAGGAAATTTCCGACTACTATCAAGAGGATGAACGCTTGGAAAGGATGGAAGGCTTTGCCACCAGAGAATTCGGAGTAATCACATGGATCAATAGTACTTTCCTTGAGAGTAAGGGTTTCCATTTTGTTACTAACCTTAGATATCAGAAACTGATTCAATTTCTGGAATTTCATGGACCTATATATCCTAGGTTAGTTAGAACATTCTATGCAAACCTTAGGCTAAAGGACAATGTCATAGAAACAATGGTTGAGGGTGTTCGTTTTAAAATTAGCACTAAGGACCTCTTTGTAGCTTTTGGGACAACCCGTCACGGGGACAATTCTCTAAAGGCCGATGCGAACGACATTTTTCAAAGTTGTTTGCGCCCCGGTCGTGTATGGACCGAAGGAGTTAAGCATTCCTCATACATGACTGTCCAATCTAGGGTGTTGCATTATATTGTTTGTCATCAATTAGTGCCTCAAACCTCACCCAATTATGCCAAACCCACAAACAATGAACTTAGGCTTCTTAGTGCCATCATGAACAATGAGAAGCTGAACTGGAGTCGCATAATTTTGGATAGAATGCTCCTTGCTGCTAAGTCTAAACACCCAAAAACCCTGCCCTATGCCATGCATGTTTGTTATCTGTTGAGTTACTTCAAGGTGCCTATCCCACGCAATGAAGAGAAAAAGACTCTTCATGTGAACCAGCATTGCCTCAACAAAGGCACCTTGAGTCACCAGGACATGGCATTCCATGAACCCTCTGGTCAATACTTGTACCGATCTGATATTGCTGAGCTAGAGAGGGTTGCAAATGTGGCAGCTCAACAAGGGATGGATGCCCATCAGATGGAAGAGGAAGCTGCTGCATTTGCCCAGGCTAAAGAAGGGGATCCTATTGATCAGATTAACTTTGATGACTTCGCTGGATCTCAATCTGGGTTTGACAACTCGGGCTGGAGAGAGAATGTGATCACACGTCTGGACACTTTAGATGGGAGAATGGACTCCCTTGTGCATGCTTTGGACAGCCAGCGTGATGATTTTGTTAGCTTAGACACTAGGATGAGTGCAGAGTCTGCCATGTTTTATTCTCATTTGGATCAACACTCGGCCCAGATTAATGCCCGCCTGGACCAGCAGTCAGGGGAGATGCACCGCCGGTTTGATGAGATGATGGCGGCCTTCTCTCGATTTTATCCTCCTCCAGATGATCCAGCTCCTTCGATGTTTTGATGATGTTGACCTTTGCAGTCTATCTTAGTTTTCATTCTGTTTTTATCATATTGGTCTTTGTTACATTTTCTGTATTTTGAGAACTTGGTGTTTTGAGACTTTGGGTTTATTATTGCACCTTTGATTTGGACCTTTTATGATGTTTTTTATGTTAATGAATTTGGTTTTCATTATGATGTTTGTGCAAAGCTTCAGGGGGAGCTCTTTATATTTATTATTAAGTCTATTTTTTTGCATAGTTGGTTTTGGGGTTTTCCGATTCTGAACCTCTCCTCCCTTGATCTTTTTCTAAATTGTTACATCTTTTTGGCGTATGACAAAAAGGGGGAGAGATATTACACTTGTCTTGTCTTGATATTATTGCACCTAAAATCTCTAATTATGGTATATACTCTGATAATTGTTAAATTCTCTAATACCATAGGCTTGGTGCTAAAATTAAATTGTCATAACATCTTGCTCAAGCTGAATTTTTAGATAGGTGAAAAGTATCATATAGTGAGAGGGAGTTGCATCTCCAAGTGGATCAAGCTTAACAAATGGATCAAGTGTTAATTATTTTGTCATCACCAAAAAGGGGGAGATTGTGAATTCAATGCTCCTAATTATGTGGATTATGTTTTGATGATGACAAAATAATTAACAAATCATGCCTTGAAGATATTGCAACATCAGTCAAGAAAAGAAGACAAGTGCCCAATCATTCTCAATCAAATATTAATTGTAAATTTCTAATTTATGTTGAGAGTGGTTGAGAGTGGTTGAGAGTGGGTAGAAATAGTTAGTCTCTTCTAGGAATAAATTTTTATATGTTTATTAAGTTGAGATTGACCAAAAATTAATACTTGAGAGGAAAAATAAAATTGAAAAATAATTTTTCCCATATCTGATCAAAATACTCGAGTATTTTGATAAAGACTCGAGTATATACTCGAGTATTTATAGAAAAACTCGAGTATTTGTGCCAGGTCAGCAATTATGACCGTTAGTCTTGTTCGTGCACCAATTCACTCGTGACCGACCAAAAAGACTCTAGTATTTACCAAAAGACTCGAGTATTTTTGTCTAGTCAGCAAAAATGAACGTTGGAGAGACTCAAAAACTCAATTGAGGGCATTTGAGTCTCATCCAACCCCAAGAGAGAATTCAGAACCTTATTGTAAAATTTCTCTTTGAATTTGTGCAAGAACAAACAAGACAACAACACATCATTGATTTAAGCTTTCTTAATTTCCTCTTCTCAAGTGTTAATTTCCAAAAAGCTCAACTTCTCACTCATATTGTCATTTTATTCCAAGTTGAGTTTTTAGGCCTCAATTCTTACATTGAGCTGTGCTTATTTGTGCTAATCCATTGTGAGATTAGTAATACACATACAAAAAGCTTGATTATTCAAAGTCTTGGATTGTTCCCAAGCAAACCCTAAGTGGCTTAGGGTGTTGGAAGTCTTGAGAGGTTCTCAAGCACAAGACTAGGAAGTTCCTAGCCCGGTGGAGTTTCTTGAAGGGAGTTCAAGGAAGCTTTGTGAAGAGTTCTTCAATCACCGGAATCAAATTGGGGTAGAAATCAAGAGTTTGGTACACTCTTGAAAGGGTTAGGTTGAGTGAGGCCATTCTCAAGCAATCCTTTGTAATTTCTAACAATTTGATTATTAGTAGAAACTCCTAAGTGATTAGGAGGACTGGATGTAGCTCATTGTTGGAGTGAACCAGGATAAAATTGCTTGAGTGTTGGTTTATTGCTTTTAATCTACTTTCTAGCTCAATAGACTTAAGTCATTTCAATCAATTAGGAATTATACAATTAGGTAGCAAGTTCAAGGAATCTTTGTGTTTAAAAGTTATTTAGATTGCTTGCTATTCTGTTGGATAAGTTCCTGTTTATTATTGAATTGATTTGAGTTAAATTGCTGAATTTTCGTTTCTGGTTTTTCTGCTATCTGATAGGAAAAACTCGAGTATTTCAGAAAAGACTCGAGTTGTTCATCACTGAAAAACTCGAGTATTTCACAAAAGACTCGAGTCTTTTGTGTCTGATTCCAGAAAATTCAGTCTTAGCTCCATTCTTCAATTATCAATCGAAATATTTGGTATTAGTGCTTCAAAATACTGTTCACCCCCCCTCTAGTATTTGCTTAGCCCGCTTGTTGTTTTCCAACATGGGGTTCACTTGATTAAGTTGATTGCAATGTGGGGTTCACTTGATTAAGTTGATTCGTGTGTGGGGTTCACTTGACTAAGTTGATTAGAATGTGGGGTTCACTTGACTAAGTTGATTAGAATGTGGGGTTCACTTGACTAACTTGATTAGAATGTGTGGTTCACTTGACTAAATTGATTATTGTGTGGGGTTCAATTGACTAAGTTGATTGGAATGTGGGGTTCACTTGATTAAGTTGATTATAATGTGGGGTTCAATTGATTAAGTTGATTGGAATGTGGGGTTCACTTGATTAAGTTGATTGGAATGTGGGGTTCACTTGTTTAAGTCTATTGGAATGTGGGGTTCACTTGACTAAGTTGATTAGAATGTGGGGTTCACTTGACTAAGTTGATTATTGTGTGGGGTTCAATTGACTAAGATGATTAGAATGTGGGGTTCAATTGACTAAGTTGATTGGAATGTGGGGTTCACTTGACTAAGTTGTTTGGAATGTGGGGTTCACTTGACTAATTAGAATGTGGGGTTCACTTGACTAAGTTTATTAGAATGAGGGGTTCACTTGACTAAGTTTATTATTGTGTGGGGTTCACTTGACTAAGTTGATTGGAATGTGAGGTTCAATTGACTAAGTTGATTATTGTGTGTGGTTCACTTGACTAAGTTGATTAGAATGTGGGGTTCACTTGACTAAGTTGATTAGAATGTGGGGTTCACTTGACTAAGTTGATTAGAATGTGGGGTTCACTTGATTAAGTTGATTAGTGTGTGGGGTTCACTTGACTAAGTTGATTGGAATGTGGGGTTCACTTTATTAAGTTGATTGGAATGTGGGGTTCACTTGATTAAGTTGATTCGTGTGTGGGGTTCACTTGACTAAGTTGATTAGAATGTGGGGTTCACTTGACTAAGTTGATTAGAATGTGGGGTTCACTTGACTAACTTGATTAGAATGTGGGGTTCACTTGACTAAATTGATTATTGTGTGGGGTTCAATTGACTAAGTTGATTGGAATGTGGGGTTCACTTGATTAAGTTGATTAGAATGTGGGGTTCAATTGATTAAGTTGATTGAAATGTGGGGTTCACTTGATTAAGTTGATTAGAATGTGGGGTTCACTTGTTTAAGTTGATTGGAATGTGGGGTTCACTTGACTAAGTTGATTAGAATGTGGGGTTCACTTGACTAAGTTGATTATTGTGTGGGGTTCACTTGACTAAGTTGATTAGAATGCGGGGTTCAATTGACTAAGTTGATTGTAATGTGGGGTTCACTTGACTAAGTTGATTTGAATGTGGGGTTCACTTGACTGATTAGAATGTGAGGTTCACTTGACTAAGTTTATTAGAATGTGGGGTTCACTTGACTAAGTTGATTATTGTGTGGGGCTCACTAGACTAATTTGATTGGAATGTGGGGTTCAATTGACTAAGTTGATTATTGTGTGGGGTTCACTTGACTAAGATGATTAGAATGTGGGGTTCACTTGATTAAGTTGATTGGAATGTGGGGTTCACTTGATTAAGTTGATTCGTGTGTGGGGTTCACTTGACTAAGTTGATTAGAATGTGGGGTTCACTTGACTAAGTTGATTGGAATGTGGGGTTCAGTTGACTAAGTTGATTAGAATGTGGGGTTCACTTGACTAAATTGATTATTGTGTGGGGTTCAATTGACTAAGTTGATTGGAATGTGGGGTTCACTTGATTAAGTTGTTTAGAATGTGGGGAACAATTGATTAAGTTGATTGGAATGTGGGGTTCACTTGATTAAGTTGATTGGAATGTGGGGTTCACTTGTTTAAGTTGATTGGAATGTGGGGTTCACTTGACTAAGTTGATTAGAATGTGGGGTTCACTTGACTAAGTTGATTATTGTGTGGGGTTCAATTGACTAAGTTGATTAGAATGTGGGGTTCACTTGACTAACTTGATTAGAATGTGTGGTTCACTTGACTAAATTGATTATTGTGTGGGGTTCAATGGACTAAGTTGATTGGAATGTGGGGTTCACTTGATTAAGTTGATTAGAATGTGGGGTTCAATTGATTAAGTTGATTGGAATGTGGGGTTCACTTGATTAAGTTGATTGGAATGTGGGGTTCACTTGTTTAAGTTGATTGGAATGTGGGGTTCACTTGACTAAGTTGATTAGAATGTGGGGTTCACTTGACTAAGTTGATTATTGTGTGGGGTTCAATTGACTAAGTTGATTAGAATGTGGGGTTCAATTGACTAAGTTGATTGGAATGTGGGGTTCAATTGACTAAGTTGATTGGAATGTGGGGTTCACTTGACTAATTAGAATGTGGGGTTCACTTGACTAAGTTTATTAGAATAGGGGTTCACTTGACTAAGTTGATTATTGTGTGGGGTTCACTTGACTAAGTTGATTGGAATGTGAGGTTCAATTGACTAAGTTGATTATTGTGTGTGGTTCACTTGACTAAGTTGATTAGAATGTGGGGTTCACTTGACTAAGTTGATTAGAATGTGGGGTTCAATTGACTAAGTTGATTGGAATGTGGGGTTCACTTGACTAAGTTGATTATTGTGTGGGGTTCACTTGACTAAGTTGATTATTGTGTGAGGTTCACTTGACTAAGTTGATTAGAATGTGGGGTTCACTTGACTAAGTTGATTGGAATGTGGGGTTCACTTGACTAAGTTGATTGGAATGTGGGGTTCCCTTGACTAAGTTGATTCGAATGTGGGGTTCACTTGATTAAGTTGATTAGTGTGTGGGGTTCTCTTGACTACGTTGATTGGAATGTGGGGTTCACTTGACTAAGTTGATTGGAATGTGGGGTTCACTTGACTAAATTGATTATTGCGTGGGGTTCACTTGACTAAATTGATTATTGTGTGGGGTTCACTTGAATAAGTTGATTAGAATGTGGGGTTCACTTGACTAAGTTGATTATTGTGTGGGGTTCACTTGACTAAGTTGATTGGAATGTGTGGTTCATTTGACTAAGTTGATTATAATGTGGGGTTCACTTGATTAAGTTGATTGGAATGTGGGGTTCACTTGACTAGGTTGATTAGAATGTGGGGTTCACTTGACTAAGTTGATTATAGTGTGGGGTTCACTTGATTAAGTTTATTAGAATGTGGGGTTCAATTGACAAAGTTTATTGGAAAGTGGGGTTTAGTTGACTAAGTTGATTTGAATGTGCGGTTCACTTGACTAAGTTGATTCGAATGTGGGGTTCACTTGACTAAGTTGATTCGAATGTGGGGTTCACTTGATTAAGTTGATTGGAATGTGGGGTTCACTTGACTAAGTTGAATAGAATGTGGGGTTCACTTGACTAAGTTGATTGGAATGTGGGGTTCACTTGATTAAGTTGATTGGAATGTGGGGTTCACTTGACTAAGTTGATTAGAATGTGGGGTTCAGTTGACTAAGTTGATAATTGTGCGGGGTTCACTTGATTAAGTTGATTAGAATGTGGGGTTCACTTGATTAAGTTGATTAGTTTGTAGGGTTCACTTGACTAAGTTGATTGGAATGTCGGGTTCACTTGACTAAATTGATTATTGTGTGGGGTTCACTTGACTAAGTTGATTATTGTGTGGGGTTCACTTGAATAAGTTGATTGGAATGTGGGGTTCACTTGATTAAGTTGATTAGAATGTGGGGTTCACTTGTTTAAGTTGATTGGAATGTGGGGTTCACTTGACTAAGTTGATTAGAATGTGGGGTTCACTTGACTAAGTTGATTATTGTGTGGGGTTCACTTGACTAAGTTGATTAGAATGCGGGGTTCAATTGACTAAGTTGATTGGAATGTGGGGTTCACTTGACTAAGTTGATTTGAATGTGGGGTTCACTTGACTGATTAGAATGTGGGGTTCACTTGACTAAGTTTATTAGAATGTGGGGTTCACTTGACTTTGTTGATTATTGTGTGGGGTTCACTTGACTAATTTGATTGGAATGTGGGGTTCAATTGACTAAGTTGATTATTGTGTGGGGTTCACTTGACTAAGATGATTAGAATGTGGGGTTCACTTGACTAAGTTGATTAGAATGTGGGGTTCACTTGATTAAGTTGATTGGAATGTGGGGTTCACTTGACTAAGTTGTTTGGAATGTGGGGTTCACTTGACTAAGTTGATTCGAATGTGGGGTTCACTTGACTAAGTTGATTATTGTGTGGGGTTCACTTGACTAAGTTGATTAGAATGTGGGGTTCACTTGATTAGTTTGTAGGGTTCACTTGACTAAGTTGATTTGAATGTCGGGTTCACTTGACTAAATTGATTATTGTGTGGGGTTCACTTGACTAAGTTGATTATTGTGTGGGGTTCACTTGAATAAGTTGATTGGAATGTGGGGTTCACTTGACTAAGTTGATTAAAATTTAGCCCTGTTGGGATCAGCTATACAGATGAATTTGTTATAGGATTCATGACATACCTGGATCTTGGGTTGAAGGACTGGGGATCGAGGAAGACATTTTTGGTGGCGGCGTTAAAGCTTGGGTCGAATCCGAAGACCTACTTAGCTAGAGCGGAGCTATGGTCGTGGAAGGTTGTGGAACTCTAATTGAAGTTTCGATTTTAACCGATTGAAAGCACTGTCCAATGTTTGTGACTTGGGAGATCGCCAATGGTGGCGGCGGCGGCGGCGCTGGTCCAACAAACGAAATAGGGTCGAAGGCTATGGACGAAGAAATGAAACATGGTAAGGGAACCGAAGGCGGAGGCTATGGTCGAAAATGAAATAGGGTTCATCCATGTTGTGGAAATGTCATGAAGGAAGAAGGAGAGGACATTTTGGTAAAATTAGTTCATTAGGATGGGAGGTCAGTTTGGTAAAATGACTACATTTTTTATTTTGTTAATATTCCATTACCTGGTAACCTGCACTAACAGGTAATAGAGTACCGGTACTCTCACATGCATTGAATGCATGCCACATAAATCATGCACCGAAGAATAAGCCGGTTACCAAAGTGCTAAGCTGCCCCTTACATCATTCTGGCTTGGATGACGGTGGGTCACCCCACTTATGTGGGATGGTGATCCCGATTTATATTAAACAAAAATGCGATAAGAGAGAGAATATGCCCCAATGGTAGATCCTACAGGGTTTTTGGGATGTCTATTGGCCACAGTCCTACGACATTGTTCTATGGTATAACTAAAGTGTAACACTCTAATTTGATAACTTGAAAAAGAGTATATATTTTTAAATTTTTGATTGTCACAATCCCCACAGCTTTTTCGAAGGTTAAGTAGGTAACAGATTAACTGTTTTGACACCTCTTAATCTTTGATAGTGAATGAAGGGGAACCATGACTGACTTATTCAAGTTTCAAAATAGAATGCTACATAAAGTGTACTCCATGGTGGCTCTAGACTTCTAAAGAACCCGAGATTGCCCTCACTCTTTAAGGTGAGGACCCACCTCGCAAACTATCGACAAGAGCTTGGCTAGGCCTTCCAAAATAGGTTGGACGTACCTTCCAAAGGTCGTGTTTACAAGAAATGGTTTACAATCCGAGTGATACTTCCACACACTACAAGAGACCATACACTTGGTAAGTCAAAGGTAGTTCAAAAGTACCCCTAAACTTAGGGTTTAAATAATAGTACCCGGGTATAGGGTTTCCGTGTGTGCAAAGATTAGTGTAAAAAACCTATTTCGGAGGCATATAAACCTTTTTTTTAAAAAAAAATAAGAAAAAACAAAAGAGATTACAATAAAGATAAATATACAACTAAACAAATATGTAAAAAATAATAAATAAATAAACAGATATATACGATAAACAATTAATTAATAGCAAGCCAATTAGAAAATAAAATAGGTCTATTAAAAATAATCAATCATTTAGGCCTGACTCTCTTATTTAGTTTTGTCCCCAGCGGAGTCGCCAGCTGTCGCGGCTGGGGTCCCGGGTGGCCCTGGGGGCCTCGCCTACGAGTGGGGGTCAACTGACCCAGTATGGAGTCGCCACCGCATTTTGTTGCAAAAAACGTGGAAAAATAATTATTAATTAAAACGGATAAAACTTGATCTTGAACTAGATAGATCTGAGCTCGGGAGTCGGTTACGAGCCGGGGAAGGTATTAGCACCCCGTTCGAACATTCGAAAATGGTACATTTGATTGATTTTAATTAAAAGACCTAAATAATTGGTTTGCCAAAAAATATTTGTTTTTTTATTGTTGTGCCTGGCAAGGTTGCCCTTGGTCCTACGTACCCTCATAAAATGAGGAATCAAGGCTTACGTAGTTCTTAATGTTTTAATTTTATTTTTTTATATATTAAAAAAAAGTTTGATGCGGAGAGGAAATATGCATAAGACCTCAACATTTAGCCAGGGAAAGGCGAATTTCCAAAACGCATATAATTGATAATTAATTAATAAAATTTATTTAATTTTCATAAAAAAGTGCTTTTGTCTTCTATAGTATTGGCAAAACGGGCGGGCGAGCGGGCATGGCCCGCGCCTGCACTCGGCCCGCAAAATGCTCGCCCGTCAAAATTTTTAGGGCCTAATTTTCAGGGCATGCCCACCCGCACTGCGGGCAGGGCGGCCCACATTAAAAAAAGTAAATTAAATTAATTTTTTTCTTTATTTTTAGCACAAATTTAAAAAAAAAAAAGTGCGGGCAGGCGGACCGCCCGCAAATATTCAAATATTCAATCAATCTTTTATTTATTTTTTAAAATATTCAAGCCCGTGGGCCGCCCGCGCCCGCCCGCAAAAAATACTGGGCGAGCATGCCCGCCCGCATTTATTTTTTGTTTTACAAAACTTGTGCCCTGCCTTTGCAAAAAATTGCGGGCGGGCGGGCGGGACCCGCAGGCCGTGACCCGTTTTGCCAATACTAGCCTTCTAATATTTTTACAACTTATTTATAAGAAAAAATAATTTATATTCATATTTTTTGGTGCGGAGAGGCAATCCGAGAAATCTTTTCACTGAATTTGTGAAAAGAAAAATCGAATTACCAAAACACAACAAATTTTAAAACAACAACTAAAAAATCTACACTTTTAATTTTATTGTTACTTTTTTTAAAAAAAATATATATATTTTTATATACATATTTGATGTGGAGAGGAAGGTCAAGAGATCCCACCACTATATTATTTCATGTGAGAAAAACTGACTTACCAAAATACTAACATATCAAAAAGTTAATTTTTATTTTTAATTTAACAAAAAATAAAAAATAGAAGAAATTGAAAAAAAAAAATTAATTCAAGTTGTCTTCGTCTCGTCGCCCGCAAATATTCAAATATTCAATGAATCTTTTAATTTTTTTAAAATATTCCAGCAAAAAATAATGGGCGAGCATGCCCGCCCGCATTTAATTTTTTTTTTTACAAAACTTGTGCCCTGCCCGCAAAAAATTGCGGGCGGGCAGGCGGGGCCCGCGGGCCGTGGCCCGTTTTGCCAATACTAGTCTTCTAATATTTTTACAACTTATTTATAAGAAAAAAAAATTTATATTCATATTTTTTTGGTGCGGAGAGGCAATCCGAGAAATCTTTTCACTGAATTTGTGAAAAGAAAAATCGACTTACCAAAACACAACAAATTTAAAACAACAACTAAAAAATCTACACTTTTAATTTTATTGTTATTTTTTTAATGTGGAGAGGAAAGCCAAGAGATCCCACCACTATATTATTTCATGTGAGAAAAACTGACTTACCAAAACACTAACATATCTAAAAGTTAATTTTTAGTTTTTAATTGTTATAAGTTATTTTTAATTTAACAAAAAATAAAAAATAGAAGAAACTGAAAAAAAAATTAAT
The DNA here is from genome assembly GCA_037953625.1 of Crotalaria pallida. Classification (NCBI taxonomy): domain Eukaryota; kingdom Viridiplantae; phylum Streptophyta; class Magnoliopsida; order Fabales; family Fabaceae; genus Crotalaria; species Crotalaria pallida. Next base: position 33,341,896 of record CM075651.1, on the reverse strand, counting down.
TCAAGTTGTCTTTGTCTCGGTGAATAGGAACATCAGACCATGAGGGCAAGTTGATTTTGTGCACCTCAAAGTCAGGGAGCCCCGCAATATGACTATGATCAAATGGGTCTAATGCACAGTACAAAGCATGTAGCAGGAACATAATGCAAAACAAAGTACCGGAGTGACATAGGTCCAGATAACCCAAAAGATACTAAGAATAAAAACAAAGTGCTTGATGCAGCACACCAACTGTGATTTTGATTTTAATTACACATACTCATCCACACATTCATATAGCTATGTGATAAACAAAATGTTTCTTTTCCTGAAAGAAGGAGCTTATACCCACATGCACCATTTTCATAAACCAAAAGACCATGACTTTAACCCATTATACCCATTGATCAATTACATCAGTAACACAGAAGAGAAAAAATAAAAGAAAAAAAATCAATTGAACACACGAAGCAATAAGAAATCAAAGTTATATCAGACCGGATCTAAAATAAATCAAAACATTAACAAAATATTTCATGCCTATGAACTCCATAATTGATGAGCAAAAAAAAATCTGCCTCAATCAACACTCGAATTACACCGGAGATAAAAAAAATAAAAAAAAATAAAATTATGTGTACTTCTTTTTTATTGATTGTCTTCACTGCTATATTGCCTCCGGTCCTCTTCACCTTCTCCCTCTTTCTTTTTCGTTCTCCCCTTTTTTACTACCCTCCCCTCTGTACTTGTTGCTATTTTGCTTTTATAATCCTTGAATGTTGAATCAAAGAGAAGAAAGAATCAATCCGAATCATGCACAATTGATTTTCACCCTTGCAAAACACGTGCTTGAAGATTAAGGAGGAGAGATCGGATTTCACGCAGGGAACAGAGGAGATGAGAAGAAACGCGATTCTCCTTCACTGCTGATGCGGATTCCTCATGAAGAGAGTGAGGAGAATCGTGATTTTGGTTTAGGAATCACAAATTGATTCGCGATTAGAAAAGGAAGAAGAAATTTTAGGAGATGGAAATCAATAATTGATTGGAGATTGAGAATGATTTTGAGATTGGAGATTTAGGTTTTTTTATTTGAGGAAAGGGGGAGAAAAAGAAGAAGAAGCAGCGGCTGCTGCTTGTTTGCTGCGTTGAACGTTGAGAATGGAAGGGAATTAGGTTTGGAAATTGCCTTTTGGTGGCATGGTTTGGGCCGGAACCCCTTTTCTTTTTTTTCTTTTTTTTTAAATTAAGCCCTTTTCTCTTTAAATCTTTTTTTAAAATAAAACCCAAAAATAACTTAATGCACAAGAAAAAAAACAAACCTTTTTTATTTTTTTTAAAACCCTTTTTTTTAATTCTTTTTTTTAATTCTTTTTTTTTTAAAATAACCCAAAAAAAAAAAAACTCAATACACAAGAATAAAAAAATTCAAACAAGCTTTTTATTTTTTTAAAAAAAAATAAAAATTTAATTAACCAAATTTTTTTACAAAATAATACTTTTGACCCCGGACAAAATTGGGTGGCTACATTTGAAAAATCTGATAAGGACCAATGAACTTAGAAGTGAGCTTCTTGGGTTTCAAAACCCTTCCGACCCCCGTGGTTGGAACCACCTTTAAAAACACATGTTCACCCACTTCAAATTCCAAAGGCTTCCTCCGTTTGTCCGCATAACTCTTCTGCCGATCCTGGGCTGCCTTCATTCTCTCCTGAATCACCTTCACCTTCTCCGTTGTCTCCTGGACAACATCAGGGCCAACTAACTGGCTCTCCCCCACTTGGAACCAACATAGGGGAGTCCGACGTCTTCTCCCATACAAAGCTTCATAAGGAGCCATCCCGATGCTCGAATGGTAAGAGTTATTATAAGTAAACTCTACCAAAGGCAACAGCTACTCCCAACTCTTCTGATACTCCAAAGTTCAAGTCCTTAGCAAATCCTCCAAGGATTGAATAGTCCGCTCAGTCTGTCCATCAGTTTGAGGGTGATAGGCAGAACCGGGCTTCAATTCTGTTCCTAGAGCTTGCTGAAGACTTTGCCAGAATCGTGAAAGGAACCTTGGATCACGATCTGAGATGATATCTGAAGGCACTCCATGCAACTTGATAATCTCCCTGATGTTCAACTGAGCCAGCTTCTCCATAGGATACTTCATGTTCATGGGAAGAAAGTGAGTAGATTTTGTCAATCTATCCACAACCACCCACACTGCATCATGTCCAGCTGTGGTCCTTGCGAGAGACTGCAAGGAACCGGTCAAAGCTAATACAAGAGGGACTGCTGATAGGCCTATGGCTCAAGGAAGGGTTTTCACGCTTAGCGGTGTGGAAGCAAGCCGATCCTCTGATCTTGTGCAAGGTAACTACTTGCTAAATGGTCAGCTCTGTAATGTGTTATTTGATTCTGGTGCAACGCATTCATTTGTTTCATATGAATGTGTAGATCGTTTGAGTCTACATATGTCTGAATTATCTTACACTCTGAAAGTAGAAACCCCTACTAATGCTCCTGTAATTGTTTCTAGAGCATGTCTTAACTGTTATATAGAAGTGATAGGACAAACCTCTAAGGTAGATTTGATTTGTTTACCCTTATCACAGTTGGATGTGATCTTGGGGATGGACTGGCTAAGTCGAAACCAAGTGATCATCGATTGTGATAAGAAGATAGTGACCTATAGAAACCCAACACCCTCTGGCTATATGTGCTTGTTCAACACTGAAGTAGAGGAGAATGGTCCAAGGATGGAAGAGATTCCTGTTGTCAGAGACTTTCTGTAACAACCTATTTTATTTTATCTATATTGAAAATATGGATTTGAAAATTTCTTTTTAATTAAAATACTTATTATAATTTTTCCGGAAAATCGGACAGAGTCTCCTTTGTTTTTCCGACTTTCCCAAAATTTAGTTTTGACCTGTAACCTGCTCAAAACAGTTTTCAATAACAACCAGACAGCCAGATATAATATATAACATACTTAGACCCTTTTGACGTCAAATATTAAAGTAGAGACTTTTAAACTTTTGCAATTAAAATTAAATACCCCGGGCCACCAATTTTCCAAAATACACATTGGAACTACATACATAAGTCATAATTATACAAAATACATCAAGTATTCAAATGTGGCCCGGTTTGACTCAAATAAATAAAACGACTCGATTTCACACTTCCTGTGGGAAGTGTGCTCCTGCTCAGCCTCGATATCTGCAAACTCAACCTGTACCTGTATTGGTTGTAAGGGTGATAATTGCACGAACTAGTAATGCATAATACATTCCAAGTCATACACAATTAGCAAATAACCAAATAATGCAAATATATCACGCCCATTCACCTATCCACTGCAAACACAAACATCTCCAAATTATTCACATTTCCTAATTAATGTCAATTCCTATTCTATTTCCGTTCACTTAGCTTTCTACCCTCACCTAAACATAAACTCTCAATTCTTCTTCCACTCCTACTTTTACTCACATTCTTCCTATTTTACTAAACTAACTAATTCTAGTTCCTATCTCTCATTTCACCATCTCATTCATCACCGTCTCAACTTTCTTCTTTTTGTTTCTTTTTATATCATTCTTTTTCATTTCTTTTTACTTTTTCGGGATCTTTGTGGTTTCACTATTGCGTCCCATCCCGTGTACGTCTTACGGATGAGTACGGATCCCCAAAGGCCGCACGTCTAACTCAACCACTGCGCACTATGCCAAGGCGGCTTACGTTTCCTGCACCCGAGAGCGTGTCTTACACGGCCAGAATGCCACAAAATCCTTGGCTATGCGAGTTTGCCACTGCGACCCACCTTTGGTGTCGTCTTACCGATGCGTACGGATCCCCAAAGGCCGCACGTCTAACTCAACCCTTGCACACGGAGCAGCTCGCGACTTATTGCAGGTGTTGCGCACCCGCCTTACTGCACCCCACCGTATGCCTTCCAGGGTCCAAACCGCATACCAATATTCTCTTTTTCTTTTCTTTTCTTTTTCATTCTTTTCCTTTTTATTCTTTTCCTTTTTATCAATCTTAGTCCGCCCTCGCCTAACACCTTATTCTTCTACTCTCATTTTCCTCTTTTCCTCTTCTACGCCAACTAATCTATTCCCATATAGCTACTCACTATCATTTTCTCAATACACTTCCTATTTTCCCCAATTCACTTCCCTTAGGTTTTTATCTATGTGCTACTACTAAATTCAAGACTCACTTCTCTATTCACTCTTTTCCGTTTTCAACCAATCTCTAAAATACAACATACATACACCATTCCATATATTTAATACTTATATTATAATACATATCAGTATCCAATTAATTCACATAATTCAGTACATACATTACATTCTCATATTTCCAACAATTACACCTAATTCATGGTCTCAATTAGCATTTAGCAAATTACAACATAATTATCAGGACACATATATATCAATTAATCACTTAGCACAATAAATCATCAATTCATAGTATAATTCATAAAAATCAATTCCTAATATCAACTACACAAACCAATTAATCTCAACACGCACACACATACTAGTTACACAACCACCGTGCGACAATAAACCCCTTACCTTAAAATAGATAAGATAGAGTGAACCTTAACCGGGTTAGGAATCCTAATGCAGGAGGTTTGTCGATTGAGTCCAATGTCCACAATGGCTAGTTGGAGAGATGCCAGAGTCCATCAATACACTAAATTGAGTAGCTTTATGAGCTCCCCTCCTATCCTATATGGTTCGAAGCTTCTAAGAGTATGGAGACCCCAAGTGGCTCTTGAAATATTGAGGCAATAAATAATAACAACAATAATAATAATAATGAGTAATGATAACACTAATACTCAAGTCATATGAGGAAATGGAAGGATTGAAAGGAAAGAGGGAGGCTTGATCAACTTACCCCGAATACTTGAAGGAGATAGATGGAGAGTGAGGGATGATGTTGATTGGAAGAGGAGAGGGAGAGCTTGCCGGCCTTGGAGCTTCAAGCTTCACTCATGGCCTTCAATAGAGGTGATGAGGGAAGGAGATGGATTGGTGTGGGACTCTAACTCATGGAAGAGGGAGAAGGTGAGTGATGATGGATGGTGATAGAATTATCAATTGAAAGAGGGAAAAGAGAGCTTGATGTGTGCCTTGAAGCTTGGGAGTATAAGCTAAGCCATTAATGGAGGAAGAGAAGGAGAAGGATGGAGCCTTAGCTCTTGGAGGAGGAAGAAGATGAGTGGGGGAGGAGGAGGGTTCGAATATGAGTGAGGGAGAGGGTGTTTGGGAGTGTATAATGGGGTTTTGGGGTGGGAAATGGCGAAAATGCCCTTAAAAACGCGTTCTCAGTGTTGCAGATCGCAGAATTTTCGCTTAAGCGAAACATTTTCGCTTAAGCGAAACATTTTCGCTTAAGCGAATTCCATCCAGTGATGCCATGTAACCATTTCGCTTAAGCGAAATCTATTCGCTTAAGCGAACTCGTGAGGTGTTGATTCTGTGACATTTTCGCTTAAGCGAAATAATTTTCGCTTAAGCGAAATCCTCAGGTACTGCTACTTCATTTTTCTATTTTTCAGCTATTTTCTCCCAACTTCAAATAGCCATAACTTCTTCGTTAACCGTCAGATCTTGCTCAAATTTGACGAGAAACTTCCTAAAAATAATATCTTCATATCCAACGGTGGGAATTGTGTTTTGAGTCCTAAATCTTTTATTTTGATTTTCTACCCTATGTTATGTTTTAGTACCAAATTTTCTATTTTTCTGGCCTGTTCCTAATTCCAATTTAATGCTCCTTTCTTTTCCTAAACCATTATTATTATTATTTATCTTTCCTAATGCTTGAAGACTTATTTTAATACCTATTTATGGTTTTATTATTATCCCAATTATTCCAAACTATTACTAATTTATTTGCGCTTAGATTTAAAATTTGGGATGTTACACTTTCGGGAGGTATTCGCTGATGAGATACCTGGTTTGCCACCAAGAAGAGAGATTGAATTCGGGATTGATTTAATTCCGGAAGCTGGTCCCATTTCTATCGCTCCTTATAGAATGGCACCACCGGAAATGGCTGAAATGAAGAAGCGGATTAAGGAGCTGTTGCAGAAGCAGATGATCCGACCAAGTGTGTCACCATGGGGTGCTCCGGTTTTGTTTGTCAAGAAGAAAGATGGTAGTATGAGGATGTGCATCGACTACCGGCAATTGAATAAGGTCACAATCAAGAACAAGTATCCTTTACCAAGGATAGATGACCTTATGGATCAAGTTCGTGGGGCTTCAGTATTTTCCAAGATTGATCTGAGATCAGGGTACCATCAGATCAGGATTAGAGAAGAGTATATCTCTAAGACCGCATTTGGATCCCGATACGGGCATTATGAGTATGTTGTGATGCCGTTCGGATTGACTAATGCACCAGCTATCTTCATGGACTACATGAATCGAATCTTCAGACCTTATTTAGATTCATTCGTGGTTGTGTTCATTGACGATATCCTTATCTACTCCAAGAGCCCGGAGGAGCATGCTGAACACTTGAGGATAGTGTTGAGTATTCTGAAAGAGAAGCAGTTGTACGCCAAACTTACAAAGTGTGAGTTCTGGCTGGAGGAAGTTAAGTTTTTGGGGCATGTAATTTCAAACAAAGGAATAGCAGTTGATCCAACTAAAGTAAGCTCGGTGTTGCAATGGGAGCAACCAAAGTCAGTTACGGAGGTGAGGAGTTTTCTTGGTCTGGCTGGATACTATAGAAGATTTATAGAAGGTTTCTCGAAGATCGCGCTACCCTTGACAAAGTTAACTCGGAAGGATCAACCTTTCATCTGGGATGAGAAGTGTGAAAGGAGTTTCCGAGAGTTGAAGGAAAGGTTGACATCCTCCCCTGTGTTGGTTCTGCCTGATACACAGAAGAGTTTTGAGGTGTATTGTGACGCATCGAAACAAGGTCTTGGGAGTGTTTTGATGCAAGATGGGAAAGTCGTCGCTTACGCCTCGAGACAGCTAAAAGTTCATGAAATGAACTATCCAACTCATGATCTAGAGCTGGCAGCTGTTGTCTTTGCATTAAAGATTTGGAGGCACTATCTCTATGGCACTACGTTCCGGGTGTTTAGTGACCATAAGAGTTTAAAGTATCTCTTTGACCAGAAGGAGTTGAATATGAGGCAACACCGATGGATGAAGTTCTTAAAAGATTATGAGTTCGAACTTCATTACCATCCTGGGAAAGCAAACGTGGTGGCTGATGCGTTGAGTCGAAAAGCAATGCATATCAGTACAATGATGGTCAGAGAAGCTGCATTGATAGAAGAATTCCGAGATCTGAGCTTGGCAATGCAAGTGGAGCCAGCAAGTATCAAGATGGGAATGTTGCAGATTGTCAATGAATTCTTGCAAAAGATTCGGGAATTGCAACATAAAGATGAGGGGCTTAAGAACAAGAAGAAACTTATGGAGGAAGGCAAGGAGTCAGAGTTTCAAGAAGGAAAAGATGGAATCCTTCGTTTTAGAGCAAGGATTTGTGTGCCTGATGATCTGGAAGTAAGAAGGATGATTCTGGATGAAGCGCATAAAAGCAAGATGAGTATGCATCCGGGGGCTACCAAAATGTTTCAGGATCTGAAGATGTTTTGGTGGCCTGGTTTAAAGAAGGACGTGGCTGAGTATGTGGCATGTTGTCTGGTATGTCAGAAGGCCAAAGTGGAGCATCAAAGGCCAGGAGGAGAATTACTTCCCTTGGAAATTCCATTGTGGAAATGGGATAGTATCTCGATGGATTTCGTGTCAGGATTGCCAAGGACAGCTACTGGTCATGATGCAATCTGGGTGATCGTGGATCGTTTGACCAAGTCGGTGCATTTTATTCCCGTTAACATGCGCTACTCTTTGGAAAAGCTCACTCAGTTGTATATCAAAGAAGTTGTTCGCCTGCATGGGGTACCATCAAGTATCGTGTCAGATCGCGATCCGAGGTTTACGTCAAAGTTTTGGCAAGATCTGCATAGAGCTCTGGGTTCGAGACTAAAGTTGAGTTCTGCATACCACCCTCAGACTGATGGTCAGACGGAAAGGACTATCCAGTCATTGGAGGATCTCTTGAGAGCTTGTGTTTTGGAAGGACAAGGGAATTGGGAGCAAATGTTGCCGCTCGTGGAATTTACTTACAACAATAGTTTTCACGCGAGCATTGGAATGACACCATTTGAAGCTCCGTATGGGAGAAAGTGTCAGACACCGTTATGTTGGTTTCAAGTGGGGGAGAATTCTCTGGTTGAACCAGATTTTGTGCAAGAAACAACTGAGAAGATTAAGATGATACAAGAGAAGATGAAGACGACTCAGAGTAGGCAGAAAAGCTATGTTGATAAGAGGAGGAAACCCTTAGAATTTGCTGAAGGTGACCATGTGTTCATTAGAATAGTACCAACCAAAGGTGTTAGTAGAGCCTTGAAAACCCAGAAACTATCACCTAAGTTTATTGGTCCTTACTAGATTCTTAGAAGAGTCGGCCCAGTAGCCTATCAATTAGCCCTGCCTCCATCATTAGCTAATCTTCATAATGTGTTTCACGTGTCTCAGTTAAAAAGATATGTCCATGACCCCACCATTGTCCTTAGAATCCAACCTGATGACCTAGAAATTCATGAGAACCTAACCTTCGAAGCTATGCCAGTTCGCATTGAAGACCGAAGAGTCAATCAGCTTAGAGGAAAGGATATTTGTTTGGTCAAAGTCGTCTGGATCTGTGGCGATGTAATGAAAGCATCTTGGGAATTAGAGGATAATATGCGTCAGGATTATCCTGAATTGTTTGTATAAGTTGAATTTCGAGGACAAAATTCCTTGTAAGTGGGGGAGTAGTGTAACACCCCAAAATTTTAATCCCCGATTAATGAAATGTTAATTATAATTAATGATTTCTATTTTAATCTTTGATTAAAATCTGTATTTATGTAGTTAGGAAATGTGTGTGAATTTATTTAATAAATATAATTATGCATGAAATAAGTATTTTGCATATTAGTCCCTGGGTTGGGACCTAGAAGCAATTATAGGAAAGATTTTGGAGGGAAAGTAAATAAAATTATTATTTTTCAAAAACTGGTCAAAACACTCGAGTGTTTCTGGAAAGACTCGAGTATTTTGGTCAGAGTTGCACGAGTTAGTGCGTTTGGTGAGTCATCACCAACGATTCCCTCTCCACGACACGAATACTCCATCCCCAACACCTCAATGCATTCGTGTCGACGTGCATGAACTTGACTTGTGTCTGTAAAAGCTAATCAAACCCGAATTGTTGAGACATTTGGTCAAATTCGGGTAAATTTTTCAAGCTAGGGTTCTTGGTTCATTTCCTTCAATTCTCCTTCTCTGTTCTGATTCAATCCACAAATCATACACCAATGCAAAGCTCAATTCTCTAGCTTTGTATAGACACCAAATTCGTGAGTTGAGAGTGAGTGTGGTGGAAGAATTGGAGCTTGGAAGTGGAGCTGTTCTCTGTCAAACCTTTGTCTGGAGCTCACTTTGATTTCGATTTCTAGTAAGCTCACGAGTCCTTCGAGTCTCAATTCATTTTCTCTAGTTAGTATGTGTTGCATAGAGTCCAGAAAAACTAAATTCCCCAATTCTTATCTCTGTTTCATATGTCAACCAATTCAATCTTGGTGCTTCACTCAAAACTGTCGTGCATGTGGTGCTCAGAGTTGTTTTTGGTGTTGGAGAGCCTTTCTCTGGAATTCTCTGTTGATACACGTCTGAGAGGTAAGGGGAAGTATTTTTTTATGCACTAGATAGAGTTTAAATTGCATGATTTTCATTAGAGAGCCACCAAGAGGCTCCAAGGGCTTAGATTGAATAAGAACTTTGGTTTGGAGACCAACTCATGCTCTATGGTTGTTTTGAGCAAGTTTCATATGATGCATGCAAGCAGTTTTCAGCTTAAATTCACAAGTTTATTGAGTTTATTGCAAATTGATATGTGAAGTTGTGAATTTTCATGTTTTGTGCATAATCTTATGATTCTCTGTTAAATCTGTAATTTGATATGATTTAAGTGCTTCAACATGTTCCATATATGGTATATGAACTTTGTTAATCATTGGATTGGTTGGGAATTGGTTAGAAATGAAAATGGCATGTTAAAACTTAATTTTGTTGTACTCTGTCTGCAAATACTCGAGTCTTTGACTTGATACTCGAGTGTTTCAGACGCACCAGTGTGTCTAACCGACGCACCAGTGTGTCTGACCGACGCACCAATGAACCATTTTGACGAACAACTCGAGTCTTGCATGAACTACTCGAGTCTTCTGGGTCAGTGAACGACTCGAGTAGATCATGAACGACTCGAGTATTTCTGAGAAAATCTAAAACAGAAATTCTGGAAAAACATAATACACTCGAGTCTTTTCATAAACCACTCGAGTGTATAGAGTAATTTGAAGAACTACTCGAGTTCTGTGGAATATACTCGAGTCTTTTTGAGAAAAAAACTTAGAAATGCCATTTTGAATCCTAAACCAATATGTAGCATCTAATGACAATAATCCAAGTGATCTAAGACTTAAAAGAAATTGATTGATGTGGTTATTCCGTTTGGATGACGGGACGTTGCTTGGATGGCACGTCATACATTGAGACACACCAATCAATTCCTTTAAAAGTTAAGATAATGCATTCATTTTGGAGCTTGGATGGTAGGTCGTTTATCATGTTTTGGTAACATGTGGAGGGCCTCTGGGAGTGCCAAATGACGCTTGCTTGATGACACGTTATGGTTGACAACGTGGTCGGATTAGTGGATGCCGATATGGATATACCGTTTGGATGACGGTCCGTTTGGATGACGGGATGTGCTCGGGTGGCACGGATTCCAAGCTTGTCGTGTACATTCTTGGTGAATGTACGAATGTTGTACACCTAGGAGTACAACACACGGTTGAGTGCTGGGAAGTAAAGGATGGACGTCAGAAAGTGTCATAGAATGATGAAGTTAGGCTTGAGAGCTAGATTCATACATCATGCCACTCATCTAAAAAATAGTGTTGTTAAATGGAATAAGAATGAGCATCCTACTTGCATACAATAATTGCTAAATGCTAAATGTGATTGTTGTTTATTGTTGCATAACTTTACATTCACATTGTTCACATATTTATACTCTGTTGATTATGTGTATAGAAATGCTTACCCCTATGCCCTTGTAGGTGATGTCTCGCTACATCGTTTGCATCGAGATCCGGCCACTTCCTAGTGGCATATGGATCTACGAGGACCATCGTGCGGTGTTTGAGGGGGAGGTAGAGGTCACCTTCTACCACCCGAACCCGCTGATTCAATTTCGTCCTCGTAGGTTTAGGATTCCCATCATATACACTATGCACGTACCACCTTTTTACACATATCATGGACCACCTCCCACGCGACCAGCTCGCTCTTATCACAGTTTTCGCTTTCGACCTACCCGTTGACACCCTTTTTCTTCTAGGGTCGTCCGCGAGGAGACTCTCCCTTCTGATCCGAGGAGCCCAGTTAGGGTCACACCATCTCCCGACCCTGTACCCAGTGGTAGGGTACACTCTCCATCGGATGAGATCGAGGAGGATCCCGTGGAGGACGAGAGCGGAGGCGAGCCTGTCGTTCATTCTACTGGGAGTGATTGGAGGGACGATGATCCCTAGGTATGTGTATATGGTACATGATGAGAGTCGGAGGGATCCGATGTGGGGATGCCGTGGAGGAGATTTGCTGCTGCTGCTGTTGATGATGATGTTTTCTTTTGCTACCGGGAGACTGCTACTACCATCACTACTACTACTAATGCTACCAGATCTATGTGACCACCTCTAGAGTTCATATTTTGATATGTATATATTTTGTAGATACGCTCTTGAGAGTTCTAGGGCTATGGTTATATGTTGATATTGATCTGTTATGGACTTGTTGGATCTTGGAGACATGATTACTGGGACTATGTATTACATGACTTATACATATATATAACCTATGTTCATATTCTAACTGTGCATAGTCCTACTCTTTCCGCTCACTCTGATAAAGATTAATTAACGGATTCAGTTGTGTTATTTAAAGGGTATCAGTTCTACGAAAGAAAGAATGGATATGCATCATCTACTTTTACTACGTTAACACGTTTTCAAAAGCACCGATGCTATCTGGATTTAAGAAAAGATTTGCTTATTTTAGCAAACGCCGAATTCAATACAATGTTTTAAATGATACGAATTACTCCCTCTCCAAGAACTCCATATTTTGGTTTGTACACCCGCCTTGAAAGGAAAATTTTATTTCCACATGTTCTAAATACTTACAAGTCCATATATTATCAGATATAACAGTTTAATCAATTTATTAAGAATAATTCTGACAAAAGGAAGGGTGTCACAAAATGAAAAGAAAATTTTATTTTCCACATTTTCTAAACACTAACAAGTCCATAACTAAGACGAGTAATTTAGTATATTTATTGAATTAATTACTTGGATTAAATTGAGGGTGTCACATTAACAATAAGTTAAGAATGAATTATATGAAATGAACCTTACTATGTTAATCATGAATTTAGGTGTAGGATGAAATATAGATAATGAGCTAAGTAGGATAATAAAGAAAATGAGACCACTTGGATATTATGATGTACATGTGTGATATTGTTGATAATGATATGTGTGCATGGGATGTATTATGACGATATGTGTGTGATGTGTTTGAGGGGTTGGGATTGGAAATGAACCTAGGGTATAGATATATGATTAATGGGAAACATAAATTAGGGGATGATTTGGAATGTTTGTTTATGTATGGACATGAGTGTTTGAATTGACTAGAAATAATTGGGTAACCTTTATAAGTAAAATGTTAGAAGAGGATAAACTAGTGCAACCCGGACGACCCATGTGCTCCGGGAATAACTAAAAACAACTCGAACGGTCCATGTGCTCCGAGAATAATAAAACCCAACCCGGACGACCCATGTGCTCCGGGGATAACTAAAAACAACTCGGACGACCCATGTGCTCCGAGAATAATAAAACATAACCTGGATGGCCCATGTGCTCCAAGGATAAGAAAACTTAGCTCGGACGGCCCATGTGCTCCGAGTATAATTAAATTTAACCTGGACGGCCCATGTGCTCCAGGGATGAGAAATGTAAAGAAGTTAAGAAAGAAGAAACTGTGTTTGAATGAATGAAAATGATTATGTCTGTTGTGAGTTAATAATAATGTTAGGCTTAGTTTATTGCTATGACTTCTTAGAGGATATTTCCTAAGTTCTGTGTAATGCTAACCTTCTTGCTATTTTTATTACAGGTACAGAATTAAGGAGCTTACACAAGTCATGGTCGAGTAGGAGCACACTCCACACCGTGGAGTGTGGGTAATTTGGGACAGGACCATAGATGAGACTTGGGTTTTATTTTGAGAATATGATGTATATATTTATTTTATATTTTGTAAAGTATTGATAGCTCCAAGAACTGGTTCATATTTTTGAAAATGATGTATGAATGAACTAAATTATATTTTGGCCCTGTTGGCCTACTGTTGTTTATATGAAAGTTTGTATACAGATTTACAGGGAAAACTAATATTTTGGGAATGTCCCTAAAACAGAAAACAAAGTAAACTCCGTTCGATTTTACGGAAATTTTCATATGTATTATAATTAATTAGGGGTTTTAAAAAGAAATTTTTAAGTCTCGAAATCTAATTGGGGTAATTAGAGTATTAATTAAAGTAGGGTGTTACAAGGAGTGAATCTGAAATTGAATATCTTAAAAGACTATTAAAAAAAGTAAATGTAGAAATAGCATGACAACAAAAAAAACTATAGAAGAATTAATTCTATTAAAAAATTCTATAAGAATGAATTCAACTAATTCACAAGAAATAAATCAGTTAATCAATCATGCTCGAGAGCAAAAAGAAATAGCAAAAGATTTAAGAGAAAACATAATGAAAAGACCTAGTTATGGATTTTAAGAATAATAAATAATTAAATAATTATGAATGGAACAAGAATTTCAGAAAAATTAGAAATAATAATAAAAATACTAAGTGAGATGCAAGAAAAAGAAAAGTGCTTAACAATAAAAGAACTTAGATCCTTCTTAAAGGAAGAAGAGAGAAAAGAAGAAAAACAAATAATAATTCCTTCAAATAAAGGAAAATTAAATTTATTTGATAAACCACCCTTAATATAATGGAAAATTTATCAGATAAAATACAAGATCAGATGGATAATTCAGGTAGACTTATGGTTACACTAAACCTTGATGATGAAACAAAAGAACTTGTATACCATTACAAATCAGAAGACTTAGAGAGTAATCCCTACAAAGAAGAGCCCTATGAACAACCAAACTTTGTAAAAACCGAAGGAGGAGAAACCTCAAGAAAAAGAGATGCAGAATCTCGCTCATATTATAGTGAGCCATTTACACACTTTTGGGGTGCAAAATTCAGAAAGGTGCCTGAAAAATACACACCGACAATAGATATAAATGATAAGGAAAATATTTTAGACTTAGACTGCAAAATAGAACAAAAAGAGATCTTAAAAGCATGGTACCAAGAAGTGAGTATTATGTTAACTCTACAAGAAGAACTAAGAAATCTTGATAGAAAAAATCAATGGAATTTTGTTCTATATAAAACTAGAGGGATAATATCCAATTTTTTTACAAGAAATACCTCAAGAAGAAGTTAACAAAAAATTAGAAGAAAATAAAGAAGTAAGGGTAATAGACATTTGTTTATACTATATTAGTTGAAGAGTTCATCGGAAGAAAAACAGATAGCCTAGAAAGTAAAACACTAGAAACAAATAGAGCTATTTGGCACCTCACAAATTTAAGAATATGTAATATGTGTTATTTAGAAAATTTCATATGCGAATATAAAATTTTTTACTATAAAATAGAAAAAGGTCTAAGAGGTAGCTTGGGACTAGATGACCTTTTCTTTAATAAACTACCTTTAGCAGTAAATGAAAAGGTAAAAAGCTTATTCGAAGAACAAATAAAATTAGGACAATCTAGCAATACATTAGGAGGAAGAATAACAGTACTACATCAATGGGTATAGGAAGAATGCGCACAAAAGAAAGCAAGACGACAAGCACGAATAGGATTATGTTGTGATAAATTTATAGATGAAATAGGAGATTATGGATGTAATTCAACTCGAAGAAGAAAACGAAATTTTCACAAACAAAGAAAATTAAACAAAAGCAGATATAAAAAGTCAAATAATAAAAAACAATTATTTAGAAATAAAAATAAACATAAAAAGAATAGAGACCATTGCCCATCTGGAAAGAAAATATCATGCAGATGTTGGATATGTGACGAAGAAGGACATTAGCGAATAAATGTCCACAAAAAGGAAAGGATAAAAGTAAGCTAGAAACACTAAGAATTGCGTACAATTTAGGATATGAACCTATAGAAGATTCAGAAATAGAATCTGACGATAGTCTCTTAGAATTTTATAGTTCTAGTGAAGATGAGCAAAATTTTGAAGAAAGGTAACCCAAACGCAACTTTTATAAAGGTTAAAATAGAAGGGAAAAATTATTTAGCATATGTTGACACAAGACCGACATTATGTTTTGCAAGGAAAAATATTTCAAAAAATTGGAAAAAATTAAATAAACCAAAAAATATAATAGTAGCCGATAAATCTGTACATGAAATATGGTTTTTTCTAGCAAACCAAGAAATAAGGATAGAAAATCATATTTTTCAAGCAAAGACAATATATCTTCATGATTCAGGATTATATTTAATCATGGGGAATAATTTCCTAAAATTATATGAACCTTTTATTCAAAGAACAAATAATATTAGCCTACACTGGTGGGATTTAATTTCAAAGAAAACTACCAAAGAGGTAAAAACAAAAATCATTACAAAGAATGAAATACTAAAAATAATGGCAAATAAAATTCACTCTATTCTAGATGAACCTTGTTTTTATTCATTAAATGTAAGAATAGAAAAATCATTAGATAAAGTTTGTAGTGATCATCCCTTGGATCCTACAAAAAATACAAATAAAGAATTAATTGTGATAAAATTAAAAGATCCTTCGCAAGAGGTAAATGTTCCCAACAGAATCCCATACTGTGTGAGGGACGTCGAAGAATTCAAAAAAGAATATATAGAACTACTTGATAAGGAATTAATAAGAGAAAGTTCGAGTCCACATTCAGCACCTGCTTTCTCTGTTGAAAATCATAATGAAATAAAAAGTGGAAAAAGAAGAATGGTCATTAATTATAAAAACTTAAATAATGCAACAATTGGTGAATCTTATAAGTTACCGAGAAAGGACTATATTCTAGAAAAAATTAAAGGATGTAATTAGTTTTCATCTTTAGATGCAAAATCGGGATACTACCAATTAAGGTTATCAGAAGAAACAAAACCTTTAACTGCATTCTCATGCCACCTGAAAAACATTATGAATGGAACGTTTTACCTTTTGGTCTAAAACATGCTCCATCAATATCCCAAAGATTTATGGATAAATCCCTTGAAGGATTAGAACATATCTGTTTAGCATATATTGATGATATCATTATCTTCACTAAAGGAGAAAAACAAATTCATATTAATGCATGTTTTTTAGTACTTAGAAGAATCCAAGAGAAAGGAATTGTGATTTCAAAAAAGAAGTCAAATCTTTTACAAGTAGAAATAGAATACCTTGGTTTAAAAATTGGAAATGAAGGAAAGATAAATATCTCACCGCATGTGGCTGAAAAGATTCGTTCTTTCCCTGATAAACTAGAAGATCGAAAACTAATTCAAAGATTTTTAGGATGTTTGAATTATGTTTCATATCAAGGATTTTTCAAAAATCTTTCGTTAGAACGAAAAATATTACAGTAAAAAATCTCTGAAAAATTCCATGGGAATGGAAGGACTCACATACAAAAATAGTACAAACTATTAAAGAAAAAACAAAGTTTTTGCTAGAAGTCTATAATCCGACATTATTTTTTTTATTATAGAGACTGACGCCTCAGAACACGTATGGGCTGGTTGTATGACAGCTATTCCTGAAAGGAAAAAGCTTCTACAATTGGACGAATACGGAAATAGAACTGCTGACCTCGAAGAGGAAAGCCGAAAGAACACTATCTATACAGGCATTGTTACGCCTAGTAAAGATAGTCTCTATAACACCCTCACAAATATTTAGTTAATTTAGGATTTTATAGAAATTGGTACTTGAAAATTTCTTTTTAAATTAAAATACTTAAGAATATTTTTCCAGAAAAACGGACAGAGTTTCCTATGTTTTTTGGACTTTACCAAAATTTCCAACTTTGTACCTGCTTAACCTGTCCAGACCAGAGTACTTTTAAAACATAAAACGTTTAATTATTATTCAGAAACAAATCCTAATGCCCCAAATATCTCAAATAGGGGCGTACAACTAATACATATCTTTAAATTACAAAATAATAGTTTTTAACATAGCTAAAACTATAGTCCACTCGTAAAATAATAAACGGACACTCCACGTAGTAGAGGTTCAACCTGCTCGGCCAGAAACTGTGCAAGCTCTAAGCTCAGTACCTGAAAAATGGTTGTAAGGGTGAGCTTTACACATGAAGTAGAAAGTAGTTTCTAATTAAACATAATGGCCTACTAAGTCAAACACATTTAGCACGTAAGACATATTTTCAATCATCAAGCCAAGCATGCATCACACACAAACAAGAGTCCCCTTAGCCACTCTTAATCCCATATCCTTCGCTCTTTTATCTTTTTCATGTGCTGTTGATTCTCTTTTCTCTCACTCACATCCTATTATCTTTCAATCTTGTCTTCTCTCTTTATTTCTTTCTTTTATATTTTTCTTGTTTTCTTCTCTTTCTTTCTTGTATTCTTTCTTTACTTCTTTCTTTCTTTTTATTAATTTGGCTACAGGGTCTCACGACCAGGCCCACCGACCTAACATGCACCAAAATATTCTTTATTCAATTCTTTTCATTAAGCTGGCCACAGGGTCTAACGACCAGGCCCAACGACCTAACCTGCACCATGAAAATACGCAGCAAGGAAAATACGCAGGTATTTATTTGGCATGAGAGAAATTCAAGGATCCTAAACAAATCTATAAGCTAATTCTCTAGTAGCAATCATGAGGCCCCTAAGGAAAATACGCAGCAAGGGTTGGTGCAACTTGATGATGATGATCTTGAGACCTTGGATAGCTTGTCTCCTACGAAAGCTATGGCCCTTTTGAAAAACCTTGATGCTTTGAGAGGAAAAGTTGTTGAACGGTTTGGAAAGGAGATCAATGATGGAGAAGGTCAAGAAGGAACGAAAGACAAGGTGATAGAGACTGAAAAAACGAATCCCTTAAGCCCTGGTGCTTGCCATGGTGCAAGTCCTTCAAACCCTGGTGCTACACAGAGGCAAAACTCAGTATGGGATTCGTTTGATATTACGAAGCTAAGGAATGCGGGAGACAAACTCACGTATGTGGAACCCATGCCGAAAGATGGAGTCATGATAGGGAAGATCATGGAGGAGGATGTGGAGACTGAGATGAATTTTCGGCAAAATGCCATTGTCATGTACGTCCTTGGTGCAAAGCCTCCATACTCTGTATTGAGTAATTATGTAAAGAAGATTTGGGGGAGTCTTGGTGTAGACAAAGTGCTGATGAACACAGATGGGACCATGATAGTTAGATTTAATTCGATGGAAGCCAGGGATGAGGTTCTAAAGGTTGGCATCTATCACTTTGATAGAAAGCCACTTATTATAGCACCTTGGAATGGAAAGCCAGTCTCGAGAATGCACATGAGCAAAGTTCCAGTTTGGATTCAACTTCCTAATTTGAATCTTAAATTTTGGAGTTTGAATGCCTTAAGCAAAATTGCCAGCCTCATTGGTACACCAATTATGGTGGACCAAGGTACAAAGGAGAGGAATCGTATAAACTTTGCAAGAATCCTTATCGAAGTGGATCCTCATAAGCTGCCAGATGAGATTTTGTTTGAGGATGACAAGGGTAATTTAGTAAGCCAGAGAGTGGTGTATGAATGGAAGCCAGTTATCTGTGCAACCTGTTCTAACTATGGTCATGATTCAAAGTCCTGCAGAAGACTAGTAAAGAAGCAATGGGTTGTGAAGAAAAATCCTGAATCTGAGGCTGAGGAGGTTCCTAAAGTTGCACCAGAACTAAATAATAGCACTGCTATGGTTCAAGATAATGTTGAAAAGGAGGTGCAGTCAAAGGAGGAAACCTTTGTTGCAGAAACTCAACATGCAGAAGGAGACAAGGGGAGTGAGGCTGGTGATGAAAAGAGTTCAGATAGCATGCCAGATTTGGAGGAGATCCCTTGGACTGTCAAAACAAGGAATAGAGGGAGGAAGGAGATGAAAGGTAAGGATTCTAGTAAAATAGTGGCCTCTAAGGCCAATGGATAGCTTGCTAATATGGAATATAAGAGGGTTTAATAACCCTCAGAAGCAAAGAGAACTTAAGTCTCTTTGCAGAAGATATGGAGTAGGTTTAGTAGCTATAGTAGAGAATAAGCTGAGATCTAATTCTTGTAAGGCAATTCTTGAGAGATTTGCACAGGGCTGGAGTTTTGATGAAAATATTAATGAGCATCCAGTTGGTAGAATTTGTGTATTGTGGAAGCCTGATACTTTCAAAGTTGAGATTCTAAAGAAAACTAGTCAACTGATTCATAGCAGTGTGGTGTTGAATCAAAGCCAGGAAAACTTCTATGCTACTTTATATATGCTGCAAATGAAAAGGAGAAAATTAGAGAGTTGTGGATGGACCTTTGTCAGCTGAAACAAAGTCTGGCTGGGCCTTGGTTACTTTCAGGAGACTTTAACTGCTGTATGGAGGCAAATGAGAAGCTAGGGGGTAATGATTTAGATTGGGAGGCAGTAAATGACTTTAGACATTGTGTTAGTCTCTGTGAACTTCAGGATATGAAGTATAGGGGTTGTTTCTATACTTGGGACAATAAACAGTATGAGGGGGACAGAATCTGGTGTAAACTGGACAGGACCTTGGTTAATGCTGACTGGATCAGCAAATGGCCTCTTTTGGAAACTGAATTCCTCACTAGTAATGTCTCAGATCACAGCCCAGCTCTAATCAGAAGTGATGCTCAGCTGCATAGATCAATAGGGAATTTTAAATTCCTAAATTTGTGTTGCTATTCAAATGTGTTTAAAGAAGAAGTTGAGAAGGTGTGTGTTGGAAACCAACAAGCTGGCTTAGCAATTACTAGAAGGGGGGTGAATAGTAATATGGAAGCAACAGTGACTAATTTTCGGTGCAATTAAAAGATAATTGATCAAAACCTTGTTTTTCTGAAACTGGGCAATTTACTCGAGTGAATTTAAAAACACTCGCGTGTTTTTCAGAAAACCTGAAAAACACTCGCGTGAAAATGAAGAACACTCGAGTGAAATGCTACGAAATACTCGAGTGAATAGAAAAACACTCGAGTGTTTTATGCAGAACAGAAAAGAGCAGTTTCAGAGAAATTTAGCAAAATGATTCAATTTCTTAAAGACTAATCCAGGGCAGATATACATCAAAGTAGAGGGCAATTAAACTAAGTTAAAACAAGTTGAAAACAAGTTAATTGCAACCAATTGCTACTAGAATTATAAAAGCCCCTTTCTAGAGAACTTAGGGTTTGGTTTTACTTGAAAACTAAGAAAGCTATAAAAGAGAGAGACAACACCAATTTTATCCTGGTTCACACTCAATCTAGAGTGCTAATCCAGTCCCCCTAATCAACTTAGGAGTTTCTACTAGTGATCAAATTGTTAGAAATTATAAGGATAAATTGAGATTCCTCACTCAATCCTAACCCTTTTCAAGAGTGTACCAAACTCTTGAAATTTCTACCCCAACTTGATTTGGTGATGAAGAGTCCCTTCTTCTTAAGCTCCTTGGAACCTCCAAGAGCCCACCAAGCTAAGAATCCTCTTAGTCTTTGTGCTTGAGAACCTCTCAAGGCTTGAGAAACTTGGATACCTCACCAAGTACTTGGATACCTCACCAAGATTTTCTAAACAAGCTAATGTGTTTGAGTGTTTGAGAATTTTACAACAAATAATTCTCTTACAAATGAAGCACACTCTCTTAACTCACTAAGACAAATAATAAAGATGAATGCTTGGTTGAGTTTAGAGAGAGAAACGATTTTTAACACTTAAGAGAGAATGAAATCAATGAAGGATTGTAAGCTTGTTCCAAATGAGGTCAACTCTTCAGAATATAAGTAAGGGGACATAAGGGAAGGAAAAACCAAGTTGTTCTCAATTTTTGTCCTCTTCTAACGTTTAAAAAATTTGCTGGCAGACCTAAATCACTCGAGTCTTTTTGAAAACACTCGAGTGTTTTTGGTCAACTCTGATAGTGTTGCCTTTTTACTTTATCCAACGGCTATATTACTGAAAATTCATAAATCACTCGAGTGAATTGAGAATCACTCGAGTGAATTGCTCAATGTTGGAAAAATTAATTTTTTCTAACATTGTTTTCAATTCTCTTCTCAAGTTTAATTGGTTTTAATCTCAACCTTTCATGCATAGTTATTGTTTGACCTTATGTGAGAATAAAAACCTAAACTACCCACTCTCATAAATAAAATAAAATACATCAAAATTAAATGAGAATGAATAAATAACTAAGCACTTGATCTTCTTTAATGTTGGGCTTGCATTCTTCACTTTAAGTCCATAATTTAATTACATTGTCATCATCAAAATTAATCCGCCTTAATCGGAGACTTGATTTTACAATCTCCCCCTTTTTGATGATGACAAAATAATTAAACCTCTAGCACTTGAGAGCTCCCCCTCAATCTAGGAACCTTTTTAACTTGTACAATCCAAAAAATGCCGAGCACAACGTAATACAATAATAAACATAATCAAGTGCTCATTGGTATCAGAGCAAGAGCATATATCATCAGAGTGTAAGCAAGAAAGCGAAAAAAAAATGCTCTTTCTCTTTAATCTCCTTTCTCCCCCTTTTTGTCATGATCAAAAAGATAACATTTTGGAAACAAGGTGGAGAATGAAGGATACCAATAGGAAAACTTTCCCTTTAAGAGTAAATAAGAAGCAAAATATGACTATGAAGCAATAAAGACACTTTAAAGAACATGAAAACTATGAAGAAAACATGATTAATGCATAAATGTCATTAATCCACCATACACAAACCATAAAACATGAGTTTGAAAATAGGTACATCCAACTCCCAAAAAAATTAACAAAAGTCTCAAAATAACTAAATAAAGTCATAAAGCATAAAATCTAGTGAAAAACTAGAAGAAATTTTGAGAAATTGGGGTTTTTGGGGAGTTAGGGTTTTGGAAAGGGAATGATGAATTTGATGCTCAAAAACTTGAATTTGATTTGAAATAGGAGTAGAAATGAGTTTAGAAGATGAAATAGAGTTGAAATATGACTGATAACTGAGTTTAGAAAATCGCAGCAGCATCAGACTATAACTGATGAATTCACTCGAGTGAATTTTAAAACACTCGCGTGTTTTTCAGAAAACCTGAAAAACACTCGTGTGAAAATGAATTCACTCGCGTGTTGGCCGAAAGATAGATTTTCAGAAACTTGGAATTCACTCGAGTGAAATGGGATTCACTCGAGTGTTGGCCCAAAAGACTCGAGTCTTTTATAAAAGACTCGCGTGTTTTGCATCAGACCTGCTCAAAAAATTTTCCAATTAAAACTGATTTAATTTTAAATTAAAATCACTCGAGTGATTTACGAAACACTCGAGTGTTTTTATCAGATATGCAGAAAAACTCAGTTTTGAAACACAAAAGCACAAAATCAAACACATTTAATGAAACCAATAGATAGGAGACATGATCACACACAATTAAAGACACAAATTTATAACATCTTCAAGGTAATTTCAAACAAGTATCACCACACACTAAAGTTAGACACACTTGTGATTTTCAAATGGCACAAATAATTTAGTTTATACTAGACTCATCTAAAATACCAAGTTCACCTCTTATGTGATAGAAGGTATCCCTTGGTAAGGGTTTTGTAAAAATGTCCGCTAATTGATTTGTGGTACTTACAAATTCAATTGTGCAATCACCCTTTTGAACATGATCCCTTAGGAAATGATGTCTAATTTCAATGTGTTTAGTCCTTGAGTGATATACCGGATTCTTAGTTAGATTAATGGCACTCGTGTTATCGCATTTTATGGGAACACTTTCTAATTTTAAACCAAAATCCGATAATTGTTGTTTCATCCACAAGAGTTGAGCACAACAACTACCGGCGGCGATATATTCCGCTTCGGCGGTGGAAAGAGCAACACAAGCTTGCTTTTTAGAAAACCATGACACTAGTGAACTTCCCAATAAATGGCAAGTACCACTAGTGCTTTTGCGATCAAGCTTGCATCCCGCGAAGTTGGAATCCGAATAACCAACTAAACTAAGACTAGCATCACTAGGATACCATAATCCGGTGTTAATTGTTCCTTTAAGATATTTAAAAATATGTTTAACCGCGGATAGGTGTGATTCTTTAGGATTTGCTTGAAAACGGGCACACATGCATACACTAAACATAATATCCGGTCTAGATGCGGTAAGATATAGAAGACTACCTATCATGCCTCTATATTTACTAACATCAACCGGTGTACCTTTGTCATCCTTGTCTAGGTAGCATGATGTGCTCATGGGAGTATATGCTTCTTTGCATTTGTCCATTCCGAATTTTCCAAGGAGCTCCTTGCAATATTTTCCTTGATGCACAAAAATCCCCTCCTTGACTTGCTTGATTTGAAGTCCTAGGAAGAACTTGAGCTCCCCCATCATGGACATTTCAAATTCCTTTTTCATCAAGTTAGAGAACTTTCTACACAAGGACACGTTAGTGGCACCAAAGATAATATCATCTACATATATTTGCACTAACAAAATATCCTCTTTGGTTTTATAGATGAATAGGGTATTATCAACCTTTCCCCTTTGAAAGTCATTTTCTAATAAAAAGGTGCTTAATCGATCATACCAAGCTCTAGGAGCTTGTTTTAATCCATAAAGTGCCTTTTTCAATTTATAAACATGGTTTGGAAATTCATGACTTTCAAAACCGGGTGGTTGCTTAACATACACTTCTTCATTTATGAAACCATTCAAGAAAGCACTCTTGACATCCATTTGATAAAGAGTGAATTTCATTATTGATGCAAAGGCAAGCAAAATTCGGATTGCCTCAAGGCGTGCAACCGGAGCAAAGGTCTCATCATAATCAACACCTTCCTCTTGGTTGTACCCTTGGGCAACAAGTCTCGCTTTGTTTCTTATAATCAAACCGGATTCATCAAGTTTATTTCTATAAATCCATTTTAAACCAATTATGGTATGATCATCGGGTATAAGCACTAATTCCCAAACATCATTTCTAATAAATTGATTTAGTTCTTCTTGCATGGCCATAACCCAATGTTCATCCTTAATTGAATTTGGTTCGATTTGAGAAACAAAGGAAACAAAATGACAAATATTTTGAATTGACCTACGAGTTAACACTCCCTTTGAAAGGTCTCCTATGACATTGTCAATAGGGTGAGCTTTCACCGTTTTCCAAGCCGAATCAAGTTCATCCTTGATTTCTCCTTCATCCTTTGATTTTTCCATCTCTTTGTCAACATTGGAAATCTCAAGTCCATCATCACTACCATCACATAAAACACTATCTTCTTTCGAAGACTCATTAAAAACAATGTGAATTGATTCTTCAATAGTCATAGTTCGTTTATTATAAACTCTAAAAGCTTTACTATGAGAAGAGTAACCCAAAAATATTCCCTCATCCGATTTAGAATCAAATTTTCCAAGTTGATCTTTTCCATTGTTTAAAATGTAAACTTTGCATCCAAAAACATGGAAATGGGATATATTGGGTTTTCTACCTTTGTAAAGCTCATAGGGGGTTTTCTTTATCATGGGCCTACTTAAAATTCTATTCATTACATAACAAGCTGTATTAACGGCATCGGCCCAAAAATATTGAGGTACTTGAGAATCATTTAACATGGTTCTTGCAAGTTCCTCTAGCACCATATTTTTCCTCTCAACAACTCCATTTTGTTGAGGAGTCCTAGGTGCCGAATATTGGTGCTCAATTCCATGCTTATCACAAAATCTATCAAATTTATAGTTTTCAAATTCACCTCCATGGTCGGTTCGGATAATAATCACTTTTTGGTTTACTTGGTTTTGGGAAAGTTTAATATGGTGTTTAAAAGACTTGTAGGCCTCACTCTTAGCACTTAAAAATAATGTCCATGTAAATCTTGAAAAATCATCAACAATCACCAAGGCATAGTAGTTGCCACCAAAGCTTTTTACTTGAGAAGGTCCAAACAAGTCCATATGAAGCATTTCCAATGGTCTTGTTGTGGACACATCATTTTTTGAACCAAAATGATTTTTAGTTTGTTTGCACTTCTTGCAAGGAGTGCAATCACCTTTAATTTGAAAATTGAGCTTTGGTAAACCAACTACTAAGTCTTTGGATTGAAGTTTCTTAAGTTGATTTACATTAATGTGAGCGGTCCTACGATGCCATAACCAAGTATCACTTTCTTTGCTAATTAAACATTTTGAAACTAAAGAAGTGATATTATTCAATTCAAGCATGTAAGTGTTATTAGACCTTTTTCCAACAAATTTGATAGATTCATCTTTGTCACTTTTTATGAGACAATGAGTAGAGGTAAATAATACATGCTTACCAATATCACATAATTGACTAATGCTCAAAAGATTATGTTCTAATCCTTGAACATAAAGTACATTATTAATAACCAAGTTGGAAGAATTACCAATTTTACCTATACCAAGTATTTTGCCTTTGTTGTTGTCCCCATATGTGACATATCCTTTTTCCTTAGGAGTAAGCTCAATGAAGTGTCGCTTATCTCCCGTCATGTTCCTAGAACATCCACTATCAAGTATCCAAAGTTGCTTTCCGGTTCTTAGGCACACCTACAAAACACAATCACTTGCTCATTTTGGGTACCCAAATTATGTTGGGTCCCTTTTTTTTAGTCATGGATGATTCTCCCTTCTTAATCCAAACATAAGTACCATTTTGAATTCCAAAATTTTTGATATGGCACTTATTGTTTGTATGTCCAAATTTTCCACAATAAAAGCAAGTTGGTTTCTTTGTAAAATCAATTTTTGAGAATGAACCAACCACTTTATTTTTCTTTTTCTTGTGGACATATCCTAGACCGGTTTTGTTTGAATTGTGTCTAAGAGAACCAATTAACCGATCTAGGTTTCTTCGAGTTTGATTTTCAAATCATTAACTTCATTTTCAAGCACACAACACTTTTCACAATGAGTGATGGTATATGATTGACTTGCATTTTCACAAACATGACTAGAGTTAGAGAGTTCCAAGGATGCATTTTGGAGTTTCAAATCATTAATAGATTTTTCTAATTCATTGATTTCCTTTTGATACTCCAAAAGCTTCTTTCCTTTTTCTTTGTTAACTTTAGCAAGTCTTTCAAATTGAGTGAGCATTTCATTATATTCATTTAGCAAATCATCATAAGAAATAGTATGAGAAGAGGTGTAAGAATAGTTAGATGATACCTCATCCTCACTCTCATTGTCATTTCTTTCACTACTTGAGGAGGCTTCATTGTCATTCTTGGCCATGAGGCATAGCTTGGCTTCCTCATCATCCGAACTACTTGAGGATGACTTGGAATCCTTTTCCGGTTCATCCCAAACAATGTAAGCTCTTTTCCCCTTGCCATCTTGAGTATTCCTCTCATTCTTTCTCAAGTAGGTGGGACATTCCATTCTTATGTGTCCTACCCCACCGCACTCATGACATTTCACAATTTCACTTGAGCTTTTGTTTCTTGGCTTGCTATCCTTGATTCTTTTGTCTTGAGGTCTCTTGTCCTTAGAGAATGATGAACTACCCTTTTTGCCTTTGAGGAATTTGTTGAACCTCTTGGCAAATAAACTAATGTCTTCCTCATTTAGAGCACGATCGGAGCCTTCACTTGAAGATTCATCTTCATCCTCTTTTGACATTTTGGTTGAGGCTTTTAGAGAGGTGCTCTTCTTTTTCTTGTCCGAATCTTCATTTAAGTGAAGTCTTGATAGTTCCATCTCATGTTCTTGGAGCTTCCCAAACAAGGTGGTCAATTCCATAGATTTTACATCCTTAGTTTCCTTGATGGCGGTCACCTTAGGTTGCATCTCCTATCAAGACATCTCAAGACTTTGTTAGTAGTTTCACCATCTCTAAATTCCTTTCCTAAGCCAATCAATTGGTTAATGATATGTGTGAACCTTGTTTGCATATCATTGATAGACTCATTAGGGAACATATGAAAGAGCTCATATTCATGAGTTAAAGCATTTAATCTTGAGTCTCTAACTTCACTAGTTCCCTCATGAGTAATTTGTAAGGTATCCCACATTTCTTTAGCCGGTTGACATTGTGGAATCCTATGAAATTCATTTTTGGACAAAGCGAAGAAGATGATATTTTTAGCTTTTAAATCATATGAAACTTTCTTTTTATCATCTTCATTCCAACTTGTCCTAGGAATAACAATAGATTCACCATTAACCACTCTTCTAGGAATATATGGACCTTTTTCAATTGCATCCCAAATATCGGTGTCTATTGCTTCTACAAACACTCTCATCCTAACCTTCCAATAAGAATAATCCTCACCATTAAAGAATGGAGGTCGGTTAAGAGACATAGACCCTTCTTGTTGATTGCTAGAGCCCATTTGTTTCCAAAAGGATCTTTTTCGAAAAAGCTTTTACGCTCGATCTTTCGACCGAGCTCTGATACCACTTGTTGGAAACCAACAAGCTGGCTTAGCAATTACTAGAGGGGGGGTGAATAGTAATATGGAAGCAACAGTGACTAATTTTCGGTGCAATTAAAAGATAATTGATCAAAAGCTTGTTTTTATGAAACTGGGCAATTTACTCGAGTGAATTTAAAAACACTCGCGTGTTTTTCAGAAAACCTGAAAAACACTCGCGTGAAAATGAAGAACACTCGAGTGAAATGCTACGAAATACTCGAGTGAATAGAAAAACACTCGAGTGTTTTATGCAGAGTAGAAAAGAGCAGTTTCAGAGAAATTTAGCAAAATGATTCAATTTCTTAAAGACTAATCCAGGGCAGATATAAATCAAAGTAGAGGGCAATTAAACTAAGTTAAAACAAGTTGAAAACAAGTTAATTGCAACCAATTGCTACTAGAATTATAAAAGCCCCTTTCTAGAGAACTTAGGGTTTGGTTTTACTTGAAAACTAAGAAAGCTATAAAAGAGAGAGACAACACCAATTTTATCCTGGTTCACACTCAATCTAGAGTGCTAATCCAGTCCCCCTAATCAACTTAGGAGTTTCTACTAGTGATCAAATTGTTAGAAATTACAAGGATAAATTGAGATTCCTCACTCAATCCTAACCCTTTTCAAGAGTGTACCAAACTCTTGAAATTTCTACCCCAACTTGATTTGGTGATGAAGAGTCCCTTCTTCTTAAGCTCCTTGGAACCTCCAAGAGCCCACCAAGCTAAGAATCCTCTTAGTCTTTGTTCTTGAGAACCTCTCAAGGCTTGAGAAACTTGGATACCTCACCAAGTACTTGGATACCTCACCAAGATTTTCTAAACAAGCTAATGTGTTTGAGTGTTTGAGAATTTTACAACAAATAATTCTCTTACAAATGAAGCACACTCTCTTAACTCACTAAGACAAATAATAAAGATGAATGCTTGGTTGAGTTTAGAGAGAGAAATGATTTTTAACACTTAAGAGAGAATGAAATCAATGAAGGATTGTAAGCTTGTTCCAAATGAGGTCAACTCTTCAGAATATAAGTAAGGGGACAAAAGGGAAGGAAAAACCAAGTTGTTCTCCCTTTTTGTCATCTTCTAACGTTTAAAAAATTTGTTGATAGACCTAAATCACTCGAGTCTTTTTGAAAACACTCGAGTGTTTTTGGTCAACTCTGATAGTGTTGCCTTTTTACTTTATCCAACGGCTATATTACTGAAAATTCATAAATCACTCGAGTGAATTGATAATCACTCGAGTGAATTGCTCAATGTTGGAAAAATTAAGTTTTTCTAACATTGTTTTCAATTCTCTTCTCAAGTTTAATTGGTTTTAATCTCAACCTTTCATGCATAGTTATTGTTTGACCTTATGTGAGAATAAAAACCTAAACTACCCACTCTCATAAATAAAATAAAATACATCAAAATTAAATGAGAATGAATAAATAACTAAGCACTTGATCTTCTTTAATGTTGGGCTTGCATTCTTCACTTTAAGTCCATAATTTAATTACATTGTCATCATCAAAATTAATCCGCCTTAATCGGAGACTTGATTTTACAGTGTGGAGCACTGAAATCAGAGGGCACGCAATGTTTAGAGTGTCTACCAAACTTGCTCTATTGAAAAAGCCTATGAAAAGCATCAATGATGGGGAATTCTCTGGAATTGTTGATAGGGAAAAGCATTCAAGGCAATCGTTAGAGGAGATTCAGAACAGTTTGAGGCTTAGCCCCCAAAATTTGTCTTTGCAGCAAGAGGAGAAAAGAAGGTACATAGAGCATATGAAGAATCTGAATGCAGCTGTGAATTTCTTGAGACAGAAGTCCAAGGAGAGATGGTTAAAGGATGGTGATCAGAACACCTCCTTTTTCCATCAATCCATTAACATGAGGCACTATAAAAATAGAATACTGAGGCTGGAAACTGATATAGGAGAGGTTCTGCAATCACAAGAGGATATTATGGATGCTTTTGTCAGTTTCTATAAGGCACTGTTTCAGAAGAAGGAGATTGATTGGACCCTAGCAGAGGCAATCAAGAATCATGGCAGGGTGCTGACTGTGGAGGACCAAGTATCTATGCTGAGACCTTTTACAAGAGAAGAAATTAGGCAAACTTTCTGGTCAATTGACAAGGACAAAAGTCCTGGACCAGATGGGTTTGGTTCTGGATTCTATCAAGCAGCATGGGAGATTGTGGGAGAGGAGTGCTGTCAAGCTATTGATGAGTTCTTTGAAAAGGGCAAGCTCTTAAAGAACTGGAATGCCACATCTTTAGTACCGATTCCTAAGAATGAGAATCCAACCAAGCTTGGGGACTTCAGACCCTTTGCTTGTTGCAATGTACTGTATAAATGTATATCAAAATTGTTATGCCTTAGACTGAAAGCAGTGCTGCCTAAATTGATAAATCAAAACCAAACAACTTTTGTTGAGGGTAGGAGCATTGTTCACAATGTCCTCCTAACTCAGGACTTGATGAGATTGTATGGGAGGAAGAATGCCTCAGCTAGGTGCTTGTTAAAAATAGACCTCATGAAGGCCTATGATACACTTGATTGGGGGTTCATAGAGAATGTGCTCACAGAATTAAAGCTGCCTCTGAAATTTATAGGCTGGATCATGTTGTGTTTCAGAAGTGCCTCCTATAAAATTATGGTTAATGGTTTTAGCTCTGAGTTCTTCACAGGTAGCAGTGGTATAAGGTAGGGAGATCCCCTCTCCCCCCTTATTTTTGTCTTGGCCATGGAAGCTTTAACAAGAAGACTGATTGTAGCTAGTGAGGCCAGGGATTTCAGGTTCCATCCATTATGCAAGGACCTGAAGATGGTAAGCCTTATGTTTGCAGATGACCTTATGGTCTTTTGCAGAGGTCAACCTAAAAGTGTGAAGGTACTTATGGAGGCTTTGAAGGAGTTTGCTTTGAATTCTGGTTTAGAGCCAAGCATGCACAAATCACAGGTATACATGGCAGGGGTTACAGATCAAGTCAAGGCAGAGATTGTGCATATTATTGGATTTTCAGAGGGCCACTTTCCTTTCAGGTACCTTGGGATTCCTTTATCAGCAAGGAAGTGGTCCATTGCTACATGCCACTCACTTGTTGATAAAGTGACCAAGAGGATCTCACAGTGGCAAACCAGGAATCTATCTTACCAAGCAAAGGCCATCCTAATCAATTCAGTTCTGATGTCTTTGCACACTTACTGGGCTTCAGTATTCTTTCCAAAAGCTGTGCTTAGAGAGGTGGACAAGGTGTGTAGGCAGTTCCTTTGGAACTCAGAGAAGGCAGCACCAATTAGTTGGGCTCAGATTTGTTTAGACAAGAGATATGGAGGTTTGAGCTTCAAGAACTCTATAGTTTGGAACCAGGAAGCCTTGGGGAAGCAGATATGGCAGATCTCATCCAAGGCAGATACTCTATGGGTCAAATGGATCCATTCAGTGTACATAAAGGATGTTGATTTCTAGTCTATTGGCATCACTACAGATTTGAGCTGGCATTTCAAGCAACTTTTGAAGATCAGAAACAAATTACAGTCTGGCTTCCAAGGACAAAGATGGAGGCATAGCCAAGGAGGAGATTATACTGTGATGTCAGGGTATAGATTTTTGCTTGGGCCTCAAGAAACCTTTAAGTTGTACAGGCAGGTGTGGAACTCAGTCTCTATTCCAAAGCACAGTTTTATCTTTTGGCTCGCAGCCAAGGATAGACTGAAGACAAGGGAGAGAATGAGTAGATTTATGGAGTTAGAATCAGTTTTGTGTCCCATGTGTATGCAGCACAATGAAACTAAAGATCACTTGATATTTGAGTGTGATTGGAGTAGGGAACTTCTCACTTTAGTTGCAGACTGGATGTGTATGGATCCAGTGAGTTACAGGTTCAAGAACTTGGGAAAATGGTTGAGGTTTGGAAACTCTAACAAGCTCACAAGGAGATTGCATTGTGCAGCTGTGGCAGCATGTATTTATTTTATTTGGCATGAGAGAAATTCAAGGATCTTCAGGCAGCAAAGCAGCACACCTTGGCAAATCTTTAGGATTGCTACTAGAGAATTAGCTTATAGATTTGTTTTGATGTATCCTAATTTTAGAACTTGGAAGAATAGGACTCTAGTTGACAGGATTATGCTTTTATATGAGTAGTTTTTATTTTTTCATTGTATCCTGGGTGCTCATGGCTTAGAACCCTTCCTAGAAGGTGGCTAAGACCATAAGTTACCTTTTGAATTGTTTCACATTTTGCTTGGTTTGGTAATAAAAATTTTTATTTACCAAAAAAATTTTTACTCATCTGTTATTCCATTTTACTTCTCTCCGTTCTATATATCTTATTGCAATTCCTAGCTTCCCTTTTTATTTAGTTTGTGGTCCTTTCGTTGTTTTGTTATCCCTACGTCATTCAATATACATTTTTCCTACAAGTTCTCAAAATTCATGTAGGGTTAACCAATAATAAATCCTACCGCTACAGGATAAGCATGAGCTCTCTAGTACATGATAAGGGTGAATAACTCATCCTTCTTATCCTCTAAGAGCCACGTCAGCCCTACTGGGCCGAACAGGCCCATAAGGCACCACAACACAACTTCCCCTATAAGTATCGCCATGCTATAGGGGCTAAGGTATGTTCTCTCATCCCTACTCTCAAGAACTACGTGTGGCTTGATCCCCTTATCACTGGGGGTACGTAGGACCGGGGTCACCCTCGTCAACTGCAACAACCCTAAACACACATCGTGGTGGATCTACTTCTCAGATCCACTACATCGGTGCCGTCTGTGGGAACGATAAACTTCGATCCCCATCCACGTTTTTATAAAAAAAAATAAAAAAAAAAGAAAAGGAAAGGCAACGTGTTGCTGTTCACGGTGTCGTCCCGTCACGGTGTTGGTCACGATATCGTTCATGGTGTTGTCCCGGTGTTTCTCACGGTGCCGTTCACCATGGAAGAACCACGACATTGTGGCGGGGTGTGACGGTTCTGTTCTCACCTCCTCGTGGTGCGGTGGTGCTGTTCCCACCCTCGTGGTGCTGCACCTCAGTGGCGCTGTTCACGCGGCTCCCGATCGTGGCGTCGGTGACGAGCGATTTGCGCCAGAACGCGATCTCACGATCCAGCACCGCGCCTACATCAGGTGCTCTGTGATCGAACCGCAGGCCTCGGTGTCGTTCCTCCAGCCTTCATGAAGTAACAACTGGAGTGGCGTTGAACTGATCTTCTCGCATTTGACGCCTTGGTGCTGGTGCCTCGGTGCTGTTCCTGCCCTTCTCGTGGTGCTGCACCTAGGCTGAAGTAGTAGTGCGACGGCCCCAACGCCGTTGCTGTTGAAAGAAGAAGCAGTGATGGTCACCAGCGACCACCGGCGCTAGCTCTCGTGTTTGCACCTACTACCACCGCCGTTGCAAATGGCAACGTTTGCTGTCCCCGTCGTGTCCGCCGTCGCAGGTGTCGGCAGCATCGTCCCCGCTTTACCGCAGCCGCCGCTATGCATAGCAGCACCCATCTTGGCACACAGCAGCAGCTGCTGCTCAAGTAGAAAGGACCCTTAGGGTTCCCAAACCCTATTGGGCCAATGGCCCAATCAAAATTCAAAAAACAAAAAAAAAAAAGAGAAAAGGGCCTCAACAGGCCCTAAAAAAAAATAAAAAAAAGAGAACAGGCCCTAAAAAAAATGTGGACAACTCGGACCTCAAGCAGGAAGTACACGCATGATGGCCCGAACAGCTGAGCGACCCATTTCAAGATTCTCATTAATGGGCAAATGGTTTTCCGAGCATCGCGAATACAATCATGTTACTCTATTGGGAACATAATGGCGAGGACCCCTGCGTGGAATTTCCTTCTTTGAGCTTGTCTCCGAGTATAGAGAACCCCGTGCTCGTTTTCACACTCTGGATACATGTGCCAACTGTGCGCGGACCTTCGACAGCGTCCCCCTTTTTATATCTCATACATCCGGAATGTCAAGAACCTCACACTACTCCTCTCTCCTCGGATTTATACGACGACTGCGTAAACGTTCCCTACTAGTCTTTCATTCAACTGCTTAACGAAACCCGCTTGGAAAGGATTGATAGAGGACTTCAATCTACTTATTATGGGCCAACCGCTCGGCGAAACTCTTTTCAAAAAAATTACCAGAGGACTTTAGCCCAACAGTCTTCGATCTGACATTCCTCATCTCGACGCATCAGGGAAGGAATCCTCGTTCCTATATTACTTTCCTATTTACTTGGCATTTTACGTGATTACTTTGCACACATGCTGATATTAATTTACCTGATGCAATACTTTTGACATGTGCTTCTAATGCTTGATTCCTTATAATTTCATCACATGTCAAAAATTATTTGATATTCCCTAATTATGATTTTTTGTATGCATGCTGGTACGTGGCATATTGTTAGCCAAATTTCTTTGCTGCTGAATGTTTTTAAATATCTGTCTTTCCTGTCATGATAGGATAATAACATTTGATATACATTGCCTTTCGAATGGCATTAGGCAGTTTCCGACAATTGTGCATTGTCGATTTTCATGGATAAGCTTTCATCATTTGATTTGTTGTCATTAAATGCTTTGACTTATTTATAAATGTCATTCATTACAATTATTGCGCGTGATACATCATGCATCTCTTCGTAGACAATCATCTATGATTTACGAGGTTATTAACCCCAATAATTGTCATTATTATGTTTATTACGTGTGATATTATTAAAATCATACTACCTCTATACCGATATTATACATCGTGTCTTTGCCAAATAATTGTTATTATCGTTATATAATTATTATAAATTGTTAAATAACGACGATTACCAATTATTAATTTTGTTTACACATGCGATGTACGATTATGATGGCTCATTTCTCTAAAAGGCCTATTTCGAGCTTCCGACCGCCAAAGATATCCTCAAATTAATCGGTGCTAGACTACTCAGTCACGATGGGCATCTAATATTACAGCGCCTTTAACAGGGTTCGGCAAAATCTCATGATGACATGGCTGTCTCCTCTATTACACGTGCTTACTGTGACCATTTCAATTTATCATGACCTCAACGTCACTACTCGGATTCCCTCTTCAAATAACACGACCAAAGCCTACAACATCCTCGTACCCTTTGCCACGACACCCTTGCCTCTCACGGTCACTTAGAGCCAAAGACGATTGTTGTCAAGATCCCTCCTCGGGATCTCGGCCTTGCTCACACAAGTGCTACACAATGACTTATCCATAACGACATACAGGGTTTTTGGTAGGAAGAGGATGAAGAGTACTAGGCAACCGCCCATTCCAACAATAAAAGAGGAAACGCCTCACTGCCAAGAGGGTGTCGGGCATATCAACATTCAGAAATGGTCTAAACACGAGGACTGACAGGGAAGGATCTTTCTCATTACCCCATTAATATTATTTCAATTTTATGGTTTAACTGTCATATTCATTACTATTGAATCACTTACCACATGACATGTGTTATCTTAGATAATAATCGTAATTAACAGTGAATTAATTCATACTTTGCTAATTAATGTCATTACATATCATCTATTACTTGATATTCTAATCGTTATTTTTATACATCATAAAAAGGTACAAACAGAACGATCGGATCTGCCGAGCATGATGACCTATGATTAATTCGAGTCCGAGTATGACGACCCAACTTAATTCAAGCCTTCACACCGGTTGCCGATCAATTTTTCCTTGGTTTGCGCACCATCGCGACCTTACCTATTTGGTAGAACGATCCGCAGTGCCAACACCCAGTGATCTAAGTCGGATCCCAGCATCTCCGAGGAACCACACTGCTAATTCCACACCCACAACTCGCAAATATTCAGCCTTCGCTCAGCGTTCGCCTACACAGATCTGAATCCGACAGTCTCTCAAAGAGGCTTGGATGAACACGATCTAATTGGCGGAAAACGACTATCACACCTTAAAGGACTTCTTAACTCGGCACAAGCCTCTTCAGGCTTTAGAAATAAAGGGGGTTGGTTATGCAATGGAGTAAAGGTTTGCTTCAAATTTATTATTATGATCGATCAGCTTGCCTTCGCCCTAATTACTCGGATTCAAGAGGGGTTCAACAATTGAAGTTGACTAAACAGTTACGACAAGGGAAACGGTCGTCCTTGGCTTCTCTACCTGTTCTTGCTTCCTCGGCTTCATTCTTTCCCTTCTCGACATCCTCGCCCGCTTCATCAGCTCGATAAACTTTCGATGACTTCCACTCGAGTGACCTTATTCGGCCATGAAGCTTACTGCTCGGCGGGTAGAATGGACTCCGACTCTTTAAAATAATCCGAGAAGAATTGTAAAGCCCTGAGCAGCAGATGCTCCGGTTATATTTGGGTGCCTTCGCACCACATCTTTAGAACCTCTCACCGAGCTTTCGGACCTATACCGAGTCCGAGGCCCACTTTGATCCCGAACATTTCACAGACCTTATGAACTCGACACAAGCCTTTTCAGGCTTTACCGAGTAGGGGACTAGTATGTGATGAGGCGTATACATCGTGACATTGGCCGACCTTGAATACTGGTATTATGTGATGCATAAGTTACTCGTGATCAAATGTCGTGCCAAAGAGGACCACCACGTCCCATGAGGCACCAAATTGATCATTTACCGTCCTCATTAACGACATATGTTAAACTCACTCACTTCGGATCATGTTCTTACGCACTTGCCCACGATCTCGGTTAGCCGGCCAGATCGGCGAGGCTACAAGTGAAAACGAGGATTGCGACCCGATAGCTTGGCTTAGCCTCTCGGCTCAAAGCCTCTCGGCTCATATCTGGCCCAATACATCGCGGATCGAGGAATACACCTCGGCTAAGGTTGTCATTCCGACAAGCAATCCCTCGTAAACGTTACGGTCCAATTGGTGATAATCTTGGCACACTTCGAACTTCAAATAACAGTTTGAGTCGTGCCAGCATACATTGGCACAAGCCTTTCGGCTTTCACCATGGCAAGCGCATAAAAGGATGTCTCCTTAAAAATGACGTGACTTTTAAAACAATAGTCCAATTCGACTTTGACTACACTCATAACTTCATCACCCTCATCTCGGAGCACCCCTAAATCCATTCTGGAACTCCCCCCGCGGGAACTCGGTTCGAGATGTTCCTCACCGAGCTTGCACTCGGTTCGAGATGACCCTCACCGAGCTTGTACTCGGTTCGAGATGTTCCTCACCGAGCTTGCACTCGGTTCGAGATGAGCCTCACCGAGCTTGCACACGGTTCGAGATGAGCCTCACCGAGCTTGTGCTCGGTTCGAGATGAGCCTCACCGAGCTTGCCTCACCGAGCTTGTGGCGGATCCCCCCGCGGGAACTCGGTTCGAGATCGGGGTACTCGTTCAGTTTCATCATCCGAGCACAAAAGAGCACTATCAACCATCCGCAACACTCTTCCGAGCGGAAGACCACGCCTGCAAACAATGTTTTATGTTACCACCAACTCTCAGAAGCTACGCACAGGCTCTTCTTGAGCCTATACGAGCTTGGGGGGCTTGTAGGGTTAACCAATAATAAATCCTACCGCTACAGGATAAGCATGAGCTCTCTAGTACATGATAAGGGTGAATAACTCATCCTTCTTATCCTCTAAGAGCCACGTCAGCCCTACTGGGCCGAACAGGCCCATAAGGCACCACAACACAACTTCCCCTATAAGTATCGCCATGCTATAGGGGCTAAGGTATGTCCTCTCATCCCTACTCTCAAGAACTACGTGTGGCTTGATCCCCTTATCACTGGGGGTACGTAGGACCGGGGTCACCCTCGTCAGCTGCAACAACCCCAAACACACATCGTGGTGGATCTACTTCTCAGATCCACTACAATTCATACACTCGCCTTCCTAGGTTTATGCTCCTACTTCCTAAATTTGTTAGCTAACACTCATCGATTGCTAAATCGAACATATATCGTATTTATCATTTCAAACATACATAACAACTATCATATATAATAACTCACCAATATCAACCAAGGTTTCACATTCTTCAATTAAGTACTCATGACAACATTTAACAATTAACATACACATTTAACACACAAACATCACAATTCAACCCTTCAATTTACCAAGTTCCTACTCTTACTTTTTAATTGTTCTATTCCTCAATTACCACTTATATGATACACATTTATCTCTTTAAATCAACCAGGCATACAAAACAATAATCACTTATAATCCTTCACAATTAACAGTCAGAGTTCATGTTCTTCAAATAAACATACATGATAACATATAGTGCTTAGCGCTTAGCATGCATATTTCAATAAAGTCAGGGACTAACTTGACCGATGCTTACAAAGTCAGGGACTAATCTGACATATTACTCAATTATATACTAATCAGAAAATACTCTCTAAAGCAAGGTAAAGAACCCCTTACCTCAGGGTTCTATTAGAACCTGGTTTACGACTCGGTGAGGCGATCCCGTTGCGGCTTACGTTGAACTAGTCCAAATCCACCAGCGGCGATTACGGCTTACACGACCAGGGTCGGTCTGACTCCTCGACTATGTTGGTGATGGCGGTTTGGATCGAACCCGCAACCGTGGCCGATGACGATAACGACGTCGGTTCGGTTCGAACCCCCCTTGGGTGAAGACACCGCAAGAACCAAAGGCGGTGTTGGTAGCTTCGGTTCGCACGGACCACGGAAGGAGAGCGGTTGAACAACAGGGGATAGCGGCGGCATCGTGAGTCGTGGTTGTTGGTGGCGAAGAGAGAGGGGGACGGCTCGTGATTCTTCACGCCTTGAGAGAGAAAAAGAAGTCACGAGTTTCGGTTTACTTCAAGCAGTGGCGGCACGACTGAGGGAGCAGTGAAGACTGCGAGGGGCGGCGGCACGGGTTCGGCAGCAGCAGCGATCTTCTCCACGGTCCCAAGTTGTTCGTGCGACAATATAGAGAGGAGAGAGAGATCGCGACAGAGGAGAGCATAGAGAGAGAAAGAGCGGGACCGGGAGAGAGTGAGGGACGCACGATGATGGCTCGCATGTTGGGTGGCGCTGGCGAGGTTGAACGCGGTGGTGAGGTGTTTGGTGGCGGCTTGCTTGTGGAAGGAGAAGAAGATGTGAGAGAGAGGGAGCGTCTAGGGCTGGCTGGAGAAGAAGAAGTAGGGGGGGTTCGAACCCCTTCCTCTTTTATTTTTTTTAATTATTATTATTATTACTTTTATTATTATTATTATTATTATTATTATTAATATTACTTATGTTAGTATGGTTTTAAAACACTAATACCATTTTTCTCTATTTGTTTATTTTAAACCTCAAGAAATACTAATAATAAAATGTAAGCATCAAATAATTACCTGTATAAAATCATAAAGTTAAAAGTCTTGAAGTTCTTAATGTAACATCCCGAATTTAATTCTAATAATAATTAGAATAATAGTAAGATTTGGAAGTAAGGACTATCCTAAAAGGGATTTAAAATGATGGAATAGGAGTTCTTTGAGTGCCATAAAGGAGTCAAGGAGCATTGGCATCGAAAAGCAAATTTAAAGAAGACCAAACGAGGGTTAAAAGCAGTGTTTTCGGTGTTTTAAATTTGCTAACTTGGGAAATTAAAAATAAAAGATTTAAGACTCAAAACATAATTCCCACCGTTGGATATGAAGGTATGATTTTTAGAAAGTTGCTCGTCAAATTTGAGAAAGATCCGACGGTGAACGAAGAAGTTATGGCTATTTGTAGTTGGGAGAAAATAGCTGAAAAATAGAAAAATGAAGTAGCAGTATCTGATCATTATACTCGAGTATTTTCTGAAATACTCGAGTATTTTGTGTCCCAACACTCGAGTATTTATAGAAAAACTCGAGTATTGATGCCTGATGTCACCACTGAAGCTATTTCGCTTATATTTCGCTTAAGCGAAAATGTTCCAGTAGCAACATAGATGGAGTTCGCTTAAGCGAACAGATTTCGCTTAAGCGAAATTACTTCGATCTGCAACATTAAATTCGAGTTTTGGGGCTGAAACCCACCCCCAAACCCCCATTTTTCTTCCCCCGTTTCACCTCCTCCATAGCTCCTCCGTCCAGCACCTCAGTCGTCGCCCCAGGGCCGCCTCTCCGACCCACCACCGCCACCAAAGCTCTCTCTTCCTCTCTCCTTCTCTCTCCTCCTCTCCATAGATCTCTCTCTCTCTCTCTCCTTCCCTTACAATCTCCCTCCTCACACTCCCTCTCTCCACCACCACCAACTGGTCACCGCCGCCCAGAGCCACCGCCACCACCTCCACGATCACCACCCTCACGAACCCCATCCCTCTCTCTCTCTTTTACCCTTATTCCCTTTCCCTCTCCTCTCTCTCCTTTCGATCAGAGCCGCCACCGTGGCCGCCGATCGAAACACCACGGGCCACAACCCCCATAGCTCTCCCTCATTCATTGCTCTCACACCCACAAGCCTTCTCTCTCTCCACGGACGTCACAGGCGCCGTTATCGACCCGTGATCGTGCCGAGCTCGTGTCGGGAACCTCGAAGCTCACACCTCTTGCCTCGGTCCAGTCACGATCGTTCCCGCCAACGAGGAGCAACATCGACGCTATCATCGTCGCCGAGCTAAAATCCAGGTTCTATTTAACAAACCCGAGGTAAGAGGGTTCGCGTTACCTTTACTTGAGAAGTAAATTCTAGGATGCTATAGTGGTAGCTGAGAATAGGGTAATTAAAAAGTATGTTAATGAACCTTAGGGTAGTCCCACTGACATAAATGAATAATTAGAATTGTTAATTGAAACCACACTTTAGGGGATAAAAGGAATGAGCGTAGAATAAGGCCCGGAACAAATGAGCGTAATTAGAATATTTAAATAGTTAGAATAAAACAAAAACGTGAGCAATCATAAAAATAAAACCATAGGGGAAGTAAAAGGACAAAAAGGGTAAACGAAATAGGCGAAAGAGAGAGTAGAATTAATGAATTAAAATATAGTAAGTATAATAGTACCCGAAGAGTAAAGTGAGGCAAAGGAGGGATTAGTATAGGGAATAATAAATACGTGC
This sequence comes from Crotalaria pallida, assembly GCA_037953625.1. Classification (NCBI taxonomy): domain Eukaryota; kingdom Viridiplantae; phylum Streptophyta; class Magnoliopsida; order Fabales; family Fabaceae; genus Crotalaria; species Crotalaria pallida. The sequence goes on along the minus strand of CM075651.1, from coordinate 33,300,913 downwards.
AGGACCGATTAGAGCAATAGGCGCAAAATAATGAATTAGATTTAAAAGAAAAATAGGAAAACGATAAGCGGATTAATAAAAAGATAATAAAACGAAGAGAGAGTACATTATGAGGGAAATTAGGTAGAATAATGTAATAAAAATTGAGAAGCTAGATTAAGTTAATAGAGCAATTAAATATAAATATGGTTAATGAAATAGGAACAATGAGTTAGGCAATTGACCGAGATAAGGAAATTAAGAAATAACTAAGAATAAGTAACGAGAACTAGAATATACTATACTTGACCGTATTAACTAGAGTTGGATAAAATCGAGGGGAAACTAACAAAAGAAAAAGAGTAAAGTAGAAGATGTAGAAAAATGTGATAAGTCATAAACGAAAATAAAAATCAAAAGATTGAGACAAGTATAAAAGAAATACTTAAATTATAAGAAGAGAAAAGAGAAATAATTAAGAAAGAATAAAAGAGAACGACTGATGGTCTGTTGGACTCAGTCATAAAGAAAAGAAGAACGGCTGATGGTCTGTTGGACTCAGTCATAATAAAAGATGAACGGCTGATGGTCTGTTGGACTCAGTCATAAGAAAAGGAGAACGACTGATGGTCTTTTGGACTCAGTCATATAGAAAGAAAACGGCTGATGGTCTTTTGGACTCAGTCACCTAAAGGAAAAAGGCTGATGGTCTTTTGGACTCAGTCATAAAGAAAAGATGAACGGCTGATGGTCTGTTGGACTCAGTCATAATAAAAGGAAAACGACTGATGGTCTTTTGGAATCAGTCATAAAGAAAAGATAAAGGGCTGATGGTCTGTTGGACTCAGTCATAAGGAAAAAGGAAAAGATAAAGAAAAGGAAAAAGAAAAAGAAAAGAAAGAGAAGAAGAAAAAGAAAAGAAAAGAGAATGTAAGGAACTAGAGGAAATTAATTAAATGAATAACGTATATTAATAATTATATAGGCTTAGTTATTTGCTATGTCTTCTTTTAGGATTTATCCTTTTAAGTTCTGTGTAATGCTACCCTTCTTGATATAATTTTACAGGTACGGAAGCGGAGCTTACACTGTTGCAGGCCGAACTGGAAACTCTCCACCACGTGGAGTGAAATTGTGATACCCCGAGTGGATTTTATTATATTAAAAACTGTTATTTTTGTAATTTAATATGCGTAGTAATTGTATGCCCCGAATTTGTATTAATCGGGCATTAGGATATGAACTGGTTTTTAAACTGTTGTGTTTTATGTTTTTAAATAATTCTGGACTGACAGGTTTATAAGAAGAAATTTTTGGGAAGTCCGAAAAATAGAGGAAACTCTGCCGGATTTTCCTAAGAATTTTCATAAGAAATCTAATTCTAAAAATGAATTTTTAAACTCTGATTTTATTAAAATTTAAAATTAATTAATTAAAGTGAGGATGTTACATTTATGGTATCAGAGCAGTTTCCCTCGGCCTTGGAGTGTGGAATCACAACTCCTATGGTTTACTCACCAAGCGAGTGACCAAATGTTAGTCTCAAGTCTTAGAATAGATAAATAGGTACACTTAATTTAATAGTTTTTCGTTAATTGTGGAATAACGTGTTCTTTTTCCAGAACTCAGTCACCATGCCTCGGAGACGTACTCGTGATGATAGGATGGCCACGATACTTGAGAATCTGGTCCAAATGAACCAGAATCAGGCCGAAACAGTAGCAACAGCCGCAACAACAGCAGCAGTCGCACTACAGCAACCACCAAACCCAATCGACATTGATTGGCTAGCTAGGTTCAGGCAGAACGATCCGCCCAAGTTTAAAGGTGGCTACAATCCTGACGCAGCACAGAGATGGCTCCAAGAATTGGAGAAGATTTTCCGCACAATGTCACCGCCCGCAGAATAGATAGTCCCTTTGGCGGCGTACATGCTCACTGGAGAAGCTGAATATTGGTGGGAGCGTGTACGAAGGGAAATGGAGGCCGCTAACCAGGAAATCACCTGGGATGTGTTCAAAATCAGGTTCTTAGGGAAGTATTTCCCGGAAGATGTCCGCCGAGAAAAAGAGCTGGCATTCTTGACCCTGAAACAAGGGAACATGAGTGTTGGAGAATATGCTGCACATTTTGAGGATCTAATCCGATATGCCGGAAGCTACAGGGATGCTGATGAAAGGACTAAGTGCATTAAGTTTGAGGACGGGCTTCGCACTGAGATTAAAATCGCCTTTGAATATCAGAATGTTGCGAACTTGTCCGACCTGGTAAACATGGCTAGAACTTATGAAAAAGGATTGAAACGGGAGATGCTGGAGAAGCGAAGCAGGAATAGGCAGGGTGCTGGAAGTTCTACCAGGAGAGAAGGACCGACGCAGGAATCAGGCCCATATGCCGATATTAATGCTATGGCAATGGTTCCCAGGGATGCGGACCATGATGTGGCTATCCCAATTGTTAGGCCCTTATGTTCACACTGTGGGAAATCTCACAAACGGTTGTGTTGGCCTATGAACCAACTCAGGAAGGAGGGTCTCTGTTATCACTGCGGACAGTCGGGACACCGTGCTGCAGACTGTCCTGGGAGCACGCGGAACGACGAATGAACTCACCCGAGGTACTTTTAGTGTTAACTATATACCAAATATTTATTTAAAAATATTTATTTAAAATGTTTTGCATAAAGCATACATATTCGATTTAACTTAAAAAGAAATCAATAAATGATAATACATTAGCTAAAGTTCCGCCGAACACAGTGATGGTATTGCCACTGGTAGAATGTAAGGTTAGAACTGATCACTCTGATTCTTACATCTGCTAGGGGACGATAACATCAACAAACTTGACGGTGATGTTGCTATTGATAGATGTGAGATTGGGACTGATCACCTCGATCTTCGCAACTATTAGTGGTCGATATCATTGACACTTTTCAACAAAAATCAGGACAGACAGATAGGAGCCTTAAACCAGTGCACCCACTTACTAGTAGTGTAGCCGCGAATAGAACTCGCGAGAGAACCGAGCCGAGCGAACCTGTAGTAACTGTCTTTAGACTTCATGGAAAGCCAAACTAAAAGCCCAAAACTCATCAAGCATTTTATTAAGAATCCGAAGTGGTTATTCGCGAGAAAGGCGAAACTGGATGAATTAGTAGGGTATCCACACCGAGACCGACCCAAGTAAACTAGTGAATCGTGCTCACCATTAGGAATTAGAATTCACTTAAGAACCTAGCCAAGTTCCCAAACGATTCCCTCAAAGGAAGCAAGTTTTAGCCGTTGCACCAAATACCTTTATCAAGACCAAATCAAATTAACGGTAGTTCCATAGAAAATGCATCTTTCGATGACTCTCTGTTGAAAATGCACACTTGAGGATAATCTCCATTGTCTTCTTGCTTGACATGTATCCAGTACATCCTGGGTCATCGTGCGAAGACTATGAAACCTATCCTTGAGTGCTTCGTGTTTCTTCTTTTCATCTTCACTCACTTCAAGTTTCAAGCGTCTCAGATGTATACATGAGAATTCATCAAGATGTAGGAACCCGACATAGTTCTATGCCTACCGATGGATAACCACCCACTTGTCCCTTCTAACCTTGGATACCGATCGAGAACCTATGTACTCGATTCTAAATAACGAATGAGCATACCCCAAGCATTGATATAACCAAGTATGTTGATGCTAAGTGGGGGAGGATTTCAATCCAAGGAATGGAAGATGAGACTTTAACAACAAGAAAATTGTGGATCCTATCCGAGTAACAAGGTGGAATGCAGAACGGTAACGAAGCGTAAGGAAGATTGTATCGATGCCGGACTCAATGTCCGATGATCAAACCATAACCCGTAGGGCTAATGAATACCTCACCCCAAACGTTCCGCATTAACTGTCGAAGAGGTTCGCGAAGAATGGAACGAGAATTAAACTAAGAATCAATCAATACCTTCTCGGACCATCAGACAATTGGGAAATAAATTTAGAACCTGACCTCGAACCTTAAGTGAAATCGACCCGTAGGAACCCCTATACCAAATTGAAATCGTTAAACGAATGGAAGGGAAGTACCACCGGAGTAGAATACAGATATAGCTAAGGTGGATTCGAAGGGCGACCTCACTAAACTCACTTGAAGGAGTAAGAAACGAACAGAGAAAGAGTGGAGTCTCACTTAAGAGGTTGTGTCGGAGCACCGCAAATAATTGTCTCAGTCTCTTAAGACTTTGTGTATTACGCGGATTCCTGAGTGACTGAGATAAACCATACATGGGGCGAGTAATTATACCGCAGAACCCTTAATTTAGAAATTTCTCAAAGGGAAGATTGGAACTGAAGAAATTAAAATGACATGTTCGGAAACTATGTCAAGGGATACTCCTTCCAGATAAGGAACTGAACGGAATTTCGGGGACGAAATTCTAAATAAGTGGGGGAGAAATGTAACATCCCGAATTTAATTCTAATAATAATTAGAATAATAGTAAGATTTGGAAGTAAGGACTATCCTAAAAGGGATTTAAAATGATGGAATAGGAGTTCTTTGAGTGCCATAAAGGAGTCAAGGAGCATTGGCATCGAAAAGCAAATTTAAAGAAGACCAAACGAGGGTTAAAAGCAGTGTTTTCGGTGTTTTAAATTCGCTAACTTGGGAAATTAAAAATAAAAGATTTAAGACTCAAACCACAATTCCCACCGTTGGATATGAAGGTATGATTTTTAGGAAGTTGCTCGTCAAATTTGAGCAAGATCCGACGGTGAACGAAGAAGTTATGGCTATTTGAAGTTGGGAGAAAATAGCTGAAAAATAGAAAAATGAAGTAGCAGTATCTGATCATTATACTCGAGTATTTTGGGTCCAAATACTCGAGTATTGACAGAAAACCTCGAGTATTTCTGCCTGATGTCACCACTGAAGCTATTTCGCTTAAGCGAAAATATTTCGCTTAAGCGAAAATGTTCCAGTAGCAACACAGATGGAGTTCGCTTAAGCGAACAGATTTCGCTTAAGCGAAATTACTTCGATCTGCAACATTAAATTCGAGTTTTGGGGATGAAACCCACCCCCAAACCCCCATTTTTCTTCCCCCGTTTCACCTCCTCCATAGCTCCTCTGTCCAGCACCTCAGCCGCCACCCCAGGGCCGCCTCTCCGACCCACCACCGCCACCACCAAAGCTCTCTCTTCCTCTCTCCTTCTCTCTCCTCCTCTCCATAGATCTCTCTCTCTCTCTCTCTCTCTCCTTCCCTCACAATCTCCCTCCTCACACTCCCTCTCTCCACCACCACCAACTGGTCGCCGCCGCCCAGAGCCACCGCCACCACCTCCACGATCACCACCCTCACGAACCCCATCCCTCTCTCTCTCCCTTTGACCCTTATTCCCTTTCCCTCTCCTCTCTCTTCGGTCTCTCTCTTCTCTCTCTCCTTCCGATCGGAGCCGCCACCGTGGCCGCCGATCGAACCACCACGGGCCACAACCCCCATAGCTCTCCCTCATTCATTGCTCTCACACCCACAAGCCTTCTCTCTCTCTCCACGGACGTCACCGGCGCCGTTATCGACCCGTGATCGTGCCGGGCTCGTGTCGGGAACCTCGAAGCTCACAGCTCTTGCCTCGGTCCAGTCACGATCGTTCCCGCCAACGAGGAGCAACATCGACGCCGTCATCGTCGCCGAGCTAAAATCCAGGTTCTATTTAACAAACCCAAGGTAAGAGGGTTGGCGTTATCTTTACTTGAGAAGTAAATTCTAGGATGCTATAGTGGTAGCTGAGAATAGGGTAATTAAAAAGTATGTTAATGAACCTTAGGGTAGTCCCGCTGACATAAATGATTAATTAGAATTGTTAATTGAAACCACACTTTAGGGAATAAAAGGAATGAGCGTAGAATAAGGCCCGGAACGAATGAGCGTAATTAGAATATTAAAATAGTTAGAATAAAACAAAAACGTGAGCAATCATAAAAATAAAACCATAGGGGAAGTAAAAGGACAAAAAGGGTAAACGAAATAGGCGAAAGAGAGAGTAGAATTAATGAATTAAAATATAGTAAGTATAATAGTACCCGAAGAGTAAAGTGAGGCAAAGGAGGGATTAGTATAGGGAATAATAAATACGTGCAGGACCGATTAGAGCAATAGGCGCAAAATAATGAATTAGATTTAAAATAAAATAGGAAAACGATAAGCGGATTAATAAAAAGATAATAAAACGAAGAGAGAGTACATTATGAGGGAAATTAGGTAGAATAATGTAATAAAAATTGAGAAGCTAGATTAAGTTAACAGAGCAATTAAATATAAATATGGTTAATGAAATAGGAACAATGAGTTAGGTAATTGACCGAGATAAGGAAATTAAGAAATAACTAAGAATAAGTAACGAGAACTAGAATATACTATACTTGACCGTATTAACTAGAGTTGGATAAAATCGAGGGGAAACTAACAAAAGAAAAAGAGTAAAGTAGAAGATGTAGAAAAATGTGATAAGTCATAAACGAAAATAAAAATCAAAAGATTGAGACAAGTATAAAAGAAATACTTAAATTATAAGAAGAGAAAAGAGAAATAATTAAGAAAGAATAAAAGAGAACGGTTGATGGTCTGTTGGACTCAGTCATAATAAAAGATGAACGGCTGATGGTCTGTTGGACTCAGTCATAAGAAAAGGAGAACGACTGATGGACTCAGTCATATAGAAAGAAAACGACTGATGGTCTTTTGGACTCAGTCACCTAAAGGAAAAAGGCTGATGGTCTTTTGGACTTAGTCATAAAGAAAAGATGAACGGCTGATGGTCTGTTGGACTCAGTCATAATAAAAGGAAAACGGCTGATGGTCTTTTGGACTCAGTCATAAAGAAAAGATAAAGGGCTGATGGTCTGTTGGACTCAGTCATAAGGAAAAAGGAAAAGATAAAGAAAAGGAAAAGGAAAAAGAAAAGAAAAGAGAATGTAAGGAACTAGAGGAAATTAATTAAATGAATAACGTATATTAATAATTATATAGGCTTAGTTATTTGCTATGTCTTCTTTTAGGATTTATCTTTTTAAGTTCTGTGTAATGTGTAACATCCTGAAAATTAATATTAAATAATACAATTTTAGTATATAAATATTTATTTAAGGATAGGATTAGGCCTTAGAAATTGTACAAGGTTAGAAGGGTAGTATGAGCATAGGCCGACCTAGGATGTAAGTATAGGACCTCGGTCTGATCTCGGTCGAGCTAGATGAGATTGTGTGCATATGAACCGAGCTGGATGAGAACCAAACGCGGAACCTGTTGTCCAGTCCGGACTAGCCGACCTTAGCATACCTCACCCTATTATCCGAGATGGAAGCTCTGACTACTATGATTTCTCCATACCGAGCCGACGTATCCTAGTCGACACGTCCTAGCTCCTCCGTGCCAGCTCATGTTGAGTTGGTAGCCCTTGAGTTTCGTACCATCCGCACGTTGTACCAGCATCCACTTTATGTCATTATCACGGCTTTATGTCCTTTCAATGTACTGTTCTTGGCTTCCTCAAGAAGCCAATGAATCCTGTCCACATATTCAAGCTTCCTCAAGAAGCTTCCAATGAGAGCCACACAAATATCTTCCACATTTGAATAAAAGAAAATTTCAACACATAACCCATAACACTTCTCACTTTTATTCTTCTCTCTCTTCCCTACGTCTCTCTTTCCCTTTTCTCTCAAAGTCTAGCAACAACAACCCAACATATCTTCTTCCTCTCCTCTTCTCACGAACATTTTCCCTCTCTTCCATCAACCAGAGACCTCCTCCCCGCCGCCTTCTCTTCCGTCCCGGATGCCCCTGGACCGCCGTGGAGTTCGTGTGTAGATTGGTGGAGCTCGTGTGCAGCTTGGAGTAAGAAGGATTCAAGGGTGCTAAGATCAAGGACAAGCAACAAGGAACCATTCTCAAACTCTCAACTCTTATCTCACACGGTTTGAGGTAAGGAGTGAGTGTTACCTCTACTTGAGTTTGGGTTTCTAGGGTGTTCATAAAGGGTACTAAGAGTGGATGTTAGATTAGGGAATGGACATAGGTTATGTTAGAAGAGAAATGGTAAAAAGGGTAAAAGGGGAATTAATGAATGAACTAGAAACATGGATTTTAGGTGAAGATGAAATATCACTTTTGATAACATGCTATATTTCATATGCTGCATTTTATATGATGGATTGACTAAATGTTTTGTTCATGTGGTTGTTGAGGTATAAGTGTTTATGATGCTTTGATATTTGGTATTTGTATCTGTGGCCGAGCCGAGAGAGGGTGAGAATGGAGAATGAGAAGAATGGTAACCAGGGTGGATCGAAAAGACAAACTAATAAGTTATATAATGAGATAGGTAGTTGAGAGAGATAATAGGGGTAAGGGAAATCGGAAATGGGTAAAGGGTTGAGCCGAGATAGGCCGAGCTAAGTAAATAATGAGATTAATGCAAAGAGGAATAAATTAGAGGTGAACTAAGGTGGGCCGAACTAAAAGTAATGGTTAATAAGATAAGGGGAATTAAAGAGAAATGGTTGTGTGGTCGGGTTATAGCAGACGCGTACTGGGTGCGTGCATTGATCGCGTAAGCTGAGCATTGTGGTGCTCGCAGCTGTAAGTCGAGCATTGTGGTGCTCGCAGTTATGACTCAAAAGGTTCCGAGAACGGAATCGGTGGGATGTGTTCCTTGTCATAGCAGATGCGTACTGGGTACGTGCATTGATCGCGTAAGCCGAGCATTGTGGTGCTCGCAGCTGTAAGTCGAGTATTGTGGTACTCGCAGTTATGGACACTCCTTACTCCATAGAATGATCGGCGGTAGTGTTCCTGGTCATAGCAGACGCGTACTGGGTGCGTGCATTGATCGCGTAAGCCGAGCATTGTGGTGCTCGCAGCTGTAAGCCGAGTATTGTGGTATTCGCAGTTATGGACACTCCAATATCCGACTTAAATGGTGTAAGACATGCACTAGGTGTATGCATCCGAGAAGAGTAAAAGATTGTAAATTATGTGAAAGTGAAATATTGAGTAGTGAACCCGAGATAGAGATGGTAATCCGAGACATGAGAGGATAAACCGAGGTATAGCTAGCAATGAGTTAACTGGTTTATGATGTGAGCCGAGCTAGACGAGGATGTGGGTATGCGAACCGAGCTAAATGTTGATATATGCATGAGATATATGGGTTTGATTACTTGTGATTTATTTGCTATTTGACTATTTGTGTTTGGCTTGGTAGTTCGGTATGTCATTTTAGAAACTGCTTATTTAAGTTCTGTGTAATGCTCACCTCCTTACCATTTTTTAGGTACCGAGCCTGAGCAGACGCAGTCCCCGGCCGAGCAGGATCACTCTCCCTCACAGGGAGAGTAAGTTATTTAGAGTCAGATAGGTGGATGGGTCTCGGCCAGTTGGGCCGAGCTAGAACATTGTTTTGTATTGGGTCTCGGCCAGTTGGGCCGAGCTAAAACACTGATTGTATTTTGAATGTACCTAAACTTATACTTTATGTATTTGATGCATTTAAGTCTTCCGCTTTATGAACTCTGACGTTTTTGTTATTAATGAAAGGAAATATTATTTTGGCAAATATCATATTCATCTTAAAATATCATATCCATCTTAAAAGAAGTTTTAAATCCTAATTTTGGGGTAATTAAGGGTAATTATTTCATAGGGTGTTACATTTTTGGTATCAGAGCAGTTTCTCCTCGGCCTATTGGAGTTGCGAAAGACTCTAGTGGTTACTCACCAAGAGAGTGACAAATAAGTAAAGTCTACAAGTCTAAGTTAGACAATAGAGCTCATAGGTATATATGTTTATATATATACATTTACTTGATTAATCGGAAGTTAATTGGCTTTCTCTCCATGACCAAACAGCATGGCTGGGAGACGAGCTGATAACGACCGAATTGCCATTGTGTTGGAAACCCTGGTTCAGCTACAGCAGAACCAAGCGCAGGCTCAGCAGAATCAGGCTGAGAACCTCGCTCAAAACATCGCCGCGGCCGCAGCAGCTGCAGCTGCAGCCCTTCAGCCCCAACCTCTGGCTCCGGTCGAGATAGACTGGATGAGCCGATTTCGGAAGAACAAACCACCTCGGTTCGAAGGAGGATATAACCCAGATGGAGCTCAGAGATGGCTCCAGGATATTGAGAAGATCTTTCGATCTCTGCAACCTCCCTATGAGTACAGGGTGAGGTTAGCTGAGTTTGTGCTGGCTAGTGAAGCTGAGCTCTGATGGGATCAACAAAGCCGAGGATTGGAAGCGGCAAATGGGGTCATCACTTGGGAATTGTTCCGAGCCCGCTTCCTCGGAAAGTACTTTCCCGAAGATGTCAGGAGAGAGAAGGAGCTCGCTTTTCTCAAGCTGGAACAGAGGAACTTGAGCGTTGGGGAGTATGCCGCTCAGTTCGAGGATTTGATCCGCTATTCAGGAAGCTACAAAGATGCTGACGAACGCACCAAGTGCATCAAGTTTGAGTCTGGTCTCCGTGACGATATTCGGCTCGCATTCGAATATCAAAATGTGGCCAATCTCTCGTAATTGATAAACATGGCTAGCACTTATGAGAAGGGGCGTAAAAGGAAAGCTGATGGAAAGAGGAGCAGGTCGGCACAAAAAGGAGTGGGTCCGATCAGAGGAAAGGGAGCTGTCCAGAGATCTGCTCCCTATGTGAATCCGAACTCCAGAATGTCTACAGCTCCGAGGAGCGGTGGTCAGATGGTGGTTGTTCCTGGCCCGTATCCGATCTGCCAACATTGTGGAAGACAGCATAGGGGAGAATGCTGGAGTCTGGATCCGAGAAAAGCGAGAGGATCCTATTTCCGATGTGGCAAGCCTGGTCATTTTTCAGCTCGGTGTACCGAAAATATTGTGAAGGAAGAGGTCAATGTGACCAAGGCTCATCAGACTGGTGTTAACCGACCTATGCAGAGGGGCAAAGTTTATACTATGGATGGTGAAGAAGTGACTGATGCTGACGAACTGATCCGAGGTACTTGTCGAGTAAACAGTATTCCATGTGCCGTGCTATTTGACTGCGGAGCCACACATTCTTTCATTTCCCTTGACTGTATGAATAGACTAAAACTATCCCCAGTAGAAATGCCTTACAAACTATCTATCTCTACCCCAACCAATTCTTCTGTAATCACTTCTAAAATGTGTCTAGAGTGTCCTATCCAAGTATTAGGTAGAGAATTTAAAGTCAATTTGATTTGTCTACCCTTAACCAAGCTAGATATCATCCTTGGCATGGACGGGATGTCTCAGCACCATGTCCTACTCAATTGCCGAGAAAAGACCGTAATCTTTAGTGGCCCTTTTGTAGCGAAGTTAGAGATAATAGAGGAACCGACCTTAGACCAAACTCCTGTAGTCGGAGAATTTCCAGAGGTTTTCTCCTATGAAATGCCTGGCTTACCGCCGAGCAGAGAAGTAGAGTTCAGTATAGACCTTCTTCCAGGAACTGGCCCGATCTCAATCGCTCCGTACAGAATGGCACCTCCCGAGCTAGAAGAGCTTAAGAAACAGCTAGAAGAACTTTTGGCCAGAAAGCTAATCCGACCAAGTGTCTCACCTTGGGGAGCTCCGATTCTATTTGTTAAAAAGAAAGATGGTAGCCTCAGAATGTGCACTGATTATCGGAAGCTCAACGCGGTAACAGTGAAGAACAAATATCCCCTCCCTCGGATTGACGATTTATTGGACCAACTCAAGGGAGCGTCAGTGTTCTCAAAGATAGACCTTCGATCTGGATATCACCAGATCCGAGTCCGAGAAGAAGACATTCCGAAGACAGCCTTCCGAACAAGGTATGGGCATTTTGAGTACGTGGTTATGCCCTTCGGACTTACCAATGCCCCTGCTATCTTTATGGACTACATGAATAGGATTTTTTGACCCTACCTGGACTCGTTTGTGATAGTCTTCATTGACGATATCCTCATCTACTCCCGAAGTCCGAGTGAACACGAGCAGCATCTGAGGACGGTGTTGCAGGTTTTGAAGGATAAGAATCTCTACGCTAAACTCTCTAAGTGCAGTTTTTGGCTCAACGAGGTTCATTTCCTTGGACATGTGATATCCGAGCAAGGTGTAGCAGTTGATCCCTCCAAGGTGGAAGCGGTGCTTAAGTGGGAGAGACCGAACTCGGTGACGGAGATTAGGAGTTTCCTTGGTCTTGCTGGATACTATAGGAGATTCATTGAAGGATTCTCTAAACTAGCTCTACCGTTGACCTCGTTAACCAGAAAGGATGCATCCTACCAGTGGTCTGAAGTGTGCGAGCAGAGCTTTCAAGAGCTAAAGAAAAGGTTGACGAGCTCGCCCGTGTTGATTTTACCCGATCCGACCAAAGTCTTTGACGTATTTTGCGACGCCTCGAAGCAGGGTCTCGGCTATGTGTTGATGCAGCAGGGAAAGGTGGTGGCTTACGCCTCCCGACAACTTCGGCAACACGAACAGAATTACCCCACCCATGACCTTGAATTAGCAGCCGTGGTGTTTGCCCTTAAGATTTGGAGGCACTACCTGTATGGCACTAAATTTGAAGTGTTCAGTGACCACAAGAGTCTCGGCTACCTGTTCGACCAGAAGGAGCTGAACATGAGGCAACGCAGATGGGTAGAATTCTTGAAGGACTATGATTTCAACTTGCACTATCATCCCGGAAAAGCCAACGTTGTGGCCGACGCATTGAGCAGGAAAAGTCTTCATCTGAGCAATATGATGGTCCGAGAGATGCAGTTGATGCAGGAGTTCAGTGACCTTAACCTCAGCATACAGAAGAAGGAAAACAATGTTGTCCTGGAAATGCTGCAAGTAACCAATGATTTTGTGGGTTTCATCAAGGAAAGGCAGGCTGCCGACCTAGAACTCCAGAAACTACTCGAAAGAGCAGGTGACAAGGATGAACCCAACTTCACTAAGGGACCTGATGGTCTCGTACGATTTCGAGGCAGAGTTTGCATCCCCATGGACTTTGAAGTTCGAAGAGAGTTGATGGAAGAAGCCCACAAGACGAAGATGAGTCTTCACCCAGGTGCCACAAAGATGTACCAAGATTTGAAGAGGTTATTTTGGTGGCCGAAGTTGAAGACCGACGTGGCCGATTATGTGTCTCGGTGCTTGACATGTCAGAAAGCCAAGATCGAGCATCAGAAACCAGGAGGATTACTCAAATCCTTGGAGATTCCACAATGGAAGTGGGATAGCATTTCGATGGACTTTGTATCGGGTCTACCAAGGACGAGATCGGGGCAGGAAGCCATTTGGGTTGTGGTGGACCGACTTACAAAGTGTGCCCATTTCCTGCCGATCAGCATGAAGTACAGTTTGGAGAAGCTGACGCAAGTGTACATAAAGGACATCGTCAGACTCCATGGTGTTCCGAGCAGCATAGTGTCGGACCGTGATCCTCGTTTCTTATCTCGATTCTGGTAGAGTCTGCAAGAAGCCATGGGTACAAAGTTGAGATTTAGCACTGTTTATCATCCCCAAACTGACGGACAATCCGAGCGCACCATTCAGACTCTTGAGGACTTGCTGAGGACATGTGTGCTTGAACAGTCGGAAAGATGGGAAACACTATTGCCGTTGGTCGAATTCACCTACAACAACAGCTTCCATTCAAGTATCGGAATGGCTCTTTTCGAAGCCTTGTATGGTCGGAAATGTCGAACGCCGCTATGCTGGTTCCATATAGGTGAAAACTTGTTGATTGGTCCCGATATTGTTCATGAGACAACTGAGAAGATCCGAATGATACAAGGGAAGATGAAAGCCGCTCAGGACCGACAGAAGAGCTATGCCGACAAGAGAAGGAAACCCTTGAACTTCATCGAGGGAGATCATGTATTCCTTCGGGTATCCCCTATAACGGGTATCAGCCGAGCTATTAAATCAAAGAAGTTGACCCCTCGGTTTGTCGGACCATACCAGATATCGGAGAAGGTCGGACCAGTAGCGTACCGAATTGCTCTACCTCCGCACTTGTCTAAGCTCCACGATGTGTTCCATGTCTCGCAACTTAGGAGATACATTCACGATCCCTCGCATGTGATAGCAGTGGACGAACTGCCGCTAAGAGACAATCTGACCTTCGAAGTCCTACCAGTCCGAGTTGAAGATAGACAAGTCAGACGACTCAGAGGAAAGGAAATCCCCTTGGTCAAGGTAGTATGGAATCGAAATGATGTGGAGGAAGCTACTTGGGAACTCGAGGAGAAGATGAAGCAGTAATATCCGCAATTGTTCAATGCTGACTAAATTTCGAGGACGAAATTCCTGTAAGTGGGAGAGGAATGTAACATCCTGAAAATTAATATTAAATAATACAATTTTAGTATATAAATATTTATTTAAGGATAGGATTAGGCCTTAGAAATTGTACAAGGTTAGAAGGGTAGTATGAGCATAGGCCGACCTAGGATGTAAGTATAGGACCTCGGTCCGATCTCGGCCGAGCTAGATGAGATTGTGTGCAAATGAACCGAGCTGGATGAGAACCAAACGCGGAACCTGTTGTCCAGTCCGGACTAGCCGACCTTAGCATACCTCACCCTATTATCCGAGATGGAAGCTCGGACTACTACGATTTCTCCATACCGAGCCGACGTATCCTAGCCGACACGTCCTAGCTCCTCCGTGCCAGCTCATGTTGAGTTGGTAGCCCTTGAGTTTCGTACCATCCGTATGTTGTACCAGCATCCACTTTATGTCATTATCACTGCTTTATGTCCTTTTCAATGTACTATTCTTGGCTTCCTCAAGAAGCCAATGAATCCTGTCCACATATTCAAGCTTCCTCAAGAAGCTTCCAATAAGAGCCACACAAATATCTTCCACATTTGAATAAAAGAAAATCCCAATACATAACCCATAACACTTCTCACTTTTATTCTTCTCTCTCTTCCCTACGTCTCTCTTTCCCTTTTCTCTCAAAGTCCAGCAACAACAACCCAACATATCTTCTTCCTCTCCTCTTCTCACGAACATTTTCCCTCTCTTCCACCAACCAGAGACCTCCTCCCTGCCGCCTTCTCTTCCATCCCGGACGCCCCTGGACCGTCGTGGAGTTCGTGTGTAGATTGGTGGAGCTCGTGTGCAGCTTGGAGTAAGAAGGATTCAAGGGTGCTAAGATCAAGGACAAGCAACAAGGAACCATTCTCAAACTCTCAACTCTTATCTCACACGGTTTGAGGTAAGGAGTGAGTGTTACCTATACTTGAGTTTGGGTTTCTAGGGTGTTCATAAAGGGTACTAAGAGTGGGTGTTAGATTAGGGAATGGACATAGGTTAATGTTAGAAGAGAAATGGTAAAAAGGGTAAAAGGGGAATTAATGAATGAACTAGAACCATGGATTTTAGGTGAAGATGGAATATCACTTTTGATTACATGCTATATTTCATATGCTGCATTTTATATGATGGATTGACTAAATGTTTTGTTCATGTGGTTGTTGAGGTATAAGTGTTTATGATGCATTGATATTTGGTATTTGTATCTGTGGCCTAGCCGAGAGAGGGTGAGAATGGAGAATGAGAAGAATGGTAACCAGGGTGGATCGAAAAGACAAACTAATAAGTTATATAATGAGATAGGTAGATGAGAGAGATAATACGGGTAAGGGAAATCGGAAATGGGTAAAGGGTTGAGCCGAGATAGGCCGAGCTAAGTAAATAATGAGATTAATGCAAAGAGGAATAAATTAGAGGTGAACTGAGGTGGGCCGAACTAAAAGTAATGGTTAATAAGATAAGGGGAATTAAAGAGAAATGGTTGTGTGGTCGGGTCATAGCAGACGCGTACTGGGTGCGTGCATTGATCGCGTAAGCCGAGCATTGTGGTGCTCGCAGCTGTAATTCGAGCATTGTGGTGCTCGCAGTTATGACTCACAAGGTTCCGAGAACGGAATCGGTGGGATGTGTTCCTCGTCATAGCAGACGCGTACTGGGTGCGTGCATTGATCGCGTAGGCCGAGCATTGTGGTGCTCGCAGCTGTAAGTCGAGTATTGTGGTACTCGCAGTTATGGACACTCCTTACTCCATAGAATGATCGGCGGTAGTGTTCCTGGTCATAGCAGACGCGTACTGGGTGCGTGCATTGATCGCGTAAGCTGAGCATTGTGGTGCTCGCAGCTGTAAGCCGAGTATTGTGGTATTCGCAGTTATGGACACTCCAATATCCGACTTAAATGGTGTAAGACATGCACTGGGTGTATGCATCCGAGAAGAGTAAAAGATTGTAAATTATGTGAAAGTGAAATATTGAGTAGTGAACCCGAGATAGAGATGGTAATCCGAGACATGAGAGGATAAACCGAGGTATAGCTAGCAATGAGTTAACTGGTTTATGATGTGAGCCGAGCTAGACGAGGAGGTGGGTATGCGAACCGAGCTAAATGTTGATATATGCATGAGATATATGGGTTTGATTACTTGTGATTTATTTGCTATTTGACTATTTGTGTTTGGCTTGGTAGTTCGGTATGTCATTTTAGAAACTGCTTATTTAAGTTCTGTGTAATGCTCACCTCCTTACCATTTTTCAGGTACCGAGCCCGAGCAGACGCAGTCCTCGCCCGAGCAGGATCACTCTCCCTCACAGGGAGAGTAAGTTATTTAGAGTCAGATAGGTGGATGGGTCTCGGCCAGTTGGGCCGAGCTAGAACATTGTTTTGTATTGGGTCTCGGCCAGTTGGGCCGAGCTAAAACACTGATTGTATTTTGAATGTACCTAAACTTATACTTTATGTATTTGATGCATTTAAGTCTTCCGCTTTATGAAATCTGACGTTTTTGTTATTAATGAAAAGAAATATTATTTTGGCAAATATCATATCCATCTTAAAAGAAGTTTTAAATCCTAATTTGGGGGTAATTAAGGGTAATTATTTCATAGGGTGTTACATAATGCTACCCTTCTTGATATAATTTTACAGGTACGGAAGCGGAGCTTACACTGTTGCGGGCCGAACTGGAAACTCTCCACCACGTGGAGTGAAATTGTGATACCCCGAGTGGATTTTATTATATTAAAAACTGTTATTTTTGTAATTTAATATGCGTAGTAATTGTATGCCCCGAATTTGTATTAATCGGGCATTAGGATACGAACTGGTTTTTAAACTGTTGTGTTTTATGTTTTTAAATAATTCTGGACTGACAGGTTTATAAGAAGAAATTTTCTGGAAGTCCGAAAAACAGAGGAAACTCTGCCGGATTTTCCTAAGAATTTTCATAAGAAATCTAATTCTAAAAATGAATTTTTAAACTCTGATTTTATTAAAATTTAAAATTAACTAATTAAAGTGAGGATGTTACATTTAAAACAAATTTAATAATTAAATATGTCGAAAGCAAATTAAAGTATAGAAAAATATATTTTTCAATAAGGGTAACTTTTTTAATGATTCTACTTTAAAATATATAAGTAAGATATACTTTCGTAAACACTGTAGGATACTTTATGAAAATGCTCTAAGCTCTAACGATAAATTTTAAGGATTCATTATTTAATTTAGTAAATTTCGTTATTTAATACAATCGAAACTTTGGGATGTTACAGTCTCCATACGGAGAAATTAGAAAGAAAGTTATGTCGATATGTATAGGGCACCTTTACAGATGTTGAAACACGTACGATACACCATAGCAGACAAAGAAAGAATGACATGTTTAAGAACTCTTGAAAAGTGAAAGGTTGAACTTCTACCAGCAAAATTTGAATTAAGAACTGACAGTCAAGACGTAACAGGTTTTTGGAGATATAAACTCCAAGAAGATTTTAGAAAAGGAAGACTAATTAGGTGGCAGCTAAAATTACATCAGTTTAATCCTTATGTGAAATACATAAAATCAGAGAAGAACAGTTTTGCAGATACGCTAACGAGAGAATGAAAACCATTGTAAAGCAATTGCAGAACCAACTTAAACAGAAAGAAGAAACAATCAAAACTCTCAAGCAGGAGAGGGGGAGATAGTTACAGAAATTCAAACCCTCAAAGGTAAAAGCTTTTACTCAGAAGAAGAAAAAGACGAAAAGAAAGATGACCCAAAAAAGTCCTTGGTCACAAAAGAAAAAGACAATGAAATCATCTCAAAAAAGTCAGATGATAGACAAAAATATTATGTAATATTTGAAGAATCATTAAATTCAAAGGTCTATATACTAATTGGGGCATAGTTAATTCCCATACAAAAGGAAAAAATTATGCTTACAAAAGTTATAATTCAAAAGAAGAAACTGAAAAAGAATTAAGTTAAGCTTACAAGACAATTACAGAAGCCAAAAATGTAATAAAAAAAAATTCGAAGGTACTGTATTTAAAAGAAATCAGAGCTCCATCAAAAATATTGAGCAGCTCACCAGAATGGCTTATCCACTAAGTCATGAAAAACAACAAAGAATGTGGAGACTAGCTACGAAATATTCCCAAGAAATGACTATGGAGTGTTTCTATCCAAAGAAACGAAACATAGGTTCAAAAATAAATATCCTACCTGGAGTAGATAAAGAATTGGTTTTTGATTTCTATCAAACCGGTATGATTGGTACACTATATCTCAAGATTGAGCAAGGAAAGGAGTTTCCAGAAATTCAATTCTTTCCCAGAAATTCGAAAACATGGTTAAATCTTTCAATAATAGATTTGCCAAGGGAAAAGAAATCTACTTAAATTTTATAACATCATATCCCAAGTTGGATGAGGAAGGAGAAGTCCAGTTAGAAGCAATGCATTTGATAAAAATTGGACAATCCAATAGTGATTATAGTCAAATGGATGTTATGGAGAAAGAAACCTTGAATAACCTTCATATCCAAGAATCCATAATAGGTGTCTATTCCGGATGCCTAAGGCTTGGACATGAGATTAAAAATTTCAAGCTCATTTATAGAAATTCGAATACTTTAATGTACTCCTTACAAAAAAGGGAATTCTCACAAGAAGACCAAGACGAAGTTATAAACTTTGAAAAGCCCATTCTTGTAACATCCTACCTTTTTAAATAAATTATAATGCTTAAAATAACAATTTTCTGGAAAAATTTTGGCAGAGTTCCGTTTAAAAAATGGGCTTTTTCCAAAAATAGATTTTTAACCTGTCAGATCCAGATCAGTTTATATCAAAATATAGATATCAATTTCAATTCATTGCAGGTAATTGTAGTAGGAACTAAGTTTCATCAAAAGAGAGGATATATGAATATCCTTCACAACGACTAATATTCATTCGATATTATTATAAAGTCCTTTTACAAAACAAAATACAACTCAATTGCTATGGTTAAATTGATTCACTTTGAATTCTCCATAACTTTATAAATAAAAGTTTCATTGCATATGAGTAAAAATTTAACAATTTAATATCTATTTATATAACAAAATCAATTACAATTGGAATTTCTACAAATGGTTGCACTTGTATGACTCTAAAGTCACACTAATTGATTTACACTCTACAAGTGAGAGTGTAATCTTCCTCAACACAGAGTATCAGAAAAGTTTTCCAACTTTGTACCTAAAATGACAACTTAAGAGGTGAGTTATTTGAAACATAAATCAAGAAAGACATCTAATAACAATAATAAAGCATACATATGTGTATTAACATTCACAATTTCACACACATTTTCATTATATGACATATAGCAAAATAGAAAGAGTGTGATTGTGTGTAATTCAATGCATTGAAAGTGATGCATGCATGTCACTCACTTTTGTCCAATAATTGAATCCAATATCATTCTCTTTCATTTTTTCATTTCTTTAACACTTTACCTTTTATTGGATTCAACAATTGAAATATGCATATGCATTATTTACCTTCCCTTTTTATTTTTCTTTTCACTTTTCATTTCATTTACTTTTCATCGCACACTTTTCATTTTCCTTACATCACCCTCCACTCCTGGGAAAAACCGACCGGGAGTAAGCATCCCCCAACCGAAACTTACTTACACAGTACTTCAGCCAATTTTTGGAGTTCCTCATACAACTTAGTTTGATTCGTCCAAGTTGACTATAGTGGGGATCACCCTCGACCGGCCACGAAGAGCCAAAGTGACTGACAGAATTATTATGGTTTAGTAAAACCAATCCCCGACACGGTAGCAAACCCGACCTTTGGAAGATCAAAGTTTTCCATAATAATTCTCAGCGGTTGTTTTAATAACACAACCTAGTCACTCTTGCCCTCACGATATACATATGTTTTTCCCATACCCTAACGTCCACTTTTACACCATGTACGATGCATGTCCTTATAGCCTTTTAAATTGAATTTGAACCACTTGTTGTGACACCCTCAATAATTCCCAAGTAATATGTACAATAAATATACTATTATTCATAATAGTTATGGACTTGTTATTATATAGAAAATGTGGAAATAAAAATTTTCTTTTAAGGAGGGTGCACAAACTAAATCTTGGAACTCTTGGAGAAAATAATTCATATAGTTTATATCATTGTGTTGAATTTGGCATTTTCGAAAACCTTTTCACAAACTAGATAGCATCGTTACTTTGAGATTACATTTACATAATAGAAATTAAGCGATGCCACCCATTCTTTCGTTTCGCAGAACTGATACCATTCTTTATCATCGTGGCCAAATTCTTAATTAAGTTAAATCAGAGTAAGCGGAAATAGTGAGACTATGTATAATCGTAAGATAAGCATAATATGCATATATATAAATAGGTCATAAAGTACAGTCCCATGGTCATGTCTCCAAGATCCCTACACAAGTCCATCAAAAGATCTAAGGTAAAACCATAACCCTAGAGTTCTCAAAAGTATATCTACAAAATATATATCACAAAAATATGAAACTCTAGAGGTGGTCACATAGATCTGGCAGTAGTAGTAGTAGTAGTGATAGTAGTAGCAGTCTCCAGGTAGCAGAAATAAACATCATTATCAACAGCAGCAGCAGCAGTTTCTACTCCACAGCATCCCCACATCGGATCCCCTGATCCCCATCATTTACCATACACACATACCTAGGGATCATCGTCCCTCCACTGACTCCCGGTAGAATGAACGACTGGCTCGCCTCCGCTCTCGTCCTCCACGGGGTCCTCCTCGATCTCATCCGATGGAGTAGGTACCCTACCACTGGGTACCGGGTCAGGAGAAGGTGAGACCCTAACTGGGCTCCTCGGATCAGAAGGGGGAGTCTCCTCGCGGACGACTCTCGAAGAAAAGGGATGTGAGCGGGTAGGTCGGAAAGGAAAACTGTGATAAGAGCGAGCTGGTCGTGTGGGAGGTGGTCCATGATATGTGTGAAAAGGTGGTACGTGCATAGTGTATATGATGGGAATCCTAAACCTACGAGGACGAAATCGAATCAGCGGGTACGGGTGGTAGAAGGTAACCTCTACCTCTCCCTCGAACACCGCGCGATGGTCCTCGTAGATCCATGTGCCACTAGGAAGTGGTGGGATCTCGATGCAAGCGATGTAACATGACATCACCTACAAGGGCATAGGGGTAAGCAATTCTATACACATAATCAATATAGCATAAATGTACGTACAATGTGAAGGTATATACATGCAACAATAAACAACAATCACACTTAGCATTTAGCAGATATAGGATGCAAGTAAGATGCTCAAACTTATTTCATTTATCAATCTTAGTTTGAATGAGTGGCATGATGTATGAACTTAGCTCTCAAGCCTATCTCCATCATTCTATGTCACTCTCTGACGTCCATCCTTTACTCCATCCAGCACTCAACAGTGCGTTGTACTTCTAGGTGTACAACATTCGTACATTCACCAAGAATGTACACGACAAGCTTGGAATCCATGCCACCCGAGCATGTCCCGTCATCCAAACGGCCCGTCATCCAAACGGTATAACCATATCGGCATCTCACTAAGCCGACCACGTCGTCAACCATAACGTGTCATCAAGCGAGCCGTCAATTGGCACTCCAGAGGCCCTCCTCATGTTATCAAAACATGATAAACGATCTATCATCCAGACTCCAAAATGAATGCATTATTTTTCGCTTAAAGGAATTGATTGGTGTTTTTCTTTTTAATAATACCCGACGTGCCACCCGAGCAACGTCTCGTCGTCCAAACGAAAATTTACCATATCATCAATCAATTTCCTTTAAGTCTTAGATCACTTGGATTATTGTCATTTAAGTATCAATCAATGGTTCAGAGTTAAAAATGGTAATTTTTTTAATGTTCTGGATAAAATACTCGAGTGTTCCTCATAATACTCGAGTGTTCTTCAATTTTTTCCAGATTACTCGAGTAATTCTCAATTACTCGAGTTGTTCATGTCTTTCTGAGGATTTGGGTTTCAGATTCATAAAATTACTCGAGTGATTCCTGAGTACTCGAGTGTTCTTCATCAACTCCAGAACACTCGAATGACTCCTGCATTAATCGAGTGGTTTACCATAAAGTGTCCTCATACATCAGTCGATACTCGAGTTCTGGGCATGGTACTCGAGTGTTCTAACACAAAATACACTGTTTTACCAAAAATTTACTCGAGTATCAAGCCAAGTACTCAAGTCTTTTCTTGCAGAACAGACTGGAAACTTGGTTTTAACATACCATTTTCAATTCTAACCATTTCTAGTCCAATCCAATGATCAACAGAGTTCATATAACATATATTGAACATGTCTAAACACTCAGAACACATCAAGTAATAGCTTTGACAGGGAATCACAAGATTATGCATAAAACATACAATTTCACAACTTAACATATCAAATTGCAAAATACTCAATAAACTTGTGAAATAAAGCTCAATACAGCTTGCATGCATCATATGGAACTTGCTCAAAACAACAATAGAGCATCATTTGGTCTCCAAACCATATTCCCTATTCAATCTAAGCCCTTAGAGCCTCTTAGTGGCTCTCTAATTGGAATCATGCAATTTAAACTCTATCTAGTGAATAGAAAGACTTCCCCTTACCTTACAGACGTGAATCAACAAAGAAATTGCAAGGAAAAGCTCCAAAATTAAATTGGTTGACATAGAAGACAGAGATAACAATTGGGGAAATTAGTATTTCTAAACTCTATGCAACACATACTAACTATAGAAATCAATTTGAGACTCAGGAGGTGCACGAGCTTACCACAATCAATGATCAAATTGAGCTCCCTTAACTGATGACAGCAAACGAACCTCAACTTCCCAGCTTCGATTCTACCAACACACTCACACTCAACTCACAAATTTTATGTCTATACAAAGCTCGAGATGTGAGTTTTGTATTGGTGTATAGTTTGTTACTCGAATCAACACACAGAGGAAGAATCGAAGAGAACGATTTAAGAACCCTAACTTAAGCAATAAACCCGAATTTGACCAAATGCCTCAACAATTCGGTTTTGGATGGCTTAAATAGACAAGGAGAAGGTCCATGCATGGCGACACGACGCCAATGAAGTGTTGATGATGGAGTATTCGTGTCAACGGAGGGGAATCGGTGGTGGTGACTCACCAAACGCACTAACTACTGCAACTCGACCAGAATACTCGAGTATTTTCAGAAATACTTGAGTGTTTTGATCAGTTTTTGAAAAATAATAATTTTATTTTCTTTCCCTCCAAAATATTTCCTACAATTACCTCTAGGTCCCAACTCAGGGACTAATATGCAAAATACTTATTTTGTGCATAAATATACTTACAAAATAAATTCACACATCCACCACTAATAAAATCACAGATTTTTAATCAAAGATTAAATTAGAAATAATTAATTATAATAAATTTTATAATTAACATTTCATTAATCAGGGATTAAAATTTTGGGACGTTACACTTGTCCTTTGAAAATTATAATTAATTAGGTTCAATTTCAATTAGAAAGTCCTTTACCGTAACTTGGTGCCTAGCTATACATTAACCATTTAAAGTTTACAATCATAAAAATCAATATATATTTGTCCATATACATCATTCATGAACCAACCAACACATAATAATATATTCATAATATAAAATCATCACACATACATAAAAAGAAAGCATATATTTCATATCAATTTGTTTCTAATTTTTAACAATACATCTATACACACACATATATATATCCTTATTACTATCATTAAATCTCTTTCCTAATTTATGACAAATAACCCCCTCTTACTTTGGAAATCCTAGTCACAGTGACAGAGTCACTTTTACATCTGCGACTTGCTCCAGGGTCAAGGTCAACAATAACGTGTTAGATTTAAATAGGGACACACGTTAAAACTAATTATAACATTAAATATATATATATATATAACCCCCTCTTACTTTGGAAATCCTAGTCATAGTGACAAAGTCACTTTTACATCCGCGACTTGCTCCAGGGTCAAGGTCAACAATAACGTGTTGGATCTAAATAGGAACACACGTTAAAACTAATTATAACATTAATATATATATATATATATATATATATCAACTAAATTCATTTTTGTTAAAATAATAAATATATATCATTATACCATAAAAATATATCACTTTTCATCAAAATATATATTTATTTGAAAATATTAGGATAATAAAAATATTGATGGATCATCAAATAAATTACATAAATGTGTAGAGGGAGTTGAGAAGGTTATATACCGAAGAATGATTTGAGATTGAACGGTTGGATCTTGAATTATTAGACCAAGAAGTTGAAAAAACCTAAGAATTTCTCTCTCACTGAGTTGCCACTCTTACTCTTGTTCTAATCTACTCTTTCTTTTTCTCTATGGACGGAAACGTGGCTGGGCAGTATATATTATGTATGTATTATAGATATAAAGGGTTATGGTGGGGCGCTGGGTAGAATTAGGAATTAAACATATTATTATGTTTTATTCACATTTGTAGATCAATGTGTGTAGGTATTTTGAATTATAACTAAAAGTTTGACGATTCTAAAAATAAAATACATTTAACTAGAATAATATTGTACTTTTAATTACTCAAAACTGATTAAAAAATAATAAAGTTACCGATCCCTACAGATAGCTATTGCATAAGAAAAATATTAAAATTCAAATGTAAATATATTTTTTCAATCTTAACATCAAACTTGATGAAATATAATATTCATATTTTCGAAATAACAAATTATTGGATATAACTTATTAGTAATATATTAAACAAGTTCGAGAGCTTAAAAATAAAACAGTCTCAGAATGCTATGAAAATTTACAGGAATGTTCCAAATATTAAATTAAACATATTTTTTTAAAGAAACTATTTATGAAAAATGCCTCTAAGGTTTGCCAGTTGAGCTCCCTGTCAAAATATTAATTAAACTAAATAAAAGGACTCTTTTATTTTTGTAAAGCGTATTATAACAAATTGATACTTATTTCGATTAGGAAACATATTTCAAATATAATGATGAAATCAAAGTTTTGTTACGACACTTCAATCTTGAAAACTTCATATTATATCATTTAATTATTTTACTAAAAATATTAAAAATAGCGGGGTGTTACAGTCTCACCCACTTATATGAATTTCTTCCCCGAAATTCGGTTCATTTCTAAGGAGTAGGGATGGAACTAACACATTTTAGACAAGGATTTGTCCAAGATTCCTAATGGTTTATGTAACAGCACAGCCCCAGCCAGCCGTACGGTACTGGGCACTGGGGCCCAGCGCACCGCCACGTGGATATTGTCCGCTTTGGGCATCCTTCACCCTCACGGTTTTGCTCTTGGTGTCACACTAACAGTGAGCCCCAAAACGCGTCCACGTGAGGTAAGGTATCCACACCCTACATAAGGCATGCTTCGTTCTCCTTACCAGCCGAAGAGGACCATCGCGCGGTGTTCGAGGGAGAGGTAGAGGTTACTTTCTACCACCCGAACCCGCTGATTCGATTTCGTCCTCGTAGATTTAGGATCCCCATCATATACACTATGAACGTACCCCCGTTTTACACATATCATGGACCACCTCCCACACGACCAGCTCGCTCTTATCACAGCTTTCGTTTTAGACCTACCCGCTCACACCCTTTTTTCTTCGAGAGTCGTCCGCGAGGAGACTCCCCCTTCTGATCCGAGGAGCCCAGTTAGGGTCACACCATCTCCTGACCCCGTACCCAGTGGTAGGGTACACTCTCCATCGGATGAGATCGAGGAGGATCCCGTGGAGGACAAGAGCGGAGGCGAGCCTGTCGTTCATTCCACCGGGAGTCAGTGAAGGGATGATGATCCCTAGGTATGTGTATATGGTATATGATGAGGATCAGGGGATCCGATGTGGGAATGCTGTGGAGGAGACACTGCTGCTGCTACTGATGATGTTGATGATGTTTTCTTTTGCTATCTGGAGACTGCTACTACTATCACTACTACTGCTGTTGCGACCAGATCTATGTGACCACCTCTAGAGTTCATATTTTGATATGTATATTTTGTAGATATGCTTTTGAGAGCTCTAGGGCTATGGTTTTATGTTGATATAGATCTGTATGGACTTGTAGTTGGATCTTGGAGACATGACTACTGGGACTATGTATTACATGACTTATATCTATATATATTTATAACTTATGTTCATATTACAAATGTGCATAGTCCTACCCTTTCCGCTCACTCTGATAATGATTAATTAACGAACTCGGGTATGTTATTTAGATGGTATCAATCCCTCTAAAGAAAGAATGGATATGCATCGTTTAATTTTACCATGTCAATACGTTTTCAAAAGCACCGATGCTATCCGGGTTATGAAAAGATTTTCTTATTTTAGCACACGCCGAATTTAATACAAGGTTCCAAATGATACGAATTATTCTCTCCAAGAGCTCCATATTTTGATTTATGCACCCGCTTTGAAAGAAAATTTTATTTCTATTTTTTTTCTAAAATACTTA
The DNA here is from genome assembly GCA_037953625.1 of Crotalaria pallida. Classification (NCBI taxonomy): domain Eukaryota; kingdom Viridiplantae; phylum Streptophyta; class Magnoliopsida; order Fabales; family Fabaceae; genus Crotalaria; species Crotalaria pallida. The sequence continues at coordinate 33,274,031 of CM075651.1, read as the reverse complement.
CAAGTCCATATATTATCCAATAAATTAGTATATTTAGTATATTAAATACTTGCTAATTCAGAAGGGTGTCACAAATTTCTTGATAGATAGTATCATTGAGTCCTTGAGTTCAACAAAATATTTTTGAAAAGGTATTACATCTAAGGATAGGAAGAGTGGTAAGTGTTAACCAAACCTTATAAACTCCGAGTAGTATTGATCAAATGCGCAGCGGAAACGCTTAGGTATCATATCAAAACATTTCAATGGATTTTGAATATTGAACTCTATTTCTGATCAAAATTTTACCTATCTTTAAATTACTGCTCATTGGTTTCATGATAAGAATGCTAATAATAGCAATCTTTATAGTAATGTTTTGAAGTATATTACTCTTAAATTATATCACTATTTCTTATAATTTCAATGAGTCTATTTGATTTTAAACTTTGTCAAACAGATCGTGATGTCGCATGACTATTTTTGAGAATACTTAGTGAATTCATTGAATTCCTAAGTGACTGAACTGTGGCATAGTTGTTTTCTTAAATTAACCACATGTCAGTTAAGTAGGAATCCAACACATGCGACATTTCAGAATGGATTTCTGAACTTCAAATTCAAATTAAAAAAGGGAGTGCAATTACTAGATTTTTGAAATATGATTCAGATTGATTGTGAATCCAGAAGCATAACCCTTTGTAATTTGGATTTGATGGTCTCAAATGACAATTATGTTTGTCCAGATCAAGTTTATATAGGATTAATGGGAGATATTCCGTTTCCATTGAACACACTATGTTTTCAGAACTAAATCTTTCAAACCGTTATAAGTCATTTTATGAATCTATATAAGTATTGTAGATGAACAAAAGTATGATACGTATTACATAATTCATTTTGACAAAGTTTTAGATAAAAGTAATTTATAAACCAAGGAATATTTTTCCATCTCATAGGGACTATAATTTTTTAAAAAACATAATGTTATCATTTAACAACTACTTTTCTTATGAAATATAATTCATTGAATGTTAAAGTAACACATGAAACATTTTTCATTGAAGTTTTGATATGCAAAATTTAGATAGCATAAGAAAGAGAGTAAAGGAAATTAAATTAGGATTTTTAGAAGAGAAGAAGTGACTCGTGCGAGACCAAAGGCTAAGGAACCAAATAGAGAACCTCACACCTCATAAGGAATAGTTAAGCATAAATATAGTAAGAAGTTTCTTTTTTAGAAACCTTTCTCTTTTAGGTCGAGAATTAGAAGCTAGTTAGACTTGCTTAGCAAATTCTAATTAAGACTTAAGTTTAGTTAGATTGTATGTATAAGTTAAGTTGTTATATGGATAGGAATTGAATTCTGTTTATACATGGATGATTGAATTATATGTGAGTATGTTTGTAATTCCAAATTTATTTATAACTATCTATCAAATTGATTTTTCAAAGCTAATTGCCTTATATCCTTTTCATAATAACTCTTATTTCCAATTACTTTCATGCTTGGTATACTTTTCAATATTAATTTTTTTTAAAGAAATTTTGAAAGAGATGAAGTTATAACTTTTTGGAATGCTTTCTTTTAATCTCTGAATGACTCAGAATATGTAGATATCTAATATTATTTCTGGTGTAATTGAATAGCCTTTGTTAAACTTGAATTATATTCCTTTTTATTTTTGACTGACAAATATTTTCCTGATAATACCAGAGCAAACATGCAAATGCTACTTTGAAATCTCATATGATTCTTACTTTTCTAAATCATTCGTTATGTTTATAAAAACTTCCATTCTACTATAATTTTAAAATACATTGTTAAAGATTTATGAAAGACACCCTAGTTGTAAACTACAACAGGAAGGTGTTTGGATAAAAGCTTACGTATGTATGTGTTTTCTGTTCGTTAAAAATCTTTTCGAGTTTTATATGAATGATTCGTGTAAAGGATTTTTATTTTTGGTGAAAATTTAGTCTTAGTCCCATGAAAGTAATGATGATCACTTTGATTACAACATTTCAAATTTTGTTTGGGACATCTACCTATAACTATTTTTAATAAATCCTATATAAATATAAAACAATTTGAATAGAGCTGAATATATGTATTGATTGATTTTTCTTTATGTGTGTTCGAATTGTGATTTTCGTTTCCTTCTTAAAAGCATGATATTTTTGCTTGATGAAGTTGAATTTCGTTATTACGTATATAGTAAATCAAATACTTATAGGTCATAGTAGCATTTTAATTATATAATTGTGTTTGAATACTATCCTGATACTAATACCAATTTGCAAAAGTATTTATGTGAATAATGTGATTGTGTGACAGTGAATTGTTTGTAATGTGGTAATTTGTACTTCCTGTAAACTTATGTTATGTTTTGTGTCTGAATTGTAGTATGTTATGTTTCTAAAATTTTAAATTCCGATCAATTAGTAAAACCCAATCTAGAAAGAAACCTTAAATTGTAACAGCCCAGCCCCAGCCAGCCGTACGGTACTGGGCACTGGGGCCCAGCGCACCGCCACGTGGATATTGTCCGCTTTGGGCATCCTTCACCCTCACAGTTTTGCTCCTGGTCTCACACTAACAGTGAGCCCCAAAACGCGTCCACGTGAGGTAAGGTATCCACACCCTATATAAGGCATGCTTCGTTCTCCTTACCAGCCGATGTGGGACTAAGGCTTCACCTTACATCCACCCCCCCTTGGAGGCCCAATGCCCTCGTTGGCACACCGACCCGGCCCTGGCTCTGATACCAAATTGTAACAGCCCAGCCCCAGCCAGCCGTACGGTACTGGGCACTGGGGCCCAGCGCACCGCCACGTGGATATTGTCCGCTTTGGGCATCCTTCACCCTCACGGTTTTGCTCTTGGTCTCACACTAACAGTGAGCCCAAAAACGCATCCACGTGAGGTAAGGTATCCACACCCTATATAAGGCATGCTTCGCTCTCCTTACCAGCCGTCAATTGGCACTCCCAGAGGCCCTCCACATGTTACCAAAACATGATAAACGATCTATCATCCAGACTCCAAAATGAATGCATTAAATTTTGCTTAAAGGAATTGATTGATGTTTTTCTTGTTAATAATACCCGACGTGCCACCCGAGCAGCGTCTCGCCATTCAAACGAAAATTTATCATATCATCAATCAGCTTCCTTTAGGTCTTAGATCACTTGGATTATTGTCATTTAAGTATTAATCAATGGTTTAGAATTAAAAATGGTATTTCTAAATATCTGGGTAAAATACTCGAGTGTTCCTCAGAATACTCGAGTGTTTTTCAGTTATTTCCAGATTACTCGAGTAGTTCTCAATTACTCGAGTTGTTCGTGTCTTTCTAGGGATTTGAGTTTCAGATTCATAAAAATACTCGAGTGATTCATGAGTTACTCGAGTGTTCTTCATCAATTCCAGAACACTCGAGTGACTCCTGCACTACTCGAGTGGTTTACCTTAACATATCCCCATGCATTAGTCGATACTCGAGTTCTGGCATGGTACTCGAGTGTTCTAACACAAAATACACTGTTTTATCAAAAATTTACTCGAGTATCAAGCCAAGTACTGGAGTCTTTTCTTGCATAACAGACTGAAAACTTGGTTTTAACATACCATTTTCAATTCTAGCCATTTTTAGTCCAATCCAATGATCAACAGAGTTTATGTAACACATATTGAACATGCTCAAACACTTATAACTCATCAATTAACAAATTTGACAGAGAATCAAGAGTTTATGCATAAAACATACAATTTCACAACTTAACACCTCAAATTGCAAAATACTCAATAAACTCATGAAATAAAGCTCAATACAGCTTGCATGCATCATATGAAACTTGCTCAAAACAACCATAGAGCATGAGTTGGTCTCCAAACCAAAGTTCCTATTCAATTTAAGCGCTTGGAGCCTCTTGGTGGCTCTCTAATGAAAATCATGGAATTTAAACTCTATCTAGTGCATAAAACAACTTCCCCTTACCTCAAATTTGTGTGAGAACTGAAATTGAACAGAAAAACGAACTCCAAGCTAGTTTCCCCAAAAACCATATGACAGCAACACAGTTTTGAGTGAGGTCATAAAACCAGATATTTTGATGGTGAAATCATGCAAAATAATTGGGAAAAGTAATTAGAAACCGTTCTCTACAACACATACTAGAGAATGGAATGAAATTGAAGTCTCAAAGATTCAAGGGCTTACCAAAATCGATTGCTCAAGTAAGCTCCAGGAACTGAAAAACAGCTTTAACTCCTTCCCTTCTCAGATTCGATTCTCGCTCTATACTTGTTTTTTACTAGCAATCTTTGTGTCTTTACGAAGCCCTTGATGTGAGCTTCGTAATCCTGTATCACTCGAATTCTAACACTCAAATATGAAGAGGAATCGAGAGAAACAAATTCGGAACCCTAACCTCACAATTTCATCAACAAAGCCTTCAAATTCGTTGATGAATGGCTTAAATAGGCACTTGAAGCTTGCATGCAGATCGACACGACAACTATGGACGTGGGAGGGTGATGATTTCGTGTCAACGAAACGAAATCGTTGATGGTGACTCACCAAACGCACTAACTCGTGCAACTCTGTCCTGAATACTCGAGTAGTTGAGAAAATACTCGAGTGTTTTATCTAGTTTTTGAAAAATAATAATTTTATTTATTTTCCCTCCAAAACCTTTCCTATATTTGCTTCTAGGTTCCAACTCAGGGACTAATATGCAAAATGCTTATTTTATGGATAATTATACTTATTAAATAAATGCAAACACATCTCCTAAATACATAACACATAATTTTAATCAAGGATTAAAATAGAAATAATTAATTATAATAAATTTTATAATTAACATTTCATTAATCGGGGATTAAAATTTTGGGGTGTTACACTACTCCCCCACTTACAAGGAATTTCGTCCCTGAAATTCAACTTATACAAACAAGTCAGGATAGTCCTGACGCATCTTATCCTCTAATTCCCAAGATGCTTCCATCACATCACAAATCCAGACGACTTTGACCAAACAAATATCCTTCCCTCTAAGCTGCTTGATTCTTCGGTCTTCAATGCGAATAGGCATGGCTTCGAAGGTTAGGTTCTCATGGATTTCTAGGTCATCCGGTTGAATTCTAAGGACAATGGTGGGATCATGGACATACCTTTTCAGCTGAGACACGTGAAACACATTGTGAAGATTGGCTAGGGACGGGGGCAGGGCTATTTGATAGGCTACAGGACCGACTCTTTTAAGAATATGGTAGGGACCAATAAACTTAGGTGATAGTTTCTGGGTTTTCAAGGCTCTACTAACACCTTTGGTCGGTACTATTCTAAGGAACACATGGTCACCTTCAGTAAATTCTAAAGGTTTCCTCCTCCTATCAGCATAGCTTTTCTGCCTACTCTGAGCTGTCCTCATCTTCTCTTGTATCATCTTGATCTTCTCATTTGTTTCTTGTACAAATTCTGGTCCAACCAAAGAACTCTCCCCCACTTGAAACCAGCATAATGGTGTCTGACACTTTCTCCCATACAAAGCTTCAAATGGTGCCATTCCAATGCTCGCGTGGAAACTATTATTGTACGTAAATTCCACGAGCGACAACATTTGCTCCCAATTCCCTTGAACCTCCAAAACACAGGCTCTTAAGATGTCCTCCAGTGACTGAATAGTCCTTTCCGTTTCACCATCGGTCTGAGGGTGGTATGCAGAACTCAACTTCAGTCTTGAACCCAGAGCTCTCTGCAGATCTTGCCAAAACTTCGACGTAAACCTCGGATCACGATCTGACACGATACTTGATGGTACCCCATGCAGGCGAACAACTTCCTTGATATACAACTGAGTGAGCTTTTCCAAAGAGTAGCGTATGTTAACTGGAATAAAATGCGCTAACTTGGTCAAGCGATCTACGATCACCCAAATTGCATCATGACCAGTAGCTGTCCTTGGCAAACCCGACACGAAATCCATCGAGATACTATCTCATTTCCATAATGGAATCTCCAAGGGAAGTAATTCTCCTCCTGGCCTTTGGTGTTCCACTTTCGCCTTCTGACACACCAGACAACACGCCACATAACTAGCCACATCTTTCTTTAAACCAGGCCACCAAAACATCTTCTTCAAGTCCTGATACATTTTGGTAGCTCCCGGATGCATACTCATCTTGCTCTTATGCGCTTCATCCAGAATCATTCTTCTTATCTCCAGATTATCAGGCACACAAATCCTTGCTTTAAAGCGAAGGATTCCATCCTTTCCCTCTTGAAACTCTAACTCTTTGCCTTCCTCCCTAAGTCTCCTCTTTTCCTTGAGTCCCTCGTCTTCTTGTTGTAATTCACGAATTCTTTGCAAGAACTCATTAGCAATTTGCAGCATCCCCATCCTGACACTTGTTGGCTCCACTTGCATTGTCAAGCTCAAATCTCTAAACTCTTCAATCAGTGCAGCTTCTTTGACCATCATCGAACTGACATGCATTGCATTTTGACTCAACGCATCAGCCACAATGTTTGCCTTCCCAGGATGGTAATGAAGCTCGAACTCATAATCGTTCAAGAACTCCATCCATCGGCGCTGCCTCATATTCAACTCTTTCTGGTTGAAGAGGTACTTTAAGCTCTTATGGTCACTAAACACCCGGAACGTAGTGCCATAGAGGTAGTGCCTCCAAATCTTTAGAGCAAAGACAACAACTGCCAGCTCCAGATCGTGGGTTGGGTAGTTCATTTCATGAATTTTTAGCTGTCTCGAGGCATAAGCGACTACCTTCCCATCTTGCATCAAAACACTCCCAAGTCCCTGTTTCGATACATCACAATACACCTCGAAACTCTTCTGTGTATCAGGCAAAATCAACACAGGGGATGATGTCAATATTTCTTTCAGCCCTCGAAAACTCCTTTCACACTTCTCATCCCAAATAAAGGGTTGGTCTTTCCGAGTTAACTTTGTCAAGGGCAGTGCTAACTTTGAGAAACCTTCTATAAATCTTCTGTAGTAACCAGCCAGACCAAGAAAACTCCTCACCTCCGTGACTGACTTCGGTTGTTCCCATTGCAAAACCGAGCTCACCTTCGCCGGATCAACCGCTATTCCCTTGTTCGAGATTACATGCCCCAAAAACTTGACCTCCTCCAGCCAGAACTCACACTTTGTAAGTTTGGCATACAACTGCTTCTCCTTCAGGATACTCAACACTATCCTCAAGTGTTCAGCATGCTCTTTCGGGTTCTTGGAATAAATAAGGATATCGTCAATGAACACAACCACGAATGAATCTAAATAAGGTCTAAAGATTCGATTCATGTAGTCCATAAAAATAGCTGGTGCATTGGTCAATCCGAACGACATCACAACGTACTCATAATGCCCGTATCGGGATCGAAATGCAGTCTTGGAGATATCCTCTTCTTTAATCCTGATCTGATGATACCCTGATCTCAGATCAATCTTGGAAAATACTAAAGCCCCACGAACTTGATCCATAAGGTCATCGATCCTTGGTAAAGGATAATTTTTCTTGATTGTGACCTTGTTCAATTGCCGATAGTCGATGCACATTCTCATACTACCATCTTTCTTCTTGACGAACAGAACCGGAGCACCCCAAGGTGACACACTTGGTCGGATCATCTGCTTCTGTAATAACTCCTCGATCTGCTTCTTCATTTCAGCCATTTCTGGTGGTGCCATTCTATAAGGAGCGATAGAAATGGGACCAGCTCCCGGAACTAGATCAATTCCGAATTCAATCTCTCTTCTTGGTGGCAAGCCAGGGATCTCGTCAGCGAATACCTCTGGAAAGTCTCTGACAACAGGAATCTCTTCCATCATTGGACCATTCTCCTCTACTTCAGTGTTGAACAGGCACATGTAGCCAGAGGGTTTCGGGTTTCTATAGATCACGATTTTTCTATCACAATCGATGATCACTTGGTTTCGACTTAACCAGTCCATCCCCAAGATCACATCCAATTGTGATAAGGGTAAACAGATCAAATCTACCCTAGAGGTTTGTCCTAACACTTCTATACAACAGTTAAGACATACTCTAGAAAAAACTACAGGAGCATTAGTAGGGGTTTCTACTTTTAGAGTATATGGCAATTCAGACATAGATAGACCCAAACGATCTACACATTCATAGGAAACGAATGAATGCGTTGCACCAGAATCAAACAAAACATTACAAAACTGACCATTTAGCAAGTATTTACCTTGCACCAGATCAGAAGATCGGCTTGCCTCCACACCACTAAGTGTGAAAACCCTTCCTTGAGCCATAGGCCTATCAGTAGTTCCTCTTGAATTAGCTTTGACCAGTTCCTTGCAGTCTCTCGCAAAGTGTCCCGGTTTCTGTTGATTGTCTAGCAAGAGTACTAGGTCGACTAGTAATACAGATAGTAAGTGAGTATCCTTCCACTCGGGGATTGCAAATTGTTTCTAATAACTTTTCACCAATTCGTAATTATTAATGCAACTTGTTATTGAATTTCAGAAGGAGAAGGAGAATTTAAAATAAAATAATAAAAAGATTGAGGAGATAAGATGTATAGAAAGCAATAGAAAAAGGTTAGGAACTTGGTTTCATTGTATGATTCACTTATTTAATTATAATTTAGATTTTCCTTTAATTCATGGACAATTCCTCTCAAATAGCAATAGTTAGATTTCTCTAACATTACCCTTATTCTCTAAATACTTAATCCTTGATCTCTCAACAAATTACAATATTAGAAAATATCAAATTCAGCACAAGGGAATTACCAAGTCAATAATCATTTAATCATATCTCTATAACTAAACTGATTATACCGTTAATTGCATGGCCTATTCAAAATCCCAACTCTCGTTGTGAATTAAGAAATCCAAAACATAAAGTGATCAGTTTTACGTATGCAATAAAAACACAATTAACGCATGAATTAAAAACAGGAAAACTCTAAATCATAAATTAAAATAAGTTACACCATACAATTTACACCATGTTCCTAACAAGAGGTTTTAGTTACACATATAGAAATAAAGAAAACAGAAGCAAAGAGAAACCTCATATCATAGACAATACAGGTTAACTCTCCAAGAGACCTTCAATCCTCACGCAGATCTCTCTTGTAGTGATGATCTCCAATCTTCGTGCCTTGCCTCCTTGCTCTCAATAGATGTTACTAACCTCTCTCTCTAATCCTAATTGAATTCTATGATCTCAAAACCTACTAAAAACTATTTACAAATCCTCTATTTAAAGAGTAAAACAAATCCTAAAATAAATCTTAATTAAATCTAGTAGATAAGGTCCATGTTTATCTTCTAATTTCTGACCAAATCTAAGATATGAAACCAAATTAGACTTCTCTTCTTCTACTTTGTTCAGAATCTGGTCAAATTGGGCCTCCAACAGGTACGCGTGCCCCAGGCGCACGCGACCTCGCGCCCCAGGCGCGCAGGTCTGATAATTTGTGTTTTTCCATACAGGCGCGCCTCAGGCGCACCCGTCCCCGCGCCTCAGGCGCGTGGGACCTACTCCGGCTTCGTTTTGCTCCGTTCTTTTTCCATTTGCAAGATCTTTTCGTCCTCTTTTCAGGTCCATAAATATTTTCTTAATCTGAGCTCCTAAAAGTACCTAAAACACTAGCAAATAGATCAAAACGTTCAAAGGACCCTAAACTACTAAAAATAATTAAAATCTATTAAAAAGTCCTAAATTTGCTAGAGAAACAAGCCAAATACATAATAAAAGGGAGTCTAAATCATGCTCAAATCACTATATATTGGACCCAAATCACTCCCCCAAACTTAGCATTTTGCATGTCCCAGGCAAAAGTAAAATAACTTTTTAAACAAAAGACAACCTCCCTAAATCAACATGAACATACCTCATCTAAGACTATGACTCATGACTCCAACACATATTATCACAAACTATTTACACAATTACAAACTAGTTAATGTAACAATCCCAATCAGAACTCAGAACTAGTGAACACTCTCAACCTCTCAAATGTTTCTCTCAAAAGTGTATAAGGGTCATATTTTCGATTCACTCAAGTTCAACAATGATAATGTATTACCATAGGCTTGACCATAGACCAAAATAGCCACTGAAATTATTGAAAGTATGCAAAAATCAAAAGGTCTTATTTTTGGTTGTAATGGGGTCAGGCTAAAAGTGTCAGGTGGGATAAAAGAAAGAAGGGATAAAACTAAGGCTAACTCGCAAAAATATTTACAAAAGCAAGTTTCCCTCAAAAACCATGAATGAGCAATGAATACAATAAAGACTCACACTCACATCAGGAACATTTTATTCTTCCTTTCTTTTTCAATTTTTTTTCTCTTCTATTCTCTTCCTTTACATTTGTTATTTTTTTAATTCTTTTTTTTCTTCTTTGGAAGAGAAATAGAACTCATACACTTTTCACCAATTACTTTCACTTTTTCTTTCTATTTTCCTCTCAATTGCTCATTCAAAATTCCCAAGGTACTATAAAGAATATGCAATAAATGCAAGGTACCAAAGAAAAATCATAGAGTTATTAGTCAGTTAGGTCCCTGAAAGATACCCGTGACATCAGATAGGTCCTCGAAAGATATGTGACATCTCTTATACCCCTGAAAGATCACTTTGGCGTCCCGTTAGTCCCGCCGTCTAACACTGTCAGTTTGTGTTTAACGAAAGCTGTCGTGGCATCAGATAGGTCTCTGAAAGATACCCGTGACATCATATAGGTCCCTGAAATTTTATTTTTTAAAAGTGTCATAAATTTTATTTTTTTATCTTTACTCATATATAATAAATTTTTATTTACTTAAGTAGTTGGAAAAATTAATAATTATAAAGGGTAAAAAATAATAATAAAAAAACATAATTAATATATTAAAAGTCTAAACAATAATTACAATTCTTAAAAAAATTTATTTTATTTAAAATAGAACATATAAATAAAAATGGATGAAGTAATAATAAAAAAAAAATCTCAATAAAACAATACATATAAAACCTTTAGAATAAAGTCTTATATACAAGATCAAAAATAAATTCCGAATTAAAAATAAAGTCTGTAACATGTAGGATCTTATATATAAGACGATCATAGTGGGAGTATGTATTAAAAGTGTTTATAGAAAAAATATAACAAGGGAATCACTTTGACTTCAAAGATTATCTGCATCGTTGTATTGGTTTCTATGCTTCCAATTTATGAAAATTATCGTTGAAGATCTTTCTAATTAACTCGAGTGATTGAACTCACTGCAATGGTGCAGATAACTACTCAAGTTAAAATCTCGTGATATAAGTGCAACTTTCTCCTTAAAAATATATAAAGTCTTATATATATACTCCCTCCGTTTCTTTTTATCTGTCGTTTTTTGAAGAGATTTTTTGTTTCTTTTTATCTGTCGTATTGAGGATTTCAAGAGTCTAATAAATGTTATTTTCCATGTTTGCCCCTGTTTAATTTGAGTAATGATTGGATTTCTTAATGAACGTGTTTTGTTTGAAATATGACAGATAAATAGGAACGAAGAGAGTATATATATATATATATAAAATTAAAAATTAATTTCACACTTATGAAGAAAATTAGTTCATATTTAAGAAAAAAGGTATTTTAGGAAAATAGTATTGAAAATGAAACAAAAATTGAATAAAATACTCCCTTCTATTCGAATTATAACAAAAAAAATTTTAAGCTTATTAATGAGGTTAGTTAATTGTATTTGATTTTCTTAAATATATAAAAAATAGAGCTATTTTAGGAGATTATATATATATATATTAATTCGTGTACTAGTTATATTTATATTTCAAACCACGATGAGTAAAAACTTGCTAAACGTTACTCTAAGACATTGGAAAATAAAACAGAGAACCTTAAGAAGAAAGTTGCACTTATATCACGAGATTTTAACTTGAGTAGTTATCTGCACCATTGTAGTGGGTTCAAGTTAATTAGAAAGATCTTCAACGATAATTTTCATAAATTGGAAGCATAGAAACCAATACATCGATGCATAAAATCTTTGAAGTCAAAGTGATTCCCATGTTATATTTTTTCTATAAACACTTTTAAGACATACTCCACTATGATCGTCTTATATATAAAATCCTACATGTAAAGACTTTATTTTTAATTCGGGATTTATTTTTGATCTTGTATATAAGACTTTATTCTAAAGGTTTTATATGTATTGTTTTATTGAGATTTTTTTTTATTATTACTTCATCCATTTTTATTTATATGTTCTATTTTAAATAAAATACAATTTTTTAAGAATTTTAATTATTGTTTAGACTTTTAATATATTAATTATGTTTTTTATTATTATTTTTTACCCTCTATAATTATTAATTTTTCCAACTACTTAAGTAAATAAAAATTTATTATATATGAGTAAAGATAAAAAATAAAATTTATGACACTTTTAAAAAATAAAATTTCAGGGACCTATTTGACGTCACGGGTATCTTTCAGGGACCTATCTGATGCCACGTCAGCTTCCGTTAAACACAAACTGACGGTGTTAGACGGCGGGACTAACGGGACGCCAAAGTGATCTTTCAGGGGTATAAGAGATGCCGCATATCTTTCGAGGACCTATCTGATGCCACGGGTATCTTTCAGGGACCTAACTGACTAATAACTCAAAATCATAATGTCTCATAAGGCTCAAAATGGGCAACTAAGGGAAAATTATCAATGCAAAACATCTGAAGGCCACAAAAACACATCCTAAGTGCCTTAATCATCTTAATGCATGCAATCAATTATCAATTTTGAAATGGTCACAGGTCAAGTTCTAGAACAACAATACCAAAGTGAACACACTCGTGAAAGAATAGGGGTCTCAAAATTAGAATATTTCAATAAAATTCATACCCCTCAATATAAGGCTCAAAATCTCACAGGGCTAAAGTCAGTTCACTAATCACAAATTCTGAAAGCATTTGTCGAAATAATCCGTTCACAATCATATTTACAGTTCAATCAAATAGAGTCAAAAGTCAATGAGTTTCAGTCCTAAACTAAGTATATACATGCATCATTAGAGAAAAAGTCCTAAGGTTAGAAAAATTACCTACGCTTGCTAAGGACACATACCAATACCAAAAATATGGGAGAAAAAAAATTCAGATCTGAAAAAAAAATTATTTTGTATGTACTCCCCCAAACTTAGATGTTGGCTTGTCCTCAAGCAAACTAATCTAGCCTAAAACTACAAAATAATAATTAAACTACCTACGAAAACAGGACATATTTTTGGTGAGGTACAGGTCCTGGGGTGCAATATTGAAAAAATAAAATTGGGGCTAATGGGGTCCAAATCCTAAAAATACAAATCTAATCCTAAAATAAATCTATCCCTAAAAAAAATAGAAAATAAAAAAAACGAAAATAAATAATAAAAAAAATCTATTCTAAAAATAATCCTAAAAAGATAAATCTAATCTAAAAAGATAAAAACAAATTCCTAAAAAGATATAAAACTAATCTAATCCTAAAAGATAAGAATAAAAAATATCTATTGCAAAAAAAAATAAGATAAAAAAAAACTTCCTAGAGATAAAGATAAATCTAATCCTAGGAGATAAGATGGTAGAATCAGAATTTGACCACAAAATTGAACTTTTGCACCCCTTAGAGAAAACTAGAAAAATTTCCCCAAACTCTGTAGCAGCCCGCGCGCCTGAGGCGCGCGACCGCATGCGCCTGAGGTGCACGGGGTCGGTACCTCTTTTTTTTTTTTACAATAACAACTACCTAAGAATTGAAACCTACACTACTGCTTATGTACAAAACAAATTACAAAAATTACAAATTACACAAATAATTACAAAAAGTACCGAAAAGAAATTAGAATCGAATTTCAATCCCTAGCAACGACGCCAAAAACTTGTTGATTGTCTAGCAAGAGTACTAGGTCGACAAGTAATACAGATAGTAAGTGAGTATCCTTCCACTCGGGGATTGCAAATTGTTTCTAATAACTTTTCACCAATTCGTAATTATTAATGCAACTTGTTATTGAATTTCAGAAGGAGAAGGAGAATTTAAAATAAAATAATAAAAAGATTGAGGAGATAAGATGTATAGAAAGCAATAGAAAAAGGTTAGGAACTTGGTTTTGAAGAAACCGCAATTGGTGGTTGGAGAGACAAAGGAACCCTAGGAATACACCTAGAAGGGGGGGTTGAATAGGTGTTGAAGCTACCTTGAAAGATTTTCGAACGAAACAAATCGAAACAATTAAAACAAATGATTTTTGCAAATTCTACAGTACTTAATCGATTAAGCAAGTCGTGTACTCGAGTAGTACTCGATTAAGTTATCACTTAATCGATTAAATATGACAGAAAACAGAAAAATCAATTTTCATTCGAATACGAAAATCAATCAATTCACATGCAAGATCAGAGATTCAGCGGAAATGATTAACACCTATATTCTTATTGATTAACCTAGTTATGAAAATGATTTTCCCTTTATCAATTTGAACAATCAAAGATTCAATTCAATCAATTATGAAAATCAATCTTTCTAGGTTTTCAACCAAGAACGCAATCAAATGACTTGAATATAAAGAGTAAGGGTTTAGAGATACGACACAGTGATTTATCCTGGTTCACTTTCATCCACTTGAAAGCTACATCCAGTCCCCTCTTCAACCAAGAGAGATTCTTCACTATGAGGAATTAGAGTTCTCAAATTACAAGTGATTGCCTCACAAGACTCCCTTCTTGCTAGCTTACAAGAGATAACCGACACCCTTGCCTTGTAATCCTATTGATCTTCTCTCTAATCTAACCTCTACCCCTTGTTGATAATCGACACAACAAGTCTTCAATTGCTTGATGATAATCCACACATCAAGGCTTCACTTGCTTGATTCACAATCAAGACTTCTTCTTCTTCTTCAATAAAAATGCACTTGCTTGATGATAAAATCGACACACCAAGACTTCTTGTTTGTTGTAGTGGCTTGCCTTCTTGCAAAGATTACAACACAATAGAAAACACAAAACAATCCTATGAATCTCAATCAAGAGTTATGACAATTCACCATAAGAGATTCAAAGGTTCTTGATCAAAGAATATGAAAATAGAAAAGCTTTGATCTTTAGAAAATGAGAGAGAATAGAGTGGCTTGATTCTTTGTAAAACTTGTATGAAAATGATTCTTATTAATCACAAAAAATAGGAAAAGGTTTATAAAGAATACCCAATAGTTGTAGCACTTGAAAACTGATTTTGAGAAGTGAAAAACGTATTTTAAAAATCAGTTCAGCAGTACTTAATCGATTAAGTAAGTCGTGTACTCGAGTAGTACTCGATTAAGTTATCACTTAATCGATTAAGTTGGTACTGTACATGTTTCAAAACTTGTTTTCTCAAAATCCAACCTTTCCTTTAAAACCTTTAAGCCACCTATTTATTCTAGGTTAAGTGAAAACTCAAATTATGATTTAATCATGACTTATGAATGAGATTCACTACCCTCTATAATAATCTACCCAAATAAAAAACTATGAAGCTTGAGAGGCAAAAGATAAAAGAAATACAAATACACTCAAACTTAGGTCTTCATGAGCTTGCTTTCTCTCTTCTTCATTTGATGTTTGTTGTTGCTTGTTGAGCTTGAAACTTGATCAACACATGTAGCTTGTTCAAAAACACTTTGTCATTATCAAAACATTCATCATGTTCATCATGGAACTAACAGGTTTCATTGTATGATTCACTTATTTAATTATAATTTAGATTTTCCTTTAATTCATGGGCAATTCCTCTCAAATAGCAATAGTTAGATCTCTCTAACATTACCCTTATTCTCTAAATACTTAATCCTTGATCTCTCAACAAATTACAATATTAGAAAATATCAAATTCAGCACAAGGGAATTACCAAGTCAATAATCATTTAATCATATCTCTATAACTAAACTGATTATACCGTTAATTGCATGGCCTATTCAAAATCCCAACTCTCGTTGTGAATTAAGAAATCCAAAACATAAAGTGATCAGTTTTACGTATGCAATAAAAACACAATTAACGCATGAATTAAAAACAGGAAAACTCTAAATCATAAATTAAAATAAGTTACACCATACAATTTACACCATGTTCCTAACAAGAGGTTTTAGTTACACATATAGAAATAAAGAAAACAGAAGCAAAGAGAAACCTCATATCATAGACAATACAGGTTAACTCTCCAAGAGACCTTCAATCCTCACGCAGATCTCTCTTGTAGTGATGATCTCCAATCTTCGTGTCTTGCCTCCTTTCTCTCAATAGATGTTACTAACCTCTCTCTCAAATCCTAATTGAATTCTATGATCTCAAAACCTACTAAAAACTATTTACAAATCCTCTATTTAAAGAGTAAAACAAATCCTAAAATAAATCTTAATTAAATCTAGTAGATAAGGTCCATGTTTATCTTCTAATTTCTGACCAAATCTAAGATATGAAACCAAATTAGACTTCTCTTCTTCTACTTTGTTCAGAATCTGGTCAAATTGGGCCTCCAACAGGTACGCGCGCCCCAGGCGCACGCGACCTCGCGCCCCAGGCGCGCAGGTCTGATAATTTGTGTTTTTCCATATAGGCGCGCCTCAGGCGCACCCGTCCCCGCGCCTCAGGCGCACCCGTCCCCGCGCCTCAGGCGCGTGGGACCTACTCCGGCTTCGTTTTGCTTCGTTCTTTTTCCATTTGCAAGATCTTTTCGTCCTCTTTTCAGGTCCATAAATATTTTCTTAATTTGAGCTCCAAAAAGTACCTGAAACACTAGCAAACAGATCAAAACGTTCAAAGGACCCTAAACTACTAAAAATAATTAAAATCTACTAAAACGTCCTAAATTTGCTAGAGAAACAAGCCAAATACATAGTAAAAGGGAGTCTAAATCATGCTGAAATCACTATATATTGGGCCCAAATTAGTTTCCCACAGTTGAAACAGCCACTTGTTCCCCAACAAACACGACCATAATGATGGCGCTTGCACTTGTCACAAAATGGAGCCTCGCTCCGAAGGTTCCTTCCATCACTACCTCCAGCCTTTCCCTTGCCTTTCCCTCAGCGATCATACGGACCCTTGCCTCGGTTGTTGAAACCCTAACGCCTCTGGGGTCCATAATTCTGGTTGTCCTTTCTTTCTGAGGCTTGCAACTCTTCAGCCTTCTTGTCATCTTCATACATCCTATACATATCCACAAGTGCAGGAAAGCTTTGAATCCGTTAATAGCTGAAAATTGACTTCAACTTGGGCCTCAAGCCTCCCTCAAACTTGATACACTTGCTCCTTTCATCAGGGTTGTTATGATAGTATGGAGAGTACTTCATCAACTCCTCGAACTTGGCCGCGTACTCGCCCACACTCATGCTTCCTTGTTTCAGCTGCAAAAACTCCACCCCCTTCTTTCTCCTCAAATCCTCAGGGAAGTATTTATTGAGAAACTTCTCCATAAATACACCCCAATTCACATCCCTTCCTTCATAGTGTAGGAGCTGAACCGTGTGATTCCACCAGTTTTCAGCTTCATCCTCTAGCATGTAAACTGCATATGCTACTTTCTGAGCTTCCGTGCAATCCAAAGTTCTCATAATTTTGTCCATGGTGTGAATCCACCTATTGGCCTCCTCAGGTTTAAATCCTCCTTCACCCACATTGCACTGGTGAGGTGGATTAACAGGTTGAGGTGGTTGCTGAGATTGTTGTTGTTGCATGGACTCCAACATCGCAGTTATCCTCTCTAACATCGCATTGGTGTGATTTTGGTTTCTAGTTGCCATAATAGACCTGCGCTATGGACTTATGGTCACATATGTTGAACTAAAGAAACATTCATCACACCACCTATACTAGGGTCTTAACTAAAACCTCAAACAAAACATTCAATTGTATCTAATGTTCGAAATAAGCAAGATACTAGCATTCAAAACAATAAATATGCCCTGTGGATACCTGCTTGATGTTGATGGCTACCTTTCTGGAACTACTTCCACTACTACAGGATCTGACTTTTGCTCTGATACCACACCGTGTGACACCCTTCTGAATTAACAAGTATTTAATATACTAAATATACTAATTTATCGGATAATATATGGACTTGTAAGTATTTAGAAAAAAAATAGAAAATAAAATTTTCTTTCAAAGCGGGTGCATAAATCAAAATATGGAGCTCTTGGAGAGAATAATTCGTATCATTTGGAACCTTGTATTAAATTCGGCGTGTGCTAAAGTAAGAAAATCTTTTCATAACCCGGATAGCATCAGTGCTTTTGAAAACGTAATGACATGGTAAAATTAAACGATGCATATCCATTCTTTCTTTCGCGGGATTGATACCATCTAAATAACATACCCGAGTTCGTTAATTAATCATTATCAGAGTGAGCGGAAAGGGTAGGACTATGCACATTTGTAATATGAACATAAGTTATAAATATATATAGATATAAGTCATGTAATACATAGTCCTAGTAGTCATGTCTCCAAGATCCAACTACAAGTCCATACAGATCTATATCAACATAAAACCATAGCCCTAGAGCTCTCAAAAGCATATCTACAAAATATACATATCAAAATATGAACTCTAGAGGTGGTCACATAGATCTGGTCGCAACAGCAGTAGTAGTGATAGTAGTAGCAGTCTCCAAATAGCAAAAGAAAACATCATCAATAGCAGCAGCAGTGCCTCCTTCACAGCATCCCCACATCGAATCCCCTGATCCTCATCATATACCATATACACATACCTAGGGATCATCATCCCTCCACTGACTCCCGGTGGAATGAACGACAGGCTCGCCTCCACTCTCGTCCTCCACGGGATCCTCCTCGATCTCATCCGATGGAGAGTGTACCCTACCACTGGGTACGGGGTCAGGAGATGGTGTGACCCTAACTGGGCTCCTCGGATCAGAAGGGGGAGTCTCCTCGCGGACGACTCTCGAAGAAAAAAGGGTGTGAGCGGGTAGGTCTAAAACGAAAGTTGTGATAAGAGCGAGCTGGTCGTGTGGGAGGTGGTCCATGATATGTGTAAAACGGGGGTACGTGCATAGTGTATATGATGGGGATCCTAAATCTACGAGGGCGAAATCGAATCAGCGGGTTCGGGTGGTAGAAGGTAACCTCTACCTCTCCCTCGAACACCGCGCGATGGTCCTCATAGATCCATGTGCGACTAGGAAGTGGCCGGATCTCGATGCAAGCGATGTAACGTGACATCACCTACAAGGGCATAGGGGTAAGCATTTCTATACACATAATCAATAGAGCATAAATGTATGTATAATATAAAGGTATAAACATGCAACAATAAACAACAATTACATCTAGCATTTAGCAGAAATAGGATGCAAGTAAGATGCTCATACTTATTTCATTTATCAATCTTAGTTTAGATGAGTGGCATGATGTATGAACTTAGCTCTCAAGCCTATCTCCATCGTACTATGTCACTCTCTGACGTCCATCCTTTACTCCGTCCAGCACTCAACCGTGCGTTGTACTCCTAGGTGTACAACATTCGTACATTCACCAAGAATGTACACGACAAGCTTGGAATCTGTGCCACCTGAGAACATCCCGTCATCCAAACGGACCGTCATCCAAACTGTATAACCATATCGGCATCCACTAAGCCGACCACATCGTCAACCATAACGTGTCATCAAGCAAGCCGTCAATTGGCACTCCCAGAGGCCCTCCACATGTTACCAAAACATGATAAACGATCTATCATCCAGACTCCAAAATGAATGCAATAAATTTTGCTTAAAGGAATTGATTGATGTTTTTCTTGTTAATAATACCCGACGTGCCACCCGATCAGCGTCTCGTCATTCAAACGAAAATTTATCATATCATCAATCAGCTTCCTTTAAGTCTTAGATCACTTGGATTATTGTCATTTAAGTATTAATCAATGGTTCAGAATTAAAAATGGTATTTCTAAATATCTGGGTAAAATACTCGAGTGTTCCTCAGAATACTTGAGTGTTCTTCAGTTATTTCCAGATTACTCGAGTTGTTCGTGTCTTTCTGGGGATTTGAGTTTCAGATTCATAAAAATACTCGAGTGATTCATGAGTTACTCGAGTGTTCTTCATCAATTCCAGAACACTCGAGTGACTTCTGCACTACTCGAGTGGTTTACCTTAACATATCCCCATGCATTAGTCGATACTCGAGTTCTGGCATGGTACTCGAGTGTTCTAACACAAAATACACTTTATCAAAAATTTACTCGAGTATCAAGCCAAGTACTCGAGTCTTTTCTTGCAGAACAGACTGGAAACTTGGTTTTAACATACCATTTTCAATTCTGGCCATTTTTAGTCCAATCCAATGATCAACAGAGTTTATGTAACACATATTGAACATGCTCAAACACTTATAACTCATCAATTAACAAATTTGACAGAGAATCAAGAGTTTATGCATAAAACATACAATTTCACAACTTAACACCTCAAATTGCAAAATACTCAATAAACTCATGAAATAAAGCTCAATACAGCTTGCATGCATTATATGAAACTTGCTCAAAACAACCATAGAGCATGAGTTGGTCTCCAAACCAAAGTTCCTATTCAATCTAAGCCCTTGGAGCCTCTTGGTGGCTCTCTAATGAAAATCATGGAATTTAAACTCTATCTAGTGCATAAAACAACTTCCCCTTACCTCAAATTCGTGTGAGAACTGAAATTGAACAGAAAAACGAACTCCAAGCTAGTTTCCCCAAAAACCATATGAGAACAACACAATTTTGAGTGAGGTCATAAAACCAGAGATTTTGATGGTGAAATCATGCAAAATAATTGGGAAAAGTAATTAGAAACTGTTCTCTGCAACACATACTAGAGAATGGAATGAAATTGAAGTCTCAAAGATTCAAGGGCTTACCAAAATCGATTGCTCAAGTAAGCTCCAGGAATTGAAAAACAACTTCAACTCCTTCCCTTCTTAGATTCGATTCTCACTCTATACTTATTTTTGACTAGCAATCTTTGTGTCTTTACGAAGCCCTTGATGTGAGCTTCGTAATCGTGTATCACTCGAATTCTAACACTCAAAGATGAAGAGGAATCGAGAGAAACAAATTCGGAACCCTAACCTCACAATTTCATCAACAAAGCCTTCAAATTCGTTGATGAATGGCTTAAATAGGCACTTGAAGCTTGCATGCAGATCGACACGACAACTATGGACGTGGGAGGGTGATGATTTCGTGTCAACGAAACGAAATCGTTGATGGTGACTCACCAAACGCACTAACTCGTGCAACTCTGTCCAGAATACTCGAGTAGTTGAGAAAATACTCGAGTGTTTTATCCAGTTTTTGAAAAATAATAATTTTATTTATTTTCCCTCCAAAACCTTTCCTATATTTGCTTCTAGGTCCCAACTCAGGGACTAATATGCAAAATGCTTATTTTATGCATAATTATACTTATTAAATAAATGCAAACACATCTCCTAAATACATAACACAGAATTTTAATCAAGGATTAAAATAGAAATTATTAATTATAATAAATTTTATAATTAACATTTCATTAATCGGGGATTAAAATTTTGGGGTGTTACAAAATTTAAATCTCAAGGTGGCCAATCTCGATTCTACATTACATTGGAGATAGGATCATTCCGTACTACTTGAGTTCCAATTATGTGATAAACAACCCACTATCCACTCTAAGAGGACTTTAAAATTTCAACTTAAGCAAAATTGCCATTTTCTTTGTCATATTTGGAGTGGACGTACTTAATTCAAAACTAAGGATTATTTCTTCCCGTTGGGATAGCAACCTCATGCTCTGACTCGTTGGGATTTTCACTTCCCTTAGTCTTGACTTTCTGTCTTCTTCTAAACATGACAAAGTCACATTCTGAAAAATTTGGACTCAACCTACATGAAACATGAGACACATCATAAAAACCAGCTCAACTGTAATAAATACGATTCCAATATCACTAAATATTTACTAAATCCAACCAATTAATATACATATACTACTGCAATACTAACACTTAACTATATATTAATCACTTACTCTCATGTGGAGTAACTCATTGGAGATATGAGAATCCATACTCCACAGCCGATGATTGCAACCACTGCTCTAATACCATAATGTAACGTCATACCTTTTTAAATAAATTATAATGCTTAAAATAACAATTTTCTGGAAAAATTTTGGCCGAGTTCCATTTAAAATATGGACTTTTTCCAAAAATAGATTTTTAACCTGTCAGATCCAGATCAGTTTATATCAAAATATAGATATCAATGTCAATTCATTGCAGGTAATTGTAGTAGGAACTAAGTTTCATCAAAAGAGAGGATATATGAATATCATTCACAACGACTAATATTCATTTAATATCATTATAAAGTCCTTTTACAAAACAAAATACAACTCAATTGCTATGGTTGAATTGATTTACTTTGAATTCTCCGTAACTTTATAAATAAAAGTTTCATTGCATATTAATAAAAATTTAACAATTTAATATCTATTTGTATAACAAAATTGATTACAATTGGAATTCCTAGAAATGGTTGCACTTGTATGACTCTAAAGTCACACTAATTGATTTACACTCTACAAGTGAGAGTGTAATCTTCCTCAGCACAGAGTATCAGAAAAGTTTTCCAACTTTGTACCTAAAATGACAACTTAAGAGGTGAGTTATTTGAAACATAAATCAAGAAAGACATCTAATAACAATAATAAAGCATACATATGTGTATTAACATTCACAATTTCACACACACATTTTAATTATATGACATAAAGCAAAATAGAAAGAGTGTGATTGTGTGTAATTCAATGCATTGAAAGTGATGCATGCATGTCACTCACTTTTGTCCAATAATTGAATCCAATATCATTCTCTTTCTTTTTTTTCATTTCTTTAACACTTTACTTTTTATTGGATTCAACAATTGAAATATGCATATGCATTCTTTACCTTCCCTTTTTCTTTTACTTTTCACTTTTCATTTCATTTACTTTTTGTCGCACACTTTTCATTTTCCTTACATTACCCTCCACTCCTGGGAAAAACCGACCGGGAGTAAGCATCCCCCAACCGAAACTTACTTACACAGTACTTCACCCAATTTTTGGGGTTCCTCATACAACTTAGTTTGATTTGTCCAAGTTGACTATAGTAGGGATCACCCTCGACCGGCCACGAAGAGCCAAAGTGACTGACAGAATTATTATGGTTCTAGTAAACCAATCCCCGACACGGGTAGCGAACCCGACCCTTTGGAAGATCAAAGTTTTTCATAATAATTCTCAGCGGTTGTTTTAATAACACAGCCTAGTCACTCTTGCCCTCATGATATACATATGTTTTTCCCATACCCTAACGTCAACCTTTGTGTAAAATCAAATCTCTGATTAAGGTGGATTAATTTTGATGATGACAATTTAATTAAATTATGGACTTAATTTGAAGAATGCAAGCCCAACAATAAAGAAGATCAAGTGCTTAGTTTAATTACTCATTCTCATTTATTCTTAATGTATTTTATTTTATTTATGAGAGTGGGTAGTTTAGGTTTTTATTCTCACATAAGGTCAAATGATATTCATGCATGAAAGATTGAGATTAAAACCAATCAGACTTGAGAAGAGAATTGAAAACAATGTTAGAAAACTTAATTTTTCCAACATTGACCAATTCACTCGAGTGATTCTCAATTCACTCGAGTGATTTATGAATTTTCAGTAATATAGCTGTTGGATAAAGTAAAAGGCAACACTATCAGAGTTGACCACAAAACACTCGAGTGTTTCCAAAAAGACTCGAGTGATTTAGGTCTGACAGCAAATTTTTTAAACGTTAGAAGAGGACAAAAAGGAAGAATAACTTGGTTTTTCCTCCCTTTTTGTCCCCTCACTTATATTCTGAATAGTGGCCATTATCCAAGTGAACAAGCTTACATTCTTTCATTGATTCTCTCTCTCTCTCAAGTGTTAAAATCATTTTCTCTCTCTAAACTCAACCAAGCATTCATCTTTATTATTTGTCTTAGTGAGTTAAGAGAGTGTGCTTCATTTGTAAGAGAATTATTTGTTGTAAAATTCTCAAACATTCAAACACTTTAGCTTGTTTAGAAAATCTTGTTGAGGTATCCAAGTACTTGGTGAGGTATCCAAGTTCTCAAGTCTTGGGAGGTTCTCGAGCACAAAGACTAAGAGGATTCTTAGCTTGGTAGGCTCTTGGAGGTTCCAAGGAGCTTAAGAAGAAGGGACTCTTCATCACCAAATCAAGTTGGGGTAGAAATTTCAAGAGTTTGGTACACTCTTGAAAAGGGTTAGGATTGAGTGAGGAATCTCAATTTATCCTTGTAATTTCTAACAATTTGATTACTAGTAGAAACTCCTAAGTTGATTAGGGGGACTAGATTAGCACTCTATATTGAGTGTGAACCAGGATAAAATTGGTGTTGTCTCTCTCTTTTATAGCTTTCTTAGTTTTCAAGTAAAACCAAACCCTAAGTTCTCTAGAAAGGGGCTTTTATAATTCTAGTAGCAATTGGTTGCAATTAACTTGTTTTCAGCTTGTTTTAACTTAGTGTAATTGCCCTCTACTTTGATTTATATCTGCCCTGGATTAGTCTTTAAGAAATTGAATCATTTTTCTAAATTTCTCTGAAACTTCTCCTTTCTGTTCTGCATAAAACACTCGAGTGTTTTTCAATTCACTCGAGTATTTCATGGACTTTCACTCGAGTGTTCTTCATTTCACTCGAGTAAATTGCCCAGTTTCAGAAAAACAAGCTTTTGATCAATTATCTTTTAATTGCACCGAAAATTAGTCACTGTTTCTTCCATATTACTATTCACCCCCCCTCTAGTAATTGCTAAGCCCGCTTGTTGGTTTCCAACAAGTGGTATCAGAGCTCGGTCGAAAGATCGAGCATAAAAGCTTTTTCGAAAAAGATCCTTTTGGAAACAATGGGCTCTAGCAATCAACATGAAGGGTCTATGTCTCTTAACCGACCTCCATTCTTCAATGGTGAATATTATACTTATTGGAAGGTTAGGATGAGAGTCTTTGTAGAAGCAATAGACACCGATATTTGGGATGCAATTGAAAAAGGTCCTTATATTCCTAGAAGAGTGGTTAATGGTGAAGCCATTGTTATTCCTAGGACAAGTTGGAATGAAGATGATAAAAAGAAAGTTTCATATGATTTAAAAGCTAAAAATATCATCTTCTCCTCCTTGTCCAAAAATGAATTTCATAGGATATCACAATGCCAATCGGCTAAAGAAATGTGGGATACCTTGCAAATTACTCATGAGGGAACTAGTGAAGTTAGAGACTCAAGATTAAATGCTTTAACTCATGAATATGAGCTCTTTCATATGTTCCCTAATGACTCTATCAGTGATATGCAAACAAGGTTCACACATATCGTTAACCAATTGATTGGCCTAGGAAAAGAATTTAGAAGTGGTGAAACTACTAACAAGGTCTTGAGATGTCTTGATAGGAGATGGCAACCAAAGGTGACCGCCATCAAGGAAGCTAAGGATATAAAATCTATGGACTTGACCACCTTGTTTGGGAAGCTCCAAGAACATGAGATGGAACTATCAAGACTTCACCTAAATGAAGATTCAGACAAGAAAAAGAAGAGACTCTCTCTAAAAGCCTCAACCAAAATGTCAAAAGAGGATGAAGATGAATCTTCAAGTGAAAGCTCCTATCATGCTCTAAATGAGGAAGAGATTGGTTTATTTGCCAAGAGGTTCAACAAATTCCTCAAAGGCAAAAAGGGTAGTTCATCATTCTCTAAGGACAAGAGACCTCAAGACAAAAGATCCAAGGATAACAAGCAAAGAAACAAGAGCTCAAGTGAGAGTGTGAAATGTCATGAGTGTGGTGGGGTAGGACACATAAAAATGGAATGTCACACCCACTTGAGAAAGAATGAGAAGAAGACTCAAGATGGCAAGGGGAAGAGAGCTTACATTGTTTGGGATGAACCGGAAAAGGATTCCAAGTCAACCTCAAGTAGTTCGGATGATGAGGAAGCCAAGCTATGTCTAATGGCCAAGAATGACAATGAAGCCTCCTCAAGTAGTGAAAGAAATGACAATGAGAGTGAGGATGAGGTATCATCTAATTATTCTTACACCTCTTCTCATACTATTTCTTATGATGATTTGCTAAATGAGTATAATGAAATGTTAACTCAATTTGAAAGACTTGCTAAAGTTAACAAAGAAAAAGGAAAGAAACTTTTGGAGTATCAAAAGGAAATCAATGAATTAGAAAAATCTATTAATGATTTGAAACTCCAAAATGCATCCTTGGAACTTGCTAACTCTAGTCATGCTTGTGAGAATGCAAATCAATCATATACCATCACTCATTGTGAAAAGTGTTGTGTGCTTGAAAATGAAGTTAATGATTTGAAAATCAAACTCAACACTTTTAACAAAAGTGATAGAAACCTAGATCGGTTAATTGGTTCTCTTAGACACAATTCAAACAAAATCGGTCTAGGATATGTCCACAAGAAAAAGAAAAATAAAGTGGTTGGTTCATTCTCAAAAATTGATTTTACAAAGAAACCAACTTGCTTATATTGTGGAAAATTTGGACATACAAACAATAAGTGCCATATCAAATCTTTTGGAATTCAAAATGGTACTTATGTTTGGATTAAGAAGGAAGAATCATCCAAGACTAACAAAAAGGGACCCAACATAATTTGGGTACCCAAAATGAGCAAGTGATTGTGTCTTGTAGGTGTGCCTTAGAACCGGAAAGCAACTTTGGATACTTGATAGTGGATGTTCTAGGCACATGACGGGAGATAAGCGACACTTCATTGAGCTTACTCCTAAGGAAAAGGGATATGTCACATATGGAGACAACAACAAAGGCAAAATACTTGGTATAGGTAAAATTGGTAATTCTTCCAACTTGGTTATTGATAATGTACTTTATGTTCAAGGATTAGAACATAATCTTTTGAGCATTAGTCAATTATGTGATATTGGTAACCATGTATTATTTACCTCTACTCATTGTCTCATAAAAAGTGACAAAGATGAATCTATCAAATTTGTTGGAAAAAGGTCTAATAACACTTACATGGTTGAATTGAATAATATCACTTCTTTAGTTTCAAAATTTTTAATTAGCAAAGAAAGTGATACTTGGTTATGGCATCGTAGGACCGCTCACATTAATGTAAATCAACTTAAGAAACTTCAATCCAAAGACTTAGTAGTTGGGTTACCAAAGCTCAATTTTCAAATTAAAGGTGATTGCACTCCTTGCAAGAAGTGCAAACAAACTAAAAATCATTTTGGTTCCAAAAATGATGTGTCCACAACAAGACCATTGGAAATGCTTCATATGGACTTGTTTGGACCTTCTCAAGTAAAAAGCTTTGGTGGCAACTACTATGCCTTGGTGATTGTTGATGATTTTTCAAGATTTACATGGACATTATTTTTAAGTGCTAAGAGTGAGGCCTACAAGTCTTTTAAACGCCATATTAAGCTTGCACAAAACCAAGTAAATCAAAAAGTGATTATTATTCGAACCGACCATGGAGGTGAATTTGAAAACTATAAATTTGATAGATTTTGTGATAAGCATGGAATTGAGCACCAATATTCGGCACCTAGAACTCCACAACAAAATGGAGTTGTTGAGAGGAAAAATAGGGTGCTAGAGGAACTTGCTAGAACCATGTTAAATGATTCTCAAGTACCTCAATACTTTTGGGCCGATGCCGTTAATACGGCTTGTTATGTAATGAATAGAATTTTAATTAGGCCCATGATAAAGAAAACCCCCTATGAGCTTTACAAAGGTAGAAAACCCAATATATCCCATTTCCATATTTTCGGATGCAAAGTCTACATTTTAAACAATGGAAAAGATCAACTTGGAAAATTTGATTCTAAATCGGATGAGGGAATATTTTTGGGTTACTCTTCTCATAGTAAAGCATTTAGAGTTTATAATAAATGAACTATGACTATTGAAGAATCAATTCATGTTGTTTTTAATGAGTCTTCGAAAGAAGATAGTGTTTTATGTGAGGGTAGTGATGATGGACTTGAGATTTCAAATGTTGACAAAGAGATGGAAAAGCCAAAGGATGAAGGAGAAGTCAAAGATGAACTTGATCCGGCTTGGAAAACGGTGAAAGCTCACCCTATTGACAATGTCATAGGAGATCTTTCAAAGGGAGTATTAACTCGTAGGTCAATTCAAAATATTTGTCATTTTGTTTCCTTTGTTTCTCAAATCGAACCAAATTCAATTAAGGAAGCAATTATGGATGAACATTGGGTTATGGCCATGCAAGAAGAGCTAAATCAATTTGTTAGAAATGATGTTTGGGAATTAGTGCCTATACCCAATGATCATACTATAATTGGTTTAAAATGGATTTATAGAAATAAACTTGATGAATCCGGTTTGATTATAAGAAACAAAGCAAGACTTGTTGCCCAAGGGTACAACCAAGAGGAAGGTGTTGATTATGATGAGACCTTTGCTCCGGTTGCACGTCTTGAGGCAATCAGAATCTTGCTTGCCTTTGCATCAATTATGAATTTTACTCTTTATCAAATGGATGTCAAGAGTGCTTTCTTGAATGGTTTCATAAATGAAGAAGTGTATGTTAAGCAACCACCCGGTTTTGAAAGTCATGAGTTTCCAAACCATGTTTACAAGTTGAAAAAGGCACTTTATGGATTAAAACAAGCTCCTAGAGCTTGGTATGATCGATTAAGTACCTTTCTATTAGAAAATGGCTTTCAAAGGGGAAAGGTTGATAATACACTATTCATCTATAAAACCAAAGAGGACATTTTGTTAGTGCAAATATATGTAGATGATATTATCTTTGGTGCCACTAACGTGTCCTTGTGTAGAAAGTTCTCTAATTTGATGAAAAAGGAATTTGAAATGTCCATGATGGGGGAGCTCAAGTTCTTCCTATGACTTCAAATCAAGCAAGTCAAGGAGGGGATTTTTGTGCATCAAGGAAAATATTGCAAGGAGCTCCTTGGAAAATTCGGAATGGACAAATGCAAAGAAGCATACACTCCCATGAGCACAACATGCTACCTAGACAAGGATGACATAGGTAAACCGGTTGATGTTAGTAAATATAGGGGCATGATAGGTAGTCTTCTATATCTTACCGCATCTATACCGGATATTATGTTTAGTGTATGCATGTGTTCCCGTTTTCAAGCAAATCCTAAAGAATCACACCTATCCGCAGTTAAACATATTTTTAAATATCTTAAAGGAACAATTAACACCGGATTATGGTATCCTAGGGATGCTAGTCTTAGTTTAGTTGGCTATTCGGATTCCGACTTTGCGGGATGCAAGCTTGATCGCAAAAGCACTAGTGGCACTTGCCATTTATTGGGAAGTTCATTAGTGTCATGGTTTTCTAAAAAGCAAGCTTGTGTTGCTCTTTCCACCACCGAAGCGGAATATATCGCCGCCGGTAGTTGTTGTGCTCAACTCTTGTGGATGAAACAACAATTATCGGATTTTGGTTTAAAATTAGAAAGTGTTCCATTAAAATGCGATAACACGAGTGCCATCAATCTAACTAAGAATCCGGTATATCACTCAAGGACTAAACACATTGAAATTAGACATCATTTCCTAAGGGATCATGTTCAAATGGGTGATTGCACAATTGAATTTGTAAGTACCACAAATCAATTAGCGGACATTTTTACAAAACCCTTACCAAGGGATACCTTCTATCATATAAGAGGGGAACTTGGTATTTTAGAGGAGTCAAGTATAAACTAATTGATTTGTGCCATTTGAAAATCACCAAGTATGTCTAAATTTAGTGTGTGATGATACTTGTTTGAAATTACCTTGAGATGTTATGAATTTATGCTTTTAATTGTGTGTGATTATGTTTCCTATCTGTTGTTTTCATTTCATGTGTTTAATTTTGTGTTTTTGTGTTTCAAAACTGTGTTTTTCTGCATAACTGATAAAAACACTCGAGTGTTTCTTAAATCACTCGAGTGATTTTAATTCAAAATTAAATCAGTTTTAATTGGAAAAGTTTTTGAGCAGGTCTGATGCAAAACACGCGATCTTTTATAAAAGACTCGAGTCTTTTGGGCCGACACTCGAGTGAATCCCATTTCACTCGAGTGAATTAAAAGTTTCTGAAAATCCCTCTTTCGGCCATCACGCGAGTGAATTCAATTTCACGCGAGTGTTTTTCAGGTTTTCTGAAAAACACGCGAGTGTTTTAAAATTCACTCGAATGAATTCATCAGATATAGCCTACTTCTGCGATTTTCTTTTCATTTTACACGAATTTCTCTCTTTCTTCACTCGAGTTTTCTTTGTTCTCTCACTTCCATCTTCACAAATCTCACCCAAAAATAAAATTTCTTTCATATTTCAAGCATATTTCATCTTCTAAACTCATTCTCATTCCTATTTCACATCAAATTCAACCTTTTGCACATCAAAATTCATCATTCCCTTTCCAAAACCCTAACTCTCCAAAACCCCAATTTCTCAAAATTTCTTCTAGTTTTCACTTGTAAGTGCAAATGGCTTCATCTTCGGACAGTAGAAGAAAAGGGAAAAAGCCAAGGGTGGAGGAACCTCAACCAATTGAAGAGGAGGAAGATGATTTCTATCAAAGGGCAAATTGCATTGAAAGGGAAAGAAAATTTGCTTCCAATGATTATGCAACACAATCTTGGGTAAGTGAAGCTTATCTCCTTAGTAGAGGATTCCCTTTTGTCAATGCCCTTAAAACTCATAAACTCATGGGTTTCCTATCATATAATGGCCCTATCTACATTAGGTTAGTTAGGCAATTTTATGCAAACTTTAGGCAAAATGGAAACTCATATGAGACCTCTGTGTTAGGACAACGATTTGAGGTTACCCCTAGGGCTTTATTCCAAGTCTTTGGGTTGTCACGATCGGGCGAGGGCACATCTAAAGGAGTTGTTGACCCAATTTTTCGAAACTTGCTCCGCCCCGATCGTGTATATCTCAAGGGCGAGAAGAAAGCAAACCAAATGACTGCCAACAATAGAGTCCTCCACTATCTCATTTGTCATATCCTGTTGCCCCAAACATCTCCAAACTACTCCCGCCCAATTCAAATTGAGCTTCGTGTTATGGATGCCATTCTTAATGGAAATGTCTTGAATTGGGCCTCCATTATCCTTGCTAGAATGAAACAAGCCTCCGACTCCAAACCTAAGCAAAACCTACCTTACCCGATGCATGTCTGCAGGCTCCTTCAGCACTTTGAGATTCCTATTTCGGAAAAGGAGCCTGTCGTTCGTCTTCCTGCAAAAATCCATGCCTTTTCTGACAACTCTTTAGGTAAGATGGACATCGAATACTTCGGTGATCGATGTATGTATTTTGATGAGGCAGCTGCTCTGAGAGGTCAGGGCAATGTTCAGCAGGCTGCAGATCAGTTGGGCGTTGACCCTCAGCAGTTGGAGGAGGAGCAGGCCACTTTTGATCAGCAGGCAGGAGGGAGTAGTGGAGTACCCCAGGATGATCCTACTGATGGGATCAACTTTGATATGCCGGGGTCCTGGAACACCACATTTGCAGAGCACAGAGTATATATGGATGAGCGAATGGATGGTTTTGATGGGAGGTTTGCCTCATTGGCTCATGAGGCTCAGGACTTTAGGACCTATATGACTGGGAGAGTTGATCGCATTGATGGGCGCTTGGATGCTATTGACAATCAACTTCAAGAGCAGCGTGCAACTATGTTTGATATGAGGACTCATATGGAATCCAGCACTCAGCTCTTCATGGTAGGCTTGATGCCCATTCTGCTAGTGTGGATGCGAACTTTGGACATGTGCGCTCCGATCTTAGTCAGATTCTGTCAGCTCTTGGGAGACTCCAGCCCTATCCTCGTGATGATGATCAGCAGCCACCACCCGCTTGAAGTCCATGATGTTCCTCTGCACTACTTTTTATGTCTATGACTTTATTTTTAGCTATGTTGAAACTTTTGAGTATTTTGCTATTTTTGGAGTTGGGTGTACTTTGTTTAAAACTCATGTTTCATGGTCTATGGATGGTATGTGTGGAATGATGGATTTATGATATTTATGCATTAATCATGTTTTCTTCATGGTTTTCATGTTCTTTAAAGTTTTTTTTATTGCTTCATAGTCATATTTTGCTTCTTATTTACTCTTAAGGGAAAGTTTTCTTATTGGTATCCTTCATTCTCCACCTTGTTTCCAAAATGTTATCTTTTTGATCATGACAAAAAGGGGGAGAATGGAGATTAAAGAGAAAAGAACATATTTTCTATTTTTTCCGATTTCTTACTTTCACTCTGATGATATATGCTCTTGCTCTGATACCAATGAGCACTTGATTATGATTATTATTGTATTACGTTGTGCTTGGCATTTTCTGGATTGTACAGGTTAAAAAGGTTCCTAGATTGAGGGGGAGCTCTCAAGTGCTAGAGGTTTAATTATTTTGTCATCATCAAAAAGGGGGAGATTGTAAAATCAAATCTCCGATTAAGGTGGATTAATTTTGATGATGACAATGTAATTAAATTATGGACTTAATTTGAAGAATGAAATCCCAACAATAAAGAAGATCAAGTGCTTAGTTTAATTACTCATTCTCATTTATTCTTAATGTATTTTATTTTATTTATGAGAGTGGGTAGTTTAGGTTTTTATTCTCACATAAGGTCAAATGATATTCATGCATGAAAGGTTGAGATTAAAACCAATCAGACTTGAGAAGAGAATTGAAAACAATGTTAGAAAACTTAATTTTTCCAACATTGACCAATTCACTCGAGTGATTCTCAATTCACTCGAGTGATTTATGAATTTTCAGTAATATAGCCGTTGGATAAAGTAAAAGGCAACACTATCAGAGTTGACCACAAAACACTCGAGTGTTTCCAAAAAGACTCGAGTGATTTAGGTCTGACAGCAAATTTTTTAAACGTTAGAAGAGGACAAAAAGGAAGAATAACTTGGTTTTTCCTCCCTTTTTGTCCCCTCACTTATATTGTGAATAGTGGCCATTATCCAAGTGAACAAGCTTACATTCTTTCATTGATTCTCTCTCTCTCTCAAGTGTTAAAATCATTTTCTCTCTCTAAACTCAACCAAGCATTCATCTTTATTATTTGTCTTATTGAGTTAAGAGAGTGTGCTTCATTTGTAAGAAAATTATTTGTTGTAAAATTCTCAAACACTCAAACACTTTAGCTTGTTTAGAAAATCTTGGTGAGGTATCCAAGTACTTGGTGAGGTATCCAAGTTCTCAAGTCTTGGGAGGTTCTCAAGCACAAAGACTAAGAGGATTCTTAGCTTGGTGGGCTCTTGGAGGTTCCAAGGAGCTTAAGAAGAAGGGACTCTTCATCACCAAATCAAGTTGGGGTAGAAATTTCAAGAGTTTGGTACACTCTTGAAAAGGGTTAGGATTGAGTGAGGAATCTCAATTTATCCTTGTAATTTCTAACAATTTGATTACTAGTAGAAACTCCTAAGTTGATTAGGGGGACTGGATTAGCACTCTATATTGAGTGTGAACCAGGATAAAATTGGTGTTGTCTCTCTCTTTTATAGCTTTCTTAGTTTTCAAGTAAAACCAAACCCTAAGTTCTCTAGAAAGGGGCTTTTATAATTCTAGTAGCAATTGGTTGCAATTAACTTGTTTTCAACTTGTTTTAACTTAGTGTAATTGCCCTCTACTTTGATTTATATCTGCCCTGGATTAGTCTTTAAGAAATTGAATCATTTTGCTAAATTTCTCTGAAACTGCTCCTTTCTGTTCTGCATAAAACACTCGAGTGTTTTTCAATTCACTCGAGTATTTCGTGGACTTTCACTCGAGTGTTCTTCATTTCACTCGAGTAAATTGCCCAGTTTCAGAAAAACAAGCTTTTGATCAATTATCTTTTAATTGCACCGAAAATTAGTCACTGTTGTTTCCATATTACTATTCACCCCCCTCTAGTAATTGCTAAGCCCGCTTGTTGGTTTCCAACACTTTGCGCCATGTATGATGCATGTCTTTATACCCTTTCTAATTGAATTTGAACCACTTATCCTTTGAAAATTATAATTAATTAGGTTCAGTTTCAATTAGAAAGTCCTTTACCCTAACTTGGTGCCTAACTATACATTAACCATTTAACAATTTACAATCATAAAAATCAATATATATTTGTCCATATACATCATTCATGAACAAACCAACACATAATAATATATTCATAATATAAAATCATCACACATACACACAAAGAAAACATATATTCCATATCAATTTGTTTCTAATTTTTAACAATACATCTATATTCACACACACACATATATTTATCCTTATTACTATCATTAAATCTCTTTCCTAATTTATGACAAATAACCCCCTCTTACCTTGGAAATCCTAGTCATAGTGACAGAGCCACTTTTACATCCGCGACTTGCTCCAGGGTCAAGGTCAACAATAACGTGTTGAATATAAATAGGGACACATGTTAAAACTAATTATAACATTAAAAATATATAATATAGGGATAGTAAAAATATTGATGGATCGTCAAATAAATTACATAAATTGGTGGAGGGAGTTGAGAAGGTTATATATCCAATAAGAAATTCAAATTGAACGGTTGGATCTTGAATTATTGGATCAGAAAGTTGGAAAAACATAAGAATTTCTCTCTCACTGAGTGGCCGCTCTTACTCTGATCCTAATCTACTCTTTCTTTTTCTATGTGGACGGAAACGTGGCTGGGCAATATATATATATATATATATATATATATATATATATATATATATATATATATATATGTGTGTGTGTGTGTCGCGGTGGGTAGAATTAGGAATCTACTATACTTATATAAAAACATCCCTTTTCGAGGCACCACGTTTGTCCGCTTAAGGAATACTTGCACCAGAGCATTTGTAGGTGAATAACATTATTTCTAATCAAAATTATAATTTGAAATTAAATAAATTATCTATATGTGAAATTATTATCCTCAATTTGAAATCATTATCTCAGTTTGTTAAAAAAAATTATTAACCTCCAAAAGGTAAACCCAAAAATATGAGGCTTCTATTCAAATTTATTTAATCTTATCTGCATCTGAAATCATTATCCTTAACTTTACAAGTTTTCAAAATCATTATATATAGTACTACGTAAGATGCATTGGATGACTTTTCAATAATATTTTAGCATTTATGCGTATTGGAATTGGCTCACAAACTTATGAATATTCAGGTAAACAACAATCTCACAATTATATTTGTCTTCAATTTTTGTATATTTTTCGTCGTTAAGTTTTTTTAATTCTAATAATTCGCTCTTATCTTAATTTATATTATTTGATTCTTAAGTTTCTCTCTAAATACTTACTTTAATTCAACAATTTGTGTGCACCATTGATCAAATCGTAGTTTTTTCAAAATTTTGTTCCGGGTTAATCAATTGTGTGGTTACCCGGCAAAGTAAATAATGCTCAACCAGTTTCTTTTTTTTTGTGTAGTGATTGATTCTTCAATTGCGGGCGGTTGACAATAGAGTGCATCAAAATCTAATATTGCATTAATTGTTTCAGGGTGACTATCATAAACTACTAAGGAAGATGGCTATTTATTGTTATCTGCACCAATGACCTCTTTAATCACGCAGACAGTGGAAGATGGCGTGTGACGGTGGCTGATATACCCAATCCCAGCGTTTCATTTTCTTGATAGATTCAAGTTTTAATTTAAGAAGACTTCATTTATAATAATAGGATTTGATTTATTATATTGAGGCAATATAATAATAGGAGTTGATTTTTTTTCTATAATATATTTTGTTTATTGTAATAGATAAAAATCATTCTATATAAAAATACAATTGTATTTAGGATTTCCCCCTCTCAGGTCATTGGTTCTAGTCCCAGACCTCCCATGTAAACCAAAAAAAAATACAATTTGATTTTATGCTTGATGTAAATATTTTTTTTGTTTTTGTTTTTTAATTGTGACAAGAGAAATAAAACTATTAATAACAAACCAAATGTAACCATCTTATATAATGATAGGATTTGATTTTCCTTCTATAATATATTTTGTCTATTGTAATAGATAAAAATCATCCTATATAAACATAGGATTTGATTTTATGTCTGATATAAATATTTTTGTTTTTTTGTTTTTTATTGTGACAAGAAAATTAAACTATTAATAACAAACCAAATTTTTTAACAATATTATCTTTCTATTTTTTTTTTCCTTTTATGATATGGATCATTAGTTTGAGATCAATTAATAATTTTAAAAATCAATTGCAAAAAAATAATAATAATAATAAAAATTATGTTGATAAACTAAATTTATGTTTAGTCACTCACACCGGTACTAAAATTTATATTCTCCATATTTATAAAGGTATGATAGATATTACTACTTATTATGTAGAAATGTGAGTATATATATAAATTCCAATAAAACTTTATAGAGATTAGGCTTATTTAAAAAAATTAAACTAAGAGTCCATCTTTGCTATTGGTATATGTCTCCATTTTTTAATATTAAGATATAATGAGAAGTGTTAAAAAGAAAAGAAAAAAAATGAAAATAAATATCAAGATTCAATAAGATAAAGATAATCATAAAAAATAATAAAAATATTTAGCTTGAGATAAGATAAAGATTTTTAGGATTCAATCTTATTATTAACTTGAGATAAGATAATTGATTAAAAAGATAAAAATATTTAATTATGATTAATAACAACAAATGTTATAATCATATTAAAAAAAATACTAATTGTACAAAAAAACTACTCCATCGATCACATAAATATAAAAAAAAATCATGTTCAATTCTGATTTAATATTTATTTATCATAATAAATTTGATCATAATATATAAAAATGTTAATTTATCCATAAAATAAATAAGGAATATCTCATATAAAAAGTGTTACATTTTTTATTCATATGATGAAGTACAAAATTTATCAACAAGATCATTTAGATTAATTTTTTAAATTATAGGATTTGGTTTGAACTCTTACCTTTTTGTATAATTATTTTTTTGTTGTTGTTTAATAATACTATTTACTTTATAATAAAAATAATAATAATGTTTAATTTAAAATATTTAATATAAAAAAATTAAAATATCAATAACCCATGGATTGCACGGGGTAAGAGCTAGTATAATATATTCTTATGTTTTGTTCACATTTGTGGGTCAATCTGTGTAGGTATTTTGGATTATAACTAAAAGTTTGATGATTCTAAAAATAAAATACATTTAAGTAGAACAATATTATACTTTTAATTACTCAAAACTGATTAAAATATAATAAAGTTACCAATCCCTACAGATAGCTATTGCGTAAGAAAAAATATAAAAATTCAAATGTAAATATATTTTCTCAATCTTAGCATCAAACTTGATGAAATATAATAATCAAATTTTCGAAATAACAAATTATTGAATATAACTTATACCAGTAATATATTAAATCAGTCCGAAAGCTTAAAAATAAAACAGTCTCAAAATGCTATGAAAATTTATAGGAACGTTCCAAATATTAAATTAAACATATCTTTCTAAAGAAACTATTTATGAAAATGTCTCTAAGGCTTGTCAGTTTAGCTTCCTGTCAAAATATTAATTAAACTAAATAAAAGCACTCTTTTATTTTTGTAAAGCGTATTATAACAAATTTATACTTATTTCGATTAGGAAACATATTTCAAATATAATGATGAAATCAAAGTTTTATTACGATACTTAAATTTTGAAAATATCATATTAAATCATTTAATTATTTTACTAAAAGTATTAAAAATATCGGGGTGTTACAATTCTCACAATATCTGGGCCTCTAAAAAATAGACGGAGAAATCCAACAAGGAATTTGCAACAAAATGACCCAGGTCAAAACCCACACATGTAAATGGTGTGAAGAACAGAAGGCTCTCGAAGACTTAAGCCTAACAGAAGAATAAAAGAACTGTCGGCAGAAAAGGCCGCCAAAAATGTAATAATTGTAGTGATAAGATGGGGACCACTATGAGTCACCCACAACTAATAAAGTAGGAACCTTATCTATGGTAAAGACAAATGTCAATAAGTGGCTGATGAGAAGGCTTACGTACTAGCTTACGTGTACTCATCCAACCTAGAGTCTCTGTATAATGGAGAGCTGAGGCTCCTTTGTCCTCAGAGGTTGTTTATGTTTTAATAACAAAGTGAGTTTGTGTAAACACTCTCAAAGTCCTTGAGGTAATACTCTGGAGGGACATTTCAGCAGAACGTTTCAATAGAACCAGAATGTTCAGGTATATTCTTTATCTATCTATTATCATGTTTTTGCTTTTAAAGAAATTAATAGAACAAAAATAAAAGGTTAGAAAGCGATATTAAAGAATCTAGAAATGAAATAAATAATATAGAAATAATATGGGAAGAACATAAATTAAAAATTGTCAAATTATTAATGAAAGAATTATCTGTATAAATCATGGAACATCAAATTATAGAACACCAGGGGAATCAACACGGATATTATTTGGATGCAATTTTTGATAAGAAAATAGAAAAAGAAGATTTTACTCCAAAATAAAATGATAATTTCAAAAATAGCGTTATCTCAAATCTAAGAAATATATTATCTAGAAAAAATATTTTAAAATATGGAATGATTATAGGAGAACTTCCAGTTCATATCGAAAAAAAGAAGGAGATATTATGATCTCAGTAATCAATAAAGCTCAAATATAAAAAAGAATTAGATCTATTAAGGAAGAGGATAGGCCTAAGATCCAATATATTCACATATCTACCATTCAAATAATGTTGAAGAGTACATATATGAAAGGAATTGAGTCACCAATGAATTAGAACTCTTAGATAACATATTCATAAACAAAAATGATCCGATAATTGCAAAAGGAAAATGTAATTAAAAGAAAGGAAATGTCAAATTTGACATTAATCTTCCGATTGAACTTTCATTAAAAGACAAAGATCTTGATAAATCTATAGTATTTCATTATGAGTTACTTAGAAAAAATTTTATGAAAGAAGAAAATTCTCCTTTTACAATTTGTTACAAGGTTAATTATGCTTTAAGTAATAGCCATCATAGTACTGAATTTAAGGGAAAAGATTTGATTTACATAAATGAATTATTTACTCGTTTAATTCCATTAGAAACACAGAAGTTTCAAAAGTATGAAGCTAGGGAGATATTTTTACCTTCCTACAAAAACAATAAATTAGATAGAACAAAATCTAATCTTCTAGAGTTAAATAAAAGACTTTTAGAAATCGAATAGAAATTATGAAATATATAAAATTATTAATAAAATCCAAGAAGCAAATAGCAGAAAGAATAGATTCATATGAAATATATGATCTGAATGATTTGGAATATTTAAATTATATGAAAGAAGTTTATAAAAAGCTAATTGAAAGGATAAAAAATATTGTTACGTAGTGTAAGTTTATTAGCACCCAACATATCAAACATAGCATTATTGGTTAAGAAATTAAAAGGATAAGATAAGGCTCGACCCACCATCTAGTAACACATAGGTTATCATGCCTAGTTTAACTTGACAACAAATTTATGAAGAAAAATTAAGAATATTAAAAGAGACAGAAACAACGATACATCATTTGATAAATTTTGTTGAATCAAAATATAACAAAAATTTAGAAGATCAAGAAATAAGAAATATATTTAATAGAATAAATACAAGATATATTCTTTTAAATGGAGAAATAGCAAGAACTCAAAACATGTGTATTATTATAGATGCAATAAGAAGTGGAGAATATAAATTAGCAGATCATATTAAAAAAAAACAATTATCTAGAGATAATTCAGAAACAGTAAAAATAACAATTTATGTAGAAGAAATTGGTTTTGAAAAATGGTTAATTTCTGCACTGAAAAAGAAATGAGTTCTAGGAATTAATTTAAAAAAATAAAAAAAAAATATGCATAGGGTACCATGTCGGAAACCAACAAGCGGCCTAACAATTTAGTAGAGGGGGTGAATAGTAAATTGAAGTAACGATACTAATTTTTCGAATGTAATTGATAATAACAAATTACGCGCTTACTGTTTTAAAACAAAAATAATTTTCTGTCCAAAAATGAATGAACTACTCGATTAGTTGATGGACTACTCGATTAGTGCGTGTAAATTCAGACAGTGAACTGAGTTTTCAAAATAAGGATTTCGCTAATACGAAACCAAGAACAGAAGCGGATGATTTGCTAACTTAAGGTTCTGAAGAAAGATTAAATAACAGAAATAAACTAAAGCAATAAAAGATAGACACAAGGGATTATTATACTGGTTCACTCTCTACCCACTTGAGAGCTACGTCCAGTCCCCCCTAAACCTTAGGGAGTGTCTACTAAAATCAATTAAATTGGATACAAACATGATTAATTAGTGAACCTCACTCAATCTAATCCTAACCCTTCAAGAGTGTACCAAACTCTTGAACTTTACCCCAATTTCAATTGATTCTCTGTTGAAGAACCTCTTCAACCTTCCACAAAGAGAGCTTTTTGAAACCTTCAAGAACACCTTCTCCCTTTAGCAATAGAGCCTCTTGAAACCTTCAAGTGCTCCTTCCTTTCTTCAATGGAGTAATCAGATCACAGCGAAGCGGCTCCAACCAATCTCAATTGACAATGAAGAAGAAAGCTAGAATACTAGACAGAGATTGATTCTTAGAAAGGGATTGGATCAAAGGTTCTTTTTGGGTGCAAGGTTTGAAAACGTTTTTGCTCAAGATCCGTATCGCTCTTGTTGAAGAGGTAATCATTATATTGAGTTTTCAAATCGCCAGAATCAGGGAGGAGCCTTAGAAAACTAATTAGAAAAGATTCTCCCTTGATTGCCTCTTCAACAGTCATATTAGAATTAAAATACTGACAGATTTGATACGTACTACTCGAGTAGTTGAAGCACTACTCGAGTAGTGAGAAAATTTGTGGACTTACTGTTTCTCAAACTACTCGATTAGTGAAGTAACTAATCGATTAGATGATAACTAATCGATTAATCAATAGACTACTCGAGTAGTTGAGGAGACAGTAAGTAGATTAATTTTCATCAATGCAGACTACTCGAGTAGTTACTGCTACTTTTATAAAAATTAAAGAGCA
The DNA here is from genome assembly GCA_037953625.1 of Crotalaria pallida. NCBI lineage: Eukaryota > Viridiplantae > Streptophyta > Magnoliopsida > Fabales > Fabaceae > Crotalaria > Crotalaria pallida. Next base: position 33,232,761 of record CM075651.1, on the reverse strand, counting down.
GAAATGATTTTCCAAAGCACCCAGTCCCTTTCTAAGCTTTTTTTTTTTTACTATTTTAGCTCAACTAGTATTCATGCCAACTAACTCATAATCGCTTGAGTAACATCCTAAGTCTACCACCCACACTCAACATAAATATAAAATATTACAAGGGAGCGGGAAATGGAAAACTTCTAAATGGTTGTTGTTGCTTTGTCTTCATCAAGGACAACTTGTTGATTTATTTGTCTTCATCAAAACCTTTTTGATTCTACAATCTCCCCCTTTTTGATGATGACAAATCCTTGATAATATAAACCTTGTTGTTTTGCATAAACTCCCCCTGACTATATGCAACATCAGAAACCTGCACAGCATAAACAACAACACCATTTCTCCCCCTTTTGGCATGATCAAAAAGGAGCCTAAATTAAGAGCAATATGCCAAAGGAAGAACATAATAACACATGTTGGATTATGAGCAATGATAACACTTGTTGATTTATAGCCCGAAAAGAAAACTTTTCTCCCCCTAAAACAAATATACTTATGAAGAGACAATTTAAAAAAAAACATTTAAGCACATAGCCCTTCAAAAGTACTTGAAAAAAAAATTTAAGTTTTGCTTGAGGGTACCCAAATTGTTTTGGGCTTATCGGGATTTTCATCTTTCACAATCCAAACATAATAACCGTTAGGCACACCATGAGATTTAATTCTACAAATATTTGAGGTGTGTCCATGAATGCCACAATAAAAGCAAGTTGGCTTTTTAGAATAATTGACATTTGAAAAAGAACCAACTTTTCTAAAATTCTTTTTATTGGCATTCATGTATCCTAAGCCGGTTTTATTTGTATTGTTCCTTTGATTTTCAAGAAGTTGATTTAATCTTTGATCACTTCTTGATAAAGTTGCAATAGTGTTTTTCAAATTTGTAACTTCATGTTCATGACTTTTTCAACTTTCACAAGGAGGGATTTCTTGAATTTTCAAAGAATCAATACTTTGTTGTAGTGCTTCATTTTTACTATTTAGCTCATCAATGCATTTTTCTAAATTCAAGACTTGCTCTTTATATTTCAAAATAGCTCTTTTTCCTTTGTCATTTGATTTAGCAAGTTTCTTGAATTCTTTATGCATTTCAACATAAGCATTATATAATTCTTCATAATCATGAGACTCAGATTCGGAATCGGAATTTACCTCGGTTCCTTGCTTACTTGAAGTGAAACTTGATGATGCGCCTTCATCAAATCTACTCACCAAGCAAAGATTGGCTTCTTCCTCATCACTTGATGTGCTTGATCTTGTCTCTTTGTTTTCATCCGGTGCATCCCACACTATGTAGGCTCTTTTGCCCTTTTTCTTTTCATCTTTATGTCTCTTAAGATACTCAGGACAATGAGGTCTTATGTGACCTCTCTTACCACATTCATGACATTTAATTTTATCTTTTGAAGAACAATTTCTATGGTAGGAGTCCTTAGGTTCCTTTATTCTTTTTAAATCATTTTTATTTTTAAAACATTTACGGAACCTCTTTGCTAGTTTTTGAAAACTTTCATCATCTAAACTAGATTCGGAGTCATTACTAGAGCTAGAGGAATCATCACATACCTTAGTTGATTTTGTGGTGGTATTTAGTGCAATTCCCTTATTTTTCTTATCCAACTCCTCATGCAAAGTTAGACGGCCTAGCTCCATCTCATGCTCTTGAAGCTTTCCAAAGAGGGTTGCAAGATCCAAGGTGTCTAAATCCTTTGACTCCATGATAGCTGTGACCTTGGGTTGCCATTCCCTGCTTAAACATCTCAATACTTTGTTAATAACTTCATAATTGAGAAATGTTTTACCAAGCGCAATGAGATGATTTATGATATGAGTAAATCGCTTTTTCATGTCATTAACTGACTCATTAGGGAGCATGCGAAATAACTCGTATTCATGCATTAATGTATTTAATCTAGCCCTTCTAACCTCGCTTGTCCCTTCATGAGTAAGTTGTAGAACGTCCCACATTTGTTTCGCATTTTTACAATGTGAAACTCTGAAGAACTCATCATAAGACAAGGCGGACGTGATGATGTTTTTAGCTTTCAAATCATAGGAAACTTTCTTTTTGTCATCATCATTCCAACTTGCCCTAGGAATTTCTACAACTTCATCATTTACTTTTCTTTTAGGTATATAGGGACCATTTTCAATTGCATTCCAAACATCAATATCAATAGCTTCAATAAATATTTTCATTCTGGCTTTCCAATAAGCATATCCTTCACCATTAAATAGTGGAGGACGGTTTATTGAAGAGCCTTCCCCTCCAAAAGGATTGTTAGAGCCCATGGTTTCCTTAAGGATCTTTTCGAAAAAGTTTTTACGCTCGATCTTTCGACCGAGCTCTGATACCACTTGTCGGAAACCAACAAGCGGCCTAACAATTTAGTAGAGGGGGGTGAATAGTAAATTGAAGTAACGATACTAATTTTTCGAATGTAATTGATAATAACAAATTACTCGCTTACTGTTTTAAAACAAAAATAATTTTCTGTCCAAAAATGAATGAACTACTCGATTAGTTGATGGACTACTCGAGTCGTGCGTGTAAATTCAGACAGTGAACTGAGTTTTCAAAATAAGGATTTCGCTAACACGAAACCAAGAACAGAAGCGGATGATTTGCTAACTTAAGGTTCTGAAGAAAGATTAAATAACAGAAATAAACTAAAGCAATAAAAGATAGACACAAGGGATTATTATACTGGTTCACTCTCTACCCACTTGAGAGCTACGTCCAGTCCCCCCTAAACCTTAGGGAGTGTCTACTAAAATCAATTAAATTGGATACAAACAGGATTAATTAGTGAACCTCACTCAATCTAATCCTAACCCTTCAAGAGTGTACCAAACTCTTGAACTTTACCCCAATTTCAATTGATTCTCTGTTGAAGAACCTCTTCAACCTTCCACAAAGAGAGCTTCTTGAAACCTTCAAGAACACCTTCTCCCTTTAGCAATAGAGCCTCTTGAAACCTTCAAGTGCTCCTTCCTTTCTTCAATGGAGTAATCAGATCACAGCGAAGCGGCTCCAACCAATCTCAATTGACAATGAAGAAGAAAGCTAGAATACTAGACAGAGATTGATTCTTAGAAAGGGATTGGATCAAAGGTTCTTTTTGGGTGCAAGGTTTGAAAACGTTTTTGCTCAAGATCCGTATCACTCTTGTTGAAGAGGTAATCATTATATTGAGTTTTCAAATCGCCAGAATCAGGGAGGAGCCTTAGAAAACTAATTAGGAAAGATTCTCCCTTGATTGCCTCTTCAACAGTCATATTAGAATTAAAATACTGACAAATCTGATACGTACTACTCGAGTAGTTGAAGCACTACTCGAGTAGTGAGAAAATTTGTGGACTTACTGTTTCTCAAACTACTCGATTAGTGAAGTAACTAATCGATTAGTTGATAACTAATCGATTAGTCAATAGACTACTCGAGTAGTTGAGGAGACAGTAAGTAGACTAATTTTCATCAATGCAGACTACTCGAGTAGTTACTGCTACTTTTATAAAAATTAAAGAGCAGAAATGATTTTCCAAAGCACCCAGTCCCTTTCTAAGCTTTTTTTTTTACTATTTTAGCTCAACTAGTATTCATGCCAACTAACTCATAATCGCTTGAGTAACATCCTAAGTCTACCACCCACACTCAACATAAATATAAAGTATTACAAGGGAGCGGGAAATGGAAAACTTCTAAATGGTTGTTGTTGCTTTGTCTTCATCAAGAACAACTTGTTGATTTATTTGTCTTCATCAAAACCTTTTTTATTCTACAATCTCCCCCTTTTTGATGATGACAAATCCTTGATAATATAAACCTTGTTGTTTTGCATAAACTCCCCCTGACTATATGCAACATCAGAAACCTGCACAGCATAAACAACAACACCATTTCTCCCCCTTTTGGCATGATCAAAAAGGAGCCTAAATTAAGAGCAATATGCCAAAGGAAGAACATAATAACACATGTTGGATTATGAGCAATGATAACACTTGTTGATTTATAGCCCGAAAAGAAAACTTTTCTCCCCCTAAAACAAATATACTTATGAAGAGACAATTTAAAAAAAAAAACATTTAAGCACATAGCCCTTCAAAAGTACTTGAAAAAAAAATTTAAGTTTTGCTTGAGGGTACCCAAATTGTTTTGGGCTTATCGGGATTTTCATCTTTCACAATCCAAACATAATAACCGTTAGGCACACCATGAGATTTAATTCTACAAATATTTGAGGTGTGTCCATGAATGCCACAATAAAAGCAAGTTGGCTTTTTAGAATAATTGACATTTGAAAAAGAACCAACTTTTCTAAAATTCTTTTTATTGGCATTCATGTATCCTAAGCCGGTTTTATTTGTATTGTTCCTTTGATTTTCAAGAAGTTGATTTAATCTTTGATCACTTCTTGATAAAGTTGCAATAGTGTTTTTCAAATTTGTAACTTCATGTTCATGACTTTTTCAACTTTCACAAGGAGGGATTTCTTGAATTTTCAAAGAATCAATACTTTGTTGTAGTGCTTCATTTTTACTATTTAGCTCATCAATGCATTTTTCTAAATTCAAGACTTGCTCTTTATATTTCAAAATAGCTCTTTTTCCTTTGTCATTTGATTTAGCAAGTTTCTTGAATTCTTTATGCATTTCAACATAAGCATTATATAATTCTTCATAATCATGAGACTCAGATTCGGAATCGGAATTTACCTCGGTTCCTTGCTTACTTGAAGTGAAACTTGATGATGCGCCTTCATCAAATCTACTCACCAAGCAAAGATTGGCTTCTTCCTCATCACTTGATGTGCTTGATCTTGTCTCTTTGTTTTCATCCGGTGCATCCCACACTATGTAGGCTCTTTTGCCCTTTTTCTTTTCATCTTTATGTCTCTTAAGATACTCAGGACAATGAGGTCTTATGTGACCTCTCTTACCACATTCATGACATTTAATTTTATCTTTTGAAGAACAATTTCTATGGTAGGAGTCCTTAGGTTCCTTTATTCTTTTTAAATCATTTTTATTTTTAAAACATTTACGGAACCTCTTTGCTAGTTTTTGAAAACTTTCATCATCTAAACTAGATTCGGAGTCATTACTAGAGCTAGAGGAATCATCACATACCTTAGTTGATTTTGTGGTGGTATTTAGTGCAATTCCCTTATTTTTCTTATCCAACTCCTCATGCAAAGTTAGACGGCTTAGCTCCATCTCATGCTCTTGAAGCTTTCCAAAGAGGGTTGCAAGATCCAAGGTGTCTAAATCCTTTGACTCCATGATAGCTGTGACCTTGGGTTGCCATTCCCTGCTTAAACATCTCAATACTTTGTTAATAACTTCATAATTGAGAAATGTTTTACCAAGCGCAATGAGATGATTTATGATATGAGTAAATCGCTTTTTCATGTCATTAACTGACTCATTAGGGAGCATGCGAAATAACTCGTATTCATGCATTAATGTATTTAATCTAGCCCTTCTAACCTCGCTTGTCCCTTCATGAGTAAGTTGTAGAACGTCCCACATTTGTTTCGCATTTTTACAATGTGAAACTCTGAAGAACTCATCATAAGACAAGGCGGACGTGATGATGTTTTTAGCTTTCAAATCATAGGAAACTTTCTTTTTGTCATCATCATTCCAACTTGCCTTAGGAATTTCTACAACTTCATCATTTACTTTTCTTTTAGGTATATAGGGACCATTTTCAATTGCATTCCAAACATCAATATCAATAGCTTCAATAAATATTTTCATTCTGGCTTTCCAATAAGCATATCCTTCACCATTAAATAGTGGAGGACGGTTTATTGAAGAGCCTTCCCCTCCAAAAGGATTGTTAGAGCCCATGGTTTCCTTAAGGATCTTTTCGAAAAAGTTTTTACGCTCGATCTTTCGACCGAGCTCTGATACCACTTGTCGGAAACCAACAAGCGGCCTAACAATTTAGTAGAGCGGGGTGAATAGTAAATTGAAGTAACGATACTAATTTTTCGAATGTAATTGATAATAACAAATTACTCGCTTACTGTTTTAAAACAAAAATAATTTTCTGTCCAAAAATGAATGAACTACTCGATTAGTTGATGGACTACTCGAGTAGTGCGTGTACATTCAGACAGTGAACTGAGTTTTCAAAATAAGGATTTCGCTAACACGAAACCAAGAACAGAAGCGGATGATTTGCTAACTTAAGGTTTTGAAGAAAGATTAAATAACAGAAATAAACTAAAGCAATAAAAGATAGACACAAGGGATTATTATACTGGTTCACTCTCTACCCACTTGAGAGCTACGTCCAGTCCCCCCTAAACCTTAGGGAGTGTCTACTAAAATCAATTAAATTGGATACAAACAGGATTAATTAGTGAACCTCACTCAATCTAATCCTAACCCTTCAAGAGTGTACCAAACTCTTGAACTTTACCCCAATTTCAATTGATTCTCTGTTGAAGAACCTCTTCAACCTTCCACAAAGAGAGCTTTTTGAAACCTTCAAGAACATCTTCTCCCTTTAGCAATAGAGCCTCTTGAAACCTTCAAGTGCTCCTTCCTTTCTTCAATGGAGTAATCAGATCACAGCGAAGTGGCTCCAACCAATCTCAATTGACAATGAAGAAGAAAGCTAGAATACTAGACAGAGATTGATTCTTAGAAAGGGATTAGATCAAAGGTTCTTTTTGGGTGCAAGGTTTGAAAACGTTTTTGCTCAAGATCCGTATCGCTCTTGTTGAAGAGGTAATCATTATATTGAGTTTTCAAATCGCCAGAATCAGGGAGGAGCCTTAGAAAACTAATTAGGAAAGATTCTCCCTTGATTGCCTCTTCAACAGCCATATTAGAATTAAAATACTGACAGATCTGATACGTACTACTCGAGTAGTTGAAGCACTACTCGAGTAGTGAGAAAATTTGTGGGCTTACTGTTTCTCAAACTAGTCGATTAGTGAAGTAACTAATCGATTAGTTGAGAACTAATCGATTAGTCAACAGACTACTCGAGTAGTTGAGGAGACAGTAAGTAGACTAATTTTCATCAATGCAGACTACTTGAGTAGTGCACCAACTACTCAAGTAGTTACTGCTACTTTTATAAAAATTAAAGATCAGAAATGATTTTCCAAAGCACCTAGTCCTTTTCTAAGCTTTTTTTTATTATTTTAGCTCAACTAGTATTCATGCCAACTAACTCATAATCCCTTGAGTAACATCCTAAGTCTACCACCCACACTCAACATAAATATAAAATATTTCAAGGGAGCGGGAAATGGAAAACTTCTAAATGGTTATTGTTGCTTTGTCTTCATCAAGCACAACTTGTTGATTTATTTGTCTTCATCAAAACCTTTTTGATTCTACATACCATACCCTCTATGCATAAGAGGGTACCCAGGTAGAATCAATTTGATTATTTAAAAAAAAAAAAAATCCAATGAACCGCCTTCTCGTTCTTCTTTCTAGATTTGTTCCACATCTTTTAGATTAGTTGCTACCATCATCCAATGACTCATGTCTTTTAATTTTTTCTGCACAAATTTTGTTTCTTCTTAAGGCTATGCATGAATGGATTAAGATCTTAATTCAATAGCTTATACAAATTTTAAACCATAGAAAAGGTCAAACAGACTCAATTTGCGATGATGGAGGAAATCAATGCCCGACAGTTCATGGTTGAGTAACAATCAATAGAGGAGATATGCGCGCGGGTATCATATCTATAAGTTCAAGGAGAGGGGCTGACATGGGGTATGGCTTCTGGTGGTGAGGCAGTGATAACTGATAGCCGGGTTGGAGGTTGACGGTGGTTGTGGTGAGCAGTGTTGTGGTGGACATGGAAGTACAAAGTTCTGAATATGAAAGAGATGATGATGAAAGGTCGAAAGGTATCCTTAGAGCTTATTCTAAATTTAAAAAATTAATTATGAGTACACGTTAAAAATGCATTTTTTTAATGATTATTTATTTTATTCAAGAAGCATTTGCCAAGCTCTAAAAAGATGCATAAAATTCTCACTTGGGTTTTTTCATTAGTTAAGTTAGTATCTGATTCCTTTTCTTAAATTAAATTTTGATACAAATGAGACAGTGGGTTGCAGCTTGCAAGTTGGAAATTTAATATAACAATGGTACTCTCTTTCGTTAGTTCTGTTGGAAATTTAATATAACAATGGTACTCTCTTTCGTTAGTTCTGTTTATCTGTTCTATTTTAAACAAAATATATTTTTAAGAAATTTAATCATTATTTGGATTTCTAATATATTCCTCCGGTTTTGTTTATTAGCAAAAATAACTATCGGCACATGAATTAAGAAAGTTAGTTAAGTGCATTTAATTTTTTCAAATTAATTATAAAAATTAAATATTTTAGGAAACTTATATTAAATGTTATAATCACTTTGTAGGGATATTTTAAGAATGATTGTATTAGAAATAGAAAGTTTGTTAATTTTTGCTTATATTTAAGACGATTAATATGATTTTTTTCTTATAAATGAGACCACATGAAGTATTAATTATATTTTTTTCCACTATACTCTTTCTTTTCCTATAATCATTAAAATTTTCTTCAACTACTTACGTAAACCAAGATTTATTGAATAAGGGCAAACATAAAAAATAGCATTCATTAAACTCTTGAAATTTTTAAAAGTACAGATAAAAAGGAGCCAAAAAATCTATCCAAAAAAAGACAGATAATAAGAAATAGAGGGAATATTATTTATAAGACAATTTGACTAATTCACGGATATTAAGAAAGTCAAAAGAAATTACATATATTATTAATCTCTCTGGTCTTATATATAAGATTTTTTTAAAGACTTTTATTTTGGTTCTATTTATAAGACCATATTTCAATTTCCAATAGCATTTAGTTACTTCTTTTCATAAACATTCCTATTTACTAAACACTTCTTAGAGTTCTAGTAATAATTTTAAGAGTAATTTGGAAAAAATATATCAAATTTTAACATTTACATTGCCACTAATAAATTTAACTACCAATCTCGTTGGAAGTGTTCACAACAGTATACTCCCTCCTATTCGAGTTATAAGAAAAAAATTAATTTCACGTTTATTAAGAATATCAGTTGATTATATTTGATTTTCTTAAATTTTAACAAAAATAAAGATATTTTAGAAAAGTATCACTGAAAATTAAACAAAAAATAAGTAAGATAACAATTTTATAGGGATGTTTTAGAAAAGCAATATTGAGAATGAAACAAAATTTAAGAAATTTAGCTAATTTTGCTTATATTTAAAAAAAAAATAAAAAAGTATGGTTTTTTCCTATATTTCAAACCACATGCAGTATTAAATTTCCTTATTTGCAAGTGGGTATTGCAAAATCAGGACCAGACCCGTCTCTAGGCCCAGGACAAGAGGAGCGACCGCCTAGGGCCCCCAATTTTTTGGGGCCCCAATTTTTTTTTAATAACTGTAGTTGAAATTAAAAAAAAAAGTAAGAGAATAAATAAAACAAAACACGTATAACGATATAGGCATAGCAAAGCCACATGGCACAAGCCAATAAGTCCACAGACAAAGAAGAGACTCTGAGACTCAAATCAAATTTAGAAACTATAAAAGGAAAAGAAAAGAGGTGGAACCGTGGAAGTTGGATTATCGACAGGTATATAAATGATTGGGAGTTAATGATAAAGTAAGGGTGGTTTGATATGGTTTAAAAATTGGAAGTTTACATTGTATAGAGATGACTCAATAGTTGATGTGCTTTTTTAATCAAGCTTAAAGCAAATGATAGGGTATGTTTCTTCAACCTTTCCTAGAAGGTGGGGAGAATATATATTATGATGTTTACTTAAACTTGATGTTATTAATGAAATTTCTTAATTATAAAAAATAAAGTTATTATGTTATCGTGTTGTAATCTATATTGAAAAAGTTTTATGTAATTTATTTTACGTAATTAATTATTTTTTAAAAGAGGGCCCCTATTTCAAATTTTGTGTAGGGCCCCGAAAATGTCAAGAACGACTCTGATCAGGACTATGTGTATTTATTTTTTATTCTGATTGTTGATGATTCTAGAGTATAATCAATGGTTGAAAAAACAATAAATTTGTATACAATACTCATTAAGGTCAAATGAGTATGTAAATTCATTGTTGATTGAACAAGTGATGTGATAGAATCCAATCCAGGATACATCAAGGTAAATTCAAGTTTAAGAAGTCCTCAAGATTTTAGAGGTTAAGGACGAATTCATTATGATAATTGATTGCCTATCATTAACATTGAATGCATTAAAGAAGGAGTTATGAAGAAATGATGAAGAATAAATTCAAAAGAGACATCTCCTCATCTCCTTGAAGTACACGGCTAAGCCTAAGAGAAGAAGAAGCACACGCCAACTTTGGATGCTCTTGGCTTAATTAGTGATGCATCATGTAACCACCATCATTAGTATATGATTAATTGTAATAACTATGTAATAATGGGGGGCAGTTACATTATGTAATGATGGGTAGTTAATAGTCTAATGAATTAGGATTAAAGTGGGGGTTACGTTTGTATTAATGGGGGAATAAATGGCTTAGTTGATTAGCATTAAGTAAAGGGAAATGAGGAAGCCTTGGTTTGCTTGAAGCTCACGCCCCTCTCCCTATATATAGAGCCATCCATCTCATTTGTAACACACTTGGAAGAATTAATAAAAATCATTTGTTTTGAAAGTCTCTTGTTCTATAGAGAGAGGGGGCTCTGCCCCAAGGTCCAGTGATTGGACCGTGGCCTAAACAAAGGTGAGATGCCTTTGCGGTGGCCTTGAGGATTATCAATCTCATCCTGAGATTGTGGCTCCTCCTTACTTCTTTAGATCATTTATGTCTCCTCCACGTTTTCTATTTTGATTTCTAGGTTTATGTTTTTATTTGTGTGTGAATTAGGATTGATTGTGAGTTTAGTTTTACTATCTTAATATCCATTTGGTCTCCAATGCCATGAACAAGGGTGTGTTGTATCTCTTGTTTTGGTAATTGATATTAGCATGAGTGTGTCATATCTCTTGTTATTATCAATGTGGAATGTTAGGATTATGAGAGTAACCTCATAATCGTAGTTTGTTGTTTTAAATTCAATAAAAAATGTGTAATAATTTTTGTATTCCCATGTGATAAAAAAGAAGACTTTGAAAACCTTTAAGAAGATGCCTAAGACGATCGAAAAGAAAAACGCCTTAGAAATTATTTGGAATCATTGGTTCCATCTCTTGGACGTATGTTTTTTTGAGTTGGGTGGAGGGCTAAGATTTGCTGCTCCTCCCTCATTGGATGCACGAAGCAAGTGCTGCACACATGGTTGCAAAGCGGTCTAGGTCTATATGAAACTTGTTTCATAAGTCTTATTGAGTTAATGGGTCGTGTTTTTTTTTTTTGGTTTACATGGGAGGTCTGGGACTAGAACCCATGATCTGGGGGAGAGGGAAATCCTAAGTGTCCTTATAGCCACTAACTGTGCTGTCTTACGTGGACTTTTTTTTTTAATCTAGTTTCTTATTCCCTAATTATAAGGTTTTCTTGGTCATTTTTACGTCCACCAATGTTGTTGAATTCTATATTAAAATTGATATATTCTTTTAAAAATACCCCTCTACCCGTTATTAGAATATAATAATTTTTTTCATTTTTCAATAATTAATTTAATTCCTAGATACTTCATCATTTATATTTAATGCAATGAATCAATTTCCGTTTCATTTACAACATTAAACCAGCTTCATTTCATATTCTAATAAAATTTTATTTATTTCTTCACACAAAAACTTAGATTACAACGATTAGATGTAAGAGTAACTTTGGAAAAAATTACAAGGGAGTCTTATATTTAAGATCAAATTTTTTTACCGAAGACGACTTTATAATTAGGAATGGAGGGAGTACTTGATTTCCCAAAAAATATTTTTTGTTTCAAAATATTATTTTATATTTTTTTTTGTTTTTTACATTTTATATGTTAACAGGTAAGTATACATGTTTTAAAATTACACATACGCTAATTTACATAAAAATCATTTTTTTCTAATTATTGGTATGTATTCAAGGATAAAAGTTTAATTATTGTTAAATCGTTAGTCTTCAAAATCAAATTAGTTCGCTACTTTTCAAAACCAAGTTAGTTAAAAACTGTTGTTCCATATCTGACATCATTACAAGTTGAATTATTTTATAATCTGAAAATTAATTTTAGAAATAATATTGTACTTAATATAGATATTAAGGAATTTTTTTAAAAAAATATAAACCTTGGTGCTTCTTAATATAAGATCATTTCTCAATTTTTTTTTTATTGTTTTGTTTTATTTATAACACTTTATTCTAATTGTCAATAACATTTAAAATCCTCTGCTAGGGTTTTGCGACCCTCAAGGTGATGTGCCCCAGACTTCTGTTCAAGAGAAGGACCTGAAGGAACATAGCATGAAGAAGATCAAACCTAATGATTTCAATGAGGCATCTCTTCTACCCTCCGAGATGGAGAATCTGAGCTCTAAAGCCTCTTCCTCTACGGCCTTAGTTGTCTCTAATGCTCCGGAACAGTCCTATAAGGAGTCTCTCTTGAAGTCCATGGACTTACCATATGGAGAGGATTGGAGTATGGAGGATGAGACACTCCCTGAAGACAAATGGTATAAGAATTCGGATGATGAAAAGCCCTCTCATGATGAAGACTTTGACCCGTTCCCGACAATCGAAGTCTCTAATGAGGAGTATGAGGAATGGTGTAAGCCATGGCGCAACTCCCTGGTTGTCAATGTCTTTGGCAAACGTATCAATTCTAGGATTCTAGAAAACAAACTCAATCGCAGCTGGGCGAAAAATGGAACTATAACACCCCGATTTGGAAAACTCAAAATAAACACTATCAAATACTAATTAACTTGTTTATTAAAAAAAACAGGGAAATATTTTTTTTTTTGAAGACAAGAATAAAACTCAACATTCAAGTTTCCCAAAACAAGGTATTACTGTAAAATCCTTCTTCCTGAAAACATTTACTAATGACAGTGAAAAGAATGGGGTCTCATATCATGTTTAGAAAATTGTCATTAAAAACAGTTCACTGAATTTCTAAAAGCAATTTGATATTGGTGACTTCATTTTCAACAGATAAATAAAGAGTTTATATATATAGAAAACATAGTTGATTTATTTAAAATAGTTTGTCCGTCTGACTAGAACAGTCCTTCGGAAAAACAGTTTAGAAACAGATCATCGAGATTCTTTCATAAGTGGTCACCATAGTTCAACAGTGCCATTCTTACATAAACATTTACCTTATCAAAACATTTCAAAAGGAAAGGGGTACACTTGATATACATATCAGCAAGGGTCCATCGGGAACCTAATTATAACTACTAAACAGTATCCCCTTCTTGATCCAAAACGTAAGTCCAAAGGCTATCTTCATCATCCAGCAGTAGCCCACAGATCAGCGCATCACGATCATCAAGCATTCCTCGCAGAAGAAGCAGCACTAGCTCCACCATCTTTTAGAACCAGAGGTTCATCATCACATATGCACAAGAAGTTGAGAGAGTAAGTTATCCGAATGGAATTACTCCAATCGACTTCTTGGGTTTACACTAGCGGCGTATACCAGAACATAACAAACAATACAAACAATGCAACAAATAACAATGCTTGATGCATGAGGATGCAATGCAATAGGCGCATTATCTAACGCTTTATCTCTCACTTAAGGGAATCTCTTGATCAGTTCATCTTGCAAAGTCGAAGTCTCTTGTCCACGTTTCTCGAGTCCATAATATCGGGAATTCAGGCGTTATGGTTTTGGGTCTACATCTCCTCGGAATCCATCCACCTAGTCGGAAGCAACCAGAAGTACAGGATCTCTAACCACACCGGCTCCGGGAGACGACACCAAAATATAATATAAAATGCCCGGGAAAGATGTCATGACAAGGGTGTCCACCTCCGCCGTGTTCAAGTATCCCTCTTCTGATCCTGATTTAGTCAAGGGGGTGTCAGTCATCCGTCTAGTGATCATGCAGTACTTCAGCTACGACACCGGACTACCTACCCAACCTTGGATGGTCAACCCTGGTCGCTGTAGCTTTTCCCCGCCTAGACAGACTCCTCTTAGGCTTCTTGACGAATCACCGCCATTGCCCTCCCCTATCCTAATCATCAAGTGATTACCATGCAGGTAAACACCGTATCTTCCTCTCCACTACTTCGGGTAAGGGATTTAAGTCACGAGATTATACTTGTTATCCTAACGTCGACCCATCCTAAGACATCTCCGTCATACAGCTCCGACCATATACGGAATGCTTCTGTGGGACTCGACCTCTATGTTCGATGGGCACCGACCCATCCTGAATTACTTTCGGCATATAGCTCCGACCATATGCGGGATATCAATAATTATTCTGACGGGCTCCGACCCATTCAAAATCACCTTCGGCGTATAGCTCCGACTATATGCGGGATATTAATCAATCCTTAATAGATAGGCTTCGACCTATCCCAAGTCATTCCAACATATGGCTACGACCATATGGGAACTGTCTTTGTGGGACTCTGCAATCGTTGCATCCAGTCCAAAGGCGTCATCATCGTCCAAACGCTAGTCCACTAGCCATGTCGTCAGCTCGATCCACGTACTCGGCGCATTGGCATCATCCGGTTCCATAGCGCGTCTAATCCATTAAAGTTTCGTTCTATTCTTTGGGAAATTTCTCTTACAATTTCTAATGTCTTTGCTAATCTTAACTTGTATCGCGGGATGATGCATTATGCTCATGCAATGATAATATAAGCAACATTGTATCTCAGCATAAACAAATATATCAATCAATCAATAGCATGTGATGGTATAGGTCTGAGTCTTCGTATACCACGATACAAACAAGGCATACAATTTATCGGGTATACTACTAGCTACAATAGACCTTTAGTCCGACCTTGAGAGAGTACGGAGTGTCCTAATATACTCACTAGACACCAAAGTGTCTTAGGATAACTTCTCTCTCACCTAGGTTTGCAATTACCGATTCCACGAATTCCGAACGATCTACTTCCTTTCCAGTCTGCTCAACTCCTACTTCTTTTAAGTCCCGAGAGATAAATATAAGAGTATTATTATCTCATTCAATACATATATATTACTCTTAAACTTAGTCTTAAAGTAGCTTAGAAAAATTCAGACTTTGTTTTCAAGCAAAACCAAAACATTAATTCTTTTGTTCAAACTTGTCCCAAAATCAAACATCAACTTTACACTTGAAATCCATGAGAAAATAATCAAATAAATTAATTTAACTCAAGAATTCCTTTGCTGGTCTCCCTTGGACAACAATTGTAACATCCCGAATTTTAATTCTAATAATAATTAGAATAATAGTAAGATTTGGAAGTAAGGATTATCCTAGAAGGGATTTAAAATGATGGATTAGGAGTTCTTTGAGTGCCATAGAGGAGTCAAGGAGCATTGGCATCGAAAAGCAAATTTAAAGAAGACCAAACGAGTGTTAAAAATCGATTTTTCGGTGTTATAAACACCCGACGTTAGGAAATTCAAAATAAAAGATTTAAGACTCCAAACACAATTCCCACCGTTGGATATGAAGATATGATTTTTAGGAAGTTACTCGTCAAATTTGAGCAAGATCCGACGGTGAACGAAGAACTTATGGCTATTTGAATTTGGGAGAAAATAGCTGAAAAATAGAAAAGCAAACTAGCAGTATATGATAATTATACTCGAGTATTTTGTAACATACTCGAGTAATTTGGGTCAAAATACTGGAGTATTGACAGAAATACTCGAGTATTCTGCGATCTGCAACATTAATAACGCGTTTTGGGGCTGAAACCCCATTTCAACCCTTTGTTTCTCTCTCCCTTCTATCTCCCTCCCTTCTCCGATTTCGACCACCACCACCGCCGCCCTAAGTCGCCCCAACTTGGCCTCCCCTTCCCCTCTCTCAACCCGTCTCTCTCTCTCTCTCTCTCTCTCTCTCTCTCTTCCCTCACTTTCCCTTGTTCTCTCTCTCCTCCTCTCACTTGATTCTCCCTCTCCTCCTTGTTCCTCCACCGGCCACCACAGCCACCACGAGCCGCCACCACCATCGCCCCGACCCATCACCATAACCATAAAACCCTCCCTCTTCCATTCCCTCTCTCTCTCCGTGAGCTCTCTCTCCACGGACGTCACCGGTGCCGTTATCGACCCGTGATCGTGCCGGGCTCGGGAACCTCGAAGGTCGAAGCTCTTGCCTTGGTCCAGCCGCGATCGTTCCCGCTAACGAGGAGCAAAACCGACGCCGTCATCGTCGTCGAGCTAAAATCCAGGTTCTATTTAAAAAGCCCGAGGTAAGAGGGTTCGCGTTACCTTTACTTGAGAAGTAAATTCTAGGATGCTATAGTGGTAGCTAAGAATAGGGTAATTAAAAGTATGTTAATGAACCTTAGGGTACCCCCGTTGATATAGATAAAATAAATAAAATTGTGACGAGAAACCACACCCTAGGGAATAGAATGTATGTGCGTAGAATAAAGTTTGGAATGAGTGAGTGTATTTAGAATACTAGAAGAGTTAATATAGAATGAAAATGTAGAAAAGTATAAAATAAAACCAAGGAGAATTGTTAGGGAGAACCAACGAAACGTGAGAGTAAAAGAATAAAGAATAATTGTGTTAGGCGAGGAGAGCTATTAAACTAAAAGTGAGGAAAAAGAGGAATTTAAAATGCGAATACGATAAGTATGGGCGGAGTGGACATAATTATAAGTTGTTGGAAAATTAGAGAAATAGGAACGAAACAATAAACTAAATTCAATTATAAAAAGGACACAGGTAAAAGAAACTAGGGAAAAGATAATAAATCGAGATGAGAGGACGTCCTGATGAAAGTTAGCTTAGAACGGTGTAATAAAATAGGGAAACCAAGTGGAGTTAATAGGGCAGTTAAATAAAATGAAATTAATGAAATAGGGATAATAAGTTAAGTAATAATGTGAGTCAACAGAGTAGTTAAATAAACTGGAATCAATGAAATAGAAATAATAAGTTAAGTAAGAGTGAGGGATAAATGAAATAAAGAAATAACTAAGAATTAGTAACGAGAACTAGAATATACTCTACTTGGCCGTATTAATTAGAGTTGGATAAAATCGGGGAAAGCTAACAAAAATAAAAAAAAGAGTAAAGTACAAAATGTAGAAAATGTGATAAGTCATAAACGAAAATAAAGATTAAAAGAATCACTTAAATTATAAGAAAAAGAAAAGGAAGAGAAGAAGAAAAAGGAAAAGAAAGAAGGATATTGAAAATAGTGAAAAGTAAACAATGTGATGATAAGTTCCTAAGTAAAGAAATGAAATAAAAGAGAAAAGATATATGACTAAGAAAAAGGGAAAAAGAGAAAGAAAAAGAAAAAGAAAGAGAAAGAAAGGAAAGAAAATAAAAGTCCGGTGCGAGCCTGGTAAGGCGTATCGGCATCGATGCGAGCCTGGTAAGGCGTGTCGATTAAAAAGAAAAAGAAAAGAAAATGAGTAATGAATAAGGGAACTCCTAGCGCTCAGTACCGTACGGTTGGCTGGGGCTGGACTACCTAATGAAAAATGGAAAAAAAATAAAGAATGGGAAAGAAAGAATGAAAAGAGAATCAATAATTAAAAGAGTGTGAGAATAAGTGAAGAACTAAAAAGAGATTATTTATATGAATAATTATGAATAAAGTATATTAATAATTAAGTAGGCTTAGTTATTTGCAATGTCTTCTTATAGGATTTATCTTTTTAAGTTCTGTGTAATGCTACCCTTCTTGATATACTTTTACAGGTACGGAAGCGGAGCTTGCATTGTTGCGGGCCGAACTGGAAACTCTCCACCACGTGGAGTGTACTTTTGATACCCTGAGCGGATTTTATGTTTAATTATATTAAAAACTGTTATTTTTTGTAATTTATAATATGTGTAGTTATATGCGGTGAAACTGGTACTAATCAGGCGTTAGGATCTGAACTGGGTTTTAATCTGTTGTGTTTATGTTTTTAAATAATTCTGGACTGACAGGTTTATAAGAAGAAATTTTTGGGAAGTCCGAAAAACAGAGGAAACTCTGCCGGATTTTCGTAAAACCTTTCATAAGAAATCAAATTCAAAAATGAATTTTCAAACTCTGATTTTATTAAAATTTAAAATTAACTAATAAAAGTGAGAATGTTGCATTTATGGTATCAGAGCAGTTTCCCTCGGCCTTGGAGTTTGGACTCACAACTCCTGTGGTTTACTCACCAAGCGAGTAACCGGTATGTATAGTCAAGTGTCCAAGTTAGGCGAATAGGATACATATATAACTACCTCTTTATATATGTGTTCGCTTGCTAACTTCTCCAGGATTAGGTTGTGACAGCAATAGACTATAGGACGTTAGTTTAAACTCAACTGGATCCCTCGATGGTGTTGTCGTTTAATAGTGTAAGGGCAGGATTGGTCATCCTTACTCTTGCAGCTATTAAGTGATGATATCGTCAACAAACCCGACGATGATGTTGCTATTGATAAATGTGAGATTGAGACTGACCATCTCAATCTTCGCACTTGTCGATTGTCAATGTCATTGAAAGCTTCGAAGTAGCACAAAAACCAATCCGACATAATATTTCATGAGAAGTACCACCATTAGAAGAAAGTAAGTCGACTTGAACGATACCTTCTTCGGATCCTTCACACGAAGTTCTTGAGGGAATCAAGCCCACCCTAGAAACCATCTCCAGCTTCCCTGAAAAGCTAAACCAGACTTTGGTAGTCTGAAACCTATTGGGAGTCTTACCAACAAGATTCCTGAACGGTCGCCAGCGAGAAAAGCAAATCTTAAAAACCTTACCAAGTATCCAAGCCGAGATCAACCAAGATTGAACAATCGAACATGGTCTTCGGTGAAAATAAGAACCCGACAATGGTGCGCTGTTGATAGACGTGAGGTTGAGATTGATCACCTCAATCTTTGCAACTATTAACGGATGATATCATTGCAATCCTCTTAATGAAATTGAAATAATAGAAATGGAAACTCTCCAAGGAAGTAGATCCTTTGGAAGCAAAGAAACCAACCCAAATGGTATTCTTTCCAAGTTCCTTAAACGGAAGCGGATAGTAGGCCCAAAACAAAACCAAAGCATAAGAGCCTTAAGCCATCTTATCTATTTAAGAATAGCGTAATTGAATACCCTATCCTAGAAAGGATGGGATAAATTCTATAAGAACCACCCCTAACCATCAAAATGCCAAACTAAAACTTAGGTAACCCAAGTCTTATCGGGAATCTTACCCAGGTTCCTGAATGGTCATCCATTAGAAAAGCTTAACTGGTAACCTCTTGAAGTCTCTACACAGAGACCAAACAAATTGAATGAATGACCACCAACGGGTCGTCCACCCAACACGAATCTCGATTTCGAGAGTAGTGCAAGTCTTAAGGTGATAGAAAGGTCAGATTCCATTAGCTTTCTTGTTCTGTATCAAATTCGTTCAAGTTTTCCTTAAAATCCAACTCGAAATAGGTTGTAAGGGATTGCTGACATACACCCAAGGTATGTCTTGAGCGTCATTTATCTAAAATAGTGCTTAATAGAGCGTTCAGAAGTCAAGAATGTCTGCCAACCACAATTCGTGACCATCAAAAATCGTTTAAGACTTTAATAGTAATTCTGAAAGGCTTAGTTAGTACCTCAATTCGTGCAAGTAGATCTCTTCCTCCTCATTCTTCTTGGTTTGACTTTACCTTGAAGTAGAGGCTTTTGATCACGAATCAAAGATTTCTCGCTCTAATCTACTGAACATTGTGAACTTACGATCTTCTCCTTGTTTCTTATCCTGGAATACCCATCGTTCCTGGAGTTTCAGTCTTATTTATTCGAACCGATTCCTCGTGGACGAGGAAATTTGTAGTCATAAGCTGCTACATTCTGTGAAAAGTCCTTGGATCGCATAATCTTGGGCTATTTTAATTAAAGCGAAAGCGCAAATTCCTTGTGAATTCCAAAGATTACGTTTCCTGTTGTTGTTAGATTATTACACTCTTCATTGAAAGTTGTATGAAAGACAATCAGAACCTGACACGTTCAATTCCCTGCTTTCGGGCACCGACATAATCCGGTAAGTTGATACTAAGTGGGGGAGACTTAACGACTCAATTCGGATCCTATCCGAGCGACAATAACTAGTAATCATACCATAAGCCATAGAACTACTAAACAGATAATTCCAAACGCTTCGCGGAGGATCGAATGAGAGTTCAACTAGAGGTAAAACAATACCTCCCCAAAATAACACCGAATTGAGAAATAACATCTAGGCCTTAACCGAGACCAATCAATTAGCCGCAGATCCATAGAAAACGCATCCTTCGACAGCTCTCTGCTGAAAATGCACACTTTGGGGATAATCTCCATTGTCTTCTTGCTTGACATGTATCCAGTACATCCTGGGTCATCTTACAAAGACCATGAGACTCACTCTTGAGTGCTTCATGTTTCTTCTTTTCATCTTCACTCTCTTCAAGTTTCAAGCGTCTCAGATGTATACATGAGAATTCACCAAGACGTAGGAACCCAACATAGTTCTATGCCTACCGATGGATAACCATCCACGTGTCCCTTCTAACCTTGGATACCGGTCGAGAAGCTTATGTGCAAAATTCCGAATAACGAATGAGCATATCCCCAAGCATGGATATAACCAATTATGTTGATGCTAAGTAGGGGAGGATTTCAATCCAAGGAATGGGAGATGGAACTTTAATAATAAGAAAACTGACGATCTTACGCAGATAGAGATAATACGTAGTATTAGAAGACAAACGTTGAAATAGGCACGACCCTAACCACAGGTGGAGTGGAAAATAAAAATCGAAGGGAAGTAAAAACTGTAGTCCGGAGTTTACCAATCGGATGATTCTCCATTTAAGGAACCGAACTGAATTTCGGGGACGAAATTCTAATAAGTGGGGGAGAAATGTAACATCCCGAATTTTAATTCTAATAATAATTAGAATAATAGTAAGATTTGGAAGTAAGGATTATCCTAGAAGGGATTTAAAATGATAGATTAGGAGTTCTTTGAGTGCCATAGAGGAGTCAAGGAGCATTGGCATCGAAAAGCAAATTTAAAGAAGACCAAACGAGTGTTAAAAATCGATTTTTCGGTGTTATAAACACCCGACGTTAGGAAATTCAAAATAAAAGATTTAAGAATTCAAACACAATTCCCACCGTTGGATATGAAGATATGATTTTTAAGAAGTTACTCGTCAAATTTGAGCAAGATCCGACGGTGAACGAAGAAGTTATGGCTATTTGAAGTTGGGAGAAAATAGCTGAAAAATAGAAAAGCAAACTAGCAGTATCTGATAATTATACTCGAGTATTTTGTGAAATACTCGAGTGTTTTGGGTCAAAATACTGGAGTATTGACAGAAATACTCTAGTATTCTGCGATCTGCAACATTAAAAACACGTTTTGGGGCTGAAAACCCCATTTCAATCCTTTGTTTCTTTCTCCCTCCGATCTCCCTCCCTTCTCCGACTTCGACCACCACCACCGCCGCCCTAAGCAGCCCCAACTTGGCCTCCCCTTCCCCTCTCTCAACCCGCCTCTCTCTCTTCCCTCATTTTCCCTTGTTCTCTCTCCTCCTCTCACTTGATTCTCCCTCTCCTCCTTGTTCCTCCACCGGCCACCACAGCCACCACGAGCCGCCACCACCACCGCCCCGATCCATCACCATAACCATAAACCCCTCCCTCTTCCATTCCCTCTCTCTCTCTCCTTGAGCTCTCTCTCTCTCTCTCCACGGACGTCACCGGCGCCGTTATCGACCCGTGATCGTGCCGGGCTCGGGAACCTCGAAGGTCGAAGCTCTTGCCTTGGTCCAGCCGCAATCGTTCCCGCTAACGAGGAGCAACACCGACGCCGTCATCGTCGTCGAGCTAAAATCCAGGTTCTATTTGAAAAGCCCGAGGTAAGAGGGTTCGCGTTACCTTTACTTGAGAAGTAAATTCTAGGATGCTATAGTGGTAGCTAAGAATCGGGTAATTAAAATTATGTAAATGAACCTTAGGGTACCCCCGTTGATATAGATAAAATAAATAAAATTGTGACGAGAAACCACACCCTAGGGAATAGAATGTATGTGCGTAGAATAAAGTTTGGAATGAGTGAGTGTATTTAGAATACTAGAAGAGTTAATATAGAATGAAAATGTAGAAAAGTATAAAATAAAACCAAGGAGAATTGTTAGGGATAACCAACGAAACGTGAGAGTAAAAGAATAAAGAATAATTGTGTTAGGCGAGGAGAGCTATTAAACTAAAAGTGAGGAAAAAGAGGAATTTAAAATGCGAATACGATAAGTATGGGCGGAGTGGACATAATTATGAGTTGTTGGAAAATTAGAGAAATAGGAACGAAACAATAAACTAAATTCAATTATAAAAAGGACACAGGTAAAAGAAACTAGGGAAAAGATAATAAATCGAGATGAGAGGACGTCCTGATAAAAGTTAGCTTAGAACGGTGTAATAAAATAGGGAAACCAAGTGGAGTTAATAGGGCAGTTAAATAAAATGAAATTAATGAAATAGGGATAATAAGTTAAGTAATAATGTGAGTCAACAGAGTAGTTAAATAAACTGGAATCAATGAAATAGAAATAATAAGTTAAGTAAGAGTGAGGGATAAATGAAATAAAGAAATAACTAAGAATTAGTAACGAGAACTAGAATATACTCTACTTGACCGTATTAATTAGAGTTGGATAAAATCGGGGAAAGCTAACAAAAAGAAAAAAAAAGAGTAAAGTAGAAAATGTAGAAAATGTGATAAGTCATAAACGAAAATAAAGATTAAAAGAATCACTTAAATTATAAGAAAAAGAAAAGGAAGAGAAGAAGAAAAAGGAAAAGAAAGAAGGATATTGAAAATAGTGAAAAGTAAACAATGTGATGATAAGTTCCTAAGTAAAGAAATGAAATAAAAGAGAAAAGATATATGACTAAGAAAAAGGGAAAAAGAGAAAGAGAAATAAAAAGAAAGAGAAAGAAAGGAAAGAAAATAAAAGTCCGGTGCGAGCCTGGTAAGGCGTATCGGCATCGATGCGAGCCTGGTAAGGCGTGTCGATTAAAAAGGAAATAAAAGTCCGGTGCGAGCCTGGTAAGGCGTATCGGCATCGATGCGAGCCTGGTAAGGCGTGTCGATTAAAAAGGAAATAAAAGTCCGGTGCGAGCCTGGTAAGGCGTATCGGCATCGATGCGAGCCTGGTAAGGCATGTCGATTAAAATGGAAAAATGGAAGTCCGATGCGAGCCTGTGAAGGCGTATCGGCGTTGATGCGAGCCTGAGAAGGCGTGTCGATTAAAAGGAAAAGGGAAGTCCATTCGAGCCTGGTAAGGCGTATCGGCATCGATGCGAGCCTGGTAAGGCGTGTCGATTAAAAAGAAAAAGAAAAGAAAATGAGTAATGAATAAGGGAACTCCTAGCGCTCAGTACCGTACGGTTGGCTGGGGCTGGACTACCTAATGAAAAATGGAAAAAAAAATAAAGAATGGGAAAGAAAGAATGAAAAGAGAATCAATAATTAAAAGAGTGTGAGAATAAGTGAAGAACTAAAAAGAGATTATTTATATGAATAATTATGAATAAAGTATATTAATAATTAAGTAGGCTTAGTTATTTGCTATGTCTTCTTATAGGATTTATCTTTTTAAGTTCTGTGTAATGCTACCCTTCTTGATATACTTTTACAGGTACGGAAGCGGAGCTTGCACTGTTGCGGGCCGAACTGGAAACTCTCCACCACGTGGAGTGTACTTTTGATACCCTGAGCGGATTTTATGTTTAATTATATTAAAAACTGTTATTTTTTGTAATTTATAATATGTGTAGTTATATGCCCTGAAACTGGTACTAATCGGGCGTTAGGATCTGAACTGGGTTTTAATCTGTTGTGTTTATGTTTTTAAATAATTCTGGACTGACAGGTTTATAAGAAGAAATTTTTGGGAAGTCCGAAAAACAGAGGAAACTCTTCCGGATTTTCGTAAAACCTTTCATAAGAAATCAAATTCAAAAATGAATTTTCAAACTCTGATTTTATTAAAATTTAAAATTAACTAATAAAAGTGAGGATGTTACAGTAATGAATTCAATTCCGAAAACACCGAAAAATTGTACTTTTTCAAACCAGTTTTATTCTACATCAAGTACTCATCAAAACTTAACTTCAATTTACATTGAAAACATTTCTAGATAAGGAACACACTTAAACAAGTTCTGGACAACATCATAGTTAAGGTTTCAAACTCATTTTCCATCATTCAAAATCGAACCAAAACCATAAACAAACTAAGCATCTTGAAAACAATTCAATAAACACTTTGATCAACAAATTCTCAAACTTAAACACTTATAATTAAACTTGGACAACATGCTACTCAAATGAAACAAGTCATTTAAACACTTCCATAAACTTCAAGAATCATTCATTCAATCCATAAACCAATTTAGTACTTGAAAACACTTAAGTAAATTCCTCAAACCATAATTTTTCTCCACTTTAACACTTTTAAACAAGCATGGGCAGCAAAGAACTTTAAATGAAAATCACTTGCCTAAGTTCACAAACCAATACATATTCTCATAACAATACCATATAACGACTCAAGAAAATTTAATTCACCAATCTAAGTCCAAACCGAGACCATTCTTAATTTTTCATAAAAAGTTTTCAAAGATTCAAAATCACCAAATCAACCACAATTTAATCATAACTCCACAGAAAACATTCATTCAATTAAAATTCTAAGTCTAGCATGTAAAATAACCTTAAAACCGAATTCAACATATTTGGACTTAAACAAAATTTATTTCAACAAATTACACATAAACATACTTCAAAACATATAGAATTCACATATAAGCATATTAAACTCAAGGAAATTAAGTTTCTCACTCAATCTCCTCAAAACCGAAACATATAAACTCGAGTTCAAGACTTAACAAAATCTTTAACTTCACAAACCATCATCAATCATCAAGATCATGGCATTTGATTTACAAAAATCTAACTTTCATGAAGATCATCACAAAACCGAATCATGCATGGCTCAAGATCACAACTTTAACATAGTTTTATTCATCAAAATTCATTTAAGCCTTAGGTCATCACATGCATGCACCTTGATCTAAATAAAAACTTGATTTTTAACAAAAACTTCATAGATTCGTGACATGCATCCAAGATCAAGACTCAAACAAATTTTCTATTCACCAAACAACTCATAAACTCATAGATCATTACATGCACATCATCAAACCACAAGAAAAATGTAAACTTCAACAAAAGCTACATCAAACCGTGACCAATTCTTAAATTTTCTCAAGAAATTTTCTTAGAACTTTAACTCATCCAAAACAAGTTTCAAATATTTCAAGATCAACATGCACAAGCTCAAAATCAAGGACTAAAATTTCTTAAGTCCAAAACTTTACAAAACAGTGACCCTTTTTAACAAGATCATCAAGGAAAAATTTGATTTTTAACAAAACAAACTTCATGCATGTTAAGATCAAGTCTTGATCCTTTGAAAAACAAGTCATGCAAAAATCAAAATCAAACTTTTCAAAGAATACTTTAAGAAAATCAAAGAAGAAATGGAAAAGTTCATGAAATCAAGAAAAGCTTACTTTGGTTTCAAAAGTTCAAGTCCTTAGCTCTTAATTCTCTTTTGATCTCACGGTTTTCCATTCTTCAAGTTCCTCACGGTTTCAAACTTATTTACTTAGGATTTTGTTTCTTGGTTCATGATTGTGTGTTTTAGAAGATTGAGGATCAAGGATTGAAGTTGGATTTTGTGTGTGTGTTTTTGTTGTTGTTGCTTGCGTTGGTGAGAGAAAGAAGAAAGGATGAAGAAAGAAGAATGAGGAATGAAAGAATGAAGAAGAAACCCACTCCCTTCACCCACGGTTTTGGCCCCCTTCCTTTTATTTTTCTCTACTTTTACTTATTTGCCATCAAGGGCTTGCATGGGGGGCTTGATTGCAACTACTTGGGGACCAAGTTACAAAACTTGGGGCCCAAGTTTTGCTTTTAAGTCCCTCCACGGTTTTTGGCTAATTAGGTTTAGGAAATTGATTAGTGGGTGATTAGGGGTTAATTAAGGGATTAAGGGTAGGTTTAAGGTATTTAACCTAGGACAATTCGGTTAAGGGATAATTAAGGTTTCTAATCAAGGATTAAGACACTAATTAAGGTAATTAAGATATTTAATTAGGTCCTAATCATGATTAAAGTAAGTTTAAGAGAATTTAATCAAGATTAGTCCACTAATCTTCATGATCAAGGGAGATTAATCATGATTAGCAAACTAATCAAGATTAGCACACTAATCTTTAGAAAATTAATTAAGATTAGTACACTAATCTTTGTGTTTAAGAAAAATAAATCATGATTAGTACACTAATCAGGGATTAGGAACACTAATTAGGGTTTTCAAGGAAAGTTAGGGTTGGACTTGATTTTGAAACTTAAAGTAAAAGAAATAATTTTCATCATAAAACCAAATGCATTTGTCTTAGGAAAATAAATTCTTAGTTAATAATTCATTGAAAACTTTTAGGAAACAAACAAATCAAGTGAATTCATCACAATACTTTTAATTAGGGACTTAAAGAAGTAGAAGGAAAAAGGTAGGTGTTACATCCTCCCTAGCTTGGAAATTTCTCGTCCCCGAGAAATCACGTACCTGTTTCAAACAATTGAGGGTACGAATCCCTCATGCTACTCTCACGCTCCCAAGTAGCAATATCACCATTCACAGAACTCCAAATAACCTTGACCAGAGGAATATCCTTTCCTCGAAGAGTCTTTACACTTCGACCGTCTATCCTTATGGGTCGTGTCTCGTACGTGAGATTTTCCTTAAGTTGTATAGAGTCGGGTTCGATGATGTGAGAAGGATCACTAATATACTTTCTAAGTTGTGACACATGAAAAACATTGTGTAGATTGGAAAACATTGGGGGTAAGGCAATTTCATAAGCTACTGGTCCTACACGTCTCAGAATTTGGTAAGGTCCTATAAATCTTGGGGTAAGTTTTCGGGTTTTAAGTACTCTGCCAATCCCAGTAGTGGGTACAACTCGCATGAATACATGGTCCCCCTCTTTAAACTCAATAGGAGTCCTTCTCTGATCATAGTAACTTTTCTGCCTATTTTGTGCACTTCTCATCTTCTCCTGAATCATTTTGATCTTTTCAGTTGTTTGCTGGACCATTTCCGGACCCAAAATGAGATTTTCCCCAGTTTCGAACCAACATAAGGGCGTTCTGCACTTTCTTCCATATAAAGCTTCATAAGGGGCCATCCCTATACTCGAGTGGTAACTGTTGTTGTATGTGAATTCGATCAGTGGTAGAAGAGTATCCCATTCTCCTACTTGTTCCAGAACACAGGCTCTAAGAAGATCCTCTAGTGATTGGATAGTTCTTTCTGATTGTCCGTCCGTCTGAGGATGATAAGCTGAACTCAACTGAAGTCTTGTCCCGAGTGCAGCATGTGGACTATCCCAAAACTTCGAAACGAATCTCGGATCTCTGTCTGATATGATGTTTGTTGGCACTCCATGAAGTCTCACTACCTCATTGACATATATGGTTGCCAGCTTCTCCAACGGATACTTCACATTGACGGGTAGGAAATGAGCGCTCTTGGTTAATCGATCGACAATTACCCAAATAGCGTCAAATCCTCTTCGGGTCTTAGGCAAAGCAGTCACAAAATCCATGGAAATACTGTCCCATTTCCAACTTGGGATTTCCAATGGTTGTAATACTCCGTCGGGCTTCTTGTGCTCAACTTTGGCTTTTTAACACACCAGACACCTTGACACATATTCTGCTACTTCTCTCTTCATACCAGGCCACCAAAACATTTTCTTCAAGTCTTGGTACATTTTAGTTGCTCCCGGGTGGACACTCAATCTACTCTTATGAGCTTCTTCCAAAATCATCTCTCTCATTTCCTTGTCTTGCGGCACACAAATCCGATCCTTATGCTTCAACACTCCATCAGCTCCTACTTGGAACTCAGTCTCTTTTCTTTCCAGAACCAACTGCTTCTTAGCCTATAACTCTGGATCGTTTGATTGCCATTTCTTGACTTGCTCCATAAACTCGTTTGACACAACCAACATTCCCAGAGTTATACTTCGTGGATTCATCCTGACTTCCAAGTTCATATCTCTGAATTCCTCAATTAACTTCATCTCCTTCACCATCATTGCAGACATATGAAGGGATTTTCTACTCAAAGCATCTGCTACTACGTTCGCTTTTCTCGGGTGGTACTGTAGCTCGAAGTCGTAGTCCTTCAAAAACTCCATCCATCGCCTTTGCCTCATATTCAACTCCTTTTGATCAAAGAGATATTTCAGACTCTTATGATCACTAAATACTTCAATCCTCGCACCATAGAGGTAATGTCGCCATATTTTCAGAGCAAAAACTACCGCATCTAACTCCAAGTCGTGAGTGGGGTAATTTTGCTTGTGAACTTTCAGTTGTCTAGAGGCGTAAGCCACAACCTTTCGCTCTTGCATCAGGACACAACCCAAACCTTGCTTCGACGCATCGCAGTAAACACTGAAACTCTTCTCCGGGTCAGGTAAAACAAGCACTGGGGTTGTAGTTAGCCTCCTCTTTAACTCCAGAAAACTTTCTTCGCACTTCGTGGTCCACACAAACGGTTGTCCCTTCCTGGTTAACTTCGTCATTGGCAAGGATAATCTTGAAAATCCTTCAATAAAGCGCCTATAGTATCCTTCCAAACCGAGAAAACTTCGGATCTCAGTCACCGTCGTTGGCACTTTCCAGTCCAAAACCGCCTTTACCTTGGCCGGATCTACCGCTATTCCTTCCTTTGAGATTACATGACCCAGGAAATTCACTTCTTCCAACCAAAATTCACACTTTGAGAGCTTCACATATAACTGATTTTCCTTCAAAATCTGCAGAACTATCCTCAAATGTTCCCCATGTTCCTCCCCGTCCTTGGAATAAATGAGGATATCGTCTATGAATACTACTACGAACGAATCTAAGTACGGCTGAAAGATTCTGTTCATGTAGTCCATAAACACTGCAGGAGCATTAGTCACTTCGAAAGGAATGAATAAGTACTCGAAATGTCCATAGCGGGTCCTAAAAGCAGTCTTCGGAATATCATCCTCTTTCACCCGAATCTAATGATATCCCGACCGAAGGTCGATCTTTGAAAACACCACAGCTCCCCTCAACTGATCCATCAGGTCATCTATCCTAGGTAGAGGATACTTGTTCTTGATCGTCACCTTATTCAACTGGCGGTAGTCGACACACAACCTCATACTGCCATCC
Organism: Crotalaria pallida; assembly: GCA_037953625.1. Lineage (NCBI taxonomy): Eukaryota > Viridiplantae > Streptophyta > Magnoliopsida > Fabales > Fabaceae > Crotalaria > Crotalaria pallida. The sequence continues at coordinate 33,203,279 of CM075651.1, read as the reverse complement.
TTCTTCTTAACCAACAAAACTGGAGCTCCCCAAGGCGACACACTAGGCCTGATGAGTTGCTTCTCCGCTAACTCCTCGATCTGCTTTTTCAGCTCAGCTAACTCTACTGGTGCTATTCGGTAAGGTGCTCTAGAGATCGGTCCAGTTCCCAGTATCACCTCGATCGAAAACTCGACCTCTCGAACAGGTGGTAGCCCAGGTATGTCGTCAAGAAAAACTTCGGGAAAGTCTCAAACTACAGGCAGCTCTTGAATGTGATTGTCCACATCGATATTTAAGGAAGTCGAGACCATGTAGACATGGGCTCCCTCTTTCAGAGAAGCCATGATTTGATTGGCAGTTAAGTGCTTTGGGAAGGAATCGTCAGGGTTCCCAAAAGTTAGGGTTTTAGTAAAACAATTTAGTTGAACATGGTTAGCGGATAACCAGTCCATTCTTAAGATAACATCAATTTGGGACAGGGGTAATGTTATCAGGTATGTGGGAAAAGTCCTATCATCTATCACTATAGGGCACTTAGGGAAAAAAGTTGAAACTGTGACTGGGTCACTAGTAGGGGTAAACACAATCAGATCATATGGTAGGGAATCTACCATTAAGTGGAACCTACTCACAACATCATCAGATATAAAAGAGTGCGTGGCACCCGAATCATACAACACATTTAAGGAATTCTTGTTTATAGGACATGTACCTTGGATGAGACCATCATGGTTTGAAGCCTCTGCACCGCTCATCGTGAAAACTCTTCCTTTCTCCTGAGGCTTAGCAGCAGTCGAAACATTCCTCTCTTGCCTTGGCTTAGTGCACTGGCTTGCATAGTGGCCGGTCTCTTGGCAGTTGAAGCAAACCAGCTTGGAGCGACATTGACCGAAGTGGTGTCGGCGACACTGAGCACAGTACGGAGCTGAAGTCCCAGAGTTCCTATCAGTATTATTGGGACGGTTGTTGTTTCTATTACCCCGGTTGCCGTTGTTGCGATTGTTCTTCCCTTGGAACCTTGAGCCCTTATACTGATTGTTCCTTCTGCCTCCGGATCGATCATAGGATCCTCGCCCGTGTGGGGCTCCTTGCCTCGCATTCTGATAACTTGGAGTGTTCCTCATTGGTTCCTGAGAACTCGAGGGTAAAGCAGTCTTATTACCCAAGTTCCTTGCCTTGAGTCCATCCTCGTAGACTCTGCACCTACTTACCAAGAGTGGAAAGCTCTCGATCCCCATATGTATGAAGGCCATCTTGATCTCAGTCTTAAGTCCATCGAGGAACTTCGCACACTTTGACTGATCATTTCCGGGTTGATTGTAGTGCGGCACGTACTTCACTAACTCCTCAAACTTCGCAGCATACTCGCCGACCGACATATCCCCTTGAGTCAAGTGCATGAACTCGATTTCCTTCTTCAATTTCATGTCGATGGGGAAGTATTTCTCCAGGAACCTTTTCTTGAAGGAGTCCCAAGTGATAGCCTCCTGTTGAACCTCCATAACCTGCCTAGTATTCTCCCACCAGTCTGATGCTTCCTTCGTCAACAAGTAGACCGCATAGGTCACTTTCTGAGCATCAGTGCATTGCATCGTTGTGAAGATCTTTTCCAACTCCCTAAGCCACTCATTAGCATTCTCCGAGGCATATCCACCGGCGAACTCCTTAGGGTTTCTCTTACAAAACTCATCTAAACCCCTATACTCCTGAGGTCCTAAGTTTTGGTTCTAATTGTTCTACTGAGCCTGCTGATGCATCATATTGAGATTCTCACTCATACCCAGAACAATAGCAGTCAGGTCGTGTAGCATGTCCTCAGTACCCCGAGCTGCTTCCGGAGCATGTCTACCTCTTCCTCTTCCAGACATCGTAAACTATATTCATTAACGCACTAACAGTTTAGTACACCTACTAATGCATCTAATCACACATCCTAACATATCTAGAGATCACACAACAGAGAACATGTAAGGCCATGTTCAGGCCACATGGACAACCATTGCTCTGATACCACCAAGTGTAACACCCCGATTTGGAAAACTCGAAATAAACACTATCAAATACTAATTAACTTGTTTATTAAAAAAAAAACAGGGAATTTTTTTTTGAAGACAAGAATAAAACTCAACATTCAAGTTTCCCAAAACAAGGTATTACTGTAAAATCCTTCTTCCTGAAAACATTTACTAATGACAGTGAAAAGAATGGGGTCTCATATCATGTTTAGAAAATTGTCATTAAAAACAGTTCACTGAATTTCTAAAAGCAATTTGATATTGGTGACTTCATTTTCAACAGATAAATAAAGAGTTTATATATATAGAAAACATAGTTGATTTATTTAAAATAGTTTTTCCGTCTGACTAGAATAGTCCTTCAGAAAAACAGTTTAGAAACAGATCATCGAGGTTCTTTCATAAGTGGTCACCATAGTTCAACGGTGCCATTCTTACATAAACATTTACCTTATCAAAACATTTCAAAAGGAAAGGGGTACACTTGATATACATATCAGCAAGGGTCCATTGGGAACCTAATTATAACTACTAAACAGTATCCCCTTCTTGATCCAAAACGTAAGTCCAAAGGCTATCTTCATCATCCAGCAGTAGCCCACAGATCGGCGCATCACGATCATCAAGCATTCCTCGCAGAAGAAGCAGCACCAGCTCCACCATCTTTTAGAACCAGAGGTTCATCATCACATATGCACAAGAAGTTGAGAGAGTAAGTTATCCGAATGGAATTACTCCAATCGACTTCTTAGGTTTACACTAGCGACGTATACCAGAACATAACAAACAATACAAACAATGCAACAAATAACAATGCTTGATGCATGAGGATGCAATGCAATAGGCGCATTATCTAACGCTTTATCTCTCACTTAAGGGAATCTCTTGATCAGTTCATCTTGCAAAGTCGAAGTCTCTTGTCCACGTTTCTCGAGTCCATAATATCGGGAATTCAGGCGTTATGGTTTTGGGTCTACATCTCCTCGGAATCCATCCACCTAGTCGGAAGCAACCAGAAGTACAGGATCTCTAACCACACCGGATCCGGGAGACGACACCAAAATATAATATAAAATGCCCGGGAAAGATGTCATGACAAGGGTGTCCACCTCCGCCGTGTTCAAGTATCCCTCTTCTGATCCTGATTTAGTCAAGGGGGTGTCAGTCATCCGTCTAGTGATCATGCAGTACTTCAGCTACGACACCGGACTACCTACCCAACCTTGGATGGTCAACCCTGGTCGCTGTAGCTTTTCCCCGCCTAGACAGACTTCTCTTAGGCTTCTTGACGAATCACCGCCATTGCCCTCCCCTATCCTAATCATCAAGTGATTACCACGCAGGTAAACACCGTATCTTCCTCTCCACTACTTCGGGTAAGGGATTTAAGTCGCGAGATTATACTTGTTATCCTAACGTCGACCCATCCTAAGACATCTCCGTCATACAGCTCCGACCATATACGGAATGCTTCTGTGGGACTCGACCACTATGTTCGACGGGCACCGACCCATCCTGAATTACTTTCGGCATATAGCTCCGACCATATGCGGGATATCAATAATTATTCTGATGGGCTCCGACCCATTCAAAATCACCTTCGGCGTATAGCTCCGACTATATGCGGGATATTAATCAATCCTTAATAGATAGGCTTCGACCTATCCCAAGTCATTCCAACATATGGCTACGACCATATGGGAACTGTCTTTGTGGGACTCTGCAATCGTTGCATCCGGTCCAAAGGCGTCATCATCGTCCAAACGCTAGTCCACTAGCCATGTCGTCAGCTCGATCCACGTACTCGGCGCATTGGCATCATCCGGTTCCATAGCGCATCTAATCCATTAAAGTTTCGTTCTATTCTTTGGGAAATTTCTCTTACAATTTCTAATGTCTTTGCTAATCTTAACTTGTATCGTGGGATGATGCATTATGCTCATGCAATGATAATATAAGCAACATTGTATCTCAGCATAAACAAATATATCAATCAATCAATAGCATGTGATGGTATAGGTCTGAGTCTTCGTATACCACGATACAAACAAGGCATACAATTTATCGGGTATACTACTAGCTACAATAGACCTTTAGTCCGACCTTGAGAGAGTACGGAGTGTCCTAATATACTCACTAGACACCAAAGTGTCTTAGGATAACTTCTCTCTCACCTAGGTTTGCAATTACCGATTCCACGAATTCCGAACGATCTACTTCCTTTCCAGTCTGCTCAACTCCTACTTCTTTTAAGTCCCGAGAGATAAATATAAGAGTATTATTATCTCATTCAATACATATATATTACTCTTAAACTTAGTCTTAAAGTAGCTTAGAAAAATTCAGACTTTGTTTTCAAGCAAAACCAAAACATTAATTCTTTTGTTCAAACTTGTCCCAAAATCAAACATCAACTTTTACACTTGAAATCCATGAGAAAATAATCAAATAAATTAATTTAACTCAAGAATTCCTTTGCTGGTCTCCCTTGGACAACAATGAATTCAATTCCGAAAACATCGAAAAATTGTACTTTTTCAAACCAGTTTTATTCTACATCAAGTACTCATCAAAACTTAACTTCAATTTACATTGAAAACATTTCTAGATAAGGAACACACTTAAACAAGTTCTGGACAACATCATAGTTAAGGTTTCAAACTCATTTTCCATCATTCAAAATCAAACCAAAACCATAAACAAACTAAGCATCTTGAAAACAATTCAATAAACACTTTGATCAACAAATTCTCAAACTTAAACACTTATAATTAAACTTGGACAGCATGCTACTCAAATGAAACAAGTCATTTAAACACTTCCATAAACTTCAAGAATCATTCATTCAATCCATAAACCAATTTAGTACTTGAAAACACTTAAGTAAATTCCTCAAACCATAATTTTTCTCCACTTTAACACTTTTAAACAAGCATGGGCAGCAAAGAACTTTAAATGAAAATCACTTGCCTAAGTTCACAAACCAATACATATTCTCATAACAATACCATATAACGACTCAAGAAAATTTAATTCACCAATCTAAGTCCAAACCGAGACCATTCTTAATTTTTCATAAAAAGTTTTCAAAGATTCAAAATCACCAAATCAACCATGTAACACCCCAATTTGGACTTAGAATTTTCACTAAAAATTTGTGCCATTTTTTTTTACAACATTATCAAAATCAATTCAGTTTAATTCTTTTACAAAAAGGTTTTCATAAATCCAATTTGATTCGTTTGGTTTACAAAAATGTTTTGGTACTTAGACTCGCGTCATAAAATTCTATTTCCAAAAAGAGATGTCACTAACACTTTTCCAAAAAGATCCTTTTCGTAATGCCAAAATTATTCGATGGTTAATTTGCGGAAAACATTTATTTAATGAACTTGATACATAACTAAAAAGAACTTCTTTTATTTCATTTAAATAATCCATGTTACAACTGGGGTTACATTCGGGATAGAGTAATCAGGTCCTACCCATCCAAAGATGGAATACAAAATAAGACTATCCTAGACTACTAGTCTTCATCATTTCCTCCACTGCAACTGTCTGAAATATTCTTTGATTACTGCTTCTGCTTCCTCCTCATATGTACGTCGTCTCGCGATCCTCTTTCGACTTGAGCAACCGCTACTCGAGGTAGTACCTGATCTGTCAACTGTGAACATTGTTCCCCAATGTCCACAGGAAAGGGAAATAGAGAGAGTAAGCACTTCCGAACGATATGATCGTCGACGGCGTGGGCTTACAATAGGGGAATATTAAGACCATACAAGCATATCATGAAACAATATATACATCATTATTACCAATCCCTTATACGACTTTAGCTAATTACCATAGGGTCCTTCCCACCAAAAGGATAATCTTCATGAAACCATATCCATTATATTTAATTATCTTTAGGCTCTAAGTTTCATTATCATAACCACCGGAAATTCAAGAGGGGGTACCACCACCGAGGCTCAAGGGTTTGGTAGCACACACGTTACATCTCCTCCATCATTCCAACCACATCCTAGTTCGGAAAGCAGATGGGACGCACAGGAACCCTAACCATGCTGGCTTCGATGTCGAAGGGTACGCACCAAAAATTATCCAACAACCGAAGTAAAATCATTTCATCAATACAGTTTCCAAAATACAGCGACATCTAGCCCCATTCGGGTTCCCTCTCACCATCCAAGACTTGCTCAAGGGGGCGACAGCGCTATCTCTAGTTGATCGTGCAGTTCCTCGCTACGACATTGCCTACTACCGAAAGATAAGTTCTTGTAGTCTTGTCCCGCCTAGAGAAGCACTCAAGGCTTCTTGACGTTCACCGTCCTTGCCCTCCCCTATCGCAATCATCACTTGAAGAAACACCGACCTCCAAGCATACCTGAGTATCCATAGATAATCAGGGTGGCTTTCCTCTCCACTACTTCACTCTCAACGTGTAGGTTTAGGAAAGGGGTTCCTAAGTCTTTTAAGTCTTTTAAATCTTTTAAGTCTTTTAAGTCTGTTCTTAAACCTAAGTTTTGGTCGACCCATTCTAAGCCTCGCTTCTAACGGGCCTCGACCTCTAAGGGAAACATCAAACAACCTTCTACAGTACAGTGGATTCCACAAGACTTAGACCACGGCACAGTCATCCACGTGGCCAGTCACTTAAAGGGGATATTTAGCAAAGTTATTTTGTGCCGCTTGCACCATCACTGTACACTACTATCGCTTCCGCAATTCCACATTATTCTTTAACCATTCTTATATTTTCATAATAGTATTTCCAAAATATGCCAAATCTTTCTCATGGAACGATCGATCGAAAAAGACAAAGAACTCTTCATAGGAACCACCGAACATTAATTATCTTTCCATAAGATGAACCATTATTTCCAAAATATGATATACAATTCAAAAATATACAACATGGCATAATCAATTATCAATCGACATACAATAAATATCGAGGAATCGTGTTTTTCGTATAAACGGCGGGATACACACTCAATTGCCGTTTTACTACTCGACCGATAGATTCCTAGTTCCGACCTTTGAGATGATACGGAACGTCCTAATATTACCCTACATGCCACTATGTCTTAAGAAGGCTTCTCTCTCACCCGAGCTCCACGCTTACTCTGATTTCAACCTTTGCGTTCACAGCTCCAGCAGCTCGTTCACTTTTAATTCCTTTTATTTCTTAAATGATGAACGACATACAATCAATATCAAGCAAGTACCTTATACGGTCTATCTACGTAGGTAAAAACTAAACCCAAAGTACCAAAGTACCTTCAAACAGAAATCCTTTTTAAAGCAGAAATCCCTTTAAAAAAAAGAAATCCTTTTTAAGGGCATAGCTTAAAACAATTCTTTTTAAAATCAAGAAATCCTTTTTACAAGGCATAATTAAAAACTCACTCCAATACTTTGAAGACTATTTAGAGTATATTTTCATTTCCACAAAAACCATACTATAATGCTTATATAACAACTACCACCTTCACACACTTATACATAAACAAACACTCAAACATATTTTTACATTTTGACTAACATAGATGTCCTAATTCTTATAATACTTCAAAAGACAATTCAATCATTATAAAAGCCATACATGAATTATTTTAGTCCTTATAGTTACACCTAAATTACTTAGAGCTAGAAAAGCATTCATCAATATACAAACTCTTTTATACCAGTAAAATTAACAACATGATACTCATACCCCAATATATACACACACGCACAAACAACATTTCATTTAAACACATATACAACCTTTCTTATACGTATTCTAAGATTACTTTTAAAATCTACCCTTTTAATCCTAAATACTTATACTACAAGATTAGCATGAAATTTACATATTTAATCATTCAAGAACAATTCATAACATCAATGCCACACATTTCACATTTTTGGACAGCATGCATACTCAAACTTAAAAATTCATTTTCTCTTGAACAGAAAATCGAAAACACATGCCGTTTCTTTCTAAATTCTTATTACAACTTCTACTATAATAAAATGACCAAAATTAAGCTAAACAAAATATTTGCATCTGCTGTACAGCCACTGAAAAAGTTGCATTAATTCAAGAAGTTCAAGTAAAACAATCCACAACAATTATACACAATTCCTACTTATGCCAAAGACTTTAAAATAATATTATTTCTAATAAAATATTACTTTTTCATTAATTATAAATTCTGAACAGCAACTTAATATATTTTTTTTTTGTAAAACACTTTAATCAATCAAAACTACTCATTTCTATTTGTTTCTACATTATATTTGCACATACAAACTAAGTACTACTAATACTCTTACAAATAATCATTTGGGGTCTTAACTAATTAATTTTCCAGAATAAAAATTAAATTTTCAGAATTAATCTTTTCCATAAAAACATGTAATTCATTCCATAGACATACTAAAACAATCATCAAATCAATCAGAAAAATTCAATTAACTTTATTTTTTTCTCCTAAAATTCGACCAGTACTTAGAAAATTAGGAAAAACATTTTTAATTCTTAAAACATCTATATAATATACTTACATTACTTTATATACTAAAAACAAGAGTTTTAAATTATTAAACAAATATAAAATAGATCTCTTTTAGAAAATAATTCACTTTTTCCAGCAACTAATATCTATAAACACATCAACCACATACTCATACAATCATTTAAACATACATGTTCTTAAAGATTTATAACAACTACCCATTTGTTTCTATTTCTTTTAAACAATAAACTATAGATTGATTACATATCAAATAACAAACAAATTACAAAAATTATTTTAAAGAAAAGACCATAGGCCTCACGGCCTACTTATTATTTATTTTTTATATTTCCAGAAAATTTCATTTTTGTTTATTATCTTTATTCATTGTTCTTATTTAACTTAAATCCAAACAAAAAGGAAATAACATACAATCAAACAATAACAATTAAACAAAATTTCTATAAAATACAAACTCATACACATTAAGAACATTAAAATTTTCCAGAATTTATTTACTTTTTCAAAAATTATTTTTAGTTCCTTTTCACAAATCATTTTCATTTCATTTTACTTTAAAGAAAACACTTATTTGTTTTTATTCTCAAATACACATGAAATAACAAAAATTACCATATAATATAATTATATATATATATATATATAAAATTTCACACGGTCCAGAATCAGAAAATAAAAATAAAATAAAAATCCATTTTAATTCTTTTATTTATTTCCATTCCCTTTTATTTTATTAAACAACAATACAATCCATATATCAAAATACACAAATCTGTTGGAAACCAACAAGCGGGCTAAGCAAATACTAGAGGGGGGTGAATAGTATTTTGAAGCACTAATACCAAATATTTCAATTGATAATTGAAGAATGGAGCTAAGACTGAATTTTCTGGAATCAGACACAAAAGACTCGAGTCTTTTGTGAAATACTCGAGTTTTTCAGTGATGAACAACTCGAGTCTTTTCTGAAATACTCGAGTTTTTCCTATCAGATAACAGAAAAACCAGAAAGGAAAATTCAGCAATTTAACTCAAATCAATTCAATAATAAACAGGAACTTATCGAACAGAATAGCAAGCAATCTAAATAACTTTTAAACACAAAGATTCCTTGAACTTGCTACCTAATTGTATAAATCCTAATTGATTGAAATGACTTAAGTCTATTGAGCTAGAAAGTAGATTAAAAGCAATAAACCAACACTCAAGCAATTTTATCCTGGTTCACTCCAACAATGAGCTACATCCAGTCCTCCTAATCACTTAGGAGTTTCTACTAATAATCAAATTGTTAGAAATTACAAAGGATTGCTTGAGAATGGCCTCACTCAACCTAACCCTTCAAGAGTGTACCAAACTCTTGATTTCTACCCCAATTTGATTCCGGTGATTGAAGAACTCTTCACAAAGCTTCCTTGAACTCCCTTCAAGAAACTCCACCGGGCTAGGAACCTCCTAGTCTTGTGCTTGAGAACCTCTCAAGACTTCCAACACCCTAAGCCACTTAGGGTTTGCTTGGGAACAATCCAAGACTTTGAATAATCAAGCTTTTTGTATGTGTATTACTAATCTCACAATGGATTAGCACAAATAAGCACAGCTCAATGTAAGAATTGAGGCCTAAAACTCAACTTGGAATAAAATGACAATATGAGTGAGAAGTTGAGCTTTTTGGGAATTAACACTTGAGAAGAGGAAATTATGAAAGCTTGTGATCAATGATGTGTTGTTGTCTTGTTTGTTCTTGCACAAATTCAAAGAGCAATTTTACAATGAAGTTCAGAATTCTCTCTTGGGGTTGGTTGAGACTCAAATGTCCTCAATTGGTTTTTGAGTCTCTCCAACGTTCATTTTTGCTGACTGGACAAAAATACTCGAGTCTTTTGGTAAATACTCGAGTCTTTTTGGTCGGTCACGAGTGAATTGGTGCACGAACAAGACTAACGGTCATATTTGCTGACCTGGCACAAACACTCGAGTTTTTCTATAAATACTCGAGTATATACTCGAGTCTTTATCAAAATACTCGAGTATTTTGATCAGATATGGGAAAAATTACTTTTCAATTTTATTTTTCCTCTCAAGTATTAATTTTTGGTCAATCTCAACTTAATAAACATATAAAAATTTATTCCTAGAAGAGACTAACTATTTCTACCCACTCTCAACCACTCTCAACATAAATTAGAAATTTACAATTAATATTTGATTGAGAATGATTGGGCACTTGTCTTCTTTTCTTGACTTCTTGTTGATGTTGATGTTGCAATATCTTCAAGGCATGATTTGTTAATTATTTTGTCATCATCAAAACATAATCCACCTAATTAGGAGCATTGAATTCACAATCTCCCCCTTTTTGGTGATGACAAAAATAATTAACACTTGATCCATTTGTTGAGCTTGATCCACTTGGAGAAGCAACTCCCCCTCACTATATGATACTTTTCACCTATCTAAAAATTCAGCTTGTGCAAGATGTTATGACAATTTAATTTTAGCACCAAGCCTATGGTATTAGAGTATTCAACATTTATCAGAGTATATACCATAGTTAGAAAAATTTAGGCGCAACAATATCAAGACAAGTGTATAATATCTCTCCCCCTTTTTGTCATACGCCAAAAAGATGTAACAATTTAAAAAAATTATCAAGGGAGGAGAGGTGCATAATTGGAAAACCCCATAACCAACTATGCAAAACAAATAGACTTAATAATAAACATAAGGAGCTCCCCCTGAAGCTTTGCACAAACATCATAATGAAAACCAAATTCATTAACATAAAAACATCATAAAAGGTCCAAATCAAAAGGTGCAATAATAAACCCAAAGTCTCAAAACACCAAGTTCTCAAAGTACAGAAAATGCAACAAGATCAACATGATGAAAAACATAATGAAAACTAAAATAGAAAATCCATAAGCAGCAGCATCAAAACATGGAAGGAGCTGGATCATCTGGAGGAGGATAGAACCGAGAGAAGGCCGCCATCATCTCATCAAACCGGCGGTGCATCTCCCCTGACTGCTGGTCCAGGCGGGCATTAATCTGGGCCGAGTGCTGATCCAAATGAGAATAAAACATGGCAGACTCTGCACTCATCCTAGTGTCTAAGCTAACAAAATCATCACGCTGGGCGTCCATAGCATGTACAAGGGAGTCCGTCCTCCCATCTAAAGTGTCCAGCCGTGTGATAACATTGTCTCTCCAGCCCAAGTTATCAAACCCAGATTGAGATCCAGTAAAGTCATCAAAATTAATCTGATCCTCAATAGGGTCCCCTCCTTCAGCCTGCGCAAATGCTGCAGCTTCCTCTTCCATCTGTTGGGCATCCACCCCTTGTCGAGCTGCAACATTCGCAACCCTCTCCATCTCAGCAATATCAGTTCGGTACAAGTATTGGCCAGAGGGTTCATGAAATGCCATGTCTTGATGACTCAAGGTGCCTTTGTTGAGGCAGTGCTGGTTCACATGAAGAGTCTTTTTCTCTTCATTCCGTGGGATAGGCACCTTGAAGTAACGCAATAGGAAACAAACATGCATGGCATAAGGCAAGGTTTTCGGGTGTTTAGACTTTGCAGCAAGGAGCATTCGGTCCAAAATTATGCGAGACCAATTTAGCTTCTCATTGTTCAGGATGGCACTAAGAAGCCTAAGTTCATTGTTTGTGGGCTTAGCATAATTGGGTGAGGTTTGAGGCACTAACTGATGGCATACTATATAGTGCAACTGTAACACCTTAATTCTAATAAAAAAAATACACAATCCACGGAAGTTTACCAAGTACAATATTCCATAAATAAAAAAAAGTCTCATTAATAAAAATATACATCTCCTTGAACCAAAATAATTGTTAAATAAAATTACATTGAAAATTTTACTTGTTCTACAATGACACTGGGCACTAAAACTAGAAGGGCATTACAATGCCAACAATCCTCTTTGAACTTAATGTAGACTCCTTAAAAATAATTTACACAAGAAAACTAGTATTATAAACTTGTCTTCTTCCTGGCATCTTGCTTCCCAAAATCTCAATCTGACAACATCAAACCCGAATAGTGAGATAAAAATCTCAGTAACACTATTTAGCTTGAAAGTATTTTTGAACTATGATATTGTCAGCCGTCACATGTACGGAAAATCTCCATAAAAAAATAATGAGGGAAATAACATTTAATAATATAACTCATGTCTAGTATCGTACTATTATCAATCACATGAACAAAAATATGACTATCTAATACAATCAATGCAGAACAATCATTAGTTGCATCTATGACCTTTTGGCCTCGAACTCCAACCATTAACTTTAACTTATTATCTTGCACACAGCATGCCTGCTGGAGGTGCCTACCCCTCGCCCGGCGCCCCGGGTTTGGATGACTTACACCCGCGTCCGGGTCAGTCCTCTGAATTATTTGCTGGAGTTCGTTTGCCTGTGCCCAGACCAAACAATGAGTCAAACGAATCCTCTAAAATAACATTATAACTATTCATATTTGGTGCACAGAACATTCCCAACCAATGACTTCTCTCTTGCACACAGCACGCCTGCTGGAGTTGCCTACCCCTTGTCCGACGCCCCGGATTCGGATGACTTACACTTTCGTCCGAGTCAGTCCTAACATATCATATGGTTGATGTGCGTTATCAAACAATAGATCCATAGACCCCTCGGCAATAAATACCCTTCTTCAACCTTAATATATAATTATAACCATGCAATAAAAAGTATAATTATTGAGCACTACGACACATCTAATAAATTGGAATTCGGTACTCAAAATATAATAATTTAAAAATTATAGCATATAATAAATATATATATATATATATAATATTTTGAGAATTTAATTGAAATTGATTTTGTATGCTGGTACGTAATAGTACTTGCGGCACTAAGATTTCATTGAGAAAGATCAAGAACAAAAACATTCACCGACAATATCATAAATATATATATTAGCAAGCACAACATTGATTTTCAAATTCATCTCACAAAATTGGTACTCCTGTTCATGTATCGGAAACATATATTGAATTGATAAGATTGTTGCACAAAACAAATACTACTATTCAAGAATTGATATTACTATTCACGCAATTCATAATTATTTATGATCAACGTGTACTGTTCACCGAATTTCGAATCCAATATCAACATAAGCAATGATATCACATACGCATATAATAAACATGTATAAATAAATCAAAAGAAAATTCATCATATTCCCTGTTATTATTGATGGAGGTTGAATTGGGTTATAATGTTACCTTAATGAGGATTCTCTCTTCTTCTTTTTCTTCTTCTTCTTTCTCTTTTACGTTTTCTCCCTCTGGTTCTCTTAACGGAGGCTAGGTTTTGTTTTTAGGAGAATGAAACTAACATATCCAATCTTAACTTTTTATTTATTTTAAATCAATTATTCTATCTTATTCTTTTGGTCACAACTATTATCAAAAACTAATATTGATAAAGATAAATAGAATAATTTAAATAAAATAATATCTAATACTATTATCTTATATTAATAATAATAATAGTAATAATGATAATAATGATGATGATAATGATTCTATCAAGTACCCTTATTATAATATAAAATCTACATGCCTATTTTATTATTATGATAATATATAAAGGTCTAAGTTCTTTAATAATTTAATATTACAAAAAAATAACTACAAAAATAAAATTATAATACATGAATTTTGGGATGTTACATTTCTCCCCTCGTTTAAAAAAAAATTTTGTCCTCAAAATTTGAATTATCAATATTCTATGAACTCGAGAGACTCTAAGTGTAACTTTCAAGTTGCTTCATGTAACTATTTCAAATCTTATCTTACCTCCACACCGCTACTTCAACTCAAAATTTTTCTTCTAAAAAATTACATATCCTTACATTTGTAAGTTAAAATCATGCAATTATCATCTAAAAAAATTCATAATTCGAATGAAAATAGGTAAAAGTCCAAAATGAATGCAAAAAAAAAAAAAAAATTATGCATAAGAACATATCAAATACTTGAGATACATATGGTTCCATATAAATTATTAAATGCCATTTGTTCAGTTCTATAGACATCGTTAAATTAAATTTAAGATTTAATGTTTCTAATGTCACATTATGATCACCTCTAGTACACAAACAATTATTCGTTCGTTAATGCATTACTGTAAACCTCAAATTCATTTAAAAGGTTTGGAAAATTTAAGATAACATAGTTGTTAATTTCTTCATGGGCTCAGAAAAAAATAAATAAAAAAAAATATTTTCACATTCTTGAGGTTTCTTTATAAAAAAAAAAAATCAGCACGTAAATGGTAATCACATATCCTAAAAACTTTATGTTATTCAATCAAAACTAACATTTTCAATCTCTAACGGTATTTAGTATTTATTGTGACCAGTCTCAGTCCAAAATATATTGTAAGGTATATCATCAAGTTTGATCTTAATTTTGTGGTGATCTTATGTCAATTTAGAAAATTTTACGACGTCTTCCAATTGATCTAAAAATCATTTATCCGTGGGAAAATGATATTTAGTGTCAACGATCATCTTATTGAAGTGTCCAAAATCTATTCACTACCTCCTGCTCTAAATTATTTATTTTCTCAACTAAAATTAAAAGTACTAAACAAAGTGTGTAAAATGTCATTTTTAATAAATTTATGAGCTAACAAGTTCTCTAGCTAATTGATACTCGAGTTCACTTAAATCTAGCAGTAATATTGGACTAAATCTTGGAATTAAGTCAATGAGAACTCTAACTTATGTGGCGGCAAAGTATAAATTGGTCTAAAAAAAACATTTAAAAAAAATCATGTTCTTTACCTGTCTAATGTAAAATTAAAAATTTAAATATTCAACTAAACACAATAATATAATTAAAGGATAATATTATATAGAGAACACCATGTATAATACAAATAATAATAATTCATGTATAATGAAGAGCCATAATTTACTCTCAACCATCATATAAACAAAAAAATTAGATTTTGTATATCTACATATTATGAGAAAAACTTAAAGAATTAAGAACATAATAATATGTTAATCACATGACAATAAAACAACATTGAAACAAGTCACTTAAAAAAAGTAAAAAAATACACATGTAACTAATAAGACAATTTGCTCATAATACATATATGAAAATAGAGTTTAACGTATTCCAACAAGTAATTTAAAATTTCTGTAAGTAATTATTTGTGTAATCATTATATGTCTTGGGAAAAAAATCAAAGTATAAATTTCCTAAAATTGAATTATAGTCACTTTAAAGTTACCTAAACATGTAATATCATATAAATAAGAGATACACATGCACGTATTATATCAAAAATAATATTAAAAAGAACGAAAGTGTTTAACTTTCAAATTATCACAAAAGTTAAAAAGATGTTAACTTTTATAGTATGCATCTAATTGAAAAAATAAAATAAAATTAATAGCAAGATAAAAAAAACTCTTTTACAACTTATAATTTCTTTTTTTTTTTAACACATGTTGGAAACAAACAAAATAAATATCATTTCACACTCTCATGCTATTAAGCTCAAAAGTAATTACTTTTCTTTTAGCAAAAATGAATTTCTAGATAACCTATCTACCTACCTATCTATTTATCTATCGTTATAAGATAAATTTCATTGAAGAAAAAAAAACTAGATGTACAAAGAATACTTAAACCAAGAGGAATACAATAGAGTTTTAGAAGACAAGATATATAAGAAACTACACAAAGCAACCCCTTTGAAACTACCTAATAACATAAACCAAAACATCTACTCCTTGTACATAAATATGAATTATCTCAACAGCATAAAAAAAAACAACAACAACATTAGACGGCAGAAAAATAGGAGACAACTTAACTAAGGACGACATATAAATTCCGATCGCCTAGAACCAATAAAACAACAAAAATCTCGAAAAAGTGATAGCGACGGAAACATTAGCATTAGTGTTTTTACTCAAGAACAACAATGTTTTTAACCTATATTTAATTTTAAAAAATAATAAAGAAACATATTTAAATGTATTCACTAAAATACCTTAAAAATAAAATTATACCGATGGCATCAATCAAAACTTTCAATCATAAATATTTCTAAATTGGACCTAAATCCTCAATGAATGATGCAGGGAAACTAATACATAAATCCAATAAAAGAACTTAAGACTCCCAATCTCATGATAAAAATTCAAGGATTAATTAATTTTTTTTCCTAACTATCACATGATACTTGCGAACATACATACCTATATATATATATATATACATATATAATTAATCAATACTTGAGTTTTTAAGATCAATAGCCTCTAATTAAATTATGATCCCGACCCGCTATATTTACAGCACTACTAAGTGTTTAGTTTGTATCTGTAAATCCCTTTGATTGCATGAATCTATATAAGTACATTTGCAAACATTGTCATCCTTATGTATCAAAAGAACATACACCAATTTAATAAAGAGTAAGAGCATATGATAGCCTCAAACAGGTAACATTGTGTCCGGATCACAAAGTTACAAAATAGGATACTATTTATACTTTACTCTTCAAAATGTACACACAAAAACAAACACTAGCAGCATGTGCCGAATGGATGTAATGACTCTACAGCAGGATACCAATATTGGGGTAGCTAGTCCCAATACCATCTATCCAAGTAGCAATACCATCTATCCAAGTAGTAAAACTCATCACGATTCCTTCCAAACCTTGTCATACACATACTAATCATCATGATTCTATCTATTCCCTAAGTGCCCAGTTCATAGTTAATTAATTTATATAATTGTCCGAAGAGAACCGAACTGCTCTGATACCAAAAATGTAACACCTTAATTCTAATAAAAAAAATACACAATCCACGGAAGTTTACCAAGTACAATATTCCATAAATAAAAAAAAAGTCTCATTAAGAAAAATATACATCTCCTTGAACCAAAATAATTGTTAAATAAAATTACATTGAAAATTTTACTTGTTCTACAATGACACTGGGCACTAAAACTAGAAGGGCATTACAATGCCAACAATCCTCTTTGAACTTAATGTAGACTCCTTAAAAATAATTTACACAAGAAAACTAGTATTATAAACTTGTCTTCTTCCTGGCATCTTGCTTCCCAAAATCTCAATCTGACAACATCAAACCCGAATAGTGAGATAAAAATCTCAGTAACACTATTTAGCTTGAAAGTATTTTTGAACTATGATATTGTCAGCCGTCACATGTACGGAAAATCTCCATAAAAAAATAATGAGGGAAATAACATTTAATAATATAACTCATGTCTAGTATCGTACTATTATCAATCACATGAACAAAAATATGACTATCTAATACAATCAATGCAGAACAATCATTAGTTGCATCTATGACCTTTTGGCCTCGAACTCCAACCATTAACTTTAACTTATTATCTTGCACACAGCACGCCTGCTGGAGGTGCCTACCCCTCGCCCGGCGCCCCGGGTTTGGATGACTTACACCCGCGTCCGGGTCAGTCCTCTGAATTATTTGCTGGAGTTCGTTTGCCTGTGCCCAGACCAAACAATGAGTCAAACGACTCCTCTAAAATAACATTATAACTATTCATATTTGGTGCACAGAACATTCCCAACCAATGACTTCTCTCTTGCACACAGCACGCCTGCTGGAGGTGCCTACCCCTTGTCCGACGCCCCGGATTCGGATGACTTACACTTTCGTCCGAGTCAGTCCTAACATATCATATGGTTGATGTGCGTGATCAAACAATAGATCCATAGACCCCTCGGCAATAAATACCCTTCTTCAACCTTAATATATAATTATAACCATGCAATAAAAAGTATAATTATTGAGCACTACGACACATCTAATAAATTGGAATTCGGTACTCAAAATATAATAATTTAAAAATTATAGCATATAATAAATATATATATATAATATTTTGAGAATTTAATTGAAATTGATTTTGTATGCTGGTACGTAATAGTACTTGCGGCACTAAGATTTCATTGAGAAAGATCAAGAACAAAAACATTCACCGACAATATCATAAATATATATATTAGCAAGCACAACATTGATTTTCAAATTCATCTCACAAAATTGGTACTCCTGTTCATGTATCGGAAACATATATTGAATTGATAAGATTGTTGCACAAAACAAATACTACTATTCAAGAATTGATATTACTATTCACGCAATTCATAATTATTTATGATCAACGTGTACTGTTCACCGAATTTCGAATCCAATATCAACATAAGCAATGATATCACATATGCATATAATAAACATGTATAAATAAATCAAAAGAAAATTCATCATATTCCCTGTTATTATTGATGGAGGTTGAATTGGGTTATAATGTTACCTTAATGAGGATTCTCTCTTCTTCTTTTTCTTCTTCTTCTTTCTCTTTTACGTTTTCTCCCTCTGGTTCTCTTAACGGAGGCTAGGTTTTATTTTTAGGAGAATGAAACTAACATATCCGATCTTAACTTTTTATTTATTTTAAATCAATTATTCTAACTTATTCTTTTGGTCACAACTATTATCAAAAACTAATATTGATAAAGATAAATAGAATAATTTAAATAAAATAATATCTAATACTATTATCTTATATTAATAATAATAATAGTAATAATGATAATAATGATGATGATAATGATTCTATCAAGTACCCTTATTATAATATAAAATCTACATGCCTATTTTATTATTATGATAATATATAAAGGTCTAAGTTCTTTAATAATTTAATATTACAAAAAAATAACTACAAAAATAAAATTATAATACATGAATTTTGGGATGTTACATTTCTCCCCTCGTTTAAAAAAAAATTTTATCCTCAAAATTTGAATTATCAATATTCTATGAACTCGAGAGACTCTAAGTGTAACTTTCAAGTTGCTTCATGTAACTATTTCAAATCTTATCTTACCTCCACACCGCTACTTCAACTCAAAATTTTTCTTCTAAAAAATTACATATCCTTACATTTGTAAGTTAAAATCATGCAATTATCATCTAAAAAAATTCATAATTCGAATGAAAATAGGTAAAAGTCCAAAATGAATGCAAAAAAAAAAATTATGCATAAGAACATATCAAATACTTGAGATACATATGGTTCCATATAAATTATTAAATGCCATTTGTTCAGTTCTATAGACATCGTTAAATTAAATTTAAGATTTAATGTTTCTAATGTCACATTATGATCACCTCTAGTACACAAACAATTATTCGTTCGTTAATGCATTACTGTAAACCTCAAATTCATTTAAAAGGTTTGGAAAATTTAAGATAACATAGTTGTTAATTTCTTCATGGGCTCAGAAAAAAATAAATAAAAAAAAATATTTTCACATTCTTGAGGTTTCTTTATAAAAAAAAAAATCAGCACGTAAATGGTAATCACATATCCTAAAAACTTTATGTTATTCAATCAAAACTAACATTTTCAATCTCTAACGGTACTTAGTATTTATTGTGACCAGTCTCAGTCCAAAATATATTGTAAGGTATATCATCAAGTTTGATCTTAATTTTGTGGTGATCTTATGTCAATTTAGAAAATTTTACGACGTCTTCCAATTGATCTAAAAATCATTTATCCGTGGGAAAATGATATTTAGTGTCAACGATCATCTTATTGAAGTGTCCAAAATCTATTCACTACCTCCTGCTCTAAATTATTTATTTTCTCAACTAAAATTAAAAGTACTAAACAAAGTGTGTAAAATGTCATTTTTAATAAATTTATGAGCTAACAAGTTCTCTAGCTAATTGATGCTCGAGTTCACTTAAATCTAGCAGTAATATTGGACTAAATCTTGGAATTAAGTCAATGAGAACTCTAACTTATGTGGCGGCAAAGTATAAATTGGTCTAAAAAAAACATTTAAAAAAAATCATGTTCTTTACCTGTCTAATGTAAAATTAAAAATTTAAATATTCAACTAAACACAATAATATAATTAAAGGATAATATTATATAGAGAACACCATGTATAATACAAATAATAATAATTCATGTATAATGAAGAGCCATAATTTACTCTCAACCATCATATAAACAAAAAAATTAGATTTTGTATATCTACTTATTATGAGAAAAACTTAAAGAATTAAGAACATAATAATATGTTAATCACATGACAATAAAACAACATTGAAACAAGTCACTTAAAAAAAGTAAAAAAATACACATGTAACTAATAAGACAATTTGCTCATAATACATATATGAAAATAGAGTTTAACGTATTCCAACAAGTAATTTAAAATTTCTGTAAGTAATTATTTGTGTAATCATTATATGTCTTGGGAAAAAAATCAAAGTATAAATTTCCTAAAATTGAATTATAGTCACTTTAAAGTTACCTAAACATGTAATATCATATAAATAAGAGATACACATGCACGTATTATATCAAAAATAATATTAAAAAGAACGAAAGTGTTTAACTTTCAAATTATCACAAAAGTTAAAAAGATGTTAACTTTTATAGTATGCATCTAATTGAAAAAATAAAATAAAATTAATAGCAAGATAAAAAAAACTCTTTTACAACTTATAATTTCTTTTTTTTTTAACACATGTTGGAAACAAACAAAATAAATATCATTTCACACTCTCATGCTATTAAGCTCAAAAGTAATTACTTTTCTTTTAGCAAAAATGAATTTCTAGATAACCTATCTACCTACCTATCTATTTATCTATCGTTATAAGATAAATTTCATTGAAGAAAAAAAAACTAGATGTACAAAGAATACTTAAACCAAGAGGAATACAATAGAGTTTTAGAAGACAAGATATATAAGAAACTACACAAAGCAACCCCTTTGAAACTACCTAATAACATAAACCAAAACATCTACTCCTTGTACATAAATATGAATTATCTCAACAGCATAAAAAAAAACAACAACAACATTAGACGGCAGAAAAATAGGAGACAACTTAACTAAGGACGACATATAAATTCCGATCGCCTAGAACCAATAAAACAACAAAAATCTCGAAAAAGTGATAGCGACAGAAACATTAGCATTAGTGTTTTTACTCAAGAACAACAATGTTTTTAACCTATATTTAATTTTAAAAAATAATAAAGAAACATATTTAAATGTATTCACTAAAATACCTTAAAAATAAAATTATACCGATGGCATCAATCAAAACTTTCAATCATAAATATTTCTAAATTGGACCTAAATCCTCAATGAATGATGCAGGGAAACTAATACATAAATCCAATAAAAGAACTTAAGACTCCCAATCTCATGATAAAAATTCAAGGATTAATTAATTTTTTTTCCTAACTATCACATGATACTTGCGAACATACATACCTATATATATATATATATACATATATAATTAATCAATACTTGAGTTTTTAAGATCAATAGCCTCTAATTAAATTATGATCCCGACCCGCTATATTTACAGCACTACTAAGTGTTTAGTTTGTATCTGTAAATCCCTTTGATTGCATGAATCTATATAAGTACATTTGCAAACATTGTCATCCTTATGTATCAAAAGAACATACACCAATTTAATAAAGAGTAAGAGCATATGATAGCCTCAAACAGGTAACATTGTGTCCGGATCACAAAGTTACAAAATAGGATACTATTTATACTTTACTCTTCAAAATGTACACACAAAAACAAACACTAGCAGCATGTGCCGAATGGATGTAATGACTCTACACCAGGATACCAATATTGGGGTAGCTAGTCCCAATACCATCTATCCAAGTAGCAATACCATCTATCCAAGTAGTAAAACTCATCACGATTCCTTCCAAACCTTGTCATACACATACTAATCATCATGATTCTATCTATTCCCTAAGTGCCCAGTTCATAGTTAATTAATTTATATAATTGTCCGAAGAGAACCGAACTGCTCTGATACCAAAAATGTAACACCTTAATTCTAATAAAAAAAATACACAATCCACGGAAGTTTACCAAGTACAATATTCCATAAATAAAAAAAAAGTCTCATTAAGAAAAATATACATCTCCTTGAACCAAAATAATTGTTAAATAAAATTACATTGAAAATTTTACTTGTTCTACAATGACACTGGGCACTAAAACTAGAAGGGCATTACAATGCCAACAATCCTCTTTGAACTTAATGTAGACTCCTTAAAAATAATTTACACAAGAAAACTAGTATTATAAACTTGTCTTCTTCCTGGCATCTTGCTTCCCAAAATCTCAATCTGACAACATCAAACCCGAATAGTGAGATAAAAATCTCAGTAACACTATTTAGCTTGAAAGTATTTTTGAACTATGATATTGTCAGCCGTCACATGTACGGAAAATCTCCATAAAAAAATAATGAGGAAAATAACATTTAATAATATAACTCATGTCTAGTATCGTACTATTATCAATCACATGAACAAAAATATGACTATCTAATACAATCAATGCAGAACAATCATTAGTTGCATCTATGACCTTTTGGCCTCGAACTCCAACCATTAACTTTAACTTATTATCTTGCACACAGCACGCCTGCTGGAGGTGCCTACCCCTCGCCCGGCGCCCCGGGTTTGGATGACTTACACCCGCGTCCGGGTCAGTCCTCTGAATTATTTGCTGGAGTTCGTTTGCCTGTGCCCAGACCAAACAATGAGTCAAACGACTCCTCTAAAATAACATTATAACTATTCATATTTGGTGCACAGAACATTCCCAACCAATGACTTCTCTCTTGCACACAGCACGCCTGCTGGAGGTGCCTACCCCTTGTCCGACGCCCCGGATTCGGATGACTTACACTTTCGTCCGAGTCAGTCCTAACATATCATATGGTTGATGTGCGTGATCAAACAATAGATCCATAGACCCCTCGGCAATAAATACCCTTCTTCAACCTTAATATATAATTATAACCATGCAATAAAAAGTATAATTATTGAGCACTACGACACATCTAATAAATTGGAATTCGGTACTCAAAATATAATAATTTAAAAATTATAGCATATAATAAATATATATATATAATATTTTGAGAATTTAATTGAAATTGATTTTGTATGCTGGTACGTAATAGTACTTGCGGCACTAAGATTTCATTGAGAAAGATCAAGAACAAAAAATTCACCGACAATATCATAAATATATATATTAGCAAGCACAACATTGATTTTCAAATTCATCTCACAAAATTGGTACTCCTGTACATGTATCGGAAACATATATTGAATTGATAAGATTGTTGCACAAAACAAATACTACTATTCAAGAATTGATATTACTATTCACGCAATTCATAATTATTTATGATCAACGTGTACTGTTCACCGAATTTCGAATCCAATATCAACATAAGCAATGATATCACATACGCATATAATAAACATGTATAAATAAATCAAAAGAAAATTCATCATATTCCCTGTTATTATTGATGGAGGTTGAATTGGGTTATAATGTTACCTTAATGAGGATTCTCTCTTCTTCTTTTTCTTCTTCTTTCTCTTTTACGTTTTCTCCCTCTGGTTCTCTTAACGGAGGCTAGGTTTTGTTTTTAGGAGAATGAAACTAACATATCCGATCTTAACTTTTTATTTATTTTAAATCAATTATTCTAACTTATTCTTTTGGTCACAACTATTATCAAAAACTAATATTGATAAAGATAAATAGAATAATTTAAATAAAATAATATCTAATACTATTATCTTATATTAATAATAATAATAGTAATAATGATAATAATGATGATGATAATGATTCTATCAAGTACCCTTATTATAATATAAAATCTACATGCCTATTTTATTATTATGATAATATATAAAGGTCTAAGTTCTTTAATAATTTAATATTACAAAAAAATAACTACAAAAATAAAATTATAATACATGAATTTTGGGATGTTACAGCAACACCCTAGTGTGGACAGTCATATATGAGGAATGCTTAATTCCTTCGGTCCATACACGACCGGGGCGCAAACAACTTTGAAAAATTCCGTCCGCATCTGCCTTTAAAGAATTGTCCCCGTGTCGTGTAGTCCCAAAAGCAACAAAAAGGTCCTTAGCGCTAATTTTGAATCGAACACCCTCAACCATGGTTTCTATGACATCATTATGTAGCCTAAGGTTCGCATAAAAGGTTCTAACCAACCTAGGATAGATAGGGCCATTAAATTCCAGAAATTGAATAAGTTTTTGATACCTAAGGTTAGTAACAAATGAGAAACCCTTACTTTCAAGGAATGCACTGTTGATCCAAGAGATAACTCCGAACTCCCTAGTGGCAAAGCCTTCCAACCGTTCCAAGCATTCATCTTCTTGATAGTACTCCGGAATATCCTCCTCAGAAGATGATTCGGCAATCCTAACTCTCTTTCCTTTACCAGATGATGAAGCCATAGAGGAATTGATGAAAATTGAAGTTTTGGAAAGTTAGGGTTTGAAAAGGGGGTGACGGATTTGAGGTTGAAAAGAGTTGAAATTCGTTGAAATAATGGTAGAAAAGTGATTAGAGGATGTAAAACTAGTAAGATTTGGCAAAAATTTGAGTAAAAACGGAGTTTTGAGGAGAAAGATATGAGAAAACCGAGAGAGAAGAGAAAGGGGTTCGTGAAACTCGAGTTTGTGGGGGCTGGAGTATATATAAACTCGCCAAAATACTCGAGTATATTCAACAATACTCGAGTTGTTCGTTGAAAAATACTCGAGTGTTTGAGAATATACTCGAGTCGTTCGTGACTCAGCCCAGATTTCCCCAGAAAACTCGAGTAAAAACTTTAAAAACTCGAGTTTGGTCCGAAAGTTCAAATTTCAGGAAAACGCAAAATACTCGAGTTTTTGGAAAATACTCGAGTTTGGTCTGAAAGTTCAAAAATTGGGGGTTTCGAAAGACTCGAGTGTTTTTCGAATTAATATACTCGAGTTTTTTTTGGAAAAACTCGAGTATTTTGACAGAACAGAAAGTAAAAACACAGTTTTGAAAGACCAAACACAAATCAAACACAAATGCTTCACTACCAACTTGGAATACAGTACAGAATCACACACAATTAACACATACATTTTCAAATATCATCAGGGACAATTTAACTAAGAATCAATAACACATTAGAGTAAGACTAATATGGTGATTTTTCAAAAAATGACACACAATGCAATTAGCCTATATTAGCTTCATCTAAAATACCAAGTTCTCTCCTAATATGATAAAAGGTGTCCCTTGGTAGAGGTTTTGTAAAAATGTCGGCTAATTGATTTATGGTACTAACAAATTCAATTGTGCTATCACCCTTTTGTACATGATCTCTTAACAAGTGATGTCTTATTTCAATGTGTTTAGTTCTTGAGTGATACACCGGATTCTTAGTCAAATTGATTGCACTCGTGTTATCGCATCTAATCGGAATATTTTCAAGTTTCAAACCAAAATCCGATAATTGTTGTTTCATCCATAACAGTTGAGCACAACAACTACCGGCTGCGATATATTCCGCTTCGGCGGTAGAAAGAGCGACACAAGCTTGCTTTTTAGAAAACCATGACACCAATTAACTTCCCAAGAAATGGCAAGTACCACTGGTGCTTTTACGATCAAGCTTGCATCCCGCGAAGTCGGAATCCGAGTAACCAACTAAACTAAGATTGGCATCAGCAGGATACCATAAACCAGTGTTAATTGTTCCTTTTAGATACTTAAATATATGTTTAACTGCGGATAGGTGAGATTCTTTAGGATTAGCTTGAAATATAGCACACATGCATACACTAAACATAATATCCGGTCTAGATGCAGTGAGATATAGGAGACTACCTATCATACCCCTATACTTACTAACATCAACCGGTGTACCTTGTTCATCCTTGTCTAGGTAGCATGATGTGCTCATTGGAGTGTAGGCTTCCTTGCACTTGTCCAATCTGAATTTCTCAAGAAGCTCTTTGCAATATTTCCCTTGATGCACAAATATCCCCTCCTTGACTTGCTTTATTTGTAAGCCTAGGAAGAACTTGAGTTCTCCCATCATTGACATTTCAAATTCCTTTTTCATCAAATTTGTAAACTTTCTACAAAGAGACACGTTAGTAGCACCGAAAATGATATCATCAACATAGATTTGTACTAACAAAATGTCATCCTTGGTTTTATAAATAAATAGTGTATTATCAACCTTCCCTCTTTGAAACTTGTTTTCTAACAGAAAGGAACTCAATCGATCATACCAAGCTCTAGGAGCTTGTTTCAATCCATAGGGTGCCTTTTTCAATTTATAAACATGGTTTGGAAATTCACTATTTTCAAAACCGGGGGGTTGTTTGACATACACTTCTTCATTTATAAACCCATTCAAGAAAGCACTTTTAACATCCATTTGATATAAAGTGAATTTCATGATTGAAGCATAAGCAAGTAAAATTCGGATTGCTTCAAGACGTGCAACCGGAGCAAAGGTCTCATCATAATCGATACCTTCCTCTTGGTTGTACCCTTGAGCTACTAGTCTAGCTTTGTTTCTTATAATCAACCCGGATTCATCAAGTTTGTTTCTATAAATCCATTTAGTACCAATTATGGTATGATCATCGGGTTTAGGGACTAGATCCCAAACTTCATTTCTTTCAAATTGGTTTAATTCTTCTTGCATAGCAAGAACCCAATGATCATCCTCAATGGCCTTTTTAATTGAATCGGGTTCAATTTGAGAAACAAATGAGACATAGTGGCAAACGTTTTGAATAGACCTACGAGTAAGTACTCCCTTTGACATATCTCCTATGACTTTGTCTATAGGATGAGCCTTGACCGATTTCCAAGTTGGAGGAAGTTCTTCCCTTACTTCTCCTTCATCAACTTTTGAATTCTCTCTCTCTTTTTCTTCTTTTGAAAAGACAATGCCATCTTCACTAGCATCACATAAAACACTATCTTCTTTTGAAGACTCATTAAAAACCACATGAATTGATTCCTCAATAGTTAAAGTTCTTTTATTGAAAATTCTATAAGCTTTACTATGAGAAGAATAGCCTAAAAATATGCCTTCATCGGATTTGGAATCAAACTTGCCAATGTGTTCTTTTCCATTATTTAAAACAAAAACTTGGCATCCGAAGACATGAGAATGAGATATATTTGGCTTTCTTCCCTTGTAAAGTTCATAGGGGGTTTTATCCAAAGAGGGCCTTATCAAAATACGATTTAAAACATAACAAGCCGTATTGACGGCATCGGCCCAAAAATATTGAGGTACTTGAGAATCATTTAACATGGTTCTAGCAAGTTCCTCTAGCACCCTATTTTTCCGCTCTACCACTCCGTTTTGTTCCGGAGTCCTTGGTGCGGAGAATTGGTGCTCAATACCATTTTTAGCACAAAATCTATCAAATTTGTGGTTTTCGAATTCACCACCATGATCGGTACGAATAATAATTACTTTTTGATTTACTTGGTTTTGCAAAAGTTTGACATGATGTTTAAAAGATTTGTAGGTCTCACTCTTAGTAGTTAAAAATAAGGTCCAAGTAAACCTAGAGAAGTCATCAACAATCACCAATGCATAATAGTTGCCACCAAAGCTTTTTATTTGTGATGGTCCAAACAAGTCCATATGAAGCATTTCTAATGGCCTTGATGTGGACATCACCATTTTTGATCCAAAGGTGTTTTTAGTTTGTTTACATTTCTTGCAAGGGGAACAAACACCTTCAATAGAAAAATTTAGCTTTGGTAAACCAACTACTAGATCTTTAGATTGAATTTTCTTCAATTGGTTTATATTTATATGAGCGGTCCTACGATGCCATAACCAAGTGTCATTTTCTTTGCTCACTAAACAAGTAGAGACCAAGGAAGTGACTTTGTTCAAATCAACTAAGTAAGTATTATTTGACCTTCTACCAACAAATTTGATTGATTCATCTTTGTCACTTTTAATGAGGCAATGGGTAGAGGTAAAAACTACATGATTGCCAATATCACATAATTGGCTTATGCTCAAGAGATTATGTTCTAATCCTTGAACATAGAGAACATTATCAATAATCAAGTTTGAAGAGTTTCCGATTTTACCAATACCAAGGATTTTGCCTTTGTTGTTGTCCCCATAAGTGACATAACCCTTTTCCTTTGGAGTAATCTCAATGAAGTGCCGCTTATCTCCCGTCATGTGCTTCGAACATCCACTATCAAGATACCACAATTGTTTTCCCGTTCGAAGACACACCTACAAAATGAAATCACTTGTTCACTTTGGGTACCCAAACAATGTTGGGTCCCTTAGGGTTAGTGTTGGGACTTTCTCCCTTCTTAATCCACATATAAGTGCCCTTATTCATTTCAAACTTCTTAATATGGCACTCAATGTTGATATGTCCAACTTTTCCACAATAAGTACAAGTTGGTCTCTTTGATGAGTTTTTCTTAGAAAATGTTCCAACCACCTTGTACTTTTTGTCCTTTTTATGAACATATCCTAAACCGGTTTTGTTGTGATTATGTCTTTGAGAGTTCAACAACCGGTTGAGGTTTCTATCACTATGTGAGATTGTGAGTTTTCTTTTCAACTCTTTCACTTCTTTTTCAAGTTCATCACATCTCTCACATGAAGTGATAATTTCCTCATGATTTGCACAATCACTTTGATGACTAGAATTAATAAGTTCCAAGGATTCATTTTGAAGTTTCAACTCATTTATAGATTTTTGCAATTCATCAATTTCATGTTGAAACTCCAAAATTTTCTTTCCTTTTTCCTTATTAATTTTAGCAAGCCTTTTAAATTGAATTAACATTTCATTGTAGGCTTCTTGCAAATCATCATATGAAATGGAGTTTGAAGATGAACAAGAAGAGCTAGAGGTTACCTCATCATCACTTTCACTCATGCCATGATTAGCTCTTGATGAGGACTCATGATTGTTCTTGGCCATGAGACAAAGGTTTGCATTTTCATCACCGGAGCTACTTGAAGACGATTCATTGCTCTTCTCCAGTGCATCCCAAACAATGTATGCACGCTTCCCTTTGGTCTCTTGGGTCTTCTTGTCATTCTTCTTCAAGAATGTGGCACATTCCATTCTTATGTGACCAACCCCACCACATTCATGACACTTAACTCCATCATTGGTACTCTTTTCTCTTTGTTTGGAGTCTTTGGTTCTCTTGAAATTGGATGAAGATCCACCTTTCTTCCCTTTGAAGAATTTGTTGAATCTTTTCACAAACATCCCAAATTCTTCTTGATTTGGTTCACCATCGGAATCTCCACTTGTAGAGCATTCTTCAACTTCTTTTGTAGCTTTGGTTGAAGCTTTGAGTGCTATGCTCTTTTTCTTTTTGTCCGATTCCTCATGCATCCCAAGTCTTGTAAGCTCCATCTCATGCTCTTGGAGTTTGCCAAACAAAGTGGCTAAGTCCATGCTATTTATGTCTCTTGATTCCTTGATGGCGGTTACCTTGGGTTGCCAACTCCTATCAAGACATCTTAGAATTTTGTTAGTAGTTTCACCATTGCGAAATACTTTTCCCAAGGAAATCAAATGATTAACAATGTGAGAGAATCGCTTTTGCAAGTCACTAATGGTTTCATTTGGCAACATGTGGAACAATTCATATTCGTGAGTTAGAAAATTCAATCTTGCATCTCTAACCTCACTTGTTCCCTCATGTGTGACTTGCAAAGTATCCCACATTTCTTTTGCCGATTTACATTGGGAAACTCTATAAAATTCATCATGGGATAGAGCCGAAAAGATGATGTTTTTAGCTTTTAAATCAAATGAGACTTTTCTCTTTTCATCATCATTCCAACTACTCCTTGGAATTTCAACAATTTCATCATTTATTTTATTTTTGGGAATGAAAGGACCATTTTCAATTGCATCCCAAATATCCATATCAATTGCTTCAATAAAAACTTTCATGCGAGTTTTCCAATAAACATATCCTTCACCATTAAATAGTGGAGGACGGTTTATTGAAGCTCCTTCTCCACCAAAGTTATTGCTAGAGCCCATTAAGTTTCCAAAAGGATCTTTTTCGAAAAAGTTGTTACACTCGATCTTTCGACCGAGCTCTGATACCACTTGTTGGAAACCAACAAGCGGGCTAAGCAAATACTAGAGGGGGGGTGAATAGTATTTTGAAGCACTAATACCAAATATTTCGATTGATAATTGAAGAATGGAGCTAAGACTGAATTTTCTGGAATCAGACACAAAAGACTCGAGTCTTTTGTGAAATACTCGAGTTTTTCAGTGATGAACAACTCGAGTCTTTTCTGAAATACTCGAGTTTTTCCTATCAGATAGCAGAAAAACCAGAAACGAAAATTCAGCAATTTAACTCAAATCAATTCAATAATAAACAGGAACTTATCCAACAGAATAGCAAGCAATCTAAATAACTTTTAAACACAAAGATTCCTTGAACTTGCTACCTAATTGTATAAATCCTAATTGATTGAAATGACTTAAGTCTATTGAGCTAGAAAGTAGATTAAAAGCAATAAACCAACACTCAAGCAATTTTATCCTGGTTCACTCCAACAATGAGCTACATCCAGTCCTCCTAATCACTTAGGAGTTTCTACTAATAATCAAATTGTTAGAAATTACAAAGGATTGCTTGAGAATGGCCTCACTCAACCTAACCCTTCAAGAGTGTACCAAACTCTTGATTTCTACCCCAATTTGATTCCGGTGATTGAAGAACTCTTCACAAAGCTTCCTTGAACTCCCTTCAAGAAACTCCACCGGGCTAGGAACCTCCTAGTCTTGTGCTTGAGAACCTCTCAAGACTTCCAATACCCTAAGCCACTTAGGGTTTGCTTGGGAACAATCCAAGACTTTGAATAATCAAGCTTTTTGTATGTGTATTACTAATCTCACAATGGATTAGCACAAATAAGCACAGCTCAATGTAAGAATTGAGGCCTAAAACTCAACTTGGAATAAAATGACAATATGAGTGAGAAGTTGAGCTTTTTGGGAATTAACACTTGAGAAGAGGAAATTATGAAAGCTTGTGATCAATGATGTGTTGTTGTCTTGTTTGTTCTTGCACAAATTCAAAGAGCAATTTTACAATGAAGTTCAGAATTCTCTCTTGGGGTTGGTTGAGACTCAAATGTCCTCAATTGGTTTTTGAGTCTCTCCAACGTTCATTTTTGCTGACTGGACAAAAATACTCGAGTCTTTTGGTAAATACTCGAGTCTTTTTGGTCGGTCACGAGTGAATTGGTGCACGAACAAGACTAACGGTCATATTTGCTGACCTGGCACAAACACTCGAGTTTTTCTATAAATACTCGAGTATTTTGATCAGATATGGGAAAAATTATTTTTCAATTTTATTTTTCCTCTCAAGTATTAATTTTTGGTCAATCTCAACTTAATAAACATATAAAAATTTATTCCTAGAAGAGACTAACTATTTCTACCCACTCTCAACCACTCTCAACATAAATTAGAAATTTACAATTAATATTTGATTGAGAATGATTGGGCACTTGTCTTCTTTTCTTGACTTCTTGTTGATGTTGATGTTGCAATATCTTCAAGGCATGATTTGTTAATTATTTTGTCATCATCAAAACATAATCCACCTAATTAGGAGCATTGAATTCACAAAATCAATCCTCAATTTCTTAATATATGTCACGGCTAATATATATACATATACCAGAAATTATTTTTTCCATTATTATTTACTTATTGATTATTATTCCTTAATACAAAGAAACAAAAACAATTAAAAGACAAGGAATAAAAACTTATTTGTTCATACAAAATTTTCTATAATTCATATTATCTAAGAAATAAAATAAACCCAGAAATTAAATTATTCAAACTCATCAAAACTTTTAGCCATCTTAAGAATTAAAGAAAGGGGGAGATAAATCCCTTTAAACACCCTTTTTGTGTCCCTTTTCTCATCCTTAATTCATATGACTCAAGAACAATATCACATATTCAACAATAACTTTAAAATGAAAAGGAAAATTTAGAACTTAACTATAGAAGAATTTAGAAGTTTTTATTCAATAATAACAACAAAACAACTTAAAAAGAGATTAAATAAATAAGTGATTTTGGGTTACCTCTACTCCTTAAGCTTAAGAAAACTTCAAGTGACAAAGCAATTCCTCCCTCCTTCCTAAGCCAATTCGTCCCTCTCTCTCTCTCTCTCTATTCTTTCTTAGAATTTTTTTTTCTCTTGTAAAACTATCAAGGATTGTGTGTGAAAAATGTGGGAACTAAGGCCATCTATTTATAGGTGTTGAAGATGCATTTCCCCTCAATTTTCAGAGGTGAAATTCGGCCCCCCTTACCCACCATGAGTCAGCAAAATTAATTCATGCACATTGGAACACACTTTGCATTAATTGGGATTTTGTTGATTCCTACATTCTTTTTAATTTATGGTTTATTCTCACAAACTTCAGAATTATTCTCCTCTCTCCCTACCCTATTTCGGACTGCACACATATATTAAAATAGGAGAGAAAATTTTTCATTGGTTCCTTTTGGATGTGCCTTCACTATTAACCAATCATATTAAACTATCATTTCAAATAAATCAGAAAACAATTAAGAAAATATTTAAATATGGACTGTGCAGCCAAATATTATTAAGATAAATATTTAAATATACCAATAAAAATATTTTATAGTCCATTAAATTATTTTATGCCCCAAAATAATTTTTCTTAATTAAAACTATCAAAATTCGATTTTCTACCTACTGTACAGTACTTTTTTTGTAAACATTAAAATAAAAATTTTATTTTTACATATTAAGATACTAAATTTTAATACGATCGTTTTCATATAAAGTTTATAATTTTTGGACTTACGGTTTGAAAGTTATGAATTTTTGAAGTTCTAAGATCATTTCCTTCAAAAATACACTTCCTAAGCCTTCAAATAATTTAAACTAAGAAAAATACGAAAATACACTTTATTTCAATGATAGTACAATATACAACTTCAGAAATGTATTTTTCATTTTCAAAATAAAATATACTTGAGTCAAAAGGTCATTTAATGCATTGAAACCATACATTTATACTTAAAACTCAAAAATTCGTTTAGTATTGTAGCAGTGATAAAATTTCGAAAACTCTAAAATAAAAATCAAAGCTTTACATTTTCATAATCTAGATTTCGATACGATCGTTTTGACATATCATTTGTAATTTTTCGACGTACGGTTTAAAAGATATGAATTTTCGAAGTCATATTACTATATTTCCTCAAAAATCCTTTTTGTATTTTAAATATAAATATGATACCATTCAATAACTTTATAAAATATTTTTATACTACTAATATACTTCAAATGCATCCTATACAATTATATATATATATACACATTTTTCACGTTCATATATATATACTTAACTCAAACAATTAGAAATATACAATCCAATAATAAATGATTTTCTATAATAATTTTACTAGAAAAATATTATCACATAAATAATCACACAAAATCTAACTATAATTTAAATTAAATTGGGACAAAATTGTGGGTCTCACAAACCACAATTTAATCATAACTCCACATAAAAAATTCATTCAATTAAAATTCTAAGTCTAGCATGTAAAATAACCTTAAAACCGAATTCAACATATTTGGACTTAAACAAAATTTATTTCAACAAATTACACATAAACATACTTCAAAACATATAGAATTCACATATAAGCATATTAAACTCAAGGAAATTAAGTTTCTCACTCAATCTCCTCAAAACCGAAACATATAAACTCGAGTTCAAGACTTAACAAAATTTTTAACTTCACAAACCATCATCAATCATCAAGATCATGGCATTTGATTTACAAAAATCTAACTTTCATGAAGATCATCACAAAACCGAATCATGCATGGCTCAAGATCACAACTTTAACATAGTTTTATTCATCAAAATTCATTTAAGCCTTAGGTCATCACATGCATGCACCTTGATCTAAATAAAAACTTGATTTTTAACAAAAACTTCATAGATTCGTGACATGCATCCAAGATCAAGACTCAAACAAATTTTCTATTCACCAAACAACTCATAAACTCATAGATCATTACATGCACATCATCAAAACACAAGAAAAATTTAAACTTCAACAAAAGCTACATCAAACCGTGACCAATTCTTAACTTTTCTCAAGAAATTTTCTTAGAACTTTAACTCATCCAAAACAATTTTCAAATATTTCAAGATCAACGTGCACAAGCTCAATATCAAGGACTAAAATTTCTTAAGTCCAAAACTTTACAAAACAGTATCATCAAGGAAAAATTTGATTTTTAACAAAACAAACTTCATGCATGTTAAGATCAAGTCTTGATCCTTTGAAAAACAAGTCATGCAAAACCAAAATCAAACTTTTTCAAAGAATACTTTAAGAAAATCAAAGAAGAAATGGAAAAGTTCATGAAATCAAGAAAAGCTTACTTTGGTTTCAAAAGTTCAAGTCCTTAGCTCTTGATTCTCTTTTGATCTCACGGTTTTCCATTCTTCAAGTTCCTCACGGTTTCAAACTTATTTACTTAGGATTTTGTTTCTTGGTTCATGATTGTGTGTTTTAGAAGATTGAGGATCAAGGATTGAAGTTGGATTTTGTGTGTGTGTTGTTGTTGTTGTTGCTTGCGTTGGTGAGAGAAAGAAGAAAGGATGAAGAAATAAGAATGAGGAATGAAAGAATGAAGAAGAAACCCACTCCCTTCACCCGCGGTTTTGGCCCCCTTCCTTTTATTTTTCTCTACTTTTACTTATTTGCCATTAAGGGCTTGCATGGGGGGCTTGATTGCAACTACTTGGGGACCAAGTTACAAAACTTGGGGCCCAAGTTTTGCTTTTAAGCCCCTCCACGGTTTTTGGCTAATTAGGTGTAGGAAATTGATTAGTGGGTGATTAGGGGTTAATTAAGGGATTAAGGGTAGGTTTAAGGTATTTAACCTAGGACAATTCGGTTAAGGGATAATTAAGGTTTCTAATCAAGGATTAAGACACTAATTAAGGTAATTAAGATATTTAATTAGGTCCTAATCATGATTAAAGTAAGTTTAAGAGAATTTAATCAAGATTAGTCCACTAATCTTCATGATCAAGGGAGATTAATCATGATTAGCAAACTAATCAAGATTAGCACACTAATCTTTAGAAAATTAATTAAGATTAGTACACTAATCTTTGTGTTTAAGGAAAATAAATCATGATTAGTACACTAATCAGGGATTAGGAACACTAATTAGGGTTTTCAAGGAAAGTTAGTGTTGGACTTGATTTTGAAACTTAAAGTAAAAGAAATAATTTTCATCATAAAACCAAATGCATTTTTCTTAGGAAAATAAAATCTTAGTTAATCATTCATTGAAAACTTTTAGGAAACAAACAAATCAAGTGAATTCATCACAATACTTTTAATTAGGGACTTAAAGAAGTAGAAGGAAAAAGGTAGGTGTTACAGGAACGATTAGGATCATTGAAATGCCAAAAGGTTACTACCTAGATCAATTCACTGCAGAAGAGGACTATAAGCATGCTTTGTATGAAGGCTCGTGGAAGGTGGCTGATCATTATCTGATAGTTCAAAGATGGAGGCCTATGTTCATGGCGATGGAAAACAAGGTACGTAAAATAGCCGTTTGGGTTAGAATTCCTAATTTAGACATGGAACTCTATAACTATCGTTTCCTTTGGCGAGTTGGTAATAAAATCGGCACAATGATGAAGATTGATCATATCACATCTATTCATTCGAAAGGCAAGTTTGCTAGAATTTGTGTGGAAATAGACCTCATGAAGAAGCAGGTGCCCAGGGTCGGGTTATGGGAATGGAACTTAATCTTGAATATGAAGGGCTACATCAAATCTGTTTTAAATGTGGAAGATATGGCCACCGAATTGATTCGTGCCTGGACTCTAATGTGATTAATAAGAATGAAGCTTCTTTGCATGGTGAACGTGATGAACGTGACGAGCAAAACAGCATGATGGCTGACCGGAATCTGGAAAAGGCGAACAGTGATGATGGTGGAGATCCTATCATTCAAGGAAGAGCAAATAATTCGGAATTGACAAGCAAGATTTCAGGTGAGACTGAAAAGGAATCTTTGGATAGGAATATTATCTCGCATGCCGCAAATTCTGCTTCCCCTTTTGGCCCGTGGATGTTGGTAAAACGGTACAATAAGCATAACAGTCGCAATAATATAAAAGATCAAGTTGGTAAGATTCAGTCGAAAATTAAAGGTGCTCCAAATACTGCCAAAACCCATGCAAGTAATGGGTCCCGCTTTGCATCGCTAATTAATGATGAAGACCCCCATGTGGAAATAACTGACCATCAACTCAATCAACAAATCCTTCAAGATGAGGACCAACCAGATCAGAAGCATATTGAGGCCCGTATTAGGAATACAAATGGTGGAAAAAACCCAAAAATAAAAAATGGGAACAAAGCATTGGGCCCTGGCCCAAAACCTAAAGGAAACCGTGTTACACACTTGCATAATGAAGGAAAACAAGTCCAAGAAGGCAAGAGTCATCAAGTAACTAAAGAGGAAATAAATGTTATCTCTGAGGAGGAGAAAATGCGACAAAAGGAAAAGGAGCTTGAAACTCTGCGCCGTATGAAGATTTTGGAGAAAGATAAAGGTCTGGTGCTTAACCAGATATCTACTCAGGTTTATCTCCCAAGTGCTGAAGCTATTAATTTAATCCATCAAAAATCCTCGATTCGCAGCTTTGGCCTGAGTACATCACGGCCTCCTGATTCGCACTCTGAGCAATCTGCTATGGAATTAGATAAATCCAGTCCCCTTGGGGATGGAGATGCTCAAATGAATGAAGTTGTTTCTTCAAAGAAGGTAGGGCGTCAAGGCAAAATTCCAAAACCTTCCCAATGATTGTTCTCTCCTGGAATGTAAGAGGTGCCCTAGGCCGTGAATTTGGACGTGCGTTCAAGGGTATTCTGTCAGATAATAAACCTGATGTTGTTCTTATTCAAGAACCAAGATGCAGTGGTATGAGAGCTAGCTAGGAATGTGATCAAAAAGTTTGGGTTCCGTTTCTCGATTATAAGTGAAGCCAATGGTTATTCAGGTGGTATTTGGATCCTCTGGAACAATCCAAATATCAGCATTACTGAACAGCTTATAACTACGCAAATTATTCATGTCTCAATCCAAGAAGGTAATAATCCGGAGTGGTTTTTATCTGCGATCTATGCGAGTCCGTGCGAAGAAGGTAGAGTTGATCTCTGGAATTCTATCTCTCAAATTAATCAGAGCATGTCTTCTGAGTGGATGCTTATAGGTGACTTCAATGAAATTGCCAGCCCAAGTGAGAAAAAGGGAGGTGCTCCGACTGATATAAACAAATGTATAAGTTTTAACAACAGAATTCATGCAAATAATCTGCTTGATTTGGGCCAAAAGGGGGTTCTTTTCACTTGGAGAGGCTCTCAAAGAGAAGGTTATGACAGAGTCTATAAGCGCCTGGACAGAGCTCTTGCCAATCTTAATTGGAGACTCAGATTCCCGGATGCTGCGGTCAGAACTGTTGCTAGGATCTACTCAGATCATCACCCCCTCTGTCTCTCAACAATTCCGAGGGAGCAAGGAATATACAACAGACCTTTTCATTTTGAAGCTATGTGGATCAACCATGCTGATTATAATAGGTTCATGGAATCTAGTTGGAGAGCCGATATTGATATTGACGTAGCTCTCTGTAATCTCACCCCTCATCTCCAACATTGGAATAAGTCGGTTTTTGGTCATGTCTTCTAGAGAAAAAGAGAGCTCTTGGCCCGTATCAAAGGGATCCAGAATGCTGTCAACTATCCAACTAATTCTTTCCTTCATGACTTGGAAAAGGACCTCAAAAGCAAGCTGGATGAAATCCTTCTGCAGGAGGAGATTTTTTGGCAACAAAAATCCAGAAAGGATTGGATCATTGGCGGGGACAGGAATACCAGGTTCTATCATTCTAAAACTATTATTAGACGCAATAAAAATAAAATCCTTGTCCTTAAAGATCAAGATGGTAATTGGATTGATGATAATGATATGATCTGTCACAATCTCCGATCCTTTTTTATTAATCTTTATTCTGAAGAGAATAATTCCAGACCTGCTATTCAATGTGGTATTTGTAACACCCCGCATTTTTCCCGTACGTTCGTAAGCGATTTTTAACGAAAGAAACCTTGAAATCGTGATTTTTGAAAAAAAGTATTTCATGAGAAAGAAATAAAGTGCTAATTTCCATGGATTTTTATAAGCAAAATGTTCTATAAAAGAAGAATGAATGATTTTGTTGAAATGAAAAATGATTTGTTAAATTGTGATTGAAAGATGCTTTTGTGAAAAATGAGATTTTTGGGTCTGTATCTTTGAAAATCCATATCTTTTAAACCGTAAATCGGAATTTGATGATCTTTATACGAAAACGATCGTTATGAAACCTAGAATTTGAAAATGTAAATTTTTAAAATTTTCTGGAGTGATCTATAAAAAGTTATTTTCAGAATAAAAGAAAAACGAATTTTTAAGAGATTGTGTATTTTGATGTGTCTTGGTATGAATATTGTGTGATGTGTGCTTAAGTGTGTATGTGTGTAATAAGTGATGCATGAGAATGGTTGTGAATATGATTTCTTATAATTAATTGCATTAGTACATGAATTAGTAATTTTTAAGTAGAAATGATTAGGAACAAATTAATGATTTAGGAAAATGAAAATGAAAGTGACATGTGCATGTGTGTGAGGGTGCCACGGTTTGCATGTGCATGATTTGTGTGTGTATGTGTCATGTGTGTGTGTATTTCCGTGGGTATGTGTGTGGGTGAGTCTTGGAGACTTAGTGAATAAGGAATGGAGGAACCAAACTAGAACCAAGTAGAAGCTAAGCCCACTAGATGAAGAAACTAAGGAGTAACTAAGTTTCAAAACCCTAACCAAGGAGCTAACTAGTTTTTACCCTAAAGTGGCCCTAAGACCTAGACCACCTCATCATGTTTCCTTGACTTGTTGACCATGCAAAATTACAAGGACAAAACCACCCTTCCTCCTTGTGAGCCAACCGTATCATCAACCAAGGGAAAAAGAGGGAGAGTTCGTGAATTTATATAAGTTGGAGGCCTTAGTTCATTCCATTTTCACCTATTCTCATTTCCATTTATTTCAAACACAAACACTCTAAGAGCTCCTCAAACTCTTAGAGAAAAATAGAGAAGAGAGAAAGAAAGTGGTGGCCGTGAAACTTAGAGAGAACAAGAAGGAGATTTAGAGCTAGACCAAGCTTTTCCCTTTGAAGATCTAAACATTAGGAACTTGAAGAACCCCCTCCATGTTAAAGAAAATTCGAAGAACAAGAGAAGAATGTAATAGTTTAGCTTTTTCCCTTTCTAGTTGTAGATCTCTCTTGTTTTCTTCTTGCATGTCTATTCTTACAATTTGTAAAGTGAATTTATGTGTTATTCTTCCTTGATCTTGAACTTTTATGGACTAAACTAATTTGTAATAAGTGTAGCTCTATGTGTGTGATTCGGTTGTGATTTCCTTGCTTGATCTTAACATTTTTCTAACTCAAACTTAAAGATCTAAAATTTTGTTTAAGATCTTGTGAAACTTGACATATATCCTTCTTGCATATATGTTCTTCTTGTTTTAAATCATGATCTATATGTGTTTATGTGATTATGTGGTAAGTAAATGCATGATCTAAGCCTAATGAATGGTAAAGTAAAATTAATTGGCCTTATATGTTAAAATCCTTGTGGAAACCGTGCGCTATGAGACTTTTGAGAAATGATTTGATAAATAAATTTGTGACTTGAACTTGATTTAAAGTCTTTAGTTTTGCATGTTTATTTTGTGATTGATCTATGATTGCATGTGATTTCTAAGTCTTGATCTTGAGTTTTCAAGAACGAAATGAACTTATAGAACCCTAAACTAAGGACCTTCATGATTCGGTCAAACCTAGAAAACTAGGTCATGATGCTTTTAACTTGATTCAAGTTCTTGCATGTTAGTTGTATGTTTATAAAAGTTGATTTAAGTTGTTGGAATGTTTGGATCTTGAGTTGATTTTGAGGAAGCTTGAATTTTTGTTTTTGATCTTTAAAAAGTCTTGATTTTTTTTATGCATGTTGATTTAATGATGTTCTTGTTGATTTGTGTGCATACATTTATTAATCCATGTTTAATAGGCTAAAGGTTAAGATCTTAAAACATGCATGTTGAATTTTTAAGTAGAAAAATCATGTTTTTATTTTTAGGCATGCCACGGTTTTGGGAGAGAAAATTAAGAAACAAGTTTTTAAATGATCTTGGAGCATGACCATGATTTAGCCTAAGTGTTTGATTTTTATGTGCTTTATTTTGTGTGTAGGCCATTCGGCCATACTAAATAAAAATGGATCTCATGCTTTTTAGTTGATGCATGTGCATGATAGGACTAGATTTAAAGACTTTGAGTGCATGTATGATTATTTTTTTATTAAGTGTAATCTTGATTTTTAAG
Organism: Crotalaria pallida; assembly: GCA_037953625.1. NCBI lineage: Eukaryota > Viridiplantae > Streptophyta > Magnoliopsida > Fabales > Fabaceae > Crotalaria > Crotalaria pallida. Next base: position 33,162,153 of record CM075651.1, on the reverse strand, counting down.
ACTAAGTAATAAACTTAAGCTTTATTGGGATTATTTAATAAAAACCTTGTTTTAATAAAGATGATGCATGTTGTGGTGTGATGTCTTGAAAAGTTTATTTTGAATTCCTACATGTCTTGATGAATGATTTTGTGATGTTTTGTATGGTTGAACAATGAATGAAACCTTGCATTCTTGAATGATTAGCATTCGGTCATGAAGGAAAAAGAATAGGAAATTATATTTGATCATTGTTTAGGTTGCATATATAATGAGATTAAATTAATCTAAAAGGCTTAGAAATTTACATGTATGAGATGGTTGAATTTAAAAGAAAATAAAGATGAAACTTTGAAATGACTGTACTATAACTTGTTGTTTGATTTGAGATTGTTAATTTTCCTTTTTATGCTCTCGGTTCTTAGTCCTAAAAGAAAAGAAAATGATTTCAATTGTCTTGTGCATTTAGGTGTGCGTAAATCTTTGTAAAACTTCCATCTACATGATTCGGCCTAAACATGTTTATGTAATTAGAAAGTTAGTTTATATGAAATGATTTCTATGAATGATTATATGTTGTGTGTTGTGTATATGATGCTATGTGTGTGATGTATTATTTGTCTTGACCTTTTCGGTTTTGTTAAGAATAAAAGAAATAAGTTGATTAAATAATTAAAAAGGGAATTTTGTGTTTAAGGTGGCTTGTTTTATGTGAAGCTGTGAATGTCTTGAAAAGTGATGAGTTGCTCTGCTAATTGAATGTGTTTTTCTATATTTGAATTGAAAAATGTTTTACTGAAAATATGATTTAAGTAATTTAAATTGATTTGATTTTCTTAAGTTTTAAATTTGTTTAATAACTAATGATAATGATTTTTATAACCTGAACCCTTTAAAGAATGAATTCGGTTTTGATAAGAAAATTATTTTCTACGTTATCTTGAAAACGTTTTTATTTGATTTGGATTTAAAAGCTTTTTGAACAAAAACAATGCGTTTTCAAAAAGAAATGATTCCAAAGTATTTTCAAACAAATTAAAGAATTCATTAAAACGTTTCTAACGCACGGGGAAAAATGCTATAGTTCGGACGATCGACGCGAAGGAACGAGACGGGAATAGCGATTGAGAAATTTCGGAAAGCTTTCGGAACCTTCGGTATTGAGGTGAGAGAGGGGTTTCCCTTAAGACGTCGTGGTAGTTGTAAAAGTAAGGAATATTGATGAGGAATTAAAAGTGGTGGCAAAGAGATAAAGATATGAGACTGAGAAAGAGTTATGGAAGTGAGAAAGAGTGATGGGAGTGAGATGAGAACTATGGATGTGAGATGTGGTATGGCTCTTGTTTTTGGTTTTAGTCTGGGGGCTTAGTGTTGAGTTGAGCTTGCTCCTCCATTAGCGCTCAGCAAGTTTTTATTTTTGGGAAGAAGCTTAGTGTTGAGTTGAGCTTGCTCCTCCATTAACACTCACCCAAAAATATGATTTTTGAAAACAGTTTTTGAAAAGATATTTTTTTTAAAGAGGTTTTTGAAAAAGAAATTTTGGAAAAAGGTTTTCGAAAAGATATTCTGAGGAGGTGTGAAACAATGTTTTCAAACGAGTTTTATGATACAATCTTTTTGAAAAAGATTTTGTGTGAAAGGATATGCTGTTGGGAAAAGTTTTGGAACCAATCTTTTTGGTAAAGTTTTGAAATGAGGTTTGAGAAAGTCTTTTTGGAAAACGATATTTTTGAGGAAAGATTTGTGAAAGGATCTTTTTGAGAAAACTTTGTGGATCGAACGTTTTTGAGAAAGTTTGCGAAAGGTTATTTTTGAAAAAGGTTTGTGAAAGGAAGTTTTGGTGAAATTATTGTTTTGAAAGAGACTTACGAAAAGGTATTTTGGAAATGAGTTTTGTGAAGGTTGATGAGCCTTGGGAAAGTGAGGAATTATGTGATGAGTTGAGATGATGAAATGTGATGAGAAAGAGTGTGGCATGAGATGTGACATGTGATGTGATGAATTGGGGAACAGTTTGAACGATTAGTGGTCGGGCTTCGTTGAAGGGATGCACCAAGGACGAGCCGACTGTTAGGATTAAGCCGATAATAAAACTCTAAAATCCTGAAAACTTTAAAAGACCTTTAAAAGACATGAATAACGCGATGAGGTATGAGTGTGCTGTCGAAGTAGTGGAGAGGAAGATACCCCGGAGTATCTGCGGATATTCGGGTTGTGATTGCAATAGGGGAGGGTAAGGACGATGATACGTCAAGAAGCCTTGAGTGCTATTCTAGGTGGAACGAATTCCACATGTGGTACGGGCAGGCCGGTCCTATGCCGTGGTGAGTTCTGCACTCGAGACTAGACTAGTACTGTCGCCCCCTATGACAATTCGAGAACAGTGAGAGGGACTGGAGTGGGGCATCTTGTTTGCCACTACGAGGCAGTGTGCCATGTTTATTGTGATTGATTGAGGCAGAGTCCTCCTGGCCTGGGGCCATTTGTGTTGTGTTGACAGTTGTCGTGCCCGCACGGTAAAGGTCCTGTACTCTTGTTTGCTTCCGACTAGGTGTGGATGGATGACCGAGGAGATGTAGACGTGAGTGACGTTTCCCTCAATGATGGTTCCCCAAGTCATTGAGTGAGCTGTGATGATAAAACTTAATAAACCCAAAGATTAATAAGGAAAAGAGTGTTATGGGTATGGAATGTTATTTGAGAAGTGAGAATGAGATGTTGTTGTATAATGATGATGATGAATATGTTGTTATGATTATGTTCGTTTATTTGGTTTGTTTGTTGTCTACTGCTTTATCTTAATAATTGCCTATCGTAAATCCACATAGTCGACATTACATGTTTTGGGTAACTCACTCTCTCGTACTTCTTCTTTGTATTGGGAAAATTTTGTATGGTCGTTAGAGGGAGAAGCTGTGAGCTCGTTATGAGGAGTAGAAGGAAACACGAGAAGCTGCTTTGGTAACTATCTTCAAGGAGACTGCTAAGGATGGTGCCGCTGGCAACCCGAGGATTTGGCGTACCAAGAATCAGAGTAGCGAGCGGAAGCGTTAGTGACGATGACTAGAAATTAGGTAATTCCCTTTCAGAGTTTTGTATTTCCATTGCAAGTTACTTGAAGTCCTGGCTCTATAGTGCTGTAACCCCAACTAAAGTTTATTTTAGTACTACCGTTTCGAAATGAGTAACGGGCCGTGTTTTAAACGATGTTTTTGAAAACGAGTTTCAAAGCGCGGTGTTTTGTGACATCTCGGTTTGGAACTTGAAAGGTTTATGCAATGTGAGAACCGGAGTTGTAAATTGTAACCGTGTGTTGAAAACCCAAGTGTTCTCATCTTGCATAACATTTGGAAAAAAAAATTTTGGCCCTAATTTTTACAATAAAAAGTTGTAATTTCAAGTTGCCAAATCGGGGTGTTACAGTATTAATTATCTTATATCTGATAATAACATTCTCTCTTTACAGGACCCTATTCTTAACACTGAGATTAAGAAGGCTCTTTTTGCGATGGGATCTCTTAAAGCTCCGGGAAGTGACGGTTATCCTGCCCTTTTCTTTAAACATAACTGGAACCGTATTGAATTGAATCTGTGCAGCTTTATTAAGGATGGCTGGGTTAATCCTGAGCTCATTAGTCGTGTTAACTCCACGTTACTGGTTCTTATTCCTAAAATTAATTCTCCGCAGGATGCCTCTCACTTTCGCCCTATTGCCCTTTGTAATGTGATTTACAAATGTATGACTAAGTTGATTGTTAATAGATTGAAACCTTTTCTTAACTCTTGGATATCTCCTCACCAAACAAGCTTTGTCCCAAGAAGGAATATCCAAGATAACATTGTGATTGCTCACGAATTGGTTCATTCCATGAAAAAGTTTAGAGGGCGTAAAGGATTTATGTCTATAAAATTTGATCTTGAAAAGGCCTATGATAGACTTTCCTGGGATTTTATTCATTCCTGTCTGCATAATCTTAATATCCCTGTGCACTTAATTAATTTAATTATGGCTTGTATTACCTCCCCTTCCTTCCATGTTTTATGGAATGGTAACAAGACTGAGGTTTTTAAACCTTCACGAGGTATTAGACAGGGAGACCCCCTTTCCCCTTATATTTTTGTTATCTGTATGGAAAGACTTACCCATTTAATCACCGAAGCCGTGAACCAGGGAAGATGGAAGCCTATTAAAGCTGGTAGGAATTGCCCTCCCATCTCTCATTTACTTTTCGCTGATGATTTACTTATTTTTGCTGAGGTCTCTGTTCCTCAAATTCAAGAGGTAATGTCTATTTTCAATCACTTTGGGGAATGCTCTGGTCATAAAATTAACCTCTCTAAAACTTCTATATATTTTTTCTGATAATGTCTCTTATAATGAGAAATTAGATATTACGAATATCTGTAGATTTTCTATTTCTCAGGGTCTTGGCAAATATCTGGGATCTGTGGACCATGGAGGACGTAGAAAAAAAGCCAGCTTTAAGCCTCTTATGGAAAGAATGCAGAACAAACTTGCTGGCTGGAAAGCTGATACCTTATCTTTAGCAGGACGGGTGGTGCTTGCTAAATCTGTTATTGGTGCTATGGCTAATCACTGTATGCAACACACAAAAATTCCTCTATCAATCTGTAATGATATTGAAAAACTTCAGAGGGATTTTGTTTGGGGGAGTACTCTGGACCAACGTCGTGCTCATCTTATCATCTGGGACCATTTATGTCTTCCCAAATCTCATAGAGGTCTTGGCTTGAAACGTCAACACCTGATGAACAGTGCGTTCCTTATGAAACTCGGTTGGGGTGTGATGACTAAAAATGACGCTTTATGGGTTCAAGTGCTAAAAGGAAAATATGGCAGGGAGGTAAATCTCAATTTCACAGCCAAAGCTCTTCATTCAGATTCTCCTCTTTGGAAGGCTATGGTTGCTCTATGGCCGAAATTAGTGGAAAACAGAAGCTTGTCGGTGGGAAACGGAAGCAATGGTTTATTTTGGAAAGATAAATGGGCCGACGAGAATTTTAATCTTGAAGAGTTCTTCAATCCTGATAATGAAGTTCTTCCACTTGATGCTAATATTCAAATGGCTACTACCAGTGATGGCAATTGGAATCTTGCTCTTCTTGAAGATATCATCCCTCCTTCCATTCTTGACACAATACGAGCTGTCCCTCATCCAGAAGATGCGAATGGCCCTGATTCATATTTATGGAATGGAAATAGAACGGGCGCTTTTTCCATTCGAAGTGCTTACAACTTCCTAGCTAATGAAAAGGCGTGGGTGCCTAGCATAACCTGGACAAGGGTTTGGAACTGGAGAGGGCCAGAAAAGTACAAAATTCACTTATGGAAATTAGCTCATGATAGACTCCTTACTAATGGAAGAAAGAGCTCTTGGGGTCTGGGATCTCCTGACTGTCCGTTCTGCCCAGGAGTTGAAGAAACCAATCTTCATTGTATGCGTGACTGTCATAAAGCTAAATCTCTCTGGAGTTGTGTCCTGAGACCGTCTGAAACAAGCAGGTTTAATGCTATGGATCTACAGTCTTGGATTCGGAACAATTTAAACCAGAATTGGGGTCGCATTCAAGTAACCTGTTGGACAACCTTCTTCATGATTGCCCTCTATATGCTATGGAAATGGAGAAATATGTATGTTGCTGACACTCAATCTACCTATCCTATTAATCAGTACTTGATTATACATAGGATCAGTAGCGAAGTAATAGAATATTCTAAGGAGTCATTGCATGCCAAGAGGAACAGAATTGAAACGATGAATATAAGATGGCTTCCTCCTCTCCCTTCTCATGTGAAGTTGAATACTGATGGTGCTTCCAAAGGTAATCCGGGCCCTGCGGGATGTGGTGGGTTGATACGCAATAATACTGGTCACTGGCTTTCAGGATTTACTTATAAAATTGGAACTTGCACTGCATATAAAGCAGAGTTATGGGGCATTGTAATTGGCCTCGAATGGTGCTGGAATAAGGGTTATAGGAACATTATGGTTGAATGTGATTCCATGACTATTGTTGATTCTATCAAATCCATGTTGGATAACTCTGGGCAGGAGGCAGGGCTCAATAAGCTCCTAATGAAAATAAAAAATATGACAGCTCGGGAATGGAACCTTAGTTTCCAGCATACTTATAGACAAGGCAACTCCTGTGCGGATTATATTGCCAATCTTAGCCTTCAACAATGCTTTGGTTTTCAAGAGATTATCTCTGTTCCGCATGATCTCCACCAGCTCTTAGCTAATGATGCTCGTGGGGTTTTCCTCCCACGTGATATTAGAGTTTCTATTTCTTAGTTTCGTTGTTCTGCTTTTCTGGGCGCTTCGCCCCTTTGTATACAAAAAAAAAATAACATTTAATTTCTTATTTTCACACATCATTATTTACTCAAACTTTTTTGCAGTCACAATAATAATACAGGAGTACTTATGAAAGAGTATATCAAATATTGAAATTTTCAATACCGCTAACGATATTAATTATTTTTTTGTGGGTATTAATTTTTGTAAAAAATTTTATATTAATGATCGAATAAAGTATTTATTACTCTCTCCATCCCCAAAAGTTAGTAAAAAAATTGCAAAAACTATTGTTTCAAATCAAAGTTAAAATAGCGAATAAAAAATTGGAAAAAATTGTATTCTTTAATAGTTAATTAAAAAGCATTAAATGATTGATTTTGCAATTAGTTAATTTGGAAGACAAAAAATTAAATGCATTTCTTCTTAATTTTTTTATTTTTCAAAATTTTATCAACTTTATGAGACAAAGACCCTTTGTCCTTGTATGTAAGACCATTTTGGTAAATTTTACGTCCATTAAAAAAGTAGATTAATCTTTGGGTATTAGCATCACTGATGAAAATTTTCATGTCCATATAATGATGATGATACTTTGGGATCAATAGATCATATATCAAAGTATTATAGATAAATAATGATAGTTTAGCATTTGTTAATAACAATATAAAAATTCACCTTACTACAACACCTCTTGATAACGTAGAATTGATCGTGCTGATAGTGTTATGAAAAAATCAAACTAAAGGCAAGAGAGACGAATAAAGAGAAAGGAAAAAAAATACATTTCACTTCTTTGGACAAATTTTAAAATAGAGGATGAGTACTATTTATAAAGTACAAAGTGAGCATGTTTGAAGTCTAACATAGAAGTGCCATGAAAAAGGGAAATAAAGGCATCAAATAGTGTAAATGGCCTTATCTCATGTAAATCCACATTTTGAATATTTTATAATAGAAAAAAATAAGAGTCAGGATTCGCTAAGACCAAGTGTAAGTCTTCGACATTTATACATTCAAATAACTTTTTATAGATTATGAAATTAGTCAACCCAACAATTGAGTTTAAATTTCTAATGAAATAGATCAAATATACAAAATTTCATCGAATATAAAAATTAGTTCATGCTTTGCACCATTCTATTTCAACACATAATATATTATTTGAAATATAAGTAAGTATCCATTATTAAATCACATACTTATGAATTTTTAAATGATCTAAGATTTGGTATATATGATCATTATGATAATGTCATATAAATTAATGGTTAGAAGATCAATTTCATATTGTACAACAAGATATATAATCTTTTTTAAAAATTATAACACTATATTTTTTTTTAAAATGATAAATAATATTAAATTATTTCTTTTCTAGGAGTTAGCTTCTTTTTATCTTTCAGTTGTACCAAAAAAAACCTAATCCTATTTCATTTTCATTTTGATTATTATATGCAGTCAAGACATATCATATGAAAGTTTGCAAAAAAAAAAATAGCAGATACATTTTATACATTAAGTTTCAATAAGCTCTCAACAGTATTTCAAGGAAATTCGAAATCTCCCCCTACACCTTCTCCCTCGGTTCCCATAGGGGGGCTAACGGCCATCCAAAGTAGAGAAATGGTAATTGCAATGAGACCTGACCAAACAAACACGATCGTGGGTGTCTTCCTTCTCCTCCCCATCAACCCTTTGGCAAATGGGTACAAATGAGCAAGCACCCAGAAACTGAAGAATGCTCCTCCGATGAATTTACTCCATTGAGCAGATTGATTATAAACAGTTTTAATAAATGCAAATATAATAGCAATGATATTCACCATGGCAATAACAATTGGTGGAAGCATTAAGGAGGTCCATTTGACAATATACAAATCTGCATACATATCCTCATCATCCTCCGCTGCTGATTTGGTTGTCAATGTGAAAGAAATCTCAATACCTGCCAAGAAATCTCAATATCAGATATGACTCCTACGTTACAAAAATATGAGATTTGAATTATTTTTATTCACTATCAACGTAATGATTTTTACATTGTCAACCTATCAGATATCATGCCATTGCATGTATGACTTATTACCTGCAACAACTTTTAGAAGTCCTTGCACCACAGCAGCCAAGTGAGCACTAGTTCCAGAGATGAGCCAAAATTGTTCATTCCTCCACCATTGCTCTAACTCTACACCAGACCATTTCACCTCTAGAACGGCAAGCGATATTAGGCAAATGGTGATGGTGAGCAAGTAGCATAAGAAGGCGATACTAAGAGTTTGAACAATGAAGTATCCAGAGAATAGTGAGAGCGCAGGGAGGAAGCAATATACGACCAGGAAAATGGAGGTGAAAGGATAGATGCCAACATTGAGGTAAGAGATACGTTGAAGTATTTTGAGTTTCTTACCAGCAAGAAAGGCATTGTTCTGAGAGAAGAAAATTTCAACAGAACCTGTGGCCCATCTCAGCACTTGGTGTAATCGATCAGTGAGATTGATTGGTGCTGATCCACGAAATGAATCTCGTTTTGTTACACAATACACGGAGCGCCATCCACGATTATGCATTCGGTACCCGGTAACCACATCTTCTGTCACTGACCCATAAATCCATCCCACTCTGTCTCCCCATTCTGTCTTGTCCTCATACCTACATGTAATATGCCATTCACTTATTACTAAAAGCATAGTAATTGGAACCATTGAATTCAATTACTCAAGGAAACAGAAAATAAATTATTTGATTTTCAAAATCAATCATTATATTTACTTTACATACCAACAAGAGATGACGGATACAGATTCAGCTACAGCACTAGCATCAAGTGGATCACGGGGGACCCTAAGAACACCGGATGGACGTCCATACTTGATTAAAGGATGGTCCGCCAAAGGACGACCTTGGAACTCAGCGACGGGTATGCTCTCAGCCAACAAGGAAGAATTACCGAAGCGCTTTGGCACTAGGTTCAAATCTAAATTTGGATCTAACTCGTCGATTTTCAATGGTGAGGTTTCAGCTGTATCACTATTTGTAAGATCTTTTTGTGGTGGATCAAAACCGTAGAGTGCAAACCGCCTAAACATGCATCCAGTTCCCACATAGAATGGACCTTGAACTCCATCAAGGGCTCGCATGTTTCCATCAAAGAAGACAGTGTTGTGATTGGCATAACGATCTGAGGGATCAATGCCTTCAAATCTTTGTGGGAATTGAATATAGCATATGTCCTCTCCACCTTTGTCCAACATGAAGCACACTCCTTCTCGAAGTGCCTTGCAATAGTAGAAGTAGTGATCACAATCAAGGTTGAGAATGAATGGCCCATTTGACAGAATAGCAGATGCTCGAACTAGTGCATTCATAGCACCGGCTTTCTTGTTGTGATCATAACCTGGCCGCTTCTCTCGAGAGACATATACAAACATTGGTAGTCTCGTATCTACATCTGAAAAGTCGATAATCTTATCATCTGGACTTCCCATTAATGGGTCAGGACTTGGTGGCTTCAACATTACCTATTTATATACCCACATGAAAATTTAAATAATGGTAACTGGTAAATTAAACGTATGTCAAAGCAAACATTTGTGACCATGCTAATAAAATATATATGAGCATGCTTCTATTTAGTACTCAAATGGAACAAGAAAATGAAAAATGGTTATTAGGAGATAGTATAAAAGGATGATAACCATATGTAGTTAATTTCTAATTTATTAGTATAATCTTACAATCTAATTGTTCATATTATATATTTATCTTTTTACTTAATTTAATAGGAAACTAGCTATGCACTTTAAATACCTGAAGTATTCCAGCATGGTCACCTTTAGAATGCTCACTAGAAGGAGAAGCCCAAGTACCAGGCCAATGGGTGCCATCAGCCATCCATGTTGCCTTCAATATTTTGATTGGCTCAGAAGGGTCAGTCCCACTCTCTCTCATGTGCTTCATCATCTTCATTTCCTCTCTCGCATTAAATGCATCTGATCTTCTCCTTATTGAATTTGGAAGACCATTTATTCGTATCTTGAACTCATCATACTCTCTCTTGACCCTTCTTCTATCTTTCACAAAATCTGGTCTGCTTTTGTTCTTTGTTGGATCAAGTTTTAAGTTGAAGTAACTATCTGGATTCCTCGGTTCAATGTTGTGTTTTCGACAAAAGGGAACCCATAAATCTGCAAAACTCGCAGCCTCAGCCATTGCTTCGAAAGTCAAAAGAGCACCTCCATCATCAGAAACATAGCATGCAAGCTTCTCCACAGGGTAATCAACAGCTAATATAGAAAGAATAGTGTTTGCAGTGGTTAGAGGTGGCTCCTTCTCAGGATCTGCAGTGGACACAAAGAGGTCCATACCAGGTAGATCAGATCGCCCTGTGGGATTGGATGGCGACGGACTATCAAATTTTTCACGAAGGGCTTCAAGGTCAGTGGAGCGATTGATTGGGGAAAGCTTTGGAATTTGATCAAGTATCCATGAAAAGCCAAACCATATCTCACAAGTTATTGACATTAGCCACAACCATATGGCATCTTCATTTGGATTTACCACTCTCCAGTGTAAAAAAAAAGCCAATACTACTAAACGAATCGCAATAAGCAACCTGCGAAAGAAAAGTTACAATTATAATTGGTATAAAATTAGGTCATTTTGATTCATTATAACCAAAATCTCAAACAAAGTATTGGAAATATAAATCGAACTTGTAAGGAGTCATGATGGAGTTTGGAATTGGTATTATCCTGCTTAAAGGTTTCCACTCGTTATCATTTGGATCTATCATTCCTCGTTTTTGGTCATCGTCACTGTCATCATCATCATCTTCGGGCCAATAAGTATTTCCAACCCCATATGTACCTTGGCTCTCAAACGAGAACCTGTTCTGCTCAAATTCTCCGTTTTGGTTCCTCTTCATGTTAGGATCATGTTTGCCACTTGGTGCAAGTAACGGTAGTGCCCCCTTAGAATAATCGTGGGCGTCATCATCATAATCCCCAATTTTGTATTGCTCCTTGCAACCAGGGCAAAGATTGTTTTGTTTTTGAGCATCTAAAAAACAATCTCTGCAAATCTTGAACCTAAATTCAAATGATTTTGTAAAATTTTGTTAGTTTCTCAAGGTTGCATATCAAGAAATGATCATTATCAATCTCTTTATTATACGTGGCATACATTGCAACAACAAAATATAGTAGCTCGTACATGCATACTTACCTACACTCACATGGAAGCACATCATTTCCTCTCTCATCCTTCATTACTTTGCCATCACAAGCAGGCATTGCACATGCAGAGCCTTTGGCACCTGCCATTTGAGGGTGTGTCACTTCTGAATCAATCACCTTGTCCATTAGATGTGCTCTGGTTACACTGTTGAATCCTCCTGTGAATAAAGAACTTGAAACATATTGTTCTTCTGCTTTCGTAGCAACGGATGTGTCCGTGGCCTCATCATGTTCTGGTGTAGGTGGAATATGAACAGTGTAGTTTGTATAGTCCCCAGACATGTCTGCTGACATGTCAATATCTTCTCTTGACAAACTCACATATCTTCCACTTGAAGTTCTTCTCGCAAATTTGACACTTGGCCCGCCAGCACTGCTTTTTGCTTTTTGAGAACTGTCTGTTTCTGGTCCTCCAGGATTTTTCAAAGACTTCCTGGAAGGTTTGCTAGCCATTATTTCTAATAATTGCTTCTATTTAATTTCGAGGAACTATGAAAATCTGCATGCATGCATCAAATTTATGTGCTAGTTTAGTTTATTTGCCCGCCCTTTTGGTTGAATGCATCTCCTAGAAAGCTAAGAATCGTAGAAGAAGAAATTAAAAACTCTTTGTTAATTATGTTTAGTAAAAGAAATAGAAATAGAAATCAAATTATACTAACAGTAATTAGTCATGGGAGGATCTATTAGACCCAATCAATTAATGCAATGCAGGGGAGAACAACAATAGCTGTTGGAGAAGGAATTTTGGTTGACCAATGAGAAAATTTTCCTCAGTATAGAATGTTAGTTGTGAAGAAGATTGATTCACGGCGAGAGAGACCAAGTCCTTCTCTATATTGCTATTTTCAGAGTTCTCATTTTCGGTTTCGTAGGAGTGTGTTTGTTGAGTCAAAAATATGATCAACGTTTTTTTTTTGCAACTTTTCTTTCTATAGTAATTAGTAATACTTTCCACCGTTTCAACTGCTTAACTTTTTGTCCTTATTTATTTAGTTTGAACATATTATTAAGCTTCAAATTTTTTTAAAGAAAATATAGTAGTTATGGAAAGTATAATGTTTATACAGTCACAAATTTTATTTTAAAAAAAAAATCTTACAAATATTTTAAGCAATGTTAACTTATTATATTAATTATTAAATGCAAAGCCCTTTGGAATATTAGATACATCAATAACAGATCCTTTGATTCTTATTTTTTCAATGAGTAATTTGTCAGATTGACCCCTGACTTTGTAGGCATCGGTCAAGTTAGTCTCTGACTTTATCGAAATAGCGATTTAGTCCTTGATATAGGAGAACGTCGATCAAGTTAGTCTCTGCCGTCACTATCGTAGAGATGTATTTACTTTAAAACGGGATAAAGATAGGGACGTATGTGAATTAAAATGCAGGGACTAAAATGCTATTTCGATAAAGTCAGAGACTAACTTGATGGACGCCTACAAAGTCAAGGATCAATATGACCAATTGCTTTTTTTTTTCAATGATCAAGTGACAAAAATATGTTATATTTACTACTAATTTTTTACAAGTTTGATCACAATTTAGGCCATATAAAACTTCAATTGTCGTCCAAGTTATAGAGATTAGGTGTACATATAAGAATGTTGTTATGACGAGAATATGGTTTAGCACTTTTTTTTATTGTCTCTAAGTGGTATGCCACGGATATAGCCCCACCTATGTAATACTAAGATTTAAATAATGATGTAGCAGTAACGTTAACCCTCGATCGACTTTCTCCAAAAATAGTTCCTCTGAAAGATTAAACCTAAAAGGAATGGTTTGATTGTAGACCAATCATGTTCCCCTGAACTATTTTAGAAAAACAGTAATCTTTGGCAATCCAAGTCAATTGTTAGAAAATCGCTATTAACTCAAGTGCTAGACTGCCAAGTTGTTGAGAGAAGGAAAAATGCAGTGCCTATTTTTAACAGCTATAAAAGGAAAAGATTGTAGATAGAATGGAAATTTGCTTGTAGTATGTGATTCTTCTGAGGCGTTTGTAACAGCTAATGAGAATGTAGGAGGGCAAAATGGACCAGCTGAGAGCAAAGAATCTCAAGCCAACAACTCTGAGCATTCGGTTAAGCACCAAGGACACGTGGCTGACTCACATGGGGCACAAGCAAAAAGAAAGAATGTGTGTGTGAGGGCCCCAAGCATCCGTTTGAGGGAATTTCAATGGGGTTGGCAGAAGAATAAAACAGGAAAATGATAGAGAATGAGACAGGCAATGATTGAGTGAAGATTCCTCTCTCCCTCACATTTTCTTTTCCTTGTCATAGTTGATATCACCTTCCTCTTCTTCTTATTTCTGTACTAGCTAAAACTGAGATCCCATTTGAATTCTTAGTGTACTTCCTTAATATACAGTACCTTTTTTTTTTTATATTTCTGCAAGTGACTGCTTAATTCCTTTATCTATTCTGCTATTTTAATTGATACATAACATTGGTGCTTTCATTGGACTTCACTATGGCGGATAATCGCAACTCAGCTGAGCTTAGACAAGTTCTGGAAATGCTAGACAAGAGGGATAAAGAACATGCTATGGAAATGAGTGGATTGCATGTTGCAATTGAGGATCTGAAAGCAAATCTGCCTAGTGGAGGTCAGAACTCAAAAGGATTCAACAACTCCTTCCATATGCGTACAGTTAAACTTGATTTCTCTAAATTTGATGCCTCTAATGTGTTGGACTGGATCTTTAAGGCAGAACAAATTGTTGACTACTACAACACAGATGATGTTCAACGTTTAACCATTGCTGCAAGACATTTAGAGAAATCAGTGGTGCCATGGTATCAGATGATGCAGTGTAACATCTCCAAATTCACTAAGTGGTTGTGTGCATTAGTTAGTAGAATTTCGATAAGTGTCGTAGCATCCTCAGATTTCAATTTCGTTTAGAAGTGTGGTTATGTGTTAGCATATAGGATTTTAAGCTAAGTGTAGAATGGTACGAGTTAAGAATAAGTTAGAATGTGTTTAGGATGTAGGTTTTAGCTAAGAGTAAATTAGAACGGGTTATAATAAGCTTAGGATTCTTAGAATGCATGAAAGAAGGGAAAAATTAGCTGGTTAATCGATTAAGAGGTCCCTTAATCAATTAATTTTTATGCATCTGTCAGCCAATAATCGATTAAGGCTCAGCTTAATCGATTAAGACTTTTCCCTGTGACAGGTCTTAATCGATTAGCACTTGGGCTAATCTATTAAGGGCTGCTGATCAGCCATAAAACACGTGTTTTATTGTGTGTTTTTCATTGTTTCTCTTCTTCTTCAAGCTCGAGCTCCTCTTCTCCATTCACCCTAGAATTTCAAATCCTCACACTTAGCTCCAAGAATCCACAAATTAACTCCATAAATCTTCCACCCATCACTCCTTTATGTTTTTCCCTCTCTTAAATCTCATATTACTCTCTTTCTAAAAAAAATCCCCAAATCAACACAAACCCTAACTTCTTCAATCCATTTCATAGAGCTTTCTAATCATTCAAGGAGTCTTGGAAAGTGATTAAGGGCAAGGAATAGTGGGCTATGAAGCATGGATGGAAGCTTGGTGTTGGTGCTCCAAGAAAGTCCCAAATCCTCCTCTTCCCTCCTAAAGGTAAAGGGTGTACTTTGGTTTAGTATTAGAGAAAGGGTTTAGGAATAGTGATAAAGGCATAACTAGGTGTATTTAAATTAATTGTTAAAGCTTAGGATTAGGAGGGTACATGTTGGTTAGAAAACCCTAAGGAATTGTTATGTTATACTTGTGTATTTATGTTAATGCTTATAATTTGCAATTGATTTTGTGAATATTGTTATTTTAAACTCAAATGACATGATTGTGGGTGTTGATATGTATATAAATTATAAAGCTAAAAGTATGAATAGTTATGCATAAATTAGGGTCAAGCACTCTCCAATTTAGGTGAATCAAGCTAATGTTATTTTCTAAAGAATAAAAATGGTTCAAACCTCAATTGGAGAGCACTTGCATAATGCATCATGCATGGTGTAAAGGTGGACGTTAGGAGTAGGGGAAAAACACACGTCGTTTCAATTGATGAGGGCAAAAGTAAATTACTGGAATTACTGTGGAGAACTTTGATCCTGCAAAGGACATGGGTTTGATTCTCGTGTTGGGGATTGGTTCTATGCGAACCACAGTGATTCCATTACTTTGGCTCGTTTTGGCCAGTCGAAGGTGATTTATGCTAAAGCCAATTTGGACGAATCAAACCAAATTGTACGAGGAACCCTCCTACGGGGAGTGTGTGAAGTACTGTGCAAGCGGGTGAGCGAGGGACCTTCCTAAGTGGAGGTGAAGCACCCAATCAGAGGTTGAGAAATACTTACTCCTGGTCGGTTTTTCCCCAGAGTGGAGGGTGTATGTGAGGATGTGAAATTGTTAAATGAAAAGGGAAAAGTTAAAGTGTTAAAAGTTAAAGTGTTAAAGTGAAAATGAAAGTGAAAGTGTGAAAGAAGTTGCATAAATGGGTTAATTCATTGAATCCGATCAAATTGTTCAAGTTAATGAAATGAAATGAAATGAATTGTGTAATATCGGATTCAAGGATCAAACTCTTAAAGTGTGACGTGCATAGCATAATCATGTGATTGTATGTTAAAGCATTATAATATAATTATGCCTCGTTTTATAGTTGAATGATACCATTATGTCTTACTATCTAAATTGTATGATGTTTGGAATATGCTTATTTATGCTTTATTACTGTTTTTAAATTTTTTCTTTAATCTAAATTCAAATTATTCACCCTTACTGTTGACATATTAGGTACCCATTGGAGAAAGACTTTCCTAGCTCTGTGCCGAGAAAGTGTACTCTCACCGAAAGAGAGCATACTATTGGTTGGGACCTTTTTGGTCTCATTCTTATTGCAAACATTTTAGGACACTGTAATGTAAAATATTTTCATTAATTAAAGTTGTATTTTAATCTTATTTTTACGTGGAGTTAAGACTATCTTAATTTTGTAAAAAGGACTCTACAAGGACTTTTAAGAATGCATTAGTGGTTGTGAAGGATATAAGGATATCCTCTTTTAAATAGTTCTAAAGTGTGACACAACCACTAAAAATGTAATTATAGGTCTTGTTTCTATACAACTGTTCTGGACTTGACAGGAACAAAATTAATTTGGGGAAAGTCCATATTTCAAACAAAACTCCGCCAAAATTTTTATAGAACCCCAAGTATTTTCTAATGAGATCAACAATTTTGACTAATGTATTTTAAACTAAAAAGGTAGGATGTTACATTATGGTATCAGAGCAATGGTGCAATCCTCGGCTATGGAGTATGGATTTCCATATCTCTAATGAGTTACTCCACATGAGAGTAACAGATTGATATTTAAGTAAGTGTAGAACTTCAGTAGAAAGGTGAGTATAGGTGATTGATAAGTCCATAGGTCCTTAGTAATACTAGAATAATGTTTATATTTATTAGCTAATCTTGATGAGATTAGCTAATAAATATAAACATTATTCTAAAGTGGGCTAAACGCAAAATTTTAATGTGATTTTGTCACATCAGAGAAGAGACCGAAAGTAGGGACTAAGGAAAGTGAAAACTCCCAACGGGCCAGAGCATGAAAAAGCTACCCCAACGGGAAGACTAATCCTTAGTTTATCACATTACCCAATTCCTCATGTACTTCAATGTAATCATTAACCAAATTTCATTTATCAAATTATTCATTTTCATATTATTGAGTTTCCTTTTCCTAATCTTAACATCCAATCATCATGCACATTTAATTAATTAGGATTTCATATTCAATAACCTAGGGATTTATAATCTACTATTCTCCCCTAACACATAACCCTAACAAGTATTATGTACTAACTAGAATCTACTCCCTAGAACAAGGCAAAGCTCACTATATCCACCCCCTTACCTCAAATACTCAAGGATAAGGAGATTCCAAATGCCCTATGCTTGAGTTTGCCCACCAAGGAGATACCAAACCACAAGATTAGGATGGAACCTAAAATAGAGAGTCATAAAAGAGAGGTATCATCATTTATGCCATGATTCAAGTCAAGAATCAAAGAAAAATAGAGCTTCTAATGCCTAGTGCTGAAAAATCACTATTTATGGTAGAGAGAGAAAGGAAAAATGAATTTTGGAAGAGAAGGAGAGGAACCCACACTTAAACACTTACTTGGAGATGATAAAAACAAGTCTTGATGATGGAATGAGTGTCTCTCTCTTGAATCTTGGTCAATTTGAAGTGAGAAGAGCTTGAGCCCTAGAGGAGAGAGAACACGAATTTTAGAGAGGAAAAATAAGAAATTAATGGAGTTTGAGTGGTTATGAGTGATGGGGAACCAATATATGATGATGATTTGTTGTGTTTTTGGGTGGATTTTTGGTGTGGAAGAAGCTAGGGTTTTGAGGGGGAAAATCGCCCAAGAAGAAAGAGGAAGAAGAGTGGTGCGTATGGGGCTGGTCTGCTAGCTGCACCAGTTTTAAAACTGGTGCGCGCCTGGGTGCGGTCGTGGTGCACCTGGGTGCGCGGTGTGGTGCGGGACGGGGTGCGTGAGGCTGGCGCGCGAGCTGGTGCGGGAGTGGGGGCATCTGGTGCGGTCAACTGGTGCGGGTCTGGTGAGGATGGCGCACCATCTGGTGCGCGTGGTGCAGAATTGGTGCGTGCAACGTTCGCCCGGGCGAGTTGATGGTGCGCCTGGGCGAAAAAGCCCCTGAGTTGGTGCATCTGATGCACCCTGGTGCAACTGGGCGCAAGCTGGTGCGCCTGGGCGCAAGCTGGTGCGCCTGGGCGTGCACCAGTTGACTTTTTCTTGACTTTCCCATAACTTCTTCGTTAACCGTTGGATCTTGCTCAAATTTTGAGACAAGCTTCCTAAGACCCTTTTCTTTACATCCAACGGTGGAATTTAATTTCTTAACATCCAATAATAAATTCCTAATTTTCTCTTTTCGGCTAATTTCTAACATTTAAAACGGCGACTTAACCCCCGATTTCGCTTAGATAATTTTGCCCAATGCCACAAATGTCTCCTATACAACCCCTAGTACTCATAATTACTACTCTCTTATCACCCAAAATTCTTTAAGCAATTTATTCAGTTATTTCTTGGGTATTAAACAATAATTTCATTTAAATAAAACTTAGGATGTTACAATTAGAATCACAAACCACCTCAAGATTCACACATATTTTCTTTTAAAAATCTATTTATCTTAAGCATGTACTTTTCTAAGCCTTTAAATTCAACTAGTCTTATCATGCATGCACCCTAGATGAGAAACAAACATAGCTTTCTATCTCTTCCTATGATGGCCGAACATCATCAAGTAGAAAGACATGGTTTTCATACATTTTTCAATACACACAAAATCAACATCAATTCATGTAAGCTTTCAAAACTACTTTTCAAAGCAACACACCACACCATTTACTCACATCAACATATATTAATATTATCAAGACAAGATTTTCCTTATATATTTCTAACATGCATAAAACAAATTCAAGTTCATCACTTTTTCATAAACCAAAAATAAAGATCTTATTTTAACTTTATGAAAACAACATGCATGTTCTATAAATTATTAGATCTAATCATAAAACACACATGCATCCACTTTTCACAAAATAAAAATATGGATTTCATTTTTAATCAAACATGACCGAATGGCCTTTTCACAAAAGAAAACATGCACAAGATCAAACACTTATTTAAAACATGTTTACACTTGAAAATCATTTTAAAACTTATTTCTTTAATTCTTTTCTCAAAAACCGAGACACATATAAAAGAAAACATTATCTTTTCTTTTGAAATCAACATGCAACACCACGAATCTTAACTTTTCACTTCATAAATCAAAGATCATCACATGCACATATATAAATCCAATAGGATCATCATCAAACAACATGCAAGGCTAAAGACTTAAACTCTTTCACAAATCAAGTTTAAATCATATTTTTATGCATCAAGTAATCATAGAAACACACATAGATCACGGTTTAACAAAAAAATTTAACATGCAAAGGCAAAGAATTTCACCTTATTAATAAACAAGTTTAGATCATGCATTTGCTTGTCAAATAACCACATAAACATACATGGATCACGGTTTGGAGCAAGAAAATCATTGAATCAACATTCATGCAAACATCTCTTTAATTAATCACATTCACACAATTAGTTTCATGCATCACACATTAAACACCCATTAAACCAAGCACACATCATATAAAAATTCATGCCATGACAAAAATCTCATTTTCTACAAAACACATCTTTCAAAATTCGTATTTCACAAACTCAGAAATAAATTTTTATAAATCATCCTATAAAAATCTAAAAATTACATTTTCAAAATCTACGTTTCAAGACGATCGTTTTCATATAAAGATCATGAAAATCCGAGTTACGGTTAAAAAGATACGAATTTTCCAAGCTAACAATTCAAAAACTCCATTTCAAATAAAAATCACCTTTTGATAAAATCATAACTCATTTCTTATAAATCAAATCAACAAAACCATTCACTTTTCTTCTATAAAAACAATTTGTTTATAAAAATCCTTGAAAATCATCATTTTATTTCTTTCTCACGCAAAATATTTTTCTGAAAATCTCTTATATCATAGAACTTCAAGGTTTATTTCGACGAAATCGTTTACGCACATATGGGAAAAATGCGGGGTGTTACATAATTCATGAACACACACACACACACACACATATATATATATATATATATATATATTACTTTAAATCACATAGTTAGCACAAAATTAAATTAAATTAATTTATTTTTCTAAATAACACAATTAACCAGCCCCTGAAACAAAAAGAGGTTAAAGGTCTCATTAATAAATGTAATATAGGTATTTTAGCCTTACTTGAAAATAAGCTTAGAGCTAATTCTTTTGATGTGGTGAAACATAAGTTGTTTGATGACTGGGGTTCCTTTATCAATTTAGAGGACCATCCAATTGGCAGAATATGGGTGATTTGGAAAAAGGACATGTTTCTATTGGAAGTGGAAAAGCATACAAGCCAATTTGTTCATTGTAAGGTGCTTTATATCCCTGATCAAATTTTCTTCTATGTAACATCCCAAATTTAATCCCAAGCATAATTAGTGAGTTAATGGGTTTAGAGTGTAGAAAATGGGTAGATTAATTGCTTAAAGAATTTTGTGAGCCAGGTGAGCAGCCATTTTAAGTACTAGGGGTTGTATAGAAGACATTTGTAGCATCGAGCAAAGTTGTCTAAGCGAAATCGGGGGTTAAATCGGCATTTTAGATATTAGAAATCAACCGAAAAGAGAAAATTAGGAATTAATTATAGGATGCTAAGAAATTAAATTCCATTGTTGGATGTGAAGTTTAAGGGGTTAAGAAGCTTGTCTAAAAATATGGACCCGATCCGACGGTTAACGAAAAAGTTACGGCGAATCGAAAGTTGGAAATTCTGACCCACGCCCCGGCGCACCAGCCTGCGCCCAGGCGCGCACCACTATTCATTGGTGCTGAGCCAGGTAGTTTTGCGCTCAGGCGCGCTCTCCTGTGCGCCCAGGCCCGTCCTAGACGCACCAGCCCCGTTCTGGCGCACCATTTCCTCCTGACCGCACCAGATGCCCACACTCCCGCACCAGCCTCACGCACCCTGTCCCGCACCACGCCGCGCGCCCAAGCGCGTTAAGACCACGCCCAGGCGCGCACCAGCTTAAAAGCTGGTGCTGCAGATCAGACCAGCCAAAACGCACCACTCTTCCTCCTCCTTCTTCTTGGGCGATTTTGAGCCCCAAAACCCTAGCTTCTTCCACACCAAATATCCACCCAAAAACACAACAAATCATCATCATATATTGGTTCCCCATCACTCATAACCCCTCAAACTCCACCAATTTCTCATTTTTCCCTCTCTTCAATCATACCCATGAGTTAGGGTTCAAGAACACCAACACCCAACCTTGATTCTCATCCTCCCAAGCTCAAAGTAAGTTAGATTCATGCTTTTCTCCTTATTTTATTCATGATACACGAATTTCCCACTCTCAATTCTAACTATTTGTGTCTCCGGGGTTCCATAGCTCATTCTCTCTCCTCCAATTGAAGCTTGCTCTTTCTCTATCTACACTAAGGCTTGGGAATCAACATTCTCTCTCTCACCACCTTTATTTGAGGTAAGAAGGGAAGTGTTACCTCTACTTAGAGGGTATTTTCTAGTATGTATATAGGGGGAATTAAGGGTAGGGAATAAAATAGAAAGATGAACCTTAGGGAAATTGACTAGAATAGGGCTTATGAATGGTTAATGGAAATGACAATAATTGTGTATGTTTGTAATTGTCTAGATTTAAGTATTTGTGGGTTTAATAATGAAAGTAAGCTAGAGATTTAGAGATGAGATAGACAGTTGGATTTAATGATGATGGTGGTAGAATATAGCATGGCTTGAAGGTTAACAATGAATATAGTGATTAGAAAGTTGATTATGTTATTAATTCTAGTGTTTAGAATGGAATTGTAATGAATATGAATGATGATGAAGTGTAAAATGCAGTTAACGAAAATAAGAAGGAAATTAGGTGAATGGTAAAGGAATCAAGAAACGGGTTAATGGTTAGAGGAGAAAGTAAGTGAATGGTATGAACAATTGATTATGATATTGAGCATTGTCTATGGACCCTCCAAAATGGAGAGGAAACATTCATGACCCTCCCTATGCGGAGCGGGAAATTATATAATCAGGACCCTCCATAAAGGAGCGGAATTTGTATATATTATCAGGACCCTCCGTAAGGGAGTGGATATTATCAGGACTCTCCGTAAGGGAGTGGATATTATCATGACCCTTCACTTGCATCGTAAGTGAAGTGAGAACTGGACCCTCCGCTTACTCTCTAAGCAGGAGTGAGAATTGTATATGTGTAGTATCATGACCCTCCATAGAGGAGCGGAATATTATAGAATTGTATGTACAGTATCATGACCCTCCGTAAGGGAGTGGATATTATCAGGACCCTCCGTAAGGGAGCGGATATTATCAGGACCCTCCGTAAGGGAGTGGATATTATCATGACCCTCCATAAGGGAGTGGATATTATCAGAACCCTCCGTAAGGGAGTGGATATTATCAGGACCCTCCGTAAGGGAGTGGATATTATCATGACCCTTCACTTGCATCGTAAGTGAAGTGAGAACAGGACCCTCCGCTTACTCTCTAAGCAGGAGTGAGAATTGTATATGTGTAGTATCATGACCCTCCATAGAGGAGCGGAATATTATAGAATTGTATATACAGTATCATGACCCTCCATATGGAGTGGATAATATCAGGAACCACCACGAAGGAGTGGAATATTACACAAACAAAACCTCCAATAAGGAGTGAGTAATAGATGGGAATAAAATGGTAAAGTAGTAAATGAATGGCATAGGACCCGCCTTAGGGTGTGAGTAAATGTTTGATATTAGGACCCGCCGAATGGTGAGTGTAAAATATAATAGAAGGAAATGATAGAATCAAGAAAGGTTAGGGAAATAGTAAAAAGGAATGAGAAATGAATATGGACAACAAGAGGGAATTAATGAAGCAAGGGGAAATTGAAGTAGAAAATATAATTCAAGTGATAACGGGTAGTAATCCCTTAGTTGTTCTCTATGTCATTTTAGAATGTATTTTCTAAGTTCGGTTTAATGCTACCCTTCTTGATATATTTTTACAGGTGAAGAAGGAGCTTACAGGAGTATGGCCGGGCAGGATTGCACTCCACCTCGTGGAGTGTTGTGTAGTTATTTGAACGACCCTTTGTCGGTCAATGGTTTTATTTTGGTTTTGGAATTTGAAATGTATTATATAGAGTTGCGAATATTTTATGAAATGATGTACAAGAACTAAATTGTATTTTTGGCCCTGATGGCCCACTGTTGATGAAAATAAAGTTTTATGCAGGTTAATCAAGAAAAGTAAATTTTGGGAATGTCCCTAAACAAAGGAAACTCCGTCCGATTTTACGGAGAATTTTATAAGAAGTAATTATACCTAAGTGTTTTCCAAATCAACTAGTAGTATTAAAAGAAAAATTTTAATTTCATAATTTATTAAGGGTAAAAGTAACTAGGGTGTTACATTTTGGTATCAGAGCAGTTTTCCTCGGCCTTGGAGTGTGAATTCATTACTCCAGTGGTTACTCATCAAGCGAGTAACCGATGTAAAGTTAGGTGTTCAAGTGTTAGAGTTGAGGTAGAAATCCCATTAGGATTATGATTGGATATGTGTATGTGTGAAGTTATGTATGTTTATGTATGATATTCTCTATTATGCATGAATTGGTGGAATTAGTTGTTAGTGAATTCCCAAGTAGGTTAGAATTATAATAAAACTAGCTAAAAGTTTGAGAGAAAAACTTGGTAGGATAATAATAGGATTAGTTGAATAGGGTTAGAGGTAGATAATGATTAATGTTCGAATATGAATGAATAGCATTCACTTTGATATTTTTGAATATGTGATGATGTACAATGTTGTTATGCATGTTTGAATGAGGACTATGTGGAAAAAAAAGGGTGAAATGATGATGACTGCTTGAATGATGAATGTGTTTGATTATGGCTTTAGGAGTAGTTAATAAGTTGTAGAACTCTGGGTAGAATAGAACCAAACCCATGATGGTGTGGTCGTTTAATAAAATGTAAGAGTAGGATTGGTCGTCCTGGCTCTTGCAACTGTTAAGTGACGATATCATCAGTAAACTCGACAGTGATGTCACCATTGGTGAATGTGAGATTGAGACTGACCACCTCAATCTTTGCATTTATTGACGGCCGATATCATTGAAAGTTTCTAAGTAGAACAACAACCAACCCAACATAGAAGAAAGGAAAATCAGTCTGAATAGTACCCTTTCCAAACCTTTGCTGCAAAATTCCTGAGGGAACCCAGTTGACCCTAGAAACCATCTCCAACTTCCTTGGAGAGTTAAACCTGGTGATAGAAATCCAAGACCCATTCGGAGTCTTACTAGCAAGACTCTTGAAAACGATTAGCCGCGAGAAAAACCAACCTTGAAAACTTCATAGAGTCTCCACGTTGAGACTAACCAAGTTGAACCATAGTTCGTACTCTTCATAGAGTGCAAGAAATTGGTGGCGTACTAATGCAAGTGGTATGCCGACTCCAAGTGGGGGAGTGGAACCAAAGGGAAGTGAGTATTGTAGTCGAAGGACCCTGCATTTGGGATGGTTCTCCATTAAAGGAACTGAACGGAATTTCGGGGACGAAATTCTAATAAGTGGGGGAGAATTGTAACATCCCAAATTTAATCCCAAGCATAATTAGTGAGTTAATGGGTTTAGAGTGTAGAAAATGGGTAGATTAATTGCTTAAAGAATTTTGTGAGCCAGGTGAGCAGCCATTTTAAGTACTAGGGGTTGTATAGAAGGCATTTGTAGCATCGAGCAAAGTTGTCTAAGCGAAATCGGGGGTTAAATCGGCATTTTAGATATTAGAAATCAACCAAAAAGAGAAAATTAGGAATTAATTATAGGATGCTAAGAAATTAAATTCCACAGTTGGATGCGAAGTTTAAGGGGTTAAGAAGCTTGTCTAAAAATTTGGACCCGATCCGACGGTTAACGAAAAAGTTACGGCGAATCGAAAGTTGGAAATTCTGACCCACGCCCAGGCGCACCAGCCTGCGCCCAGGCGCGCACCACTATTCATTGGTGCTGAGCCAGGTAGTTTTGCGCTCAGGCGCGCCATCCTGTGCGCCCAGGCGCTTCCTAGACGCACCAGCCCCGTTCTGGCGCACCATTTCCTCCTGACCGCACCAGATGCCCACACTCCCGCACCAGCCTCACGCACCCTGTCCCGCACCACGCCGCGCGCCCAGGCGCGTTAAGACCACGCCCAGGCGCGCACCAGCTTAAAAGCTGGTGCTGCAGATCAGACCAGCCAAAACGCACCACTCTTCCTCCTCCTTCTTCTTGGGCGATTTTGAGCCCCAAAACCCTAGCTTCTTCCACACCAAAAATCCACCCAAAAACACAACAAATCATCATCATATATTGGTTCCCCATCACTCATAACCACTCAAACTCCATCAATTTCACATTTTTCCCTCTCTTCAATCATACCCATGAGTTAGGGTTCAAGAACACCAACACCCAACCTTGATTCTCATCCTCCCAAGCTCAAAGTAAGTTAGATTCATGCTTTTCTCCTTATTTTATTCATGATACACGAATTTCCCACTCTCAATTCTAACTATTTGTGTCTCCGGGGTTCCATAGCTCATTCTCTCTCCTCCAATTGAAGCTTGCTCTTTCTCTATCTACACTAAGGCTTGGGAATCAACATTCTCTCTCTCACCACCTTTATTTGAGGTAAGAAGGGAAGTGTTACCTCTACTTAGAGGGTATTTTCTAGTATGTATATAGGGGGAATTAAGGGTAGGGAATAAAATAGAAAGATGAACCTTAGGGAAATTGACTAGAATAGGGCTTATGAATGGTTAATGGAAATGACAATAATTGTGTATGTTTGTAATTGTCTAGATTTAAGTATTTGTGGGTTTAATAATGAAAGTAAGCTAGAGATTTAGAGATGAGATAGACAGTTGGATTTAATGATGATGGTGGTAGAATATAGCATGGCTTGAAGGTTAACAATGAATATAGTGATTAGAAAGTTGATTATGTTATTAATTCTAGTGTTTAGAATGGAATTGTAATGAATATGAATGATGATGAAGTGTAAAATGCAGTTAACGGAAATAAGAAGGAAATTAGGTGAATGGTAAAGGAATCAAGAAAAGGGTTGATGTTAGAGGAGAAAGTAAGTGAATGGTATGAACAATTGATTATGATATTGAGCATTGTCTATGGACCCTCCAAAATGGAGAGGAAACATTCATGACCCTCACTATGCGGAGCGGGAAATTATATAATCAGGACCCTCCATAAAGGAGCGAAATTTGTATATATTATCAGGACCCTCCGTAAAGGAGTGGATATTATCATGACCCTTCACTTGCATCGTAAGTGAAGTGAGAACAGGACCCTCCGCTTACTCTCTAAGCAGGAGTGAGAATTGTATATGTGTAGTATCATGACCCTCCATAGAGGAGCGGAATATTATAGAATTGTATGTACAGTATCATGACCCTCCGTAAGGGAGTGGATATTATCATGACCCTCCATAAGGGAGTGGATATTATCATGACCCTCCATAAGGGAGTGGATATTATCAGGACCCTCCGTAAGGGAGCGGATATTATCAGGACCCTCCGTAAGGGAGTGGATATTATCATGACCCTCCATAAGGGAGTGGATATTATCAGGACCCTCCGTAAGGGAGTGGATATTATCATGACCCTTCACTTGCATCGTAAGTGAAGTGAGAACAGGACCCTCCGCTTACTCTCTAAGCAGGAGTGAGAATTGTATATGTGTAGTATCATGACCCTCCATAGAGGAGCGGAATATTATAGAATTGTATGTACAGTATCATGACCCTCCATATGGAGTGGATAATATCAGGAACCACCACGAAGGAGTGGAATATTATACAAACAAAACCTCCAATAAGGAGTGAGTAATAGATGGGAATAAAATGGTAAAGTAGTAAATGAATGGCATGGGACCCGCCTTAGGGTGTGAGTAAATGTTTGATATTAGGACCCGCCGAATGGTGAGTGTAAAATATAATAGAAGGAAATGGTAGAATCAAGAAAGGTTAGGGGAATAGTAAAAAGGAATGAGAAATGAATATGGACAACAAGAGGGAATTAATGAAGCAAGGGGAAATTGAAATAGAAAATATAATTCAAGTGATAACGGGTAGTAATCCCTTAGTTGTTCTCTATGTCATTTTAGAATGTATTTTCTAAGTTTTGTGTAATGCTACCCTTCTTGATATATTTTTACAGGTGAAGAAGGAGCTTACACGAGTATGGCCGGGCAGGACTGCACTCCACCTCGTGGAGTGTTGTGTAGTTAGTTGAACGACCCTTTGTCGGTCAATGGTTTTATTTTGGTTTTGGAATTTGAAATGTATTATATAGAGTTGCGAATATTTTCTGAAATGATGTACAAGAACTAAATTGTATTTTTGGCCCTGCTGGCCCACTGTTGATGAAAATAAAGTTTTATGCAGGTTAATCAGGAAAAGTAAATTTTGGGAATGTCCCTAAAACAAAGGAAACTCCGTCCGATTTTACGGAGAATTTTATAAGAAGTAATTATACCTAAGTGTTTTCCAAATCAACTAGTAGTATTAAAAGAAAAATTTTAATTTCATAATTTATTAAGGGTGAAAGTAACTAGGGTGTTACATTCTACACTACTTTTGTCTATGCTCTTAATGATAGTGAAAGAAGAGGGAGGCTCTGGCATGACTTGAAAGAAATAGGAAATGATATGCATGGAAAATGGGTTCTAATGGGAGATTTTAACTGCTGCCTTAATCATCAAGATAAGATTGGGGGTAATCCTCTGGAGGTGCATCAGATGCAGGATTTCAAAGATCTGGTCTATCATTGTCAACTAGAGGATATGCATAGTTATGGCTGTTTTTACACTTGGACAAATAAACCGGAAGGAGGGGATGCAATTTCAAGCAAGCTGGATAGAACTCTTGTTAATTCTGAGTGGTGTGCCTCTTGGCCTGAGGTTTGCACAGAGTTCATGAATTGTGGTGTCTCTGACCACAGTCCCATGGTTATTCATTGGACCAACAATATAAGTAGAAGGGGTCACTAATTTAAATTCCTCAATCTAGACAGTGAGTTTCTAACTACTGTTGGTAGCTTGTGGAGGCAAGAGGATGAACATTTTGCTATGTACAGACTAATGAGAAACTTGGATAACATTAGAGCTGGCTTGAGAGACCTAAATAATAGAAAGTTCAGGGACATTGATAGCAGAGAAATTCAGGCTAGACAGAAGTTAGACTCAATTCAGGATTTGCTACAACTTGACCCTTTGAATATGCACCTTCAGAAGCTGGAGAGAGAAGCTAGGAAAGAGCATGCAGAAGTGTATCAGGCTGCTTTTGTGAGGGGGACTTGAACACCAAATTTTTTCACCAAAGCATCAGGCAGAGAAGGTACAAAAATAGGATTCTAAATGTCCAGGGTAGTAATGGCAGAGTACTTACACAGCAGGATGACATAGTGAATGCGTTTGAGGTGTTCTACAAGGAGTTACTGAAAGGTGATAATAGAGATTGTAGTATCCCTGACATTGATATCCAGCAAGGGAATGTTTTAAACCCTTGTCAACAGTTAGGTCTGTTGAAGCTGAGGAGATTAAGCATTGTTTTTTCCAAATTGGTGATGATAAGGCCCCTGGGCCTGATGGATACGGGGCTGCTTTCTACAAAGCTGCATGGCCTGTTATCAGTGCAAATGTGGTGGAGGTTGTTCAAGATTTCTTTAACAATGGGAGGCTGCTAAAGGAGGCTAATCAAACCTTACTTGTCCTTATTCCTAAGGTGGAGTGCCCTAATTTGGTAAGTGACTTTAGGCCAATAGCTTGCTGCAATGTGATTTATAAAGCTATTTCCAAGTTAATTTGTAATAGATTACAAGCATGCCTGCCAGATTTGATTCATGATAATCAAGCTGCTTTTATTAAGGACAGATCAATTTTGCATAATGTGCTTATAACTCAGGATTTGCTGAGGTTGTATAGAAGGAAAAATGTGTCTCCTAGGTGCCTTATGAAAATAGACTTGAAGAAAGCCTATGACAGTGTCAGCTGGGAGTTTCTACAGGCAAGTTTGGTAGCTTTAAAGTTTCCAGAGAAGTTCATTCACTGGTCATGATGTGTGTTAAAACTGTGTCTTATAAATTGGTGATTAATGGGAATGTGCATATAGATTCACAAGCTCTAGGGGATTAAGACAAGGGGACCCAATGTCCCCTCTCTTGTTTGTTATAGTTATGGAAATGTTAACCAGGAAAATGCTAGCTGCAACTAAGAAGAAGGATTTCTATTTTCACCCATTGTGCAAAAGGGTTGGGTTGGTTAATATGGCCTTTGCTGATGACTTGATGATATTTAGCAAGGCAACAGAGAAAAGTGTGGGCATTCTGGTTGAGGCTTTTAAGGAGTTTTCATATGATTCTGGATTGATGCCTAACTACAACAAATCTCAAATCTTTCTGGCTGGTGTGAATGGAGATTTGCAACAGAGGATTGTGACTATGACTGGGTTCAGAAGGGGTACATTCCCTTTTACTTACTTGGGACTCCCTCTTGCATGTAAGAAATGGAGTGTGGACACTTGTAGAAGCTTGGTTGAGAGAGTGACAAAAAGAATAAACATGTGGTCGACAAGGAACCTGTCTTTCCAAGGAAGAGCACAACTTATTCAGTCTGTGCTAATGTCCATGCATGTGTATTGGGAAACCACATTCATAATCCCTAAGACTGTTATCAGAGAAATTGAAAAACTTTGTAGAGGTTTTTTATGGGGAAAAGATCAAAGGGGGAGAGCCAAGGCTCAGGTGGCTTGGACCTTGGTCTGTAGAGACAAGAAGTATGGGGGCTTGGGTTTCACTAATATCTATGTGTGGAATGTGGCTGCCTTGGGGAATCAAGCATGGCATATAACGAGCAACAAGAACTCTCTCTGGTTACGGTGGATTAATGCGGTTTACTTAAGAAGGATTAGCTTTCAAGATGTGCAACCTAATCAAGCCACTAATTGGCACTGGAAACAAATTCTTAAAGCAAGGAGCAAGCTCAGTAATGTATTTGCTAGTCTAATTGCAAATCAGCAGCAATATTCGATTAAGGAAGGGTATGAGTACCTTCTTGGAGATCTGCAAGTGTTCCACCACCATAAGCTTATCTGGAATCCGGTGAGCATCTCGAAACATAACTTCATCTTCTGGTTGTTGGCTCATGACAGCTTGAGGACGAAGGATAACCTCCATTTCTTACAAGTTTCGCCGTTGTGTGAGCTTTGTGGTGGAAGAATCTAGAAGCCACTTGTTCTTTGATTGCCCTTGGAGTCATCAGATTCTTGAAGAAGCTGGTAACTGGATAGGAGTGGACGTTCCTAATTACAAATTCCCCAATTGGTTGCGTTGGTTGCATCATGGTTTCAGGAACAAGCAGCGGCGCCAAGTGCTCACGGCGGTGGTTGCAGGCTGTGTATATGGAGTTTGGATGGAGAGGAACCGGCGGATTTTCCGTCAACAGTCCTTGCATCCTCATCAAGTGTTTGCTCTTCTTTAGAATGAATTAGTCATTAAAATTTGTTGGTATGTTAGAAATAATAGCATTAGAAGCAATGAGCCTCGTGCATTGATTATTAGTAGAATAAGGGCAATGGCCTAATTAGTTTGGGCTCTTTTCTTTGGGGCCATTTGGGCTTTAGAACCCTTCCTAGAAGGTGGCTAGGGTCCTGATGTTCGCCTTTTATGTGTACTTATTTGTTCGTTGGTAATGCATTTTTTTCTTTACCAAAAAAAAACCAATTAAATTGGGCCTAAATTGGGGGTCTCACAGAGCCTGCATAGTTACTGGGCTGCCATCTTTATCATTCCAAAAACTGTGATGAAGGAAGTTGATAGAAAGTGCAGAGAGTTCCTTTGGGGTGTGAAAGAGAATGGTCATTACTCAGCTACTTCTTGGAATACAGTTTGTAGGCATAAGAAGCAGGGTGGTCTCAGCATAAGGGATAGTTGCACATGGAACATAGCTGCTCTTGGGAAGCAAGTATGGCATTTAGGGGCCAAGAAAGACTACCTTTGGGTGAAATGGATAAGTACTATTTACACAAAGGATCAGGACTTCTAAATTTGTGACATTAAGCCATCAGATGGTTGGCACTAGAAGCAACTGTTAAAAGTGAGAAACAAACTAAGAAATGGCTTTGTTAATGGCAGCTGGATTGACTCTACTGATGGTGATTACAAGACCAGCAGTGGTTACAGTTATCTACAAGGGAACTATCCAGTGTTTAACATGCATAATTTTGTCTGGAATTCCCTCATAGTGCCTAAGCACAGATTTGTACTTGGCTTACAGCACATGATAGACTCAAAACAAAGGATCGCTTAGCTGCATACATGCACAAGTCGACTACTTGCAGCCTCTGTATGAACTCAATTGAGTCAAGGAATCACTTGTTCTTTGCTGCTTTTGGAGTAGGAACTTGCTTGATCAGATTTGCCTATGGATTGCACTAGATTATTGGCTTTACAGATATGGTCATTGGAGCATATGGATTAATCATTCATTTAAGGACAAAGTGAGAAGGAAATTGCCAAAATGTTGTGTATGCTACTAGAATTTACCATATATGGACCGCAAGGAACTCTAGAATGATTGCTAGTCGAACAAGGGAAATTCACCATGTTATAAGAACAATTAGAAGGGAAATTGCTTGGAGAATAAGCTATTGTTTTCCTAATTTTAAAAATTGGGAAAATAAGGCTCTAGTGGATAGGATTCACATAGAACTATAATTTTGAATTTGAATTTTGGCTTTGTCTAAGTATAGAACCCTTCCTAGAAGGTGGCTGGACTCTGACTTAGCTTTGTTTGGTTGTACATTTTTCATTGTGGTAATAGATTATTCTTATACAAAAAAAAAGAATATTTTTCAAGTTCCTATATTGGGGTGTTACACTCCGGTATTGTAAAGAGTTGTTATGGTTATGAATGCTTCCTTCTGCGTAATTGGATACAAATGCATTGTATCATCTTCGGTTTTATCATCAATCATTTGCACTCGGGGTAATCCAATAGGTGATTGACGTCCATTTGATCGTGATACCCAAAGTCATTAATCATCGTATCATGTTCATGAATGCCTTCTTCAATTGTAGTTCCTTCATTTAATTTTCTTTAGTTTTTTTGGGGGATGTATTATTTTTAATTAGTCACATTGTACACGAACATCATTCAGTTAGTCAATACAATATACATGTTTTATGCACGAAGACTAATGTAGGTTCATTGAATAACTGAAATCTCTTTAAATTAATATATTATTAATTTATCGATTAGTTAATACCTTTTTAAATTAATAAAATTACATGGTCCCAACAATGTTAACATCTAGAGGTTTTTCTTTATATTTGTATCTCTATCTCTACATAATAAGAAATAAAGTATCTTCTCAACCAATTAAATTGTGCTACCACATTAAAAAATAAATAATAAATTAAAAAAATAAAAATGTAACTCCTTTCCTTTCAATATGGTACCATAACAACTACGGTAGATCTTGATTAAGGTTATGTGTAACATCCCTAATTTAATTTCCAAGTTTAATTAGGAGATTAGTAGACTTAAGAGGTGAAGAATGGTAGGAAGAACCAAGTGATAGATATTAGAACCAAGAATAGCTAGAGAATAGTTAAAGTTTCTAAATAGGGAGAAAAATTAGGATTTAAATATTTAGAGCTCAAAACCCAAAACCCACCGTTGGATGTTAAGGTTAGTGTCTTAGGAAGCTTGTCTCAAAATTTGAGCAAGATCCAACGGTTAACGAAGAAGTTATGACCATTTGAAGTGTGGAAGGTGCTGTCATTTTTTACATTGGACATCTATATCCAACATAGGGATATAGATGTTGGACATCGATATCCAGGGGGTGGACATCGATATCCACGACCCTGCAGCAACAAATTTAAGGCAGTAAACACGAATTTCATTCATTCTTCACCATTTCTTCCCTCCTCTTCCACGGCTCTCTTCCCTTATCAACCCTAAATCCTTCCAATCACCATAATTACTCAAAGTTATCATAAATTAGTGCCACAAATCACTTCCAAATCAATTCCCCATGAATTTTCCTCTCCAAAAACACATATTACTTCCTCTTTCTTTCAAATCCCAATTCACCCACCAAAACCTAGGTTTGTGCAATCACTGCCATGGAGCTTCTAATTATTTAAGGGAGCTTAGAATATGTTGGAAGAAATGATTGGAGTGCTAAGGAGCTAGGATTTGGAGTGGGTAAGTGGGTTCCATGTGAACCCCAATTTCTCCTCTTCTCTTCAAAGGTAAGGGGGGGAGACATTTGGCTTAAATTAGAGAAAGGATATAGTAATAATCATAGAAATATAACTGTATACATATGTTTGGTTTGTCTTTGTATGTATTATGTGTGGTAGCTGAAAATAGGGTTTATGTGAAATTGATTGGTTGTTGATTATGCTGAATTATGGCTTAATTTATAATTGAACTTACATGACATGAATGAATGAAAGCTATTATCAAGATTGTGGTTGATCATATAATTTATTGGTAATTATGGGATTATTATGGATAATAATCCTAAGTTGGAAAACATGCTTAAATGGAAATAATGTTATAAAGGCTTGAATATTTAATTAAATTAAAATAAGTAGAAATACGTGCATTAAGAAGTGAGGAAGGACGTTAGGAATTGGGAAAGATACGAGAACATTCTATGGACTGAAGGACGGGTACGTGAAGGTCCATAGAATCGACGGACGAGAGTGTCATAGTGACTAGATTGTGTTATTGAAACAATCGCGGAAAACTATTGTAGAGGACTTTGATCTACCAAGGGACCTAAGCCAGTACGAAGGACGGTCACGTGAAGTACTGGATAAGTCGGGGATTGGTCCTGTGCACACTATAATAGTTTTTATCGGTCACTTATACACATCATGACTAGTGCAAAGTGGTTCCCGCTATAGCCAATTTGGGTAAACAACCCAAATTGTACGAAGGACGGTCACGTGAAGTACTGTGCAAGCATTGGTTGGGGAACACTTACTCCTAGTTGATTTTTCCCAATTGTGTGGAGGGTGATGTGAGGATATATGGAATTATGGATATATGGGCATATGGAATCATGGAATTATGGAAATATGGATAAATGGAACCATATGGCATATGGATCATTATGGGTTATGGAGTTGCATCGCATCATATGCATTTGTGCATTTTGGATTATAATATGGAAAATATATGGAAACTTTATTTATATGGAATCATATATTGGTGTGATGTGTATATACTTATATCCTATTATTGTTATTATGTGTTTTCTTTAATTTCTGTTTAAATGTCTCACCCTCTTAGTTGACATTTTTAGGTACACAATGGAGTCATCGGCAAGTCCGCCACCGAGGAGCATTACACTCAAAATGATGGAGTGTAATTGGTATATATGACCTAAGAGTCATATTTATGCAACCTCTAGTTCTGTAATCATAAATGAGACAATTAATTATGTTTTTATATAATGTATTCAAATATTTTATTTTAAGTTATATTTGTTTAAACGTGTACAAGGACTTTACATTTATATTGGAACTTCATTAGAAAGGAAACTTTTATATCTGGTTTATCATATTGAATGATTTCTGGAATCTGACAGGTGACTTGATTTATAAGGGAAAGATTAAATTTTTAAAGGAAACCCTGTCAAAAATTTTATAAGACTCACTATTTCTTATATTAAACTTTATTATAAAAAGGTAGGATGTTACATTATGGTATCAGAGCAATGGTTGCAATCCTCGGCTGTGGAGTATGGATTTTCCTACTCCCAAAGAGTTACTCCACATGAGAGTAACTAATAGATAGTTGGCTAAGTAGTGCACTTTAGTGTTATATGCATGCATTATTAGTTGGAATGGGTATAGTTTAGTAGGGTGAGTCATAGTTTGGTAATCATAGGGTTATATCTTCAATTTAAAGTGGGCTAATTCAATTTTTTTTCAAACTGTAACTTTGTTGTATTTAGAAATGGACGGAAAGTAGAGACTAAGGGAAAGGAAAACTCCCAACGGGACAGAGCATGAAACTGCTACCCCAACGGGAAGGACTAACTCTTAGTTTTGAATTAATCCTGTCTACTTCAAATATGATAAGGAATAGAAACTTTTCTTTAAAGGAAATTTTAAAGTTTTCTTTTGAATTGAGGATGAGTCATCTTTTATTCGATTGGAACTCAGGTGGTACGAAAATGATTTTGTCTTCAATGCAATGCAGAATCGAGACGGATCCCTCGTATTTTGTATTTACTGATAGATGATATCATTGAGTCCTTGAATCCAATGAAATAATTGTTAGATCTATTTCCTAGGCCTAAGATTAGGAAGGGTGTTAGAAGGTATAGAAGTTGTAGCAGAATTGCGCAGCGGAAGTGTTGTAAGTGTGGTAAGGGTTGTAGGAGTTATTTTGTAGGGAGATAGGAGTCTAGCTAGTTCAAGCATTTGAGTTAGCTATGATAGTGCTAGAATTTGTAGACATAGATTAGAATGTCAGAAACCTCAAGAGAGGATGTAGTGTTAGTCTCAGGTTTAAGCAATTAGATGCTTGAAACTCTAAGTGGTTGCATTGAATTAGGATATATGTTTGATATACATATAATGTGTGATGCTGTGTGTTGTCGTGTGTTTGCCTAAAGGATTAATTGTGCTTTTGACGATGTTGATTATTATTTGTGAATGTAGAACTTGTTTTAAGTATGAAAACTATTTCGAAAACCTTTTTACGGAATTGTGCTATTATCAGGAGATCATTTGATTTCCAAGGGTAATGGTATAATGTTGGGAATTAGTTGATGTGAAACCCGATAGTATTTCAGATGAATTTCAATGTTTTAAAATGAATTTCATTATTTTGAATAGAATTTGGAATCCTTCCAAATTGAGTGCTTTGTTGTATGATGAGATTTTGAGGATTTCTAACTAATCGGTGGTGAATTAATTCGTTGTCTTATTTAAGTAATACGTCGATTAAATAGGAATCCTTATACATACGATACCAATCAATTTGGAATGAAACTTAGCTTTCAAGCTCAAAATAAAAAGGGAATGTGGTCGTTCCAACATTTGAAAACGAATTAAAATAAATTTTTTTTTTTAGTTCAAGAGCATTTCCTTTTTACGTAAGTTTGAAAATCCTAAGTAAGTTTATAATCCTTCATCTAAACTTTCCCGAAGTTAGATGGCGGTAACACTTCTTAAGGATATATAATTTGATTTGCAAAGTTGTTTTCAAATTTTCATCCTAGTTATTTTATAAGAAAAGTATCAAGATTGTAAAGAACTAACCAACCTGGATGATTGAGTCTTTTATTAAGATTTTACCCAAACATAAAAGTTTCTATCAAGAGAAGAATCCGATTTTTCAAGAGTCTTGATTTCATCAGCATACAATTGAAAATGTTTTCTTGCATGTCACTCAGATTTTATAACATGAGAAACGCATATATGTTTTCTGATGGGTTCTTTGTTTTTCATAAATATATATATATATATAGAATTGCATAACTGATTTTCTAGAACCCCACATTGATTTATAAAGGGTATAAGTACTTTTATAATATGGGGATTGCATTTATTTTACTTTAACCCCATACATGATGATTGTTGTTACTGAATTTTTTTAACTTGCCATAGGAATAGATTTGGTATTTCAAAACTCCAATCAGTATGCAGAAATTCAATAGTGGATATCGATATCCAGCAGGAGATATCGATTGTGCCTATCGATATGCACAAGAGGATATCGATATCACCACCCTAAATTTTTCTATCAAAATCTAAAATTTACATCTGAATTGATTAAAAAGTTGATAGTTAAAAATTGTGTTTACTATAATGCGTAGTGGTAATGAATGTCTGATGTGTGCCATTCTAATAGATAGATTCCTATCTTCTGGGAGTTAGATGTTTATCTCAATTTCCTTAGAATCTAAACTAATGATGAATAGTCATCATTAGGTCAGGCAAATAGAGAAAGCGAACCCTAGGAATTGTTTGGTAATGCATGTTTATGCTTGTAATTAAATGATGAATGAGTATGTTTGATTGCCTAGGGAGCATGTGTTAATTCCTAGATTATGTGTGGTGCTCATGAATTTTTGTCGATTGGGAAATCCGGGTTTTTAAATACAATGGAAAGCTGAGTTTTGGACTTGGGGATAATTGAAATGATTTGGAAAAGTGTGCAAGCCTTTAAAGGTTGAATCAAAAGTTTTAAATGAAATTTCAAACTTCTTGGAGCAAGTTAGCATTTTAAAATAAATGTGGCATTTTCTTATACAACGGAAAGTTTCCAATATTTCTTATGCTGGGAACGTAGGACAAAATTCAAGCTTAATGTGTTCCGCTTAGTCTGAAAATTTTACACAACCCTTGAGGCCAAGTACAACTTTAGTCCCTTTGAATTTTGAGGTTTCTTGGAGTTTGTTTCCTACTTTTAAAGAAAATCTGATGAAGGTTTGACTTTTGTTGTTTTCATATTTTGACCAAGCGGTTATAAAACCAAAGTTGAACCTAACGAACTCCGACTTACCTGAAAATTTACTATTATGATTCTTTTATGTGAAGGGACATTACTTGAAAAACTTGTATGACATTTTGGAATTGAATCAATCTTTGTTTTCGAAAATGTTTTTTACATGATTTCTGATTTGGTTTGTAAACAAATCATGGAAACCATATTATCTTCCAAAAAAAAAACAACTCTATTTGAGAAAATTTCTGGAATGCTTGATTAGTGTCAAATGTGTGTAGATATAGGCCTGAATTTTAGTTTGACTCAGGTAGATCAGGATTTGGTTAGGAGGAAGTAGAGATTGCCTAAGTTAGTGTGTGAAATTATGTGTAGATATGAAAAGTTGGTGTGCATATTTGATTTTTGATTGCTATGTATGTTATAACTGTTTACTTGAAAATGTATATATGTGTTTTGCTAGGACTTAAGAGTATCCTTAGGTTAATTATGATTAGATCCCTTTAAATGCTGCCATGTAGGTAGAATATAGAAGTAGATTGGGTTGTCCAAGATACGGCAGTCAATAAATGTTTAATCGCATATTATCTTAGAACTTAAGGCCAATTGAGAGTCTCTTTGGTCAGACTCTTGAAATGTTTAATTGTCTAAAGAGTAAACCTTGGAAACCTTAGAGTTTTATCGCTTTGAAACCCACCATAGCGAACCATGATTGGTATTCCCTATTGAATGCAAGAGTCCGTGGGGTACCAATGCAAAAGAGTATGCTGATTCTAAGTGGGGGAGTAGAATCAAAGTTCAGCCAGTATAATAGTTTAGCAACCTTTTAGTTGGGATGATTCTCCATGTGACGGAATTGAACGGAATTTCGGGGACGAAATTCCAATAAGTGGGGGAGAATTGTAACTTCCCTAATTTAATTTCCAAGTTTAATTAGGAGATTAGTAGACTTAAGAGGTGAAGAATGGTAGGAAGAACCAAGTGATAGATATTAGAACCAAGAATAGCTAGAGAATAGTTAAAGTTTCTAAATAGGGAGAAAAATTAGGATTTAAATATTTAGAGCTCAAAACCCAAAACCCACCGTTGGATGTTAAGGTTAGTGTCTTAGGAAGCTTGTCTCAAAATTTGAGCAAGATCCAACAGTTAACGAAGAAGTTATGACCATTTGAAGTGTGGAAGGTGCTGTCATTTTTAACATTGGACATCTATATCCAACATAGGGATATAGATGTTGGACATCGATATCCAGGGGGTGGACATCGATATCCACGACCCTGCAACACCAAATTTAAGGCAGTAAACACGAATTTCATTCATTCTTCACCATTTCTTCCCTCCTCTTCCACGGCTCTCTTCCCTTCTCAACCCTAAATCCTTCCAATCACCATAATTACTCAAAGTTATCATAAATTAGTGCCACAAATCACTTCCAAATCAATTCCCCATGAATTTCCCTCTCCAAAAACACATATTACTTCCTCTTTCTTTCAAATCCCAATTCACCCACCAAAACCTAGGTTTGTGCAATCACTGCCATGGAGCTTCTAATTATTTAAGGGAGCTTAGAATATGTTGGAAGAAAGGATTGGAGTGCTAAGGAGCTAGGATTTGGAGTGGGTAAGTGGGTTCCATGTGAACCCCAATTTCTCCTCTTCTCTTCAAAGGTAAGGGGGGAGACATTTGGCTTAAATTAGAGAAAGGATATAGTAATAATCATAGAAATATAACTGTATACATATGTTTGGTTTGTCTTTGTATGTATTATGTGTGGTAGTTGAAAATAGGGTTTATGTGAAATTGATTGGTTGTTGATTATGCTGAATTATGGCTTAATTTATAATTGAACTTACATGACATGAATGAATGAAAGCTATTATCATGATTGTGGTTGATCATATAATTTATTGGTAATTATGGGATTATTATGGATAATAATCCTAAGTTGGAAAACATGCTTAAATGGAAATAATGTTATAAAGGCTTGAATATTTAATTAAATTAAAATAAGTAGAAATACGTGCATTAAGAAGTGAGGAAGGACGTTAGGAATTGGGAAAGATACGAGAACATTCTATGGACTGAAGGACGGGTACGTGAAGGTCCATAGAATCGACGGACGAGAGTGTCGTAGTGACTAGATTGTGTTATTGAAACAATCGCGGAAAACTATTGTAGAGGACTTTGATCTACCAAGGGACCTAAGCCAGTACGAAGGACGGTCACGTGAAGTACTGGATAAGTCGGGGATTGGTCCTGTGCACACTATAATAGTTTTTATCGGTCACTTATACACATCATGACTAGTGCAAAGTGGTTCCCGCTATAGCCAATTTGGGTAAACAACCCAAATTGTACGAAGGACGGTCACGTGAAGTACTGTGCAAGCATTGGTTGGGGAACACTTACTCCTAGTTGATTTTTCCCAATTGTGTGGAGGGTGATGTGAGGATATATGGAATTATGGATATATGGGCATATGGAATCATGGAATTATGGAAATATGGAT
The DNA here is from genome assembly GCA_037953625.1 of Crotalaria pallida. Classification (NCBI taxonomy): domain Eukaryota; kingdom Viridiplantae; phylum Streptophyta; class Magnoliopsida; order Fabales; family Fabaceae; genus Crotalaria; species Crotalaria pallida. The sequence continues at coordinate 33,121,848 of CM075651.1, read as the reverse complement.
AAATGGAACCATATGGCATATGGATCATTATGGGTTATGGAGTTGCATCGCATCATATGCATTTGTGCATTTTGGATTATAATATGGAAAATATATGGAAACTTTATTTATATGGAATCATATATTGGTGTGATGTGTATATACTTATATCCTATTATTGTTATTATGTGTTTTCTTTAATTTCTGTTTAAATGTCTCACCCTCTTAGTTGACATTTTTAGGTACACAATGGAGTCATCGGCAAGTCCGCCACCGAGGATCATTACACTCCAAATGATGGAGTGTAATTGGTATATATGACCTAAGAGTCATATTTATGCAACCTCTAGTTCTGTAATCATAAATGAGACAATTAATTATGTTTTTATATAATGTATTCAAATATTTTCTTTTAAGTTATATTTGTTTAAACGTGTACAAGGACTTTACATTTATATTGGAACTTCATTAGAAAGGAAACTTTTATATCTGGTTTATCATATTGAATGATTTCTGGAATCTGACAGGTGACTTGATTTATAAGGGAAAGATTAAATTTTTAAAGGAAACCCTGTCAAAAATTTTATAAGACTCACTATTTCTTATATTAAACTTTATTATAAAAAGGTAGGATGTTACATTATGTTTGGAAATGCATTTACAATAGCAAAACACACGTTCAAAGGGGTTTGGAACGTGGTTTTCCCAACACAACTAGGAGCTGTTTCTCTTCTAACGTGCGTTTGCTCCCCTCACCCAACGCACACATAAACAAACACACACTAAATGATTTTATTTCACATTAACTTATGAAATCAAATAGTTAAGGTGAGACTTCTAAATTACAATAAACCTACATGTTAAGTTGACATGAAACCATCTAGCTAAAGCTAAAATATGCTATTCCCATACCTTTGAATAATGGATTTGATTTCCTTAAAGTGTTTGTTTCTAAAGAGAAAAAAAATAATGCATATCGCAATCTATTAAATAAAGGAAAGGTAAATTTACATTTTATTATTAAGCAAATTAAAGGTGTTATATATACGCCAGTACAGAAGGTACCCAAATCCATGTACAATGATATGGAATAATCGTATCACAAGAGAATATAAAATACAAGATGCAGGAAATCAAACAATAATGTTACTTCTTTCTCTTATATTAACAATAATCTTACTTCATTTACTTACTATAAAGACAAATTCATTCCATAAGAGTCAAATCGTCATTCAATAGTGGAAAGAACTTCATATTTCAATTATCACATTAAGTAAAAAAAAGTATTGTTAGCAAGATTTATTGTCATAAATATTTTAGACATATAAATATTGTACTTTTTACACTTGCATATTTTGTTATAAAAATGTGTAAAAAAATGTTCCAACTATATAAATTATTAGAATAATTTTTATACTTGCATATTTTTTTTACAAATTAATGTGTAAAAAAATTTTCAAACTAAATAAATAGTGGAATAATGAAGACTTCTAACATAGAAAGAGTAGTCATTCCAACCAAGAAGGGATTAATATGTTTTTCTCTTCAACGCACATATTCCTAGAAAACCGAAAATGAGAACTCTGAAAATAGCATTATAAAGCAGGACTTGGTCTCTAACCATAAATCCATCTTCTTCTCTGCCAACATTCTTTGTTGTTGCAAATCTCTCATTTGTCAACAGAATTATTTTCTCTAACCACTTTTGTTCTACCATGAATAAATTGAATTTTCCTTCATATCCTTCATTGTAGCAATAGCCCGAATGATGGATTTTCCATTTTCCATTCATAGGGCCTAATAGATCCTCCCATGGTTAATTAGTGCATGCAAATTTGATTTCATTTCTTGCTTCAAACGCTACTAGAATATTTTCAGGAACAAAGAGTTTTTATTCTTGTTTAATTCTTTCTTATCAAGTAATCCGTTAAACAAAAATTTATAATTCAATACGTATAAATTTTCTTTGTTCCTAAGAATTAAATACCAAGTTATAGGTGTAGCAAATAGAAACAATGTCCGGCCAACCTTCCAAGAAATCTTTGCGGAATTCTGGAGGACCAGGGTCAGGTAGTTCTCATCAAGGATCCCGCAGCAACTCCGGGGGACCAAGTGTCAAATTTGCAAGAAGAACTTCAAGTGGGAGATATGTGAGTTTGTCAAGAGAAGATATTGACATGTCTGCAGACATGTCTGGGGACTATATGAACTACACTGTTCATATTCCACCTACACCAGAACATGAGGCTTCCGACACATCCGTTGCTATGAAAGCAGAAGAACAATATGTTTCAAATTCTTTATTCACAGGAGGATTCAACAGCGTAACCAGAGCACATCTAATGGACAAGGTGATTGATTCAGAGGTGACTCACCCTCAAATGGCAGGTTCCAAAGGCTCTGCATGTGCAATGTCTGCTTGCGATGGTAAGGTCATGAAGGATGAGAGAGGAAATGATGTGATTCCATGTGAGTGTAGGTAAGTAAATACATATATATATAATGAGAATTGATAGTAATGATCATCATTTCTTGATTTTAGCATTTAATTATGATATTGAACAATCAAGTGGGAAACTAATATATTTTATTCAAATTATTTGAATTTAGGTTCAAGATTTGCAGAGATTGCTTTATAGATGCGCAAAACGAAAACAATCTTTGTCCTGGTTGCAAGGAGCCTTATAGGATGGGAGACTATGATGATGATACCCCAGATTATTCTAACAGGGCACTTCCATTACCAGCACCGAACGGCAAACATGGGACAAACATGTCTGTTATGAAGAGGAACCAAAATGGAGAATTCGACCACAATAGGTGGTTGTTTGAGACCAAAGGTACATATGGGGTTGGCAATGCTTATTGGCCTCCCCAAGATGAGTATGGTGATGATGGTGATGAAGGCTTCCAAGGAGGAATGGTTGATCCAAATGATAAGCCATGGAAACCTTTAAGTAGGAAAACGCCAATTCCAACCTCTATCATGAGTCCTTACAAGTTAGATTTATATTGTCCTTAATTACCTTTTTTTATTTTGGTTATATATAATGAATTAAATTAACCCCAACTATACTAATTATAATTATAATTATAATTGTCATTGTGCTTTTTCAGGTTGCTGATTGCAATTCGTTTAGTGGTATTGGCTTTCTTCTTACACTGGAGAGTCACACATCCAAATCCAGAAGCAATATGGTTGTGGCTAATGTCAATTGTTTGTGAGATATGGTTTGGCTTCTCATGGATACTTGATCAAATTCCGAAGCTTTGCCCAGTCAATCGCTCCACTGACCTTGAAGTCCTTCGTGAAAAATTTGATAGTCCGTCGCCATCCAACCCCACAGGACGATCTGATCTACCTGGTATGGACCTCTTTGTGTCCACTGCAGATCCTGATAAGGAGCCACCTCTAACCACTGCAAACACTATTCTTTCTATATTAGCTGTTGATTACCCTGTGGAGAAGCTTGCATGTTATGTTTCTGATGATGGAGGTGCTCTTTTGACTTTCGAGGCAATGGCTGAGGCTGCGAGTTTTGCAGATTTATGGGTTCCCTTTTGTCGAAAACACAACATTGAACCGAGGAATCCAGATAGTTACTTCAATTTAAAACTTGATCCAACAAAGAACAAAAGCAGAACAGATTTTGTGAAAGATAGAAGAAGGGTCAAGAGAGAGTATGATGAGTTCAAGATACGAATAAATGGTCTTCCAGACTCCATAAGGAGAAGATCTGATGCATTTAATGCGAGAGAGGAAATGAAGATGATGAAGCACATGAAAGAGAGTGGGGCTGACCCTTCTGAGCCAATCAAAGTAACGAAGGCCACATGGATGGCTGATGGCACCCATTGGCCTGGTACTTGGGCCTCTCCTTCTAGTGACCATTTTAAAGGTGACCATGCTGGAATACTCCAGGTATTTAATTTAAAGTATAACAAAAACATAAATAAATATATTTATCCTCCACTCTAAGGATTCAAGATAATTAATCAAAGAAGAGAAAAAAAATGTTGGCTACTTCTTAAAATGTGAAGTGAAACACATGATATTTATGTAATATAAATATGAACAATTTGATTGTGAGACTATACTAACAAAACCCTAGTAATTAACTACATATGGTTTTCATCTTTTTATTCTAGCTATTAACAGTTAGAATATTTATATTATGTAATTAAGAATTTAAGTTAATGTAATTTTAGACTTTCTTAGTATGTGTTAGTCCTATATTTAGGACCTTTCTCTTGTAACAAAATACATTCAATAAATCATATTTTCCTCTTTTTCATATTTCTAACATTAACCATTTTCCATTTTCCATTTTTTTGGCGTCAGTATGATCACAAACTTTTGCTTAGACGACATGCGTTTGATTATATTTACCATAATTTAACTTTGCAGTTGTGTATATGAACGAACAGGTGATGTTGAAGCCACCAAGCCCTGATCCGTTAATGGGAAGTCAAGATGATAAGATTATAGACTTTTCAGAGGTAGACACGCGGTTACCAATGCTTGTATATGTTTCTCGAGAGAAGCGGCCAGGTTATGATCACAATAAGAAAGCTGGTGCTATGAATGCACTAGTTCGAGCATCTGCTATTCTATCAAATGGGCCATTCATTCTCAACCTTGATTGTGATCACTACTTCTATTATTGCAAGGCACTTCGAGAAGGAATGTGCTTCATGATGGACAGAGGTGGAGAGGACATATGCTATATCCAATTCCCACAAAGATTTGAAGGCATTGATCCCTCAGATCGCTATGCCAATCACAACACTGTCTTCTTTGATGGAAACATGAGAGCCCTTGATGGTGTTCAAGGTCCATTCTATGTGGGAACTGGATGCATGTTTAGGCGGTTTGCACTCTACGGCTTTGAACCACCCACGGTGAATCTAAAAGATCCTAAAAGGAGTGATGGATCCGAAACAACGGCATTGAATCTCAGTGAGATAGATCAAGATCTTGACATGAACCTACTACCCAGGCGCTTTGGTAATTCTACCATGCTATCTGAGAGCATACCTGTCGCTGAGTTTCAAGGTCGTCCTTTGGCGGATCATCCTGCCGTCAAGTTTGGACGTCCACCGGGTGTTCTTAGGACCCCTCGTGAGCCACTTGATGCTACTGCTGTGGCTGAAGCTGTCTCGGTCATCTCTTGCTGGTAAGTAACTATGTAAATATTTACAAAGGTTAATTTTTTTATGCTATAATTACATACATTAGCTTTATATTTGAACCATGAATAAAAAAACTCCTTTTTAAATGAGTCATGTTATGTTTATAATACTTTAAACTTTAAACTAAGTCTCTCATTGTGGTAAAATTTTTTATTCTAGTTTGTAACAATTTAATAATGGACATATGGTCCAATATAATAGTGTGATATGTCATAGATTAGGAACATAAAGGAACAACATGTCTGAACACGTTTTTAACTATAGCGACTCATGAAAATTAAAAAACAAATTAAAAAATGAGAAGAACCATATTAATAATAATCAATGTAAACTACATGTATTTGTTAATCAAATACAATATACCTTTATGTATTTGCTTAATAGATGTAACTGTATGGTTCATATTGCTTGAAATAAATTTATTATTCTATTAGTAACAAATCCAAAAATTACTTAATCATATATCACATACAGGTATGAAGACAAGACGGAATGGGGAGACAGAGTGGGATGGATTTATGGGTCAGTGACAGAAGATGTGGTTACCGGGTACCGAATGCATAATCGTGGATGGCGCTCTGTGTATTGTGTAACAAAACGAGACTCATTTCGTGGATCAGCACCAATCAATCTCACTGATCGGTTACATCAAGTGCTGAGATGGGCCACAGGTTCTGTTGAAATTTTCTTCTCTCAGAACAATGCCTTTCTTGCTGGTAAGAAACTCAAATTTCTCCAACGTATCTCTTACCTCAACGTTGGCATCTACCCTTTCACCTCCATCTTCCTGGTCGTATATTGCTTCCTCCCTGCACTCTCACTAATATCGGGACACTTCATTGTTGAAACTCTTAGTATTGCCTTCTTATGCTACTTGCTCACCATCACCGTATGCCTGATATTGCTGGCCATTCTAGAGGTGAAATGGTCTGGTGTAGAGTTAGAGCAATGGTGGAGGAATGAACAGTTTTGGCTCATCTCTGGAACTAGTGCTCACTTGGCTGCTGTGGTGCAAGGACTCCTTAAAGTCGTTGCAGGTAATAGGTCATACTTGACATAATATCTAATAGGTTAACAATATAAAAATATTTGCGTTGACAGTGTATTAAAAAAATCAAATCTAATAATTTTATATTGTTAGATTCTTATCTGATGTTGAGATTTCTTTGCAGGTATTGAGATTTCTTTCACATTGACAACCAAAGCAGCAAATGAGGATGAAGATGATATATATGCAGATTTGTATATTGTGAAGTGGACCTCCTTAATGCTTCCACCAATTATTATTGCCATGGTGAATATCATTGCCATTATATTTGCATTTATTAAGACCATTTATAGTTCTTCTCCAAATTGGAGTAAGTTCATTGGAGGAGCATTTTTCAGTTTATGGGTGCTTACTCATTTGTACCCCTTTGCAAAAGGGTTGATGGGAAGGAGAAGGAAGACGCCCACCATTGTATTTGTTTGGGCAGGTCTAATTGCAATTACCATTTCTCTGCTTTGGATTGCCATTAGCCCAGCTAAGGGAGGCAATGGAAAAGGTATAGGGGGAGATTTCCAATTCCCATGAAATATTAATGAGAGCGCATTTCATCTTTAATATATACAATGTATCTTTTTATAAACTTCCATGCATATGATTTGTGTTGAGTACATACCATAATAGGAAAAGTAAAGGAACTAGGATTTGGCCAGTGTTGAGGGACTTGTATAGTTTATTAGGCCATATGTATAAATTTCCTTGTCATATTTGTACCAAAAAAAAACAATAGGAAAGAATGACAAGGGTCTAATTTCTCACACACTACCCACTTGCATTTAAAAAAAACTTAATGGGTGGTTGTCAGGCTTACAAGTTATGACCTTTTAACTAATTTCTCTCGCAAGTTACAGGTTACATAGCATTTCTGAATAGTGATAAATATTATATAACACAATAATTGATTTAATGGCATGATAAGCTACTCTGATTAGTACTATAAACAGATTTTGTATTAGTTGATAATAATTTATTTAGAGCTTCTTATATTTTGTTCTGGTGGAGCTTGAAATGACCTAAAGTTAGTGTACTAAAAAAAATAGTTGGAGATTTCAGTATTTATTTTTTTTCATATGTAATGTGAAAAATAAGTTAATATACTGATAGTGTAAAGCTTTTTTATGCCATCGGTATATCATCTATCATCCACGTGTTTATGGTTATTAACTTTTAGTTAAAAATAATACAAATTAATAGTGGATAATAGATCGACAATATAAAAAACTTTACACCATCAGTACACACTTATTAATCTCAATGTAATAAATTGTTTATGAAATAAAATGATTTACTCTTTCGCATGCGTAACGTAACTCGATTTTCAAAAAGTTTTAAATTCACTGTAATTTTTAGGTATTCCTGATTTTTTTTTAAATTCCCTCTTAATTTACAAGATAGTTTAATGAGATTTTTTTCGTAAAACGAGGTTGTTACAACTTACAACTAACCAAATTTTTTATTGAGAAACTAAAAGCTAAAAAAAACTGAAAAACTTTAACAAAAAGTCTTATAATAGTAACGGTGCTCTGGCAACCAAAACTTAGTGCTTAAGCGCAAAAATATCATTTCAACAAATGTGCTTGCTTGGGTGGATAAACATGGAGAGCTTGGGTGCATGAGCCACTAGTCCTATGGCCTCGCCCAGACGGATAAACGCGGGCTCTTAGTGCAATTCTCTACAATCTAGTGCGTTTTGGTGCACCTAAGCCAAGATAAAGGGCCACTTATGCGACACCCCGATTTCGAGACTTCACAAATTCCTTTTATTCTTTATTAAAGTTTGTAAAAATGTGTGTAAACTTTTATATATATATATATATATATATATAAAGGTAACCATTTCAAATTAAGCTGCCCAATCCTTGTTATAAAAAGGTTTTCGTTTTCAAAAGTAATTCAATTTCATAATCACCATGCATGTAACGCAATCCCTTCAAAATCGAGGGTCACTAGTTCCCAACATGTGACATCTGCCTTTTGACTCACTTCTACAAGTCCCTAATTAAGAAATTATTTTAACCTAAATGAATCGAGAATTGATTTAAAGGAGTTTGAATTCATAATGGATTTTTATGCTTGATTTACTTGTGTTGTGATTTTGTGTGTTTGATTGCTTAAGGTTTGATTTTGTTTTCCTAATTTCATGCATATGATTTTAAGATGGAAAATTATTTTATTTCAAGTCTCAAAGAATCAAAGTCCAATCGTCTCTAGAAACCCTAATTAGCACCCTTGATCTTTGATTAAACCCTAATCGAGTTCTTAATCCTTGACTAAGAACTTAATTACTCTCCTAAACCCTAAATCCTCAAGGTTAATGAGCTAACCTAGAATTAGCTTTCCCTAAACTTATGTTAGAAAAGATTAAGTTTTTGATTAGTACCTTAATCCTTGATTAAGCCCTAATCACTAAGGATTAGTGGACTAAACCTGGATTAATTAACCTAATCCTACCCTAATCACGATTAGAACCCTAATTAGTGCCTTAAACCTAATTAAGCTAATCTAACCTACCCTAACCTCCATGTGGCCGAATGCATGTACTTGGGTTGGCCACCAAGTAGCTTTGCTTAGTCATAAGCTAGGAAGCCTTGTAGTCAACACAATGACATCATCCTCATGACCAAGCATGACATAAGGAAGGAAAAAGTGAAGAATAGGAAGGAAAGAGGAAGGATCTGTGAGGGACTCAAGGGCAAGACTTGGTCTCCAAGTTTTGTGACTTAGTCCCCAAGTATTTGCAATTTAGCCCTCCATGCAAGCCCTTGATGGCAATTAGGAAAAAGTGAAGAAGATTAAAAGAGAGGGCCAAAACCGTGTGGTGAAGAGTGAGTTCTCTTTCATTCCTTCACTCTTCATTCTTTCATCTTCATCTCATCAACACCAACACACACCAACAAAGTACCCCACCAAAACCGTGAGGGAGTGAGTGAATTCTTCTTCATTCATTCATCAACACAAACTTTCTTTCATTCCTTCATTTCTTCCCAAGACCAAACACATAAACACTAAGAGAAAATCAAACTCTTAGTGAAATGAGAGAGAGGGGCTGAATAGAGAGAAGAAGGACCAACACTTCAAACTCTTCATAACCTAAGCAAGATCAAGCCAAGCTAGTGAAAAGGAAAGGAGAAAACCATGGACTAGGAAAAGGAGGGAGAAACCGTGAAGACTAGGAAGAGAGATTGAAGATTTTGGACTTGATTCTTAAAAAGTTTTGATTAAGTAAGGATTTCATCTCATGATCTTAAAAGTTTTAAACCCTTTTTCTTTGATTTTTCTTCGTTTTCATGCTTTCTTTCTAAACTTTGGTTTTGTTTGAAGAAGTGTTGATGCATGTTTACTTTTATGTTTGATCTAGTGTTTTTGACTTCATGCATGTCAAGATCTATGCTTGATCTATGATAAACTTGATGTTGGAGTTGTGATATTTGAAATGATTGAACTTTTCCTTGATGATTTTCTTTGTGATGGCCACGGTTTGATGTTGTTATGCATGAAAGCTTGATTTTCTTTTGATTGATCTTTTGCATGTCACAATCTTGAGTCTAATGATGTTTTGAATAAATAGAAATTATGTGATTTACTATGTTAGCCACGGTTTGTACTTGATCTTTAGGTTAGAGGTTTTGATGTTGGATTTTGGTTATGTGTATGTGATTTCCATGAACTTTGAGTTGATTTTATGTGTTAAATGTGAAGTCTAAATTGTTTAGAAACCTACGCATGCTCACGGTTTCACCTAGAAAAAACATGCTAGGGTTATGTCTTTACTTCCTTGATGAATTATGTGAAATTGTTTATTGAATTTGGAGTTGTTTTTAAGTCTTGAAACTTTGAAAACATTTTTGAGGAAAACCTAGTCAAGGTCACGGTTTAGACCTTAGACTTAGAGTTAAATTTCCTTGAATGTATAAGTGTTCATGTCATGAAATTATGTGATGATTTGTGAAGCCATTCTTTGAGAAAATAATTTCTAAACAACTCATGAGGCATACGGTTTTGATAAGATTAAATGTAAACTAAATGAAAATATGTCTAAATGATTATGTGATGCACGATTCGGTTTGTATGTGCTTAAGGAGTTTGATTTCTTTATGTGATTAAGTTATATGTATGAATGAGTATGTGGGCATGTTTATGTTTGACTTAACTTGATGACTTGTGATTGTGTGACGCTTGAAATGAAAGTATGTTTGTTTGAGATTCTTGAGTAAAGTAAGAATGATATTTAGAATGCATGAAGATGTTTAAATGATTTAGTTGGTTTGAGTACCATGTTGTCCACATTTGGTTCTAAGTGTTTGAACTTGAGAAAGTGTTGATTTAAGTGTTTGTTTGATTGAGTTCAAGATGCTTGGTTTATCTATGTGTTTAAATTGGTTTTTAAACAATGGAAAATGAATTTAAAACTTAGGACATGATGCTGTCCAGAATTTTCTAAGTTATATTTCTTATTTAAAAAGTGTTTTCAAAGTGTCTTGAAGTTGAATTTCTATGAGTATCGAATATAAGATAAAATTTGGTTTTAAAAGTACGATTTTTTCGGTGTTTTGGAATTGAACTCAATGCTGTCCAAGAGGGGCCGACAAAGAAACTTTTTATTTAAATAAATTTATTTGATTGTTTTCTCATGATGTTAAAGTGTGAAAGTTAGTGTTTAACCTTGGGCAAGTTTGTGCAAAAGAATTAATGTTTTGGTCTGAATGAAGACGATGTTCAGATTTTTCTTAAGTTATCCTGAGAATTAGGTTAAGAGTAATATTAAATAAAGTTTAAATACTCACATGTCTATCTTATGGGACTTGAAAGAAGTTGGAGTCGGGCAGACGAGGAAGGAAGCAGATCAACCGGAACTTGTAGATTCGGTAACTGCGAATCCAGGTGAGAGAGAAGTTATCCTAAGACGCTTTGGTGTCTAGTGAGTATGCTAGGACACTCCGTACTCTCTCAAAGTCGGAGTAAAGGTCTATCGTAGCTAGTAGTATACCCGATAAATTGTGTGATTGTTTGTATCGCGGTATACGAAGACTCAGACCTATACCATTACATGGTATTGATTGATTGATATATTTGTTTACGATGAGATGTATTGTTGTTATATTGTCATTGCATGAGCATAATGCATCATTACGCGATATAAGACGAGAGTAGTAAAGACATAGAGAACTATAAGGAATTCCCCAACGACTAGAGCGAAACTCTAAGGGATAGAACGCGCGATGAACCGGATGATGCTGATGCGCCGAGTACGTGGATCGAGCTGAGGCTATGATGATGATGACGACGCTTTGGATGTGGACGCAATAACTGCCGATAGCTTCCATATGGTCATAGCCATATGTTGAGATAGTTCCACGTGGTTATAGCCATGTGTTGAGATAGCCTCCATATGGTCGTAGCCATATGTTGAGTATGGGTGACATGGGATAGGTCGAAGCCTATCTATTGATGATTGATGGATATCCCGCATGTGGTCGGAGCCATATGCCGATGGTGATTCTGAGTGGGTCGTAGCCCGTCAAAATGATGTTGATATTCCGCATATAGTCGTATCTATATGGCGAGGTTGACTCTGAATGGGTTGTAGCCCGTCAGAGAGATTGTGGATATCCTGCATACTGGTCGGAGCCGTATGCCGAGAATGATTCAGGATGGGTCGGAGCCCGTCAGACACAGTGGTCGAGTCCTACAGAAGCATTCCGCATATGGTCGGAGCTGTATGGTGTAACATCCCAAATTTTAAACCCAAAGACGAATAAATAAATAATAGTTAGAACAAATGAAATAATGATAGTAAACTACAAATAGTTATTAAAAGAAGTGTTTTAACATTAGGAAAGGATAATAATAATAATAATAATAATAATAATGTTAGAAAAGAAAGGAGCATTAAATTGAAATTAGAAACAGACCAGAAAATAGATAATTCGGTACTAAAACATAACATAGGGTATAAAATTTAAAATAAAATATTTAAGACACAAAACACAATTCCTACCGTTGGATATGAAGGTATGATTTTTAGGAAGTTGCTCGTCAAATTTGAGCAAGATCCGACGGTGAACGAAGAAGTTATGGCACGGTCAACTCATAGTAAAAAAAAAAAGAAAAAGAACTGATTAGTGGGGGACGCGCCCCAGGCGCGCGAGCGGCCGCGCCCTAGGCGCGCGGTGCGCGTATCAGCGCACCAGCACCATAAATGGTGCGTGAAACCCCCCCAAACCCCCATTCCCTCCGCACCATTCTTCTCCCTCCTCACCCAAACCGCCCAACTCCACCACCGCCGCCCTAAACCGCCGCCCCCTTTGGCCTCCCTTCCTCCTCCATAGATCCACTCTCTCCCTCCCTTCCCTCACCACCCCTTGTTCTCTCTCTCTCTCTCTTTCCCTCACCTCTCTTACTCCGCCGCCGCCCCTTCCTCTCCAGCCGCCACTGCCGTGAATCGTGGCCACCCCCGCGGTGAACACCCCCATCTCTCTCTTCCTTCCCTTGGCCTTCCTCTCTCCTTCCCGTTGGCCGAGCTCTCTCTCCCTCCACGGACGTCACCGACGCCGTTATCGACCTGTGAACGTGCCGGGCTCGTGTCGGGAACCTCGAAGCTCGAAGCTCTTGCCTTGGTCCAGTCGCGATCGTTCCCGCTAACGAGGAGCAACACCGACGCCGTCATCATCGCCGAGCTAAAATCCAGGTTCTATTTTAAAAAGCCCGAGGTAAGAGGGTTCGCGTTACCTTTGCTTAAGAAGTAAATTCTAGGATTATATAGTGGTAGCTAGGGATAGAGTAATTAAAAGTATGCTAATGAACCTTAGGGTACCCCGTTGATGGAAATAAAGGAATTAAAAATTGTGACGAGAAACCACACCTTAGGGAATAAAATGTATGAGCATAGAATAAGTCCCGGAATGGATGAGCGTATTTAGGATATTGAAATAGTTAATATAAAACAGAATGTGCGAAATTATAAAGTAAAAGCTATAGGGGAAGTAAAGGAACAAAAAGGGTAAAAGAGAGTCTAGAACAAGGAATAAGGAATGCACGCGGAGTAAAGTAGAGAATAGAAATAAAATGATGAATTAAGATTTAAAATAAAATAAGGAAAACGATAAGTGGATTTATGAAAAGATAAGAAAACTAAGAGAGAGTACATTATGAGGGAAGTTGGAGTGAAATAATTGAAAAGTTAGATTAAGAGAATAGAGCAATTAAAACTAATATAGTTAATGAAATAGGAACAATGAATTGGGTAATTGATTGAGATAAGGAAACTGAGAAATAACTAAGAATTAATAACAAGAACTAGAATATATTATATTTGACCGTATTGATTAGAGTTGGATAAAATCGGGGGAAACTAACAAAGAGAAAAAGAATGAAGTATAAAACGTAGAAAATGTGATAAGTCATAAATGAGGATAAAGGCTAAAAGATTTAGATGAGTATAAAAGAATTATTTAAATTATAAGAAAAAGAAAAGGAAGAAAAGAAGAAAAAGGAAAAGAAAGAAAGATGTTGAAAATAGTAGAAAGTAAATAATGTGATGATAAGTCTATAAGAAAAGAAATGAGAGAAAAGAGAAAGAATACATTAAATCAGAAAAAGAGAAAAGATATATGACTAAGAGAAAGAGAAAGAAAAGAGAAAGAGAAAGAAAAAGAAAGAAAAAGAAAGAGAAAGAAAGGAAAGAAAAATGGAAGTCCGATGCGAGCCTGTGAAGGCGTATCGGCATCGATGCGAGCCTGAGAAGGCGTGTCGATTAAAAAGAAAAAAATGGAAGTCCGATGCGAGCCTGTGAAGGCGTATCGGCATCGATGCGAGCCTGTGAAGGCGTGTCGATTAAAAAGGAAAAATGGAAGTCCGGTGCGAGCCTAGGAAGGCGTATCGGCGTCGATGCGAGCCTAGGAAGGCGTGTCGATTAAAAAGATTAAAAGAGAATAAAAGTCCGGTGCGAGCCTAGGAAGGCGTATCGGCATCGATGCGAGCCTGGTAAGGCGTGTCGATTAAAAAGAAAAGAAAAGACGATTAAAAAGGAAATAAAAGTCCGGTGCGAGCCTAGGAAGGCGTATCGGCATCGATGCGAGCCTAGTAAGGCGTATCGATTAAAAGGAAAAAGAATGGAAAGGAAAATGGATAAGAAAAGGAAACGGGTGATGGTCTTTTGGACTCAGTCATGATAAAGATAAAGGGCTGATGGTCTGTTGGACTCAGTCACCAGGAAAAAGAAAATGATAAAGAAAAGGAAAAAGAAAAGAAAAGAAAAAGTAGAAATGATTAGAGAACTGTTAGAAAATCAATAATTAAAAGAACGTGAGAATAAGTGAAGAACTAAAAGAGATTAATTATATGAATAATTATGAATAAAGTATATTAATGATTATGTAGGCTTAGTTATTTGCTATGTCTTCTTTTAGAATTTATCTTTTTAAGTTCTGTGTAATGCTACCCTTCTTGATATCATTTTACAGGTACGGGAACGGAGCTTACACTGTTGCGGGCCGAACTGGGAACTCTCCACTACGTGGAGTGAAATTGTGATACCTGAGTGGATTTTATTACATTAAAAACTGTTATTTTTGTAATGTATAATATGTGTAGTTATATGCCCTGAGACTGGTACTGATCGGGCATTAGGATCTGAACTGGTTTTTAATCTGTTATGTTTATGTTTTTAAATAATTCTGGACTGACAGGTTTTTAGAAGAAAATTTTTGGGAAGTTTGAAAAACAGAGGAAACTCTGCCGGATTTTCGTGAAATCTTTTAAAAGAAATCAAACGCTAAAAAGAATTTTCAAACTTTGATTTTATTAAAAACTAAAATTAACTAATAAAAGTGAGGATGTTACATATGGCGGAGATGACTTAGGATGGGTCGACATTAGAACGAGCGAGTACAACCTTACGACTTTAAACCCTAACCCAAAGTAGTGGAGAGGAAGATACATCTGGATTACCCTTGTGGTGTTCAGCTGGATGATTAGGATAGGGGACGACAATGATGGTGATTCGTCAAGAAGCCTTGAGAAGTCTGTCTAGGTGGGAAAAACCATAGGGGCCCTGGCTGAACCAGTCGGAGCTGGTCACTCAGTGGTGTGGACGAAGTACCACATGATCACTAGACAAGACGACTGACACCCCCTTGACTAAATCTTGATCAGTGAGAGGGATGCTCGAACACGGCCGGATGAGGTTATTTTATTTATTTCCCAGGCCATTATTTTATGAATGCATTCACTTTGCCATCCAGTAAAAGCCGGTGTGGTTAGAGATCTTGTACTCCTGATTGCTTCCGAATTAGGTGGATGGATTCCGAGGAGATGTAGACCCGAGACCTAAAACTATAAAGCCTGAATTCCCGATGTTATGGACTCAAGAAACGTGGACAAGAGACTTCAACTTTGCGAGACAAGTGGTTAAAGAGATTCAGCTTCGCGAGATAATTGATTTAGGAATTTCCCTAAGAAAAAGAGACAAAATGTCAGATAATGTGACGATTGCATTGCATCCTCATGCATCTTGTATAATTCCCTGCTGTATTGTCTGTTGTGCTGTTTGTATGTTCTGGTATGCGTCGCTAGTGTAATTCCAAGAAGTCGATGGGAGCAATTCCATTCGGATAACTTACTCTCTCAACTTCTTGTGCATATGTGACGATGAACCTCTGGTTCTAAAAGATAGCGGAGCTGGTGATGCTACTCCTGAAGGAAGGACTTACAGATCATGACACGCTGATGAGAGGGCGGCTGCTGAATGACGGGGATCGCTTTTGAAGACTTGCGTTGCGGATCGAGAAGGGGACGCTGCTTAGTAGATTATAAATAGGTTCCCGATGGACCCTTGCTGATATGTATCAAGTGTACCCCTTATCTTTTGAAATGTTTTGATTAAGTAAATGTTTATGTAAGAATGGCACCGCTGACCTATGGTGACCACTTTTGTAAGAACCCTTATGGTCTGTTTTCAAAACTGTTTTCTGAATGACTGTCTTAATCAGACAGATAACTATTTTAAGTAAGTCAAATATTTTCCTATACGAAAAGCCTTTGTTTTGTGAAGTTATCCATATCAAACTATTTTTAGAAAATTCCGCAAGCGTTTTGAGAGAAAGGATTTTAAAAAGTAATACCTTGTTTTGGAAAGCTTGACAGTGGAGTATTATGCTGGTGTTAAAAAAAAATAAAAAATTTCACCCTATTTTTCCTAAAAGAAATAATTAGTAATTGATGAGTATTTATTTCGAGTTTTCCAAATCGGGGTGTTGCACAACACACGATATGTTCATACCAATAGTTCGGCATTTCATACATCACAACCTTCATCAAAACATTGTTTCAAAACAAGTTCACAAAACATCTCAGCCACATATGTTTTTACAAAAGGAACTTGTCCAACTGATACGAGATAAACATAAGTAAATAACAAGGGTACAATAGTTCATCAGAGACAACAGATATCTTGAAATGGAATCACATTACTAAACTATTTTAAGAGACACAACTTCAGCCGGCATTGGCATGTCATCAATCATCGCGATCCTCGATAGAGTCTTCGTCGAGATCCTCCTCAAGAATGTACTCCTCAGACTCCTCACCAGGGTCTTTCTCCTCAGACTCTTCATCTGGAACCTCCTCCTCAGGCTCCACCACAGCAAGAGGAAAAGGTGCCACCACTAACTCGTGATACTTACTTTGACTGCCATCCTTGTAATCTCTCAGAGTGATCTTCTTGATATGCAAGTCTTCAGCTGCTCCTCTCAGAGTGATCTTCTTGATATGCATGTCTTCAGCTTCACCACTAACAATTCATATTCATGCATCAAAGAATTTAATCTAGCACGCCTAACTTCACTAGTGCCTTCATGTGTGACTTGCAAGGTGTCCCACATTTCTTTGGCATCACGACATTGGGAGACTCTAAAGAACTCATCATAAGATAGAGCGGAGGTGATGATATACTTTGCTTTTAAATCATATTGAATTTTCCTTTTATCATCATCGGTCCACTTATCTTTGGGAGTTAGGGTAAGCACGCCTTCTACATCTTTTGAGGGAATATAAGGACCATTTTCAATGGCTTCCCAAATGTTCACATCTATAGCTTCTATAAAGATTCTCATCCTAATTTTCCAATAACCATAACCCTCTCCACCAAACATAGGAGGGCGATTTATTGAAGCACCTTCACCACCAAAAGGATTCGTAGAACCCATTGTAGTTTCCTCAAGGATCTTAACGAAAAAGCTCTATGCTCGTGTCTTTCGACCGAGCTCTGATACCAATTGTGAGAACCTACAATCGGTGAGTGAAACAACTAGGAAACACTAGGAGAACACCTAGAAGGGGGGGTTGAATAGGTGTAAAAGAAACCTTGAAAGATTTTCGAAAGAAATAAATCAAAACGATTAAAACAAATTATTTTCACAAAAATTCTTTAGCCTTAATCGATTAATGACATGAACTAATCGATTAATGCCTCTGTTAATGAATTAATCACTTTTCAATCAAATACGAAAATCAATCAATTAACACATATGACCAGAGATTCAGCGGAAACAATTAACACCTATATTCTTATTGATTACCTAGGTTATGAAAATAATTTTCCCAAAATCAATTTACACAATTAATATTCAATTCAATCAATTATGAAAATCAATCTTTTCTAGATTTTCAACCAAGAACACAATTAATAACAAGAATTGTAAAGAGTAGAGAGTTTAGAGATACGACACAGTGATTTATCCTGGTTCACTTTCATCCACTGGAAAGCTACTCCAGTCCCCTCTTCAACCAAGAGAGATTCTTCACTATGAGGAATTAGAGTTTCTCAAATTACAAGTAAATGCCTCACAAGACTTTCTTCTTGCTAGCCTACAAGAGATACCACACCCTTGCCTTGTAACCCTATTGATATCTAATCTAACCTCTTCTCTTGCTTGTCGATACCCCACAGCAAGACTTCCAATGCTTGCTTCACTACAAGACTTCCAATTGCTTGTTAACACAACAAGGCTTCCAAGTGCTTGATGAAATGCCACACCAAGGCTTCCAAATAACTTTGCTTGATTCACAACCAAGACTTCCAATTGTTGTAGATAGCTTGCCTCTTGCAAATATTACAACTCAAATAAAAACAAAATAACAATCCTATGAATCTCTTTCAAAAGTTATGAAAAGATCAACATGAGAGATTCAAGGTTCTTGATCAAAGAATGTAAAAGTTAAAGCTTTGATCTTGAGAAAGTGAGAGAGAATAGAGTGGCTTTGATTCTTTGTAAAATTGATATAAAAATGATAGGTAATTGTAATTATGATTCACAAAGGTTAGGAAAAGGTTTATATAGAATACCCAAAAGTTAGGAATGGTTAGAAGTGCTTTTGAGAAGTGAAAAACTCATTTAAAAAACAGTAACAGCTCGTGTTACTCGAGTAACAAAGTTACTACTCGAGTAACAAGTGTAATCAGTGTTCACTACTCGAGTAATCTGAGTTACTACTCGAGTATTTACGCAAGGCTTTAAAATTCTAATCGAGTAATCAGCCCCTTAATCGAGTATTTGCGCAAGACTGCAAAATTCTACTCGAGTAAACAAGTGGCTAATCGAGTAGTCAGTTCAAAAAACACTTAAAAACTTGTTTTCTCAAAATATAAACCTTTTCTTTCAAACCTTTAAGCCACCTATTGATTTTAAGCAAAGTGAATACTCAAAATATGATATAATCATGCAATCAAAAGAGATTCACTACCCTCTAATAAACTCTACCCAAACTCATAAACTAAAAGACTTGTGAGGCTAAAGATAAAACAATAAAACATAAACTACCAAACTAAGTCTTCATGAGTTGGCTCTCTCTTTATCACTTGATGTTTGTTGTTGCTTGTTGAGCTTGAACTTGATGAACACATTTAAGCTTGTTCAAAACCTTTTGGCATTTATCAAAACATTCTACATGGATCTTACAATCTCCCCCTTTTTGAAAATGACAAACATGTTTTGAAATTATGAAGTTCATTGAAGTTGTTGATGCTTGAACCATTTGATCACTTGGTGAGACTCTTGCTCCCCCTCAATAAATGCTTTTGACATTTGAAATCCAATTGAGTTAAGCTTGATTCTCCCCCTATCTTCAACAACTTTGCTCAACCTACATAAAAACAACAAAACAAACCTTTCTCCAAACATACCATTTCATTTCACTTAAAATGATCAAAACATAATATTTCTCCCCTTTTTCAAAACATCATATTTCTCCCCCTTTGGCATTATCAAAAAGAAATATATACCAATTGAAATATAAGATCTAAGCCAAAATAGAGAGATTAATAAGATATAACAACCAAAGCATGATAATCATCTAATAATCACTCAATGATACCAATTGAAACAATTGTATACCAATTGTAATACTAATTGTAAAACAATTGTAAGAATTTGATACCAATAGTATTTTCTCAATAGTATAAACAATATCACATTATAAGAAATAATACCAATTGAGAGAACTATGAGCAATATCCAACAATATCAAATTGAAAAAAAAAACCAATTGTATAATATTGAATGTTACCAATTTGTAGGATTTTCTCCTTAATACCAATTGAAGAAGCAAATGAATGAATAACACATGAAAGTCCTTTTTCTCTTCAATCATACCTACAAAAACAATCATGCTTTGCCTTTTGGTATCCAAATGCTTTTGGATCCATTTTTGTTAGTGTAGGGACTCTCACCCTTTTTCACCCAAACAAAATCTCCTTTAGGTATACCATGCACTTTAATATAACATACATTTGAAGTATGTCCATGAGTACCACAATAGAAACATGTTGGTGCATTTGAAAAATCAACTTTAGAAAAATCAACAACATTTCTATGAGATTTACTCTTAACATTAGTATAACCCAAACCAAACTTGTTTGAATTTTCTCTTTGAAAATTTAACAAAGTGCGCAATCTAATATCACCATTTTTGAAACTTGCAAGCTTATTTTTCAAAATAGCATTTTCATCTTTAAGCAACTTGCAATTCTCACAATCAACCACAATATTCAATCTACTAGCACAATCACAAGAAGAACTAGCATATATAAGATCAAGAGTTTCATTTTCAAGATTAAGCTCATCAACTTGTTTTTGAAGTTCTAAAATCTCTTGTTGAAGTTTCAAAATGAGCTTCTTCCTTTCAATGTTTTTCAAAGCTAGTTTCTTAAATTGTTCATACATTTCTTCATAAGCATTATATAACATTTCATATTTGGAAGAAATTTCGGATTTAGTAAGACTTACATCGCTTTCGTCGCTTTGTT
Source organism: Crotalaria pallida (assembly GCA_037953625.1). Classification (NCBI taxonomy): domain Eukaryota; kingdom Viridiplantae; phylum Streptophyta; class Magnoliopsida; order Fabales; family Fabaceae; genus Crotalaria; species Crotalaria pallida. The sequence goes on along the minus strand of CM075651.1, from coordinate 33,101,329 downwards.
CACTTGATTCATCATTTGAACTTTCCTCTTCATTTACTAGAGCTATCAAGTTGAGACAAGCGGCATCTTCATCATCCGAAGAACTATTTGATTGGCTTTTCTTATCTTCTTCATCATCACTATTCCAAACTATGTATGCCCTTTTAGTTTTCTTTTCTTTCTCCTTCTTCTTGAGATACTTAGAGCATGAGTACTTGAGATGACCGGGCTTTCCACATTCATGGCAAATTATACCTTCTTTTGAAGTCTTTGTCTTGTAGTGTGGGGGATCCTTCTCTTTACTTTTGTCCTTGTTCAACCTTCCTTTTCTCCTTAGAATCTTATTGAACTTTCTTAGTAGAAGTTTCATCTCCTCTTCATCAATGTCCGAATCGGAATCTTCATTATCATAATTATCGGAACTCTCTTCCTTTTGATATGATCTTTGAGCTTTAAGAGCGATTCCTTTTCTTTCTTTGTTCTTGTCCGACTCTTCATGCATATGCAAACGTTCAAGCTCCATTTCATGTTCTTGAAGCTTTCCGAAAAGTGTTGCTAAGTCCATGGTGTCCAAGTCCTTTGATTCAACAATTGCGGTAACCTTAGGTTGCCATTCCCTACTTAGACATCTTAAAACTTTGTTAACAAGTTCACAATTCACGAAAGTTTTACCAAGAGCAATGAGATGATTAACAATATGAGTAAAACGTTTTTGCATAAAACATATAGATTCATTAGGCAACATACGAAACAATTCATATTCATGCATCAAAGCATTTAATCTAGCACGCCTAACTTCACTAGTGCCTTCATGTGTGACTTGCAAGGTGTCCCACATTTCTTTGGCATCACGACATTGGGAGACTCTAAAGAACTCATCATAAGATAGAGCGGAGGTGATGATATTCTTTGCTTTTAAATCATATTGAATTTTCCTTTTATCATCATCGGTCCACTTATCTTTGGGAGTTAGGGTAAGCACGCCTTCTACATCTTTTGAGGGAATATAAGGACCATTTTCAATGGCTTCCCAAATGTTCACATCTATAGCTTCTATAAAGATTCTCATCCTAATTTTCCAATAACCATAACCCTCTCCACCAAACATAGGAGGGCGATTTATTGAAGCACCTTCACCACCAAAAGGATTCGTAGAACCCATTGTAGTTTCCTCAAGGATCTTAACGAAAAAGCTCTATGCTCGTGTCTTTCGACCGAGCTCTGATACCAATTGTGAGAACCTACAATCGGTGAGTGAAACAACTAGGAAACACTAGGAGAACACCTAGAAGGGGGGGTTGAATAGGTGTAAAAGAAACCTTGAAAGATTTTCGAAAGAAACAAATCAAAACGATTAAAACAAATGATTTTCACAAAAATTCTTTAGTCTTAATCGATTAATGACATGAACTAATCGATTAATGCCTCTGTTAATGAATTAATCACTTTTCAATCAAATACGAAAATCAATCAATTAACACATATGACCAGAGATTCAGCGGAAACAATTAACACCTATATTCTTATTGATTACCTAGGTTATGAAAATAATTTTCCCAAAATCAATTTACACAATTAATATTCAATTCAATCAATTATGAAAATCAATCTTTTCTAGATTTTCAACCAAGAACACAATTAATAACAAGAATTGTACAGAGTAGAGAGTTTAGAGATACGACACAGTGATTTATCCTGGTTCACTTTCATCCACTTGAAAGCTACTCCAGTCCCCTCTTCAACCAAGAGAGATTCTTCACTATGAGGAATTAGAGTTTCTCAAATTACAAGTAAATGCCTCACAAGACTTTCTTCTTGCTAGCCTACAAGAGATACCACACCCTTGCCTTGTAACCCTATTGATATCTAATCTAACCTCTTCTCTTGCTTGCCGATACCCCACAACAAGACTTCCAATGCTTGCTTCACTACAAGACTTCCAATTGCTTGTTAACACAACAAGGCTTCCAAGTGCTTGATGAAATGCCACACCAAGGCTTCCAAATAACTTTGCTTGATTCACAACCAAGACTTCCAATTGTTGTAGATAGCTTGCCTCTTGCAAAGATTACAACTCAAATAAAAACAAAATAACAATCCTATGAATCTCTTTCAAAAGCTATGAAAAGATCAACATGAGAGATTCAAGGTTCTTGATCAAAGAATGTAAAAGTTAAAGCTTTGATCTTGAGAAAGTGAGAGAGAATAGAGTGGCTTTGATTCTTTGTAAAATTGATATAAAAATGATAGGTAATTGTAATTATGATTCACAAAGGTTAGGAAAAGGTTTATATAGAATACCCAAAAGTTAGGAATGGTTAGAAGTGCTTTTGAGAAGTGAAAAACTCATTTAAAAAACAGTAACAGCTCGTGTTACTCGAGTAACAAAGTTACTACTCGAGTAACAAGTGTAATCAGTGTTCACTACTCGAGTAATCTGAGTTACTACTCGAGTATTTACGCAAGGCTTTAAAATTCTAATCGAGTAATCAGCCCCTTAATCGAGTATTTGCGCAAGACTGCAAAATTCTACTCGAGTAAACAAGTGGCTAATCGAGTAGTCAGTTCAAAAAACACTTAAAAACTTGTTTTCTCAAAATCTAAACCTTTTCTTTCAAACCTTTAAGCCACCTATTGATTTTAAGCAAAGTGAATACTCAAAATATGATATAATCATGCAATCAAAAGAGATTCACTACCCTCTAATAAACTCTACCCAAACTCATAAACTAAAAGACTTGTGAGGCTAAAGATAAAACAATAAAACATAAACTACCAAACTAAGTCTTCATGAGTTGTCTCTCTCTTTATCACTTGATGTTTTTTGTTGCTTGTTGAGCTTGAACTTGATGAACACATTTAAGCTTGTTCAAAACCTTTTTGCATTTATCAAAACATTCTTCATGGATCTTACAATAAAGTCATGCATGCATCCTATAATTCATAATCTAACACATATACACTTAAACATTAAAAAAAATAATATTATAAAAATCTTCCTTGGCCATACGGCCCAAAATAAATTTTGCAGAATTATATTTTTTTTTATAAAAATCCCAAATTCACATTTTTCATGCCTATCGTAACACCCCAAAATTTTAATCCCCGATTAATTAAATGTTAATTATAAAGTTTATTTATAATTAATTATTTTTATTCTAATCTTTGATTAAAATTTGTGTTTAGGTTATTAGTAAATGTTTGAAATGTGTGAATATGATTTGGTGATTATTTTCTAGATGAAAATAAATATTTGCATATTAGTCCCTGCTTTGAGACCTAGAAGTAATTCTAGGAAAGATTTTGGAGGGAAAGAAAATAAAATAAATATTTTTGAAAAATTGACCAAATTACTCAAGTATTTCTGGGAAGACTGGAGTATTCTGGTCAGAGTTGAACGAGTTAGTGCAGTTAGTGAGTCAGCACGCAACGATTCTCCACCGTTGACACGAAAACACCACCATAACACGTCCATAGCCTTCGCGTCGCTGTGCATGGCCATCTAATTCATGTATTTAAACTCGATTGTTGATGGGAATCAACCATTTTGGCAACTTGTTGAAGAATTCGTGCATTAGGGTTCTTGAGTTCGCTTAATCGATTCTCCCTCTCTGTGTTGAATTGAGTTACAAATTATACACCAATACAAAGCTCACATCTCGAGCTTTGTATAGACACAAAAATTGTGAGCTGAGAGTTCGTATATTGTAAGAATCAAGGCTTGGAAGTAGGAGTTTGTTTGCTGTCAACAGTCTCTAGAGCTTACTTTGGTCATTGAATTTGGTAAGCTCACGCACCCTCTGAGTCTCAAACTTGTTTCTTTAGTTAGTATGTGTTGCAGAGAGTCTAGAGAAACTAATTTCCCCAATTCTTATTGTTATTTCATGTGTCAACCAATTCGGTTTTGGTGTTCTACTCAAACTCCTCTGCATGTTGGTGTTTGAAGTAGTTTTATGTGTTGTGGAGCTTTTCTTTCCAAATTTTAGGTTGGTACACGTCTAGGAGGTAAGGGGAAATCTTTCTATTCACTAGATAGAGTTTAAATTACATGAATTCGATTAGAGAGCCACCAAGAGGCTCTAAGGGCTTAGTTTGAATGGGGAAATTGGTTTGGAGACCAACCTATGCTCTAAAATGGTTTTGAGAAAGTTTTACATGTTGCATGCAAGCTATTTGGAACTTAAAAACATGAGTATTCTGAGTATTATGCAAATTGGTATGTTGAGTTGTGAATTTTCTAAGTTTTATGCATAATCTTGTGAATCTCTGTGAACTCTGTAATTTGATGTGTTCTAAGTGCTTGTACATGTTTAATATATGATATATGAACTCTGTTGATCAATGGATTTGATTAGAAATGGTTAGAATTGAGAATGGTATGTTAAAACCAGATTTTCAGTCTGTACTGTTTGTTAAGACTCGAGTACATGGCTCGATACTCGAGTATTTCGTGATGCACTAGTGTATCTCTTTGCACCAACACACGAGTATAAGGTCTAGGACTCGAGTATTGACTGATGCAGCAAGAGTATTTACTGATGAACCACTCGAGTAATGCATGAATCACTCGAGTCTTCTGAGTTGATGAACGACTCGAGTATTTCATGAACTACTCGAGTATTTTTAGAAAATCTGAAACTTGACTTTTATGAAAAAGCATGAATGACTCGAGTAACCTGTGAATTACTCAAGTAAACTAGAAAGACTGAAGAACTACTCGAGTATTACGAAAAATACTCGAGTATTTTTGTCCAGAAACTTAAAAATGCCATTTTTAATTCTGAATCATTCTGTTACTCTAGTAATATGAATTAAAATCTTAGGGACTAAATTGCTATTTCGATAAAGTTAGGGACTAACTTGATCGACGCTGACAAAGTTAGGGACTAATCTGACATATTACTCATATTTAAATGGTAATAATCCAAGTGATCTAAGACTTAAAAGTAATTGATTGATGATGGTATGAAACTATTGGATTAATAATGTGAGATATTATTAATTGAGATATACCAATCAATTCTTTTAAGTTAATAAATTGCATTCATCCTGGAGTTTGGGTGTTAGATCGTTTTTCATGTTATGATAACATGAGGAGGGCCTCTAGGAGTTCCAATTGACGGCTTGCTTGATGACACATTATGGTGGACGATGTGGCCAGCGAGAGTAATATGCTGATGATATGGTTATTCCGTTAAGACGACGGGACGTTGCTCGAGGAGCACGTTATGTACCATTTCCAAGCTTGTCGTGTACATTCTAGGGTGAATGTACGAATGTTGTACACCTAGGAGTACAACGCACTGTTGAGTGCTGATATGAAGTAAAGGATGGACGTCAGAGAGTGACATAGATTGATGAAGTTAGGGTTGAGAGCTAGACTCATACATCATGCCACTCATCTAATCTAAAGTTGATAAATGAAAATAAGTATGAGCATTCTACTTGCATCAAATATTTGCTAATTAAATGCTAAATGTGGTTGTTGATTATTGCTGCATACATTTATATTTACATTGTGCATTTATTTATGCTCTATTTATTATGTGTATAGAATTGCTTATCCCTGTGCCCATGTAGGTGATGTTGTAACATCCCGACTCTCTAACCTTGATTTATTTATTATAATGAAAATAGAGAATAATTTTTCGCAAATAAATTTCAAAACTTTATTATTCAATTGCGGAAGCAAATCAACAGAACTTGTCCAATAACAAGACACAATAGTTCAACTAATTTATTTTATAAGCAAATAGACTCTGAGCTACTTAAGACACTAATCATAACCCAGAGCATGGTTCTTCAAACTCCATCCTTTGGAAAGGGAATCCCAAATCCCTTGCCAATGCTACTCTTCCCTTTGGAAGACAGGACCTTTGTTACCTACAAGGGCAACAAGGGAGTAAGTCATAGCTAATCACGTTAAAACGAATAATAAATAACAGAGGCTAAAAAGAACAAACACAAGTATTCAAGTAGTAACAATTTACAAATGCATATACACATGTCAAACCCTTTTTGTCCATACAATTGATCTTTATTGTTAATGGCATGATGCATGCTGACCTCAACAATTTCCCGGGGCATCACAGTTTGGAGGTGGTAGGACTTACGAGCTTCGCTCTGCACTCATGACTTACGAGCTTCGCTTTGCACTCATGACTTACGAGCTTCGCTCTGCATAGGACTTACGGGCTTAGCCCTGCATTCACAACTTACGGGTTCCCATCTCCCAGCGTTGTAGGACTCACAGGCTTAGCCTTGCACTCACGACTTACAGGCTTCATCCGCCCAGCGTTAATAGTATGAAAGGGAAAACCCTCGCAAACTGGAGCAATCAATGCATGTATGCACACATAATTTATTACCAATCCTTCTTATCACATTCATTATCATTTCCATCAAGGACATGATCCATCATCTATCTTTCCATTCATTAATCTCATCCTTAACAATTCCTTTCATCTTTCTTTTAGCTGGTGCTATTGTTTTCATAGAAAAATCCATCAACCACTTTGTGATGGTTTTAGAATTAGTGGTTAATCATTATTTAATAATCCGTCGGGGCCTAGCCTCCTATTGGCGGATATTTATTGCAACGACCCCATTGGGACTCCCTTCGAAAATATCAACCAAGTGAATAAAACTTTCACTGGGACGTTAGGGAAAATATCAACCAAATGGGTGTACACACTTCCATTGGGACATCCTGTCCGAATATATCAACCTCTGAATAAAATTCCAGTGGGACTCATTCAGGATTAAAAACCCACCAATGGGAACCAAATAAACTTATACATTTATCCATTGGGACTCCTGTCCGAATATATCAACCACTGAATAAAATTCCAGTAGGACTCTTTTAGGATAATAATCGACCAATGGGAAAAACATATAAGAATTAGGAATTTAATATTCTTGAGAAAAGTAAGTATTTTCTTCAGTTTTGGTCAAAAATACTCAAGTGTTTTATAAAAGACTCGAGTGTTCTTCATTTTTTTTCAGAATACTTGAAGTCTTTGAAGAAAGACTCGAGTTGTTCTTCATTTTCACAGAATACTCGAGTGTTTCTCAAAAGACTCGAGTGTTTTTACTGCAACAGCACCAGTTTCTGCATTTTAAGTTCCAATTCAAATTTAATGCATTGTTTTTCCGTTCTTATGCAAAACAGAGGCATAAACACATATAATGAACATATTAGAACACATAAACAAGTACATAATAACATAAATCAACATCAAATCACAGAATCAATAAAACTTGGAAAATAACCATTTCAAGATATGACTTTGATTTCTACTTGATTTTAAGTTCGAAAATCAATCCAGTGAGCTTCCTTAGGTTCAATTAAAGTTCTTTGAATACAAAAACTATGGGTTTCTGGCCTCCAAGTCAGATTCCCATTTCTAACTTATGTTGCCCATGAACCTCAAATGGTTCCTATGAATTTAGCTTATTGTTTATCATTCTAGCGATTAGATAACTTCTCCCATACCATAGAGAAGCTAAAGAAACAGTTGATTGAGAGGGAAACGATCAGGATCAAACCTTGAGTTTCAACACTCAAGTTCAGCACTTTGAACAGCGAACTTTGGCGACCAATTTCACAACGAATAAGGCATGAAAAAGAACGAAATAAGTTAGCTTAAGAAACTAGGGAATGCTAACTTTAATCAGAAACGAATTTGGGATCAAGAGGGTTCCTGGATTTACCAAACCAATTCGAGGAAGAAGGGTTGAAGGTGCTGATTTGCACTCTGTTTTCAGCTTTGGAACGCCTAACTTTGAAGGGTTGTAACTCGATCTTTAGGAGGCCAAAACAAGTGGTTCTTGATTCTAATTCAAGATTGGAGTTAGAACTCGGATTGTGTTTTGGTTTCACAGAATTTGGTTGGGTGAAGAGAAAGAATCGAAGGCACCAACAAAGCACCAGAAAATAGAGGAAATGTGAATATAGATTCGGGTTAGGAGGATTTGAATGAGTTTGGGGCTTCCCCAAGCCTCTATTTATAGCCTAAGGTTACCCTCCTATGAAGTAAGGTCCAGCTCTGTGCTTAGAACTTCGAGAAAACACGTTTTGGTGCGAGTTTTGAATCAAAACCGACTTATAGATTCAGCACCACTGCTCGAATACTCGAGTATTTTCCCCAGTACTCGAGTCTTTTTTCAGCACATCAAAGAACACTCGAGTCTTCCATGAACGACTCGAGTCTTTCGACTCAAATTCAAATTTTTCAAACAGTTAAAGATTATACTCGAGTCCTTCCCAAAACACTCGAGTACTTTAACCTAATTTCAGAAAATTCATTATTTTATTTAATATAATAACATTATCATTTTAAATACTTTAATATTTATTTATTTGTGAAAATATAGGGCCTTACATCCTCCCCCACTTAAACAGAATTTCGTCCTCGAAATTTGATTTGGAAAATAAAAACTTACTTGGACCGATACAGTATTCTTCCTTCATCTATCTTCCTAGCTCTCAAACGATGACATTAATATTACCACATTCCCATGCGACCCTTACTAACGAAATTTCCTTTCCTCGCAATCGCTTAATTTTCCTATCTTTAATCCGAACGGAATCAGTTTCGAGTGTCGGATTTTCTTGCAAGGGTATATCGATGGGTTCGATAGGTGAACTCTCCCCCACTTGGAATCAGCATAGCAGAGTTCTATTTGCTCCTAACCTTAAGGCAGACACTATTGCAAACAATCTTGATGGATGCCAAAAGACGAGGGATTATCCAAACGGGATCAATCCTAAGCACGAGGTTAATGGTAAACTTAATCTTACCGTAAGGGTGAAATAGAGAATTGGACTCGAGATAAAAATGACGTCTAACTTGGTTTCTTCTTCTACAGACAATAGGAGGTGTGCTTAGGTATTCTTTGAGCGAGGCTTATATAGATTCAGGTTTCGATAGGAAGGATAAGCTTATTACGACAATCTATGATACGTCATCTTCTCTTTGAATCACATTTCAAGCTTTCTATGTTGACTAAGGTGATTTTATCGAGTATTGCTATTTTACGAACAGGCTTACTATGCAGCTGCTAATGAATTGATTGGGGTGAACACATCTAGGTTACTTAGCAAAAGTTGAGGCCTGAGATTTCAAATTTCAAATAGTTAGCATATTCTAAGCAAAGAAAACATAGGATTTCAAAATCAACATAGTTCTACAAGGAAATGATTAAAAAGGCAACTAGCTTATGCTAAATCCAGACAACGGTTGCGGTTCAAGAGGCAACTAACTTATGCTAGATGTAACATCCTCACTTTTAATAGTTAATTTTAGTTTTTAATAAAATCAGAGTTTGAAAATTCTTTTTAATTTTTGATCTCTTTTGAAAAGTTTTACGAAAATCCGGCAGAGTTTCCTCTGTTTTTCGGACTTCCCAAAAATTCTCTTCTTAAAACCTGTCAGTCCAGAATTACTTAAAAACATAAACTCAACAGGATAAAAACCAGTTCAGATCCTAACGCCCGATCAGTACCAGTCTCAGGGCATATAACTACACATATTATAAATTACAAAAATAACAATTTTTAATATAATAAAATCCACTCAGGTATCACAAATTCACTCCACGTAGTGGAGGATTTCCAGTTCGGCCCGCAATAGTGTAAGCTCCGCTCCCGTACCTGTAAAATGATATCAAGAAGGGTAGCATTACACAGAACTTAAAAAGATAGATTCTAAAAGAAGACATAGCAAATAACTAAGCCTACATAATTATTAATATACTTTATTCATAATTATTCATATAAATAATCTTTTTTTTTAGTTTTCACTTATTCTCGCATTCTTTTAATTATTGATTTTCTAACAGTTCTCTAATCATTTCTACTTTTTCTTTTCTTTTCTTTTTCCTTTTCTTTATCATTTTCTTTTTCCTGGTGACTGAGTCCAACAGACCATCAGCCCTTTATCTTTATCATGACTGAGTCCAAAAGACCATCAGTCGTTTCCTTTTCTTATCCATTTTCCTTTCCATTCTTTTTCCTTTTAATCGATACGCCTTACCAGGCTCGCATCGATGCCGATACGCCTTCCTAGGCTCACACCAGACTTTTATTTCCTTTTTAATTGTCTTTTCTTTTCTTTTAAATCGACACGCCATACCAGGCTCGCATCGATGCCGATACGCCTTCCTAGGCTCGCACCGGACTTTTATTCTCTTTTAATCTTTTTAATCGACACGCCTTCCTAGGCTCGCATCGACGCCGATACGCCTTCCTAGGCTCGCACCAGACTTTTATTCTCCTTTTTAATCGACACGCCTTCTCAGGCTCGCATCGATGCCGATACGCCTTCACAGGCTCGCATCGGACTTCCATTTTTCCTTTTTAATCGACACGCCTTCTCAGGCTCGCATCGATGCCGATACGCCTTCACAGGCTCGCATCGGACTTCCATTTTTCCTTTTTAATCGACACGCCTTCTCAGGCTCGCATCGGACTTCCATTTTTCTTTCCTTTCTTTCTCTTTCTTTTTCTTTCTTTTTCTTTCTCTTTCTCTTTTCTTTCTCTTTCTCTTAGTCATATATCTTTTCTCTTTTCTTTCATTTCTTTTCTTATAGACTTATCATCACATTATTTACTTTCTACTATTTTCAACATCTTTCTTTCTTTTCCTTTTTCTTCTTTTCTTCCTTTTCTTTTTCTTATAATTTAAATAATTCTTTTATACTCATCTAAATCTTTTAGCCTTTATCCTCATTTATGACTTATCACATTTTCTACGTTTTCTACTTCATTCTTTTTCTCTTTGTTAGTTTCCACCGATTTTATCCAACTCTAATCAACACGGTCAAATATAATATATTCTAGTTCTTGTTATTAATTCTTAGTTATTTCCCAGTTTCCTTATCTCAATCAATTACCCAATTCATTGTTCCTATTTCATTAACTATATTAGTTTTAATTGCTCTATTCTCTTAATCTAACTTTTCAATTATTTCACTCCAACTTCCCTCATAATGTACTCTCTCTTAGTTTTCTTATCTTTTCGTAAATCCACTTATCGTTTTCCTTATTTTATTTTAAATCTTAATTCATCATTTTATTTCTATTCTCTACTTTACTCCGCGTGCATTCCTTATTCCTTATTCTAGACTCTCTTTTACCCTTTTTGTTCCTTTACCTCCCCTATAGCTTTTACTTTATAATTTCCCACATTTGGTTTTATATTAACTATTTTAATATTCTAAATACGCTCATCCATTCAGGAACTTATTCTATGCTCATACATCTTATTCCCTAAGGTGTGGTTTCTCGGCACAATTTTATTTACTTTATTTCTATCAACGGGGTACCCTAAGGTTCATTAACATACTTTTAATTACTCTATTCCTAGCTACCACTATATAATCCTAGAATTTACTTCTTAAGCAAAGGTAACGAGAACCCTCTTACCTCGGGCTTTTTAAATAGAACCTGGATTTTAGCTCGGCGACGATGACGGCGTCGATGTTGCTCCTCGTTAGCGGGAACGATCGCGACTGGACCAAGGCAAGAGCTTCGAGCTTTGAGGTTCCCGACACGAGCCCGGCACGATCACGGACCGGTAACGGCGCCGGTGAGATCCGTGGAGAGAGAGAGAGAGCTCGGCCAAAGGGGAATGAGAGGGCGAGTATGGGGTTTATGAAGGTGGTGACTGTGGAGGTGGCCGATGTGGTGGCGGTGGTGGCCGGAGGTGGCGGCGGCTGTGAGTGGGGAGTGAGAGAGGGAGAGAGAAAGCAAAGAGAGACAAGGGAGGAGAGAGAGAGAAGATCTATGGAGGAGGGAGAGAGAGCTGGACGGGATGGGGGAGGACGGCAGCGGCTTGGCGGCTTCGGCAGTGGTGGATCTGGACGGAGGAAGGAGGAGGAGGGAGGAGGAGAGTGGAGGGAGGTTGGGGTTTTGGGGGTGCATCGACGCACCTTATATGGTGCTGGTGCGCGTATCAGCGCACCGCGCGCCTGGGGCACGGCTGCACGCGCGCCTGGGGCGCGCCCCACTGATCAGTTCTTTCTCTTTTTTTTCTTTTTTTTTACTATAATTTGGCCGTGCTATAACTTCTTCGTTAACCGTCGGATCTCGCTCAAATTTGACGAGCAACTTCCTAAAAATCATATCTTCATATCCAACGGTGGGAATTGTGTTTTGAGTCTTAAATCTTTTATTTTAATTTTCCCCCTTGTTATTATGTTTATTATCGAATTATCTATTTTCTGGCCCGATCCTAACTTCGATTCAACGCTCCTTTCTTCTCTAATTCGCTTAGTATTATTATTATGTTCTTCTAATGCTAGAACTCTCATTTGGGATTCCTATTTGTGGTTTATTATTTTCATTTTTAATTATTCTAGTTATTATTTATTTATTTATCTTCGGGTTTAAAATTTGGGATGTTACACTAGATCCGGACAAAGGCTCAAAGACACTAACTTATTCTAAACCCTCTGAGGGATTGGCTTTGCTTCCCATCATCGTAAAAACTTTGACATTGGTGTTGGGTTTGGGTATCGCACCGTCTTGGTTTTTATTCTTTTCGGGACAGTATGGGGAGATGTGTCCTTGTTTTCCACAGTTGAAGCAGGTTTTAGGTTGCGCAGTCCAACAAAATCTTCCACCATGGAACTTGTGGCACTTATCACATTTTGATAAGCTACCGTCTGTTGGTTTCTCCTCACTCTTTTTCCCTTGTCCGTTCTTATCGTAGGGACTCTTGTTGTGGTCATTATGGTGACGGTTGTTCTTTTCGCGATTACGGTGGGGACCATAATTTTGATGACTTTGCTGCTGTCGCTCATACACCATCTTTGCCTTGAGGTCATCTTCGGTGATATGACAACGTTGCACCAAAGTTGCGAAGTGTCGGATGCATTGTCCAGTTACGAATGGCTTAATATCTGGCCTTAAACCATTCTCAAAACGAACACACTTGGCATTCTCGTCGGGGCGAAGAGTGAAGTATGGAGAGTACTTCATCAGCTCCTCAAACTTTGCAGCATATTCCCCAATAGTCATGGTTCCCTGCTTCAGCTCCAGGAATTCGATCTCCTTCTTGTTTCTTATATCTTCAGGGAAAAACTTCTCATAAAATTTCTCCACGAAAACACCCCAAGTGATCTGCCTATGCTCATGTTCGAAAGTTTGCTTTGTGTATTTCCACCAGTTGTCTGCGGGACCCACCAGAACATAGGCAGCATATGTGACTTTCTGCTCCTCATCACATGGAATTGTCTGAAATATCTTTTCCAGTTCCTGTATCCAGATCTGTGCCTCCTCAGGGTTAGCTCCGCCGTGAAACTTTGGAGGGTCACACTTCCTAAAATCAGCTAGTCCCTTAAACTCGAACGGACCATCAGCTTGCCTATTAGCCAGATGTTCCAAGATCGCAGCGATACGATCGAGGGATTCGTCGGTATGGCGAGCGTTTCTTGAGGCCATTACTACGTTATGTGATTCATCAAAGATAACAATTATTTTTAAAACAAAACATTATATTTATATATTATATCCTACTGACTAAATTCTAATCTACCCATAACTCAATTCAGAGTTATCACAGCTTATAGCATGTGTGGCCATATTCCATAGGCCGAGAGTTTGAACCATTGCTCTGATACCACTAATGTAACATCCCGACTCTCTAACCTTGATTTATTTATTATAATGAAAATAGAGAATAATTTTTCGCAAATAAATTTCAAAAATTTATTATTCAATTGCGGAAGCAAATCAACAGAACTTGTCCAATAACAAGACACAATAGTTCAACTAATTTATTTTATAAGCAAATAGACTCTGAGCTACTTAAGACACTAATCGTAACCCAGAGCATAGTTCTTCAAACTCCATCCTTTGGAAAGGGAATCCCAAATCCCTTGCCAACGCTACTCTTCCCTTTGGAAGACAGGACCTTTGTTACCTACAAGGGAAACAAGGGAGTAAGTCATAGCTAATCACGTTAAAACGAATAATAAATAACAGAGGCTAAAAACAACAAACACAAGTATTCAAGTAGTAACAATTTACAAATGCATATACACATGTCAAACCCTTTTTGTCCATACAATTGATCTTTATTGTTAATGGCATGATGCATGCTGACCTCAACAATTTCCCGGGGCATCACAGTTTGGAGGTGGTAGGACTTACGAGCTTCGCTCTGCACTCATGACTTACGAGCTTCGCTCTGCATAGGACTTACGGGCTTAGCCCTGCACTCACAACTTACGGGTTCCCATCTCCCAGCGTTGTAGGACTCACAGGCTTAGCCTTGCACTCACGACTTACAGGCTTCATCCGCCCAGCGTTAATAGTATGAAAGGGAAAACCCTCGCAAACTGGAGCAATCAATGCATGTGTGCACACATAATTTATTACCAATCCTTCTTATCACATTCATTATCATTTCCATCAAGGACATGATCCATCATCTATCTTTCCATTCATTAATCTCATCCTTAACAATTCCTTTCATCTTTCTTTTAGCTGGTGCTATTGTTTTCATAGAAAAATCCATCAGCCACTTTGTGATGGTTTTAGAATTAGTGGTTAATCATTATTTAATAATCCGTCGGGGCCTAGCCTCCTATTGGCGGATATTTATTGCAACGACCCCATTGGGACTCCCTTCGAAAATATCAACCAAGTGAATAAAACTTTCACTGGGACATTAGGGAAAATATCAACCAAATGGGTGTATGCACTTCCATTGGGACATCCTGTCCGAATATATCAACCTCTGAATAAAATTCCAGTGGGACTCATTCAAGATTAAAAATCCACCAATGGGAACCAAATAAACTTATACATTTATCCATTGGGACTCCTGTCCGAATATATCAACCACTGAATAAAATTCCAGTAGGACTCTTTCAGGATAATAATCGACCAATGGGAAAAACATATAAGAATTAGGTATTTAATATTCTTGAGAAAAGTAAGTATTTTCTTCAGTTTTGGTCAAAAATACTCGAGTGTTTTATAAAAGACTCGAGTGTTCTTCATTTTTTTCAGAATACTTGAAGTCTTTGAAGAAAGACTCGAGTTGTTCTTCATTTTCCCAGAATACTCGAGTGTTTCTCAAAAGACTCGAGTGTTTCTACTGCAACAGCACCAGTTTCTGCATTTTAAGTTCCAATTCGAATTCTATGCATTGTTTTTTTCGTTCTTATGCAAAACAGAGGCATAAACACATATATAGAACATATTAGAACACATAAACAAGTACATAATAACATAAATCAACATCAAATCACAGAATCAATACAACTTGGAAAATAACCATTTCAAGATATGACTTTGATTTCTACTTGATTTTAAGTTCGAAAATCAATCCAGTGAGCTTCCTTAGGTTCAATTTGTAAGTTTCATTGAGAATGTTTTGATAATGACAAAAGGTTTTGAACAAGCTACAAAGATATTGATCAAGTTTCAAGTTCAACAAGCAACAACAAACATCAAGTGAAGAAGAGAAAGCCAACTCATGAAGACTTATGAAGATCTAGTTTGTGTTTTATTATTGTAAAATCATTTGCCTCTCTAGACTTAGTCTTTTATTTGATGAGTTTGGGTAAAGTTTCTTAGAGGGTAGTGAATCTCTTTTGATTGCATGATTATATCATAATTTGAGTTTTCACTTTACCTAAAATCAATAGGTGGCTTAAAGGTTTGAAAGGAAAGGTTTAGTTTTGAGAAAACAAGTTTTCAAGTGATTTCAACAGGGGTTAATCGATTATGAATCAGTTTAATCGATTACTAATCGATTATGCATGTATCTAATCGATTAAACACTGTAGAACTGATTTTTAAAATACGTTTTTCACTTCTCAAAATCAGTTTTCAAGTCTCATAACTTTTGGAGATTCTATATAAACCTTTTCCCAATTATTGTGATCATCTAGAATCATTTTCATACAAGTTTTACAAGAAATCAAGCCACTCTATTCTCTCTCAATTTCAAAGATCAAAGCTTTTCTATTTTCATATTCTTTGATCAAGAACTCTAGAATCTCTCATATTGATTTTGTCATAGCTATTGGAAGAGATTCATAGGAGTGTCATTGTGTTTTCTATTGTGTTGTAATCTTTGCAAGAGGCAAGCCATCTACAACAAACAAGAAGACTTGGTGTGTCGATTATCATCAAGCAAAGTTCATTCAAATTGAAGAAGAAGTCTTGGTTGTGAATCAAGCAAAGTGAAGCCTTGGTGTGTGGATTATCATCAAGCAAGTGAAGACTTGTTGTGTGGATTATCAACAACGGGTAGAGGTTAGATTAGAGAGAAGATCAATAGGATTACAAGGCAAGGTTGTGGTATCCTTTGTAGGCTAACAAGAAGGGAGTCTTGTGAGTCATTTACTTGTAATTTGAGAACTCTAATTCCTCATAGTGAAGAATCTCTCTTGGTTGAAGAGGGGACTGGATGTAGCTTTCAAGTGGATGAAAGTGAACCAGGATAAATCACTGTGTCGTATCTCTAAACCCTTACTCTTTACATTCTTGTTGTTCATTGTGTTTTTGGTTGAAAACCTAGAGAAAGATTGATTTTCATAATTGATTGAATTGAATCTTAATTGTTCAAATTAAGTTTGGGAAAATCATTTTCATAACCTAGGTAATTAATAAGAATATAGGTGTTAATCTTTTTTGCTGAATCTCTGATCTTACGTGTTGATTGATTGATTTTCGTATGCGATTGAAAAGTGATTTTTCAGGTTTCTGATAGATCTAATCGATTAAGGACATTCATAATCGATTAAGGAAAAGTTTACTTTCTGTCTTAATCGATTAGATTTCAGTTTAATCGATTAAATGCTGTAGATTTTGCAAAAATCATTTGTTTTAATTGTTTCGATTCATTTCGTTCGAAAATCTTTCAAGGTTTCTTAAACACCTATTCAACCCCCCCTTCTAGGTGTTCTCCTAGGGTTCTTTAGTTGTTTCAACCACCAATTGCGGTTTCCTCACAATTAAAGTTGTTTGAATACAAAAACTATGGGTTTCTGGCCTCCAAGTCAGATTCCCATTTCTAACTTATGTTGCCCATGAACCTCAAATGGTTCCTATGAATTTAGCTTATTGTTTATCATTCTAGCGATTAGATAACTTCTCCCATACCTTAGAGAAGCTAAAGAAACAGTTGATTGAGAGGGAAACGATCAGGATCAAACCTTGAGTTTCAACACTCAAGTTCAGCACTTTGAACAACGAACTTTGGCGACCAATTTCACCACGAATAAGTCATGAAAAAGAACGAAATAAGTTAGCTTAAGAAACTAGGGAATGCTAACTTTAATCAGAAACGAATTTGGGATCAAGAGGGTTCCTGGATTTACCAAACCAATTCGAGGAAGAAGGGTTGAAGGTGCTGATTTGCACTTTGTTTTCAGCTTTGGAACGCCTAACTTTGAAGGCTTGTAACTCGATCTTTAGGAGGCCAAAACGAGTGGTTCTTGATTCTAATTCAAGATTGGAATTAGAACTCGGATTGTGTTTTGGTTTCACAGAATTTGGTTGGGTGATGAGAAAGAATCGAAGGCACCAAGAGAGCACCAGAAAATAGAGGAAATGTGAATATAGATTCGGGTTAGGAGGATTTAAATGAGTTTGGGGCTTCCCCAAGCCTCTATTTATAGCCTAAGGTTACCCTCCTATGAAGTAAGGTCCAGCTCTGTGCTTGGAACTTCGAGAAAACGCGTTTTGGTACGAGTTTTGAATCAAAACCGACTTATAGATTCAGCACCACTGCTCGAATACTCGAGTATTTTCCCCAGTACTCGAGTCTTTTTCAGCACATCAAAGAACACTCGAGTCTTCCACGAAAGACTCGAGTCTTTCGACTCAAATTCAAATTTTTCAAACAGTTAAAGATTATACTCGAGTCCTTCCCAAAACACTCGAGTACTTTAACCTAATTTCTGAAAATTCATTATTTTATTTAATATAATAACATTATCATTTTAAATACTTTAATATTTATTTATTTGTGAAAATATAGGGCCTTACAGATGTCACGTTACATTGCTTGCATCGAGATTCGACCATTTCCCAATGGCATATGGATCTACGAGGATCATTGAGCGGTATTTGAGGGTGAGGTAGAGATTACCTTCTATCATTCTAACCCGCTGATTCGGTTTCGTCCACGTAGGTTTAGGATCCCCATCATATACACTATGCATGTACCACCCTTTTACACTTACCATGGACCACCTCCCACACGACCAGCTCGCTGATATCACAGTTTTCGATTCCGACCTACCCGCTCACACCCTTTTACTTCTAGAGTCGTCCAAGAGGAGACTCCCCCATCTCTTCCGAGGAGTCCTATTAGGATCTCGCCTTCACTAGACCATGTACCCAGTGGTAGGGTACCCACTCCATCGGATGAGATTGAGGAGGACCCCGTCGAGGACGAGAGCGGAAGCGAGCCTATCGTGCATTCTACCGGGAATCAGTGGAGGGACGATGATCCTTAGGTATGTGCATAGGGTAAATGATGAGGATCAGGGATCCGGTGTGTTTGCTGTTGAGGAGGAGATACTGCTGCTGATGATTGATGGTGACTAATGCTGCTACTTCTACTGGAGGACTACTACTACTGCTGCTACCAGTGCTATGTGACCAGCTTTAGAGTTTCATATTTTGACATGTATATATATTGTAGATATTCCTTTCGAAAACTCTAGAGTTATGGTCTACTTTTGATGTACATACATATATATATAGCCTTTGGACTTGTACTGGGATTTGGAGATTTTCACTCATGGACTATGTATTTCTTATCTTTGCTATGTATGAAATCTATGTTATATTACAGCTTACTACATAGTTCTATTATTTCCGCGTACTCTGATATTGATTTAAAAGGAATTCGGCTATGATATTTTAAAATGGTATCAATTCTTTAAAATGAAATAATGGGTGGCATCCCTCAGGTTTCATATAATGAAAATTTAGAACTGCGAATGAAAACTGCATGATGACAGTTTCTAAATGGTTTGAAATTAAACATCCCATTATCGGCTCCCTATTTTTTTTACTTCTTTCTATTTAATTTCTTTACTTTTCTTTCATTATTTCCATAAAATTTAGTGATTTCATTATTATTGGTCCTTTTTGTTTACAAGCATGATACGTGCGCCATGCCATTCCAACATTCAAAATCCATATTCAGGCGTATTATTTTTACTATTTTAATCTCAAACTCATTTGTTTGTTTTGTTCTTTCTATTAAATTTATGAATTATATATACATAAACTTTCGACTTATACTTGGTACATTGGGAAAATAAAATTATTTCCATATTTTATTTTTTTCCATAATTTAGAATTTTGCATGTTAGTGGACAGGGCCGGCCTTATAGGGGGGCAAGTGGGGCCTAGGCCCAGGGCCCAGAGATTTAGGGACCCCAAAATTTTTTTTAATACTTATACATATATATATAAGAAATATTTTTAAATTAGAAATTAGCATAAATTAATTTTTCAATTGTAGTATTGTATCTTAAATAATTTATTTTTTGTTGTGATTGTGTGGTTGTTTATCTCCTTTGTTTGCTTTTGACAAGTTCCTTTTGCTTTGTATTATGCCATTTGTAATTGATACTCAAGTATTAGGTGTTATTGATCACTTTCTAGTTTTGTTGTTCTGTTTTCTAAGATAGTGCCTAGAAAATATTTGTTTGGATGTGAAACAAGGAAAAAAGAAAACTAGCAGACAAACTTGTAAAATCACATTAGGATTTCTCACTACATGGTAACTAACGTTTTTTCTTATTTATTTCAGCATTAGGATTTGGGCAAATCATAAAGGATAGTCTACTTCTATGTACCCATTTTGTTATTTTGTTTATTTATTTTTTTATAATATCATGCTATTAAGGTATTATATTTGTAGTTTACGTAATCTTGTTGATTGCATTTAATGACATAGACTTGTGAATATCGATAATATTTCATACTATAGAAAATTTACTTGAAATTCAGAATTTTTTTATAAAAAGGGGCCTTTTATTTTTATTTCGTCTAGGGCCCTGAAAATGTCAGGACCGACCCTGTTAGTGGAACATGAATCGATGAAATTCTTCCTTCTCTCTTTCAACTTTTACTTTCATTTTTGATTTTTTGGATTTTATTTCGCTATAACTGTGGGGTACGTGAAATTTTTTATTAGATTTAGAATATATCTTCAATTTGAACTAATGAACGATATGCTAAATTTGTTGAAGTAAATAGTACTTAGGATTTACCATCCATTTAGTTAGCATCCCATTTTTTTCTTGCTTTCAAGTCTTTAATCTCAATCACTTATTACTAGTTTAGCTTGCCCGTGCGATGCACGAAATTAAACAAATATAATAGATCACATCCCATATATATAATAAATATTTCAAAGTCAAAAAATTCAATAGACAATTTGAACTAAATGACATAATTTTATTTATATGAGAATTGTTACTAATAATCAAACTTAATTACTGGTTAAACTATATAAGTTAGTTCATATTATTTATAATTGATTTGAAATTGCAGATTGCTTTTTTAATTCAAAATATTGTATTCATAAAAAATGGAATCAAATTGCTGTTTTTATTTTTAAAATCAAAATATTCTATTCGATAAAATGGAATCAAAGGAGATGTTATTTTGTTAACTAAATTAAAAAAGAAAATAAATAAATAGCAAGATGCATTTTTTTTTAAATTTTTCAAAAGTTAAACTTATTACAAAATTGAAGAGCAAATAAGGCATCTTGCAAAAATCTCATTTTCACCTCAATCCCGACTTGCATTTCGTCCAAAATTGTAAATTAATCATCCATTTCTTTCCAAAGTTTCTTCATGTCATTCGCTATTTTTGGCCTCACAGTTGCAAAAAGAAAAAAGGATTATACATCAGTAACGAACAAATTAGAATTTTATACCGAAAGTATGATTTAATAAAATTATGTTATACTCTATCCATCCAATAAAGATTGACGATTTTTGAATTATTTTCTTTGATTTTTTTGACATTGTTTTGGGAGATGATGAGTATAAATTTAAAAAATTGAAAAAAAAACTCTTTGTGCAAAAGTTGAGATCCACGTGACATTTCACCACTGGATCAACTCTCTAAATATTAAAAAAAATTATTTAATGCAAAATAAAATATCAAAAAGGAATAAATGCAATAAAAACAAAAATGTAAATAAAAAAAAAGAGAATATAATTGAAATAAGATAAAACACTTCTCACATTCTATAAAAAAATAAAAACTGTTAAGCCATTCTATTTATGCAATTGACTATAAATTTAGTATTTGAATAACATCAATACATTAAAAAAAATATATAAACTAATTTTTAATTATTAATTTAAAAAAATAATTAATAAATTATGAGGAAGTGTCACATAAGCAATTATTATTTTGAAGATTTCCTCTTTTTATTATATAAAATTGATAATTGATATTTCTATCTCTATTCTGGTTGGAATCTAATGAAGTGTTGATGTTTTTTTTTTTTTTTAAATTCAAAATATCATTTTTATCCAAAATGGAATCAAGTTGTTAGTTGTTAAGTGGTTGAGTCTAACAAATCAAGTAATTCTAACAAATTTTTGAATTTAGATTTTTTTATCAAAATTGTGGGAAATTATGTGCTGAATTTTTATTTATTTTTAAAACAAAAATTTGGCAAAATTATGTAGAGGTGACATGTCAGCAGTTTTTGAATTGCAGGTATTCTCTTTTTATAATATTCCCTCCGTCCCTAAATATAAAGTCTCATTGGGGGATTTCACGTCATTTAAGAAAGTGGAATAATTTAGTTAATCGTATTGGAAATATGAACTTTTGATATGTAATTTCAAAATTACCTTATTAATATTATTGAGAATTTAAAAAGTGTTAAATAAATAGGGTGTTTGTGAAAAAAAAGTAATTAATAATCATTGAAAATTAGTATGATGCTTTATAAATAGGGACAAAATAAAAGTGTCAAAAGAACTTTATATTTAGGGACGGAGGTAGTATATAATTGATATTATATAAAAAATCGACTCTATGTGCAATAGTTAAGATCCACCGTGTCATTTCACCGCTAAATCAACTCTCTAAATATTAAAAAAATTATTTAATGCAAAATAAAATATTAAAAAGGAATAAATGCAATAAAAACAAAAATGTAAATAAAAAAACAGAATATAATTGAAATAAGATAAAACACTTCTCACATTTTACCAAGAAAAAAATTGAGAAGTTATCCTATTTACGCAATTGACAATAAATTTAGGAAAAAAACAACATCAACACATTAAAAAAAATATGCAAGCTAGATAAACTATCAAAATTGTGGAAATAATAACATCAAGAAACTTAAAAAATAACATAAATATATCCACAATCCCTCAAATTCTTAAATCGAGATCAATTATTTAGAAAACAAAATATTGCTGGTGTGACTTTATGGACGTTAGTGCCTTGATTATAAGTAGCCATGTACGACCGATTTAATACACAAAATAATGTAGAGTACATAAAGAAAAATATGTTAGTACTATCATTCTTACAATTTGAAACATTAATAATAATAATAATAATAATAATAATAAAAAAAAAAGGAGATGTGAAAAAAATAATAATACATATAACCTCTTCATCAATCACATTTGATCATTCCAGGTTCATCTTCAGAATATTTGATGACCTTATCATTTTTTTTAATTTTTCTGGAGCACAAACTTAATTATTGATATGATTAAATTGTATGTTGGTTTCTATAATTTATAATTGATTTGATTTTGTAGATTTTTTTTAATTCAAAATATCATATATATATCCAAAATAGAATCAAATTTGTTGATTTTTTTAATTCAAAATATCCTATCAAATTTCGAATTAAGCAAATGATTTATATTGTGAAAACAAATCGAAAACATTGAATTAACAAACTAATTTTGAAAATAACAAACTAATTTCGGATTTTCCTCAAATTTGAAATAAGTATTATTATAAAGCAATTATTATCTTGAAGATTTCATCTTTTTTATAATATATAATTGATAATTGATATTCCTATCTCTATTCTTATTGGAATCAAATGAACTGTTGATGTTTTTTTTTTTTAAAAACAAAATCAAAATATCATTTTTATCCAAAATGGAATCAAGTTGTTGGTTGTTAAGTGGTTGAGTCTAACAAATCAAGTAGTTCTAACAAATTTTTGAATTTAGATTTTTTTATGAAAATTGTGGGAAATTATGTGCTGAATTTTTATTTATTTTTAAAACAAAAAATTGACAAAATTATGTGGAAGTGACACGTCAGCAGTTTTTGAATTGCATGTATCCTCTTTTTATTATATATATATATATATATATATAATAATTGATGATTAAGTTCTATATTTTCCTAAATTTGATCATTTGGTTTTTAATAAAATATATGTTTAGCAATAAATAATTGGTAATGATTCAATTTTTAAACTTAAAATCAAATATATGTTTAGCAATAAATAATTGATAATCATGCAATTCTTAAACTTAAAATGATTATCACTTTTTTGAACAACTAAAGTAATCCAAAGGTAATTATTTTTTTTTTTAAATCTTGTAAGATAACCGGTGCATTAAAACTAGTTAAATATGTTCTTGGGAAACACATGTAGTGTTGGACAAAAGAGTACAGAATAAACAAAAAAAACTAATTAGCCATTTTAGTTGTCTTTCTTTTGGCTCTGTGTCTCTCTTCTTTCAAAACTCCGATTACAATTCCATATCTGATTTGGTTCGGAACCAAGTGAAAGTCATAATCCGTCTCTTCTCTTCTCTTTGCAAATCTCATCAAATGGCTTCCGAACCAAAGAAGATCATCATTGACACCGACCCTGGCATCGGTAATATATATCCATCTGCTTTCAACTTTCGTTTGTTTTGTTCCATTTAGATTATGTTTCTTTTCTTTGCCTTTTCCATCAAAACATGTTTTTGACTGAAATTTGTTACTCCATCCGTTCCTATACAGGACCTTTAGGAAGATTTCACAAAGTTGATTAATTTAGTTAATTGTATTAGAAATGTGATGTTTTGATATATAATATTATTGGGAATAAATAGGGTTGTTTATGGAAAAAAGTAATTAATGAACGTTAAAAATTGATATAGGGTCTTCTTTAGGGACAGAGGTAGTATAGGTTATAACCTACCTGTGTATCAATTAAAAACTGTGTAATTGATATAGGACCTTTTGGAAGATTTCACGTTAATTTAGTTAATTGTATTGGAAATGTGCTGTTTTGATATGTTTATAAGATATTTCCAATGCCTTGTTTGGCTAAGTAAGAATGATGATTGGTTTGTGCAGATGATGCTATGGCAATATTTCTTGCCCTAAGATCACCCGAGATAGAAGTTATTGCACTTACAACTATTTATGGCAATGTTTACACCACCCTGGCTACCAGAAATGCATTGCATCTGGTAAAGTTATTGCTATTAATATTTCCCTGATTCAATGTCTGCCATTTTTTTATGCGAAAATGTTTCGCAAAACAACAATTTTCGACAACATTGGTTTTCGCATATAAAAGGTTGCCAGGAAAGTTGTTTGGATTTGTTTTAGACATATTATTACTCTTTTTTTTTTTATGTGATTTTGAAGCACTTGTTTAAGTTGAATTTTGATATTTAATAAGGAAGCTTCCTGCTTAACTTGCATATGCAGTTGGAGGTTGCAGGGAGAACTGATATACCGGTTGTTGAAGGATCTCAAGTGACGTTAACTGTAAGAACTCACACCTATTACTATCCTTAATTATTGTTATAATTAATTTATGATATGATTGATTTGCACCTCTCTCTCTCTCTCTATATATATATATATATATATATATTTCCGAGTAATTAGTAAGATTAGTACTTTGTGAGCACCAATCAAATTAATCCCTGAGATTATCAAAATTCCAAATTAGTCTTCGAGATAGCAAAACGTGAGTCATATTAGTCATTGCCGTTAGTGGTCCACAAAGTTAGGGACTATTTTGACTAGTGCCGACAATCTCAGAGAGTAATTTGATCGATAACCAACAGTCTTTATTATTTTTTTTTGCATTAGTCCACGTTAAGGACCACTAACGGGCAACGGCCATTAACGTCAGGGACTAATGTAACACATGTTTTCCTATCTCATGGACCAATTTGAAATTTTGAAAATCTCTAGAGACTAAATTGATTGGTACCCACAAAGTCAGGAACCAATATGATATATACACTAATTTTCTTTTGGTTCCTCTTTTTTTTTTTCTTTTTTCTGGGTATCTGCTATGCATGTTTTGGTGAGCATTACTGTGAACTTTAATTGTATGTGTGTATGATAATCATATATAGTTTTTGTAATATACTTTTGGAAAAACTACTAGATTGGTCTCTTAAGTTATTTTTTAGTTGCGATTTCGTCCCTAAACTTTTTTTCGTTTCAAATAAGTCCTAAAGCTGTTGAAGTGTAACAAATAAGTCCTTTCCGTTAATTTTTCATTAAGCGACATGTGTCACCATAAGAAAATTTTAAAAAAAAATCATTAAATCATTTTTTTAATACGTGGCACCATTAGTTGAGTGACACGTGTCACTTAATAGAAAAAACTAACAGAAATGACTTATTTATTACACGGCAACAACTTCAGGACTTATTTGAAACGAAAAAAAGTTAAGAGACGAAATCGCAATCAAAAAATAACTTACTTGACCAATCTAGTGGTTTTGCCTATACTTTTTTGTATTACAAACTCACCCATTTCAAAATTTTATGAGAGACACACAGGCTTGTAATATAATATTACGACCGTTTTAGGCATAGACAAGATGATTATTCTAACTTTTTTGCACATAAGAATCTGATTGTTTCTTTGAAGTCCATTGTAGTTGGTCTCATCACTATTGAAGTTAGACAGGATTGGCAGTGTGAAATTTAAAGTTCTGCAGTCTTAGCATTTGGTTCAACCGAATGTTGTAATTCTCCGTTGCTTTTACAGAAAGGAACAAAACTTCGTGTTGCAGATTTTGTCCATGGTGCAGATGGACTTGGCAACCAAAATTTCCCTCCACCAAAAGGGAAGGCCCTTGAAGGTTCGGCCGCTGCTTATTTGGTTCAACAAGCAAAAAATAACCCTGGCAAAATCACCGTGGTGGCATTGGGCCCACTTACAAATATTGCTTTGGTATGATATATGTGCAATTTCCATTATGCCATTTTCATGTTACCACTCATCATACTGTGTTTGACCAGATTCTCCTTTTTGTAGGCTATACAGCTGGATCCGGAATTTTCTAAGAACATTGGGCAGATTGTTCTACTTGGTGGTGCTTTTGCAGTAAATGGCAATGTGAATCCAGCTGCTGAAGCTAATGTCAGTTTTTAAATTCTGAATTGAAATTCGAAGTATAGCTTCCGTGAAAATATCCTGTCATTTGCTGCTGACTCTGCAGCACTCTTTGTTTGAGTTTGGTTCCAGATATTTGGTGATCCAGATGCAGCAGATGTTGTATTTACAAGTGGGGCAGATGTTCTGGCAGTGGGGATAAATGTAACTCACCAGGTTGTATTCACAGGTACCCCTTTAGTGAAGTCCTTGCACTATTTCTTGCTATGCTTATGGAATCACTTGGTCTTACTTAAAAGGATAAGTTTCCTTTCGTAAATGTCTCTATTTCTTCCACAGTTGTGATACTTTTTTGTGCTTTTTCTTACAGGTGATTCCCATGATTGATCAACTAACATTTTGAAGGGATACTTTAGAATTTAGTTTATATTAAGCTCTTTCGAGGAAAAAAAAAAAGGTTTAAGCTCAACTGAACTCTTGGAGGTCTTCCTAACTGAACTAATATTTTCTTAGTGACCTTCTTTGATTAATGGAAAAATATGCAATTGATTACTAAGTAGTTTCATCATTTGCTGTCCACCCCACCCCAAATACATTTCGTAGAAAAAATGGGGAGTAAAGAAGAAAATTAGACACCATCTTTTCTCCCCTAAAGAACATGATTTGTTTTACTCTGTCTATAACAACTTTCTTTTGTCATGCGTGTGACTAGCAATTAATTTGCCCATATCTTGCCAATGTAGTACACTTGGTTTTGAAACTATTGAGGTAGACAGCATAGTTCATTTTGCATGGTATTTCCATTGAGAGCTCTTCGGATTGAGAGAGACAGAGTTCAAAAACTGCTACTACCTTTATTACTTTATTTTTATTGTGTCTCATATTTGCACTCTTTTAGTATTTACATCAGCTTCACATCGGCTGAACAGTATGAACACACTGCTATTTTAATTATGGCTCACATGATTATCTTCTTTTGTCACCACTGTTCTGGTTTACTCTAACCCAAAAAACAAAATACTAGATTCGGATCGAGAAAAGTTGGCTAGTTCGAATGGAAATTTTGCTCAGTACTTGCACAAAATCTTAGACGTGTATTTCTCTTACCATCTTGAGGCATACAACACCAAAGGTTTGTATTCAGTGTGTTAAAGAATTTTGAGCGATCTAATAATCTGAATTACTTATTATAGTTATTTTGTATACAGGGGTTTACCTTCATGACCCTACAGCACTTCTTGCAGCTATTGATCCTTCACTTTTTACTTGCATGGAGGGTGTTGTTAGAGTCCAGGCCAATGGTATTACAAGGGGACTCACATTACTGTACAACAAACAGAAAAGGTAAGAACTGTAAGCATATAATATGTGCCCCTAGAGTGCTCAGACTGAAACAATTTATCTATTTTCGTATGCATGCTAATTCCCCCATTTATAGCAAGTTCTAGTTCTTTTCATGTTATGCAAAATGTTGTGTTGAAATGGCATTCGATTGCACCTTGTCCTAAAAAATTTTCTCCTGAATAATCACCAAGTTGTATCCGAGTTGAAGTGGTTGGCAATGTGGCCAAAAGTATGCCTTTGGGCTTTTTAAAATTTGTTTGGACCCTAAAAAATAAATAATGGTAAAAATAAAGGCTCACTCCTCCAGAAAGATCCAATATACCATGTCAAGCCTAGCAAAGGATTCACCCCAAATAAAAGGTATTATTTCATTTGGAAAAGGGAAGAGTGGCACCCCCAGGCACCCCCGTGAGAGGTGACGCTTAGGCCAGGAAAGGCCCATCCCGGGCGCCCAGCAGAAGGAGCAGTGTGGGAGAACTCTGAATAAGGCACACACCTCTAGAGCGCACTTGGTCCTAAACATGAAGGCGTCTTTGGCAGCATTAAATGTTCATAATAGAGGGAAATGTGATTGGCTTTGGAAAGGCACGCCCAACCCCCCTTCCTTTCCTTTGCTTGTGCTGCATGCCTCTCTGCTTGAGCCTTTCACCATATCACTTTGTCTCATCACTTTCCTCTTCTGGCAATATTTCATTCCCATCCAAGTCCCCAAAGTGGAATTGCTTAAACCTCTCTTCTGCTTGCACTCACTAACCAAGGGGATAAACGATAAAACCCACCAGAAACTAGCAAACATGCTATTATCCTGTGAACAAAGAGGGAGAATGGAGCATCTTATGGACCAGACGCAATATTATAAATAGCACCACTCCATTCTCTAAAAGCATCATCAGTCTCACTATTCCAACAATGACTAGCAATTTAAGTATTAACCTTCCCCTTCTTATCCGGTCCTGAGAAATAGCCTAAAAGCAATATCAGTAAGGGATTTTAGAAGGTAAACTGAGAAAATGAACCATAGTCACACAACTCATCAAACTTCATCACCATCACAGTAACATACTCCCTCAAATGGGTCACTCTCTCAAGGGCAGGGACGCTCTTGTCTAACAAGTTATTTCCAGTATCAGTATCCACCATTGTATTTCCCCTATTTTAATGTAGTTTGAATCATGATTTCCTAAAGTATTTTGAACTTATTATCTTTTGATTATCGTATAATTAACCCACAAATTGGTGTTGAAACAATTTGGTGACTCCACTGGAGAAATAATGACTTCAAACACTGAGGGAAACTCGTCCGGTGGTGCTGCTCAGAAAGCGGTCCTTGGAGGCATCACGCCAAAAACAATTCTTGGAGGCGCTCCCTTGATGCCAACGTCAACAGTATCGAACCCAAGGAGTGTAGCAGCATGAAAGTCGGTATTCAATCCATAGGATGATCATGTTCGCTCTTCTCCCAGCACTTTAGAAGATGACCAAGGGCACTCTAATGAAGCGCCCAACAACAAAAGAGAAAGAGTGAGCCAGATAAGGATCCCCATGCAGAAGGAGATCAAAACACTCAAGTGGGCATATCTGCATCAGTCCTCAACTATCTGGTGGCCAACCAGAACGCCTTGGCAGATATGGGGGCAAATTACAAGGCACATAATGTTAAGGCAAGAGAGGAAAATAGGCACTGAATGCAAGACTGAGAGCAGAGGATGAAGCATGAAGGGAACCAAAACTTGTAAGAGCAAGAGCAAGAGTGGAAAGTGAAGTCTATCAAGAAGTTCGTAGAGGGTCAGGAAGCACAGAAGATGCACCAGTCACATGAGCGACATTAAATCACATACTGCAAGCACACAAGGAAAGAAACAATCTGGTAATAGACTTAAACTTTCCCTTTACTGCTTATGTAGCTGCCTATCGTTATCCCACGGGATACACGCCTCCTGCGTTTCACAAGTTTGATGGAATTGGAAGTGCACGAGAACACTTGATGACATATGTGGATAACCTGAGAATTCACAATGCTGATCATTGTTTGAGGCTCGGGGAATTTTCAAAGTCTCTGACCGGACTTGCCTTCACATGGTATTCTTGGTTGCGCCCAACCTCCATCTGTACCTGGGAGGAGATGACAATAGAGCTCTGTAACAAGTTCTTAGAAGTAGAAGGCGCAGTTCATATTATGGACCTTGGGCTTTTCAAACAAAGGGTAGGAGAAGGTCTAATATAGATTAAAGATATAGAGATAGGGCGTTACACTACAAAGAGACCCTCCCTGAAGCAGATTTGGTGTACGGGTACAGTAAGAGTATTGAGGATGGATCACAAATATTTTTAGCACTCGGTAAAATTTTCACTTTTTTCGAGTTTCCAGAAAGAGCGGTTGACGTGACTGAAGTCTGAAGCCATGAAAAAACTAGGGAAAAGGACAAAGGATCAGGCCACCTTCAATGTGAACGTTGATGATGAGAGAGGAGGGAAGAAGAACTGTAGAGCCATGCCGCCTCCAAGGAGTTATGAGAAGAGAGCCCCACCACCAAGACTTACAATTTCTGAAGAACTCACATACCAGTTGGTGGAAGAATGGTTCAAGGAAAGGATCTCGACTAAGAGAACTGAAAGGCATCCATGACTCGTCAGGAGTACGAGGACCCAGCCTTTTTCATATTGCATCGACATAAGGGGCATAGTACTATGGATTGTTACGTTGTCAAGGGAGGGTTCCAAAAGCAATTGGCAGCTGGAAGGATACTGGTGCCCAAGGAAGGTGCAGAAGAAAACTTGAGTACGCGCCCTCTGTCTAAGCATGACGTGAACATCATCCTCTCAAGTGGAGGTAATCTTTTAAAAGAAATTGAAAAAGAAGAAGTGCTGGAGGAAGAACTACACAGAGGTCTTGTGAAAACAAGAGGATTCAGAGCACTATTTGATCAACTGGGCTTGGTAATGGACGTAAGGAGTGAGGCCAACCAGGCCTTGACGATGTGATAGTCAGAAAGGGAAGTAATACCAGTGTTGGACATGTACCAATCTCAAGAGTGGCAAAGGCGCATGCCATGACAGTGATGTTTAAAGAACCACAACAACCCAATTCAGGCTTCTGTTACAACAAACCACTATACGTAGAAGCAATCATGGAATTTCTTCAGGCTCTGTTTGAACCTCCCCCTCAAAGGCGTTGGAGGAGCCCTCATCATCAGAACTGGAGACTACTCCGGATCTCACCATTATTGACAAGAAGTTAGGGCAGAGAAAAGCTAGAGTTTCTTTTGAAATGCAAAACGTGATGAGAGAAGAAGGAAGATTGTGTTTATGAGGAGAGAAGAAAAATTGAAGGATGGTCAGTTAGAGTGGCACGGTTATTGAGACCACTTGGTCCACGTTTTGCATACTGGGTGGTTGGGATGAAACGCGAGAAAACAGGATTCGCGTCAAAGAAGAAAAGTTCTTTCCTCTTTCATGCAAGGGAGCTTTTGTTTGGACCCTAAAAAATTAATAATGATAAAAATAAAGGCTCAGTCCGCCAAAAAGATCCAATATACCATGTCAAGCCCAAAAAGGATTCACCCGAAATAAAAGGAACTTTCCTCCAGTCCTATTTAAAAGTCACCTTTTAGAAGAATTTTACGGTTCTATTTATAAGTCACGTTGTATTTTCTAGAAGACACATGTTTTTTTTCTCTTATTTGCCTTTTATTTATTAATGTGAAACAATACATTGTGAAATTTCCAATGCAAGTTAAGTGGGTAAAAGTGTGTAACAAGAGCAGCTAGTGAGGAAGGGCAAATTAGTCCTAAAGCAACAACAAACTCTGATGCACATGGGATTCAGAATTCTGTTACAACAAAGGGACAGCTGGCAAATGAGCAGAGGCTGATGGCAAGGGAAAAGAGCACACGTGCAAGGCAGCCCAATATTCGTTTGGCAGGGTACCATTTGGGCAAAAAGTGATATTAATAGTAGTTGTCAGGAAAGAGAAAGTTAGGCAATGTGTGGAATATTTCCCCTTTCTCCCTCTAGTACCTTTCCCCATTGCTTCTGTCATTTCCATTAGAACTTATTTCTTTATGTACTGTAATTCCTGCACTTTTAATATTTCAATGAAGGTTGAGTGATCCCCTAAGATCCCATACGAACTCTTAGGAAGTACACTCACATCAGTTTCTTGTGTTACAAGCTATTCTTTCATTTGCTTATTTTCTCAGTCCTTTTCTCTTTTCTGTTTTAAATTTCCTCACTATAACATTTGGTGCTTTCATTGCTTTCCACTATGGCTAAGAATCGAAGCTCATCTGAGCTTAAACAGATACTTGAATTAATGGAAAAATGCGATCATGAGCATGCCTTAGAGATGGATGAGTTGCGTGCTGCCATAAACGATCTCAGATCTAATTTGCCCAGTGGAAATGAGAACTCGAGGAAATCAAAATACATTTCAAGTGAGGAATGTGAAGCTCGATTTTCCAAAATTTGATGGATCCAATGTGCTGGAATGGATCTTCAAATCAGAGCAATTTTTTGATTTCTATAACACACCAGATGAACAGAGAATTACCATAGCTTCAATTCATATGGAAAAAAAATGCTGTCCCCTGGTTCCAGATGATGCAAAGACAGAACCCTTTTCTTTCATGGAGCATGTTTACTAGAGCACTGGAACTTGAGTTTGGTCCCTCTCCTTGTGACTCTCCTAGATCTACTTTGTTTAAATTACAACAAATTGGTTCTGTTAATGATTATTATATTGAATTCACTGCTTTAGCTAATAGGATATATGGTGTGAGTGCTGAAGCTATCTTAGACTGTTTCATTAGTGGTCTGAAACCAGAAATCAAAAGGGAAGTTATTGCCCAAGCCCCAAATTCCCTGTTGAAAGCATTTCCTTAGCTAGGTTATTTGAAGAAAAATAAGCTTACAAACCCAAATTTCCATCATACACACAAACCAGAAACAATACAACTAACCAATCCTATACCAATCCCACACAACAACCCCTCTTACAGACCCCAAACACAAGACCTCAACCACAAAATCTCAGAAACACAAATATAAAAAAATTAAGTGCTGCTGAAATGCAATCTAGGAGAGAAAAGGGCCTTTGTTTCACTTGTGATGAAAAGTTTTCAGCCACACATAGGTGTCCTAATAAGAAGTATTTTATTTTACAAGTGGATGGTGATGAACCTGAATCTGAGCCAGAACCAATTACTGATGAGACTGATGATAATCTCATTCATCACTTATCTTTCAATGCTTTGAAAGGATCTACAGGAATAGGCACAATGAGGTTTTCAGGAACTATTAATGGCAAAGAAGTTCAGATTCTATTAGATAGTGGCAGCAGTGATAACTTTCTGCAGCCTAGAATTGCTCACAATCTTAAACTATCTGTAGAACCATCTTCTGGTTTTAATGTTCTGGTTGGCAATGGAAATTCTCTGACTACTGAAGGACTTGTCAAAGAAATTGAGGTCCTGGTACAAGGTCATTCTCTCAAACTTCCTGTATACCTTTTGCTTGTGGCTGGAGCAGATCTAGTTCTGGGAGCAGCATGGTTGGCTATAATTGGTGCACATATTGCTGATTACGGTGCCTTGCACATCAAATTCTTTAAGGACAAGCAATTGATCACTATTACTGGTGACAGTCCCAGTCCTGTAACTCAGGCTCAATTCAATCACATGAAAAGAATGCACACCACAAAAGCAATCTCTGAGATATACACTATTCAATTGCTACCTGAAGTAAACCAGAATGATATATGGAAAGACATTCCTGACAACCTAGAACCTGAAATAGCCTTATTCCTCCAAACTTACCAAAAAATCTTTTCCAAACCTAAAGGCCTACTACCTCACAGAACACAAGACCACAAAATCCTCTTACTTAATGGCAGTAATGCAGTGAAGGTCAGACCATACAAATACCCCCAGAGCCAAAAACACCAAATAGAAACCATGATTAAGGAAATGCTTGATGATGGCATAATTGTATCTAGCTCTAGTCCCTTCTCTTCTCCTATCATTCTGGTGAAAAAGAAAGATGGCACTTGGAGATTCTGTACAGACTACAGAGCACTGAATGCAATCACAATCAAAGATAAATTTCCTATCCCTACTGTTGAAGAATTGCTTAATGAACTTTTTGGAGCAAAGTACTTTTCTAAGCTGGACTTAAGGTCAGGATATCATCAGATATTACTCAATCCTGATGATAGATATAAGACAGCTTTTAGAACTCATCAAGGTCACTATGAGTGGTTGGTTATGCCCTTTGGCTTAACAAATGCTCCAGCAACCTTTCAGAGTTTAATGAATGATGTCTTTCAAGGCTTACTAAGGAAATCTGTCTTCGTGTTTTTTGATGACATTTTAGTATATAGTCCTTCTTGGCAGGAGCATTTACAGCATTTGCAGGAAGTGCTTCAAATTCTCTCTGAAAATGAGTTGTATGCTAAGTTATCAAAATGTTTTTTTGGCCTGCAACAGATAGATTATCTAGGCCACGCTATATCTGGAACTGGAGTTGCTATGGAGAATGACAAAGTCCAGGCTGTTTTAAATTGGCCTATTCCATCTAATCTTAAGCAATTAAGAGGCTTCCTTGGGTTAACATGTTATTATAGAAGGTTTGTTAAAGGGTATGCATCCATAGCAAACCCTGTGACAAATTTACTGAAGAAGGACAGTGAAGCGACTGCAGCCTTTGTGAATCTCAAGACAGCAATTACATCTGCTCCTGTCTTAGCCTTACCAGATTTCACCAAGCCATTTGTATTAGAAACTGATGCTTCTGGTACTGGCATTGGTGCTGTTCTCAGCCAAGACAAGCATCCAATTGCTTACTTTTCCAAAAAGCTGTCAAATAGACTTCAGAAACAGTCTGCTTACACAAGGGAATTTTATGCCATAACTGAAGCCATTGCTAAATTCAGGCATTACCTTCTTGGGCATAAGTTCATTATCAAAACAAATCAAAAAAGTCTAAGGAGCCTAATTGATCAATCTCTGCAAACTCCTGAACAGCAGGCTTGGCTTCACAAGTTTTTAGGCTATGATTTCACAATTGAATACAAGCCAGGGAATGAGAACCTAGCAGCTGATGCCTTATCTAGATCATTCATGATGGCCTGGTCCACTATGCAATCAGATTTTATTCAAACTGTCAGAACAACATTAGCTCAGGATGCAGTTCTACAACCTATTGTCCAAAATTGCATACAAGGGAAACCTATTCAACCCAATTACACCTACCAGGATGGGTTATTGTACTGGAAATCTAGATTGGTGATTCCTCAGCAACACTCTTTGATTCAACAGATACTTCATGAGTACCATTCCTCTCCCTTGAGTGGTCATGCTGGTATAGCAAGAACTATGGCAAGAATATCAGCTCAATTCTTTTGGCCAAAAATGCACAAAGATGTTACCATGTTTGTCCAGCAATGTATAGTATGTCAACAAGCCAAGGCTCAGACAACACTACCTGCAGGCCTGTTACAACCACTACCTATCCCAAATCAAATTTGGGAGGATGTAGCCATGGACTTCATCACTGGATTACCCCCCCTCCCATGGTTTTACTGTGATACTTGTAGTCATTGACAAATTATCAAAGTATGCACATTTTGCTACCTTGAAATCAGATTTCAACAGCAGACAAGTAGCTGAGGTTTTTCTTAACACTGTCATCAAATTACATGGTTTCCCTACTAGCATTGTATCTGACAGAGATAAAGTTTTTACAAGTCAGTTTTGGCAACACTTGTTTAAACTAAGTGGCACTGCTCTAAAAATGAGCACTGCCTACCATCCACAGTATCCACAGTCTGATGGCCAAGCTGAAGCATTAAACAAGTGCCTTGAGATGTACTTAAGATGCTTTACCTATGAGAACCCTAAGTCTTGGACCAGACTCCTACCATGGGCTGAATTCTGGTATAATACCTCATACCATACCAGTGCTCAGATGACCCCATTCAGAATTGTCTATGGAAGAAATCCTCCTACTATCATCAAATATGTTCCTAATTCAGTTGATTCTCCTTCTATTCAAGAGTTACTTCAAGAAAGAGATATGCTCCTAGCTCAGTTGAAAACTAATCTTCTCAGAGCTCAGAACAGAATGAAGAAGAATGCAAACAAATAGAGACTTCACAAAGAATTCAATGTGGGTGAATTAGTGTTAGTCAAGTTGCAGCCATACAGATAGAATTCTGTAGCTCTCAGAAAGAATCAAAAATTGGGAATGAGGTATTTTGGCCCATTTCCAATAATTGAAAAACTCAGTTCAGTAGCTTATAAGCTGCAACTACCTGATCATGCTAGAATACATTCAGTTTTCTATATCTCTCAGTTGAAGGAATGCAAAGGTTCTGACACTAATGCTTATATTCCTCTACCTCTTACAACTACTGAGTTTGGCCCAATTATTAACCCATTGACAGTGTTGCAAGCAAGGGAATTGATCAAAGGCTCTACACGAGTTCCTCAGATTTTGGTTCAGTGGGAGGGACATGATACAACTGAAGCAACTTGGGAGGATTTGACTCCGTTCCAACAGCAATACCCTGAATTTAACCTTGAGGACAAGGTTAATTTTAAAGGGGAGGTAATGTAACAAGAGCAGCTAGTGAGGAAGGGCAAATTAGTCCTAAAGCAACAACAAACTCTGATGCACATGGGATTCAGAATTCCGTTACAACAAAGGGACAACTGGCAAATGAGCAGAGGCTGATGGAATGGGAAAAGAGCACACGTGCAAGGCAGCCCAATATTCTTAGGAAGTACACTCACATCAGTTTCTTGCGTTACAAGCTATTCTTTCATTTGCTTATTTTCTCAGTCCTTTTCTCTTTTCTGTTTTAAATTTCCTCACTATAACAAAGTGTAACGTTGAAGTACTTTTTAAAGTTTCAAGAAATGTAACTACCCTTCCTGGTCCATGTGATATCACTAATATAGTTAAATATGTCCTATAAATAGGATCAAAGGGAGTGTTGTTTTATTTGGAAAAGGGAAGAGTGGCCCTAAATGACCCCGTGAGGGGTGTGAGGAGTGACGCCTAGGCCAGGAACGACCCACCCTAGGCGCCTAGCAGAAGGAGCAGTGTGGGAGAACTCTGGATAAGGCGCACCTTGTCCTGAGTACTAAGGCATCCCTGGCAACATAAAATGTTCATAATAGAGGGAAACATGATTGGCTTTGGAAAAGCACTCCCAGCCCCCCTTCCTTTCCTGTGCTTGCGTTGCATGCCTCCCTCCTTGAGCCTTGCACCATATCACTTTGTCTCATCACTTTCCTCTTTTGGCCATATTTCATTCCCATCCAAGTTCCACCTTAAACCTCTCCTCTGCTTGCATTCACTTCCCAAGGGGAAAAAGGATAAAACCCAACAGAAACTAGCAAACATGTTATTATCCAGTAAACAAAGAGGGAGAAGGGTGCAACTTAGGACCAGAGCAATAATATAAATAGCATCACTCCATTCTCCAAAAGCATCATCAGTCTCACTACTCCTACAGTGACTAGCAATATAAGTATTAACTGTCCCCTCCTTATCTGGTCCTGAGAAGTAGCCTAGAAGCAACATCAGTAAGGGATTTTAGAAAGAAATCTGAGAAAAGGAATCATAGCCACATGACTCATCAAACTACATCATCACAGTAACATACTCCCGGACACGAGTCACTGCCTCTCAAGGGCAAGGACGCTCTTGTCCAACAAGTTCTCTAAAGGTGCCTCCTGTCCGGTATTAGTATCCACCATTGTATTTCCCCTCATTGTAATGTATTTTGGATCATGATTTCCTAAAATATTATGAACCCATTATTTCGTGATGTTAAGGTTCCATCTCAACCAATTGGCAATGAGAGGAGTAGCCCAACAGGTATTTAAACCATGTCATATATTGAGGCAGGCGATGTGGGACTTCCAACACGCCCCCTCCAACGAAGCCTGCCGGATCAGGCAAAGGGTATCTATTGACCCATAACAAAGGGCAACTTTTGGCCCATAACAACCGGAAGGAAGTTGGGCTATGGCTCTGATACCATGTAAAGGTTCCATCTCAAAATCAATTGGCAATGAGAGGAGTAGCCCAACAGGTATTTAAACCATGCCATATATTATGAGGCAGGCGATGTGGGACTTCCAACACGTGATTATTGTATTATTATCCCACAAATTGGTGCCCAAACAAAAATCTAAATTTTCTCTAAACCCACATGGTCCAAAATTGCATCATTATAATTTAAAAGAAAAGAAAGTTATGGCCAGCCGAAGACCAATAGACACGGGAATTGCCTTTTGGGAGTGACGCCAGGTTGTAGATGTATATTATTGCTTTTTTGTTAAATTGTGTTACGAATATCACCATCTTTGCGCTTGCTTGATATAGCAGAGTTATTTTCAGTTTGACCTAGTAGGTATGTATTCTTGGGGAGAAATGGAAGTAAATAGTTTTCCAAAATTGATAAGACTATGCTTGGGTAGAGTTTGGATTGTATTAGAATTGAAACACTTGTTTCCCTTATTCCTTACAGAATGTCATACTGATTCCTAATTGGTATAGTGAGATCTAAAAATGGCCCCACTTATTATAGAGTCAGTTATCGATAAATGCAAGCAAAATAACATACCTTACCAAATATTTTTAGAAACATAAAGCCGCATATTCCTGAATATTTATTTCATATGCTCCCTTCATTTGAAGGAAGAGCAATTGTAGAACACATTTCTCACGTACACATTCAGGGTTTTTATTTTGTCACCCCAAAGTCTATGGATGTCACCCATATGTATAAAATATACCTATTATGTCCTTTTTAAAAAAAACAACTTTTAATACGGGTCGTAAGAGGTACTTACGACCTGAAGGTCGTAGCACTCCCTTACGACATTTTAAAAAACTAAGTTTTAACACGGGTCGTAAACAGGTGTTACGACCTAAGTTTTTTCACAAGTCGTAAATAAGTATTACGACTATAAAGTCGTGATAGTCACATACGACTATTAGAAAAAGAGTGTCGAGGAAAACGAATCAAGGAGAAATATACTTGGAGGGAAACCCTTGGAAGGAGATCTCCTCTTTGTTATCTGAGCTCTGCAGTAACACTTCTCTCATTCTTTCTCTATGTCATTCTCTGTTGCTGTTTCCTACAGAATTTGTTAGTCTCTATCTCTAAGATCCTAGAAAAGACTGAGCTGAACCACTTCAATTCATAGAAAATATTTCTGTCAGTCTAAATCCATGTTCTGAAATGATGAAAGACGTGTTGCTACATTTTTGACTTTTGAGATACCATCATATCATCATTTTTCTGCATTCACAATATCATCTACATAATAGATGCTCTAATTGTAAGAAGAATTGCAACAGAAAACAGAGTAATTCACCCGACTGCTGACTACAAACATGTCAACTTGGTTGGGAAACTTGTTGAAACCCCCAAATACCCATGGGTACTGTTTCAAGCTATAAAGAGAAAAATGCATACAATAAACTAAGATAGGCACCTTGGACTCCCCCTAAGCAACAAAACTAGGCCGCTGATTCATATATACTTCCTTAGTGAGCTCCTTGTGAATAAAATAAATTTTTCAATATTCAGATGGTGTAAAAGCCATTGTTGTGCAGTGTGGCATCCATTATAAGGAATAATATTTTAACTCCCCGCACAAATATGCAGCAACCTTTTCTAACAGTCGTATGTGACTGGTACGACTATATAGTCGTATGTGACTATTACGACTTTATAGTCGTAACACTTGTTTTCGACTTGTAAAAAAACTTAGGTCGTAACATCTGTTTACGACCCGTGTTAAAACTTAGTTTTTTAAAATGTCGTAAGGAAGTGCTACGACCTTCAGGTCGTAGGTACCTCTTACGACCCGTATTAAAAGTTGTTTTTTTAAAAAAGACATAATAGGTATATTTTATATAGATGGGGTGACATCTATAGACCTTGGGGTGGCAAAATAAAAACCCCACATTCATTCTACATATTCTGTTGGCGAAGATAATATATGGAATGTTATATTTGCCTTTCCACTATTGCTTCTGATTTATTGTGTTTTAGTAGTTCATGTAATGCTTTTGATTACAAAGCATGCGTCTTTGATGCTGATAGGATAATTATTGTCAGGATTATGGGACGTTCATGTGTAATTGATAAGGTTGGAAATGATTATTCTAGGAATTGCATTGAATTCAATGAACAATGAATTCAAAATAGGGATTCTTAGAGAAGAAAAGAATCCGACTATGTTGCGCGGGTACTCTATTTTTGGGCTCGTACCCGTGCTGGGTACTTTCTGGGTGCGGGTACGCTTGGGTACGTACTCGGTACGTACCCAAATAATAAAAAAATAAAAAATTAAAAAATTGAAGTGGGTATGTACGGGTACGTCTGGGGTACGTTTTGGGCCTAATGAGCTACGTATTGGGTGCGGCCCAACACGGTTTTGGGTCCAAAACCGGTTTTCACCCCAAATTTCCCCAAAAAAACCCTAATTTTTCAGATCCCTTACCTTCTCCTCTATAGCTTCTCTCGACCAGCACCCTTCTCCAACCTAGCGCCACTCTTCCCCAACCTAGCGCCGCCGCCGTCGCCAACCAGAAGCCACCGCGAGTCACCAACCAGAAGCACCGCCGTCGCGAACCAGAAGTCGCGAACCAGGAGTCGCGAACCAAAGCCAGCGCCGTTGCGAACCAGCAGCCACCGCCGTCGCGAACCAGCAGCCAACCACTTCGCCAGCCAACAGCCACCGCATCGGCAACCAACAGCCACCATCACGGTTGGACATGCTATGTTTTTTTTATGTTATGCTATGCCTATGCATTAATGTGGCTTTAGTTTTTCTGCAATTTTGTTATATTGTCATATAATTTTTTAAATAAATAAATATATAAATATATATAATTTATATATTTATTTATTTATTATATATATTAACGTACCCGTACTCTAGTTTTTACGAAAATGCCGTACCCCCGTACCCGGTATGTACCGCGTAGCCGATTCGTACCCGAACTGGTGCAACATAGGAATCCGAATATTATTAGAGAAGTAGAGTAACAGGGATACAAGGTTGAGAGGGAAGTTACAGCTAATTGCACGGATAATACAGTTGTCAACTGCTTATTACAGCTTGCATGGTTAACCCCTGTCGTTCTTAAACTAGAACAGTTTAATTGTTGGTGCCGAAGGAAAACATACCCATTCCAATAGTATCATCAACCAATTTCCTTTTTCCCTAATACTCCAATTTTTGTTTGATTTGTTTAATGTAGAACATGGATTATGTTGAGGATTCCATGAAAAATTTCATTTATTAGAAAAGTGTAATGGAACATGAAATTAGTGTAATGGATTATGTTGAGGATTCCATGAAATATGTCTTCTTCTTTACCTTTTCCCCTACCTTTTACTCTGCTAATCTTTTTAACAGCTTTCAACATTGGAAAAAACCAAAATAATGGATTATTTTGGAAAGACAGTTATAAACTTACACAAACCTCTTTTCGTAATGATTTATTTTCAACTTTTTGTTTTGCATTACTTCACTATATGTCTCCTCACTTGTATATCTTGTTCTCTTTATCAACCAGGTTTGGTGAAATCACTGAATGGTCCAATAAGCCCTCTGTAAAGGTAGCGGTGACAGTTGATGCTCCTAGAGTTCTCAAGTTGGTCATGGATCGTCTTACGGACTCTTGAAAACTGGAGTAGCCACAAAGCCTTTCAAATAACACTGTTAATTCTTGTTTATGCACTTGCATCTAGTTTAAAAAATTAAGCTACAAAGTATCCTCACTTCAAAGTTGTTACGTTCATTCTTTGTGATATATTTGTGTTGGAAAGCACTTGAATACTACATTTTACTGGACACTTCATTTCAATTCCAGTACGAGAGAAAAACCATGTTGCTTTCTTGACTTCCAATATAGAATAAATCCAATTTCTCGATGTATGTGTTATTAATAAATAATTATACACTAATCCATAATTTTGATGAAATGAAGACTAAAAGTATGAATCTCAAGTTGATGAAAGTATTAGAGTCTCTCCCTCTTTTAGTCTCTTTCCTCTCTACCTTAGGCTTTGTTAGTGTTTACTATGTCAAGCCTTTCATCTGAATGCAGTTTTGGCTTTCTCTTCTATGACGTTTGGTGGTTTTGAGGATGAGGATGAGATGCATAGAGGAGTGTGGCGTTCAATTATAGATGAGCTCTTACTGGTCTTTGAGGGAAGCCATGTCAATGAAGGTATTTGAAGGTGTGAATTGAATCATGTTGAGAAGATTATTAGCGAAAAGTTTATCAAAGAAATGTTTCAAATTTGTAGTTAGCATCAGCCAATATTAGCTAAGGCTTACGTAGATGGAATTTAACTGTTTAGGAATGAGAGAATGAGATAAAAAGTTTGTTCCAGTTTAGTGACAGTTTGGATTCGACTTTGGCATGTAGGAATTAAATTAAACAATACATTAATGTATGCGCGATTATATGAAATTAAAACACTAAGTTTAGACTGACTTATTGAAGACATAATACAATAACGCTTCTTCAGAATCTTGAAAAGGAATGA
This sequence comes from Crotalaria pallida, assembly GCA_037953625.1. NCBI lineage: Eukaryota > Viridiplantae > Streptophyta > Magnoliopsida > Fabales > Fabaceae > Crotalaria > Crotalaria pallida. The sequence goes on along the minus strand of CM075651.1, from coordinate 33,059,055 downwards.
CAAGATTTTCCTCTTCTTGATCACTAACTCCCTTACCTCTATGGTTATCTATGGGACAAACACGAGGGCATACATCTTATCATATTGTTACATGTGACGGAAAAAGGAACCTAGTCAATTTATAAATTATTAACCCTAGTCTCCAGCCATCATGGACCAGAAGGGTTAAGACCTACATTGTATTTCCCATATTGATCAGGGTTTAAGATATCCAAGCCCAAAGTAGATCACCAAATAGGTGGAAACAAATGCATCTCCAAATAAATCATATTATTAACCCGTTTTTATAAAAACTAAATATGACAATTAATTGCAACCCACAAGAATTATGAAAATAATTCCAACAATCTTCCACTTGGGCAAAATTAATTGTACAATTTCAATTTGGAAAAAATTTTAATTTGAAAACAACTCTCGAGTTAATACTAATCGCTATATATAAAATAGGAGGATCTTGAGGGAACTATTCATTCCCTCCTTGATTTCCCTCCTAAAAATGTCATTTCAATGAATATTGTTTCCTTCTCTTCCTCCTAAAAACTATTCATTCCCTCCTCACGTTTTTTCTCTCCCTCTTCATCTCAATTCCTATTTTCACTCTTCCTTTTTTTCTCTCTTTGTTTCTACTTGGGGCATATATATATATATGTATATGTATATATATTATCTATACTATATAAAAGACGAAGGGTCAGCACAGGCGGAAAACATACATTTAGCTAAAACCGTGGACCCCACAAATACTACGCATACATCAACAAGTACTTACAAGTAGTAAGTGCTGATTAATTAGCGGGACTATTGGTGAGCGGGACAATTACTAAGGGCTGAATAATGAGGAGGGAAATTTTAAAACAAAAATAAAGTTTGAGGTTTGAGTTACGGACACGTGTAAGGTCAGGAAAGAAGTGTGAGGTTGCTTTCTTTCTACTACTCATTCTTACATTGCATTCAAAATCAACATTTGTTGTCTATCTCATACTCTCATTCTCTCATTCCCCAAATGCAAAAATACCCCCTCAAAATCACTGCTGTTAGAAGATACACTTATTTTGGAAGCATGGATGGATGAATGCATAGACGGAGGCAGCTGGAAATGAAGATGGATTGTGAAAGCAAGCATTTGGGGAAGAAGCGTTGGAGACCTCCAGAGATAATAGGTATCGTATTTCAAGTTTCTTTGTTTACTCCGTGATTTATTTGTTAATTTAAATTTAATCATGCAATGTTTCAGTCTTTGTTTCAAGAAGCTTATGTGTTAGTTTCGCAATTTACAAGCTTGAAACATTTCAAGCTAAATGCATGGGGAAGCAATGATGAGGATCATCCTATTTAGTGCAATGAGTACCCTGTACCTGTGTTTTGAACTTTCAACCCGAGTCGGTATCTTGTGCCTCATGGGACATGGCAAAAACTATATTTGTTCACTAATTTTATTTGTGTGTGTATTTTTAGAATCAGGAGCAGACATATTCCTTCCGATGCTTCATTTCAGGTTGTGTGCAGCCTCAACTAGAACCAAATTGGATTTTATTCCAAAAGAAAACGGGGCTTATCCAGCAGTGTTGATGTTAAATTAATGGTTGATGGTTTATTACTTTTGGTTCCTCTTGGTTACTCCGGTTGCTGTCTCATGTTTTTATTTTAACTTTACTCATAATTTTTGGTCTGTAATTTCAATTATGTGTCTGTATTTTATAAATTTTTGAATAAGATTGCATTTATTTATTCACACATGTTTTTCAAGGTGATAGCAACCTTGAACTCAAAACCAAAGTTAGAGTTCTTCCGCCAGGGAGGACCATAATATGTCAAAGTGACTTGAATTCTATAAAGAGAGAAGGTGTGGTCGTTCATGGCTGTGATGGGGCAACTTCGATTTCAGAATTCTGTTCTACCAACCAAAAAAGGCAGTGCATGCACTCTCCCATGATGAGTAATTTTTGTTCTTCATTTAACATTTCTTATTGTTTATAGTAGTTATTCGATTTATAATTGTCAAAGTGTCAACTCTTGCATTTTGTTTTGTGTAATTATGCAGTTATACCTATTTTAAAATAATTTATAACCAGGGCTATCTGCCAAATTATGTTTGCATTTCCTATGTATAATCTAATTTTTTATGCAAGTATCCGCAGATAAAGAAGCATTTTGGCAAGGAACAATACATGAGTCAAATCTTGATGAACCATTGTCATGTTTAACAATTTCAGGTGAAGTGTGCTCACTATTGTAATATATGATACATATTGAAATATTTTGTTGTGTTACTTGCATAAAAGATTATTTCAATTGATGGTCATTATCTTCAAACAATGCATTGGACGTAAAGAATCGAATGAACACCAAAAAATCATCCAACCATGATACACGACATATTCAAAACCTGAAAGATCAAGAATCAGACATACATGAAGCAAACCTTCATGAAGTTTTCACTCAGATAAAGATTAATGGTCATCTTTCGTTGGTATCTTTGACTTGGAAATTGATTTGTGCCGTCATAAATTTGTTTAACTCATGCAGGCAATACATCCAGCAAGCATACAAACCTGAAGAAATTGTCGCCTAGGAAAATCATCCTTACACAACTTGGAAATTGTAAAGTGAATGAAAGAAACCAGGGACTGCCATTAACTGGTATATTAAGTATTAAGGTTATGGATTACGTGCACATTTATTTATGAAATTTTGCATATAAAACCACGCACATTCTGATTGGTCAATATTTTATTTTATTATCTTACTTTTACAGATAGTGCCAGTGAGACAAGATCAAGGGAATATGACAGTTTAAAAAAATATTGTGAAAGAAGTCAATACGAACATATAATTATTCCCTGTTTCTCTCACTATGAAATAGGTGCAGGTGGTTCCAGGAACATCACTTCTTTTTCAGACATAACTAATGCTATTGCAGAAAGTCGTGAAAGAATGAAATTATTGTTTGGAAATGATAAGGTGTCAAGCTTGAGGAAGTGTGCCATTAGTATAGCGGATGGGAAACGCAACAATCAAGGTCCACAAATGCATATAACTCAGACATCTGATTTAGAGAAATCAATGGAGTTCCTGCTGCAGAGGAAAAGCTTCATGAATGAAGCAAAACCAGCTGAAGATTGTGATAAGAAGGAAATACTCACCATTAACTATGGACATCTTCATGCTGCAAGTATATCTATTCCTTTGTAACAAGGTCCAGATATTTACCAATAACTATTTTTGATTATGAACTACAATTTTATGTAACGAGTGCATTAATTTGCTATGGCCAAATGCAGATTTCAACATTGCAGAGGGTGTGAATAATATTTCCAAAAGAAGTGAATGTGAATCTGTAAACCATCGTAATTCAGCGAAAGCATGTATAATTTGTAAGACCATTAAATATGCCAACAAGTAAATCAAATTAATGAGATAATGTAATTATAAATTCTTCCAAAAGTGAATGCAATAATCAAAATGAAGCTCTTTCAGACAAAGCAGTTAGCTTACTAGCTTAGCTAGAACTTAATAACTCTCATACGCAAATACTTGACAGTAATGATTATCATATGCTAAAATTTTACTGATTATTGCCCATGTAGAATGCTCAACACAGGCGAAAAGATGTATATATCAAGGAAAATGTGCTGCAGATTTAAGTGGTGGAGACAAGGGTAAGTGACATACACTTTTAATTAAATTCAAGAGCATGTTGGCCGCTACTGGTAGATATCTTATTAACTTTGTCACAATTGACAGGTGTTCAAGGTATACAACAGAACAAAGCAGATACCATTTCTCTTTTTGACGCTTCAAAATGCGCATATCATGATTTTGGCGATCCTCAATTTTCATGTAGATGGTGCGGTGCTAATTTTTGGATTTATGAACGACTCAAGTTGTCATCTAAAAGAAATCCCATTATTCATTGTGTTGTGCAAAGGGAAAAATCACAATTCCACCAATGAAGAGGCCATTGCCATATTTGCTGTCGTTGCTAAAAGATTCTGAGAATAGCAAAGCGAAACATTTTCAGGAAAAGATAAGAGCATATAATATGATGTTTTCATTTACATCAATGGGTGGCAAGCTTGATAGCGCAATAAATGATGGAAGAGGGCGGTTTGTTTATCGACTATTAGGATAAAACCATCATCGCATTGGAAGCTTGCTCCTAGCTGCATGTCATGTGCCCCGGTTTGCTCAACTTTACATTTATGACACAAATAATGAGGTGGAAAACCGTCTGAGCTCATTCAGGCGAGAACAGTGAAATTCGTTTATAATTAGTTTTATGTAATTAAGTTTTAACTGTTCATTTCACAGTTTTATATAATATATATATCTAAATATAATTTGCAACAAATTTGCAGAAGCAACACTGGACAAAGCCAATCGGACTTGGATTCTGAAATAGTACAAAATTTAAAGGCTATGTTGGACACATATAATCCCATATGCAAAGTCTTTAGAATAGCAAGGGATATGCTTCAAGAAGAACCAATTGTGGACCTGAAATTGAAATTGATTGGCAAAAGAAGAAAATATTTTAGACTCTATGATTTGCCTGTTGTTGATGAAATTGCTGCATTGGTGGTCGGTGACATAGACGAAAAAAATGATAATAGAGACATAATCGTAGAGTCTTAAGCTGGATATTTGAAAAGGATTCATGAGTTGCATCCTCTCTACCTCCCCTTGCAATATCCTATTGTCCATCCTAATGGAGAAGATGGATTCTCTGATGACATACCGCACAATATGGTTCGAAATTCTGATAAAGAAAAAGAAGAGAACACAACTCTAAGGGAGTATTTTGCTTTCCGATATCAAGACAAGGATGGTGTTGAAGAGATAGCATTGATTTCAAGGAGACTATTCCAGCAGTTGGTTGTTGATTCTTACACTATGATAGAGAGTTGGAGAATGTCATTCTATAGGAAACATCAAAAGCGTCTGCGGTCTGAAGTTTACAACCGTTTGCATGATGCTGTATTTCAAGGTGAAACCCAAAGCTGCAAACTGGGTAAACGAGTTGTCCTTCCTTCAACATTCACTGGAGGACCCCGTTACATGGTACAAAACTATCAAGATGCTATGGCCATCTGCAGGTGGTATGGTTATCCAAATATATTTGTAACTTTCACTTGCAATCCCAAGTGGCCTGAAATAACAAGATTTGTGGAACGAAATGGACTTAAACCAGAGGACCGCCCGGATATTATCATTCGAGTTTTTAAAATGAAGTTGAAAGCATTAATGAAAGACTTGCAATCTGGAAACATATTTGGTTCAGTTAAAGCAGGTATGCAATACTCCATTTTGCTCAACAAGGCAATATTCTTACATTTATTTTTGTACTGTTAAATATTTACCATATATAATTGCAAATGTTTTTTTTCCATGTAGCAATATACACAATAGAATTCCAGAAAAGAGGACTTCCACATGCACACATATTGTTATTTCTCACACAAGACTCAAAACATCCAAGATCTGAAGATATTGACAAAATAATTTGTGTTGAAATACCAGATCCTAATGAACAACCTGAGTTGTATGCAGTTGTCAAAGAGTACATGATCCATGGTCCGTGTGGTGCAGGTAATCTGTGTTCACCATGTATGATTGAAGGGTGTTGCTCAAAATTATATCCAAGAAGCTTTGAGCCAGAGACAAGAATAAATGATGATGGGTATCCGGTTTATAGATGACGAGACAATGGTCGACAGATTGAAAAAGGTGGTTTGCAATTGGACAATCGATGGCCTGTTCCATACAATCCTACCATATTGGTCAAAAATGCATCACATGTCAATACTGAATGGTGCAACCAAGGCAGAAGCATCAAATATTTATTCAAATATATCAGCAAAGGTAATGATCGAGTCACTGCTGCACTATACCAACAAAGTCAAGGTCAATCCAGCCAAGAAGTTGACGAGATCAAAGCATATTATGATTGCAGATATATTTCACCATGTGAAGCTATGTGGCGAATTTATGGATTTGAAATAAATTATCGCAAACCAGCTGTTGAAAGATTGAGATTCCATTTAGAGAATGAACAACCAGTACTATATGCAGACGATGATGATTTGGAAAAAGTGATACAAGAAAAAAAGAACCAATCTTCTATGTTTTTGGCATGGATGGAAGCAAATATGATGTATGAAGAAGCTAAAACTCTAACATATGTTCAATTTCCAACAATGTTTGTATATTCAGCATCACCACCAACATGGCGTCCCAGAAATAAAGGATTTAGTATTGGAAGATTAACTTTTGTTCCACCCACTGCTGGAGAGCTCTTTTACTTAAACATATTGTTGCATAGAATAAAAGGTCCTGGAAATTTTGCTCAGATTAGAATAGTTAATGGGATTGAATATGATTCATTCAAAGATGCTTGCTATAGACTTGGGATGCTTGACGATGACAAAGAATTCATTGAAGCAATTGAAGAAGCAGCACATTGGGGATCAGGAAACCAATTGAGATCTTTGTTTGCGTCCATACTTTTGTCAAACACAGTAAGCAAACCAGAGCATGTGTGGCAGCATACATGTGAAATACTATCTGAAGATATCGAGGTTGTTATAAGAAAAGAACTGAGGCGGCCAAGTAAGTTATAATTCTTACTTTTATATGAAATTACTTATTAATTTATAAATTCCTTTTTTACTTACTCTTTTTCGAAATTTTTTAATGTAATACAGAGATTCATATTACTCTTGAACAAATCCATGCTAGATGTTTAGTGGAAATTGATGGACTATTACAAAAATCTGGGAAGTCGTTACAGGATTATCCCAATATGCCTATACCTGAATGTGATCCTTCCACCTACATGTACAACACATTAATTGCAGAACAACTTGATTTCAATCAAGAAAGCTTGGCAGAAGAATTTTTGTCTCTTGAACAACAAATGACTTATGAACAAAAGAATGCTTTTGGACAAATAATAGATGCAATTGATACAAAGAAAGGTACCATTTTAAGTTAAATTGAAAATTTAGCTTATTACAACAATCATATATTTAAATATTTATAATATTGTGGTACTGCTCATTAATAAAATGGAATTACCATTTACCATGCACAATAGGTGGACTATTTTTCTTAAATGGCTATGGTGGAATTGGAAAGACATTTTGTGGCGTGCACTGACTGCAAAATTGAGATCCAGAGGTGAAATTGTACTTTGTGTTGCTTCAAGTGGAATAGCAGCTACTTTACTTCCAATGGCAAGAACTGCACACTCTAGATTTTCCATTCCAATAGCAATTGGAGAAAATTCTACATGCAACATTAATCAAGGTTCATTGCAAGCTGAATTGGTCAAGAGAACTTGCTTAATAATATGGGATGAGGCTCTAATGATTAACAAAAAAATGCTTTGAAGCATTAGATCAGACTCTGAAAGATATTTCGCAAAACAATGTGCCAACTAATGACCTAAAACTTTTTGGAGGCATTTGTATTGTTCTTGGAGGAGATTTTCGGCAAATAGTACCGGTATTTCCTAGCGGTACAAGGTCTGATGTTGTTTATGCCTCAATTAATTCATCCTACTTATGGTATCATTGCAAAGTTCTCAAATTGACGAAAAATGAGACTTCAAAGTACAACAAACAATGATAATGCAAATGATATTAGGGAGTTTTCAGAGTGGATGCTGAGTCTTGGAGACGGGAAATTAGCAGAGCCCAATGATGGTGAAGTAGATATTGACATTCCGGATGACTTATTAATTCAAGATTATGGATATCCTTTGGAAGCCATATTCAACAGTACATATCCAAATTTTCAAAGTCAATATTCAGATGCAACTTACTTGAAAAACAGAGCTATTTTGGCACCAACACTTGAAATAGTACATGAAGTCAATGAATACTGCCTGATGCAACTGCTTGGAGAAACAAAAACTTACCTAAGTTCAGATTCATTAGCCAATTTGGGAGATGAATTTGACTTATCAAGCCAGTATATTACACTTCCAATTTTGAATCAACTGAAGATATCCGGATTGCCAAACCATGTTTTAAATCTAAAGGTTGGGATACCAATCATGCTGTTGAGAAACATAGACCTAAGCAAAGGTTTGTGCAATGGTACTCGACTGATAATTACACAACTAGGAGAACATGTTCTTGGGGCTAAGGTCATGTCAGGTGCCAGCTTGGGAGAGACAATATTTATCAGTAGATGAACATGAGCCCATCAGACTCGCGACTTCCATTCCGACTTAAGAGACGACAGTTTCCAATTATAGTGTCATACTGCATGACTATCAACAAAAGCCAAGGACAATCACGTGCAAACGTTTCAGTCTACTTGCCAAAACCTGTATTCAGCCATGGACAGCTATATGTCGCAGTATCCAGAGTGAAATCCAGAAAGGGACTGAAGTTTCTAATCTTGGATAAATATGGCAAATCATTGAAGACTACCAGAAATGTGGTCTACAAAGAAATTTTTGAAAATGTGAAGTAGTTTCAGCTTTCAACCTCAAAGCTATTCAGTATTTTGGGAAGGTACAAAACTTACTAAATATTACATATTATATATAGGTTTTAAAAGTTCTTTATCTCTTTTTTAGATTTATAGTAAATTTAAGATTGCCATCGTAATGACATTATTTGAATCTGCATTTTTATTCTACTTTGCAGACAAATTTTATTTTGTCCAATAATAAAAACATAGCCAAATAATCAATGCCATTTTGGAGATCTCAATTGCAAAACTAAGATAAAGACCCAGAAGATCTGTAATTTCAGCTTTCAACCTCAAAGCTATTTAGTATTTTGGCAAGGAACAAAACTTACTCAATATTACATTTTATATATAGGTTTTAAAAGTTCTGTATCTCTTTTTTAGATTTATGGTAAATTTAAAATTGTCAACTTAATGACATTATTTGAATCTGCATTTTTATTCTACTTTGCAGACAAATATTATTTTGGCCAATAATAAAAACATAGCCAGATAATCAATGCCATTTTGGAGATCTCAATTGCAAAACTAAGATAAAGGCCCAAATTTGTAATTTTAGCATTCAACCTCAAAGCTATTTAGTATTTTGGCAAGGTACAAAACTTACTCAATATTACATGTTATATATAGGTTTTAAAAGTTCTGTATCTCTTTTTTACATTTATAGTCAAAAGTTCTGCTTGATATTACTTTTCTATTAGGTATTAACAAAAATGAATACTTATATCAACACTTTACTATATGCTGTAGAATTTTACTTTTACTCAATTACTGATTTGCATAGACACAAAATAGTAGTCATCCTTTTTCATGACATGTCCATCAAACTGATAAAGGTTATATTCAGAAACTTTTCAGGTGCAATAAGTCAGTACTATTTGTGAGAACCTACAATCGGTGGGTGAAACAACTAGGATACACTAGGAAAACACCTAGAAGGGGGGGGGGGGTTGAATAGGTGTTAGATAAACCTTGAAAGATTTTCGCAAGAAACAAATCAAAACGATTAAAACAAATGATTTTCTTGAAAATTCTTTACCCTTAATCGATTAATGACATGAACTAATCGATTAATGCCTCTGTACATTGAAAAATCACTTTTCAATCAAATACGAAAATCAATCAATTAACAAGTATAACCAGAGATTCAGCGGAAACAATTAACACCTATATTCTTATTGATTAACCTAGGTTATAAAAATGATTTTCCCCAAATCAATTTTGCACAATTAAGATTCAATTCAATCAATTATGAAAAATCACTTTTTCTAGGTTTTCAACCAAGAACACAATTAATAACAAGAATTGTAAAGAGTAGAGAGTTTAGAGATACGACACAGTGATTTATCCTGGTTCACTTTCATCCACTTGAAAGCTACTCCAGTCCCCTCTTCAACCAAGAGAGATTTTTCACTATGAGGAATTAGAGTTTCTCAAATTACAAGTAAATGCCTCACAAGACTCCCTTCTTGCTAGCCTACAAGAGATACCACACCCTTGCCTTGTAACCCTATTGATATCTAATCTAACCTCTTCTCTTGCTTGTCAAATCCCCTCAACAAGACTTCCAATGCTTGCTTCACTACAAGACTTCCAATGCTTGCTTCACTACAAGACTTCCAATTGCTTGTTAACACAACAAGGCTTCCAAGTGCTTGATGAAATGCCACACCAAGACTTCCAAATAACTTTGCTTGATTCACAACCAAGACTTCCAATTGTTGTAGATAGCTTGCCTCTTGCAAAGATTACAACTCAAATAAAAACAAAATAACAATCCTATGAATCTCTTTCAAAAGCTATGAAAATATCAACATGAGAGATTCAAGGTTCTTGATCAAAGAATGTAAAAATGAGAACTTTGATCTTGAGAAAGTGAGAGAGAATAGAGTGGCTTTGATTCTTTGTAAAATGAATATCAAAATGATGGAATTATGATAATAATGATTCACAAAGGTTAGAAATAGGTTTATATAGAATACCCAAAAGTTAGGAATGGTTAGAAGTGCTTTTGAGAAGTGAAAAACTCATTTAAAAACAGTAACAGCTCGTGTTACTCGAGTAACAAAGTTACTACTCGAGTAACAAGTGTAAAACTTGTTCACTACTCGAGTAATCTGAGTTACTACTCGAGTATTTACGCAAGGCTTTAAAATTCTACTCGAGTAATCAGCCCCTTAATCGAGTATTTGCGCAAGACTGCAAAATTCTACTCGAGTAATCAAGTGGCTAATCGAGTAGTCAGTTAAAAAAAACACTTAAAAACTTGTTTTCTCAAAATCTAAACCTTTTCTTTCAAACCTTTAAGCCACCTATTGATTTTAAGTAAAGTGAATACTCAAAATATAATATAATCATGCAATCAAAAGAGATTCACTACCCTCTAATAAACTCTACCCAAACTCATAAACTAAAAGACTTGTGAGGCTAAAGATAAAACAATAAAACATAAACTACCAAACTAAGTCTTCATGAGTTGGCTCTCTCTTTATCACTTGATGTTTGTTGTTGCTTGTTGAGCTTGAACTTGATCAACACATTTGAGCTTGTTCAAAACCTTTTGGCATTTATCAAAACATTCTTCATGGATCTTACAATCTCCCCCTTTTTGAAAATGACAAACATGTTTTGAAATTATGAAGTTCATTGAAGTTGTTGATGCTTGAACCATTTCATCACTTGGTGAGACTCTTGCTCCCCCTCAATTTATGCTTTTGATATTTGAAATCTAATTGAGATTAAAGCTTGATTCTCCCCCTATCTCCAACAACTTTGCTCAACCTACATAAAAACGACAAAACAAACCTTTCTCCAAACATACCATTTCATTTCTAAAAAAAAAAAAAAATACTATTCTCCCATTTTTCAAAACATCATTTTTCTCCCCCTTTGGCATTATCAAAAAGAAATATATACCAATTGAAATATAAGATCCAAGCCAAAATAGAGAGATTAATGAGATATAACAACCAAAGCATGATAATCATCTAATAATCACTCAATGATACCAATTGAAACAATTGTATACCAATTGTAATACTAATTGTAAAACAATTGTAAGAATTTGATACCAATAGTATTATCTCAATAGTATAAACAATATCACATTATAAGAAATAATACCAATTGAGAGAACTATGAGCAATATCCAACAATATCAAATTGAAAATACCAATTGTATAATATCGAATGTTACCAATTTGTAGAATTTTCTCCTTAATAGCAATTGAAGAAGCAAATGAATGAATAACACATGAAAGTCCTTTTGCTCTTCAATCATACCTACAAAAACAATCATTCTTTGCTTTTTGGTATCCAAATGGTTTTGGATCCATTTTTGTTAGTGTAGGGACTCTCACCCTTTTTCACCCAAACAAAATCTCCTTTAGGTATACCATGCACTTTAATATAACACACATTTGAAGTATGTCCATGAGTACCACAATAGAAACATGTTGGTGCATTTGAAAAATCAACTTTAGAAAAATCAACAACATTTCTATGAGATTTACTCTTAGCATTAGTTAACCCAAACCAAACTTGTTTGAATTTTCTCTTTGAAAATTTAACAATGTGCGCAGTCTAATGTCACCATTTGTGAAACTTGCAAGCTTATTTTTCAAAATAGCATTTTCATCTTTAAGCAACTTGCAATCCTCACAATCAACCACATTATTCAATCTACTAGCACAATCACAAGAAGAACTAGCATAGATAAGATCAAGAGTTTCATTTTCAAGATTAAGCTCATCAACTTGTTTTTGAAGATCTAAAATCTCTTGTTGATGTTTCAAAATGAGCTTCTTCCTTTCAATATTTTTCGAAGCTAGTTTCTTGAGATGTTCATGCATTTCTTCATAAGCATTATATAGAATTTCATATTTAGAAGAAATTTCGGATTTAGTTTCACTTACATCGCTTTCGTAGCTTTGCTCACTTGATTCATCATTTGAACTATCCTCTTCATTTACTAGAGCTATCAAGTTGAGACAAGCGGCATCTTCATCATCCGAAGAACTATTTGATGTACTTTTATTGTCTTTTTCATCTTCACTATTCCAAACTATGTATGCCCTTTTAGTTTTCTTTTCTTTCTCCTTCTTCTTAAGATACTTAGAGCATGAGTACTTGAGATGACCGGGCTTTCCACATTCATGGCAAACTATACCTTCTTTTGAAGTCTTTGTCTTGTAGTGTGGGGAATTCTTCTCTTTACATTTGTCTTTGTTCATCCTTCCTTTTCTCCTTAGAATCTTACTGAACTTTCTTAGTAGAAGCTTCATCTCCTCTTCATCAATGTTCGAATCGGAATCTTCATTATCATCATTATCATCGGAACTCTCTTCCTTTTTATATGATCTTTGAGCTTTAAGAGCAATTCCTTTTCTTTCTTTGTTCTTGTCCGATTCTTCATGCATATGCAAACGTTCAAGCTCCATTTCATGTTCTTGAAGCTTTCCGAAAAGTGTTGCTAAGTCCATGTTGTCCAAGTCCTTTGATTCAACAATTGCGGTAACCTTGGGTTGCCATTCCCTACTTAGACATCTTAAAACTTTGTTAACAAGTTCACAATTCAAGAAAGTTTTTCCAAGAGAAATGAGATGATTAACAATATGAGTAAAACGTTTTTGCATAAAACATATAGATTCATTAGGCAACATACGAAACAATTCATATTCATGCATCAAAGAATTTAATCTAGCACGCCTAACTTCACTAGTGCCTTCATGTGTGACTTGCAAGGTGTCCCACATTTCTTTGGCATCACGACATTGGGAGACTCTAAAGAACTCATCATAAGATAGAGCGGAGGTGATGATATTCTTTGCTTTTAAATCATATTGAATTTTCTTTTTATCATCATCGGTCCACTTATCTTTGGGAGTTAGGGTAAGCACACCTTCTACATCTTTTGAGGGAATATAAGGACTATTTTCAATGGCTTCCCAAATGTTCACATCTATAGCTTCTATAAAGATTCTCATCCTAATTTTCCAATAACCATAACCCTCTCCACCAAACATAGGAGGGCGATTTATTGAAGCACCTTCACCACCAAAAGGATTCGTAGAACCCATTGTAGTTTCTCAAGGATCTTAACGAAAAAGCTCTATGCTCGTGTCTTTCGACCGAGCTCTAATACCAATTGTAAGAACCTACAATCGGTGGGTGAAACAACTAGGATACACTAGGAAAACACCTAGAAGGGGGGGGGGTTGAATAGGTGTTAGATAAACCTTGAAAGATTTTCGCAAGAAACAAATCAAAACGATTAAAACAAATGATTTTCTTGAAAATTCTTTAGCCTTAATCGATTAATGACATGAACTAATCGATTAATGCCTCTGTACATTGAAAAATCACTTTTCAATCAAATACGAAAATCAATCAATTAACAAGTATAACCAGAGATTCAGCGGAAACAATTAACACCTATATTCTTATTGATTAACCTAGGTTATAAAAATGATTTTCCCCAAATCAATTTTGCATAATTAAGATTCAATTCAATCAATTATGAAAAATCACTTTTTCTAGGTTTTCAACCATGAACACAATTAATAACAAGAATTGTAAAGAGTAGAGAGTTTAGAGATACGACACAGTGATTTATCCTGGTTCACTTTCATCCACTTGAAAGCTACTCCAGTCCCCTCTTCAACCAAGAGAGATTCTTCACTATGAGGAATTAGAGTTTCTCAAATTACAAGTAAATGCCTCACAAGACTCCCTTCTTGCTAGCCTACAAGAGATACCACACCCTTGCCTTGTAACCCTATTGATATCTAATCTAACCTCTTCTCTTGCTTGTCAAATCCCCTCAACAAGACTTCCAATGCTTGCTTCACTACAAGACTTCCAATTGCTTGTTAACACAACAAGGCTTCCAAGTGCTTGATGAAATGCCACACCAAGACTTCCAAATAACTTTGCTTGATTCACAACCAAGACTTCCAATTGTTGTAGATAGCTTGCCTCTTGCAAAGATTACAACTCAAATAAAAACAAAATAACAATCCTATGAATCTCTTTCAAAAGCTATGAAAATATCAACATGAGAGATTCAAGGTTCTTGATCAAAGAATGTAAAAATGAGAACTTTGATCTTGAGAAAGTGAGAGAGAATAGAGTGGCTTTGATTCTTTGTAAAATGAATATTGTAACACCCCAAAATTTTAATCCCCGATTAATGAAATGTTAATTATAATTTAATTATAATTAATAGTTTTCAAATTAATCCTTGATTAAAATATGTGTGTATGTAATTAGCTTGCATGTGAGAAATTATTTAATAAATAATTTAAATGCCTAAAATGTATATTTTGCATATTAGTCCCTGGGTTGGGACCTAGAAGCAATTATAGGAAAGGTTTTGGAGGGAAAGTAAATAAAATAATTATTTTTCAAAATCTGGGTAAAACACTCGAGTATTTTCTGGAATACTCGAGTATTCTGGGTCAAACTGCACGAGTTAGTGCGTTTGGTGAGTCACAGCCAACGATTTCGTGATGGTGACACGAAATCACCACCATGCCAACGCTATAGGCGTCGTGTCGCCCCGCATGAGCTTTCCATTGGCCTATTTAAACGCATCATTGTCCCTTGGTCGAGAATTTTGATTAACTTGTTGAAGATTAGAAGAGTTAGGGTTTTCGAATTGTGTTCTTCGATTCTTCCTCTGTGAGCTGAGTTGAGTGATAATCTATACACCAATACAAAGCTCACATCACGAGCTTTGTATAGACACCAAAATTGTGAGGTTTGAGTGTGTGGATTGAGAGAATCGAAGTCTTGAAGTGGAGCTGTTCTTGCTTGAGTTGGTGTCTGGAGCTCACTGTGATCATCGATTCTGGTAAGCTCTTGAGTTCTTGAGTCTCAAACTCAATTCCTTTAGTTAGATGATGTTTCATAGAGCTTAGAAATCTAATTTTCCCCAATCTAATTCTCTGTTTCATGTACGAACCAATTCCATTTTGGTATGGTACTCAAAACTGTCATGCATGAGAAGTTCAAGTGGATTTCGGGGTTTGGAGAGCTTTCTTTGGATTTCTTTATGTTGATTCACATCTGAGAGGTAAGGGGAAGTAATTATATTCACTAGATAGAGTTTGAAATCCATTAAATGTGTTAGAGAGCCACCAAGAGGCTCTAAGGGCTTAGATTCTATAGGAACTTTGGTTTGGAGACCAATGCATGCTCTAAATCCGTATTGAGCAAGTTTGTTATCATGCATGTGAACTTAAATGAGCTTTGTTTCATGAATATTATGCTTATTGTGTGATTTGAGGTATTGAGTTGTTAAAATGCCTTTTTATGCATAATCAATGATTTCTCTGTCAATTCTGTGTTTTGAATTGAAATAAGTGTTGTAACATGTTTGATTAATGATATGTTAACTCTGTGGATCCCTGAAATGGACTTAAATTGAGTAGAAATGAAAATGGCATGTTAAAACCAGTTTTCAATACTGTCAGCTGCGAAACACTCGAGTAAATGGCAAAGTACTCGAGTAAATCGTGTTCAAAATAAAGTAAATGTCATAAGAACACTCGAGTATTTTGTCTGGTACTCGAGTATCGGGCATGAACTGAGAATTGTTATAGGTCAAACACTCGAGTCATTCAAAGTCACTCGAGTATTCTGGAAAAGTCCAAGAACACTCGAGTAACTCATGAACTACTCGAGTAAATTGTTGAAATTCAAACCCAAATCCTCAGAAAGACATGAACCCTCGAGTAAGCTTAAGAACACTCGAGTAATCTGGAAAATCTCCAGAACACTCGAGTATTCTGAACTTTACTCGAGTAAAATGCCCAGAATCTGAAAACATCATTTTCAATTCTAACTTAATTAATTAAGGAATTATTAAGGATAATTCAAGGGACCAAAGACTTAGAGAAATTGATAAATACAAATAGATTGTTCGGTGACGATCCATTTTGAAAATTAAGCCTAGGTGGCAAGTAAAGTATTAATCAATTTCCCCTAAGTCTAAAATGCATTCATTCTGGAGTTTGGATGGTAGGACGTATTCATGTTTCGATAAACATGTGGAGGGCCTCTGGGAGTGCCAATACGCTTGCTTGATGACACGTCGATGACGTGGTCGGCTTTGTGGGTGCCGATATGGATATATCGTTTGGATGACGATCCGTTTGGATGACGGGATGTGCTCGGGTGGCATGGATACCAAGCTTGACGTGTACATTCTAGGTGAATGTACGAATTGTTGTATACCTAGGAATACAACGCACTGTGGAGTGCTGGGTTGTCAGGGATGGACGTCAGAGAGTGACTTAGAAAATGTGGAGATAAGTTGAGAGTTAAAATCATGCATCATGTCATTCACTTAATGCAATTGATATACCTGAATTAAGTGTGAGCATCCTATGTGCATCTGATACTTGCTAGATGCTAATTGTGATTGCTATTAATTGATGCATTATTATCTTTCATATGTTGCATGATTCATTCTCTATTGATTATGTGAGTAGAATTGCTTACCCCTATGCCCTTGTAGGTGATGTCTCGTTACATTGCTTGCATCGAGATCCGGCCACTTCCTAGTGGCGTATGGATCTATGAGGACCATCGCGCGGTGTATGAGGGGGAGGTAGAGTTCACATTCTACCACCCTAATCCGCTGATGCGATTCCATCCTCGTAGGTTTAGGATTCCCATTATATACACTATGCATGTACCCCCGTTTTATACTTATCATGGACCACCTTCCACGCGACCAGCTCGCTCTTACCATAGTTTTCATTTTTGACCTACCCGCTCTCACCCTTTTACTTCGAGAGTTGTCCGCGAGGAGACTCCCCCTTCTTATCCGAGGAGCCCCGTCAGGGTTTCACCATCACCTGACCCGGTACCCAGTGGTAGGGTACACTCTCCCTCGGATGAGATCGAGGAGGATCCGGTGGAGGACGAGAGTGGGAGCGAGCCTGTCGTGCATTCTACTGGGAGTGACTGGAGGGACGATGATCCCTAGGTACGTGCATATGGTGTATGATGTGGACCCTTGGATCCGTGTTGTGGAGGAGATGTGCTGCTGCTGCTGTGATGATGATGCTACTACCTTATTACCTATGTTTTTGGGAGACTACTATTGCTACTACTACTGCATCTGATGCTGATGGATCTACGTGACTATCCCTGGGGTTGTATTTTGATTATGTATATATTGTACATATGTTTTACTCTAGGGTTATAGTATCATAGTGATGTAGATCTGTTTTCATGGACTTGTTATATTTTTGGAACTTGGTGACTTATCTCATGGACTATGTATGTATGACTCTTTCGTATATATGAAAATCTATGTTTATATCATATCAGTTGCATAGTCCAGTAATTTCCGCTTACTCTGATTCAACTTATAAATGAGCTCGGCTATAAGTATTAATTGACGATATCAGTTTTATTGAACAAAGTATGGATAGCTTCAATTGATTGTAAAATGTAAAGGAATTTCTAAAGAACGAATGTTATCCTGCTTGAGAAAAGGTTTTAGAAATCGCCGAACTCGATACAAGTGTTTTAAAGGATTTTAGAATTTATTCTCCAAGAGTTCCATTTGATGAATTGTGCACCCGCTTTAAAGAAAATTTTATTTACCATATTTTCTTAGCTCACAAGTCCATATATTATCCAATATAAAGCATAAATACTAGATTATATTTGGGTAATCCGGAAGGGTGTCACAAATATCAAAATGATGGAATTATGATAATAATGATTCACAAAGGTTAGAAATAGGTTTATATAGAATACCCAAAAGTTAGGAATGGTTAGAAGTGCTTTTGAGAAGTGAAAAACTCATTTAAAAACAGTAACAGCTCGTGTTACTCGAGTGACAAAGTTACTACTCAAGTAACAAGTGTAAAACTTGTTCACTACTCGAGTAATCTGAGTTACTACTCGAGTATTTACGCAAGGCTTTAAAATTCTACTCGAGTAATCAGCCCCTTAATCGAGTATTTGCGCAAGACTGCAAAATTCTACTCGAGTAATCAAGTGGTTAATCGAGTAGTCAGTTAAAAAAAACACTTAAAAACTTGTTTTCTCAAAATCTAAACCTTTTCTTTCAAACCTTTAAGCCACCTATTGATTTTAAGCAAAGTGAATACTCAAAATATAATATAATCATGCAATCAAAAGAGATTCACTACCCTATAATAAACTCTACCCAAACTCATAAACTAAAAGACTTATGAGGCTAAAGATAAAACAATAAAACATAAACTACCAAACTAAGTCTTCATGAGTTGGCTCTCTCTTTATCACTTGATGTTTGTTGTTGCTTGTTGAGCTTGAACTTGATCAACACATTTGAGCTTGTTCAAAACCTTTTGGCATTTATCAAAACATTCTTCATGGATCTTACAATCTCCCCCTTTTTGAAAATGACAAACATGTTTTGAAATTATGAAGTTCATTGAAGTTGTTGATGCTTGAACCATTTCATCACTTGGTGAGACTCTTGCTCCCCCTCAATTTATGCTTTTGATATTTGAAATCTAATTGAGATTAAAGCTTGATTCTCCCCCTATCTCCAACAACTTTGCTCAACCTACATAAAAACAACAAAACAAACCTTTCTCCAAACATACCATTTCATTTCTAAAAAAAAAAATACTATTCTCCCATTTTTCAAAACATCATATTTCTCCCCCTTTGGCATTATCAAAAAGAAATATATATCAATTGAAATATAAGATCCAAGCCAAAATAGAGAGATTAATGAGATATAACAACCAAAGCATGATAATCATCTAATAATCACTCAATGATACCAATTGAAACAATTGTATACCAATTGTAATACTAATTGTAAAACAATTGTAAGAATTTGATACCAATAGTATTATCTCAATAGTATAAACAATATCACATTATAAGAAATAATACCAATTGAGAGAACTATGAGCAATATCCAACAATATCAAATTGAAAATACCAATTGTATAATATCGAATGTTACCAATTTGTAGAATTTTCTCCTTAATAGCAATTGAAGAAGCAAATGATTGAATAACACATAAAAGTCCTTTTGCTCTTCAATCATACCTACAAAAACAATCATGCTTTGCTTTTTGGTATCCAAATGGTTTTGGATCCATTTTTGTTAGTGTAGGGACTCTCACCCTTTTTCACCGAAACAAAATCTCCTTTAGGTATACCATGCACTTTAATATAACACACATTTGAAGTATGTCCATGAGTACCACAATAGAAACATGTTGGTGCATTTGAAAAATCAACTTTAGAAAAATCAACAACATTTCTATGAGATTTACTCTTAGCATTAGTTAACCCAAACCAAACTTGTTTGAATTTTCTCTTTGAAAATTTAACAATGTGCGCAGTCTAATGTCACCATTTGTGAAACTTGCAAGCTTATTTTTCAAAATAGCATTTTCATCTTTAAGCAACTTGCAATCCTCACAATCAACCACATTATTCAATCTACTAGCACAATCACAAGAAGAACTAGCATAGATAAGATCAAGAGTTTCATTTTCAAGATTAAGCTCATCAACTTGTTTTTGAAGATCTAAAATCTCTTGTTGATGTTTCAAAATGAGCTTCTTCCTTTCAATATTTTTCAAAGCTAGTTTCTTGAGATGTTCATGCATTTCTTCATAAGCATTATATAGAATTTCATATTTAGAAGAAATTTCGGATTTAGTTTCACTTACATCGCTTTCGTAGCTTTGCTCACTTGATTCATCATTTGAACTATCCTCTTCATTTACTAGAGCTATCAAGTTGAGACAAGCGGCATCTTCATCATCCGAAGAACTATTTGATGTACTTTTATTGTCTTTTTCATCTTCACTATTCCAAACTATGTATGCCCTTTTAGTTTTCTTTTCTTTCTCCTTCTTCTTAAGATACTTAGAGCATGAGTACTTGAGATGACCGGGCTTTCCACATTCATGGCAAACTATACCTTCTTTTGAAGTCTTTGTCTTGTAGTGTGGGGAATTCTTCTCTTTACCTTTGTCTTTGTTCATCCTTCCTTTTCTCCTTAGAATCTTATTGAACTTTCTTAGTAGAAGCTTCATCTCCTCTTCATCAATGTCCGAATCGGAATCTTCATTATCATCATTATCATCGGAACTCTCTTCCTTTTTATATGATCTTTGAGCTTTAAGAGCAATTCCTTTTCTTTCTTTGTTCTTGTCCGATTCTTCATGCATATGCAAACGTTCAAGCTCCATTTCATGTTCTTGAAGCTTTCCGAAAAGTGTTGCTAAGTCCATGTTGTCCAAGTCCTTTGATTCAACAATTGCGGTAACCTTGGGTTGCCATTCCCTACTTAGACATCTTAAAACTTTGTTAACAAGTTCACAATTCAAGAAAGTTTTTCCAAGAGAAATGAGATGATTAACAATATGAGTAAAACGTTTTTGCATAAAACATATAGATTCATTAGGCAACATACGAAACAATTCATATTCATGCATCAAAGAATTTAATCTAGCACGCCTAACTTCACTAGTGCCTTCATGTGTGACTTGCAAGGTGTCCCACATTTCTTTGGCATCACGACATTGGGAGACTCTAAAGAACTCATCATAAGATAGAGCGGAGGTGATGATATTCTTTGCTTTTAAATCATATTGAATTTTCTTTTTATCATCATCGGTCCACTTATCTTTGGGAGTTAGGGTAAGCACACCTTCTACATCTTTTGAGGGAATATAAGGACCATTTTCAATGGCTTCCCAAATGTTCACATCTATAGCTTCTATAAAGATTCTCATCCTAATTTTCCAATAACCATAACCCTCTCCACCAAACATAGGAGGGCGATTTATTGAAGCACCTTCACCACCAAAAGGATTCGTAGAACCCGTTGTAGTTTCTCAAGGATCTTAACGAAAAAGCTCTATGCTCGTGTCTTTCGACCGAGCTCTAATACCAATTGTAAGAACCTACAATCGGTGGGTGAAACAACTAGGATACACTAGGAAAACACCTAGAAGGGGGGGTTGAATAGGTGTTAGATAAACCTTGAAAGATTTTCGCAAGAAACAAATCAAAACGATTAAAACAAATGATTTTCTTGAAAATTCTTTAGCCTTAATCGATTAATGACATGAACTAATCGATTAATGCCTCTGTACATTGAAAAATCACTTTTCAATCAAATACGAAAATCAATCAATTAACAAGTATAACCAGAGATTCAGCGGAAACAATTAACACCTATATTCTTATTGATTAACCTAGGTTATAAAAATGATTTTCCCCAAATCAATTTTGCATAATTAAGATTCAATTCAATCAATTATGAAAAATCACTTTTTCTAGGTTTTCAACCATGAACACAATTAATAACAAGAATTGTAAAGAGTAGAGAGTTTAGAGATACAACACAGTGATTTATCCTGGTTCACTTTCATCCACTTGAAAGCTACTCCAGTCCCCTCTTCAACCAAGAGAGATTCTTCACTATGAGGAATTAGAGTTTCTCAAATTACAAGTAAATGCCTCACAAGACTCCCTTCTTGCTAGCCTACAAGAGATACCACACCCTTGCCTTGTAACCCTATTGATATCTAATCTAACCTCTTCTCTTGCTTGTCAAATCCCCTCAACAAGACTTCCAATGCTTGCTTCACTACAAGACTTCCAATTGCTTGTTAACACAACAAGGCTTCCAAGTGCTTGATGAAATGCCACACCAAGACTTCCAAATAACTTTGCTTGATTCACAACCAAGACTTCCAAATAACTTTGCTTGATTCACAACCAAGACTTCCAATTGTTGTAGATAGCTTGCCTCTTGCAAAGATTACAACTCAAATAAAAACAAAATAACAATCCTATGAATCTCTTTCAAAAGCTATGAAAATATCAACATGAGAGATTCAAGGTTCTTGATCAAAGAATGTAAAAATGAGAACTTTGATCTTGAGAAAGTGAGAGAGAATAGAGTGGCTTTGATTCTTTGTAAAATGAATATCAAAATGATGGAATTATGATAATAATGATTCACAAAGGTTAGAAATAGGTTTATATAGAATACCCAAAAGTTAGGAATGGTTAGAAGTGCTTTTGAGAAGTGAAAAACTCATTTAAAAACAGTAACAGCTCGTGTTACTCGAGTAACAAAGTTACTACTCGAGTAACAAGTGTAAAACTTGTTCACTACTCGAGTAATCTGAGTTACTACTCGAGTATTTACGCAAGGCTTTAAAATTCTACTCGAGTAATCAGCCCCTTAATCGAGTATTTGCGCAAGACTGCAAAATTCTACTCGAGTAATCAAGTGGCTAATCGAGTAGTCAGTTAAAAAAAACACTTAAAAACTTGTTTTCTCAAAATCTAAACCTTTTCTTTCAAACCTTTAAGCCACCTATTGATTTTAAGCAAAGTGAATACTCAAAATATAATATAATCATGCAATCAAAAGAGATTCACTACCCTCTAATAAACTCTACCCAAACTCATAAACTAAAAGACATGTGAGGCTAAAGATAAAACAATAAAACATAAACTACCAAACTAAGTCTTCATGAGTTGGATCTCTCTTTATCACTTGATGTTTGTTGTTGCTTGTTGAGCTTGAACTTGATCAACACATTTGAGCTTGTTCAAAACCTTTTGGCATTTATCAAAACATTCTTCATGGATCTTACACTATTATTCCAAAACAATGCCAAACACATACTCAACCATGCTTCTATTTCAAACCATGGTTTGGTAACATTATATATTAAATAGCTATAAAGTATTGGCACTAATTTATGTCTATAAAATCCAATGCCATAGCTCCTTTGAGACACACAAAATAACAATTTTGCTTCTCTTATATTTCAACTGTCAAGGTTTGTTGTCAAGGTTTTCACTCTTCTTCTTAATTTTTTTCAGCAAAATCGTGAAATCAAATTTCCAACAACAATCCTGATGTGTTCAAAATTGAAACTTCTTTATTTTACATTCTTAATGATTGGTTTCACTAATGCCATACTCTACTTTTCTTGTGCCATACCAGAATTTCATGGCAGTTAACGGAGGAACTGTAACACCAATTGTTTTGGGAGAACTGGTGGTTGTCTATGATGCATCCAAGGTAATATTTTTGGACCTCAACAAATTCATTCAAACGTATATGTTAATCATTAAGTATAGTTTTATGAAATTGTTGAAATAAATTAAAAGCATTAGATCTGAACAAGGACTATTGGAGAAGTAAATACATTATATTTAATCATATTTAATAAATTTATTAATTCAGCTAAATGTTTTTGCATTAACATGTGAATACAGAATTACTTTGAAGTTGATAAGCAATTTCTCAAAAAACACCATACATCCCTATGTGTGAATTGGAACATCTACACAACGGAAGGAACAAGATACAAGTTCTTTTTCAGTCAAGGATTGGTAACAATTTCAGGACAAGTACTTGGAGGATGGAAAGACTTTTGTCAAGAGGAAAACATAAAGAATGGAGATAGAGTTGTTTTCCGTATGTTGGACATTCCAGGTTCAACTACATAAGATAGGAGCCAAACCAAAACACTGCCTAAAAAAAAGTCTTTCCAAAAGAGTTGTTGAATTCCTTTGAATTTTAGCATGGCTTTCAGTCTTAAACTATGTCAATCTACTATGACTTCTTATTATGCTTTATTATTATTGTCAGTTATTTTCTACTTCAAGCCTGTCTACCAGTTAGACTTAATGTAATATGCAACCTTTGCAGTAATGAATAGGAAAGAACAACTATTGCTTGACCAATTGGACATTATTAGATCGTTTTCATTTTTATTTTAGACAGAAATTGTAAGTTCCAAAAATAGCTTTTATTACAACTGATGAATCTGTTAAATTAAAAAAAAAAATTTTGTAAAACTCATAGAACTTAATATTTTTTGCATCAATAATATAATCACAAACATGCTGCTATGTCAGAATTCAAATTGAAAAGAATACAAAGGATCAAAAAATGCATTTCAGAGTCTTGGTTGTAAATGTCATATTATTAAATTTAATATTAATATTATGCATCAGTTATTCTTAAAATTAATTAGAATTATTATATAATAAGACAAATATAATATTGAATTGGAAATATGTTTATTGCATAAGACACTGGTGGTGGTTATTTTTGTGACACCCTCAAAATCACCCAAGTAATTAATACAAAATAAAGGCTATTACTTGAGAATATATGGACTTGTGGAATATTAGAAAATACTTGATTCAAAATTTTCCTTTTTCTTTTCTAAAGAGTCGGGTGCACAAACCAAAACATAGGATATTTGGAGAATAGTTTACGTAGTACTTTTAAAATCGAATTCGGCATTTGCTTCGCTCAAAAGATAGTTTCGCAAATCGAGGATAGCATTCTCTTTGAAGATAGATGCAATATATTTCATATAAAGAAACTTAAGTAATGCCATCCAGTTTTCATCTAACCAAGTGATACCATTTCCAAATGTCATAACCGAATTCTTTTAAATCAATATCAGAGTAAGCGAAAATAACAGGACTATGAAATACACTAGAATATAAACGCAGATCTTATATATAACAAAGGTTCTTAATGCATAGTCCAGTGGTATAGATCTCCAAAATCCCAGTACAAGTCCATAAGTCCATGTATTTATATGTACATCAAAATAGACCATGACTCAAGAGTTTTCAAAAGAAATTCCCACAATATATAAAACTCCAAAGCTGGTCTCATAGCACTGGTAGCACCAGTAGTAGTAGTAGAAGTCTTCCAAGAAGTAACAGCAGTCATCATCCAACATCTTCAGCAGCAAATATCCTCCACAGCATCCACCACATCAGATCCCTAATCCTCATCATCTACCTTATGCACATACCTAGGAATCATTGTCCCTCCACTGAGTCCGGGTAGTATTAACGACAGGCTCGCCTCCGCTCTCGCCTTCGACAGGATTCCTCCTCGATCTCATTTGAAGGAGTAGGTACCCTCCCACTGGGTACAAGGTCTGATGAATACGTGACCTTAATAGAACTCCTTGAAACAAATGAGGGAGTCTCCTTTCGAACGGCTCTAGGAGTAAAAGAGTGTGAGCGGATAGATTGGAATTGAAAACTGTGATATGAGCGAGCTGGTCGAGTGGGAGGTGATCCATGGTAATTATAAAAAGAGGGTACATGCATAGCGTATATGATGAGAGAACTAGACCTACGAGGACTGAACCGGATCAGTGGTTCAGGGTGATAAAAAGGAAATCTCTACCTCCCTCTCATACTCCATCCGGAGATCCTCGTAGATCCATATGCCACTAATAAGTGGGAGGATCTTGATGCAAGCGATGTGACGTGACATCACCTACAAGGGCATAGGGGTAAGCAAGTCTATACACATAATCAATAGAGCATAAATGTTGAAGAAACAAAATTATGCACAACTATAACCCCAAATCAGTTAACAACTATAGTTAACACTTAGCAAACACTTAATGCAAATAAGATGTTCGCACTCATTCTTGATATCAAGTCTTAACTTAATTAAGGGTAAGTGGCATGATGCCTGACATTCTTCTTTTTCTGAGGTTCTCCATCTAATGTCCTCACAGACGTCAATCCAATACCACAGTGCATTCCCAAATCACGAATACGTTACCAAAACGTATGGCATACTAGCTCGGAAGTGATAAAAACGTCACACTACCTGGTGAACGTCACGTCGCCCAAGGACGCAAACCTATCACTTCTCAACATACAACGAGTGTGATAAAAAAACGTCACCACATCTGATGAACGTCACGTCGCCTAAGGACGTAAACCTTATCACCTCTCAACATACAACGGGTGTGATAAAAAACGTCACCACATCTGATGAACGTCACGTCGCCTAAGGACGTAAACCTTATCACTTGTGATACACAACAGAGGTGATAAACAACGTCACCATGTCTGATGAATGTCACGTCGCCAAAACGTAAACCTTACCACTTGTGTGCAACACACCGTTGAAACATCCAATCAACAGTATACACATACTGCCCACATTGTCCACCTTAATGTGTCATCGAGCTAGTAGCAACTTTTAGTATTTCCAGAGTTCCTCCTCATGTCACCCGAACATGAGTAAACGATCTAATATCCAATCTCAAAAACGAATGCAATATCTTAACTTAAAGAAACTGATTGATATATCTCAATATGTAACGTGCCACCCGAGCAACGTTATGACGTGCCACCCGAGCAACGTCCCGTCATCCAAACGGAATAACCATAACATCAATCAATTCCTTTTAAGTCCTAAATCACTTGGATTATTGTCATTTAAGTATTAACCAAATGGTTCAGAATTAAAAATGATATTTTTTCATATTCTGGGTAAACTACTCGAGTGTTCTTCAGAATACTCGAGTGTTCTTCAATCATTTCCAGATTACTCGAGTAGTTCTCATTTACTCGAGTTGTTCATGTCTTTCTGGGGAATTGGGTTTCAGGTTCATAAAAATACTCGAGTGATTCATGAGTACTCGAGTGTTCTTCATCAATTCCAGAACACTCGAGTGACTCCTGCATTAATCGAGTCGTTTACCATAAAATGTCCCCATGCACCAGTTGATACTCGAGTTCTGGGCTTGGTACTCGAGTGTTCTAACACCAAATACATTGTTTTATCAAAATTTTACTCGAGTATAAAGCCAAGTACTTGAGTCTTTTCCTGCAGAACAGACTGGAAACTTGGTTTTAACATACCATTTTCAATTCTAACCATTTCTAGTCCAATCCAATGATCAACAGAGCTTACATTATACATAATAAACATGTTCCAACACAAAAACAACAACTTATTACATTGAATTGAATCTGAGCAACAAATATGCATAAAAACACATTTTCAATAACTTGACATACCAAATTCAGTTCCAAACACTTTTGGCATGAAAACAACTTGCATATAGCTCACATGCAACATATAGAACTTGCTCAGAACAACAATAGAACACAGGTTGGTCTCCAAACCAATTTCCCTATTCAAACTAAGCCCTTAGAGCCTCTTGGTTTCTCTCTAATCAAATGCATGCAATTTAAACTCTATCTAGTGAATAGAGAGCTTCCCCTTACCTCTTAGATGTGAATCAACAAAGACTTTACCCAAAATTAAGCTTCCAAGCTGAATCCCCCAAACTCCACACTGAAACAGAGCAATTTCAGCAGAACACCAAGATTGAATTGGTTGATGCATGAAACAGCCATAAAAATTGGGGAAATTAGTTTCTATATACTCTCTACAATTCGTACTAACTAAAGAGACAAGATTAACATGGAGAGGTTGCTTGAGCTTACCAAAATCGAGCTCCAAAGTAAGCTCCAGGAAACCTGAGACAGCAAACGGACTCCACTTCCAAGCTTCGATTCTTCCAATCTACTCACTCTCAGCTCACAATCTTGGTATATTTGTGAAGCCCTGAATGTGAGCTTCACAATAGTGTATGATTTGTGGTTCGAATCAACCCAGAGAGGGAGAATCGATTGAATCAATTCAGAAACCCTAACACACGCAACACTTCACGAATTGAGCAAAGGGGTTGATTGATTCATCAACCATGGCTTAAATAGCCATTCATGAAGTTCATGCAGCTCGACACGAAAGCCATGGACGTGTTGAAGGCTTGATTTCGTGTCAAACGGCGGTGACTCGTTGGTGTGACTCACCAAACGCACTAACTCGTCAACTCTGGCCAAAATACTCGAGTACTCCCAAAAACACTCGAGTGTTTTGACCAGTTTTTGAAAAATAATAATTTTATTTTCTTTCCCTCCAAAATCTTTCTAAAATTACTTCAAGGTCCCCAAACAGGGGCTAATGTGAAAAATATTTATTTTCTCATAATAAAACTATCTAATATTATCATTCATAATAAATCACTTTGAAATCAAGAATAAAAATAATTGATTATCAATAAGCTTTAAAATTAACATATTAATAATCAGGGGTTAAAAATCTGGGATGTTACAATTTTAATCTCAAAAATTCAAATTACATAACAATAAAATTTACAAATCCGAAATATTCAAAAAAATGTTTAATTACTAAACTAGAAATATAGAGCATCCATTTTATGAGAGAGAAAGGGGCTAAAAATAAGGAACGGACAGAGTATCAAACATTCTCATTTCCAATGGCACTCACAAATTTAAACAACTTCTTTAATAAATAGATAAACTTCAAAAGGGTCATATAAATATAAATAGGACCGGAGGGAATACTTATTTTAAATTTATATCACCAAATGGTCTTATCATGTTTAAGACCAGTAGCCTCAATAGTTGTAATACACTACTGCTAAAGCAAAAGTCCAATCAATCCAATTTTCTCTGCGCCTCAGCAATGGGTAATATCCAATTCAAAATATCAATGCTCCATTTCTTTAAACCAACAACTACATTTAAGCTTCTACCAAGTTCTCTTTCTCATTCTCTATACCCGTACTCATGTCCTCTTTCTCCACAAAAAAAAAAAAGAGAAGAGGTGCAGCACAAGAGCTATTAAGAATCGACCGAATAGCATCAAGGAGAGCACTTGCAACCAACGAATAGCACCATTCAAGGTAATTACACTGCTAAACCTAAATACAAACATTTAAATATCAAAACCCTAGAATAGAAGATGCGTTTTTAAAGAATTTGTTCAATTATAGTATAATAGATAAAATAAATATATGGGTTTTGCTTCAAATAAGATGAGAATTCAAAGTTTGCTGCCATATTACACAAAAACGTCATCTGTTGGTTCTGATTTTCTTGCACCATTCATACTTACAAGAAACCTGTATAAAAAATTACGTCATATACTTTGGTAATCTCTCTGTTATTTCCTTTAATTGCTATTTCTTCCTTAACTACAACATAAGTAACATATTAAAAGAAAAAAAAGTAATCAACATTCGTTTGTTATTTAATATTAATTAATCAACATTTATCACTAAATATATAATTAATACAAATTAATTTTATATTAATATATATATATACACACAATTTATTGCTTCTAATGAACACCTTGTTGGAAACCAACAAGCAGCTCAATATAGTATAGAGGGGGGTGAATAGAATATTGGAGCCTTAGTACAGATATTTCGATCACCGTAGAGAATGATTTTAAGAAAATAAATTTTCTTTCAAAAACAAGTCAGGTTACTCAAGTAAAATACCTTTTAATCGAGTATTACGCAAGCAAATTTTATTTCACTCGAGTAAAGTTCAAAACAGCTTTCAGATTAATCGAGTAATCCACAATTCACCCAAGTAATCTGGGTAAAAATCGAATAGTAAAAGAGTTTTGATGAGAATTCTTTTAGAATCGCAATACTATGATGATTCAACAAACTATGTATGAATGCTATGAACAATTGCAAGTAAATTTACCAACCAATTTTAGGTCAATTGATAATGAATTGAAAAACCCCAATTCTAACCTAAAATTCAATTGTTCTTGAATTAATGCAAACAAGAAAAGAAACAATGAAGACGGTGATTTTATCCTGGTTCACTTTCACCCACTTGAAAGCTACATCCAGTCCCCTTTATCAAAATGATAAAGAGTTTCTACTAGACAAATTCAATTGTTAGAATTACAATGTTTAAGATGCAACTTTCTCACAAAGCTATCCTATCTTAACCCTTCTTCAAAGTGTGTACCAAACACTTTGAAATTCTAACCCAATTGAATTTTCGTCTTCTCTTGTTGATTTGTTGAAGATGCTTCCAACCAAATCCTTTTCAATCTTGCTTTGATAAACCTTCAAAGACTTGCTTGTGAAATTCTTCACCTTTGTTGAACTCTTGAAATGTGCAACCTCTTGTTGCAAAGTTTCAACACAATTAAGAACTAAAAAAAATATTGATCTCAAAGAAAACTTAGAACAATTATTAATCTTGAGTGAAGAATAGAAGAAATTTGTTGAATCTTGATTTCTCAAAGGAAGTGTGTATTGCTCATTAGAAAATTGTAAAAGAGTTTGTAACCTTGTTCATGTAAAAATGAAGTCCTTTTATAATTTTTCTGCCACTGTTCAAGTTACTCGAGTGAAGTGTAACACACTACTCGATTAACACATGTTGAAATACGTTACTCGAGTGACGAATAACTCATTACTCGATTAACCTATAACAACACACATTACTCGAGTAAAGGCAAACTCATTACTCGAGTGACCTGATCAGATATGGACTAAAAACAAAGTTTTTCAAATGAATTTTCACAATAACTTTAATATGAGCTATTATAATCAAGATTAAGTTTTCTTCACTCTTAATCAAACATTATTATAAGCTTCATTAAGATCACCTAAAGCTACTCACTCTAATGATATGCATTGCATAAAATTAAATATTACATTGCATTAGAATCACACTAAATCCTAATTCTATTCTTCATGAGATAGCTTCCTTGTTGATAATGTTGTTGCTTGGAGAAAGGTTGTTAGCATCAAAATATAGAAACCTACAAACTCCCCCTTTTTGATGATGACAAACCTCCTTTGCAATTAAGCACTAAGTTTTAAAATACTCCCCCTAAATGTTAGACACTTAGGAAAAATAAAATAAAACTTAACCTACAAGAACAACATCAACAAAATATTCTCCCCCTTTTGGCATCATTAAAAAAAATAAATGTTGAGAAAAATCCTTTGCCAAAAGTGGAAGGTAAGTGTAGTAACTATGATAAAGAATGAAAATATAGTTAAGACGTAATGAATAAAATCCAAAATCAGAGTATAGTCTCTAACCATATAACAATCCAGAATAGTGCCATAATTTAAATATAACAATCCAAAACAAAGCACCACAAAACATAGTACCACAATGTATCCAACATAGTCATCAACCATGAACAGCAAATACATAAACATAGTCTGAAACATAACATAGAAAATATAACCATAAAATAGTCAGTGAAATGCATATAAAAGAAAATAAAATGGCCAAAGAACAACATCAACCACATGAACTAAGGGTGTAGGTGGAGGTGAGGTGAGGTTGATATGTGGAAGGATTTTGTTTTTAATGGATGATTTTAGGCCATTTGGGACGGATTGATGATGAACTTTAGAGAGAAGAAGAGAGAAACTCGTATGAAGAGAGAGAAGAATTCGGAAAAATGATGCAAAATGCAGCAGTTCAAGTTTTATGCTGACGCGCGTTACTCGAGTGAAATGATACGTTACTCGAGTATTTCGTTCCTTAATCGAGTGACATCAAGTTTAATCGAGTAAGCCGAAAGATGAAAATATTTTACTCGAGTGACAGTATCAGTTAATCGAGTAAGCCGAAAGTGATTTAAAAATTAATCGAGTGACAGTATCAGTTAATCGAGTAAGCCGAAAGTGATTTAAAAATTAATCGAGTAAAAACATCTGTTAATCGAGTAAACTGCTGAAAAACTTAAAATTTCAAATTTTCATGCAAAATCATTTTCATGCACACAAACACATAGAAACACTTAGCATTTAGCAATTAACACACATTCAAATAAAGCAAGTAATCATATCATAGAAAAACATACACACACAACTACATACCAAAAGATTTATGAAACACTTTATCAAAATACAACAACTCAAAATACAAATCATATTGAAATAGGCTTGAAGGTGATTTCTAAAAGCATCAAATACAATTAGCTAATAGTTGATTCATCAAAAATACCAAGTTCTCTTCTAATTTTATAAAATGTATCCCTTGGTAAAGGTTTTGTAAAGATATCAGCTAATTGATCCGAAGTTTGAACAAACTCAATAATACAATCACCTTTTTGAACATGATCTCTCAAAAAATGATGCCTAATTTCAATGTGCTTTGTCCTTGAGTGCAATACCGGGTTTTTAGTCAAATTGATTGCCGAAGTGTTATCACACTTTATAGGGATTTTTGTCAAATTTAAACCAAAATCCGATAATTGTTGCTTCATCCAAAGGATTTGAGCACAACAACTACCGGCCGGTATGTATTCGGCCACCGCGGTCGATAAAGCAACACAATTTTGCTTTTTAGAAAACCACGATACAAGCGAACTACCAATTAAATGACAAGTTCCACTTGTACTTTTTCGCTCAACTTTACAACCGGCAAAGTCAGAGTCCGAATAACCTATAAGTTTTAAAAAAACATCCCTAGGGTACCACAAACCGGTATTGGTTGTACCTTTTAAGTATTTCATTATTCTTTTGACAGCAGTTAGATGCGCCTCTTTCGGTTTAGCTTGAAAACGTGCACACATACAAACACTAAACATGATATCAGGCCTAGATGCAGTTAAGTATAACAAACTACCAATAATTCCACGATACTTTGTTACCTCTACCGCTTTTCCAGCCTCATCTTGATCTAGGTAGCATGCAACGCTCATTGGAGTAGAAGCGGATTTACACGAGTCCATGCCAAAACGTTTGAGAATCTCTCTACAATATTTACTTTGATGTATATAAATGCCATCGTTGAGTTGCTTTATTTGAAGGCCAAGAAAGAATGTAAGCTCTCCCATCATCGACATCTCGAATTCGCTTTGCATTAAATCTGAAAACTTCTTACACAAATTATCATTAGTAGCACCAAATATAATATCATCAACGTATATTTGAACCAAAAGAATATCCTTACCGGAACGTTCAATAAAGAGAGTAGTGTCCACAGAACCTCGTTTAAAACCTTTTTCCAATAAAAAATTGCTTAGTCGATCGTACCAAGCTCTAGGAGCTTGTTTAAGACCGTACAAAGCCTTTTTCAACTTAAAAACGTAGTTCGGATGATCAAAACTTTCAAAACCAGGAGGTTGTGAGACATAAACTTCCTCTTGAATGTATCCGTTAAGAAAAGCACTTTTGACATCCATTTGGTACAATTTAAAATTCATGATAGATGCAAAAGCGAGAAGAATACGAATAGCTTCTAATCTAGCTATGGGGGCATAAGTCTCATCGTAATTAATTCCTTCTTCTTGACTATAACCTTGTGCTACCAACCTAGCTTTATTTCTAACAATAATACCCGATTCATCTAACTTATTCCTATAGACCCAACGAGTCCCTATTTCAGGACGATCATTAGTTTTTGGCACAAGCTCCCAAACTTGATTCCTTTCAAATTGATTTAATTCTTCTTGCATGGCCATAACCCAGTGATCATCTTGAAGAGCCTCTTTGACATTCTTAGGTTCTATTTGAGATACAAAGGCAACATAATAACAGAAATTATTTAAAGTGCTTCGGGTTACCACCCCCTTAGCAATGTCACCTAAGATGTTAGAAACCGGATGATTTTTGTTGGACTTCCAAGCTATTGGTAGTTGAGGTTGTGTCTCTTGTGCTAAGTCTTTATCATGTGTTTGCACCTCTTCATGTTCTACTTGCGTCTCCTCTAATTGTTGTGGTGTTGACTTCTCATGATCCATAAGAGTACCTATATTATCATCATCACAAGAAACAACACGATCTCCTCTCGGAGATTCATCAAATACAACATGCACGGATTCCTCAACGGTTAATGTTCTTTTGTTATAGACACGATATGCTTTACTATGGGTTGAATAACCTATGAATATACCTTCATCGGCTTTGGAATCAAACTTGCCGACCGAATTCTTTCCGTTATTTAAGATAAACACCTTACACCCAAATACATGAAAATATGAGATGTTTGGCTTTCGCCCTTTTAAAAGTTCATAAGGTGTTTTATTTAAATGCGGACGAATAAGAACCCTATTTATCACATAACAAGCGGTGTTTACCGCATCGGCCCAAAAGTATGTAGGAACTTTAGATTCTTTTAACATTGTACGTGCAAGTTCCTCCAATACCCTATTCTTCCTTTCTACAACTCCGTTTTGCTCCGGAGTTCTAGGGGCTGAGAATTGATGTTCAATACCAAACTTATCACAAAACGTATCAAACTTAGTATTTTCAAACTCACCTCCATGGTCACTTCTAATAGTCACAATTTTCAAACTTAGTTGATTTTGGATGAGTTTGGCAAACTTTTTAAAACTTTTGTAAACTTCACTTTTTGCGGATAAAAATAAAGTCCATGTGAATCGAGTAAAATCATCTACTAAAACAAATCCATAGTAATTGCCACCTAAACTTCGAACTTGTGATGGGCCAAACAAATCCATGTGGATTAGCTCCAATGGCTTTGTTGTGCTTATCACATTTTTAGGTTTAAAAGAGCTTTTAACTTGCTTGCATTTTTGACATGAGTCACAAATGCTATCAAGCTTAAAGTTTAGTTTAGGTAAACCAATCACTAAGTCTTTTCGCAAAAGTTTATTTAATTGATTCACATTAATATGTGCAATTCGTCGATGCCAAAGACGAATCTTATCATCAAAAGATTTAAAACATTTTGAAAATAGTGAAGTTATCTCATCCAAATCAATCAAGTAAGTGTTATTAGAGCGACGACCAACAAACTTAACACTATCATCTATACTAGACTTAATAAAGCATAATTCCGGAGTAAAAGTCACATTATTGCCCATATCACATAGTTGGCTTATACTAAGCAAATTGTGTTCTAAGCCCTCTACGTATAGGACATTTTCTATGACAAGGTTAGATACGTTACCAATCTTCCCGACTCCTAGAATTTTGCCCTTGTTGTTGTCGCCGTAAGTCACATATCCACCACTTTTTGAAGTAAGTTGAATGAAGTGCGTTTTGTCTCCCATCATGTGTCTCGAACACCCACTATCCAAGTACCATCTACGTTCCTTGGTTCGAAGACACACCTACAAAACAATTATTATTTGTTTGATTTAGGTACCCAAGTTGTCTTGGGTCCTTTGTTGTTAGCATGGGGTGAGCTCCCCTTAACAATCCAAATATATTCACCGCTTGGTATACCAAACTTCTTTATGTTACATTTATTCGTGGTATGCCCAAAAATCCCACAATAATGGCAAGTTGGGTTTTTAGAAAAATTAATCTTAGAAAATACACCAACTTTGCGATAATTGCGTTTCTTAGGTTTGGTATAGCCAAGACCGGATCTATTACTATTGTTCCTTTGAGTTGAAAGCAAATGATCTAAGCATGTATCTCCTCTCATGAGCCTTGCAATCCGATCATTTAAATTGAAAACTTCTTTTTCTAAGGATTTGCAATTCTCACAAGATGGAGTCTCATTTGTTTTCAATTCGCAATTGCATGTAGAGTTTGTATAAATGAGTTCAAGTGTTTCATTTTGAAGCTTAAGCTCCTCTAAAGAGTTTTGAAGTTCCAAAATCTTTTCATGTTGCTCCATAATAAAATTCTTTCTTTCAACATTTATTTTAGCAAGTTTCTTCAACTCTTTATGCATCTCTACATACACATTGTACAATTCATTAAATGAGGGGGAATTAGAACTAGAGCTAGCATCGGAAAGATAATCTACCTCATTGACGTTTTCACTTGATTTCATGCTCGAATATTCTTCTTCATCAAGCTTCGTCATTAAACAAAGGTTTGCAAGTTCTTCATCTTCCGATGAGCTAGATGAGGATTTATTCTCCGGTTCATCCCACACTATATAAGCCCTTTTGCCTTTAGATGAGTTGGGCTTCCAATTGTCACCTTCGGACTTCTTAGAGTTAGTTGGACAATTTGATCTATAGTGACCAAGCTTCCCACACCCATGACACTTGATATTCTCTTTGTTAGTCTTGTTCCTTGATTGAGTGTCCTTAGAATCTCTTGGTCTATTTCTATTAAAGTTACCCTTTTTCTTAAGGAATCTTCCAAGCTTTTTGACTAACAAGCCAAGGGTCTCATCATCTATGTCGGAATCCGAGTCATCCATTTGAGGGTTTTCCTCTTGTGCCTTAAGGGATTTTGAAGTTGATTGGAGAGCTATTCCCTTTTTCTTCCTATCGGCATCTTCATTCATGGATAACCTTCCAAGCTCCATTTCATGCTCTTGAAGCTTTTCGAATAGAGTTTCTAAGTCAATTTGGTTCAAGTCCTTAGCTTCCATAATGGCCGTCACCTTAGGTTGCCATTCCCTGCTAAGACATCTCAAAATCTTATTAACAACTTCACCATTTGTTAGTACTTTACCAAGAGCCGAAAGATGATTTATAATATGTGTGAAACGCTTTTGCATGTCACCTATATTTTCATTAGGTAACATACGAAAGAGTTCATATTCATGCATGAGTGTATTTAACCTAGCCCTTCTAACCTCAGACGTGCCCTCATGTGTGACTTGTAGTGTGTCCCACATTTGTTTAGCATCAACGCATTGAGACACTCTAAAGAACTCATCATATGAAAGAGCGGACGTGATGATATTTTTCGCTTTTAAATCAAATTGAACTTTCTTCTTATCATCATCGTTCCAACTCGATTTTGGTTTTACAGAAACAACATCATTTACTTTAGTTTGTGGAACAAAAGGTCCATTCTCTATGGCGTTCCAAATTTCCATATCTATGGCTTGTATAAAATTTTCATTCGGACCTTCCAATAAGCGTATCCCTCACCATTAAATAGTGGGGGGCGGTTAATGGAAGCTCCTTCACCACCAAAAGGATTTGAAATTGAGCCCATTGTTTCCAAGTAAAAGGATCTTTTCGAAAAAGCTTTTTGAGGCTCGGATTTTTCGTCCGAGCTCTGATACCACTTGTTGGAAACCAACAAGCAGCTCAATATAGTCTAGAGGGGGGGGGGTGAATAGAATATTGGAGCCTTAGTACAGATATTTCGATCACCGTAGAGAATGATTTTAAGAAAATAAATTTTCTTTCAAAAACAAGTCAGGTTACTCGAGTAAAATACCTTTTAATCGAGTATTACGCAAGCAAATTTTATTTCACTCGAGTATCAGAAGTCTCACTCGAGTAAAGTTCAAAACAGCTTTCAGATTAATCGAGTAATCCACAATTGACTCGAGTAATCTGGGTAAAAATCGAATAGTAAAAGAGTTTTGATGAGAATTCTTTTAGAATCGCAATACTATGATGATTCAACAAACTATGTATGAATGCTATGAACAATTGCAAGTAAATTTACCAACCAATTTTAGGTCAATTGATAATGAATTGAAAAACCCCAATTCTAACCTAAAATTCAATTGTTCTTGAATTAATGCAAACAAGAAAAGAAACAATGAAGACGGTGATTTTATCCTGGTTCACTTTCACCAACTTGAAAGCTACATCCAGTCCCCTTTATCAAAATGATAAAGAGTTTCTACTAGACAAATTCAATTGTTAGAATTACAATGTTTAAGATGCAACTTTCTCACAAAGCTATCCTATCTTAACCCTTCTTCAAAGTGTGTACCAAACACTTTGAAATTCTAACCCAATTGAATTTCCGTCTTCTCTTGTTGATTTGTTGAAGATGGTTCCAACCAAATCCTTTTCAATCTTGCTTTGATAAACCTTCAAAGACTTGCTTGTGAAATTCTTCACCTTTGTTGAACTCTTGAAATGTGCAACCTCTTGTTGCAAAGCTTCAACACAATTAAGAACTAAAAAAAATATTGATCTCAAAGAAAACTTAGAACAATGATTAATCTTGAGTGAAGAATAGAAGAAATTTGTTGAATCTTGATTTCTCAAAGGAAGTGTGTAATAGCTCTTGAAAAATGAAAGTGTATTGCTCAATAGAAAATTGTAAAAGAGTGTGTAACCATGTTCATGTAAAAATGAAGTCCTTTTATAATTTTTCTGCCACTGTTCAAGTTACTCGAGTGAAGTGTAACACACTACTCGATTAACACATGTTGAAATACGTTACTCGAGTGACGAATAACTCATTACTCGATTAACCTATAACAACACACATTACTCGAGTAAAGGCAAACTCATTACTCGAGTGACCTGATCAGATATGGACTAAAAACAAAGTTTTTCAAATGGATTTTCACAATAACTTTAATATGAGCTATTATAATCAAGATTAAGTTTTCTTCACTCTTAATCAAACATTATTATAAGCTTCATTAAGATCACCTAAAGCTACCCACTCTCATGATATGCATTGCATAAAATTAAATATTACATTGCATTAGAATCACACTAAATCCTAATTCTATTCTTCATGAGATAGCTTCCTTGTTGATAATGTTATTGCTTGGAGAAAGGTTGTTAGCATCAAAACATAGAAACCTACACACCTTTTTATTATTCTCTGACATGACTCAAAAAAACCTGCAGAAGTGCTATTCATACTTTCAATTATTAGCAAAAGCTATTCATGGTTTCATTTATTAAGTAAAGTTATTAACTTATAATTTATTGTAAAATGCCCATAACAGATACCTCATGGCCAATCTTTTTACAAGAGACTTAAAATTAGGACGAGAAACTAGAATCCTCCATGGCAGAGTTAACCGAGTTTGGAAAGTTATGCAGCAAGGAAATATTGTCAGATACATGCATGTGGTCCTCATTGATACACAGGTTAAATAGTTATCTATCATTTCAGTGCATTATTCTTCAATTTATCAAGCAGTCCAGAGGTTTACATTTCAGTAATTCAAACTGCATGTATATCATATTTTCATTTGTTTGCAATTCTATTAACTCAGGTGAGAAGGTGCAATGTTACATGAACTTTCAAGATGCAATCAATAAGCTGGAAAAATGGCTTATAGAAGGAAGATGTATCAAGCTTTCTAAGTTTATTGTTGAGGACAATGAAGGACCATATAAGGCAACAAAGAACAAGTGGAAACTGAAACTCACATATGCAACAAATATTTGACTGGAGCCAATAGAATTTACCTTGGTACAAATTCAACTTTGCAAAATATGAAGATATATTAAGGCCATAAACACCCGATAATCTTAAGTCTGAATTTCTTATAGGTAAAATAATTTCAGCTGTTGTTAACCTTATAGTTATGGATAACCTGACATTTGTATTTAAATTTGTTATGAATTGTCTGATTTCTGTCTATTTAATAGATATCCTAGGAGTGATCACAGAACATGGACAACTAGAAGACTATCAGAAAGATGGAAAAACTGGAAAGAGACTGACATTTTTCCTTTCATACAACAAGTTTGCAATGAGACCCTATCCCTTACTTTATATTTTACATATACTTTCTTTTTATTTCACACATTACATTCATAAATTTAGACTTAAATAATTCCATTCAATCTTTACTGTGTAGCCAAAATACTGTCAAAGTGTGTTCGTTTGACAGCATCGCAGAAGTGTTGGAAACCAACAAGCGGGCTAAGCAAATACTAAAGGGGAGGTGAATAGTAATTTGAAGCACTAATACCAAATATTTCGAATGATAATTGAAGAATAAAGCTTAAGCTGAATTTTTTGGAAACAGACTCGAAATACTCGAGTCTTTTGTGAAATACTCGAGTTTTTCAGGAAGAACAACTCGAGTCTTTCTAAATATACTCGAGTTTTTCGTATCAGATGACAGCAAAACCAGAAACGAAAATTCAGCAATTCACCTCAAATCAATCCAATAGAAAACAAAGACTTATCCAACAGATTAGCAAGCAATCAAAATAACTTTTAACACTAAGATTTCTTGAACTTGCTACCTAATTGAACAAATCCTATTTCTATGAAATGCTTTAAGTTGTATTGAGCTAGAAAGTAGATTGAAAGCAATAAACCAACACTCAAGCAATTTTATCCTGGTTCACTCCAACAATGAGCTACATCCAGTCCTCCTAATCACTTAGGAGTTTCTACATACTAATAATCAAATTGTTAGAAATTACAAGGATTGCTTGAGAATGGCCTCACTCAACCTAACCCTTCAAGAGTGTACCAAACTCTTGATTTCTACCCCAATTTGATTCCGGTGACGAAGAACTCTTCAAAAGCTTCCTTGAACTCCCTTTAAGAAACTCCACCGGGCTAGGAACCTCCTAGTCTTGTGCTTGAGAACCTCTCAAGACTCCAACACCCTAAGCCACTTAGGGTTTGCTTGGGAACAATCCAAGACTTTGAATAATCAAGCTTTTTGTATGTGTATTACTAATCACACAATGGATTAGCACAAATAAGCACAGCTCAATATAAGAATTGAGGCCTAAAACTCAACTTGGAAGAAAATAACAATTATGAGTGAGAAGTTGAGTTTTTGTGAATTAACACTTGAGAAGAGGAATTTATGGAAGCTTGTAAACAATATGCTCTTGTAGTCTTGTTTGTTCTTGTGCAAAAACAAAGAGAATTTTTACAATAAGGTTTTGAATTGCTCTCTTGGGTTGGATGAGACTCAAGTGCCCTCAATTGGGTTTTGAATCTCTTCCAACGTTCATTTTTGCTGACTGGGCAAAAATACTCGAACCTTTTATGAAATACTCGAGTCTTTTTTGCCAGTCAACAAGGATCTGGTGCACGAACAAGACTAACGGTCATATTTGCTGACCTGGCACAAATACTCGAGTGTTTTACAGAAAACTCGAGTATATACTCGAGTCTTTCTCAAAATACTCGAGTATTTTGATCAGACATGAGAAAAATTAATTTTCAATTTTATTTTTCTTCTCAAGTATTAATTTTGGTTATTCTCAAACTAATAAACATATTAATTATTTTATTCCTAGAAGAGACTAACTATATCTACCCACTCTCAACCACTCTCAACATAAATGAGAAATTAGAATTAAAATTTAATTGAGAATGAATGAGCACTTGTCTTCTTTTCTTGACTTCTTGTTGTTGTTGATGTTGTAAAATCTTCAAGGCTTGATTGCTAATTACTTTGTCATCATCAAAATATAATCCACATAATTAGGAGCAATGAATTTACAATCTCCCCCTTTTTGGTGATGACAAAATAATTAACACTTGTAACATTTGTTGAGCTTGATACCACTTGAAGATGCAACTCCCCCTCACTATAGGATCCTTTTCACCTATCTAAAAATTCAGCTTGTGCAAGAAGTTATGACAATTTAATTTAGCAACAAGCTTATGGTATTAGAGTAACCAACAAATATCAGAGTATATACCATAATTAGAAAAGTTTAAGAGCAACAAGATCAAGACAAGTGTATAACATCTCTCCCCCTTTTTGTCATGATCCAAAAAGGTGTAACAATTGAGAAAAAGATAAAGGGAGGAGAGGTACATAATTGGAAACCCCATAACCAACTATGCAATAAAACAAAGACATAATAAAAATAAAGAGCTCCCCCTGAAGCTTTGCAAAAACACCATAATGAAAACTAAATTCAATAACATCATAATAACACCATAGATATAAAACGATCCAAATGAAAAGTGCAATAACAAACCCAAAGTTTCAAACACCAAGTTCCCAAAATACATAAAGAGCAACAAAGGCCAACATAATGAAAACTAAGATAAAAACCAAATGCAATAATATCAAAACATGGATGGAGCAGGATCATCTAGAGGAGGATAGAGACGAGAAAAGGCCGCCATCATCTCATTAAACCGCCGGTTCATCTGGTCTGATTGCTGGTCCAGGTGGGAATAAATCTGGTCCGAGTGTTGATCCAGGCGGGAATAAAGCATAGTAGACTCTGCACTCATCCTAGTATCCAGACTCACATAGTCATCACGCTGAGCGTCCATGGCAGTCACAAGAGAATCCATCCTCCCAACAAGAGTGTCCAGCCGGGTGATGACATTATCCCTCCATCCCGAGTTATCAAACCCATATTGAGATCCAGTGAAATCATCAAAATTAATCTCATTCTCAATTGGGTCCCCACCTTCAGCTTGTGCAAATGCTGCAGCTTCCTCTTCCAATTGTTGGGCATCCACCCCTTGTTGAGCTGCAACATTTCCAGCCCTCTCCAAATTGGCTATGTCAGATTGGTACAAGTACTGTCCAGATGGTTCATGAAATTCCATGCCTTGATGATTCAAAGTACCATTATTGAGGCAATGCTGGTTAACATGAAGAGTCGTGGACTCTTCATTTCGTGGGATAGGCACTCGGAAGTTTCTCAAAAGGTAACAGACATGCATGGGATAAGGTAAAGATTTAGGGGCCTTAGATTTGGCAGCAGCTAGCATCCTATCCAAAATTATGCGACACCAATTCAGCTTCTCATTGTTCAGGATAGCACTTACAAGTCTAAGTTCATTATTTGTTGGTTTAGCATAATTTGCAGAAGTTTGAGGAACTAACTGATGGCTAACAATATAGTGCAGCACCCTAGTTTGGACAGTCATCATAGAGGAATGCTTAACCCCTTGGGTCCATACACGACCGAGGCACAAACAACTTTGAAAAAATCCATCGGCATTTGCCTTGAGAAAGTTTTCCCCGTGTCGTGAAGGGCCGAAAGCATGGTAAATATCCTTAACTTTAATGCAGAATCTGACACCTTCAACCATGGATTCCATTACATTGTTGTGTAGCCTAAGGTTTGCATAAAAAGTTCTAACTAGCCTAGGGAAAGTTGGACCATTAAATTCCAGAAAACGAATGAGTTGTTGGTGCTTAAGATTAGAGACAAAGGAGAAACCCTTACTCTGGAGAAATTCACTGTTAATCCATGTGACTACACCAAACCCTCTTGTAGCAAAGCCCTCAAACCTTTCCAAGCACTCATCCACTTGATAATACTCAGGGATTTCTTCCTCGGATGATGATTCGGAAATCCTTACTCGTTTTCCTTTTCCAGAAGATGAAGCCATTGAAGGATTTTTGAGAAAATTGAAGAGTTTCAAGGTTAGGGTTTGAAAAGGGGGTGATGAATTTGAGGGGTAAATTCGTTGAAATTCGTTGAAATAAAAGATGAAAAGTGTTTAGGGGATGTAAAACTAATAAGTTTTGGCAAAAATTTGAGTCAAATCGAGTTTTGATGAGAGAGATATGAGAAAACCGAGAGAGAAGAGAAAGGGGTTCGGAAAAACTCGAGTGTGAGGGGCTGTGAGTATATATAAACGTTCAAAAATACTCGAGTATATTCATAAATGCTCGAGTTGTTCTTGATGAAAAACTCGAGTTTTTCACAATATACTCGAGTTGTTCGTGACTCATCCCCAGGTCTGCCCAGAAACTCGAGTAAAAATCCAAATACTCGAGTTTGGTCAGATTACCAAATTTCAGGAAACTTAAAAATACTCGAGTTTTTGGCAAATACTCGAGTTTGGCCTGAAAGTCCAAAAATTGGGGTTTATGAAAGACTCGAGTGTTTTGAGAAACACTCGAGTATTTTTGTCAGACCCTGATTAAAAACTTTTTCAATTTAAAACTGATTTAATTTTGAATTAATATACTCGAGTGTTTTTAGAAAAACTCGAGTATTTTTGACATAACAGAATTAAAAACACAGTTTTAAAAGACCAAACACAAATCAAATACAATACTCTTCACTTCCAACTAGGAATTCAGTACAGAATCACACACAATTAACACATACAATTTCAAATATCATCAAGGACAATTTAACTAAGAATCAATAACACATTGGAGTAAGACTAATATGGTGATTTTCCAAAAATGACACACAATGCAATTAGCATATATTAGCTTCATCTAAAATATCAAGTTCTCTCCTAA
This sequence comes from Crotalaria pallida, assembly GCA_037953625.1. Classification (NCBI taxonomy): domain Eukaryota; kingdom Viridiplantae; phylum Streptophyta; class Magnoliopsida; order Fabales; family Fabaceae; genus Crotalaria; species Crotalaria pallida. Next base: position 33,015,096 of record CM075651.1, on the reverse strand, counting down.
TATGATAAAAGGTGTCCCTTGGTAGAGGTTTTGTAAAAATGTCGGCTAATTGATATGTGGTACTAACAAATTCAATTGTACAATCACCCTTTTGTACATGATCTCTCAAAAAGTGATGTCTTATTTCAATGTGTTTGGTTCTTGAGTGATACACCGGATTCTTAGTCAAATTGATTGCACTCGTGTTATCGCATCTAATAGGAATATTTTCAAGTTTCAAACCAAAATCCGATAATTGTTGTTTCTGAGGAAACCGCAATTGGTGGTTGGAGAGACAAAAGAACCCTAGGAATACACCTAGAAGGGGGGTTGAATAGGTGTACAAGATACCTTGAAAGATTTTCGAACAAAACAAATCGAAACAATTAAAACAAAATATTTTTCAAAAAACTCTCAGGTTTACTCGAGTAGATTTCAGAATACTCAATATTCAAATTTAACATTTCATCTTAACATTCAATTTAAATTGAATATTGAGATGAAATGTTAAATTTGAATATTGAATGTTAAATTGAATGTTAAATTTGAATATTGAAGATTGATACTGCACTTGATTAAAACTTGTTTTCTCAAAAACCAACCTTTCCTTTAAAACCTTTAAGCCACTTATTGATTCTAGGTTAAGTGAAAACTCAAATTATGATTAAATCATGGCTTATGAATGAGATTCACTACCCTCTAAACAAACTACCCAAATGAAAACCTATGAAGCTTGAGAGGCAAAAGATAAAACAAAAACAATTACACTCAAACTTAAGTCTTCATGAGCTTGTTCTCTCTTCTTCACTTGATGTTTGTTGTTGCTTGTTGAACTTGAACTTGATCAACACATGATAGCTTGTTCAAAACACTTTGTCATTATCAAAACATTCATCATGGAACTTACAATCTCCCCCTTTTTGAAAATGACAAACCATGTTTTGATGTTCTCCAAAAGTTCTTTTGAAGTTGTAAGTTGTTGATGCTTTAACAATTTGATCACTTGGTGAGACTCTTGCTCCCCTTCAATAAATGCTTTTGACATTTGAATCCAATTGATAGAAGCTTGATTCTCCCCCTATCTTCAACAACTTATCTCAACCTACATAAAAACAACAAAAACAACCTTTCTCCAAACAAACATCTAAAAATCATAATATTTCTCCAACAATCATTTCTCCCCTTTGAGAAACATTCCATTCAATTCAAAACATCATATTTCTCCCCCTTTGGCATTATCAAAAAGTAATATATACCAATTGAAATATAACATCTAAGCCAAGGTAAGAAATCAATGATCATTTCTTTACAACATTGATACCAATTGAACAAATACAATAGAACTATACTTTGCAATGTGATACCAATTGGCAAGAGAATATAACAATGTAATATGATACCAATTGAGAACTAAAAAGATCATAATATCACTTAACAAAGAAGATATCAATTGTAAAGAAGTACATATATCAACAAATATTTGATACCAATTGTGATATTTCTTTAATAACAACCAAAGCATGTCACTATATCATGATAACCATCTATGAATCTACTCAATGATACCAAATGATTTAATTAAACATTTAGAAAAGTAATACCAATTGAGAAGATACCATATGAAGTTCACAAACTAACCATAACATTTGTACCATATTGTAGTACTTCTTTTGATACCAATTGAAGATGCAAATATGAATAACACTTGTAAGCTCTCTTTGCTCTTCAATCATACCTACAAAACAATCATGCTTTGCTTTTTGGTATCCATATAGTTTTGGATCCATTTTTATTAGTGTAGGGACTTTCACCCTTTTTCATCCAAACAAAATATCCTTTAGGTATACCATGCACTTTAATATAACACACATTTGAAGTATGTCCATGAGTACCACAATAGAAACATGTTGGTGCATTTGAAAAATCAACTTTAGAAAAATCAACAACATTTCTATGAGAATTACTCTTAGCATTAGTATAACCCAAACCAAACTTGTTTGAATTTTCTCTTTGAAAATTTAACAATGTGCGCAATTTAATATCACCACTTGTGAAACTTGCAAGCTTATTTTTCAAAATAGCATTTTCATCTTTAAGCAACTTGCAATTCTCACAATCAACCACAATATTCACTCTACTAGCACAATCACAAGAAGAACTAGCATATATAAGATCAAGAGTTTCATTTTCAAGATTAAGCTCATCAACTTGTTTTTGAAGTTCTAAAATCTCTTTTTGATGTTTCAAAATGAGCTTCTTTCTTTCAATGTTTTTCAAAGCTAGTTTTTCAAGTTGTTCATGCATTTCTTCATAAGCATTATATAACAATTCATATTTAGAAGAAATTTCGGATTTAGTATGACTTACATCGCTATCCTCGCTTTGATAACTTGATTCATCATTTGAACTTTGTTCTTCATCATCTACTAGAGTTATCAAGTTGAGACAAGCGGCTTCTTCATTATCCGATGAACTACTCGATGTGCTTTTCTTCTCTTCTACATCACTATCCCAAACTATGTATGCTCTTTTAGATTTAGAATTTTTCTTGTCTTTCTCCTTCTTCTTGAGATACCTAGAGCATGAATACTTGAGATGTCCGGGTTTTCCACATTCATGGCAAACTACGCCTTCTCTTGAAGTTTTGGTCTTGTAGTGTGGAGAATCCTTCTCTTTACTTTTATCCTTGTTCAACCTTCCTTTTCTCCTTAGAAACTTGTCAAACTTTCTTAGCAAAAGTTTCATGTCTTTTTCATCAATATCGGAATCGGAATCTTCACTATCATCATCATCGGAACTCTCTTTCTTTTTGTAAGATCTACTCTTGACTTTAAGAGCAAGTCCCTTTCTTTCTTTGTTCTTATCCGACTCTTCATTGATACTTAATCGTCCAAGCTCCATTTCATGTTCTTGAAGCTTTCCGAAAAGTGTTTCTAGATCCATAGTATCCAAATCTTTAGATTCAACAATAGCCGTTACTTTTGGTTGCCAATTCCTGTCTAAACATCTCAACACTTTGTTAGAAAGTTCACCTTGTAAGAAAGTCTTACCAAGAGCAAGTAAATGATTAATAATATGAGTAAAACGCTTTTGCATATCATTAATAGATTCATTTGGAAGCATTTGAAACAATTCATAATCACGCATTAAAGCATTCAATCTAGCTCTCCTAACCTCACTAGTTCCTTCATGAGTCACTTGTAAAGTGTCCCACATTTCCTTAGCACTAGAACATTGAGAAACTCTAAAGAACTCGTCATAGGATAAAGCGGAGGTAATGATATTCTTTGCTTTATAATCATATTGAACTTTCTTTCTATCATCATCCTTCCACTTATCCTCGGGGATCAATTATTCTACACCTTCAACTAAACTAGAGGGGATATGAGGACCTTTTTCAACTACTTTCCAAATTTCACTATCTATGGCTTGGATTAAGATTTTCATTCTAACTTTCCAATATGCATAGCCTTCTCCGGTAAACAATGGAGGACGATTTATGGAAGCACCTTCACCACCAAAGAGATTCGTAGAACCCATTGCGGTTACTTAACTAGGATCTTTACGAAAAAGCTCTTATGCTCGTGTCTTTCGACCGAGCTCTGATATACTCGAGTAAACCTGAGAGTTTTTTGAAAAATATTTTGTTTTAATTGTTTCGATTTGTTTTGTTCGAAAATCTTTCAAGGTATCTTGTACACCTATTCAACCCCCCCTTCTAGGTGTATTCCTAGGGTTCTTTTGTCTCTCCAACCACCAATTGCGGTTTCCTCAATTGGTATCAGAGCTTCAACGGAAATGATTAACACCTATATTCTTATTGATTAACCTAGTTATGAAAATGATTTTCCCTTTATCAATTTGAACAAATAAAGATTCAATTCAATCAATTATGAAAATCAATCTTTCTAGGTTTTCAACCAAGAACGCAATCAAATGACTTGAATATAAAGAGTAAGGGTTTAGAGATACGACACAGCGATTTATCCTGGTTCACTTTCACCCGCTTGAAAGCTACATCCAGTCCCCTCTTCAACCAAGAGAGATTCTTCACTATGAGGAATTAGAGTTCTCAAATTACAAGTGATTGCCTCACAAGACTTCCTTCTTGCTAGCCTACAAGAGATAACCGACACCCTTGCTTGTAATCCTATTGATCTTCTCTCTAATCTAACCTCTACCCCTTGTTGATAATCGACACAACAAGTCTTCAATTGCTTGATTATAATCCACACACCAAGGATTCTCCTTGCTTGATTCACAACCAAGACTTCTTCTTCTTCAATGAACGTTGCTTGATGATAATCGACACACCAAGGCTTCTTGTTTGTTGTAGTGGCTTGCCTTATTGCAAAGATTACAACTCAATGAATACATATAACAATCCTAATGAATCTCAATCAATAGCTATGACAAATCACACAAGAGATTCAAAGGTTCTTGATCAAAGAATATGAAAATAGAAAAGCTTTGATCTTTGAAATTGAGAAAGAATAGAGTGGCTTGATTCTTTGTAAAATGAATATAAAAAATGATGGGTTATAGTCACAAAGGTTAGGAAAATGTTTATATAGAATACCCAAAAGTTATGGCACTTGAAAACTGATTTTGAGAAGTGAAAATCGTATTTTAAAAATCAGTTCAGCAGTGTTTACTCGAGTAAATTGCAGCATACTCGAGTAGTACTCGATTAAACAAACTCATACTCGAGTAGATTGATACTGCACTTGATTAAAACTTGTTTTCTCAAAAACCAACCTTTCCTTTAAAACCTTTAAGCCACCTATTGATTCTAGGTTAAGTGAAAACTCAAATTATGATTAAATCATGACTTATGAATGAGATTCACTACCCTCTAAACAAACTACCCAAATGAAAACCTATGAAGCTTGAGAGGCAAAAGATAAAACAAAAACAATTACACTCAAACTTAAGTCTTCATGAGCTTGTTCTCTCTTCTTCACTTGATGTTTGTTGTTGCTTGTTGAACTTGAACTTGATCAACACATGATAGCTTGTTCAAAACACTTTGTCATTATCAAAACATTCGTCATGGAACTTACAGTTTCATCCATAATAGTTGAGCACAACAACTAACGGCTGCGATATATTCCGCTTCCGCGGTAGAAAGGGCGACACAAGCTTGCTTTTTAGAAAACCAAGACACCAATGAACTTCCCAAGAAATGGCAAGTACCACTGGTGCTTTTGAGATCAAGCTTGCATCCCGCGAAGTCGGAATCCGAGTAACCAACTAAACTAAGATTGGCATCAGCAGGATACCATAAACCAGTGTTAATTGTTCCTTTTAGATACTTAAATATATGTTTAAATGCGGATAGGTGAGATTCTTTAGGATTAGCTTGAAATCGAGCACAAATGCATACACTAAACATAATATCCGGTCTAGATGCAGTGAGATATAGGAGACTACCTATCATTCCCCTATACTTACTAACATCAACCGGTGTACCTTGTTCATCCTTGTCTAGGTAGCATGATGTGCTCATTGGAGTGTAGGCTTCTTTGCACTTGTCCAATCCGAACTTTTCAAGGAGCTCTTTGCAATATTTCCCTTGATGCACAAATATCCCCTCCTTGACTTGCTTTATTTGTAAGCCTAGGAAGAACTTGAGTTCTCCCATCATTGACATTTCAAATTCCTTTTTCATCAAATTTGAAAACTTTCTACAAAGAGACACGTTAGTAGCACCGAAAATGATATCATCAACATAGATTTGTACTAACAATATGTCATCTTTGGTTTTATAAATAAATAGTGTATTATCAACCTTCCCTCTTTGAAACTTGTTTTCTAATAGAAAGGAACTCAATCGATCATACCAAGCTCTAGGAGCTTGTTTCAATCCATAGAGTGCCTTTTTCAATTTATAAACATGGTTTGGAAATTCACTATTTTCGAAACCTGGGGGTTGTTTGACATACACTTCTTCATTTATAAACCCATTCAAGAAAGCACTTTTAACATCCATTTGATATAAAGTGAATTTCATGATTGAAGCAAAAGAAAGTAAAATTCGGATAACTTCAAGACGTGCAACCGGAGCAAAGGTCTCATCATAATCGATACCTTCCTCTTGGTTGTACCCTTGAGCTACTAGTCTAGCTTTGTTTCTTATAATCAACCCGGATTCATCAAGTTTGTTTCTATAAATCCATTTAGTACCAATTATGGTATGATCATCGGGTTTAGGGACTAAATCCCAAACTTCATTTCTTTCAAATTGGTTTAATTCTTCTTGCATAGCAAGAACCCAATGATCATCCTCAATGGCCTTTTTAATTGAATCGGGTTCAATTTGAGAAACAAAGGAGACATAGTGGCAAATGTTTTGAATAGACCTACGAGTTAGTACTCCCTTTGACATATCTCCTATGACATTGTCTATAGGATGAGCCTTGACCAATTTCCAAGTTGGAGGAAGTTCTTCCCTAACTTCTCCTTCATCAACTTTTGATATCTCTCTCTTTTTCTTCTTTTGAAAAATCAATGCCATTTTCACTAACATCACATAAAACACTATCTTCTTTCGAAGACTCATTAAAAACAACATGAATTGATTCCTCAATAGTTAAAGTTCTTTTGTTGAAAATTCTATAAGCTTTACTATGAGAAGAATAGCCTAAAAATATGCCTTCATCGGATTTGGAATCGAACTTGCCAAGGTGTTCTTTTCCATTATTTAAAACAAAAACTTTGCATCCGAAGACATGAAAATGAGATAGGTTTGGCTTTCTTCCCTTGTAAAGTTCATAGGGGGTTTTATCCAAAGAGGGCCTTATCAAAATGCGATTTAAAACATAACAAGCCGTATTGACGGCATCGGCCCAAAAATATTGAGGTACTTGAGAATCATTTAACATGGTTCTAGCAAGTTCCTCTAGCACCCTATTTTTCCGCTCTACCACTCCATTTTGTTCCGGAGTTCTTGGTGCGGAGAATTGGTGCTCAATACCATTTTTAGCACAAAATCTATCAAATTTGTGGTTTTCGAATTCACCACCATGATCGGTACGAATAATAATTACTTTTTGATTTACTTGGTTTTGCAAAAGTTTGACTTGATGTTTAAAAGATTTGTAGGTCTCGCCCTTTGTTGTCAAAAATAGAGTCCAAGTAAACCTAGAGAAGTCATCAACAATCACCAATGCATAGTAGTTGGCACCAAAGCTTTTTACTTGTGATGGTCCAAACAAGTCCATATGAAGCATTTCTAATGACCTTGAAGTGGACATCACCATTTTTGATCCAAAGGTGTTTTTAGTTTGTTTACATTTCTTGCAAGAAGAACAAACACCTTCAATAGAAAAATTTAGCTTTGGCAAACCAACTACTAGATCTTTAGATTGTATTTTCTTCAATTGATTTACATTTATATGAGCGGTCCTACGATGCCACAACCAAGTATCACTTTCTTTGCTCACTAAGCAAGTAGAGACCAAAGAAGTGACTTTGTTCAAATCAACTAAGTAAGTATTATTTGACCTTCTACCAACAAATTTGATTTATTCATCTTTGTCACTTTTAATGAGGCAATGGGTAGAGGTAAATAATACATGATTACCAATATCACATAATTGGCTTATGCTCAAGAGATTATGTTCTAATCCTTGAACATAAAGCACATTATCAATAATCAAGTTTGAAGAGTTTCCGATTTTACCAATACCAAGGATTTTGCCTTTGTTGTTGTCCCCATAAGTGACATAACCCTTTTCCTTTGGGGTAAGCTCAATGAAATGCCGCTTATCTCCCGTCATGTGCCTTGAACATCCACTATCTAGATACCACAATTCTTTTCCCATTCGAAGGCACACCTACAAGATAAAATCACTTGTTCATTTTGGGTACCCAAACAATGTTGGGTCCCTTAGGGTTAGTGTTGGGACTTTCTCCATTCTTAATCCACATATAAGTGCCCTTTTTCATTTAAAACTTCTTAATATGGCACTCAATGTTAATATGTCCAACTTTTCCACAATAAGTACAAGTTGGTCTCTTTGATGAGTTTTTCTTAGAAAATGTTCCAACCACCTTGTACTTTTTGTCCTTTTTATGAACATATCCTAAACCGGTTTTGTTGTGATTATGTCTTTGAGAGTTCAACAACCGGTTGAGGTTTCTATCACTATGTGAGATTGTGAGTTTGTTTTTCAACTCTTTTACTTCTTTTTCAAGTTCATTACATCTCTCACATGGAGTGATAATCTCCTCATGATTTGCACAATCACTTTGATGACTAGAATTAATAAGTTCCAAGGATTCATTTTGAAGTTTCAACTCATTTATATATTTTTTCAATTCATCAATTTCTTGTTGAAACTCCAAAATTTTCTTCCCTTATTAATTTTAGCAAGCCTTCTAAATTGAATTAACATTTCATTGTAGGCTTCTTGCAAATCATCATATGAAATGGAGTTTGAAGAGGAACAAGAAGAGCTAGAGGTTACCTCATCATCACTTTCACTCATGTCATGGTTAGCTCTTGATGAGGACTCATGGTTGTTCTTGGCCATGAGACAAAGGTTTGCATTTTCATCACCGGAACTACTTGAAGATGATTCATTGCTCTTCTCCGGTGCATCCCAAACAATGTATGCACGCTTCCCCTTGGTCTCTTGGGTCTTCTTAGCATTCTTCTTCAAGAATGTGGCACATTCCATTCTAATGTGACCAACCCCACCACATTCATGACACTTAACTCCATCATTGGTACTCTTTTCTCATTGTTTGGAGTCTTTGGTTCCCTTGAATTTGGATGAAGAGCCACCTTTCTTCCCTTTGAAGAATTTGTTGAACCTTTTCACAAACATCCCAAATTCTTCTTGATTTGGTTCACCATCGAAATCTTCACTTGTAGAGCATTCTTCAACTTCTTTTGTAGCTTTAGTTGAAGCTTTGAGTGCTATGCCCTTTTTCTTTTTGTCTGATTCCTCATGCATCCCAAGTCTTGTAAGTTCCATCTCATGCTCTTGGAGTTTGCCAAACAAAGTGGCTAAGTCCATGCTATTTATGTCTCTTGATTCCTTGATGGCGGTTACCTTGGGTTGCCAACTCCTATCAAGACATCTTAGAATTTTGTTAGTAGTTTCACCATTGCGAAATACTTTTCCCAAGGAAATCAAATGATTAACTATGTGAGAGAATCGCTTTTGCAAGTCACTAATGGTTTCATTTGGCAACATGTGGAACAATTCATATTCGTGAGTTAGAGAATTTAATCTTGCATCTCTTACTTCACTTGTTCCCTCATGTGTGACTTGCAAAGTATCCCACATTTCTTTTGCCGATTTACATTGGGAAACTCTATAAAATTCATCATGGGATAGAGCCGAAAAGATGATGTTTTTAGCTTTTAAATCAAATGAAACTTTCCTCTTTTCATCATCATTCCAACTACTCCTTGGAATTTCAACAATTTCTTCATTAATTTTCTTTTTGGGAATAAAAGGACCATTTTCAATTGCATCCCAAATATCTATATCAATTGCTTCAATAAAAACTTTCATGCGAGTTTTCCAATAAACATATCCTTCACCATTGAATAGTGGAGGACGGTTTATTGAAGCTCCTTCTCCACCAAAGTTATTGCAAGAGCCCATTTAGTTTCCAAAAGGATCTTTTTCGAAAAAGTTGTTACACTCGATCTTTCGACCGAGCTCTGATACCACTTGTTGGAAACCAACAAGCGGGCTAAGCAAATACTAGAGGGGGGGTGAATAGTAATTTGAAGCACTAATACCAAATATTTCGAATGATAATTGAAGAATAGAGCTTAAGCTGAATTTTCTGGAAACAGACTCGAAATACTCGAGTCTTTTGTGAAATACTCGAGTTTTTCAGGAAGAACAACTCGAGTCTTTCTAAATATACTCGAGTTTTTCGTATCAGATGACAGCAAAACCAGAAACGAAAATTCGGCAATTCACCTCAAATCAATCCAATAGAAAACAAAGACTTATCCAACAGATTAGCCAGCAATCAAAATAACTTTTAACACTAAGATTTCTTGAACTTTCTACCTAATTGAACAAATCCTATTTCTATGAAATGCTTTAAGTTGTATTGAGGTAGAAAGTAGATTGAAAGCAATAAACCAACACTCAAGCAATTTTATCCTGGTTCACTCCAACAATGAGCTACATTCAGTCCTCCTAATCACTTAGGAGTTTCTACTAATAATCAAATTGTTAGAAATTATAAGGATTGCTTGAGAATGGCCTCACTCAACCTAACCCTTCAAGAGTGTACCAAACTCTTGATTTGTACCCCAATTTGATTCCGGTGACGAATAACTCTTCAAAAGCTTCCTTGAACTCCCTTCAAGAAACTCCACCGGGCTAGGAACCTCCTAGTCTTGTGCTTGAGAACCTCTCAAGACTCCAACACCCTAAGCCACTTAGGGTTTGCTTGGGAACAATCCAAGACTTTGAATAATCAAGCTTTTTGTATGTGTATTACTAATCTCTCAATGGATTAGCACAAATAAGCACAACTCAATATAAGAATTGAGGCCTAAAACTCAACTTGGAAGAAAATAACAATTATGAGTGAGAAGTTGAGTTTTTGTGAATTAACACTTGAGAAGAGGAATTTATGAAAGCTTGTAAACAATATGCTCTTGTAGTCTTGTTTGTTCTTGTGCAAAAACAAAGAGAATTTTTACAATAAGGTTCTGATTTGCTCTCTTGGTTTGGATGAGACTCAAGTGCCCTCAATTGGGTTTTGAATCTCTTCCAACGTTCATTTTTGCTGACTGGGCAAAAATACTCGAATCTTTTATGAAATACTCGAGTCTTTTTGGCCAGTCAACAAGGATCTGGTGCACGAACAAGACTAACGGTCATATTTGCTGACCTGGCACAAATACTCGAGTGTTTTACAGAAAACTCGAGTATATACTCGAGTCTTTCTCAAAATACTCGAGTATTTTGATCAGACATGAGAAAAATTAATTTTCAATTTTATTTTTCTTCTCAAGTATTAATTTTGGTTATTCTCAAACTAATAAACATATTAATTATTTTATTCCTAGAAGAGACTAACTATATCTACCCACTCTCAACCACTCTCAACATAAATGAGAAATTACAATTAAAATTTAATTGAGAATGAATGAGCACTTGTCTTCTTTTCTTGACTTCTTGTTGTTGTTGATGTTGTAAAATCTTCAAGGCTTGATTGCTAATTACTTTGTCATCATCAAAATATAATCCACATAGAGCATTGAATTTACAAGAAGAAATGGCTGAATTTATCAAGACTGATGATCACCCAAAAATGGTGATCATGGAATATGCAAAAATCAACAATTGCATGGTATCTATCTTCAAAATCCTATTTAATTTAGATAGTCAATTCATATCTTATGGTTTATTCTTATTCTTACTTAAGGTTTGATTTCAATTAACACATCATGGACAACCACAAGAATACTTTACAATTCCAAATTCCCTGAGGTGGAAGAATTTCAGTCCATGTAAGAATGAAAATATACATATTTGTTTGCCATTATATACAATTCATGTCATAAATTATCTTCTCCTTTAAAATTTGCCGGATAAGGCAAACCTATCAACCTCCAATGCTTACGCAAAGTGCAACACAATACACTATTGGATCTCAAAGTCAAACTTTAACTTCAATTACTGATAGATCTATTAGGAAGTCAATCTGGGAAATCAAAAACGCAACTCAGGTAATGACAATTTAAAACAAATTTGAAAAGATCATTCTTTCTCATAACTTTATCATCAAATTCTAATGCAAAATTTCCTACATAAACTGTCACTAAACACAGGCTGGAAAGTACGCGACATTTGGAAAAATTACCTATGTCAATGAAGATAATAACTGGTACTACAACTCATGTGGATCATGCAAGACGAAAGTAGTTGAGAAGCAAAAAGGTACAATCGTTTTCCTGGATATCAATGATACAACAATTCACTATGACATCTTTAATGCTACATTTTTAATCACACATTATTAATAACATGCACAGAAGATGGAGTTGGCACCTATTTCCATTGCAATGATCCAAGATGCAACAAGTCACCTACTGTAATCATACCAAAGTATGATTTAATAATTATTTGAACTCATGAACTAAATATACTTTAATAGAACATTCAACTGTCTGCAATTCATGATTTTAAACATTACATTTTAGATACAAGGTACAATTCATGGTTTCCGACTCCACGGAGGAGACATGTTTCACTTTATTCGACTCTCTCGCCTTCAAATTCTTTCATAAAACTGCGATGGAAATGCTGAAAGAACTTGAACAGGTATAAAATAAATTGTTATTCAACCTTCTAATTTTCTGCATTCATAACATGTTAAAATAACATTGTAATTTGAATTCCGTTAACTCTATTTCAAAACACATTAATACATGACAGATTGGCGATCCATACGGTTTTCCGCCAGCTCTGTACACTCTGTGTGATAGAGATTTTGCATTCTTGATTGATATTAGCCATGACTACAATATTCTGAGAAAAAAAGACTCCTTCACAATAATTCAAATGACTGATGATGGTGAAATTTTAAAAGCATTTCAAGATAGCAACAATCCAAATCAGGTATTCACTACAGTTCACAATGCCTCAACAAAAATAATCATCTCCAAAACTGAATATTTTTTCTGTCATGCAGACCGATCAGTATGCAGCACAATCTCAATTTAACATTCAAATTTCAACCCCTTCATCAACACAAAACAATGTCATTGTAAATTTCTGACAATATTCAAATAACTTGACTTTTATCTTAACACACTTTTATACCATGCTTACTCTTGCTTAATGTTGTAGGAATTTGGGTCTATGTCAGGTGAAAATGATCCTTCTGCATTTAAGACTCCTAACACAAAAATGCAGAACAAGAATAGATCATTCACAGATACACAAGATCATACCTCTGGATTATCTCAAATGCCAACACCTCAATTCTCTACAACCAAAGAGATTGGGAAAAAGAAACAGAAGAAGTGTTGGGATTCTGGCAAGTATACCAGATCGTACAAGTAATAAAGTGATAAATAGAGTATCGTTCCCAACGAGGACTGAAATTGATTTTAATAATTCTCACCTATTCGTAGTTACTAAATGAAAATTAAATTGAAATTCAATTTTTTGAGTGATTGTTGATTTAAATGAATTAAAACAAATAAATAAAACGATTCTTGAACAATGGGAAAAAGCAGGACGTAGTTTTGATGAAGGTTCCTAAAACGTTTAACAACGAATTGATTTGTTTTCCTAAATTCTGAATTTGTTTTGCAAAGGTAGAAAACGCCTAATGTCTTAGCACGTTTCCGTGTTTTAGGTATTAATCTCCCAATGATGTCTCAAGAGAGCCTTAAAAACCTAACCCTTAATTAAGTTCAATCAAAACTTGTAAAAATTATCCAATTCATAGAAAACATGTCTGTGCCTATGCAATTGAACTGTTTGATTATTAGGCTAAATCCTAAATTCATATGTCTATTCATAAAGGATTTCCAAAAGTCATGAACTGCGCACATTCACGAACAACAATAAAAATATAATCAAACACAGAATTTATAATGGAAAAACAAAATCAACTCATTGCATAAACATTAACAAGGTTCCATGTTCATCTACTCCTACATCCCAAAGAAGGGTTTAGTTCATAATGGGAAGAAGAAAAGCAATAAAAGTGATAAAGAGTGACATAATTACCACTAATCCTTGCCTCTAATCTCCGTGTTCTTCGCAAAAACCAATGCAAAAACTCTTTTCCAAGTGTTCTCAATGAATCCTAATTACCAATCCTAGTATTTTTAAGTCAAAAGATAAAACAAATCCATCAAAATCCCCAAAAGATATGAAATCCGCTACTGCTGGTCTGCGACACTCGCCCAGGCGAGAATAAGGCTCGCCTGGGCGAGTTTTTGACTGAGAGAATTAGCCATTTAAACCCCTTTTTTAATATTGCACAACCCCACTCGCCTGGGCGAGTGACATTCTCGCCTGGGCGAGTCCTGCACTTTCTTCACTAATTTTCATCATTTTGCTTCGAACTCCTGATTCCAAGGCTTGCTTTTTCCTTCTTTTCCATAAATCATCACATTAAGCCTCTAAAACCTGAAATTCACCACAAATTGATACAAAATCCTCAAGGATCTCGTTCATCACATTAGTAAGCAAAATTTCCATCTTTTTCCTAAAATACTTGAGAAACAAGCTAAAATTACTAAGAAAGGGGATTAAAATTCATCCAAAAACATCATATATTGAGCTCAAATCACTCCCCCAAACTTAGCATTTTGCATGTCCCAGGCAAAAGTAAAACAAAAATTCACAACTTAAGACACTTCCTCTATCAAGATAAATCAATCCAATCAAGAAACTCGACTCACTTTCTTCAAAACTTTTCTTCACAAACACATAATCCAATCAAAACTGGTTAGAGGGGCAATCTCCAAAAGAACAATGAGGCTAACAAACAACTCACAACTCACAAATCTCTCTCATGTGTATCAAGGTTTAAAATTTTGCACTCAAGTTCTACAATCACAATGTGTTACCATAAGCTTGACTATAGACCTACATCTCCACTGAATTTATTGACAACATGCACAAATCATAAGGTCTTTATTTGGATGTAACGGGGCCATGGCTAAAAGTGTCAGGTGGGATAAAAGAATAAAAGGATAACACAAAGGGCTTATTTTAATAAAATCACGAATCTTCCCTTTTGAATCATGAAATGAGCAATGAAAGTGATTGCACAAACACAACTCAACTCATTTGTTTCCCTTTTTCTTATATTTTTTTTCCTTCCTATTCTCTTCTTTTTTTTTTTTGAAGAGAGATAGAAAAACATTTTTTCAACATTTAACACTTTCACCATTTTTATGTAACATTCCACTCAATTGCTCATTCAAAAATTCAAAGGTACTTCATAAAAATATTTCAATTAAAGTTGGGTGTAACATCCCTAATTATAATACCTAGTATAATTATAAATTTTATTGAATTAAATATATGTTTCTTAAAAATCAACTATTTAGTTGTTGAGTATTTTCATTTAATACATTATGTTAATTACGAAAGTGTAGTTAATTATATTTTAAAGTAAATTTATTTGAAAACAATTACCCTATTTGAAAAATAGATTTTTCTATTCTTTATTTTGGTATTTATAAAGATACAATTAAATTTTGTTACTTCCTAGTATCTAACTAATTTCTTACTTTATAGTTTCCTATATGAAGCTATATGATGTTAATTTTGTATTATTAATATTTTGGGAACAATTAAAGAAATAAATGAATGGAAGTATATAAAAAAAATAATAAGAAAAGAAAAGAAGAACAACGTGTGCTGTGGGCTTCTCCTTCCTCTTCTGTATAACTCACGCCGGCCCTAGGCACTCCCCTATCTCAACCTCTTCTCCCAAAAGACCCCGCCGCCGCATCTCCCTCCCAACTCATGCAATCCCTTTAATTTCTCTCTCTCTCTCCAGTTCCTCTCTCTAAGCTCGCCTTCTTCTCTCTCTTTGGGCAGCGCTGCGCAGCCAAGCGCATTCTCCCTTCCCAGTTGCGCCACCACGCCGCCACCCACTCTCGCAGCCGCTCTCTCTCTCACTCGGCCGTCGCTGCCGTGAACCCGCGTCGCGCACTCCTCCTCCAAGTCGCGAATCGCGACTCCCGCCTGGCTAAGGAAGAACCGTCGTTCGCCGCCGCCGATTGCACCAGCGACGTCGCCATTTTCTACTCCTCTCGGTTCGCGTCTGCTATTGCTTGGACCTAGAGGTCTGCGTTCGTGATCCCCCTTTCTCCCTTCGCTGCTGGTTGATGTCGTTGTTGCCGTTATCGTCACCGACGCCGGTCGGGATGCCGGGAATGCATTGGACCAAGAATCGCTGAACCGAATTGATCCCTCTTTGTTGCTTCAAACTCAATTTGTGGGTAAATCCCTAACACTTTTCTAGTTGCTCTATGTTGTGCTTTAATTTTTATATTAGTGCTAATTTTAATGTTATTGGTAATAATTATTTAATATTAAACTATTTTGGAAATTAAACCTGCATTATAGATTATATTGATTGTAATTATGTTGTTATTGACTCATTGGTGATGACCCTAATTGCCTACTCGATTTATATCAACGTCAAACTAAACGTATGCCGAATAATGAGTTTTTAAAAGTATATTTTGTTAAATGTTCGGGTTCCTAAGTAAGTGAGTTATCGCTTAGCTTGGTTGAGTTGTCCCTGAGCTAAACGGTACCTCAGTTAATTAGGAAACGTATATAGTCGGCATGATGTTAATTCGAGTTAGGACGTTGAACATTAATTTCAAATTAAAGGGGAGTGAAACTGTTTTAATGTTATAATTATGAGTTGGACTTATTTTTGAATCAAGAACACTTTCTTTTAGTTTGGAATTAATAGTGTCAAATAACAACCTTTGATTTTGTGGTTTCAAAACTAAAACTAATTAACTTTAATGAATTTCTGATGATTATGTTAGTTTCAGAAGTTAAGCGTATTTTCAATAAAAAGAGATACTATTTTATTGAGAAGACCATGAATATAATTTGAAAATCCTATGTTATTTTGGTTCGTAAACTATGATTAAATGATTTTGGGTGATTTGGAAAACTTACGAAATACTTTACTTTGAAATATATTAATTATTGTGATTTCACATTGAGTCGCTTTTGGCGCATTAAAATGATTGCTATATGATTTAATAATATAGTTAGACTACGAAGGAGCTTTAGGACAACGCGAGCGATAGCAAAGGGCCACAACCTGTTCGAGAATTGGTGTACGAAAAGGAGTGTGTATATGAAAAGCTAAGTGTTAAAGAAAATACAGGTAAGGGGTATTTTACGTCAGCTTGTAGGGACTAGCTTCTTGCTAGTTATAATCCTTTCTAAGAATACATGGGTGTGTTTGCGACTGATTATTCGGGTAATTAAATTGGATTAAATATAAAGTAGGAAAATAAACGAAAAGAGCCATAAATTGATACTTGTGAATGAATATGCATGCTAAATGTTATATGTTATCATGTATGTTTATTGAAGGACATAGACTCTGGTTGTTAATTGTGAATGATTATAAGTGATTATTGTTTGTATGCATGGTTGATTTAAAGAAATATATGGGTATAATATAAGTGGAAATTGAGGAAGAGAACAATTAAAAAGGAAAAGTAGGAACTTGGTAAATTGAATGGTTGAATTGTGATGTTAGTGTGTTAAATGTGTATCGCATGATGAATTGTCTATAAATAAATGGTAAATTGTTATTAAGGGTGTGAAATGTGAATACTTGTTATACTTGGCATTACTTGAACATTGGAATGGTGATAATTATGAATGTGAATTGTGGCTAGTTGGTTATATATATATATATATATATATGTGATGATGCTTGTGTGTGAAAGGACTAAGTGGAAAGAAACGGAATTGGTAGGTAAAATAATGGTATATAATATGGACAACAAATATTGGATAAATATGGTGATGTATTGTAGGCCTTCGATTTGGGGGAGACAATACATCGTAAAATTGGGTTGTATTGTAGGCCTTCGATTTGGGGGAGACAATACAACGTAAACGGGGCGATGTATGTAGGCCTTCGATTTGGTGGAGACATACATCGTCGATGGTGTATGTATGTAGGCCTTCGATTTGGTGGAGACATACATACACCCTAAGTAAAAAGGAAAAAGGAAAGGACAATGGATAAAATAAGGTAAACGGTAAAGGAAAAGCGATGTATGTAGGCCTTCGATTTGGTGGAGACATACATCGTGATTGGTGTATGTATGTAGGCCTTCGATTTGGTGGAGACATACATACACCGTAAATAAAAGGAAATGAATAAAGGAAACAGGGAATAAAATTGGACAAGGTATGGTAATGGAAACGCGATGTATGTAGGTCTTCGATTTGGTGGAGACATACATCGTGATTGGTGTATGTATGTAGGCCTTCGATTTGGTGGAGACATACATACACCGTAAAAAAATAAGGAAAGAGGTAAGAGAATAAAATTGGACAAGGTACGATAATGGAAACGCGATGTATGTAGGCCTTCGATTTGGTGGAGACATACATCGTGATTGGTGTATGTATGTAGGCCTTCGATTTGGTGGAGGCATACATACACCGTTAAAATAAGGAAAAAGGTAAGGGATTAAAAAGGGATTTCTTTGGAAACGGGGAAAATAATTAAAAGGGAATCATAAGGTGAAAATGGATTAAATAAAAGGGAACTAACACTTGGAAAATGGATTTCTTTGGAAACGGGGAAAATAATTAAAAGGGAATCATAAGGTGAAAATTGATTAAATAAAAGGGAACTAACACTTGGAAAATGACAGAAATGGAAAATGTGGATAAATAGGCAAAGTGTGAAATGTGAATGGAAATGTGAATGTATGTATGTAAGAGTAGAAGTGGAATTGAAAAGAGAATGAGAAATATAAATGAAATTGTAAAATGTGAAATTAGAACGTGAAAGGTAAATGAAGAAATGAGATTGTTGTTTGTGTTTGATGCATGCTTTGGACTGGTATAGGGAATTATGTGCTATATGCTAATTGTGTTTTGACTTAGTGATTATTATGCCTCATTGGAACCTACTTCCTACTTGTGTAGAGCTCACCCTTACAACCCCTTTCAGGTACTAATCTGGGAGCTTGCACCGTTTTCTGGCCGAGCAGGGAGTATACTCCACACTGTGGAGTGTAAAGCATTTGAGTGAACTTAGCTTTAATTTTAAGGAAAGCTAATATTTTATAAATTAAAATCATGTAGTAGTTGTGCGACCAGAATTTTGTATTATGTGGTTTATCGGGCATTAGGACTTTATCTGGCTGTTTTAGTAATATGTTTATGTTTTATAAATACTCTGGTCTGAACAGGTACAACAGGAAATTTTGGTAAAGTCCGAATTACAGAGGAAACTCTGCCGGATTTTTATCGAAATTTTCAAGTTCATATTTTAATAAATCCAAATTAAATTAAATAAGTGTGAGGGTGTTACATTGGGTACCAAAGAAAATCATATCTCATCAAGCTCAAAGTGGGCAACTAAGGGATCATTATGTATCAAAAATATGTTGAAGGCCACAAAAACACAAACCTAAGTGCCTTAATCATGTTCATGCATGCAATCAATTGTCAATTTTGAAAAGGTCACAAGTCAAGTTCTAGAACACATAGTAAAAGAGAACGCACTCATGAAAGAAATGAGGGTTTAAAAATTCAGTCATCAATTATCAATTATTAATCATTACCCCTTTTGTGTATAAGCCCAAAATCTCACAGGTAAGGTCAGTTTGCTAAACACATATTCTCAAAAAGTTTGCCCAAGTAACCAATTTTTTAAAGAATTCCACATTCAATCCAAGCAGTTTATTTTAGAGAAGTGAGCTTCGTTCCTAAACCAGACATCTAAACCTATCAACAGAAAGAAAATCCTAAGCCTAGAATAATTTCCTACTTCTACCAGGACACAACTAACAAAGCTAGGGGAAGTCATCAAGTCATGAAAAATCTTTATTTTGTTGGACTCCCCCAAACTTGAAAATTAGCTTGTCCTCAAGCAACACACTAATCCTAAACAACAAAATAAAAATAAAATAAAAAGAAAAGCAAGGAGTTAGAGACTTCCCTTTGTAGAACAAGATTCTCTCTTGATGCACCATGGAGGAGACTCCCCCAAACATATTCACCTGTGTCACATGAACAACTAAAAATAGTGCTTGAAGCACCCCATTAGCAGTTACATATAGAAAACTCTAAACTCTTTATTCAATCTCCTAATTAAAAATTTAAATCCTACACTACTACAAAACTAAAGAGAATCCACCAGGATCCCAAATCCTATAGCACAACTTCCATGTTATGCAGCAATAACAAGTTATTCCTGGATCCCATGGAAATATGAACGGATGATGTTGGAGAAAATGTTTAAAAATAGTTTTAAACCCTCCTGGGTCAAATGGTGCATTTTTCACTCCAAGCATCATCACATGGTGCTTGTCTTTTCCATCATGCATGGAGTCTATGAAAGTGTAAACTCCATGGCTTAGCAAGGTTGCCTTTTCAGGCTTTGAAAAGGAGAACAATGGCTTATCATCATCATGAGCATCAGGGATGTCATAAAAAATTAAGGGGTAGGTTGAAGGAAAAATTTTTGAGGGTTCCACATATTCATGCAATCCAATACATTTAGCAAGAGCAGAAAATTCATCATGCAAAGTGGACCTTAATTCAACCCCTAGACTCATCTCATTATTCAATTTATCTTGTTTCACTTCCTCAATCTCATCATGCACAATTTCTTCTTTTCCTATGGGTTTAGAAAGGGAAGCACTTTGATCTTCCGTAATAGAAAATTTTTGTACCACCTCCTCTAAAAGACCATCAAAAACTTTAATCTCATCATAAATATTTTGTGCAAAACAAGATTCAATAGGTGACGACAAAATAAATTTGATACATTCTATGTCATCATGAGAATAAGCCATGTTACATAATGATTCCACTAAATAACTACTAAAAAGTACCGAAAAATTATTAAAATCTAATTTTAGTCCCCGGCAACGGCGCCAAAAACTTGTTGGGATTCTGGCAAGTATACCAGATCGTACAAGTAATAAAGTGATAAATAGAGTATCGTTCCCAACGAGGACTGAAATTGATTTTAATAATTCTCACCTATTCGTAGTTACTAAATGAAAATTAAATTGAAATTCAATTGTTTGAGTGATTGTTGATTTAAATGAATTAAAACAAATAAATAAAACGATTCTTGAACAACGGGAAAAAGCGGGACGTAGTTTCGATGAAGGTTCCTAAAACGTTTAACAACGAATTGATTTGTTTTCCTAAATTCTGAATTTGTTTTGCAAAGGTAGAAAACGCCTAATGTCTTAGCACGTTTCCGTATTTTAGGTATTAATCTCCCAATGATGTCTCAAGAGAGCCTTAAAAACCTAACCCTTAATTAAGTTCAATCAAAACTTGTAAAAATTATCCAATTCATAGAAAACATGTATGTGCCTATGCAATTGAACTGTTTGATTATTAGGCTAAATCCTAAATTCATATGTCTATTCATAAAGGATTTCCAAAAGTCATGAACTGCGCACATTCACGAACAACAATAAAAATATAATCAAACACAGAATTTATAATGGAAAAACAAAATCAACTCATTGCATAAACATTAACAAGGTTCCATGTTCATCTACTCCTACATCCCAAAGAAGGGTTTAGTTCATAATGGGAAGAAGAAAAGCAATAAAAGTGATAAAGAGTGACATAATTACCACTAATCCTTGTCTCTAATCTCCGTGTTCTTCGCAAAAACAAATGCAAAAACTCTATTCCAAGTGTTCTCAATGAATCCTAATTACCAATCCTAGTATTTTTAAGTCAAAAGATAAAACAAATCCATCAAAATCCCCAAAAGATATGAAATCCGCTACTGCTGGTCTGCGACACTCGCCCAGGCGAGAATAAGGCTCGCCTGGGCGAGTTTTTGACTGAGAGAATTAGCCATTTAAACCCCTTTTTTTAATATTGCACAACCCCACTCGCCTGGGCGAGTCCTGCACTTTCTTCACTAATTTTCATCATTTTGCTCCGAACTCCTGATTCCAAGGCTTGCTTTTTCCTTCTTTTCCATAAATCATCACATTAAGCCTCTAAAACCTGAAATTCACCACAAATTGATACAAAATCCTCAAGGATCTCGTTCATCACATTAGTAAGCAAAATTTCCATCTTTTTCCTAAAATACTTGAGAAACAAGCTAAAATTACTAAGAAAGGGGATTAAAATTCATCCAAAAACATCATATATTGAGCTCAAATCAACAAGCAAGACTAACAATGGTAAATTCTTTTCATAATAATCCTTACACATAAAACTAAAAGCCTGATTTGAACAACTCATATTTTAATTTGCTTGTGCTTTAATATTAGAATAAAAAACTGATATCATAATTATTCATTAAACGCAACCCACTGTTCCAATTTTATTTATGATTTATTTTATTTTATTTAACAGTGTAGGTAATATTCAACTATTAGAAATAAATATGGACTGATATATATTTCTACCCAAAAGGTACAGAAGATTATCACTCAGAATCAGGATGCAGCAGATATATTGCAAGATATCCCTTTTGTCAGATTATATGTCTGAAGCAATGATAATTATATTTCATGTAATTCAGATAATGACTCGTATATGACTGAGTATTGTTTTGGCATCATTAAGTATATATTGGAACTGTACCAAAAAAAAATTATATGTACTTAATTTCCTTATACAAGTTCAATGTTACATATGCAAAATATAGTATGATTATCGAGCACCACAAGTTATATGTTATTCACTCAACTTCTATGGACAAAAGAAAAATAAAAAAATTTGAATCAAATATTTTTAAAAAAAATAAAACAAAACAAATACACCTATTCGTTTGTTCTAATTTGCATTCTTTCTTTTTAAATTATAATAATAGCTGCTTAAAATTTGCAATCTTTTCCTACCTTTATAACAATAGTTGCTCATTTTAATATAAAAATGTATAACATAATTAATCTCTACTTATTCAGTTCTCTGAATATATATCATAATATTTCATGTTCAATGTGTACCAATACCGATTTGTATTAAATTTATTCAGTTATTGTAATAATAAAAAAATTTAAAATTCTTTTTACCTACTTATTTTTTTTCTAATACTAACAAGTATATATTATATTAACATTTATTTTTTAATTTCTTCCAATTTAGCAAGAGCAATATTGTAACATCATCTCCAACCAATAAATATTACTTACTATTTAAAATGTATAAACCCTCTGATATTCTCATCCCATTTTGCATTTATTTCTTATTCACATTATTTTACATTAAATACTACAATTGTAACAACTATATTAATCTATTCAAGGTTTATATTAAAATGGATTCACTTTTAACTTTAAAAAAAAAGTTTATATACACTTATTATCTGGGCTCATTATAATTACTGAAAATAAGCCCGTTACAAATATTGCACTTATTAATTGGGCTAAGTTACGAACATGGCCTATTAAAAATAAAATTATATCACAAGCCCAAAAAAAAAATTAACTTCTGGTGGCCTATTTACCTTCCAACAATTGGCAAAGAAATTTCAGAATTTTATCAAACCCAATGTGAAAAGACGTGACTCTTTGAATACCTGTGGGAAAGTAAGTTTCTATTACTTCTCAACTACTCCATCTTCTCCTTTTTTATAACTACACCATTCTTCACAATTCATTACTCATTCATTGCAGAAACTACATGCGTGAAGTCCACTGCTCCTCCAACAGTCATGAGGTAAACCTCATATACCATTGCACTTCTCTTTTTCCAGTTATTATTGTTCGTACTTTCAGTTATTTGCCACTTCTCTTTTTCCAGATTCAATATTTTTTTCTTTGGTTTCCAGAGTCAATATAGTCGATACTTCCAGACTCAATATTGATAATGGCTTTATCATTACACATACTTCCATATTTGCTTCTACCAAAAATAAAAATCATTTTCTTAATCTTACTTTTTTATTACAAAACATGTATTCCTAAGAATATTATGTGGAAATAAATCGTTATATGCAGAAAATATGTCCAACATTTACATTGCTTTCTTGCATGTGATTAATATAATCAATATTATAAATATTTTTTACCTATTACCGTACTCTTACATATGTAGGTTCTCCTTTACTTGAGTAACCGCACTTTATGTCTTAGATTATATCCTTACTGGCTTCATTTTTCTCTACACTTTGAGCAACACATTATTATTTAACAAAAAATAATGAAGTCAAATTTATGTAATATGCAACTTATTTCAATGTCATGAATAAAAATGAAGTGATCTTTGATTACAATACAACTATTCATTATTTCTTTTTTTGACAGACACATATTTCCTAAAATCCTTTAGAAAATCCAAAATGACAGGATTTTGTTTCTACTACAACAGAACAGAGGTATACCACTTCCACTCTATATTATTAATTCTCACAGCATTATCATTGTTTGTAGTGCTAAATGTATAAACATTCTTTATTGCACAGGGTCGAAAAAGGCTTTCCCGAACTATATCTGAGTTCATTGGCTACGCAAGTTACAAAACTATCATAGTCAGATATCCAGTTGGAAACACCCACCAATTAAAACTTCAAGGGAATCCTGATACTCGAATACTAACAATAACACAAGGGTTGGAGTCAATGATGGATTTTTATGATTTAATAGGACATATCCTCTTCTACTTCTTGCGATCTGACAAAGACACATTCCAAATGTTGATAACCAAGTCACACGGCATTGAAATGCTATACCCTCTACCGATAAGGGAAACAATTTTGACTGATTGCAGATGTCCATATTGTTTCCTTGTATGAAATGCATCCTTTAGCAGATCCTAAATATCATGCACTTTTAACTTATTCTAACATTTGTTTATATTTAAGCAAATTGAAATATGCAAACCAACATTCCAGCAAATACTCCAGCAACTGTCCAACAAGCAATTGCACCCAATGTGCAACGAAATGTGCCATCACATTTTGACTTTGAAACTGAGAAAACTGTGACCCGCTATCAATGCGAAAAGGGAATTTTGGTATACAAAATTAATGATCATTACAAATTTATGCAGATTACATAAATCATGTATTATAATTGGAATACTTATCTATTTTGCACTAATATTGTAGCCATTGCCATATCAACTTGTGGCAGCAGCATTTGAAAACAAAAGATTATACTATAATGTTATTGATGAGCAAGGGACATCATACAAATGCAAGATGTTGGACTCTCAAAGAAGCCCAAATGAAGTCTATATTTCCGATGGCTGGCGTAAATTCTACAGGGAACATGATTTAAAAGGAGGAGAGCGCATCAAATTGGGTGTAAATCTTTCCACAATGGAAAATATTTACTACATTAGTACAAATTTCTTCTTTTATTAATTTTTAGTTATATTTAATTTACATTACATGCATATCCAATATTCAATATTCCATTAAATATGTATTTGCAGTTTAATACCAAATTAAGCATACAAAAATATGCTAAACTTTACTATGTATTCTTTATTTTGCATTGCAACAAAATAGGACCGCAATGATTCAGTGTCCCCTTTCAGAACCTCAACCATTCTAGTGTCAGGTAATTTATTATATAAGTTAGTCCAACTTTACCAAAACTATAAACTACAAGTAATAACTTTAACAATAATTACATGCTACCATTCCTCAACATTGTTTATTGTACAAACTGCAGGATATGCAATCTAGGGCAAAAATGTATAGCTCAAATCATGAATTTGCAAATTTTGTTGATGCTACAAATGCTTGCTAATTTAGTTATTTTCTATGTTAAATGTCATATTATTCTAATGTCACATACATCCCAGGACTAACTACCCTCCGTTTGTTTACTTTATTTGCAATTCTGGCTTTACATTATGTCATTTGATTTCAAACTATGTCTATGTTGAATTCAAGTATGCCGTGTTAATTTATGTTTGCTTTCATCAAATTTCATTTCCCAATTTAATATAATTTTTGCCATTACATATTACATTGACAAAAAATAATGTTACAATAGATATACATTAAATTGCTTCATTTTTACTTTAAAAAACAGGTACAATTCACATGAAATATATTATGCAATAACTCACTCCTCTTTTTAAAACACATTCATCTTAAAATGGTCATTTATAAATGAAAAACCTATTTACAAGTATAATATCTAGCATTTGTTCAAGAATCTATTCTTGAATTATGGCATGTATTTCACATTGCAACTTGGTAGATATTAACATTAATCTATTTTAGATAAATAACAAAAATTCATTCTCTCTTAGATGCATGGTTATCAATTCGTTCGCCCCATGGAAATAATTGTATCAACTTAAGCATCTATTTCAAAACTCTGAAAAATTCAAACTTAAGTTTATTGCTTAGCATATTGGCCCCGTGCGTGGCACGGGTTAAGAATCTAGTATTTTAATACTTTGTTCTCATCTGTGGGTTAATGTGTGTAGGTATTTTGGATTATAGCTAAAAGTTTGATGATCCTAAAAATAAAATATATTTAAGTACATCAATAATGTATTTCTAATTACTCAAAACTGATTGAAAAATAATAAAGTTACAGATCCCTACAAATTGCTATTGGGTAAGAAAAAGTATCAAAATTCAAATGTATTACATTTTCTCAATTTTAATGTCAAACTTGATAAAATATATAATATTCAAAATCTTGAAATAATAATACAGTTACCGATCCTTATAAATAGTTATTGCGTAAGAAAAAGTATCAAAATTCAAATGTAAATACATTTTCTCACTCTTGATGTCAAACTTGATAAAATATAATATTTAGAATTTTGAAATAATAAGTTAATAAATATAACTTATACCGATAATATATTAAAATCAGACCGGGAGCTAAAAATAAACAGCCTCAGAATGCTATTAAAATTTACCGTAACGTTCCAAATATTAAATTAAACATATGTTTATAAAGAAACAATGTGTGAAAATGCCTCTAAGGCTTGTCAGTTGAGTTCCCTGTTAAAATATTAATTAAACTAAATAAAAACACTCTTTTATTTTTATAAACGGTATGGTAACAAATTTATACTTATTTCGATTAGGAAACATATTTCAAATATAATGATAAAATTTCAAATTTTGTTTCGACACTCAAATCTTGAAAACATCATATTAAATCATTTATTTTTTTAAAAGTGCACATGAGGTGTTTGATAAAAGGTTATAATGTGCAACCAAATGTGCCATCAAATTTTGACTTTGAAGCTGAGAAAACTGTGAACCGCTATCAATGCGAAAAGGGAATTTTGGTATACAAAATTAATGATCATTACAATAAATTTATGCAGATTACATAAATCATGTATTATAATTGGAATACTTATCTATTTCGCACTAATATTGTAGCCATTGCCATATCAACTTGTGGCAGTAGCATTTGAAAACAAAAGATTATACTATAATGTTATTCATGAGCAAGGGACATCATACAAATGCAAGATGCTGCACTCTCAAAGAAGCCCAAATGAAGCCTATCTTTCCGATGCCTGGCGTAAATTCTACAGGGAACATGATTTAAAAGGAGGAGAGCGCATCAAATTGGGTGTAAATCTTTCCACAATGAGAAATATTTACTACATTAGTACAAATTTCTTCTTTTATTAATTTTTAGTTATATTTAATTTACATTACATGCATATCCAATATTCAATATTCCATGAAATATGTATTTGCAGTTTAATACCAAATTAAGCATACAAAAATATGCTAAACTTTACTATGTATTCTTTATTTTGCATTGCAACCAAATAGGACCACAATGAATCAGTGTCCCCTTTCAGAACCTCAAACATTCTAGTGTCAGGTAATTTATTATATAAGTTGGTCCAACTTTACCAAAACTATAAACTACAAGTAATAACTTTAACAATAATTATATGCTACCATTCCTCAACATTGTTTATTGTACAAACTACAGGATATGCAATCTAGGGCAGAAATGTACAGCTCAAATCATGAATCTGCAAATTTTGTTGATGCTACAAATGCTTGCTAATTTAGTTATTTTCTATGTTAAATGTCATATTATTCTAATGTCACCTACATCCCAGGACTAACTACCCTCCGTTTGTTTACTTTATTTTCAATTCTGGCTTTACATTATGTCATTTGGTTTCAAACTATGTCTATGTTGAATTCAAGTATGCCGTGTTAATATATGTTTGCTTTCATCAAATTTCATTTCCCAATTTAATATAATTTTTGCCATTACATATTACATTGACAAAAAATAATGCTACAATAGATATACATTAAATTGCTTCATTTTTACTTTAAAAAACAGGTACAATTCACATGAAATATATTATGCAATAACTCACTCCTCTTTTTAAAACACATTCATCTTAAAATGGTCATTTATAAATGAAAAACCTATTTACAAGTATAATATCTAGCATTTGTTCAAGAATCTATTCTTGAATTATGGCAGGTATTTCACATTGCAACTTGGTAGATATTAACATTAATCTATTTTAGATAAATAACAAAAATTCATTCTCTTAGATGCATGGGTATCAATCCGTTCGCCCCATGGAAATAATTGTATCAACTTAAGCATTTATTTCAAAACTCTGAAAAATTCAAACTTAAATTTATTGCTTAACGTGTTGGCCCCGTGCGTGGCACGGGTTAGGAATCTAGTATTTTAATACTTTGTTCTCATCTGTGGGTTAATTGTGTAGGTATTTTGGATTATAGCTAAAAGTTTGATGATTCTAAAAAGAAAATATATTTAAGTACATCAATATTGTATTTCTAATTACTCAAACTGATTGAAAAATAATAAATTTAATGATCCCTACAGATAGCTATTGTGTAAGAAAAATATCAAAATTCAAATGTATTACAGTTTCTACTTGGGGCATATATATATATATATATATTATATTTTAATAATTTATTCTCATTTGTTGGTTAATGTGTGTAGGTATTTTGGATTATAGCTAAAAGTTTGATGATCCTAAAAATAAAATATATTTAAGTACATCAATATTGTATTTCTAATTACTCAAAACTGATTGAAAAATAATAAAGTTACAGATCCCTACAAATAACTATTGGGTAAGAAAAAGTATCAAAATTTAAATGTATTACGTTTTCTCAATCGTAATGTCAAACTTGATAAAATATATAATATTCAAAATCTTGAAATAATAATAAAGTTACCGGTCCTTATAAATAGTTATTGCGTAAGAAAAAGTATCAAAATTCAAATGTAAATACATTTTCTCACTCTTGATGTCAAACTTGATAAAATATAATATTTAGAATTTTGTAATAATAAGTTATTAAATATAACTTATACCGATAATATATTAAAATCAGTCCGGGAGCTAAAAATAAAACAGCCTCAGAATGCTATTAAAATTTACCGTAACGTTCCAAATATTAAATTAAACATATGTTTATAAAGAAACAATGTGTGAAAATGCCTCTAAGGCTTGTCAGTTGATTTCCCTGTTAAAATATTAATTAAACTAAATAAAAGCACTCTTTTATTTTTATAAACTGTATGGTAACAAATTTATACTTATTTCGATTAGGAAACATATTTCAAATATAATGATAAAATTTCAAATTTTGTTTCGATACTCAAATCTTGAAAACATCATATTAAATCATTTATTTTTTTAAAAGTGCACATGAGGTGTTTGATAAAAGGTTATCTGAATGCTTACATGAAATTTCTGATTTTTTTTAATAATTTTATTGTCATAGTATTTGGATTTTACAAACAGTGTTGGAGATTATGAACAATGATGCTATGTGATATTTTATTTTATTTTCCAAAAAAGTTTACCTCTTTTTTTGGGTGTGACTTGATTATGTTATTATTAGTTTTGACTTATATTAGTATTAGTTTTGGATTTTGAAATTTCAATTGCATTTGTCATTGCTGACCAAAAAATAAATTTAATAGATTGTTGAATTAACTCTATTTTCACATTTATTCATTAATTTTATGATTTATAGTCTGTATTTTCTGTTTTTAGTCTACTCCTTTTTCTATTTGCTCATTTATTCTTTACTTCAATAATTAATCCTCTAAAATTTTTCATACATTGATTTATATATTTATATGATTTTTTTTTATAATAGTCTCCTATAAACTTCACCTCTAAAAAATAACAAAATTTATGAACAAAATTTTGACAATTTCATTAATAATTATTCTACCATACTCAAATTTTCAATATACACTTAATTTTTCTCTCTTCAATTAATAAAACCCAAACAAACACGGGCTCGTGCCCAAACAAACATAGGCCCGTGCGGTACTAGTTCTAAAAATGTGGCCACATGTAACACCCCAAAATTTTAATCCCCGATTAATGAAATGTTAATTATAAAATTGATTATAATTAATGATTTCTATTTTAATCCTTGATTAAAATTCTGTGTTATGTATTTGGGAGATGTGTTTGAATTTATTTAATAAATATAATTATGCATGAAATAAATATTTTGCATATTAGTCCCTGAATTGGGACCTAGAAGTAAATATAGGAAAGATTTTGGAGGGAAAGTAAATAAAATAATTATTTTTCAAAAGCTGAGCAAAATACTCAAGTATTTTCTGGAACACTCGAGTATTCTGGACAGAGTTGCACGAGTTAGTGCGTTTGGTGAGTCACCATCAACGATTGACACGAAATCACCACCACTCCACGTCTATGGAGGTCGTGTCGACCTGCATGAGCGTTCCCCCATTCTATTTAAGCCTATCAACACCGATTTGTTGAAGTTCTTGGTCAAATTCGAAGTGGTTGGTGAAGCTAGGGTTCCAAACTTCTCTGAATCGATTCTCATTCTCTGAGTCGAATTGAGCTACAAACTATACACTAATACAAAGCTCACATCACGAGCTTTGTATAAACACCAAAATTGTGAGGTTTGAGTGAGTGTGGTGGAAGAATCAAGGCTTGGAAGTGAAGCTGTTCTTGGTCAAGTCTTAGTCTGGAGCTTACTTTGATTCTGATTTCTGGTAAGCTCACGAGTCTCTGAGTCCCAAATTCGATTTCTCTAGTTAGTATGTGTTGCATAGAGTCCAGAAAATCTAATTTCCCCAATTGTTATCTCTGTTTTCCATGTAAACCAATTCAATTTTGGTGATGCACTCAAACTGTCCTGCATGTGATGCTCAAAGTGGTTTCTGGGGTTGGAGAGCTTTCTCTTGGGAATTCTCTGTTGCTATACATCTGAGAGGTAAGGGGAAGTTGTAACACCCCTAATTTTCGTCTCTCGAGTAATAGGAAATTAATAATAAAAGTTTTATTATTTTCCAAGTTTATATTTTGTATTTAATTATCCTAAAATATAAAGATAGGTTGAAATATTTTTATATGGCAAATAAATGCAAAATATGAGGATATTGCATTTTGGTCCCTGAATGAGGACTTAAAAGCAATATTAAAAAGGTTCTTGGAAGGAAAGATTTAAAAATATTAATTTTTAGATTTTGTACTAATCTAACCGGTTAGTAATGTCCTGTAACCGGTTAGACGATGAACCCAGAAACTGGGTTAGTGGATTTTGATGAGTAATCACTCGAATAACCCCGAATTCGCCACGATTACAGCCAAATTCTAGTGGAGAACCACGCGTCGCCCTGCATGCAACCCTAATTTGTCTATAAATAGATGAATTTCTGAGGATTTGAGGGTTGATGCAGCTGAATTCTTGTTGAGGAAGGGAATTAGGGTTCCATTTTCGTGTGGAGAAATTCGCCTTTGTTCCTGAGAGTGAGATTGAGATCCATACACCATTGCAAAGCTTACATCTTGAGCTTTGTAAAAACACCAAATTTGTGAGTTGAGAATTTGTGTGGAAGGAGAAATCGATTTGAGAAGTTGGGAGTTGAATTTTGAATCCTCTGTTGTGCATGTTCTGGAAGCTGAGTTCTAGAACTGATTTTGGTAAGTATAGTCAATCCTTAAGTCTCAAATCACTTCCATTCCTTAGTACATGTTACCTATATTGAGTCCTAATTAGTTTCCCCAATTTCTTTGGCCAAATGCTATGTCAAATCTTCTGGTCTTTGGACCCTGTTGATGGAAATCGTGGCTGAGAGCAGAACCTAGGATTTGTGGGGAATCTATGTTGGAGCCTTTCTCTCTGCAATGTTTTGGATCAAGCACGAACCTAAGGTAAGGGGGAAGCTTACTATTTGCTAGAATGAGAATAAATTGTGGTAGAATATAAGATGAGTCACCAAGAGACTCAAAGGGCGTAAGTTGAAATGGATAAATGGCTTGGAGGCCAATTTGAGCTCAATTGTTGTTTTGAGCAATGTTATCTGGATGCATGCAAGCTATGTTGATGCTAAATTTTGAGTTTAAGTGCTTAATCTAAGTTTTGTTGTATTAAATTGTGTTTATGTGAATTTTCATGCAATTTGATACCATAAACTTGATGCATGCAATATGAATGTGTTTCTGGGTGTAAACATGTTTGTTATAAGGCATATGAACTTTGTGCATATTGAGTTTGGGTTAGATTTGAGAAAGGAAGAAAATGAGTTGTTAAAACTCTTGTTTTAATGGACTGACTGCATAATCTAACCGGTTACACGATATTCGTAACCGGTTAGACACTGCAGATTTTCAAAGAAAATTAGTTTATTAATCAGTCTTGAAATCTTAATGGTTTCTGCTCAAATCTAAGCTTTAATTTCAGTATACATGGTCTGAATATGAGTTGTTATAATGCCAAAGTTCAGATTTGAAAGATTAAAGTTAATACCTTAAGGTGATGAGATAGTTTCAAGAGGAAATTATGCTCATTGGACAATGAAAGGTGATTTAGACTTTTGAATGATATAAACAGTGGGTTTGAGGTATAAACATTGTTAAACTGGTTTATGGATTGGGTAGGGAATTTAAGAAAAAGGGTTTTCTGAATTACAATGGTAAACAGTTCAGGTCTGTAATTCTAACCGGTTAGCCTGGAACTGTAACCGGTTAGTACCTGAATCTGAAAAATAAAAAGTTAAGTTTTTGAATACCATTGACTTTGTTTTACTCAATCTAAGTTTAAGGGCATGTTTTGGGATAACTCAAAGTAAAATTTTGTGTCAAAGACTATACCTCAAAGAAATCATTCAAAAGAGAAATTGGAATATTTCTAAATCACAGTAATTAATGGAAAGGCCAACCTTAGTAATTATGTATGCAAGGCATGCATAGAGAAAGGTAATATAATAGGTTGACAAGGATTGTTTATCATGTTCTGGGAACATGGCCCTGTACTCTAAGAGTACCAAACTGATGCAACATACTTGATGACACATTCTGGGAATGTGGCCATTGTCTGGGACATGGTTTCTTTGATACGTTCTGGGAACGTGATTCACACTTTGGGAGTGGTGCTTGATTATATTCCAAGTATGGTTTGCGATACGTTCTGGGAACGTATGTTAGTGTTCTGGGAACACGTTGGTATAATAATAGAATTAAAGATAAAACCAACCTTGATGATTGTGCATTCATATAGAATGGAAGTTTGGTTGGTAGGAACGTTTATCATATTCTGGGAATATGAGGAGGGTACTCCGGGAGTACCAAATTGTAACCTACTTGATGACACATTATAGATATGTGGCCAGTGTCTGGGACCTGGTTATATACGTTCTGGGAACGTATGATAGTGTTCTGGGAACACATAGATAAGCAACCTACTGGATGACACATTATAGATATGTGGCCAGTGTCCGGGACCTGGTTTTTATACGTTCTGGGAACGTATGCGATCTGGGAACGTGATGCACACTCTGGGAGTGATGCTTATTTATCCAAGTATGGTTTGCTACACGTTCTGGGAACGTGATGCACACTCTGGGAGTGAATGCTTATCATCCAAGTATGGTTCGGCATTACGTTCTGGGAACGAATGTCGGTGTTCCGGGAACACAACGGTGTATTGGATGGACGTCCAAGATGGACTTTGTTAGAGGCCTCGGTTGTGGAAGGAAATCATGCATCATGCCACATGCATTGAAAGAATTATGATTAATCGGGTGTGCTCATATGATTATGCATCATGGTTTGCTACATGTTGACTTGTGGATGTTAGTTTTATTCTCATTTGATTATGCGAATATGTATAGCTAACCCCCATGCCCTTATTAGGTGTTGATCGTGCATCTAGCTTGTACAAGAATCAGTAAGGGGAGATGTTCCTTAGGTGCATGCAGAGTGTAGAGAGTGTGAGTTGGGAACCCGTTGTGCAGATATCGAGGATCCGACCAGAAGGATGTTTGGACAAAGGACCAGTGACCAGCTCTATAACATTTCTATTTTTAATAGAATTTATATGATACATATTTTGGAAAGAGGTATCATAAGAGGAATTCAGTTTCATAATAATACTTAATTGGTATTAATGGACTTGTTACACTTGATATATTTTAGGAGTATAATATGCTGATTTTACTATGTTTCCGCAAACTCTGATTTTACTAAGTCACCTTCATTATCAATCAAGTGTTTGTGAAAATAAATTTTCAAGGGAAGGGATAAATTCTTATTTTCATATCTTTTTCCAACAACAACAAGTCCAAGTAATCACAAACTTATTATTTTTATTATAAAGTAAGATGATATACAAGGAGTGTTATAGAAGTTGTTTTATGCACTAGATAGAGTTTGAATTTCATTATTTTCATTAGAGAGCCACCAAGAGGCTTTAAGGGCTTAGTTTGAATAGGAACTTTGGTTTGGAGACCAAGTTATGCTCTATGGTTGTTTGGAGCAAGTTTCTCATGATGCATGCAAGCTGTGATGAACACTAATTCATGAATTTGTTGATTATTTTGCAATTTGAGATGTTAAGTTGTAAAATTAATGTTTTATGCATTAGTGATTGATTTCCTGTCAAATCTGTAATTTGATATGAATTGAGTGTTGTAACATGTTCATTATATAGTATATGAACTCTGTTGATCATTGGATTGGACTAAAAATGGTTAGAATTGAAAATGGTATATTAAAGCCAAGATTTCAGTCTGTTCTGCAATAAAACACTCGAGTATTAGGCTGGTTACTCAAGTAAAATTTTGGTAAAACAATGTATTTTGAATAAGAACACTCAAGTACCATGCCCAGCACTCGAGTAATCGAGTGTTGCATGGGATATGTTAAGGTAAACCACTCGAGTAATGCAGGGGTCACTCGAGTATTCTGGAAATGCCGAAGAATACTCGAGTAACTCATGAATCACTCGAGTATTTTTATGAATCTGAAACCCAAATCCCCAGAAAGGCATGAACACTCGAGTAGTTTGAAGAACACTCGAGTAATCTGGAAATAGTTTGAATAACACTCGAGTCTTCTGAAGAACACTCGAGTAATTCACCCCAAAATCTTAAAAATACCATTTCAATTCTGAATCATTTAATTAATAATTGAACAACAATAATCCAAGGGATATAGACTTAAAAGAAATTGATTAATATGAGTGTACCGTTTGGATGACGGGATGTGCTCGGGTGGCACGTTATATATTAACCAATTTCCTTTAAGCTTAAAATATGATGCATTCATTTGGAGTTTGGATGGTAGGTCGTTTATCATGTATTAGTAACATGAGGAGGGCCTCTGGGAGTGCCAATACGCTTGCTTGATGATACGTTGAAGACGTGGTCGGCTTAGTGGATGCCGATATGGTTATACCGTTTGGATGACGGTCCGTTTGGATGACGGGAGGTGCTCGGGTGGCACGGATTCCAAGCTTGTCGTGTACATTCTTGGTGAATGTACGAAATGTTGTATACCTAGGAATACAACGCACTGATGAGTGCTGGGTTGTCAGGGATGGACGTCAGAGAGTGACATAGATTTATGGAGATAGGTTTGAGAGATAAATCCATGCATCATGTCATTGATTTAAATTAACTGTGATAAATGAAATAAGTATGAGCATCCTACTTGCATTCAATACCTGCTAAGTGCTACATGTGATTGTTGTTCATTGTTGCCTATTACATTTTCATATTGTACATATTTAAACTCTGTTGATTATGTGTATAGAATTGCTTACCCCTATGCCCTTGTAGGTGATGTCTCGATACATCGCTTGCATCGAGATCCGGCCACTTCCTAGTGGCACATGGATCTATGAGGACCATCGCGCGGTGTTCGAGGGAGAGGTAGAGATTACCTTCTACCACCCGAACCCGTTGATTCGATTTCGTCCTCGTAGATTTAGGATTCCCATCATATACACTATGCATGTACCCCCGTTTTACACATATCATGGACCACCTCCCACACGACCAGCTCGCTCCTATCATAGTTTTCGTTTCAGACCTACCCGCTCACACCCTTTTTCCTTGAGAGTCGTCCGCGAGGATACTCCCCCTTCTGATCCGAGGAGTCCAGTCAGGGCCACACCATCTCCTGACCCCGTACCCAGTGGTAGGGTACACTCTCCATCGGATGAGATCGAGGAGGATCCCGTGGAGGATGAGAGCGGAGGCAAGCTTGTCGTTCATTCCACTGGGAGTCAGTGGAGGGATGATGATCCCTAGGTATGTGTATAGGGTGTATGATGAGGATCAGGGGATCCGATGTGGAGATGCCATGGAGGAGATTCTGTTGCTGCTGTTGATGGGGATGTTTCTTTTGCTACTTGGAGATTTCTGCTACTACCACTGCTACTACTGATGCTGCCAGATCTATGTGACCACCTCTAGAGTCTATATTTTGAGATGTACATATTGTAGATATACTATGAGTACTCTAGGGTTATGGTTTTATTTTGAGCATAGACCTGTTATGGACTTGTGTTATGGATCTTGGAGACATGACTTATGCTTGGACTATGTATCACCTGACTTTTTATTTATATATGTATATAAAGTCTATGTTATGTATCTATTAGTTGCATAGTCCTATAATTTCCGCTTACTCTGATTTAATCTTTTTAAAGAGCTCGGCTCCGAAAAGGATAGCTCCATTTACTTTCTATCATATAAAGACGATTTCAAATACGAATGCTATTCCGCTTATGAAAAGGTTTTAGAGATTGCCGAACTCAATATAACTGATTTAAAATGATTTAGAATTTCTTCTCCAAGAATTCCAAGTTTTGGTTTGTGCACCCGCTTAAAGAAAATAAATTCTATTTCCACATTTTCTTATATACTTACAAGTCCATATATTATCTGATAAGATAGTTTAATTACTATATTAACCTTGAGGTAGTAAGAAGGGTGTCACACTGAGTGGTATCAGAGCAAAAGTCAGATCCTGTAGTAGTGGAAGTAGCTCCAGAAAGGTAGCCATCAACATCAAGCAGGTATCCGCAGGGCATATTTATTGTTATGAATGTTTGTATCTTGTCTCTTTTGAGCACAAGACACAATTGAATGTTGATTTAAAGTTATAAGCTATAGTCTTAGTATAGGTGGTGTGAGGAATGTTTCCTTAGTTCAACATATGTGACCATGAGCATATAGCGCAGGTCTATTATGGCAACTAGAAACCAAAATCACACCAATGCGATGTTAGAGAGGATAACCACAGTGTTGGAGGCCATGCAGCAACCATCTCAGCCGGTTAACCCACCTCATCAATGCAATGTGGGTAACACCGAGGCAAAGAGTCTGGCTGATTTTAGGAGTTGTAATCCGCCTAAGTTTGAAGGAGGATTTAGACCTGAGGAGGCTAACAAGTGGATTCATACCATGGACAAGATTTTGAGAACCTTGGATTGCACAGAAGCTCAGAAGGTGGCATATGCTGTCTACATGCTAGAAGACGAAGCTGAGAATTGGTGGAAACACACGGTTCAGCTTCTGCGTTATATGAAGGAAGGGATGTGAATTGGGGTGTATTTATGGAGAAGTTTCTCAATAAATATTTCCCTGAAGATCTAAGGAGGAAGAAAGAGGTGGAATTCTTACAGCTGAAGCAAGGAAGTATGAGTGTGGGCGAGTACGCGGCCAAGTTCGAGGAATTGATGAAGTACTCTCCCTACTATCAGAACAACCCCGACGAAAGGAGCAAGTGTATCAAGTTTGAGGGAGGTTTGAGGCCCAAGTTGAAGTCGATCTTTAGCTATCAACGGATCCAAAGTTTTCCTGCACTCGTGGATATGTGTAGGATGTATGAAGATGACGCGAAAGCTGAAGAATTGCAAGCCGCAGAGAGAAAGGACAACCAGAATTTTGGACCTCAGAAGCGGAAAGGTTTCAATAACCTAGGCAAGGGTCCGTACGATCGCCGAGGGAAAGGCAAGGGGAAGGTTGGTGGTTCGGATGGAAGAAATGTTCGGAGCGAGGCTCCATTTTGTGACAAGTGCAATCGCCATCATTATGGCCGTGTTTGTTAGGGAACAAGTGTCTGTTTCAACTGTGGGAAACCGGGACACTTTGCGAGAGACTGCAAGGAACCGGTCAAAGCTAATTCAAGAGGGACTGCGGATAGGCCTATGGATCAAGGAAGGGTTTTCACTCTTAGTGGTGTGGAAGCAAGCCGATCTTCTGATCTGGTGCAAGGTAAATACTTGTTAAATGGTCAGCTCTGTAATGTCTTGTTTGATTCTGGTGCAACGCATTCATTTGTTTCATATGAATGTGTGGATCGGTTAAATTTACCTAGGTCTGAATTACCTTATGCTTTGAAAGTAGAAACCCCTACTAATGCTCTTGTAGTTGTTTCTAGAGCATGTCTTAACTGTTGTATGGAAGTGTTAGGACAAACCTCTAGGGTAGATTTAATCTGTTTACCTTTAGCACAATTGGATGTGATCTTGGGGATGGACTGGTTAAGTCATAACCAAGTGATCATCGATTGTGATAAGAAGATAGTGACCTATAGAAACCCAAAACCCTCCGGCTACATGTGTCTGTTCAACACTGAATTAGAGGAGAATGGTCCAAGGTTGGAAGAAATTCCTTTTGTTAGAGACTTCCTGGAGGTATTTGTTGATGAGATCCCTGGTTTGCCACCAAGAAGAGAGATTGAATTTGGCATCGACCTAGTTCCGGGAGCCGGTCCCATTTCTATCGCTCCTTATAGAATGGCACCACCGGAAATGGCTGAAATGAAGAAGCAGATCGAGGAGCTATTGCAGAAGCAGATGATCCGACCAAGTGTGTCACCTTGGGGTGCTCCGGTTCTGTTCGTCAAGAAGAAAGATGGTAGTATGAGGATGTGCATCGACTACCGGCAGCTGAATAAGGTCACAATCAAGAACAAGTATCCATTGCCAAGGATCGATGACCTTATGGATCAAGTTCGTGGGGCTTCGGTATTTTCCAAGATTGATTTGAGGTCGGGATACCATCAGATCAGGATTAGAGAAGAGGACATCTTTAAGACTGCATTTCGATCCCGATACGGGCATTATGAGTATGTTGTGATGCCGTTCGGATTGACCAATGCACCAGCTATTTTCATGGACTACATGAATCGAATCTTTAGACCTTATTTAAATTCATTCGTGGTTGTGTTAATTGATGATATCCTTATTTACTCTAGGAGCCCGGAGGAGCATGCTGAACACTTGAGGGTAGTGTTGAACATCCTAAAGGAGAAGCAGTTGTACGCCAAACTTACAAAATGTGAGTTCTGGTTGAAGGAGGTTAAGTTTTTGGGCCATGTGATTTCGAAATAAAGGAATAGCAGTTGATCCGACGAAAGTAAGCTCGGTTTTACAATGGGAGCAGCCAAAGTCGGTCACAGAGGTGAGGAGTTTTCTCGGACTGGCTGGATATTATAGAAGATTTATCGAAGGTTTCTCAAAGATTGCATTACCCTTGACAAAGTTGACTCGGAAAGATCAACCATTTATATGGGATGAGAAGTGTGAAAGGAGTTTCCGAGAGTTGAAGGAAAGGTTGACATCATCTCCTGTGTTGGTTCTGCCTGATACACAGAAGAGTTTTGATGTGTATTGTGACGCATCGAAACAAGGTCTTGGGAGTGTTTTGATGCAAGAGGGGCAAGTCGTCGCCTACGCCTCGAGACAGCTAAAAGTTCATGAAATGAACTATCCAACTCATGACCTGGAGCTGGCAGCTGTTGTGTTTGCATTAAAGATTTGGAGGCACTATCTCTGTGGCACTACGTTCAGGGTGTTTAGTGACCATAAGAGTTTAAAGTACCTCTTTGATCAGAAAGAGTTGAATATGAGGCAGTGTCGATGGATGGAATTCTTGAAGGATTATGAGTTTGAACTCCATTACCACCCTGGGAAGGCAAACGTTGTGGCGGACGCATTAAGTAGAAAGGCAATGCATATCAGTGCCATGATGGTCAGAGAAGCTGCACTGATAGAAGAATTCCGGGATCTGAGCCTGACAATGCAAGTAGAGCCAACAAGTATCAAAATGGGGATGCTGCAGATTGCTAACGAGTTTCTGCAAAGGATTCGGGCACTGCAACACAAGGATGAGAGACTTAAGGAGAAAAAGAAGCTGATGGATGAAGGAAAAGAGTTGGAGTTTCAAGAAGGGAAGGATGGAATCCTTCGTTTTAGAGCAAGGATTTGTGTGCCTAATGATCTGGAAGTAAGAAGAATGATTCTGGATGAAGCACATAAGAGCAAAATGAGTATGCATCCGGGAGCTACCAAAATGTATCAGGACCTGAAGAGGATATTTTGGTGGCCTGGCTTGAAGAAGGACGTGGCTGAATATGTGGCATGTTGCTTGGTGTGTCAGAAGGCGAAAGTGGAACACCAAAGGCCAGGAGGAGAATTACTTCCCTTGGAGATTCCGTTGTGGAAATGGGATAGTATCTCGATGGATTTTGTGTCGGGTTTGCCAAGGACAGCCTCTGGTCATGATGCAATCTGGGTGATCGTGGATCGTTTGACCAAGTCAGCGCATTTTATTCCCGTTAATATGCGCTACTCTTTGGAAAAGCTCACTCAGTTGTACATCAAGGAAGTTGTTCGCCTGCATGGGATACCATCAAGCATCGTGTCAGACAGCGACCCGAGGTTTACATCAAAGTTTTGGCAAGATCTACATAGAGCCTTGGGTTCAAGATTAAAGCTGAGTTCTGCATACCACCCTCAGACTGATGGTCAAACGGAGAAGACTATTCAGTCATTGGAGGACATCTTGAGGGCTTGTGTTCTGGAAGGTCAAGGGAATTGGGAGCAAATGTTGCCGCTCGTAGAATTTACTTACAACAATAGTTACCACGCGAGCATCGGAATGGCACCATTTGAAGCTTTATATGGAAGAAAGTGTCAGACACCGTTATGCTGGTTCCAAGTGGGGGAGAATTCTCTGGTTGGGCCAGATTTTGTGCAAGAGACCACGGAACAGATCAAGATGATACAAGAGAAGATGAAGACGGCTCAGAGTAGGCAGAAAAGCTACGCTGATAGGAGAAGGAAACCCTTAGAGTTTGCTGAAGGTGACCATGTGTTTATTAGAATAGTACCAACCAAAGGTGTTAGTAGAGCTTTGAAAACCCAGAAACTATAACCTAAGTTCATTGGTCCCTATCAAATCCTTAAAAGAGTCGGCCCAGTAGCATATCAGTTAGCCCTGCCCCCGTCCATGACCCCACCATTGTCCTTAGAATCCAACATGATGACCTAGAAATTCATGAGAACCTAACCTTCGAAGCTATGTCTGTTCGTATTGAAGATCGAAGAATCAAACAGCTTAGAGGAAAGGATATTCGTTTGGTCAAAGTCGTCTGGGTTTGTGGCGATGTGATGGAAGCATCTTGGGAATTAGAGGATAAGATGCGTCAGGACTATCCTGAGTTGTTTGTATAAGTTGAATTTCGGGGACGAAATTCCTTGTAAGTGGGGGAGTAGTGTAAAACCCCAAAATTTTAATCCCCAATTAATGAAATGTTAATTATAAAATTGATTATAATTAATGATTTCTATTTTAATCCTTGATTAAAATTCTGTGTTATGTATTTGGGAGATGTGTTTGAATTTATTTAATAAATATAATTATGGAGATAGGTTTGAGAGATAAATCCATGCATCATGTCATTCATTTAAATTAACTGTGATAAATGAAATAAGTATGAGCATCCTACTTGCATTCAATATCTGCTAAGTGCTAAATGTGATTGTTGTTCATTGTTGCCTATTTACATATTCATATTGTACATATTTAAACTCTGTTGATTATGTGTATAGAATTTCTTACCCCTATGCCCTTGTAGGTGATGTCTCGATACATCGCTTGCATCGAGATCCAGCCACTTCCTAGTGGCACATGGATCTATGAGGACCATCGCGCGGTGTTCGAGGGAGAGGTAGAGATTACCTTCTACTACCCGAACCCGTTGATTTGATTTCGTCCTCGTAGATTTAGGATTCCCATCATATACACTATGCATGTACCCCCGTTTTACACATATCATGCATAGTGTATATGATGGGAATCCTAAATCTACGAGGACGAAATCGAATCAACGGGTTCGGGTGGTAGAAGGTAATCTCTACCTCTCCCTCGAACACCGCGCGATGGTCCTCATAGATCCATGTGCCACTAGGAAGTGGCCGGATCTCGATGCAAGCGATGTATTGAGACATCACCTACAAGGGCATAGGGGTAAGCAATTCTATACACATAATCAACAGAGTTTAAATATGTACAATATGAAAATGTAATAGGCAACAATGAACAGCAATCACATTTAGCACTTAGCAGGTATTGAATGCAAGTAGGATGCTCATACTTATTTCATTTATCACAGTTAATTTAAATCAATGACATGATGCATGGATTTATCTCTCAAACCTATCTCCATAAATCTATGTCACTCTCTGACGTCCATCCCTGACAACCCAGCACTCACCAGTGCGTTGTATTCCTAGGTATACAACATTTCGTAAATTCACCAAGAATGTACACGACAAGCTTGGAATCCGTGCCACCCGAGCACATCCCGTCATCCAAACGGTGTAACCATATCGGCATCCACTAAGCCGACCACGTCTTCAACGTGTCATCAAGCAAGCGTATTGGCACTCCCAGAGGCCCTCCACATGTTACCAAAACATGTTAAACGACCTACCATCCAAACTCCAAGATGGATGCATTGACTTAGTTTAAAAGGAATTGATTGATGTTTTATTCTTTTATTAATACATTACGTGCCTCCCGAGCAACGTGTCATTACTCAAATGAAAACATCATAACGTCAATCAATTTCTTTAAAGTCCAGGATCACTTGGTTAATTGTCCTTTAAGTGTTAACAAAATGACTTAGAATTGGAAATGGTATTTTTAAGTTTCTGACTAAAATACTCGAGTATTCTTCATAACACTCGAGTGGTTCATCAGTTTCCAGTTTTACTCGAGTAGTTCATCATTATACTCGAGTTGTTCATGTCTTTTCAGAAAGTTGGGTTTCAGATTTTTAAGAAAATACTCGAGTAGTTCATGAGATACTCGAGTCATTCACCACTCCAGAATACTCGAGTAGTTCATGCATTACTCGAGTCGTTCATCAACTTGACTCTTGTTGCATCTGTTAATACTCGAGTCCCAAGCCAAATACTCGAGTTGTGCGCCAAAATCCACACTGGTGCATCACGAAATACTCGAGTATCGAGCCATATACTCGAGTTTTATCAGACAGAACAGACTGA
Organism: Crotalaria pallida; assembly: GCA_037953625.1. Lineage (NCBI taxonomy): Eukaryota > Viridiplantae > Streptophyta > Magnoliopsida > Fabales > Fabaceae > Crotalaria > Crotalaria pallida. The sequence continues at coordinate 32,971,827 of CM075651.1, read as the reverse complement.
AACTTGGTTTTTACATACCATTTTCATTTCTAAACATTTCTAACCCAAACCAATGATCAAAACAGTTCATATACCATATATTGAACATGTTATAATACTTATCACATATCAAATTACAGATTTGACAGAGAATCGATTGTTAATGCATAAAACATACAATTTAACAACTTAATATCTCAAATTGCAAATTAATCAACAAACTCATGAAATAGTGTTCATTACAGCTTGCATGCATCATATAAAACTTGCTCACAACAACCATAGAGCATGAATTGGTCTCCAAACCAAAGTTCCTATTTAATCTAAACCCTTAGAGCCTCTTGGTGGCTCTCTAATGAAAATCATGGAATTTAAACTCTATCTAGTGCATAAAACAACTTCCCCTTACCTCTCAGACGTGCACCAACAGAGGATTCCAAAGAATAAGCTCTCCAACACTAAAAATGACTTTGAGCACCACATGCAAGACAGTTTTGAGTGCAGCACCAAGATTGAATTGGTTCACACATGAAACAGAGATAAGAATTGGGGAATTTAGTTTTTCTAGACTCTATGCAACACATACCAACTAAAGAAATTGAATTTGGGACTCAAAGACTCGTGAGCTTACCAGAAATCAGAATCAAAGTGAGCTCCCAGAACCACTTTGACAGGAACAGCCCCAACTTCCAAGCTCCAATTCTTCCAACACACTCACTCAAACCTCACGATTTTAGTGTCTATACAAAGCTCGTGATTTGAGCTTTGTATTAGTGTATGGTTTGTTACTTGAATCAGCACACAGAGGATGAATTGAAGGAAACGAATTCAGAACCCTAACTCACTAACTCATCAACAAATTGGCAAAATGGTTGCTCTTCAATCGGTTTCGAGCTTAAATACTGGGTTTGGAGGATCATGCACAGCGACACGAGGCTGTTGATGTGTCTGAGGTGGAGTATTCGTGTCGTGAAGAGGGAATCGTTGGTGATGACTCACCAAACGCACTAACTCGTGCAACTCTGTCCAAAATACTCGAGTTTTCCGAGAAATACTCGAGTATTTTGCCCAATTTTTGAAAAATTATTATTTTATTTACTTTCCCTCCAAAATCTTTCCTATAATTACCTCTAGGTCCCAACCCAGGGACTAATATGCAAAATACTTATTTCATGCATAATTATATTTATTAAACAAATCCACACACATTTCCTAACTACATAAACACAGATTTTAATCAAGGATTAAAAATAGAAATTATTAATTTTAATTAATTTTATAATTAACATTTCCTTAATCGGGGATTAAAATTTTTGGGGTGTTACAAACTTCATCCCAAACTTTCGTGAAGAGTTACTCAATGTGTAACATCCTCACTTTATTTAGTTAATTTTAAATTTTAATAAAATCAGAGTTTGAAATTCATTTTAGAATTTGATTTCTTTTGAAAGATTTTACGAAAATCCGGCAGAGTTTCCTCTGTTTTTCGGACTTCCCAAAAATTTTCTTCTTAAAACCTGTCAGTCCAGAATTATATAAAAACATAAACACGACAGATTAAAAACCAGTCCAGATCCTAACGCCCGATTAGTACCAGTCTCAGGGCATATAACTACACATATTATAAATTACAGAAATAACAGTTTTTAACATAATAAAATTCACTCAGGGTATCACAAATTCACTCCACGTAGTGGAGAGTTTCCAGTTCGGCCCGCAACAGTGTAAGCTCCGCTTCCGTACCTGTAAAAATATAGCAAGAAGGGTAGCATTACACAGAACTTAAAAAGATAAATCCTAAAAGAAGACATAGCAAATAACTAAGCCTACACAATTTTTAGTATAAATTGTTCATTTAATTAATTTCTTCTTGTTCCTTACTTATTCTTACATTCTCTTTTCTTTTCTTTTTCTTCTTCTCTTCCTTCACTTTTCCTTTTTTCCTTATGACTGAGTCCAAAAGACCATCAGTCATTTACCTTTATTATTCCTTTATCTCTTTATTGGTGACAGTGTCTACCGACCGCCGGCCACCCATTCATTTAATTCTTTTAGTGATGACAGTGGCTATCGCCCGCCTGTCATCGAAATCATTCCTTTCTTTTATTTCTTTTAGGGATGACAGGGACTTCCGTCCTCCTGTCATCGTATTCATCCTTTTATTTTATTTCTTTTAGTGATAACAGGGACTTCCGTCCGCCTGCTATCGAATCCATTCTTTTCTTTTATTACTTTTAGTGATAACAGGGACTTCCGTCCGCCTGCTATCGAATTCATTCTTTTCTTTTATTACTTTTAATGATAACAGGGACTTCCGTCCGCCTGTCATCGAATTCCTTCTTTTCTTTTACCATGACTGAGTCCAACAGACCATCAGCCGTTCACTTTTCTTTCTTCATTATGTATCTTTTCTCTTATTATAATATAAGTAACTCTTTTATGCTTAACTCAATCTTTTACTCTTCATTTTCGTTTATGACTTATCACATTTTCCCTACATTTTCTACTTTAATCCCTTTCTTTTTACTAATTACTCTCGCTCTTATCCAACTTTGCTTTATGGCTTATCCTCCTAATGTTTATTTTACCTCTATTTTAGTATTTCTCTTTCTTTTCCTTCTTCTACCATTTATTATCCTAATATCTATCCAACTCTACTTAACTTAGTATAGTCATTATATTTTAAATTCCCGTTTGCAATTCCTTAATTAATTCTATGATTCCTCTCGCACACACTATTATTTATTTATTCACTTATTTTCCCTATGATAGTACTCTACTCCATTTATCTATCACTATTACACTCCATCTTCTTGTTTCATTATCTCTTCATTAAATTCTTTACTTATTAACTACCTATATTTAGAATTTAGTTTAGTATTTTATTCCTATTCCATTATTGCCCGACAACTCTTAACTAAGTCCCCTCCGCACTTCCTTATGGTTTTCGTGTTTTAACACCTCTTTTACCTTACATCTAGTTTTAATAACCCTTCTCTCCTCGCCTATCACAATTACCCTATATCCTTTTACTCTCACGTTTCGTTGGTTCTCCCTAACAATTCTCCTTGGTTTTATTTTGTTCTTTTCTACCTTTTCATTCTATATTAACTCTTTTGATATCCTAACACTCTACCTTATTCTATGCACATACATTACATTCATTCATCCCGGACCTTATTTTAAGTATATACGTTTTATTTCCTTAAGGCATGGTTTCTAGTAACAATTTTATTTATTCTATCTATATTAACGGGGAATACCCTAAGGCTCATTAATATACTTTTTAATTATCCTATTCTCAGCTACCACTATAGCATCCTAGAATTTACTTATTAAGTAAAGGTAACGTGAACCCTCTTACCTCGGGCTTTTTAAATAGAACCTGGATTTTATCTCGGCGACGATGACGGCGTCGGTATGGCTCCTCGTTAGCGGGAACGATCACGGCTGGACCGAGGCAAGAGCTGTGAGCTTCGAGGTTCCCAACACGAGCCCGGCACGATCACGGACCGGTAACGGCGCCGGTGAGATCCGTGGAGAGAGAGAGAGCTCGTGGGTGTGAGAGGAAAAGGGATGAAGGAGGAGTTGTGGTTGTGGTGGTTTGATCGGCGGCCACGGCGGCGGTAGTCTCAGGCGGCGGTTGTGGCGGCCGACAAGGGAAAGAAGAGAGGGAGAGAGAGAGACCAAGCTAAAGGGGAAGAGGGAGAGAGAAATATGATGGTGGTGATGGGGGATAGCGATGGTGGCTCGTGGTGGAGGTGGCGGTGGCGGCCTTGGTGGCGGCGGCCGTGGTTGGTGGAGAATGAGAGGGAGCCAAGTGAGAGAAAGAGAGAGAGAGAACCGTGGGGAAGTGTGGAGGCCAAGGTGGGGCGACCTGGATGGTGGCTCTAGTGGTGGTTGGAGGTGTTGGGGACGGATTTGGGTGGAGGGGAGGGTGAGTGGTGCGGAGGAAAATGGGGAGAGGGGTGGCTGGTGCGCGATCTTTATAGATCTGGCGCTGCTGGTCTGCGCGCTGGCGCTTGAGCGCGAGCCCCTTTTTGGCTCAGGTCTGATGCGTGTTGCACGCCTAGGGCGCGGCTACTCACGCCTGGGGCGCGAGTCTGCTGACTCTGGGTTGACCATGCTATATCTCCTTCGTTAACCGTCAGATCTTTCCCAAATTTGACGAGAAGCTTCCTAAAAATCATATCTTCATATCCAACGGTGGAAGTTTCATTTGGAGTCTTAAATCTTTTATTTTTAATTTCCCTAGTTAGCGAATTTAAAACACCGATTTTGACCCTCGTTTGGTCTTCTTTAAATTCGCTTTTCGATGCCAATGCTCCTTGACTCCTTTATGGCACTCAAAGAACTCCTAATCCATCATTTTAAATCCCTTTTAGGATAATCCTTACTTCCAAATATTAATATTATTCTAATTATTATTAGAATTAAATTCGGGATGTTACATTTCTCCCCCACTTATTTAGAATTTCGTCCCCGAAATTCCGTTCAGTTCCTTATCTGGAAGGAGTATCCCTTGACATAGCTTCCGAACATGTCATTTTAATTTCTTCGGTTCCAGTCTTCCCTTGGAGGAATTTCTAAATTAAGGGTTCTGCGGTATAATTACTCGCCCCATGTATGGTTTATCTCAGTCACTCAGGCATCCACGTAATACACAGAGTCTTAAGAGATTGAGACAATTATTTGCGGTGCTCCGACATAACCTCTTAAGTGAGACTTCACTTCGCAACTCCGCTCTTTCTCTGTTCGTTTCTTACTCCTTCAAGTGAGTTTAGTGAGATCGCCCTTCGAATCCACCTTAGCTATATCTGTATTCTACTCCGGTGGTACTTCCCTTCCATTCGTTTAACGATTTCAATTTGGTATAGGGGTTCCTACGGGTCGATTTCACTTAAGGGTCGAGGTCAGGGTCTAAATTTATTTCCCAATTGTCTGATGGTCCGAGAAGGTATTGATTGATTCTTAGTTTAATTCTCGTTCCATTCTTCGCGAACCTCTTCGACAGTTAATGCAGAACGTTTGGGGTAAGGTATTCATTAGCCCTACGGGTTATGGTTTGATTATCGGACATTGAGTCCGGCATCGATACAATCCTCCTTACGCTTCGTTACCGTTCTGCATTCCACCTTGTTACTCGGATAGGATCCACAATTTTCTTGTTGTTAAAGTTTCATCTTCCATTCCTTGGATTGAAATCCTCCCCCACTTAGCATTGGCATGCTTGATTATATCCATGCTTGGGGGTATGCTCATTCGTTATTCGGAATTTTGCACATACGCTTCTCGACCGGTATACAAGGTTAGAAGGGACACGTGGATGGTTATCCATTCGGTAGGCATAGAACTATGTTGGGTTCCTACGTCTTGGTGAATTCTCAAGTATACATCTGAGACGCTTGAAACTTGAAGAGAGTGAAGATGAAAATAAGAAACACGAAGCACTCAAGGATGGGTTTCATAGTCTCCGTACGATGACCCAGGATGTACTGGATACATGTCAAGCAAGAAGACAATGGAGATTATCCTTAAGTGTGCATTTTCAGCAGAGAGTCATCAAAAGATGCGTTCTCTATGAACCTGCGGCTGATTTGATTGGTCTTGGTAAGGGTACCTAACACAGTGACTAAGACTTGCCACCTTTGAGGGAATCGTTCGGAAACTTTGATTAGACACCTAGGCGGGTTCCAAATTGTCTACTTCCTAATTCGACTCGGTTGCAGGGAATAGCTATAAGGTTCGCTCGAGTCTCTCAAGGATTTTACACTTTTTCACTCCACTCTTTAATGCTATGCAAAGAGTTCAGAAGGAACTCTTCTCGGTTTAGCTCTGTTCCTTCTAGGGGTCTACTTTAAAACTTATTAATTTGATTATTTTGGTTTTAGATGAAATGTGTCAATGACATCGATCACCAATAGGTGCAAAGATCGAGGTGATCAATCCCAATCTTACATCTATCAATGGCAATATCATTGTCAGGTTTGTTGGTGGTATCATCCTCTAGCAGATGCAAGAGTTAGAGTGATCAGTTCTAACCTTACCTTCTACCGGTGACAATATCATCATATGTATTTGGTGGAACTTCTAGCTAAGGTCTTAACACCTATCGATTTCTTCTTGGTTACACTAAACGCGTTTAACCTATATATAGAATTTTATAGGTAAACAGTTGATACATTATTGATATAGAAAAATTACCTCGAGCCGGTTTACTAATTCTCTCGCCCGGTGCGCTCGGGACAATTAGCCCCAATGTGTCCCGGTTGCCCACATTGGTAGCAAAGACCCTCTTTCTTGTGCTGCTTCAGCCGCATACACAAACGCCTGTGGGGTTTTCCACACTCTGGACAGGGTAATCTAGGTCTTGGAGCATTCACGTCTGGAGCCGTGTCCATTGGCACTATTGCCATAGCGTTAATGTCGGCATGTGTATCGGATTCCTGAGCCGGTACCTTGTCTCTGCTAGAACCTTCAGCCCACTGTATCATCCTGTTCCTATCCTCGGATGTCTTCCGCCTCAATCCCTTCTCATAAGTGCTAGCCATATTCACCAGTTGGGCCAAATTATCTATGTTCTAGAATTCAAAAGCTACCTTGATCTCAGTGCGAAGTCCTGCTTCGAACTTGATGCACTTAGTTCTTTCATCAGCATCCCTATAGCTCCCAGAATACCGGATGAGGTCTTCGAAGTGTGCGGCATATTCTCCAACGCACATACTTCCCTGTGTTAAGTTCAGGAATGCCAGCTCTTTTTCTCGGCGGACATCTTCCGGAAAGTACTTCCCTAGGAACCTGATTCTGAACACATCCCAGGTGACCTCTTGGTTAGCGATCTCCATTTCCCTTCGTACACGCTCCCACCAATATTCGGCTTCTCCAGTGAGCATGTACGCCGCCAAAAGAACTATCTGCTCCGCAGGCGGTGAAATCGTGCGAAAAATCTTCTCCAATTCTTGGAGCCATCTCTGGGCTGCATCCGGATTGTAGCCACCTTCAAACTTGGGCGGATCGTTCTGCCTGAATTTAGCTAGCCAATCGATGCCAATTGGGCCTGATGGTTGGTGGAGTGCGGCGGCTGCTGCTGCGGCCGCTGCTACTGTTTCAGCCTGATTCTGATTCAGTTGGACCAGATTTTCTAGTATAGCAGCCATCCTTTCATCCTGTGTACGTCTCCGGGGCATGGTGACTGAGTTCTGAAAAAGATTACGTTATTCCACAGTTAACTAAACAATTCTCAATCTAAGTGTACTTATTCGCCTATTCTAAGACTTGACACTAACATTTGGTCACTCGCTTGGTGAGTAAACCATAGGAGTTGTGATTCCACACTCCAAGACCGAGGGAAACTGCTCTGATACCATAAATGTAACATCCTCACTTTATTTAGTTAATTTTAAATTTTAATAAAATCAGAGTTTGAAAATTCATTTTAGAATTTGATTTCTTTTGAAAGATTTTACGAAAATCCGGCAGAGTTTCCTCTGTTTTTCGGACTTCCCAAAAATTTTCTTCTTAAAACCTGTCAGTCCAGAATTATATAAAAACATAAACACGACAGATTAAAAACCAGTTCAGATCCTAACGTCCGATTAGTACCAGTCTCAGGGCATATAACTACACATATTATAAATTACAAAAATAACAGTTTTTAACATAATAAAATTCACTCAGGGTATCACAAATTCACTCCACGTAGTGGAGAGTTTCCAGTTCGGCCCGCAACAGTGTAAGCTCTGCTTCCGTACCTGTAAAAATATAGCAAGAAGGGTAGCATTACACAGAACTTAAAAAGATAAATCCTAAAATAAGACATAGCAAATAACTAAGCCTACACAATTTTTAGTATAAATTATTCATTTAATTAATTTCTTCTCGTTCCTTACTTATTCTTACATTCTCTTTTCTTTTCTTTTTCTTCTTCTCTTCCTTTACTTTTCCTTTTTTCCTTATCACTGAGTCCAAAAGACCATCAGTCGTTTACCTTTATTATTCCTTTATCTCTTTATTGGTGACAATGTCTACCGGCCGCCTGTCACCCATTCATTTAATTCTTTTAGTGATGACTGTGGCTACCGTCCGCCTGTCATCGAAATCATTCCTTTCTTTTATTTCTTTTAGGGATGACAGGGACTTCCGTCCGCCTGTCATCGTATTCATCCTTTTCTTTTATTTCTTTTAGTGATAACAGGGACTTCCGTCCGCCTGCTATCGAATCCATTCTTTTCTTTTATTACTTTTACTGATAACAGGGACTTCCGTCCGTCTGCTATCGAATTCATTCTTTTCTTTTATTACTTTTAATGATAACAGGGACTTCCGTCCGCCTGTCATCGAATTCCTTCTTTTCTTTTACCATGACTGAGTCCAACAGACCATCAGTCGTTCACTTTTCTTTCTTCATTATTTATCTTTTCTCTTATTGTAATATAAGTAACTCTTTTATGCTTAACTCAATCTTTTACTCTTCATTTTCATTTATGACTTATCACATTTTTCCTACGTTTTCTACTTTAATCCCTTTCTTTTTACTAATTACTCTCGCTCTTATCCAACTTTGCTTTATGGCTTATCCTCCTAATGTTTATTTTACCTCTATTTTAGTATTTCTCTTTCTTTTCCTTCTTCTACCATTTATTATCCTAATATCTATCCAACTCTACTTAACTTAGTATAGTCATTATATTTTAAATTCCCGTTTGCAATTCCTTAATTAATTCTATGATTCCTCTCGCACACACTATTATTTATTTATTCACTTATTTTCCCTATGATAGTACTCTACTCCATTTATCTATCACTATTACACTCCATCTTCTTGTTTCATTATCTCTTCATTAAATTCTTTACTTATTAACTACCTATATTTAGAATTTAGTTTAGTATTTTATTCCTATTCCATTATTGCCCGACAACTCTTAACTAAGTCCCCTCCGCACTTCCTTATGGTTTTCGTGTTTTAACACCTCTTTTACCTTACATCTAGTTTTAATAACCCTTCTCTCCTCGCCTATCACAATTACCCTATATCCTTTTACTCTCACGTTTCGTTGGTTCTCCCTAACAATTCTCCTTGGTTTTATTTTGTTCTTTTCTACCTTTTCATTCTATATTAACTCTTTTGATATCCTAACACTCTACCTTATTCTATGCACATACATTACATTCATTCATCCCGGACCTTATTTTAAGTATATACGTTTTATTTCCTTAAGGCATGGTTTCTAGTAACAATTTTATTTATTCTATCTATATTAACGGGGAATACCCTAAGGCTCATTAATATACTTTTTAATTATCCTATTCTCAGCTACCACTATAGCATCCTAGAATTTACTTCTTAAGTAAAGGTAACGTGAATCCTCTTACCTGGGCTTTTTAAATAGAACCTGGATTTTAGCTCGGCGACGATGACGGCGTCGGTGTGGCTCCTCGTTAGCGGGAACGATTACGGCTGGACCGAGGCAAGAGCTGTGAGCTTCGAGGTTCCCGACACGAGCCCGGCACGATCACAGACCGGTAACGGCGCCGGTGAGATCTGTGGAGAGAGAGAGAGAGAGAGAGAGAGAGATCGTGGGTGTGAGAGGAAAAGGGATGAAGGAGGAGTTGTGGTTGTGGTGGTTTGATCGGCGGCCACGGCGGCGGTGGTCTCAGGTGGCGGTTGTGGCGGCCGACAAGGGAGAGAAGAGAGGTTGAGAGAGAGACCAAGCTAAAGGGGAAGAGGGAGAGAGAAATATGATGATGGTGATGGGGGATAGCGATGGTGGCTCGTGGTGGAGGTGGCGGTGGCGGCCTTGGTGGCGGCGGCCGTGGTTGGTGGAGAATGAGAGGGAGCCAAGTGAGAGAAAGAGAGAGAGAGAACCGTGGGGAAGGGTGGTGGCCAAGGTGGGGCGGCCTGGATGGTGGCTCTAGTGGTGGTTGGAGGTGTTGGGGACAGATTTGGGTGGAGGGGAGGGTAAGTGGTGCGGAGGAAAATGGGGAGAGGGGTGGCTGGTGCGCGATCTTTATAGATCTGGCGCTGCTGGTCTGCGCGCTGGCGCTTGAGCGCGAGCCCCTTTTTGGCTCAGGTCTGATGCGTGTTGCGCGCCTGGGGCGCGGCTATATCTTCATATCTTCTTCGTGACCCTCGTGTTGCTCTGGGTTGACCATGTTATATCTCCTTCGTTAACCGTCAGATCTTTCCCAAATTTGACTAGCAGCTTCCTAAAAATCATATCTTCATATCCAACGGAGGAAGTTGCATTTGGAGTCTTAAATCTTTTATTTTTAATTTCCCTAGTTAGCGAATTTAAAACACCTATTTTGACCCTCGTTTGGTCTTCTTTAAATTCGCTTTTCGATGCCAATGCTCCTTGACTCCTTTATGGCACTCAAAGAACTCCTAATCCATCATTTTAAATCCCTTTTAGGATAATCCTTACTTCCAAATCTTAATATTATTCTAATTATTATTAGAATTAAATTCGGGATGTTACACAATGAGCATACACTGAGTTCAAAAATCTATCACCTTTAAATAGAAAGATTTCCTGGTTTAGTGCACCTCCAATAACTTCATCACAAATTACCTTTCATTAAATCACATTCCTCAAATAATGAAAACAAACGATCACTGAGTAGCTCTCTTTTGATAGTAATAATTAAAAAATATATTTACCAAAGAATAAATTTTTCTTGCCCGAAAAAGTCATGGTACTTTCTAAGAATATGTATAGATAACAAATACTCATATCGATCACAATTTCAAATCCTACAACATTCCCAAATATTTTGCACTTCAAAATATCAAGCAGGAGGCCTAGGTCATAATTAAATAACTTGGCAAGTCAAACTAAGCCCAAATTGGAAATTTCACAACACTAGTCAAATATATCATGTGAAGATTTAAATTATGGTATATTGATTTTCCATAATATTATTCATCAAAATATCATCTGAAAAAATAAAATCATAACATATCATAATATTTTACATTAGAGATATTCACGTAGCTTAAAATTAATCAATTTACCAAAATCAAACATTTGTGTGGTTCACACATTCCCTTATTCTATCAAATTTAATTATTTATTTCAATAAGGACAATGGAAAAATAATAAGATAGAATAAATTAATTAATTTCTCACAAAAGAACCACATATTTTCTATAACCAATTTATATGTCTAACACATGTTATTCAATTATTATTTTTAAATACTTTTCAAATAGGACATTTAAGCAGTGAAAAAAATAAATTTGGAAATATTACAAAATATTTATATTGAAATTGGAGTATCAAAACAAAATCACATGAGATCATGCATGGTTTTAGTTCTCAAATTTATAATGTATCAAATATCTCCAAGAACATATGCGATTCATACCGTTCAATAATATCATAACTACAAAATACTGATTGCTCTCAATGATATAAACATATTCTCAAGTATATCAATAATTACATTTGCAAATTTTTCCTCTTGTCATAGTAATGACAATCAGCTTAGGTATAAAAATATTATAGTTTTTAAAATCTAAACTTTATTGGAAATTTTTGTGATGAAGCAGCAATCAATACTACTACTACTTTCAAAGAAGTAGTAGCAAGCAGTAGGGAACTATTGCAATTTATGTTGCAGTTCCGAGTTCAAATCTCGCGGAGGTTGTTTTATATATATAATAACTTCATCTTCATTTTTTAGCAGGTCTAACCCACAACCCATATGTAGAAAACAATCCGGGTTTCGCCATTAAGGCAATCAAAAAACATGTTTTCACGCATTTTCGAAAGCGATTCGAATTGGGAGTCACCACACAACACCAAAAAACAGAATCATCATAATAATTTGATGTTGATTTAAAAAAAATGCAAAACACCGCAACTCACAATTCAATCCGGATTTTGCGCTTTTCGATAACGATTTTGCATGGGTTTTGTGAAGAAAATGGTTTCTAACATGATCAAAATCCCCAAATTTAATCCAAGATTATAATCTAATTCGAAGGAAATTGGTGGCGGTTTGATAAACCCTAAAACCGCATATTTCAATAACGAAATTCTCTTTCAATACATAACTAAATGAAACGATATAGGTGTGAAAATACTCCGGTGATCATGCTCTACGAAAGAGCCATGGTTCCAGGATCCAATTTCTTCAAAAATAATTTTATACGAAAAATCATATCTATTAAACAGAAAATGAAAAATGAAAATTGGTTTAAAAATTCCCAAAATAAATTTTGATCAATAATTCTCGGGGCTTAAATCATATAATCATGGCTCTAATACCAATTGTAGGAACTAAATTAAATAATACATTAATGTATCCGATTATATGAAATTAAAACATTGAGTTTAGACTTATTTGTTGAAGACATAATATGATAACGCCTCTTCAGAATCCTAAAAAGGGATGACAAGATCATCCTATGATACCACTAACTCCCATACCTCTACCTCTATAATTATTGATGGGGCAAACTGTGAGTGGATATATTTTATTGTATTGTTACATGTGACGGCAGAGAGAACCTAGCCAATTTATAATTTATTAATCCTAATTTCCACTCATCATAGATCAGAAGGGTTAAGGCACCCACACTGATTAGGGTTTCAGATATCCAAACCCAAAATAAATCACCAAACAGGTGGGCACAAATGCATCTCCAAATAAATTATATTATTAATCCGTTTTTATAAAAACTAAATACTATAGCCCACAATAATTATGAAAATAATTCCAACATGGCAATCATCACTGTCTCATTGAATCGAGGCTAGGGGTTTTAAGCTTGGAGCATTAGGATTTAAAGAGTGTTAGTACTGAGTCAGGTTTACTGCTCAAACTTGGTGATAATTGCAAAAGCTTTAATAAGCATTGATGATGATGATGATCTACTAATAATCATGCTTTGCAAGTTGCAAGAAAGATTAAGGGACAAACGGGGAAAAAAATTAAAATAGTTAAAACGAAAGTAAAGGACAATAATATAAACAACTAAATAAAAAGTCATAATCCCTTGGAGCTACAACAGAATCTCCTGTTCTGCATTACATAATAGCTCTTAATTAACCTCATTAGACATTCTTTAAACCACTCTTTAAAAGCTCAAACAAATAAACTCACAAACAATTATTGAAATAAAGTACTTTTCACGGCTAACCCAAATACTCTTAAAGATATTGCATAATAATGTAATTAATAAATAAATCTAAATCCAAATCCTTTGCAAACCAAATATGTACAAGATATATGGAAAAGGAATAGACAGACAAATACTGGCGCCGCTAGATCTAATACAACTCCCTCCCTTTGTTTTTTCGTGTTAATTGAAATTGCCAATCAGAGCCAAACTACAATAACTAATAGGCAAAATTCATACTTTAGCCTTCTAAATTATTTTTGTTTTTCAGTATTTTTACTTTAAGTTTTTTTTTTCCAATTGCATCCTATAAGTTAATAACATTTGTCATGTCTGTCCTATCTAACATTGTTAAAAATTACCAAATGGTCAAACTGGATTTCACACCCCTCACACGAATCAATCTTTGAATGGCTCATGTGGCCTCCCACCCCTCCCTTACATCTCTCATCCCCGTCCTCTCTCCTCCCTCTTTCTCCTCTCTGATCCAGTGTGGCTGTAAGACCCGGGCTGATGAGGGCGGGGAGTGATCGTCGGTGCAAAGAGGCACGGACAAGGAGCGGCTCCTGGTAGGCTTCTAAGGGAGGGGTACATGAATGAACTGACACACCGAAATGAGAGGGTGATCCTGAGACTGTGTGGGAATGGGACTACATAGTACAAGAAGGCTTAAATGAATTGAATGATACTACCCATGTCAACAAGATGCGTCTTCTTTTCGGTAGCTCATCACATAAGAACTTCATGGTTAAGCGTGCTTGACTTGGGGTAATTCTGGGATGGATGACCTCCTGGGAAATTTTCCCGGGAAGTGTGCGAATGAGGACAAAGCACGCTGAAAAGACTCGTGTTGGTATGTGGGGACAGACGCAATCCATTTGTCTTCTAGGGATGTTACAAATGGTATCAGAGCGGCTCCTCTCCCAGTACGGTGTGGTTCGGGGACGAACTAATCGCTGGTGCAAAGAGGCACGGACAATGAGCGGCAGCATGCTTGACTTGGGTAATTCTGGGATGGGTGACCTCTTGGAAAGTTTTCGCGGGAAGTGTGCGAGTGAGGACAAAGCACGTTGAAAAAACTCGTGTTGGTATGTGGGGACACTCGCAATCCATTTGTCTGCCAGGGATGTTACATCAGCCACCACGAGCCACCATCGTCGAACCAAGGCACCATCATAAACTCTCCTACTCCTCACAAGTTGTTGTCAAACCGCAACGCCTCTCTCTAACTCTTACTCACTCGCAAACCCACAAACTGCCATCATCTTCATCTCTTTCTCTCTCACGGCTTCCATCCGCATAGCCATAAAACCACCATTGTGAGACTCAAGAACCATCGCTTCTCCTTGCCACCGCTATTGAGAAACGAATCGCATCCGCCTCTGCCCTCACAAATCACGAAACATGTGATCTCCACCTTCTATTTGTTTGTGCTTAGATATGTGACAACCAAACCATCACCATCAACTCCATCTCGCAACCGTACAGCAAGCAATCAAGACCCCATTGCGAATCAGATGGTAACACTATGACCCCAAATCGTGTACTACTCCTTTGTTAGTTTGATTCTACCTGAATCAATTTGCCCTCAAACCACATTTAGAACAGCTCTACTTCTAGAACCAGTTCTAAACCAACTCCCTTCAAACCAATTCACTATCCTATTTACCATTGTGAACAGTGTTGGTGGTGGTGACAGAGGTTGAAGAGGAGAGGAGAGCGGACAAGGATGAGAGGTAAGGGAGGAGTGAAAGACCACGTGGTCCATTTAATTTTGACATGTGAGGAGTTGAGAACCAGTTTACCCAATTAGACCATTTGAAAATTTTTAACGGTAATAAACAAAAATTGATGGAAAGAACACAAGTGTTAGTAACTTATAGAATGAACAAAACCAAAAAAACAAAAATAACTTAAAACAAACAAAATATGAATTTTGCCTAACTAACGACTAATATTTATAATAAGTGTTGTTATATGTACATCTTTCTACATATAAAACAAACATATATATCAAGATGTCAATTTTTGATATACATGTAAACATTGCATTCATATACTCATGTTCACAAAGCCAGGTTTACAAAACAATGGAACTCTTGGACCGGTCAAATCAATACCATATGCAAAGTCATCCAAGAACAAAACGGCCTTTTGAAACGTATCTTGTTTAGAAATCTAGCTACCTTACATACATAATACATTAAAAAATAGAGCATCCAGGGCGATAATTCTTAAATACTGTCATTCATAACCAACAAAAAAAACTGACATATCACGCCAATTAGATTGGGAAATCTTAAAAGTCAAAAATAAAATCCACCTTTAAAAAAAGAAATGCATTTGAATCTTCATGATACATGACTATCAATGTCCAATCGTAACAGTAAGCCACTTACAATATAATTTTACAATAAATTCAAGCAAAACTTTGCCAAGTTATAAGAAATATGGAACTCCTGTCCTAGGCCCCCTCATCTGGTTGTTCTCCTCTGTTTCAGTGAAAAACTTAACTTCTCTCTCCTGAAAGAAGGAAAAAAAATAATAAGTGTCTATGAACAAAATGCCAGTAACATGTAAGCATAATCACTTTACAACCATGAAATCCATGTTTACAAGATTGCATATATTTTCTGAGAACATCTATTACATCATAGCAAATGTAGCAACCCTAATATTTTATGCATGCTACAAGATAGAAATTTTCATTATGCCTCAGCCTTGCAGCAAATTTTATACAATAACCACCTAAATAGCAAATAATTGGGGAGCATACAGGATGTACACAATTCCTAAGATACAAAAAATTGATAAAAAGTTCATGCATGATGTGAGATAGCAGATTTTATTATCCTAGATAGTTTCAGTATAACTGTCACCTCAATGATATGGTTTACATATTAAAATCATTCATTAGCCTTTACCTATCAATAAAAACTACAGATAGTTGTAATTGGCAATGTAATCAAAGTCAGTACAAACAAGTGGTAGAGTTAAATCCTTGCCATCTCCATTCTTCTAATAAAGATATTAAGGATATAATTGAATGAAGGACGACAAAGGCATACATCCTGAGATCAAATGAAGCAGTAACCAAGAAAATTATCAAACATCTTAAAATAAAACAAGCTTCAGATGACTCACCATATTTTCATTGAAACTAAGAATAGAAGCTACATTTCCACAACGGTAACAGTAATTAGGTGCAGACCATACCTGCAAAATTTTAAAAGAATTACTCTACTGACAGCATAATTTTAAAATAAGTCTGGCATGCATATTATTAAAAAGCTAAAAACAACAACAATCAAGCCTAACTCCCACAAGGTTGAAAAATAAACAACTCAATGATTTGATACCATTGGGCTCTACCATAAACCAAGATTTTTAGTAAAACCATTTACAGTAAAGTCTACTTGAATGTTTTCTACTGCCTTTCTCCATCTCTTTTATTTTGGTCTTAAGGAGGTTTCTCCATAACCTTTGGATGCAAGACTAATCCTCATTCAGTGCTGAAGCTGCCTCACCCGTCAAGTGCAATTCCACTAAAGATTGCAGACACCCCTCAACTACTGCACTCAAGCTTGCTTACCATTTGAACCACCCCTTGGGGGTTTCCTCTACCCTTTTAATTGGACTATTTCTCACTAGAGCCTCTATTGGCCTTCTTAAATGACCAAATCACCTTAAAAAATCCGTTAATTAAAAAAATGAAATAACATCAAAACAAATGCTTACAGTTACAAGGCCTTTGTCTTGGAACATATACTTAAGGCCTTCTTGAACAAGTTGATGCGCTCGACATACAAGATCAAGATTGTTTATGTGATTGAACTGCATGAAAACAAATGCACTTGTAACATACACTTGTGATACCCAATTCTATTAACAATCAACAATAAAATACATTACCTCAGACGTGACACGAGATCCAAACAGCCAACCAGCTCCACGAGGACTGACTGCCCAAGTTTCAATATCTTCAGGATCACTCCACATTAGATCACAAAAGGGCCCCTCATGAGGAATTTCACAGTTCCGCTCAATGACCCTAATCTGCTATTAAATGTATATTACTATTTCTAAACAAAAATATGTATTGACTCACTTCTTGAAAATGTAACAAGCTATTTTTCAGTTATACAAATGACAGTAAATGACCCTAATTTATAAATATAGATAAAAATTTGTTGCAATTCAAAGAAAAGAATGTGTGTACAAATTTTGGGCTCCATGACTACATTTGCTTAATATTAAAGACAAAAATAACACGTGCATAAAATGAAACAACTGAAGGATTTCTTAAGTCAAAAAACAGATGAAGTTATTAGTTTGCTAGCAAAGAGAAAAGGAAAAAAGTATGAACGCATCCAACTCTGCAGCACTATGAATTTATTCTCATAGTAACATTTTCATAACTGAAGAGCCAAGGAAGAATGGGGCGGAAGTGAGAACCAGCTAGCTAAGCTATATAAACATTGCCCCTTATGAAAGCAAAGTCAATAGGTGCCATATATACAAGCACATCTAATATACAAATCAGCTCTGCATATGATATATCCAAAAGTAGACAGCATACCCAACAATGTCAATGTGAAAGGTCACAAATTATTTATTTCACAAGATGTAATTAGACATCTCACTAAAATATGTCGTCAACTTGACATAGCACATAGTTGGTTTTTATTAATTTTAAATAAAACAGCTGTTCAAACAAACTTTTTCTCTACATCTGTTTTCAACAACAAAAGTCTTTGCCCACTAGATGGGGTAGGCCAAATCCTCAAACAAAGCCTTTGCTCTGTCACATCAAGTTTTAAAAAAAAAGCCATTTGGATCTTTAGTCCTTTTGATAGTTTTTCTTGGTCTCCTTCGACCTCTATCCTTCATATGATCCACTCTTCTAAATGAGCCTTATATTGGTGTTCTTCTCACATAGACAAAAGCTCTCTCTAAGCACAAAATAAGCTAACCAAACACAGTTTTAAAACTGGGAAGGAAGATAGAGAACCTGATCAACTGTTCGAACATCCGGAGAAAGGCCACCATGAACACAAAGTACCTAAGCAAACCAAAGCATATAAAGACTTTCTTTACTCAAACAGAATAAAAAATTAAAATGTAAAAGCTCATGTACTGCCTACATGGCATAGGAAATAGAGGAAGGGAGGGAGTAAAAGAAATTTACTGTTCCATCAATTATTGCTGAAAGTGTTAGATAGTCAAAAACATCTGTACAATATCGCCAAGCATTAGCATTTCCATACTTTCTCTGGCATTCATCATAAAATCCATAGACCTGGCAAAACAGAAAATTACACAAAAAAATTACATAAACCTAGCAAAACAGTAAATAACACACAAAAAATAACATAAACTGGTGCTGGCATGATAAAAACATGAAGCACAGCAAAACGTGTTTGATTTCCTCTTTTTTAAGATAGTATTCACTTGCGCTTGATTTTACTAATTACGTAAAAATCTACAAATTAGGAAAAGAAAAACTCAGAAATGAACTATTAAGGGCCATACCTTCTTTCAAGTCTAAAGTGACATGTGACAATAATAAAGGACAACAAATATAAATCTATGGAAGATGACATGCTGTTTGCATCTGAACTACATCTGCTCTCAAAGCCATTTTCAAACCTAAACAACCATTTCTAAACCTTCTTTCAGAATCAGAAGAATATGAGCAAGTAGATTTTTCTAAATTATGTAGTTCTTACTTTCTTGGCACAAAATTTCAAAAGGACCAAACTTTAAATTGCCAAAGGCTTAACTCAAATGCTTCCTAATTAGCCTATGAAATTAATCTTGCCTCAGTGAATTCAGCAGCACAAGCAATGCAGAAAGTAACACACCAACGTGACAGGCAATGAAGTCATGCATATAATCACATCACAAGCTCTATCTAAGTTTAGAAATTGCATATGCTAAATGAATGGTGAAGAACTCTTCCATAGCCTTCCTCTATTGCTTAAGCTGTTGGCTATAATAAAATCAGAAGTGGAATTATTCATGCCCTGGTAATTAGCAATTAAGTCATGCATGCAATCACATCAGAAATGCTTCTTAAGCTGAAAATAGCATCCTAAAAAGACATGGTGCAGAAATCTTTAATAGACCCTCCTCTTTTGCATAAGCTTGTTACTTAAAATAAAATCCTACAATGATACATATCAGGCACAATTGCCAAGTATATGATAGAACAAAAGTATACCTGTGTTAGTTGTCTACTTTCATGATTTCCACGTAGAAGCGTAATATTAGCTGGGTATCTATGAAATTAATCAAAAATAAATAGAAGCATAATTAAAAAGAAAAGTAATTGTAAGATCACAACATCACAACAGCTCTAACATTTGAGATCCAAACATAATCAACAAATTAAAACCACACCCTTAAATTCTTCTTAAATACTTCCAATGTCAAATTACCTTATTAACAACCCAGAAAGCTAAGACATATGCAAGAACGCATGAAAACAACATACCTAGCTTTGAGTAGCAAAAGGATTGTGAATACTTCAAGACTATTATAACCGCGATCAACAAAATCTCCCTGCCATACATTTAGAAAGATGCCAAGGATGGATAAAACTGTAAAAATGCATAATCACTTCATGCAGGTAGTATATGAGATAAGTGAAGCACATACCATAAAAATGTAATTTGTCTCTGGCACATGACCCCCGGTCTGGAAAAGTTTCATTAGATCATGAAATTGACCGTGAATATCGCCACAAACAGTTACAGGACTATTGACAGGCTGCACATTGGACTCCTCAATTAAGATCTCTTTAACCTGACACATACATAATCATCAGTTTAATTCATAAAATCATCTTTCACTATAAAAAGGCACAAGTTATCTTGAAAACCCTAAGGTGTAAAAAATCACAAACACAACATCACAATTTTCTTTTATAAAAAGAAAAAGACAAAACTATGGCCCTATAAAGATTGTAAAATTCCATTCCAACCAAATGCACCAAAGAACTTCAAAACGAGGCATTACCAACCACCAAAGCTTCTTAGCATCTTTGATTGAACCAAACCCATAAAAATTAAATCCATGGGGGCAGAACCCTATGAGAACAGATCCAGCACTTTTAACATAAATCTTGATTAAAAAAACTCCTACTGTTTTTCCAAAATGATTGAGCTATAAGAGAATTAGAAAAAGAGAATGAACATAGAAACCCTAGGAGAGAGAGAGTAGGGAGGAGTAAGAAGTAATTGAAATTAGAAACCCTAGAAGAGAGAAGAAAGGGAAAGAGGAGAGAGAAGAGAGAAGAAGCATACGTATTCGCAGAGAAGTTGAAGCTCGTCTTCGAGAAGGTGCTGGCCATCTTTAACCTTGGAGATCCACTGGTCCAAATCCATCTCTCTCTTTTTCTCTTTCGTTCTTTCTTTTGCTTTGTTCTGCGCCCTGAAACAAAATAATGCAAGAACGGGAGTGCCAAAGGAACTAGGGTGGGGTGGGGTGGGGTGCCTCCAGTCAACAATAAACACCCCCCTCTCTCTCTCTCTCTACTCTTTTCTCGATCTTATTATTATTTTTTTATATATATTATATATATTTCTTTCTATTTTCAATAATATATGTAAAGTCTTAAAGTGTCCGCGTAAAACAGCTTGGTTGGTGGCTGCAGAAACACTTAGGATTTTCCCCTCCTCCAAATTATGGGTTCTCGTCTCAAACCTCTCATGTAAACCAAAAAAAAGTCTTAAAATATATATATTAATATACTTTTTGGTTTTAATATCCGAAAAATTTGACAACAAAAAGAAATTGGCTGGTTTGCTCTTCTAAAATATCTTTATTTAATTTAATTGGGGTTAGTAATTTTCAATCAAGCGCCCACTTGTTATTCACTAAATAAGTTTAATTTGAATATTTTTAAAACGGAGGTTAATACAGATGGTGAGGAATCAGTTGCTATTTAAGTAAGCGGTTGGAGGATTTGGTGTAAAAGGCTCGCTAGGAGATTGTTCAGAAAGAATCTAACAATATCAAAAAGACTAGTCACCTAATTGAACATATAAATACCTTGAGAAAAAAATATCATTTTTCGCTTATGAATAAGTTAAGTGAATTTCAAACATACTAGTAAGCAAGCCCGTGCACATGCACAGGCGAAAGAGGGAAGGGTATTATTTAGTAATTGAGTAACATATTAAATATTTATTGTGATGTCCTAGACGGTGAGGTCCTCCAAGGGTTAGGGAAGAAGACCTTCAAAGGAGCCTATGTCTAGGGTTTCTGTGTGATGTTTGGTGGGAGTCCTCAAGTGGCTAAAGAGAGAGCCAAGAAGTAACCCTAATCACTGGTGTGTGAGGGTGACAATTAGGGTTAGAGGACGTACCTGAGCCCCATGTAGTACGGAGCTACTTATAGGGGGGAGATGGTTGCCCTAATGGGCCTGCTTGAGGCCCAAGTAGAGCCAGCCTGCACTGAGCTATGAGTGGATGAGTTGTCCTTGTGGATAAGGTGAGACACGTCATCCAGTCCTTGGTGTCAGACTCTGGGAGGTATCGGACTCTGGGAGGTGTCGGACAGGGAAGTCGGGCCTAGGTAGGAGTATGAGGTCGGCCTGTATCTGGTATTTGTTCGGCCGTTGAGCCTTGAGCTCGACCCTGCACACAGAGGGCTTCTTATAGGGCCGTGAGGCCTTAAGCAAGGGTTCTGAGGACCTCGGCTAGGCCGAGTCCACCACATAAGCCCCCCAGCTCGGTCAAGGCTATCTGAGCCTTGTTCCGAGGTTCTAGGGAGTTCGGACGATGAGCTGCCAAGAGCTGGATCCAACTGTCTCTGACGTCTTTTCATTATGACGGAGCAGGTCTGAGAGCTGTCCTTTCACCTGCTCCGAAGTGACGCTTGCATTCTCCAGGTCTGACACGTGTCAGAAATTACACCTAACGAAGCGTCGCCATTACTGCGACGTTGCTCGAGGTTCGTGATTCCAGCTATTCCGCGCCACATGTCCTATTGTGTATGGCCTCATGCTGGGTCGGGCCTCTTGGACCAGGCCCATAGTTCGAAAGTGGGGGGAAAACGGCGGTTTCTCTTCTCCCTCTTTCACAAAACTGTAATTTTCTCTCTCTTCCACTATTATTCTCCTTCTCTCTATCTGCACAACACGAAGATCCTTTCTCCTTCTCTGTAATCCTGAGATTTTTCTTCTTCCTCCTCCACGAACGAAAACTCTTCCCTCCTACACTGTGGTTTGCTCTCCTCTGTTTCAACAGTAGATTCGTTCTGAATTTGCCATCTCTTTCTTCCAGGCTTATAATCTTAAGGTATTGTCTCTTTCTTTGCTTTTTCTTCTTCTTCCCTTTTCTTCTCTCCTTATTTGTTTCGCGGTTTACATGGGAGGGGTTTAATATTCTTGTTCTCTGTTTATGTTTTCACGATGTTGGGGGTTTTTTCCTTGCGTATTGAAGTTTTGGTTTTGGGGATATCTTTGGGGTTTTTGGTGTTCCTAGGTTTGGGGTGTTTTAGGATTTGTGGAGGGTTTTTTATTTGTGTTTTTGTCTTTGTTTTTCAGAAGACCAGAGAAGTGAATTGGGGAAGTATGAGTAGGGAATGGTTTAGGAAGTGGGTAGGGGTAGTCTCCCAGTCTTCGAGCAGTAGTGAGGAGGAGGACGGCTCTTCCTCCTCGTCCTGCTCCTCCACTGAGGTGGACGAGGAGCTTCGTCGCCATAGGGAGTATAGGCGTAGGTATGAGAGACAAAACCTGGATGTCGATCCCGTTGAGGTCGTCTATCCTCGGGGCTGGGAAGAGCAAAGGGAATGGGTACGCCAATATGCCTGGGCCGAGTTCATCGATGGTAGGGAGCGTGCCAATTTTGAAAGGATGGAGAGAGAGAGAGAGGATGTACGAACGGGGGGCACCTGTGGTAGAGGGGAGATGCTCGCCCCTCGGAACAACTTCGAGGGGGTTTTCTGGGGGTTTATTCTTTGTAACCCGTAGGACTAACACCGAGCTCCCCTGTTCTTCCACAAGTACCATGCCGCCCAGGAAGTGCATCAGCCGACCTGAGCTTTACCCTGCGCCTACGGATGCCGATCAGTACGAGTGGGTCGACGTGGAGCCCAAGGGAGTTCGGTCTAACTTAGACTCCGAGGACAAGCTTGCCGAAGTGAAGAGAGCCGTGCTGCCTTGCCCCGGGGACGCCGCCGGGACTTCTTACGAAGTACTCCCCTGTTCGGCAAACGACAGGATATGTAGCCGAACTGATAATAATTCATTCTTCTTTTATGCCGACCTGATTCACAATCTCGGCGTGACCCTCCCGTTCACCGATCTGGAAATGAGGGTCTTGAACGAGCTCGGGCTGGCCCCTTCACAGCTCCACCCCAACACTTGGTCTTTTCTTCGAGCATTTCAAAAGTACTGCTGGGCCAAGGGGTTGGTTTGTACAGTTCGGCTCTTCCTGTGGATATACAACCCGTTCGTCAGCAATAAAGACGGGGTCACTGGTCGCCTTTGGGTATCGGCTAAGGCCCGAGCTCACTGTGGGTTATTCAGCATGTTCACTGAATCTTGGAAACATTTTAAAGCCCAGTTTTTTAAGTACAAGTATGTTGGAACAGGGCTGCCTTGGTTCCGATCTGAGACGGGTCTGAGGTTCCCTTTGGAGTGGACCCCGGAGTTCTTCAATCGCCATATCGGCACGCCACAGCGTTGGTCAGGCGCAACACTTGACGCCGACGAGGCCGTGACGGCCCACCATTTCCAAACCGAATATCGAGCTCGGAAATTCCAGCTCAACATTGGAGTTTTCATGAAGTGCCCTGATAATGAAGTCTTAGCCAAAATTGGTAGCTAACTTTACTCTTGTACTTGTACACTTTGTCTCAACTTTCTTACTCATTTTTCGTTATCTCTTTTGTTTGCAGAAGAACATTGGTCGGACATGTCGTCCAGAGCGCTCAAAGCATCCCTGAAGGCCCGAAAGAGGAAGAGGGCTGAGAGTTCTTCTACTGAAAACGTGTCTGCCGAGGTTTCAAATGACACAACCTCTACCGATTCGGGTCCCCTTCATCCTACTCCACCTGTTGTCATTATCGCCCCTCCTCCTCCTCAGTCTCCAAGCCCGGGAACCGAGGTCATTATTGCAGATTCCCCACCTTCATCGGGCTGTCCGAGGAGAGGAACTGATAGTCTCCCGAGACCACCGACTAGCATCGCCAAGCCTTCGGTCAAAGATGCTCTCACAAAGATGTCGGGGGCCGAGTGGAAGAAGATGGCCGAGGGGCTGGCATATCACTTGAAGAGGTCAACAAACATTTTTAATGTGTTGGCCGAGGTCTCTGATGACGTGGCTGAGGAGGTGTCTCCTGCCAAGAAGAAGGCTCGGTCCGACCTGGCGGGCGAGGTTGCTGATCTCCGGAGTAGCAAGAGCTCTGCCGACCAAAAGCTGGCTGAATTAGAAGAGAAGCACCGCCAGCAGATGGAGGAGCTTCTGAAAAATCATGACGAGGCTGTGGCCAAAATAAGGGAGGAAGCTCGGACGGCAGAGGAGGTAGCTAAGGTGGCAGCCAAGGAGGAAGGTCGGCAGGAGGGCTTGGCCGAAGTTGAAAAGGTGAGAGCCATGCAGAGGAAGAGGGCTGCTCAAGCACTTAAGCACAAGATTGCGGCGTCCGAGGCCAACTTCGACTTTGAGAAGGGAGGAGCTAAGATCTTTGCCAGTGCCGTGGAGCAGATTCTTCACCTGAATCAAGGGCTCCGATTTCGGGTGATCGGTGCTTCTGCTGGGTTCGGGGTGGAAAATGGGAAGATGGTCGACTATGACAAAGACGGGGCCGAGGTTGACCTCAACCAACCCGAGGAGAACCTTCCCAACCCTTTGGCGGAGAAAAATGATGAGGAGTTCAACCCGAGTTCGGTTGTCCTTTCCGATGTTGAAGATGAAGCAGCATAAGGGATAAGTCCCTTATGCTGTGCCGCTTTCATTTTGTACAACATGTCTTTGTAACAAGTGTACTTTGATGACTTTGTATAACATTTTATTTTTATGCAAGTTCTTTCTAATTTAACTTGTTGCATGTTATTTTGATGCAAGTTTTTATTTTAACTTGTTGCATACACATTGTGTCTGAGGTCAATTCGTGCAAGCCTTCACTTTAACTTGTTGCACGAATGCGAGTTTTATTCTGCTAACTCGTTGCATGTTTATTCGTAAGACCTCGGATCCGAACTGCGATTTGTTAGGTGGTCACCAAGAAAACTTAAAAAAAGAATGCAAGTGTTTGAGACTTGTAGCATTTTAGATGACCAAGTAAAAATGTTTTTGAGAATACAAGTCCTGTTTTAACTTGTTCTATTCGGAGTTGATTGGACCCAAAATAAGAACACTTAATCGGACCTGGATAATGAGGCCGAGCTCGTACGACTCAGTAAGTGCAGTAATCTTATAAGTTTTCCTCTGAAAGGAGGTACTGTATATAAGTGCATACGGTAGGGATCTCAGATCTACCCACCTTAGCCGAGGTGGGTGCCTCGTCCCCGATGTAAAAGAGGTTGCTGAGTGAAGCTATGTGAGAACATTTCACAGCAAGCTGTACTTTATCGGGTGTCCTTTGTACACTGTGCATATGAGTCGATCTTATTTATAAGACGTTGGCTGTGCATAGCGCCATGCAACATTTAGGTGGCTAGTGCTAAATGAGAAGTTAGTACGTACGTATATAAAACTGTGGCACTTGAGTATGGGCAAGTTTGTACTTTTTCATTAATCATAGATGCGAGTACATTGCCTTTAATGGATTTAAAAAGGTGAGTATACCACAAAGGAAGAGAACGTGTCAAGGGAAATAGATGCAAAAACATTAACAGAAACTAAAGTAAAATTTAAACTTTAGCTCGAGGTGTTGGTGATTGCTGATGATCATCCGAGGTAAACCTAACTGAAGTAGGTTCTCAATTTTGCAACGTTCCAGGAGTTTTTGAGCTCGGCTCCTTCAAGAGTCTCTAGCTTGTATGCCCCAGAGTATGTTTTTGAAACGACTCTGTAGGGGCCTTCCCAATTCTGAGCAAATTTCCCGTCCCTTCGATTTTTAAGACCGATATCTGCTCTTCGGAGGACGAGGTCTCCGACCTCAAAAGACTTGGGTTGCACAGTTTTGTTGTACTGCTTAGCTTGCCTTTCCTTTGCTTTCTTCTCCCGGATAGACGCGGCTTCTCGGATCTCTTCGGACAGTATTAGATTTTCCTTGATCAAATTTTCATTTTGATGCTCGGGCATGTCCCTCATTCGGAAGGTTTGAATCCTTCGTTCGATGGGGATGACCGCATCACAACCATAGGTGAGTCTAAAGGGGGTCTTTCCTGTTGAGGTTTGTACCGTGGTCCTGATCGACCAGAGGACCTCAGGTAGCAGATCGGCCCATGCCCCCTTGGCTTGAGTAATTCTCTTCTTAAGGCCATCAACAATAGCTCGGTTAGCCGCCTCGGCTTGCCCGTTAGTCTGGGGATGCTCGACCGAGGAAAACCGATGAGAGATTCCGAGATTTTCAGCCAAAAGCTGGAAGTTGTTGGCAGCGAACTGGCTATCGTTATCAGTGATTAGTGTGAGTGGAAGTCCAAAGCGAGAAATGACTTGTTTCAGGAAAAATTTCTGTATTCTTGCCAAAGTGATGGTTGCTAACGGTTCAGCCTCGATCCATTTGGTGAAGTAATCTATTGCTACCACAATGAACTTCAGCTGACCTGGAGCTGTTGGGAACTGTCCCACAATGTCCATCCCCCACATGCTGAACGGCCAGGGGGAAGCTAGAGAGTGGAGTTCTTCGGAGGGTTTTTGATAGACATCACTAAAGAATTGGCATTGCGGACATCGTCGAACATGGTCAATGGAATCTGTCACTAAGGTCAGCCAGAAGTATCCAACCCTCAGTATCTTCCTTGCCAAGGATTTGCCTCCGACGTGGTGGCTCCCCATTCCTCCGTGAACCTTGTTCAAGGTCTCTTGAGCTTCCTCGGAGGTGAGACATCGGAGGAGTGGGGAAGACATTCCTCTTCTATAAAGGATGCCATCCATAATAACATACTCGACCGCCTTTCTCTTAAGTTTCTTTGCTTCCTTCTGATCGGCTGGGAGTATTCCATGTTCGAGGTACGACCTTATCGGATGCATCCAGTTCGGCAATATAGAAACAACCATTACTACACTTGGGGTCGAGATCTGTTCTTGGATGAGGCTTTTGTTGTTCCCTCCGCCTTTTGTGCTTGCCAGCTTGGAAAGCACATCGGCTCGAGAGTTTGAACAGCGGGGGATATGAGTGATGGAAAATTTCGCAAAATCAAGAGCCGGGGATTTAACTTTGTCAAGGTACCTCTGCAGGATGGGTTCTTTTGCTTGGTAGTCTCCGATGACTTGGGAAACCACCAATTGGGAATCGCTCATAATTTGAACTTCAGTTGCGCCGAGCTCCTTAGCCATGCGGAGGCCAGCGATGACTGCTTCATATTCCGCCTGATTATTCAAGGTTAAGAACTCGAATTTCAGGGAATATTCGATGCTGAGACCCTCCGCATTTTCCAAAATAACACCAGCTCCCGCACCCTTTTGATTGCTCGAGCCATCAACATATATCACCCAAGTGTCCGAGCTAGAGCTTTGGTGGGGCTCTGTGAACTCGGATACAAAATCTGCCAACGTTTGTGACTTGACTGCCTTCCTCGGTTCATAGGAGATGTCGAACTCGGACAGTTCGATTGACCATGCCATCATTCTCCCAGCGAGGTCAGGCTTCTGCAGAACTTGTTTAATGGGCTGGGCGGTCCTTACGACAATGGGGTGGCTCTGAAAATATTGTCGTAGCCGCCGTGCAGCCAGGATTAGACAGAATGCAAATTTCTCAATCTTAGAATACCGGAGCTCGGGACCTTGCAGAGCTCGGCTAATGAAGTAAACAGGAAATTCAGTTCGGCCCTCATCTCGGACCAACACCGAACTGAGGGCGGAATCACCAATAGAAAGATAAATGAAAAGGCTTTCCCCCTGCCGAGGGCTGGAGAGAACCGGAGGAGAAGAAAGATATTCCTTAAGTGCCAGGAAAGAAGTTTCACAATTTTGATCCCAATGAAAAGTTGTACCTTCTTTTAGCAGTTGATACCAGGGTAAGGCCTTTTTTGCTGCCTGAGGGAGGAACCTTGACAGTGCTGCCATCCTGCCTGTTAACTGTTGCACTCCTCTGAGATCGGCAGGGCTCTTCATTTCTAATATAGCTCGGCACTTGTCGGGGTTTTCCTCAATTCCTCTTTCGGACAGCATGAAACCGAGGAAGGCACCACCTGGAACTCCAAAGGTGCACTTTTCCGGATTCAGCCTCATTTTATGCGCTCTTACCCTTTCAAGAACCATGGTAAGATCTCAGACATGATCCTCTTTTTTCTTGCTTTTTGTAATCATGTCATCAACATAGACCTCCATGGTGGTACCAATGATTCCCTCAAAAACCTTGTTCATCATTCTTTGGTAGGTTGCCCCAGCATTCTTCAAACCGAAAGGCATGACAGTGTAACAGTAAGTTGCCTTTCCAGTTGTGAATGTGGTTTTATCTTGATCTGGGGGATACATGGGGATCTGGTTGTATCCCGAGTAGGCATCAGTAAACAACAATAGCTGGTATCCTGCCGAACTATCGACGAGCTGGTCAATAATTGGCAGAAGATACTAATCCTTGGGGCAGGCTTTGTTGAGGTCGGTGTAATCCACACACATTCTCCAACTGCCGTTTGCCTTTTTAACCAAAACAGTATTTTCAACCCATTCGGCGTATGGCACCTCTTTGACAAACCCGGCTTCCAGCAACTCGGAAACCTTTTCCTGAATAACTTTCGCTTTCTCCATCCCAACTCGTCTCAACTTTTGGGCTACCGGCCTTGCCTTCGGATCCACGCTGAGCTTGTGACAGATAAAGTTCGGATCGATCCCCGGCATGTCAGCCGATGTCCAAGCAAACAAATCCAGATTAGCTCGTAACAGGTCGATGATCTTGCCCTGGATCTCCTGAGGGAGGTCGGCGCTCACTTTGACAGTTCTGTTGGGGTTAGAAGGATCGATTTGGATTGCCAACCACTCCCCTTGAGGAGAAGGCCTAAGATCATCCTGCTCGGCCCGAGCATCCAGTTCAGCCAATAGGATCTTTCCATTGGCCAATGTTGGACCAGTGAGCTCCTCTTGCTTCTTTTTAATTTCCCGTAGACTCGCGTTGTAGTAGAGTCGGGCTTTGAGCTGGTCGGCTCTGACGGTGACGACCTTGTCGTCAGACCCGACGAATTTCATGGCTAAATGTACCGTCGATACCACTGCCCCGAAAGCTTGCAGGCAGGTTCGTCCCATTATCACATTGTAGGGGGATTCAGAATCAACAACTAGAAATTTGATGATCCCCGTTCGGGCCGAAGGCTGCTCGCCTAAGGTTACCAGGAGATGGATAGCTCCTAGGGGGTGAATTGCCTCACCCGTGAAGCTGATGAGGTTGCCCTCAAATTCCACGAGGTCGGCTGACCTCAGCTTAAGTGCTTGAAAGGTGTGAAGAAAAAGAATGTCGGTCGAACTTCCTTGATCGATAAAAACTCGGGCGACTTCAAAGTTGCTGATCATCGCCGCGATCACCATTGGGTCATTGTGATCCGGGATGATGCCTTCCATATCCTGGTCGGAGAAGCTGATGGGGATGTTCCGAGATTGTTTCTTGCAGATGGGCTTGTGGCGAACAGCTAATACTTGATTGACGTACTTTTTCCTTTCCGACCTCTTCTCCCCCCCCACCGGCAAAACCCCCCGAGATAGTTTCCACTCGGAGGTTCTCCGGTGACTTAACCAAATCTTGTATCACAAAAAAATTTCTTATTTGTTGTGGGAATTCGTTTGGTGCTGGAGCTCGAACAACAGCTCGTTCAACCAAACGCTGCTTAGTAACCTGCTGAAGATCTGCGACGGCTTTACCTTGCTGCTCTATGATCCTCATCTGTTGTCTCATCAAGGACAAGACGTCTGCTTCACGAGAGGGTGAAGATTGACGTTAGTGAGAATGATGCGTAGTACTGACAGAGGGGGCACGTTCGTCGCAGTGGCGGTGCTGTTCTGTGTTGGTTTCTCCGGGATCGGAGCGTAGCTGCACGCGCCGACTTCCTCCCTGGTGCTGAGTTGGAGGTGGTGGAGGGGGTGGTGGTGAGGACCTTGCTGCCCTATTGGCTTCAAGATGCAAGCGCAGGTCCTCAGTTGACGGCACCCTTCTTGGACGCCCCCTCCTCCTCCTCTGAACTGGTTGTGTCTCAGACATAGTAGAATCTTTTGGGTGGGGATGAAGTTTCTCTGTTCCCACAGACGGCGCCAATGTGATGTCCTAGACGATGAGGTCCTCCAAGGGTTAGGGAAGAAGACCTTCAAAGGAGCCTCTGTCTAGGGTTTCTGTGTGATGTTTGGTGGGAGTCCTCAAGTGGCTAAAGAGAGAGCCAAGAAGTAACCCTAATCACTGGTGTGTGAGGGTGACAATTAGGGTTAGAGGACGTTCCTGAGCCCCATGTAATACGGAGCTACTTATAGGGGGGAGCTGGTTGCCCTAATGGGCCTGCTTGAGGCCCAAGTAGGGCCAGCCTGCACTGATCTATGAGTGGATGAGCTGTCCTTGTGGATAAGGTGAGACACGTCATCCAGTCCTTGGTGTTGGACTCTGGGAGGTATCGGACTCTGGGAGGTGTCGGACAGGGAAGTCGGGCCTGGGTAGAAGTATGAGGTCGGCCCGTATCTAGTATCTGTTCGGCCGTTGAGCCTTGAGCTCGGCCTTGCACACAGAGGGCTTCTTATAGGGCCGTGAGGCCTTAAGCGAGGGTTCTGAGGACCTCGGCTAGGCCGAGTCCACCACATTTATATTATATAAAAATTAAGAAAGTTTTTATTAAATATTATTTGATAAAAAGCATGTTGTATATTTATTTATTAGTTGGGTTTTACCAAAATTTTGTCTTCCCAATAATCCCATTAATTTTGGTCTTCTTAATGCCATTAATTTCGGTCTTCTCAATGATCCCATTAAGTTCTCTTCTATTAATTAATGAATCACACCATATTTTCATACTTTTAGTAACTAATTAGCAATTGATTTTTTTTCTTCTATTAGTAACTGATTTTTTTTTTGTTTATAGTAACTTATTTCTATGAAAAAAATATTGAATAAAAAAAACCTAAAAAACCAAAAGTTAAGAAATTAAAAAAAATATATTTTAATCTTCAATCATAATAACTACCTAATATATTTCTCTATGTTTTTTTTGTTTGGAAAAGATTTGCTTCAGATTTGGAATAAAATAATTACATTCAAAAAAATAACTTATGCATCAATGCATAACAAAAACCATTAATTAATAATAATCAACTTGAAAATATTCCTTAAATGTTGTAAATATTTATCACCTATTTATCTTCTCAATGATCCCGTTAATTTCGATCTTAAATGTTGGAGATATTGCTCTCCTATTTGTCTTCTCAATAATCCCATTAATTTCGCTATTAAATATTTGTAAACATTTCTCTCCTAATTTTATTCCCAATAATCCCATTAATTTTGGTCTTCTCAATGCCATTAATTTCGGTCTTCTCAATGATCTCATTAAGTTCTCTTCTATTAATTAATGAATCACACCATATTTTCATACTTTTAGTAATTAATTAGCAATTGATTTTTTTTCTTCTATTAGTAACTGATTTTTTTTGTTTATAGTAACTTATTTCTATGAAAAAAATATTGAATAAAAAAAAACCTAAAAAACCAAAAGTTAAGAAACTAAAAAAAATATATTTTAATCTTCAATGATAATAACTACCTAATATATTTCTCTATGTTTTTTTTGTTTGAAAAAGATTTGTTTCAGATTTGGAATAAAATAATTACATTCAAAAAAATAATATAATACCTAAAATTGAAACTTTTTAATGAAATACAAATTTTTGTAACTTATGCATCAATGCATAACAAAAACCATTAATTAATAATAATCAACTTGAAAATATTCCTTAAATGTTGTAAATATTTATCACCTATTTATCTTCTCAATGATCCCATTAATTTTGGTCTTCTCAATGCCATTAATTTCAATCTTAAATGTTAGAGATATTGCTCTCTTATTTGTCTTCTCAATAATCCCATTAATTTCGGTATTAAATATTGTAAATATTTCTCTCCTATTTGTGCTCCCAATAATCTCATTAATTTTGGTCTTCTCGATGCCATTAATTTCGTTTTTCTCAATGATCCCATTAAATTCTCTTCTATTAAAAATTTATCTTCTATTAATTAATGAATCACACCATATTTTCATACTTTTAGTAACTAATTAGCAATTGATTTTTTTTTCTTCTATTAGTAACTGATTTTTTTTGTTTATAGTAACTTATTTCTATGAAAAATATATTGAATAAAAAAAACCTAAAAAACCAAAAGTTAAGAAACTAAAAAAAATATATTTTAATCTTCAATCATAATAACTACCTAATATATATTTCTCTGTGGTGGACCCGGCCTAGCCGAGATCCTCAGAACCCTCGCTTAAGGCCTCACGGCCCTATAAGAAGCCCTCTGTGTGCTGGG
Source organism: Crotalaria pallida (assembly GCA_037953625.1). Classification (NCBI taxonomy): domain Eukaryota; kingdom Viridiplantae; phylum Streptophyta; class Magnoliopsida; order Fabales; family Fabaceae; genus Crotalaria; species Crotalaria pallida. The sequence goes on along the minus strand of CM075651.1, from coordinate 32,939,114 downwards.
CCGAGCTCAAGGCTCAACGGCCGAACAGATACCAGATACGGACCGACCTCATACTCCTACCCAGGTCCGACTTCCCTGTCCGACACCTCCCTGTCCGACACCTCCCAGAATCCGATACCTCCCAGAGTCCGACACCTCCCAGAGTCCGATACCAAGGACAGGATGACGTGTCTCACCTTATCCACAAGGACAGCTCATCCACTCATAGCTCAGTACAGGCTGGCCCTACTTGGGCCTAAAGCAAGCCCATTAGGGCAACCAGCTCCCCCCTATAAGTAGCTCCGTACTACATGGGGCTCAGGTACGTCCTCTAACCCTAATTGTCACCCCCACACACCAGTGATTAGGGTTACTTCTTGGCTCTCTCTTTAGCCACTTGAGGACTCCCACCAAACATCACACAGAAACCCTAGACAGAGGCTCCTTTGAAGGTCTCCTTCCCTAACCCTTGGAGGACCTCACCGTCTAGGACATCACATTGGCGCCGTCTGTGGGGAAAGAGAAACTTCATCCCCACCCAAAAGATTCTACTATGTCTGAGACACAACCAGTTCAGAGGAGGAGGAGGGGGCGTCCAAGAAGGGTGCCGTCAACTGAGGACCTGCGCTTGCATCTTGAAGCCAATAGGGCAGCAAGGTCCTCACCACCACCCCCTCCACCACCTCCACCTCCTCCCCCACCACCACCCCCGTTTCCACCGCCACCTCCACTGCCAGAGTTCACGCACACCCACAGTGGACCGTACACAATCCACATCGGAGACACTGCAAATCCAACTCAGCACTAGAGAGGAGGTCAGCGCGTGCAGCTACGCTCCGAGCTCGGAGAAACCAACACAGAACAGCATTGCCATCATGGCGAACGTACCCACTCTGTCAGCACTACACATCGCTCTCACTCTCGTCAATCCTCACTCTCTCGAGATGCAGAGCTCTTGTCCTTGATGAGACAAAAGATGAGGATCGTAGAACAGCAAGGTAAAGCTATCGCAGATCTTCAGCAAGTTACTATGCAACGTTTGGCTGAAAGAGCCGTTGTTCAAGCTCCAGCCCAAAACGAACTTCCTCCTCCCCCACCTCTTCCACCAACACAACCCCCATTGACACCACAAACCTTTGCAACACTACCTACTGTCGTCACACAACTTACACAAACACCACCCCCTGACCAGCAACAATCTGATCCAGATGATTCCCACCCTGGGCACCCTTTTACACCAGCCGTCATGGCTTACGAACCACCACCTGGGTACCTCGGACCTAGCAACATCCCCAGATACAATGGCCTCACAGACCCTCAGGAGCATGTCCTTTCTTATGAGGGAGCTGTGAACTTCCATGGTGGAGGAGATCGGCTCAAGTGCCAAGCTTTCTCTATGACCCTCCAGGCCCCGGTCCTCCGATGGTACTCAACATTACCCAAGAATTCTGTCAACAACTGGGCAGAAATGAAGCGAGTCTTTCTCAACAAGTACACTGCTAGCTATGTGTAACCCAGATCGGACCACACGCTAGCAATAGTGACGCAAAAACCAGAGGAATCTTTGCGTGCTTGCCTGCACAGGTTTCACAGCGAATCCAGCTCAGTCCCCAATCTATCTCCCGAGGTGGCTGTCCTCCTCCTGACTCAAGGCCTGGCCGAGGGAGGATTCAAAGACTCACTGATTGGGAAGCCGCCGAGAGATAAGGCCGAACTGAGGCAGAGATCCAACAAGTACATCAACCTCGAAGAATTCAACAAAGGACTGTCAAATAGGATGGAAAACGCCCAAGCCGCTTCGCAAAGTACCCTCCCCCGAGGTCGCCCTCGCGGTAACAGGGATGATAGAGGAGGAAAAGCAGACCAACGAGACCGAGGTCGCCCTCACGTCGGCCAACAAGATGACCGCCGACGTCCTTACATCACTAAGTATGATTCTTACACCCCCCTGACGGTCCCGAGGTCACAAGTCTGGAGAGAGACCATGCAAACCGAACTCAGGAGCTTACCTCGGCCACCTTTCCTCAGAAACCAAAGTAATATCAGGGACAGGTCTAAATACTGCAACTTCCACGACGGGTATGGTCACCATACCGATCAGTGTACCTGGCTTCGAGACGTTATCGAAGACATGGTGAGAAGGGGAAAGTTGCAACAGTATGTGAGAGAAGCGGTGGAGAGAAGAGGCCGAAGAAGGTCTCGCAGCCCAGACAACGACAAAGGGAAAGCCAAAGCTGACCCGTCCCCGGAAAAGAAGGAAGAAGAACCAAAGCGGGTGAACATGGTCGTAGTTCAAGACCTGGATAAGTCATCGGAAAATTTCCGAGTTGAAACCATCTCGGGAGGTTTTGCCGGTGGCGGAGAGAAGAGGGCAGAAAGGAAAAGGTACGTCAATCAGGTCTTGGCTGTTCACCACAAACCGGTCTGCAAGAAACCTTCTCGGAACATCCCCATCATTTTTTCTGACCAGGACATGGAAGACGTCATCCCGGATCACAATGACCCGATGGTGATCACGGCGTTGATCGACAATTTCGAAGTCGCCCGAGTTTTCATTGATCAAGGAAGCTCGGCCGACATTCTTTTTCTACATACATTTCAAGCACTGAAGCTGAGGTCAGCCGACCTCGTGCAATTTGAAGGCAATCTCATCAGCTTCACAGGGGAGGCAATTCGCCCCCTTGGATCCATCCATCTCCCGGTGACCTTAGGCAACCAGCCTTCGGCCCGAACGGAGATCATCAAGCTTTTAGTTGTTGATTCTGAATCCCCGTACAATGTGATACTAGGGCGAACCTGCCTGCAGGATTTTGGGGCAGTGGTTTCAACGGTTCACTTGGCGATGAAATTCGTCGGTTCTGACGACAAGGTCGTCACAGTCAAAGCCGACCAAGTGAGAGCCCGACTCTGCTATAATGCGAGCCTACGGGAAGTAAAAAAGAAACAGAAATTGCTCACCGATCAGACATTGGCCAAAGGGAGAGTTCTATTGGCTGATGTTCAGGTCGGACAAGATGTTTTTAGGCCCTCCCCTCGAGGGGGATGGTCAGCAATCCCCCTCGATCCTTCCAGCCCCGGCAAGGCTGTCAAAATAGGTACCAACATCCCTCAAGAAATCCAAGATGCAAGAAAGGAAAATCTCTCTTCCCTTCCAGTTCTCTCCAGCCCTCCACTGGGGGAGAATCTGTTCATTTATTTGACTGTTGCAGATCCCGCCCTCAGCTTTGTTTTGACCCGAGGTGAGGGCCGAAGTGAGTTCCCCATTCATCCCTTAAGCCGAGGTCCCGAGCTCTGGTGTTTCAAGATGAAAAACATCGCATTTTGTAAAGCTGCCAACAATTTCCAAGTATCGGCCGAGAACCTCGGCATCCCTCATCGGTCCTCATCGGCCGCGCACTACCCGACCAATGCTATCATCCCCTTCGAACGAAGGTTTCAGACCTTTCGAAGGAGGGATAGGCCCGAGGTTGAGAGCAAGAGTCTGATACAGGCCGAGGAGGACCGAGAAGCCACCTCAATTCGGAAGAAGATAGCGAAGGAAAGGCTAGCCAACCAAGACAACAAGGCTGTGCTCGGAGACCTCGTGCTCCGAAGAGCAGATATTGGTCATGAGATTTGAAGGGAAGTAAAATGTGCTCGGAATCAAGAGAGCCCCAACAGAGGCGTTTCAAAAACATACTCTGGGGCATACAAGCTAGAAATTCTGGAAGGAACCGAGCTCAGGAATTCCCGAGACATCGCAGAACCGAGAACCTACCTCATATAGGTTTACCTCGGAAATCATCAGCAGTCACCAACTCATCCAGCTAAAGTTTAGGTTTAATTTTAATTCCTGTTCATGTTTTTACATTCGCTTCCCCTAGTCATATTCTGTCCCATTGTGATATATTCACCTTTTCAGTTCCCCGAAAGGCAATGTACTCATGTCTATGATTAATGAAAAGTACAAACTTTCTCATACTCAAGTGCCACAGTTTTATATACGTACGTACTAGCTTCTCATTTAGCACTAGCCACCTAAATGTTGCATGGCGCTATGTACAGCCAACGTCTTCTAAGATCGGCTCATATGCACAGTGTACAAGGGACACCCGGTAAAGTATAGCTTGCTGTGAAATGTTCTCACATAACTTCACTCAGCAACCTCTTTCACATCGGGGACGAGGACACCCACCTCGGCTAAGGTGGGTGAATCCGAGATCCCTACCGTATGCCCTTATATACAGTACCTTTTTTTAGAGGAAAACTTATAAGATTACTGCACTTACTGAGTTATCCGAGCTCAACATAATTAAGTTTTATGCCGAATTTTTTAAATCCGATCAAATCCGAATACAGCAAGTCAAAAAGGACTTGTATTCTCAAAAACATTTTTACTTGGTTATTTAAACAGAATGCAACAAGTCTCAAAGACTTACATTGACCAATAAAGACTTACAATGATCAAAGGCATACTTGGAAAACATGCAACGAGTTAATAAAGCTAAACTCGCATTTGTGCAACAAGTCAAAGAAAAAACTTGCATAAAAGTAACCTCGGACACCATGAGTATGCAACAAGTTGAAATACAAAACTTGCATAAAAATAGCAACATGCAACAAGTTAAATTGAAAAGAACTTGCATTAAAAGAAAATGTTGTACACAATCAGCAACATGAAATACAAACCAACAACGTCAAACATGTTACAAAAAACATAAACAAATCGCAAGCTGCCCAGCATAAGGGACCTATGCTGCTTCATCTTCAACATCAGAAAGGACAACCGAGCTCGGGTTGAACTCCTCATCCGGTTTCTTCGCCAAAGGATTGGGAAGGTTCTCCTCAGGTTGGTCGAGGTCAACCTCGGCCCCATCCCTCTCCCAATCCACCATCTTCCCATTGTGTACCCCGAACCCGGCACTTGCACCGACAACTCGAATTCGGAGCCCTGGATTCAGGTGAAGAATCTGCTCCACCGCACTCGCGAAGATTTTAGCTCCCCCCTTCTCAAAGTCAAAGTCGGCCTCGGACGCCGCAATCTTGTGCTTAAGTGCTTGAGCAGCCCTCTTTTTCAGCATAGATCTCACCTTTTCAACCTCGGTCAGGCCCTCCTGCCGACCATCCTCCTTGGCTGCCACCTTAGCTGCCTCCTCCGACTTCCGAGCTTCCTCCCTTATTTCAGCCACGACCTCTTCATGTTTTTTCAGAAGTTCCTCCATCTGTTGGCGATGCTGCTCTTCCAGCTCGGCCAGTTTCTAATCAGCGGAATTTTTGCTATTCCTAAGATCAGCCACCTCGGCCACCATGTCGGATCGAGCCTTTTTCTTGGCTGGAGACACCCCCTCGGCCACATCATCAGAGACCTCGGCCAACACATTGAACATGGTTGTTGCCCTCTTCAGTTGACAAGCCATCTCCTCGGCCGTCTTTTTCCATTCTGCTCCTGACATCTTTATAAGAGCATCTTTGAGCGTAGGCTTGGCGGTGGTGGTCGGCGGCCTCAGGAGCTTATCAGCTCCCCTCCTCGGACCGCTCGATGAAGGCGGGGTATCCGCAGCAATGACCACCTCGGCACTCGGACTCGGAGATTAAGGAGGAGGTGGGGCAATAATCACCGCAGGAGGAGTAGGATGAAGAGGAGCCGAGTCCGTAGAGGTTGTATCGCTAGAGGTCTCAGCAGGCACTGCCTCAGCAGAGGGGTTCTCCGACCTCTTTCTCTTGCGGGCCTCCAATGCTGCTTTGAGCGCCTTGGACGACATGTCCGACCAGTATTCGTCTGAAAGCAAAAACAAAAGAACAAAACAAAATCAGTAAGGAAGTTGAAAGAAAATATACAAGTATAAGGGCAAGGTTAACTACCAATTCTGGTCAAAAATTCGTTGTCAGGGCACCTCATGAATACTCCAATATCGAGCTGGAATTTCCGAGCCCGGTACTTAGTTTGGAAATGGTGGGCCGTTACACCCTCATCGGCGTCAAGTGTTACGCCCGACCACCGCTGTGGCGTGCTGATATGACGATTGAAGAACTCCGGGGTCCACTCCAAGGGGAACCTCGGACCCGTCTCGGACCGAAACCAGGGAAGCCCCATTCCAACATACTTGTACTTAAAAAACTTGGGTTTAAAATGTTTCCAAGAATCGGTGAACATGCCGAATAACCCACAATGAGCTCGGGCCTTAGCCGAGACCCAAAGGCGACCAGTGACCCCGTCTTTATTGCTGACGAACGGGTTGTACATCCACAGGAAGAGCCGAACCGTACAAACTAACCCCTTGGCTCCGCAGTACTTCTGAAAGGCTCGGAGAAACGACCAAGTATTGGGGTGAAGTTGTGAAGGAGCCAGTCCGAGCTCGTTCAAGACCCTCATTTCCAGATCGGTGAACGGGAGGGTCACGTCGAGATTGTGAATCAGGTCGGCATAAAAGAAGAATGAATTATTATCAGTTCGGCTACATATCCTGTCATTTGCCGAACAGGGGAGTACTTCGTAAGAAGTCCCGACGGCGTCCCCTGGGCAAGGCAGCACGGCTCTCTTCACCTCGGCAAGCTTGTCCTCGGAGCAGAAGCTGGACTGGACTCCTTTGGGCTCCACGTCGACCCACTCATACTGATCGGCGTCGAAAGGCGCAGGATAAAGCTCAGGTTGACTGACGCACTTTCTGGGCGGCATGGTACCTGTGGAAGAACAGGGGAGCTCGGTGTTAGTCTTACGGCTTACAAAGAATAAACCCCCAGAAAACCCCCTCGAAGTTGTTCCGAGGGGCGAGCATCTCCCCTCTACCACAGGTACCCCCCGTTCGTACAATCTCTCTCTCTCTCCATCCTTTCAAAATCGGCACGCTCCCTACCATCGATGAACTCGGCCCAGGCGTATTGTCGTACCCACTCTCTTTGCTCTTCCCAGTCCCGAGGATAGACAACCTCAACGGGATCGACATCCAGGGTTTGTCTCTCATATATATGCCTATACTCCCCATGGCGACGAAGCGCCTCGTCCACCTCAGTGGAGGAGCAGGACGAGGAGAAAGAGCCGTCCTCCTCCTCACTACTGCTCGAAGACAAGGAGACTACCCCTTGTAACATCCCGCATCTTCTGGACTCAAATAGACCAATGAGGTTTTATTTAAAAAGAATTTTTGAGAATTTAAGAAAGATTTTCAGAAAAATGTTTTAGCAAATGATTTTTTTTATTGAGTATGATTTCATGAAAACCAAGTTATAATTTTGTCATTTGAGATTTCTCAAAGAAACGAATTTTCTTTTTTTTATGATTTGAGGTTTTAATAAATGTTTTCTTGGAAAGTTTTTGATTTGTGTTAAAATAAGGTTTTATTTCAAAGATAAGATTATTTTGAAGTTAAATTGACAAAAGCAAATTGATTTTCTTTAAAGTTGTATCTTTGGAATTTTTGAAATGTGAATGTATGATTGTGAAGAGATGTATGTGTGTGCCGTGTGTTTGAGTAGAAGACATGAAGTATCAAAGTTTTATATGTATGTGCTAAATGTATGCATCATTCCATGACCTAAATGCTATGTGTTGCTATGATGAAATGAAATTATATGTGCATGTGTGTGTATGTGTTGTATGTTCGGCCATATAGATAAAGGAACCAAGTAGAAGTTGATTTTCTTAAGCCTTAAGAAAATAAAAATTTAAGTGGCAAACAAGTAGAAACCTAGGGCAATGACTCATAAGGCCTAAGGATGACTTTCCTTCCCCTTTTGTCTCCCACGAAGAAGACCTCCCATGCAACTTTAGGAGTGGACCAAATTGCCCTTAGGCTTGCACCTTGGACCGAGGTTAGAAGAGGAAATTTACTCACCCTTGACTTTGCCTATAGAACCGTGTGTGTGTGTGTTGGTTCTAGTTCATTTCCCATTTCTTTCATTCATTTCCTTCACATTCTCACACCAACACAAACACCTTAGTCTCAAGAGCACCTCAAGCTCTTTAGACCCTTAGAGAAGAGAGTAGCTGAGAGGAGAGAAGAGGAAAAAGAAGAGTGGAAACCTAAACTCCCAACCCAAACACCTTTGATTCCTTCTTTTAATCACTTCCTTCTTCCAAGATCAAAAAGAAAACCAACCTATCAACCCTAAGAGGGAGAGGCCGAAGCAACCCTAAGAGAAGGAGAAGAGGGATTGAAGCTTGGAGATTAGAGTTTTGTTTAAGGTAGTTGCTTAAGAGAGAGCTAATGTAATAATTTTAGTTTTTGTAAAGGACTTTGTTTAAACTTTGATTTTGTGATGCATGTGTTATTTTTCTTAAGATCTTGAAGTTTGAATGTTTTGCATGTTATTTCTATGGCTTGATCTTGAATATTTATGCTTGGAAGCTTTGATCTTTAATTTGTGAAAATTCTTCTTCACGGTTTTGGTTGAAGTTTGTATTTAAGTTGTGTTTTTACTTTGATCTTTTCTTGCATGTCATAATCTATGGTAGATCTTTGCAAAAGCATGAAGTTTGAACTTGTGTGTTTGTTTTGAGTAAAAGTCTTAATTTTCTTTTGATGCATGTCACGATTTCAAGGAGTGAATTATGATAACAAGTTTTAAAAATGATTTTTAGTACAAAAAGGATTTTTAAACAAGATCTTGTGTGTGTGATGATGATTTCTTGATGTTTGAAAAGAAAATGTTGTTTTAAAGTCTTGCATGTGAAAATAGAACCCAAGACCTTGCTTTTGTGCACTTTACCATTCGGCCAAACCTAGGAAAAATAGGAAATTATATTTGATCCTTATTTTAGTTACATGCATGTTGAAATTTATATGATCTAAAGATTTTTGATATGATCTTTGATTTTTATTGTGATAAATTTATTAAAGTTTGATGAATTTTTGTATGGAGCTCACGGTATTAAAGTTTGTTTATTTTGTTTTGCATGTGTGTTTCATTGATAGATCTAGGGATTTCAAGTATATGAAAGTCTAAATTTTTGATTTAAGACTTAAAAGTGATTTTTGTGTTCCATTCGGTTTTGGAACAAATTTCATTCAAACCATTTGTATTTCCTTGAGTGTTATTATTTGAGTTAGCTTTGAAATGAATAAGATTGGTTTGGTATGTGATTATCTTTTTGAGTTATTATTTTTCTTATGCTTCATCCGGTTTGGGCAAGAAATAAAAGAAATGAATTGATTTTCATTTGCATGTTAGTTTAGGGGTAAAGCTAATTGATTTGAAAGATGTTAACATGAATTTAATTGAAGATATTCCTTTCTTTTAATAATTATTTTCGGTTGTGATGTTTAAAGTAGGAAAATGTGTTTAAAAGATTATTTTCCCTATATACATGTTTGTTTAAGTGTTAGTAATCATTAGTGTTTGAAATATAAACCTTGCCTCATGTAGGATGAGATTCGGCCATGCATAGAAATTAGGTGCATGTGTTTGATTTTTGTCTTACATGCATGAATGATGAATGGTTTGTGATTTTATATTTGTTTGTGTGTGTGTGTTTGAATGATTTGAGTGCTTAACATTTAAAAAAAAAGTTTTTGATTTAATTCTTGGTGTTATTTCCTTTTTGATTTAATTCGGTTCTAGGGAGAATAAAGTGAGCCAAATGATTTGATTAATTGAAAAAGTATTGTTTTGAAAAGGTTTTCATATGATTTCTAAAGTACATGGTTTTAATTTAAAGGTATTCTAAGTTTTTAAGTTTCCAGACGTGTTTTTAATAAATGTTTTAATTAATTTTGATGGGGAGTTTAAAACCCAAATTGATTTCAAAAGTATTTAGAGGAAACGAATACTTTGTTTTCGAATAAAAAGTGTTGTAACGTTGCTTTATTTTCAAGATAATTGAATAAGAATGATTTTTAATAAGAGAGAAATATTTGAGTGCCAGTAACGATCGGGAAGCAGTTACGAACGTCGCACTGGAAACTAAGGAGCGCATTGAAGATCGTCATCGGTTGAGGTGAGAGAGAAGTTTCCCCCAAACACCGTGGTATTTAGGTAATTTATTAAGCGTTTCGACCATCTCAAAAGTCGAAACTTAGTGGTTCTGAGTCAGTAACACGGTGGCAATTGTTTGATTGTGTGGCCACTCGTGTGAAGGAGACAAAGACCACATGAAATTAGGTAATGAATTTATATGATGATGTCTGAATGATGGTCTGATTGTTTATTCGTTTATCTGATGAATTTATTATGCATGATGAGATTGGAAATAATGTGAATAGTAATGAATAAGAAGAATAAAAGAAATGCAAGATAAAGTCTGGGAAAGATGTTGAGTTGTTGTGAAAGTTGTAATCGCTGATGAGTAAAAAAAAATTGGTGATATGATGTGGATGAGCCAGAGCTAGGGAACGGGATGCTGTGTTGTGAAAGGAGATGTGAATTGGAAGGAGTTCGGTTCCTTTGTGATATTGTGGAAGTGAGACTGGTGTTGAGTTGAGCTTGCTCCTCCACTAGTGCTCATGGAAACAATAAGTTTTCGAAAAGTCTTTGAAATAAAGTTTTTATTTTAAAAAGGTTTTTGAAAATGAGAATTTTGAAAAGAGTTTTTGAAACGAGATTTTTGAAGCAGAGTACGAAAATGTTTTGAAAAGAAATTTTGGAAAAGGATTGTGAAAAAAAATGTTTTTGAAGAGATCTGTGAACGGAGGTTTTTGGAAAAGTGGGTGGAAAGAAATTTTCAAAGAGTTTCTGAAAAGGAGATTTTGTAAGAGTTTGAGGAGTAAGTTTTCAAGAAAAGTTTTGTGAGTTGAGATTTTGAGGAAGAGAATGATATGAGATTGTTGAGTAAAGTTGTGAAATGAGATTTTGAGAAAAGGAGTTGAAAAGGGGATTGTTAAAGGAAATTGTGGAATGAGATGTAAGTGGTTGATGGGATCCGAGCTCTGTGCTCTGATAAGAAAGATTTTGCAACGATAGCGGTCGGGACTCATTGAAGGGATGCACGAAGGATGGGCCGACCATTAGGATTGACTTTAAAAAGATAAAAGACTTTTAAAAGACATTAACATACGTGGCGAGGTATGAGAGCGCGAAGTAGTGGAGAGGAAGGAACGATAAGTATCTGCGGATACTTAGGACGAGATTGCATTAGGGGAGGACAATGACGGTGATACGTCAAGAAGTCTAGAGTATGTTTCTAGGCAGAACGAACTCCACATGTGGCGCACTAACGTGGTGGGGACTGGGTCTAATGCCGTGGCAAGTTCTGCGAGCTCACTAGAAATATACTGTCGCCCCCTAGATTTCAAATCGAGAACAGTGAGAGGGACTGGAACGGGGCATTGTGTTTGCCACTGCGAGATAGTGAGCCTTGATTATTGATATTGATTTGAGGACGAGATCCTCCTGGTCTGGGACCATTTGTGTGTTGTGACAGCTGTCGTGCCCGCGTGGTAAAGGTCCTGTACTCCTATTTGCTTCCGACTAGGTGGGGTGGATGACCGAGGAGATGTAGACGTGTGTGCTAACTTTGAAAGCGACCCTCCTCAATGATGATTTAAATCCCCCGCATCATTGACGGATACGAACTCATAAAACTTAATTAATAAAAGATAACTTGTTAAGAAATAATTCTTAAGAGATAGCTTGGAAAAGAGGATGAGATGGATGTTGGAATCAGAGATCGCAGCGGAAGCGACTGACGGAAGTTCTGTGGATATGTAAAGTTTTAAGAAATGAAATGGAGTAAAGTAGAGGTTTGAATATGATTGCCTGTGTGTGTGTGGTTTGCTTATATGCTTCTATTATCTCTTAATATCTTACCTATTGTAATCCCACATCGTTGGCATAACATGCTTGGGAATACTTACTCTCTAGTCTTCTGTTCTGTATGTTGGTGTTATGATGTCTATCCCCTTAGTCTATGGATCCTGTTATGTTCACGTTCGACATTCGAGACGAAGGAAGATTGGAAGTGGCGTGAATACACCGAGATCGGTGGGTCAGCTGACTATCATGGTGGATACCCGATGCTTTTGCCTGCACACAGTGACCTCGAGGCTGAGGAGTTAGAAGAATTGGACGACGACATAGATACTCGGAGGCGGACGTAATCAAGGTCGACCCTAGCGAGGCATTATTTCGTGGACCATCGTATTCAGTTCAATGGGCCTGGTGGTAGTCTTTCATTTTCCCTGAAGTATTTTGTATTCCCTGTATTTACTTAGTTTCATTGCAATGCCATGATGTAACCCCAAACTTTTGTGGAAGAAATTTATTTTAATGGGCTATGATAATTGAGTTGAGAAGAATCAAGTTGCAAAGTGTAGTGCCTTGTGACACTCCGGTTTGGAACTTGAACTTCAGTATTAGATATGGGAACACTCTTTAATTACGAAAGGGTTTTGAAAACTTAATGGTTCTCATACTCATGCTACTCAACCACGTTACATGTTTTAAAAAAAAAAATTGGCCCACATTTCCACTACCTTTTGGAATCAAAACAGTATATTTTTCAAGTGGCCAAATCGGGGTGTTACAGTTTGGTATCAGAGCAATGTTTAATCTAAGTAACTGAATACATGGGAAACATACTTCCTTGTGAGTCTTGTGTGTTAGTCTAGGATGATTAGAGATAGGAATGTCGAGAGTGTGCATGTTGTTTGGAATGCGTCAGAGTTCGAGGATTCGAATCCTAGCAAAACCAAAAATTTTGCTTGCCCCTACCATTCTTTGTTGAAACCTTGTTTTGTTGTGATTCCTTTTGCTTGGAATAACCTTCGAGCTCTTGATTTGACTTGAACCTTGAGCCTACCTCATGTTGCTTGATTGATCTCTAAAGTCGTTTTGAACCCTCCTAATTTGATTGAACCCAAAACTTGTGAACCCAGTTTATAAGCCGTTTGATCCCCAAAATTTTTGGTTATGACTTATGCCAGTCAAGTAGCTGTCCCTGAATTAGAAGTGGATTGTGAGGTGTTGATTGGTTAGATTTACAATGTCTGAGAAAAGTACGGACTAGAAGGTACGGATAAGGGAAATGTGTTGGTCATAAGGTAGAGTAAGGAAGTCTTTAAGTTTTGGATTAAGATGAAGGATCGCATGAGTCAGTTAGAAATAAGTGTGAATGAGGGTGATTTGTCTGGAATTTTGGTCTAGGTAGTGTTGAGGCCGTAGGAAGCCGAGGATAAGTCAGAAGCGTTGTGATCCTAGGATTAGAGTTAGGAGGAGTAAATGATATCGTCTAGTGCTAATTACTATTAATGGTGTAGAATTGGGTAGATGAAGTGAAGGCATTTATGATAAGAACCCTTAAGTGATGATCAATGTTAGGACGGGTGATGGAAGTGTGACGGTGAATTGTGGATTAAGGGAACCCTGTTAGGAATGAAGACCTTTAATTAGATAGGTACACCTAGGATTTGAAGGAGATTCAATGGGTCTAGACCTTAAGGTGAAACATGAAGGATGGAAAAAGGAGTTAGGATGCTTAAGTTATTACGATCAGTAGGTGGTAGAAGGAGTAAAGTGAGGTATATGTTAGCAATTACTTGAAGCAAGGAAAGACTAGTTAAGAATAAGATGAAGTTATAAGGGTGAATGTTTCATGGAATCTAAGGCAATGATAGGATGAATTTGAGTGGGGTAAAGAGAAGTAGGGTAAGATGAATGAGAAGCGGTAAGGATTGAGGAGTTGGTAAAAACCTAGTTCATGTTGCAGTTGAGGTTTATGATGATAAGAGTCATTAAAGTTGGGGAGTAGATAGAAATTTGAGGTTTTGAGATGGTCTGATTAGGCTGAAAATTTCTAGAAAAAGGTAAGTCGGAAGAGGAGCCTTACAAATAGTGTCTTTGTTTAGATTGGCATAAGCACGGCATTTCTTCTTATGTTGCTATTTGTTTCAGCAACCTTGAACACCCTTAAAATTTTTGACCCATTTAACAAAGCCTTGTCGTTATGCACCATTGTATTTGACAATGGATTGACCCAAGAGACTGTTTCTGTTAAAGAATCGTTTCGAAATTTTTATTTTTCATGAGGGCAGCTAATAAAAGATATGTCGCAACAGTCAGTTCATATGAGAATGAGGAAAAGGATTGCTATGAGGAGCTACGCACTCTTGAGCAAGATGAATCTGCACATCATTTCTCGAGGACGAGAAATCTTCAAGTTGGGGAGAATGTAACATCCCGCATCTTCTGGACTCAAATAGACCAATGAGGTTTTATTTAAAAAGAATTTTTGAGAATTTAAGAAAGATTTTCAGAAAAATGTTTTAGCAAATGATTTTTTTTATTGAGTATGATTTCATGAAAACCAAGTTATAATTTTGTCATTTGAGATTTCTCAAAGAAACGAATTTTCTTTTTTTATGATTTGAGGTTTTAATAAATGTTTTCTTGGAAAGTTTTTGATTTGTGTGAAAATAAGGTTTTATTTCAAAGATAAGATTATTTTGAAGTTAAATTGACAAAAGCAAATTGATTTTCTTTAAAGTTGTATCTTTGGAATTTTTGAAATGTGAATGTATGATTGTGAAAAGATGTATGTGTGTGCCGTGTGTTTGAGTAGAAGACATGAAGTATCAAAGTGTTATATGTATGTGCTAAATGTATGCATCATTCCATGACCTAAATGCTATGTGTTGCTATGATGAAATGAAATTATATGTGCATGTGTGTGTATGTGTTGTATGTTCGGCCATATAGATAAAGGAACCAAGTAGAAGTTGATTTTCTTAAGCCTTAAGAAAATAAAAATTTAAGTGGCAAACAAGTAGCAACCTAGGGCAATGACTCATAAGGCCTAAGGATGACTTTCCTTCCCCTTTTGTCTCCCACGAAGAAGACCTCCCATGCAACTTTAGGAGTGGACCGAATTGCCCTTAGGCTTGCACCTTGGACCGAGGTTAGAAGAGGAAATTTACTCACCCTTGACTTTGCCTATAGAACCGTGTGTGTGTGTGTTGGTTCTAGTTCATTTCCCATTTCTTTCATTCATTTCCTTCACATTCTCACACCAACACAAACACCTTAGTCTCAAGAGCACCTCAAGCTCTTTAGACCCTTAGAGAAGAGAGTAGCTGAGAGGAGAGAAGAGGAAAAAGAAGAGTGGAAACCTAAACTCCCAACCCAAACACCTTTGATTCCTTCTTTTAATCACTTCCTTCTTCCAAGATCAAAAAGAAAACCAACCTATCAACCCTAAGAGGGAGAGGCCGAAGCAACCCTAAGAGAAGGAGAAGAGGGATTGAAGCTTGGAGATTAGAGTTTTGTTTAAGGTAGTTGCTTAAGAGAGAGCTAATGTAATAATTTTAGTTTTTGTAAAGGACTTTGTTTAAACTTTGATTTTGTGATGCATGTGTTATTTTTCTTAAGATCTTGAAGTTTGAATGTTTTGCATGTTATTTCTATGGCTTGATCTTGAATATTTATGCTTGGAAGCTTTGATCTTTAATTTGTGAAAATTCTTCTTCACGGTTTTGGTTGAAGTTTGTATTTAAGTTGTGTTTTTACTTTGATCTTTTCTTGCATGTCATAATCTATGGTAGATCTTTGCAAAAGCATGAAGTTTGAACTTGTGTGTTTGTTTTGAGTAAAAGTCTTAATTTTCTTTTGATGCATGTCACGATTTCAAGGAGTGAATTATGATAACAAGTTTTAAAAATGATTTTTAGTACAAAAAGGATTTTTAAACAAGATCTTGTGTGTGTGATGATGATTTCTTGATGTTTGAAAAGAAAATGTTGTTTTAAAGTCTTGCATGTGAAAATAGAACCCAAGACCTTGCTTTTGTGCACTTTACCATTCGGCCAAACCTAGGAAAAATAGGAAATTATATTTGATCCTTATTTTAGTTACATGCATGTTGAAATTTATATGATCTAAAGATTTTTGATATGATCTTTGATTTTTATTGTGATAAATTTATTAAAGTTTGATGAATTTTTGTATGGAGCTCACGGTATTAAAGTTTGTTTATTTTGTTTTGCATGTGTGTTTCATTGATAGATCTAGGGATTTCAAGTATATGAAAGTCTAAATTTTTGATTTAAGACTTAAAAGTGATTTTTGTGTTCCATTCGGTTTTGGAACAAATTTCATTCAAACCATTTGTATTTCCTTGAGTGTTATTATTTGAGTTAGCTTTGAAATGAATAAGATTGGTTTGGTATGTGATTATCTTTTTGAGTTATTATTTTTCTTATGCTTCATCCGGTTTGGGCAAGAAATAAAAGAAATGATTTTCATTTGCATGTTAGTTTAGGGGTAAAGCTAATTGATTTGAAAGATGTTAACATGAATTTAATTGAAGATATTCCTTTCTTTTAATAATTATTTTCGGTTGTGATGTTTAAAGTAGGAAAATGTGTTTAAAAGATTATTTTCCCTATATACATGTTTGTTTAAGTGTTAGTAATCATTAGTGTTTGAAATATAAACCTTGCCTCATGTAGGATGAGATTCGGCCATGCATAGAAATTAGGTGCATGTGTTTGATTTTTGTCTTACATGCATGAATGATGAATGGTTTGTGATTTTATATTTGTTTGTGTGTGTGTTTGAATGATTTGAGTGCTTAACATTTAAAAAAAAAGTTTTTGATTTAATTCTTGGTGTTATTTCCTTTTTGATTTAATTCGGTTCTAGGGAGAATAAAGTGAGCCAAATGATTTGATTAATTGAAAAAGTATTGTTTTGAAAAGGTTTTCATATGATTTCTAAAGTACATGGTTTTAATTTAAAGGTATTCTAAGTTTTTAAGTTTCCAGACGTGTTTTTAATAAATGTTTTAATTAATTTTGATGGGGAGTTTAAAACCCAAATTGATTTCAAAAGTATTTAGAGGAAACGGATACTTTGTTTTCGAATAAAAAGTGTTGTAACGTTGCTTTATTTTCAAGATAATTGAATAAGAATGATTTTTAATAAGAGAGAAATATTTGAGTGCCAGTAACGATCGGGAAGCAGTTACGAACGTCGCACTGGAAACTAAGGAGCGCATTGAAGATCGTCATCGGTTGAGGTGAGAGAGAAGTTTCCCCCAAACACCGTGGTATTTAGGTAATTTATTAAGCGTTTCGACCATCTCAAAAGTCGAAACTTAGTGGTTCTGAGTCAGTAACACGGTGGCAATTGTTTGATTGTGTGGCCACTCGTGTGAAGGAGACAAAGACCACATGAAATTAGGTAATGAATTTATATGATGATGTCTGACTGATGGTCTGATTGTTTATTCGTTTATCTGATGAATTTATTATGCATGATGAGATTGGAAATAATGTGAATAGTAATGAATAAGAAGAATAAAAGAAATGCAAGATAAAGTCTGGGAAAGATGTTGAGTTGTTGTGAAAGTTGTAATCGCTGATGAGTAAAAAAAAAATTTGGTGATATGATGTGGATGAGCCAGAGCTAGGGAAAGGGATGCTGTGTTGTGAAAGGAGATGTGATTTGAAAGGAGTTCGGTTCCTTTGTGATATTGTGGAAGTGAGACTGGTGTTGAGTTGAGCTTGCTCCTCCGCTAGTGCTCATGGAAACAATAAGTTTTCGAAAAGTCTTTGAAATAAAGTTTTTATTTTAAAAAGGTTTTTGAAAATGAGAATTTTGAAAAGAGTTTTTGAAACGAGATTTTTGAAGCAGAGTACGAAAATGTTTTGAAAAGAAATTTTGGAAAAGGATTGTGAAAAGAAATCTTTTTGAAGAGATCTGTGAACGGAGGTTTTTGGAAAAGTGGGTGGAAAGAAATTTTCAAAGAGTTTCTGAAAAGGAGATTTTGTAAGAGTTTGAGGAGTAAGTTTTCAAGAAAAGTTTTGTGAGTTGAGATTTTGAGGAAGAGAATGATATGAGATTGTTGAGTAAAGTTGTGAAATGAGATTTTGAGAAAAGGAGTTGAAAAGGGGATTGTTAAAGGAAATTGTGGAATGAGATGTAAGTGGTTGATGGGATCCCAGCTCTGTGCTCTGATAAGAAAGATTGTGCAACGATAGCGGTCGGGACTCATTGAAGGGATGCACGAAGGATGGGCCGATCATTAGGATTGACTTTAAAAAGATAAAAGACTTTTAAAAGACATTAACATACGTGGCGAGATATGAGAGCGCGAAGTAGTGGAGAGAAAGGAACGATAAGTATCTGCGGATACTTAGGACGAGATTGCATTAGGGGAGGACAATGACGGTGATACGTCAAGAAGTCTAGAGTATGTTTCTAGGCAGAATGAACTCCACATGTGGCGCACTAACGTGGTGGGGACTGGGTCTAATGCCGTGACAAGTTCTGCGAGCTCACTAGAAATATACTGTCGCCCCCTAGATTGCAAATCGAGAACAGTGAGAGGGACTGGAACGGGGCATTGTGTTTGCCACTGCGAGACAGTGAGCCTTGATTATTGATATTGTTTTGAGGACGAGATCCTCCTGGTCTGGGACCATTTGTGTGTTGTGACAGCTGTCGTGCCCGCGTGGTAAAGGTCCTGTACTCCTGTTTGCTTCCGACTAGGTGGGGTGGATGACCGAGGAGATGTAGACGTGTGTGCTAACTTTGAAAGCGACCCTCCTCAATGATGATTTAAATCCCCCGCATCATTGACGGATACGAACTCATAAAACTTAATTAATAAAAGATAACTTGTTAAGAAATAATTCTTAAGAGATAGCTTGGAAAAGAGGATGAGATGGATGTTGGAATCAGAGATCGCAGCGGAAGCGACTGACGGAAGTTCTGTGGATATGTAAAGTTTTAAGAAATGAAATGGAGTAAAGTAGAGGTTTGAATATGATTGCCTGTGTGTGTGTGGTTTGCTTATATGCTTCTATTATCTCTTAATATCTTACCTATTGTAATCCCACATCGTTGGCATAACATGCTTGTGAATACTTACTCTCTCTATGTGAATTCAATGCTCCTAATTATGTGGATTATGTTTTGATGATGACAAAATAATTAACAAATCATGCCTTGAAGATATTGCAACATCAACATCAACAAGAAGTCAAGAAAAGAAGACAAGTGCCCAATCATTCTCAATCAAATATTAATTGTAAATTTCTAATTTATGTTGAGAGTGGTTGAGAGTGGGTAGAAATAGTTAGTCTCTTCTAGGAATAAATTTTTATATGTTTATTAAGTTGAGATTGACCAAAAATTAATACTTGAGAGGAAAAATAAAATTGAAAAATAATTTTTCCCATATCTGATCAAAATACTCGAGTATTTTGAAAAAGACTCGAGTATACACTCGAGTATTTGTAGAAAAACTCGAGTATTTGTGCCAGGCCAGCAATTATGACCGTTAGTCTTGTTCGTGCACCAATTCACTCGTGACCGGCCAAAAAGACTCGAGTTTTTACCAAAAGACTCGAGTATTTTTGTCCAGTCAGCAAAAATGAACGTTGGAGAAACTCAAAAACCCAATTGAGGGCATTTGAGTCTCATCCAACCCAAGAGAGCAATTCAGAACCTTATTGTAAAATTTCTCTTTGAATTTGTGCAAGAACAAACAAGACAACAAGATCATATTGATTCAAGCTTTCTTAATTTCCTCTTCTCAAGTGTTAATTCCCAAAAAGCTCAACTTCTCACTCATATTGTCATTTTATTCCAAGTTGAGTTTTAGGCCTCAATTCTTACATTGAGCTGTGCTTATTTGTGCTAATCCATTGTGAGATTAGTAATACACATACAAAAAGCTTGATTATTCAAAGTCTTGGATTGTTCCCAAGCAAACCCTAAGTGGCTTAGGGTGTTGGAAGTCTTGAGAGGTTCTCAAGCACAAGACTAGGAGGTTCCTAGCCCGGTGGAGTTTCTTGAAGGGAGTTCAAGGAAGCTTTGTGAAGAGTTCTTCAATCACCGGAATCAAATTGGGGTAGAAATCAAGAGTTTGGTACACTCTTGAAAGGGTTAGGTTGAGTGAGGCCATTCTCAAGCAATCCTTTGTAATTTCTAACAATTTGATTATTAGTAGAAACTCCTAAGTGATTAGGAGGACTGGATGTAGCTCATTGTTGGAGTGAACCAGGATAAAATTGCTTGAGTGTTGGTTTATTGCTTTTAATCTACTTTCTAGCTCAATAGACTTAAGTCATTTCAATCAATTAGGATTTATACAATTAGGTAGCAAGTTCAAGGAATCTTTGTGTTAAAAGTTATTTAGATTACTTGCTATTCTGTTGGATAAGTTCCTGTTTATTATTGAATTGATTTGAGTTAAATTGCTGAATTTTCGTTTCTGGTTTTTCTGCTATCTGATAGTAAAAACTCGAGTATTTCAGAAAAGACTCGAGTTGTTCATCCTGAAAAACTCGAGTATTTCACAAAAGACTCGAGTCTTTTGTTTCTGATTCCAGAAAATTCAGTCTAAGCTCCATTCTTCAATTATCAATCGAAATATTTGGTATTAGTGCTTCAAAATACTATTCACCCCCCCCTCTAGTATTTGCTTAGCCCGCTTGTTGGTTTCCAACAAGTGGTATCAAAGCTCGGTCGAAAGATCGAGTGTAACAACTTTTTCGAAAAAGATCCTTTTGGAAACTTAATGGGCTCTAGCAATAACTTTGGTGGAGAAGGAGCTTCAATAAACCGTCCTCCACTATTTAATGGTGAAGGATATGTTTATTGGAAAACTCGCATGAAAGTTTTTATTGAAGCAATTGATATGGATATTTGGGATGCAATTGAAAATGGTCCTTTCATTCCCAAAAAGAAAATAAATGATGAAATTGTTGAAATTCCAAGGAGTAGTTGGAATGATGATGAAAAGAGAAAAGTCTCATTTGATTTAAAAGCTAAAAACATCATCTTTTCGGCTCTATCCCATGATGAATTTTATAGAGTTTCCCAATGTAAATCGGCAAAAGAAATGTGGGATACTTTGCAAGTCACACATGAGGGAACAAGTGAGGTTAGAGATGCAAGATTGAATTCTCTAACTCACGAATATGAATTGTTCCACATGTTGCCAAATGAAACCATTAGTGACTTGCAAAAGCGATTCTCTCACATTGTTAATCATTTGATTTCCTTGGGAAAAGTATTTCGCAATGGTGAAACTACTAACAAAATTCTAAGATGTCTTGATAGGAGTTGGCAACCCAAGGTAACCGCCATCAAGGAATCAAGAGACATAAATAGCATGGACTTAGCCACATTGTTTGGCAAACTCCAAGAGCATGAGATGGAGCTTACAAGACTTGGGATGCATGAGGAATCAGACAAAAAGAAAAAGAGCATAGCACTCAAAGCTTCAACCAAAGCTACAAAAGAAGTTGAAGAATGCTCTACAAGTGGAGATTCCGATGGTGAACCAAATCAAGAAGAATTTGGGATGTTTGTGAAAAGATTCAACAAATTCTTCAAAGGGAAGAAAGGTGGATCTTCATCCAATTTCAAGAGAACCAAAGACTCCAAACAAAGAGAAAAGAGTACCAATGATGGAGTTAAGTGTCATGAATGTGGAGGGGTTGGTCACATAAGAATGGAATGTGCCACATTCTTGAAGAAGAATGACAAGAAGACCCAAGAGACCAAAGGGAAGCGTGCATACATTGTCTGGGATGCACCGGAGAAGAGCAATGAATCATCTTCAAGTAGCTCCGGTGATGAAAATGCAAACCTTTGTCTCATGGCCAAGAACAATCATGAGTCCTCATCAAGAGCAAATCATGGCATGAGTGAAAGTGATGATGAGGTAACCTCTAGTTCTTCTTGTTCCTCTTCAACTCCATTTCATATGATGATTTGCAAGAAGCCTACAATGAAATGTTAATTCAATTTAAAAGGCTTGCTAAAATTAATAAGGAAAAAGGAAATAAAATTTTGGAGTTTCAACATGAAATTGATGAATTGCAAAAATCTATAAATGAGTTGAAACTTCAAAATGAATCCTTGGAACTTATTAATTCTAGTCATCAAAGTGATTGTGCAAATCATGAGGAAATTATCACTTCATGTGAGAGATGTGATGATCTTGAAAAAGAAGTGAAAGAGTTGAAAAACAAACTCACAATCTCACATAGTGATAGAAACCTCAACCGGTTGTTGAACTCTCAAAGACATAATCACAACAAAACCGGTTTAGGATATGTTCATAAAAAGGACAAAAAGTACAAGGTGGTTGGAACATTTTCTAAGAAAAATTCATCAAAGAGACCAACTTGTACTTATTGTGGAAAAGTTGGACATATCAACATTGAGTGCCACATTAAGAAGTTTGAAATGAAAAAGGGCACTTATATGTGGATTAAGAAGGGAGAAAGTCCCAACACTAACCCTAAGGGACCCAACATTGTTTGGGTACCCAAAATGAAAAAGTGACTTCATTTTGTAGGTGTGTCTTCGAACGGGAAAACAATTGTGGTATCTTGATAGTGGATGTTCGAAGCACATGACGGGAGATAAGCGACACTTCATTGAGCTTACTCCAAAGGAAAAGGGTTATGTCACTTATGGGGACAACAACAAAGGCAAAATCCTTGGTATTGGTAAAATCGGAAACTCTTCAAACTTGATTATTGATAATGTGCTCTATGTTCAAGGATTAGAACATAATCTCTTGAGCATAAGCCAATTATGTGATGTTGGTAATCATGTAGTTTTTACCTCTACCCATTGCCTCATTAAAAGTGACAAAGATGAATCAATCAAATTTGTTGGTAGAAGGTCAAATAATACTTACTTAGTTGATTTGAACAAAGTCACTTCTTTGGTCTCTACTTGTTTAGTGAGCAAAGAAAATCACACTTGGTTATGGCATCGTAGGACCGCTCATATTAATGTAAACCAATTGAAGAAAATACAATCTAAAGATCTAGTAGTTGGTTTACCAAAGCTAAATTTTTCTATTGAAGGTGTTTGTTCTCCTTGCAAGAAATGTAAGCAAACTAAAAACACCTTTGGATCAAAAATGGTGATGTCCACATCAAGGCCATTAGAAATGCTTCATATGGACTTGTTTGGACCATCACAAGTAAAAAGCTTTGGTGGCAACTATTATGCATTGGTGATTGTTGATGACTTCTCTAGGTTTACTTGGACTTTATTTTTAACTACTAAGAGTGAGACCTACAAATCTTTTAAACATCATGTCAAACTTTTGCAAAACCAAGTAAATCAAAAAGTAATTATTATTCGTACCGATCATGGTGGAGAATTTGAAAACCACAAATTTGATAGATTTTGTGCTAAAAATGGTATTGAGCACCAATTCTCCGCACCAAGAACTCCGGAACAAAACGGAGTGGTAGAGCGGAAAAATAGGGTGCTAGAGGAACTTGCTAGAACCATGTTAAATGATTCTCAAGTACCTCAATATTTTTGGGCCGATGCCGTCAATACGGCTTGTTATGTTTTAAATCGTATTTTGATAAGGCCCTCTTTGGATAAAACCCCCTATGAACTTTACAAGGGAAGAAAGCCAAATATATCTCATTTTCATGTCTTCGGATGCCAAGTTTTTGTTTTAAATAATGGAAAAGAACACCTTGGCAAGTTTGATTCCAAATCCGATGAAGGCATATTTTTAGGCTATTCTTCTCATAGTAAAGCTTATAGAATTTTCAATAAAAGAACTTTAACTATTGAGGAATCAATTCATGTGGTTTTTAATGAGTCTTCAAAAGAAGATAGTGTTTTATGTGATGCTAGTGAAGATGGCATTGACTTTTCAAAAGAAGAAAAAGAGAGAGAGAAATCAAAAGTTGATGAAGGAGAAGTAAGGGAAGAACTTCCTCCAACTTGGAAATCGGTCAAGGCTCATCCTATAGACAAAGTCATAGGAGATATGTCAAAGGGAGTACTTACTCGTAGGTCTATTCAAAACATTTGCCACTATGTCTCATTTGTTTCTCAAATTGAACCCGATTCAATTAAAAAGGCCATTGAGGATGATCATTGGGTTCTTGCTATGCAAGAAGAATTAAACCAATTTGAAAGAAATGAAGTTTGGGATCTAGTCCCTAAACCCGATGATCATACCATAATTGGTACTAAATGGATTTATAGAAACAAACTTGATGAATCCGGGTTGATTATAAGAAACAAAGCTAGACTAGTAGCTCAAGGGTACAACCAAGAGGAAGGTATCAATTATGATGAGACCTTTGCTCCGGTTGCACGTCTTGAAGCAATCCGAATTTTACTTGCTTATGCTTCAATCATGAAATTCACTTTATATCAAATGGATGTTAAAAGTGCTTTCTTGAATGGGTTTATAAATGAAGAAGTGTATGTCAAACAACCCCCCGGTTTTGAAAATAGTGAATTTCCAAACCATGTTTATAAATTGAAAAAGGCACTCTATGGATTGAAACAAGCTCCTAGAGCTTGGTATGATCGATTGAGTTCCTTTCTATTAGAAAACAAGTTTCAAAGAGGGAAGGTTGATAATACATTATTTATTTATAAAACCAAGGATGACATTTTGTTAGTACAAATCTATGTTGATGATATCATTTTCGGTGCTACTAACGTGTCTCTTTGTAGAAAGTTTTCAAATTTGATGAAAAAGGAATTTGAAATGTCAATGATGGGAGAACTCAAGTTCTTCCTAGGCTTACAAATAAAGCAAGTCAAGGAGGGGATATTTGTGCATCAAGGGAAATATTGCAAAGAGCTCCTTGAGAAATTCGGATTGGACAAGTGCAAGGAAGCCTACACTCCAATGAGCACATCATGCTACCTAGACAAGGATGAACAAGGTACACCGGTTGATGTTAGTAAGTATAGGGGTATGATAGGTAGTCTCCTATATCTCACTGCATCTAGACCGGATATTATGTTTAGTGTATGCATGTGTGCTAGATTTCAAGCTAATCCTAAAGAATCTCACCTATCCGCAGTTAAACATATATTTAAGTATCAAAAAAGGAACAATTAACACTGGTTTATGGTATCCTGCTGATGCCAATCTTAGTTTAGTTGGTTACTCGGATTCCGACTTCGCGGGATGCAAGCTTGATCGCAAAAGCACCAGTGGTACTTGCCATTTCTTGGGAAGTTCATTGGTGTCATGGTTTTCTAAAAAGCAAGCTTGTGTCGCTCTTTCTACCGCCGAAGCGGAATATATCGCAGCCGGTAGTTGTTGTGCTCAACTGTTATGGATGAAACAACAATTATCGGATTTTGGTTTGAAACTTGAAAATATTCCGATTAGATGCGATAACACGAGTGCAATCAATTTGACTAAGAATCTGGTGTATCACTCAAGAACTAAACACATTGAAATAAGACATCATTTTTTAAGAGATCATGTACAAAAGGGTGATTGCACAATTGAATTTGTTAGTACCACAAATCAATTAGCCGACATTTTTACAAAACCTCTACCAAGGGACACCTTTTATCATATTAGGAGAGAACTTGGTATTTTAGATGAAGCTAATATAGGCTAATTGCATTGTGTGTCATTTTTGGAAAATCACCATATTAGTCTTACTCTAATGTGTTATTGATTCTTAGTTAAATTGTCCTTGATGATATTTGAAATTGTATATGTCAATTGTGTGTGATTCTGTACTGTATTCCAAGTTGGTAGTGAAGCATTTGTGTTTGATTTGTGTTTGGTCCTTTAAAACTGTGTTTTTACTCTCTGTTCTGTCAAAATACTCGAGTTTTTCCAAAAACACTCGAGTATTTTAATTCAAAATTAAATCAGTTTTAAATTGAAAAAGTTTTTAATCAGGGTCTGATAAAAATACTCGAGTGTTTCTAAAAACACTCGAGTCTTTATTAAAATACTCGAGTGTTTTTCAAAACACTCGAGTCTTTCGAAACCCCCAATTTTTGAACTTTCAGACCAAACTCGAGTATTTTCCAAAAACTCGAGTATTTTGCGTTTTCCTGAAATTTGAACTTTCGGACCAAACTCGAGTTTTTCAATTTTTACTCGACTTTTTTGGGGAAATCTGGGCTGAGTCACGACCGACTCGAATATATTTTCAAAAACTCTCGTATATCCTAAAGAACAACTCTAGTATTTATGAATATATTCGAGTATTTTGAACTGTTTATATATACTCTCAGACTCAAGTTTTTTTTGCGACCCTCTTCTCTCTCGGTTTTCTCATATCTCTCTCCTCAAAACTCAGATTTTCCTTAAAGTTTTGTCAAATCTTACTAGTTTTTTTTTCATCCTCTAAACTCTTCTCTCGGTTTTATCCTCCTCCAGATGCTCCAGCTCCTTCGATGTTTTGATGATGTTGACCTTTGGATTTTATCTTAGTTTTCATTCTGTTTTTATCATTTTGGTCTTTGTTACATTTTCTGTATTTTGAGAACTTGGTGTTTTGAGACTTTGGGTTTCTTATTGCACCTTTGATTTGGACCTTTTATGATGTTTTTATGTTAATGAATTTGGTCTTCATTATGATGTTTGTGCAAAGCTTCAGGGGGAGCTCTTTATCGTTATTATATCTCCGTTTTATTTGCATAGTTGGTTATGGGGTTTTCCGATTATGCACCTCTCCTCCCTTGATCTTTTTCTAAATTGTTACATCTTTTTGGCGTATGACAAAAAGGGGGAGAGATATTACACTTGTCTTGTCTTGATATTGTTGCACCTAAAATCTCTAATTATGGTATATACTCTGATAATTGTTAAATTCTCTAATACCATAGGCTTGGTGCTAACATTAAATTGTCATAACATCTTGCTCAAGCTGAATTTTTAGATAGGTGAAAAGTATCATATAGTGAGGGGGAGTTGCATCTCCAAGTGGATCAAGCTTAACAAATGGATCAAGTGTTAATTATTTTGTCATCACCAAAAAGGGGGAGATTGTGAATTCAATGCTCCTAATTATGTGGATTATGTTTTGATGATGACAAAATAATTAACAAATCATGCCTTGAAGATATTGCAACATCAACATCAACAAGAAGTCAAGAAAAGAAGACAAGTGCCCAATCATTCTCAATCAAATATTAATTGTAAATTTCTAATTTATGTTGAGAGTGGTTGAGAGTGGGTAGAAATAGTTAGTCTCTTCTAGGAATAAATTTTTATATGTTTATTAAGTTGAGATTGACCAAAAATTAATACTTGAGAGGAAAAATAAAATTGAAAAATAATTTTTCCCATATCTGATCAAAATACTCGAGTATTTTGAAAAAGACTCGAGTATACACTCGAGTATTTGTAGAAAAACTCGAGTATTTGTGCCAGGTCAGCAATTATGACCGTTAGTCTTGTTCGTGCACCAATTCACTCGTGACCGGCCAAAAAGACTCGAGTTTTTACCAAAAGACTCGAGTATTTTTGTCCAGTCAGCAAAAATGAACGTTGGAGAAACTCAAAAACCCAATTGAGGGCATTTGAGTCTCATCCAACCCAAGAGAGCAATTCAGAACCTTATTGTAAAATTTCTCTTTGAATTTGTGCAAGAACAAACAAGACAACAAAATCATATTGATTCAAGCTTTCTTAATTTCCTCTTCTCAAGTGTTAATTCCCAAAAAGCTCAACTTCTCACTCATATTGTCATTTTATTCCAAGTTGAGTTTTAGGCCTCAATTCTTACATTGAGCTGTGCTTATTTGTGCTAATCCATTGTGAGATTAGTAATACACATACAAAAAGCTTGATTATTCAAAGTCTTGGATTGTTCCCAAGCAAACCCTAAGTGGCTTAGGGTGTTGGAAGTCTTGAGAGGTTCTCAAGCACAAGACTAGGAGGTTCCTAGCCTGGTGGAGTTTCTTGAAGGGAGTTCAAGGAAGCTTTGTGAAGAGTTCTTCAATCACCGGAATCAAATTGGGGTAGAAATCAAGAGTTTGGTACACTCTTGAAAGGGTTAGGTTGAGTGAGGCCATTCTCAAGCAATCCTTTGTAATTTCTAACAATTTGATTATTAGTAGAAACTCCTAAGTGATTAGGAGGACTGGATGTAGCTCATTGTTGGAGTGAACCAGGATAAAATTGCTTGAGTGTTGGTTTATTGCTTTTAATCTACTTTCTAGCTCAATAGACTTAAGTCATTTCAATCAATTAGGATTTATACAATTAGGTAGCAAGTTCAAGGAATCTTTGTGTTAAAAGTTATTTAGATTACTTGCTATTCTGTTGGATAAGTTCCTGTTTATTATTGAATTGATTTGAGTTAAATTGCTGAATTTTCGTTTCTGGTTTTTCTGCTATCTGATAGTAAAAACTCGAGTATTTCAGAAAAGACTCGAGTTGTTCATCCTGAAAAACTCGAGTATTTCACAAAAGACTCGAGTCTTTTGTTTCTGATTCCAGAAAATTCAGTCTAAGCTCCATTCTTCAATTATCAATCGAAATATTTGGTATTAGTGCTTCAAAATACTATTCACCCCCCCTCTAGTATTTGCTTAGCCCGCTTGTTGGTTTCCAACACTCTAGTCTTCTGTTCTGTATGTTGGTGTTATGATGTCTATCCCCTTAGTCTATGGATCCTGTTATGTTCACGTTCGACATTCGAGACGAAGGAAGATTGGAAGTGGCGTGAATACACCGAGATCGGTGGGTCAGCTGACTATCATAGTGGATACCCGATGCTTTTGCCTGCACACAGTGACCTCGAGGCTGAGGAGTTAGAAGAATTGGATGACGACATAGATACTCGGAGGCGGACGTAATCAAGGTCGACCCTAGCGAGGCATTATTTCGTGGACCATCGTATTCAGTTCAATGGGCCTGGTGGTAGTCTTTCATTTTCCCTGAAGTATTTTGTATTCCCTGTATTTACTTAGTTTCATTGCAATGCCATGATGTAACCCCAAACTTTTGTGGAAGAAATTTATTTTAATGGGCTATGATAATTGAGTTGAGAAGAATCAAGTTGCAAAGTGTAGTGCCTTGTGACACTCCGGTTTGGAACTTGAACTTCAGTATGAGATATGGGAACACTCTTTAATTACGAAAGGGTTTTGAAAACTTAATGGTTCTCATACTCATGCTACTCAACCACGTTACATGTTTAAAAAAAAAATTGGCCCACATTTCCACTACCTTTTGGAATCAAAACAGTATATTTTTCAAGTGGCCAAATCGGGGTGTTACACCCCTACCCATTTCCTAAACCATTCCCTACTCATATTTCCCCAATCCACTTCTCTGATGTTTCTGAAAAATAAAAACAAAAACAAGAATAAAAAACTCTCCAAATATCCTAAAACATTCTTAGCCCAAACACTCCCAAAACCCCAAGAACAATCCCCAGAATCAAAACCCCTCGAACAACCTGAGGAGAACCTTCCCAACCCTTTGGTGGAGAAACCGGATGAGGAGTTCAACCCGAGTTCGGTTGTCCTTTCCGATGTTGAAGATGAAGCAGCATAAGTCCCTTATGTTGGGCCGCTTGCATTTTGTACAACATGTCTTTGTAACAAGTGTACTTTGCTGACTTTGTATAACTTTTTATTTTTATGCCAGTTCTTTCTAGTTTAACTTGTTGCATGTTGTTATTTTTATGCAAGTTTTGTATTTTAACTTGTTGCATACTCATGGTGTCCGAGGTCAGTTTTATGCAAGTTCTTTCTTTGACTTGTTGCACTAATGCGAGTTTAGTAACTCGTTGCATGTTTACTCTTTAGACCTCGGATCCGAACTCGTCCTCAGGAATGCAAGTTATCTTCTGTTTAACTTGTTGCATGCATACTGTGTCTGAGGTCGTTTTTACGCAAGCCTTTTTCTTTAACTGGTTGCTCAATGCGAGTTTTATTTTATTAACTCGTTGCATGTTTGCCAAGGATGCCTTGAATCCGAGCTGCGACTCGATGTCGGATTATCAAGTGAAATCACGATGTAAAAAACGTAAGTCTTTGAGACTTGTTGCGTTTTGTTTAAATAACCAAGTAAAAATGTTTTTGAGAATACAAGTCCTTTTTGACTTGTTGTATTCGGATTTGATCGGACTTAAAAAATTTGGCATAAAACTTTATGTAACTAATTATGTTAAGCTCGGACAACTCAGTAAGTGCAGTAATCTTATAAGTTTTCCTCTGGAAAAAGGTACTGTATATAAGGGCATACGGTAGGGATCTCGGATTCACCCACCTTAGCCGAGGTGGGTGTCCTCATCCCCGATGTGTAAGAGGTTGCTGAGTGAAGTTATGTGAGAACATTTAACAGCAAGCTGTACTTTACCGGGTGTCCCTTGTACACTGTGCATATGAGCCGATCTTATTTAGAAGACGTTGGCTGTACATAGTGCCATGCAACATTTAGGTGGCTAGTGCTAAATGAGAAGCTAGTACGTACGTATATAAAACTGTGGCACTTGAGTATGAGCAAGTTTGTACTTTTCATTAATCATAGACATGAGTACATTGCCTTTTGAAAAAGTGAATATCTCACAATGGGACAGAATGTGACTAGAGGAAGTAGATATAAAAACATTAACAGAAATAAAATTAAACTTAAACTTTAGCTGGGGGTGTTGGTGACTGCTGATGATTTCCGAGGTAAACCTACCTGAAGTAGGTTCTCGACTTTTAAACTTATCCTTTAGCTGGAGGTGTTGGTGGCTGCTGATGACTTCCGAGGTAAACCTAACTGAAGTAGGTTCTCGGTTTTGCAAAGTTTCGGGAATTCCTGAGCTCGGTTCCTTCCATAGTTTCTAGCTTGTATGCCCCAGAGTATGTTTTTGAGACGCCTCTGTTGGGGCCTTCTTGATTCCGAGCACATTTTACTTCCCTCCAAATATCATGACTGATATCTGCTCTTCGGAGCATGAGGTCTCCGAGCACAGTTTGGTTGTCTTGGTTGGCTAGCCTTTCCTTTGCTATCTTCTTCTGCACAGAGGCGGCTTCTCGGATCTCCTCGACCAGTATCAGATTCTTGTTCTCGACCTCGGGCCTGTCCCTCCTTTGGAAGGTATGAAACCTTCGTTCGATGGGGATGGCAGCATTGGTCTGGTAGCGCTCGACCGAGGAGGTCCGATGAGAGATGCCGCGGTTCTCAGGCGATACTTGGAATTTGTTGGCAGCCTTACAAAATGCAATGTTTTTCGTCCTGAAACACCAGAGCTCGGGATCTCGGCTTAAGGAGTGAATGGGGAACTCACCTCGGCCCTCTCCTCGGGTCAAAACTAAGCTGAGGGCAGGATCACCCGCAATTAAATAAATGAAAAGATTCTCCCCCCGCGGAGGGCTGGAGAGAACTGGAAGGGAAGAGGGATTTTCCTTA
Source organism: Crotalaria pallida (assembly GCA_037953625.1). Lineage (NCBI taxonomy): Eukaryota > Viridiplantae > Streptophyta > Magnoliopsida > Fabales > Fabaceae > Crotalaria > Crotalaria pallida. The sequence goes on along the minus strand of CM075651.1, from coordinate 32,908,096 downwards.
ATTGCACCTTGGATTTTTTGAGGGAGGCTGGTACCTACTTTGACAGTTTCGTGGGGGACGGAAGGATCAACGGGAATTGTCAATCGTTCCCTCCGAGGAGAAAACCTAAGAACGTCTTGTTTGACCTGAACATCAGCCAATAAAACTCTCCCTTTGGTCGGGTCAGTAAGCTCTTTCTGTTTCTTTTTTACTTCCCGTAGACTCGCATTGTAGCAGAGTCGGGCTCTTACCTGGTCGGCTTTGACTGTGACGACCTTGTCGTCAGAACCGACGAATTTCATTGCTAAGTGTACTTGTTGACACCACTGCCCCAAAAGCTTGCAGGCAGGTTCGTCCGAGTATCACATTGTATGGGGATTCAGAATCAACAACTAAAAATTTGATGATCTCCGTTCGGGCCGAAGGCTGCTTGCCCAAGGTCACCGGGAGGTGGATGGCTCCTCGGGGGCGAATTGCCTCACCCGTGAAACTGATGAGATTGCCTTCAAATTCCCTGAGGTCGGCTGACCTCAGCTTCAGTGCCTGAAAGGTGTGAAGAAAAAGAATGTCGGCCGAGCTTCCTTGATCAATGAAAACTCGGGCGACTTCAAAATTGCCGATCAACGCCGTGATCACCATTGGATCATTGTGATCCGGGATGACGTCTTCCATGTCCTGATCGGAAAAAACGATGGGGATGTTCCGAGACGGTTTTTTGTAGACGGGCTTGTGGTGAACAGCCAAGACCTGATTGACGTACCTTTTTCTTTCTGCCCTCTTCTCTCCGCCACCGGCAAAACCTCCCGAGATGGTTTCGACTCGGAAATTTTCCGGTGACTTATCCAGGTCTTGAACTACAACCATGTTCACTCGCTGTGGTTCTTCTTCCTTCTTTTCCGGAGACGGGTCAGCTTTGGCTTTTCCTTTGTCGTTGTCTGGGCTGCGAGACCTTCTTCGGCCTCTCCTCTCTACCGCTTCTCGCACATACTGTTGCAACTTGCCCCTTCTCACCATGTCTTCGATAACGTCTCGAAGCCAGGTGCACTGATCGGTATGGTGACCATACCCATCGTGGAAGTTGCAGTATTTAGATCTGTCCCTGATGTTATTTTGGTTTCTGAGGAAAGGTGGCCGAGGTACGCTCCTGAGTTCGGTCTGCATGGTCTCCCTCCAGACTTGTGACCTCGGAACCGCCAGGGGGGTGTAAGAATCATACTTAGTGATGTAAGGGCGTCGACGGTCGTCTTGCTGGCCGACGTGAGGGCGACCTCGGTCTCCTTGATCTGTTCTTCCTCCTCTATCATCCCTGTTTCCGCGAGGACGACCTCGGGGAAGGGCATTCTGTGAAGCAGCTTGAACGCTCTTCATCCTACTTGCCAGACCTTTGTTGAATTCCTCAAGGTTGATATATTTGTTGGATCGTTGTCTGAGTTCGGCCATGTCTCTCGGTGGCTTTCCTATCAGTGAGTCTTTGAACCCTCCTTCGACCAATCCTTGGGTCAAAAGGAGGACGGCCACCTCCGGAGACAGGTTGGGAACCGAGCTGGATTCATTGTGAAATCCGTGCAGGTAAGCACGTAGAGATTCGTTCGATTTTTGCGTCACTGTTGCTAGTGTGTGGTCCGATCTGGGTTGCACACAGCTAGCAGTGTACCTGTTGAGAAATACTCGCTTCATTTCTGTCCATTTGTTGATAGAATTCTTGGGTAGCGTTGAGTACCATCGGAGGACTGGGGCTTGGAGGGTCATGGAGAAAGCTCGGCACTTGAGCCGATCTCCTCCCCCATGGAAGTTGACAGCTCCCTCGTAAGAGAGAATATGCTCTTGAAGGTCTGTGAGGCCATTATATCTGGGAGTGTTGCTGGGTCCGAGGTACCCAGGTGGTGGTTCATAAGCCATGACGACTGGTGTAAAAGGGTGTCCAGGATGGGAATCATCCGAATCAGGTTGTTGCTGGTCAGGGGGTGGTGTTTGTGTAAGTTGTGTGACGACAGTATGCGGTGTTGTAAAGGTTTGCGGTGTCGATGGGGGTTGTGTTGGTGGAGGAGGTGGGGGAGGAGGAAGTTCGTTTTGGGCTGGAGCTTGAACAAAGGCTCGTTCAGCCAAACGTTGCATAGTAACTTGCTGAAGATCTGTGATGGCTTTACCTTGTTGTTCTACAATCCTCATATGTTGTCTCATCAAGGACAAGAGCTCTGCATCTCGAGAGAGTGAAGATTGACGTGAGTGAGAGCGGTGTGTAGTGCTGACATAGTGGGCACGTTCGCCACGGTGGCGGTGCTGTTCTGTGTTGGTTTCTCCGAGCTCGGAGCATAGCTGCACGCGCCGACCCCCTCCTTGGTGCTGAGTTGGATTTGTAGTGTCTCTGGTGTGGATGGTGTAAGGTCCACTGTGGGTGTGCGTGAACTCTGGCGGTGGAGGAGGCGGTGGAGGCGAGGGAGGAGGTGGAGGTGGTGGAGGGGGTGGCTGTGGGGACCTTACTGCTCTGTTTGCTTCCAGGTGCAAGCGTAGGTCCTCCGTCGAGGGCACCCTCCTTGGACGCCCCCTCCTCCTCTGGACTGGTTGTTCCTCAGACATGGTAGAATCTTTTGGGTGGGGATGAAGTTTCTCTTTTCCCCACAGACGGCGCCAATGTGATGTCCTAGACGGTGAGGTCCTCCAAGGGTTAGGGAAGAAGACCTTCAAAGGAGCCTCTGTCTAGGGTTTCTGGGTGATGTTTGGTGGGAGTCCTCAAGTGGTTAAAGAGAAAGCCAAGAAGTAACCCTAATCACTAGTGTGTGAGGGTGATAATTAGGGTTAGAGGACGTACCTGAGCCCCATGTAGTACGGAGCTACTTATAGGGGGGAGCTGGTTGCCCTAATGGGCTTGCTTTAGGCCCAAGTAGGGCCAGCCTGTACTGAGCCATGAGTGGATGAGCTGTCCTCGTGGATAAGGTGAGACACGTCATCTTGTCCTTGGTATCGGACTCTGGGGGAGGTGTCGGACTCTAGGTGGTGTCGGACAAGGAAGTCGGACCTTGGTAGGATCATGAGATCGGCCCGTGTCTGGTATCTGTTCGGCCGTTGAGCCTTGAGCTCGGCCCAGACCATAGAGGGGGGGTCACGATATCGGCCCGTGTCCGATGTCTGTTCGGCCGTTAAGCCTTGAGCTCGGCCAAGCATACAGAGGGCTTCTTATAGGGCCAAGGATCTCGGCTAGGCCGAGTCCACCACACCATTAATTAATAATAATCAACTTGAAAATATTCCTTAAATGTTGTAAATATTTATCACCTATTTATCTTCTCAATGATCCCATTAATTTCGATCTTAAATGTTGGAGATATTGCTCTCCTATTTGTCTTCTCAATAATCCCATTAATTTTGGTATTAAATATTTGTAAATATTTCTCTCCTAATTTTATTCCCAATAATCCCATTAATTTTGGTCTTCTCAATGCCATTAATTTCGGTCTTCTCAATTATCTCATTAAGTTCTCTTCTATTAATTAATGAATCACACCATATTTTCATACTTTTAGTAACTAATTAGCAATTGATTTTTTTTCTTCTATTAGTAACTGATTTTTTTGTTTATAGTAACTTATTTCTATGAAAAAAATATTGAATAAAAAAACCTAAAAAACCAAAAGTTAAGAAACTAAAAAAATATATTTTAATCTTCAATCATAATAACTACCTAATATATTTCTCTATGTTTTTTTTGTTTGAAAAAGATTTGCTTCAGATTTGGAATAAAATAATTACATTCAAAAAAATAATATGGCAAAACCTTTTCTCTGACTCGTGGTGACCTACCAGCCGCCACGCCGCCGTTAATATGGCAAAGAAAAAAGGTAAAGCCTCTGCAACCAACACTCCATCACCATCGTCTAGCAATCGTCCAGAAGAGGAACACTTTGATCCAGTGAAATCCTTAGCATCTCTAGACCTGTCGGTTCTTGATGAAGAAGACATAGCAGGAATTGATAACTTGAGTGCCAAGGAAGCGGACTCTCTCATCCAAACCCTTGAAACTCTCAAGGCTAGACTCAAAGGAAAAGGTAAAAAGGCTTCAATAGCTGCGATTGACAATGAGAAGGGCATGAACGATCAACTTATGAATGATAATTCAAGTGATTCTCGCGAATCCTTGAATATCCAAATGAAAACAGTGACTGATAAGAAGGAAGACTATAACAGGAAAGCATCCGTATGGGATAATTTTGACATCTCAAAGCTTAGGAATGCAGGAGAAAAATTGCAATTCTATCAACCTGAGTTGAAGGAAGGACAATCTGTAGGGAAGATTGAATTGGCTGATGTTGAGAATGAAGTAAAGTATTGGAGCAATGCTTTAGTGTGCTATGTCCTTGGAGCCAAACCACCATATAGTGTTATAAGTGGTTACATTAAAAAGGCATGGGGGAGTTATGGTATTGATAAAATACTTATGAACACAGATGGAACTGTAGTGGTTCGATTCAACACCATAGAAGCTAGAAACACTGTTCTGGAGATAGGGGTGTACCATTTTGATAAAAAGCCAATGATCTTGGCCCCTTGGACAGGTAGACCATTGAAGAAAGGTTTCCTAGATCGTGTAGTAGTCTGGATTCAGTTTCCTGATCTGAGTACTAAATTTTGGGGACCTGCAGCTTTGAGTAAAATAGCTAGCTTAGTTGGAATTCCTATCATGGTGGATAAGGTGACACAAGAAAGGAATAGGATTCAATATGCTAGAGTCCTTATTGAGGTGGACCCTTTGATTCTTCCTGATGAGGTCTATTTTGAGGATGATAAAGGAAATATTACAGCACAAAAGGTTAATTATGAGTGGAAACCAACTCTGTGTAATAAATGCTCAGCCTATGGTCATGATGATGCTATGTGCAGGAAAGGTGTTAAGCAACAGTGGGTGGTAAAAAACAAACCAACTCAGAAGGAGGTGGAGGTGATTGTTGACAAGCTTAAACTAAAGGCAGGTGTTGAGAATGGCACTATACTGGAAGAAAATCTGGAATCAGCTAAAGAGGTGGTAAAGGATTTAAATGGCTCTAGCACTGAGACTGACCAAAAAGGAAACGCTGAAGATATAAGTGCTGATAAAACTTCCATACAGAATGATCCTGGTGATGATAACAAAGCTGATGCAGGGAATTGGACTCAAGTCACCACAAGGAAGAGGGCTCAGCAAAGATTGAACACAACTCAGAAGGGGGAAGGTTCATCCCATCCTAACGGATAGAATCTCAGCATGGAATGTTAGAGGGATAAATAGCCCTCAAAAACAAAGGGAGGTAAGATCCTTTTGCTGTAAGAATAGAGTTGGTTTGTTAGGTATTTTAGAAAATAAACTGAGGGAGCATTCCTATCAGGCAGTTTTGAATAATGTTGCTTCTGGTTGGGGATCTTATATCAATTTAGATATGAGTCCAGTTGGTAGAATTTTGGTAATTTGGAGGACAGATATGTTCACTGTTACTATTGTGGCCAGATCTGCTCAATATGTCCATTGTCATGTGGTTTCTGTGATTGATGCTTCTGAATTTTTTGTCACTTATGTGTATGCTGCTAATGACATAATTGAGAGGAAGGAGCTTTGGGAGGTGTTGTATGGTATTCATTCTGTTGTTACAATCCCTTGGCTGGTGCTTGGTGATTTTAATACTTTTCTTGAGCCTCAAGAAAAGTTAGGGGGAAATTCAGTGGACTTACTTCATAATTCTGACTTCAGGGATTGTGTTGATGGTTGTGGCCTAGTGGATATGAGATATAGTGGATGCTATTATACTTGGTGTAATAAACAATTTGGTGCTGACAGGATTCATTGCAAGCTAGACAGATATCTTATTAATCAAGCATGGTGCAACACTTGGCCTAATGCTGAAACAGTTTTTCTTTAGCCTGGTGTATCAGATCACTCACCAATTCTTACTGACTGGAAAATTCAGTATCATCATCAGAGAGTGAATTTTAAGTATTTCAATATGTGGTCACAACACAAGGATTTTGAGGTGATTGTGGAGGCCATCTGGTCTGTGAATCTGATTGGTAATCCTATGGCTAGACTTAGTACAAGACTGGATCTGTTGAGGCAGCCCCTTAAGAAATTGAATAGAGAGCATTTTGCCAGAATTGATAAGAAAGAGGAGGATTTGAGAATGAGATTGGACTTCATCCAATCTGAGCTGACTACAAATCCTTCTAGCTTGGTGTTACAGGAAGCTGAAAAGGAGGTTACTAGGCAGTATAAAGTTGTTCAGAGGGCTGCTTTGGCTTTTTTAAAACAGAAGGCCAAGATTGAGTGGCTGAAAGGTGGTGATCAAAATACAAGGCATTTTCATCAGGCTATTAAAATGAGAACCTATAGGAACAGAATCCTTAAGATTATGACTGAGAATGGTTATGTCATTTCTGATCAGAAGGAAATTATGCAGACCTTTGTGAATTGGTATCAAGATTTGTTCAGGGAAAGAGATCATAGATTGGAATGGGATAATGCTGTGATGTCAGAGGGTGCTGTTTTGTCTCAGGAGCAACAAATTAGACTGATTCAACCTTTCACTCAGGAAGACATAAAGCAAGCTTTCATGTCTATTCATGTGGACAAAGCCCCAGGACCTTATGGTTTCGGTTCAGGGTTTTACAGGGATGCATGGTAGTATATTGGTAAAGAATGTTGTGAGGCTGTGAATTACTTTTTCCAGACAGGTAATATGCAGCAGAATATGAATGAAACCAGTCTTGTCATGGTTCCAAAAACTGATTGTCCTAATTTTGTCAATGACTACAGACCTATAGCTTGTTGTAACACAATATATAAATGCATTTCCAAGCTGTTATGCACAAGACTAAATGAAGTTCTGCCTAGTATAGTACAAGATAATCAAACTGGTTTTGTCAAAGGTAGGAGTATTGTGCACAACATCCTCATTTCACAAGAGCTGCTAAGATTATATGGAAGGAGGACAGTGTCACCAAGAAGCCTTATGAAAATTGACATTAGAAAAGCATATGATACCTTGGGTTGGAGGTTCATAGAGGAGATGTTAATTGCCTTTCACTTCCCAGAAAAATTCAGGAATTGGATTCTAGCTTGTATTGGAACTGCAGTGTTCTCAGTAGTGATTAATGGTCAAAACTCACAGAAATTTAATGGTCATAGAGGTCTTAGGCAAGGAGACCCTATCTCCCCTCTAATTTTTGTGCTAGCCATGGAAGTGTTGACTAGAACTCTACAGGCTGCTGCTAAGCACATGAACTTCAGATATCACCCTCTTTGCAAGGATCTTAAGCTTGTGAATCTTGCATTTGCTGATGACCTGATGATCTTCTGCAAGGGTCATGCAGCAAGTGTGTCTATCTTGAATCAGGCTCTCCAAGACTTTTCTATGAGATCTGGTCTTTATGCAAGCCCAGAAAAATCTAGCTTATTCATGGCAGGACTTAATCAGCAGAAACAGGATGATTTGTTGGCCATTACTGGATTTAAGAAAGGTGCTTTTCCTTTCAGGTATCTTGGATTACCTATCTCATCAAGGAAGTGGTCCAATTCAACATGCCAAATTCTTATTGACAAAATAACAAGAAGAATTGCTAGTTGGAAGTCAAGGAAGATGTCATATCAAGGCAGGGTTTGCTTAATTAATTCTGTTTTGCTTTCTCTGCACACTTATTGGGCATCAGTCTTTATAATTCCTAAAGCCACTATTAAGGGAATTGAAAAGCAATGCAGGGACTTTCTTTGGGGAGTTAATGAGGATGGAATGTCTCATGCATCAGTAGCTTGGTCGAATTTGTGCAAAACCAAGTAGAAAGGAGGGCTGAATTTCAAGGATAGTAGTGTTTGGAATCGGGCTGCTATTGGTAAACATGTCTGGCACTTAGCATCTAAGAAGGATTCTCTTTGGGTTAGGTGGATAAGCAGTATCTACTTAAAGGACCAGGATTTCTGGATTGTTGAGGTCAAGCAAGGCAATAGTTGGCAGTGGAAACAAATCTTGAAGGTAAGGGACAGTTTGCATTCAGGTTATCATCATGATACTTGGTCTCATGAAGCAGATGGTCAATATTCCATTAAGAGTGGCTATAAATTCTTGCTAGGCCAGCAAACAAATTTTCCTTATGCTAAGTTGGTCTGGAATTCTGTTAATGTTCCTAGGCATTGCTTCATCCTGTGGCTTGCAGTGCAAGATAGATTAAAGACAAAATTGAGATTGGCTTCTTATATGAATGTGAACACCACTTGTTGCTTATGTGGTGCTATGGATGAGTCTCGAGATCATCTGATTTTTGACTGCAACTGGAGTAGAGACTTATTGGAGCTATGCTGTCATTGGTTTGGCCTTGATTCTTGGCCAGTCAGGTTTGTGAATTGGCCAAGATGGATCAAGTATGGGTTCAAGAACAAGATTAGGAGGAAGGCTGTTAGTGCATTGTTTTCTGCAGTAGTGTACCATATCTGGACCGAAAGAAATCGAAGAGCTTTCAACCAATCAGAGAAGCAAATTGGTTTTATTTTTAGGAGTATTAAACGAGAAATAGCATATAGAATTCATTTTTGTTTTCCTAATTTTAGGAGTTGGCCGAATAAATCCTTGGTAGATAGAATTTGTATAGAACTTTAAGCTTTATTTTGTCCTCTAGTATCTTGAACCCTTCATAGAAGGTGGCAAGTACTTGAGGATTGGGCTTTGCCTCTCTAGCCTTAGTAGGGGTTGTTGGAAACCAACAAGCGGGCTTAGCAATTACTAGAGGGGGGGTGAATAGTAATATGGAAGCAACAGTGACTAATTTTCGGTGCAATTAAAAGATAATTGATCAAAAGCTTGTTTTTCTGAAACTGGGCAATTTACTCGAGTGAATTTAAAAACACTCGCGTGTTTTTCAGAAAACCTGAAAAACACTCACGTGAAAATGAAGAACACTCGAGTGAAATGCTACGAAATACTCGAGTGAATTGAAAAACACTCAAGTGTTTTATGCAGAACAGAAAGGAGCAGTTTCAGAGAAATTTAGCAAAATGATTCAATTTCTTAAAGACTAATCCAGGGCAGATATAAATCAAAGTAGAGGGCAATTAAACTAAGTTAAAACAAGTTGAAAACAAGTTAATTGCAACCAATTGCTACTAGAATTATAAAAGCCCCTTTCTAGAGAACTTAGGGTTTGGTTTTACTTGAAAACTAAGAAAGCTATAAAAGAGAGAGACAACACCAATTTTATCCTGGTTCACACTCAATCTAGAGTGCTAATCCAGTCCCCCTAATCAACTTAGGAGTTTCTACTAGTGATCAAATTGTTAGAAATTACAAGGATAAATTGAGATTCCTCACTCAATCCTAACCCTTTTCAAGAGTGTACCAAACTCTTGAAATTTCTACCCCAACTTGATTTGGTGAAGAAGAGTCCCTTCTTCTTAAGCTCCTTGGAACCTCCAAGAGCCCACCAAGCTAAGAATCCTCTTAGTCTTTGTGCTTGAGAACCTCTCAAGGCTTGAGAAACTTGGATACCTCACCAAGTACTTGGATACCTCACCAAGATTTTCTAAACAAGCTAATGTGTTTGAGTGTTTGAGAATTTTACAACAAATAATTCTCTTACAAATGAAGCACACTCTCTTAACTCACTAAGACAAATAATAAAGATGAATGCTTGGTTGAGTTTAGAGAGAGAAATGATTTTTAACACTTAAGAGAGAATCAAATCAATGAAGGATTGTAAGCTTGTTCTTCTCAATGAGGTCTACTCTTCAGAATATAAGTAAGGGGACAAAAGGGAAGGAAAAACCAAGTTATCCTCCCTTTTTGTCCTCTTCTAACGTTTAAAAAATTTGCTGACAGACCTAAATCACTCGAGTCTTTTTGAAAACACTCGAGTGTTTTTGGTCAACTCTGATAGTGTTGCCTTTTTACTTTATCCAACGGCTATATTACTGAAAGTTCATAAATCACTCGAGTGAATTGCTCAATGTTGGAAAAATTAAGTTTTTCTAATATTGTTTTCAATTCTCTTCTCAAGTTTAATTGGTTTTAAGCTCAACCTTTCATGCATAGTTATTGTTTGACCTTATGTGAGAATAAAAACCTAAACTACCCACTCTCATAAATAAAATAAAATACATCAAAATTAAATGAGAATGAATAAATAACTAAGCACTTGATCTTCTTTAATGTTGGGCTTGCATTCTTCACTTTTAAGTCCATAATTTAATTACATTGTCATCATCAAAATTAATCCGCCTTAATCGGAGACTTGATTTTACAATCTCCCCCTTTTTGATGATAACAAAATAATTAAACCTCTAGCACTTGAGAGCTCCCCCTCAATCTAGGAACCTTTTTAACCTGTACAATCTAGAAAATGCCAAGCACAACGAAATACAATAATAACCATAATCAAGTGCTCATTGGTATCAGAGCAAGAGCATATATCATCAAAGTGTAAGCAAGAAAGCGGAAAAAAAATGCTCTTTCTCTTTAATCTCCTTTCTCCCCCTTTTTGTCATGATCAAAAAGATAACATTTTGGAAACAAGGTGGAGAATGAAGGATACCAATAAGAAAACTTTCCCTTTAAGAGTAAATAAGAAGCAAAATATGACTATGAAGCAATAAAGACATTTTAAAGAACATGAAAACTATGAAGAAAACATGATTAATGCATAAATGTCATAAATCCATCATCCCAACACACCATAAATAGACCACAAAACATGAGTTTTAATCAAAGTACACCCAAAAAACAACAAAATACTCAAAAAGTTCAACATAGCTAAAAATAAAGACATAGTCATAAAAAATAAGAAGTGCAAAGGAGCATCAGGACTCAGGCAGAAGGTGGCTGCTGATCATCATCGCGGGGATAGGGCTGAAGTCTCCCAAGAGCTGACAGAATCTGACTGAGATCGGAGCGCACATGTCCAAAGCTAGCATCCATACTAGCCGAATGGGCATCAAGCCTACCATGAAGAGCGGAGTGCTGAAGATCCATCTTTGTCCGCATGTCGAATAAGGTTGCCCTTTGCTCTTGAGCTTGAATTTCCAAAGCATCCAGGCGCCCATCTATCCTATCAACCCGACCAGTCATAAAGTTTCGATACTCCTCAGCCTGATGACCCAATGAGGCAAACTTCCCATCAAAACCGTCCATTCTCTCATCCATATATACCCTGTGCTCTGCAAATTGGGAGTTCCAGGACCCTGGCATATCAAAATTAATTCCATCAGTAGGGTCATCCTGGGGTACACTACCACTCCCTCTGGCCTGCTGATCAAAAGTGGCCTGCTCCTCCTCTAGCTGCTGAGGGTCAACGCCCAGCTGATCTGCAGCTTGCTGAACATTGCCCTGACCCCTCAGAGCAGCTGCCTCATCAAAATATAAAAATCGATTACCGTAGTATTCGATGTCCATCTTACCCAAAGAGATGTCAAAAAAGGCATGGATTTTTGCAGGTAGACGAACGACAGACTCTATTTCTGGAATTTGGGTAAGGGAGGTGTTGCTTAGGTTTGGAGTCGGAGGCTTGTTTCATCTTAGCAAGGATAATGGAAGCCCAATTCAAAACATTACCATTTAAAATGGCATCCATAGCTCTAAGTTCAATTTGAATGGGGCGGGAGTAATTTGGAGAAGTTTGGGGCAACAAAATATGGCTAATGATATAGTGGAGGACTCTATTGTTGGCGGTCATGTGGTTTGCCTTCTTCTCGCCCTTGAGATATGCACGATCGGGGCGGAGTAAGTTACGGAAAATATGGTCAACATCCCCTTTTGATGTTCCTTCGCCCGATCGTGAAATCCCAAAGACTTGGAATAAAGCCTTGGGGGTAACCTCAAAACGCTTTCCTAACACGGAGGTCTCATATGAATTCCCATTTTGCCTAAAGTTCGCATAAAATTGTCTAACTAGCCTAATGTAAATAGGGCCATTAAACGATATGAAACCCATAAGCTTTTGAGTTTTGAGGGCATTGACAAAAGGGAATCCTCTACTATTGAGATAAGCTTCACTTACCCATATTTGAGTAGCATAATCGTTGGAAGCAAACTTTCGCTCCCTCTCAATGCAATTAGCTCTTTGGTAGAAATCATCCTCCTCCTCTTCACTGGGTTCCTCCATTCTAGGCTTTTTCCCTTTTCTTCTGATGTCCGATGATGAAGCCATTTGCACTTACAATTGAAAACTAGAAGAAATTTTGAGAATTTGGGGTTTTGGGGAGTTAGGGTTTTGGAAAGGGAATGATGAATTTGATGGTTAAAAAATGTGGATTTGATGTGAAATAAGGATGGGAATGAGTTTAGAAGATGAAATCTTGTTGAAATATGAAAGAAATATTGATTTTGGGTGAAATATGTGATGAAAGGGATGAGAGAACAGAGAAAACGCAGGTATGGAGAGAGAAGAGTTCGTGCAGATCTGGGCAAAATCGCAGCAGCATCAGACTAAATCTGATGAATTCACTCGAGTGAATTTAAAAACACTCGCGTGTTTTTCATGAAACCTGAAAAACACTCGCGTGAATTTGAATTCACTCGCGTGTTGGCCGAAAGTTGGATTTTCAAAAAACTGCGATTCACTCGAGTGAAATGGGATTCACTCGAGTGTTGGCCGAAAGTGTGATTTTTCCATAGGCTCAAAACACTCGAGTGATTTAGAAAACACTCGAGTATTTTCCATCAGACCTGCTCAAAAACTTTTTCAATTAAAATTGATTTAATTTTGAATTAAAATTACTCGAGTGATGTTAGAAACACTCGAGTCTTTTTATCAGTGAAGCTTAAAAACACAGTTTTTAAAACACAAAACACAAAATTCACCACATGTAATGAAGACAATAGATAGGAAACATAATCACACACAGTTAGAACATAAATTTATAAGCTCTCAAGGCAAATTCAATCAAGTATCACTACACATTAAATTTAGACACATTTGGTGATTTTCAAATGGCACAAATCAATTAGTTTATACTAGACTCATCTAAAATACCAAGTTCACCTCTTATATGATAGAAGGTATCCCTTGGTAAGGGTTTTGTAAAAATGTCCGCTAATTGATTTGTGGTACTTACAAATTCAATTGTGCAATCACCCTTTTGAACATGATCTCTTAGGAAATGATGTCTAATTTCAATGTGTTTAGTCCTTGAATGATACACCGGATTCTTAGTTAGGTTAATGGCACTCGTGTTATCGCATTTTATGGGAACACTTTCTAATTTTAAACCAAAATCCGATAATTGTTGTTTCATCCACAAGAGTTGAGCACAACAATTACCGGCGGCGATATATTCCGCTTCGGCGGTGGAAAGAGCAACACAAGCTTGCTTTTTAGAAAACCATGACACTAGTGAACTTCCCAATAAATGGCATGTACCACTAGTGCTTTTGCGATCAAGCTTGCATCCCGCAAAGTCGGAATCCGAATAACCAACTAAACTAAGACTAGCATCACTAGGATACCATAATCCGGTGTTAATTGTTCCTTTAAGATATTTAAAAATATGTTTAACCGCGGATAGGTGTGATTCTTTAGGATTTGCTTGAAAACGGGCACACATGCATACACTAAACATAATATCCGGTCTAGATGCGGTAAGATATAGAAGACTACCTATCATGCCTCTATATTTACTAACATCAACCGGTGTACCTTTGTCATCCTTGTCTAGGTAGCATGATGTGCTCATGGGAGTATATGCTTCTTTGCATTTGTCCATTCCGAATTTTCCAAGGAGCTCCTTGCAATATTTTCCTTGATGCACAAAAATCCCCTCCTTGACTTGCTTGATTTGAAGTCCTAGGAAGAACTTGAGCTCCCCCATCATGGACATTTCAAATTCCTTTTTCATCAAGTTAGAGAACTTTCTACACAAGGACACGTTAGTGGCACCAAAGATAATATCATCTACATATATTTGCACTAACAAAATGTCCTCTTTGGTTTTTTAGATGAATAGGGTATTATCAACCTTTCCCCTTTGAAAGTCATTTTCTAATAAAAAGGTGCTTAATCGATCATACCAAGCTCTAGGAGCTTGTTTTAATCCATAAAGTGCCTTTTTCAATTTATAAACATGGTTTGGAAATTCATGAATTTCAAAACCGGGTGGTTGCTTAACATACACTTCTTCATTTATGAAACCATTCAAGAAAGCACTCTTGACATCCATTTGATAAAGAGTGAATTTCATTATTGATGCAAAGGCAAGCAAAATTCGGATTGCCTCAAGGCGTGCAACCGGAGCAAAGGTCTCATCATAATCAACACCTTCCTCTTGGTTGTACCCTTGGGCAACAAGTCTCGCTTTGTTTCTTATAATCAAACCGGATTCATCAAGTTTATTTCTATAAATCCATTTTAAACCAATTATGGTATGATCATCGAGTATAGGCACTAATTCCCAAACATCATTTCTAATAAATTGATTTAGTTCTTCTTGCATGGCCATAACCCAATGTTCATCCTTAATTGCATCTTTAATTGAATTTGGTTCGATTTGAGAAACAAAGGAAACAAAATGACAAATATTTTGAATTGACCTACGAGTTAACACTCCCTTTGAAAGATCTCCTATGACATTGTCAATAGGGTGAGCTTTCACCGTTTTCCAAGCCGGATCAAGTTCATCCTTGATTTCTCCTTCATCCTTTGATTTTTCCATCTCTTTGTCAACATTGGAAATCTCAAGTCCATCATCACTACCATCACATAAAACACTATCTTCTTTCGAAGACTCATTAAAAACAATGTGAATTGATTCTTCAATAGTCATAGTTCGTTTATTATAAACTCTAAAAGCTTTACTATGAGAAGAGTAACCCAAAAATATTCCCTCATCTGATTTAGAATCAAATTTTCCAAGTTGATCTTTTCCATTGTTTAAAATGTACACTTTGCATCCAAAAACTTGGAAATGGGATATATTGGGTTTTCTACCTTTGTAAAGCTCATAGGGGGTTTTCTTTATCATGGGCCTAATTAAAATTCTATTCATTACATAACAAGCCGTATTAACGGCATCGGCCCAAAAGTATTGAGGTACTTGAGAATCATTTAACATGGTTCTAGCAAGTTCCTCTAGCACCCTATTTTTCCTCTCAACAACTCCATTTTGTTGAGGAGTCCTAGGTGCCGAATATTGGTGCTCAATTCCATGCTTATCACAAAATCTATCAAATTTATAGTTTTCAAATTCACCTCCATGGTCGGTTCGGATAATAATCACTTTTTGGTTTACTTGGTTTTGGGCAAGTTTAATATGGCGTTTAAAAGACTTGTAGGCCTCACTCTTAGCACTTAAAAATAATGTCGATGTAAATCTTGAATAATCATCAACAATCACCGAGGCATAGTAGTTGCCACCAAAGCTTTTAACTTGAGAAGGTCCAAACAAGTCCATGTGAAGCATTTCCAATGGTCTTGTTGTGGACACATCATTTTTGGAACTAAAATGATTTTTAGTTTGTTTGCACTTCTTGCAAGGAGTGCAATCACCTTTAATTTGAAAATTGAGCTTTGGTAAACCAACTACTAAGTCTTTGGATTGAAGTTTCTTAAGTTGATTTACATTAATGTGAGCGGTCCTACGATGCCATAACCAAGTATCACTTTCTTTACTAATTAAACATTTTGAAACTAAAGAAGTGATATTATTCAATTCAACCATGTAAGTGTTATTAGACCTTTTTCCAACAAATTTGATAGATTCATCTTTGTCACTTTTTATGAGACAATGAGTAGAGGTAAATAATACATGGTTACCAATATCACATAATTGACTAATGCTCAAAAGATTATGTTCTAATCCTTGAACATAAAGTACATTATCAATAACCAAGTTGGAAGAATTACCAATTTTACCTATACCAAGTATTTTGCCTTTGTTGTTGTCCCCATATGTGACATATCCCTTTTCCTTAGGAGTAAGCTCAATGAAGTGTTGCTTATCTCCCGTCATGTGCCTAGAACATCCACTATCAAGTATCCAAAGTTGCTTTCCGGTTCTAAGGCACACCTACAAGACACAATCACTTGCTCATTTTGGGTACCCAAATTATGTTGGGTCCCTTTTTGTTAGTCTTGGATGATTCTTCCTTCTTAATCGAAACATAAGTACCATTTTGAATTCCAAAATTTTTGATATGGCACTTATTGTTTGTATGTCCAAATTTTCCACAATAAAAGCAAGTTGGTTTCTTTGTAAAATCAATTTTTGAGAATGAACCAACCACTTTATTTTTCTTTTTCTTGTGGACATATCCTAGACCGGTTTTGTTTGAATTGTGTCTAAGAGAACCAATTAACCGATCTAGGTTTCTATCACTTTTGTTAAAAGTGTTGAGTTTGATTTTCAAATCATTAACTTCATTTTCAAGAACACAACACTTTTCACAATGAGTGATGGTATGTGATTGATTTGCATTCTCACAAACATGACTAGAGTTAGCAAGTTCCAAGGATGCATTTTGGAGTTTCAAATCATTAATAGATTTTTCTAATTCATTGATTTCCTTTTGATACTCCAAAAGCTTCTTTCCTTTTTCTTTGTTAACTTTAGCAAGTCTTTCAAATTGAGTGAGCATTTCATTATATTCATTTAGCAAATCATCATAAGAAATAGTATGAGATGAGGTGTAAGAATAGTTAGATGATACCTCATCCTCACTCTCATTGTCATTTCTTTCACTACTTGAGGAGGCTTCATTGTCATTCTTGGCCATGAGGCATAGCTTGGCTTCCTCATCATCCGAACTACTTGAGGATGACTTGGAATCCTTTTCTGGTTCATCCCAAACAATGTAAGCTCTTTTCCCCTTGCCATCTTGAGTCTTCCTCTCATTCTTTCTCAAGTAGGTGGGACATTCCATTTTTATGTGTCCTATCCCACCACACTCATGACATTTGACACTTTCGCTTGAGCTCTTGTTTCTTGGCTTGCTATCCTTGAATCTTTTGTCTTGAGGTCTCTTGTCCTTAGAGAATGATGAACTACCCTTTTTGCCTTTGAGGAATTTGTTGAACCTCTTGGCAAATAAGCTAATGTCTTCCTCATTTAGAGCACGATCGGAGCCTTCACTTGAAGATTCATCTTCATCCTCTTTTGACATTTTGGTTGAGGCTTTTAGAGAGATGCTCTTCTTTTTCTTGTCCGAATCTTCATTTAGGTGAAGTCTTGATAGTTCCATCTCATGTTCTTGGAGCTTCCCAAACAAGGTGGTCAAGTCCATAGATTTTACATCCTTAGCTTCCTTGATGGCGGTCACCTTAGGTTGCCATCTCCTATCAAGACATCTCAAGACTTTTTAGTAGCTTCACCATCTCTAAATTCCTTTCCTAAGCCAATCAGTTGGTTAACGATATGTGTGAACCTTGTTTGCATATCATTGATAGACTCATTAGGGAACATATGAAAGAGCTCATATTCATGAGTTAAAGCATTTAATCTTGAGTCTCTAACTTCACTAGTTCCCTCATGAGTGATTTGCAAGGTATCCCACATTTCTTTAGCCGATTGACATTGTGAAATCCTATGAAACTCATTTTTGGACAAAGCGGAGAAGATGATATCTTTAGCTTTTAAATCATATGAAACTTTCTTTTTATCATCTTCATTCCAACTTGTCCTAGGAATAACAATGGCTTCACCATTAATCACTCTTCTAGGAATATAAGGACCTTTTTCAATTGAATCCCAAATATCGATGTCTATTGCTTCTACAAACACTCTCATCCTAACCTTCCAATAAGAATAATCTTCACCATTGAAGAATGGAGGTCGGTTAAGAGACATAGACCCTTCTTGTTGATTGCTAGAGCCCATTTGTTTCCAAACGGATCTTTTTCGAAAAAACTTTTACGCTCGATCTTTCGACTGAGCTCTGATACCACTTGTTGGAAACCAACAAGCGGGCTTAGCAAATACTAGAGGAGGGTGAATAGTAATATGGAAGCAACAGTGACTAATTTTCGGTGTAATTAAAAGATAACTGATCAAAAGCTTGTTTTTCTGAAACTGGGCAATTTACTCGAGTGAATTTAAAAACACTCGCGTGAAAATGAAGAACACTCGAGTGAAATGCTACAAAATACTCGAGTGAATTGAAAAACACTCGAGTGTTTTATGCAGAACAGAAAGGAGCAGTTTCAGAGAAATTTAGCAAAATGATTCAATTTCTTAAAGACTAATCCGGGGCAGATATAAATCAAAGTAGAGGGCAATTAAACTAAGTTAAAACAAGTTGAAAACAAGTTAATTGCAACCAATTGCTACTAGAATTATAAAAGCCCCTTTCTAGAGAACTTAGGGTTTGGTTTTACTTGAAAACTAAGAAAGCTATAAAAGAGAGAGACAACACCAATTTTATCCTGGTTCACACTCAATCTAGAGTGCTAATCCAGTCCCCCTAATCAACTTAGGAGTTTCTACTAGTGATCAAATTATTAGAAATTACAAGGATAAATTGAGATTCCTCACTCAATCCTAACCCTTTTCAAGAGTGTACCAAACTCTTGAAATTTCTACCCCAACTTGATTTGGTGATGAAGAGTCCCTTCTTCTTAAACTCCTTGGAACCTCCAAGAGCCCACCAAGCTAAGAATCCTCTTAGTCTTTGTGCTTGAGAACCTCTCAAGGCTTGAGAAACTTGGATACCTCACCAAGTACTTGGATACCTCACCAAGATTTTCTAAACAAGCTAATGTGTTTGAGTGTTTGAGAAATTTACAACAAATAATTCTCTTACAAATGAAGCACACTCTCTTAACTCACTAAGACAAATAATAAAGATGAATGCTTGGTTGAGTTTAGAGAGAGAAATGATTTTTAACACTTAAGAGAGAATCAAATCAATGAAGGATTGTAAGCTTGTTCTTCTCAATGAGGTCAACTCTTCAGAATATAAGTAAGGGGACAAAAGGAAAGGAAAAACCAAGTTATCCTCCCTTTTTGTCCTCTTCTAACGTTTAAAAAATTTGCTGACAGACCTAAATCACTCGAGTCTTTTTGAAAACACTCGAGTGTTTTTGGTCAACTCTGATAGTGTTGCCTTTTTACTTTATCCAACGGCTATATTACTGAAAGTTCATAAATCACTCGAGTGAATTGAAAATCACTCGAGTGAATTGCTCAATGTTGGAAAAATTAAGTTTTTCTAACATTGTTTTCAATTCTCTTCTCAAGTTTAATTGGTTTTAATCTCAACCTTTCATGCATAGTTATTGTTTGACCTTATGTGAGAATAAAAACCTAAACTACCCACTCTCATAAATAAAATAAAATACATCAAAATTAAATGAGAATGAATAAATAACTAAGCACTTGATCTTCTTTAATGTCGGGCTTGCATTCTTCACTTTAAGTCCATAATTTAATTACATTGTCATCATCAAAATTAATCCGCCTTAATCGGAGACTTGATTTTACAGGGGTAAGGACCTTTTCTTTGTTTTAAATTTGCTTGTGGTAATGAATTTTATTCTACCAAAAAAAAATAATATAATACCTAAAATTGAAACTTTTTAATGAAATACAAATTTTCGTAACTTATGCATCAATGCATAACAAAAACCATTAATTAATAATAATCAACTTGAAAATATTCCTTAAATGTTGTAAATATTTATCACCTATTTATCTTCTCAATGATCCCATTAATTTTGGTCTTCTCAATGCCATTAATTTCGATCTTAAATGTTAGAGATATTGCTCTCTTATTTGTCTTCTCAATAATTCCATTAATTTCGGTATTAAATATTGTAAATGTAAGGTCCTGTATTTTTATAAACAAAATAAATAAATGTGTTGAATAAAATAATGATTTTTCTGAAATTAAGATATTTTACTCGAGTATTGTAGAGGGTACTCGAGTATAATCACTATCTGTTTGAAAATTGGAATTTTGAGTCAAAAGACTCGAGTATGTCAGAAAAGACTCGAGTGTTCTTGAGTTTTTGAAATATACTCGAGTAGAAAGAAAAAGACTCGAGTAAATCGAGCAGTCTGGCTAAATGTATAAGTTGGTTTTATAATTAATTTCGCACCAAAACGCGGTTTCTTGACGTGACAAGCATAGAGCTGAACCTTACTTCGAGTTGAAGTACTCTTAGACTATAAATTGATGCTTGGGTGAAGCATCAACACCTCTGAAGTTCCAAAACCCGAATTTGACCAGAAATTTCCCTGTTTTACAGAGTTCACTTTGATCCCTTTGTTCTCTCTCAATCCTCACTCATTTTCCTTGAAACCTAAACACAAACTGAAGTTCTGATTCCATTCTTGAATTAGAACTCGAAATCACTTCAAATAGCCTTCTGAAGATCAGGTTCTAGGCCTACAAAGTTGGAGGTTCAAAACTGAGAAAAACAGAGTAACATTCAGTCTCAAGTATTCATCTTCATTGAAATCGTTTGGTAAATTCATGGATTCTTTTCGTGTCAAACTTGTTTCTGATTAAAGTTAGTATATCCTAGTTTCTGAAACTAACTTGTTTCATTCTTTTCATGCCAAATCCGTGGTGAAATCTGTGGCCAAAGTCAGCCTGTTCAACTCTTTTTCACCAAGTCCAGAATTTGGATTTTTGATCCAACCGATTTCTCTGTCGTTTTACTTGTTGATTAGCTTCTCTAAGGTAAGGGAGGAGTTATCTAAATACTAGAATGAGTTATTTCAAGCTGGAAATGTAGGAACCTCATATGGTTCATCAAGGGGTGAAGTTTGAATTGGGAATATGACATAGAGGTCATAAACCCAAGTTTTTATAAACCAAACATGTCTAAATGGACCTAATGATGCTCACTGGATCAATTTTCGAAGTTAAAAACAAAAGGAAATGAAAATCATATGTGAAATGGTTATTTGCTAAGTTTATGTTGATTTTGTGATTTATTGCATTTGATGTTGTTTCAATATTGATTACATGTTCTAACATGTTTATTTTATGTATCTAAGTTACTGTTTTGCATAAAAGTGGAAAGGAAAGGCTCTGAACTCGAATTGGCATTATAAAGTGCAGAAACTGGTGCTGCTGCTGCTAAAACACTCGAGTAATTGAAGAAAGACTCGAGTATTCTGGAAAATGGGAAGAACACTCGAGTATGTCTTGAAGGACTCGAGTAATTTTACATGAACACTCGAGTATGTGAAGAACTACTCGAGTAATTTAAAATAATTTTCAGAAAATCTTTACTTCTTTATGAAGTAATTAAAGATTAACTCGTCTAAACTCCTATATGCTTAAATTTTAATTTCTGCTCTTAATATCTATAGATTTAATCCCATTGGTTGATTTTATCCTGGATGAGTCCTACTGGAATTTTATTCAGTGGTTGACATATTCGGACAGGATGTCCCAATGGAGGTGCGTACACCCATTTGGTTGATTTTATTCCCACGTCCCAGTGGAAGTTTTTACCCACTTGGTTGATATTTTGGGAGTCCTAGATGGGGTCGTTGCACAAATTAATGACAACGTAATTAAATTCCTATTGTATAAAACCATCACAAAGTGGCTGGGCCGCTGATGGAATTTTTGGAAAGCACAAGCACCAGTTAATGCAAAAATGAAAAGATGGTTATAAGCAAGAAGGATTATGAATTTTGGGTCTCTATATTGGAGGCATGATATTCAAAGATATGAATTAAAAGAGAAAAAAGACAATGAACAATTATGTGACATTGACATGCATGGAGATGCTCCGATTTTGATTGTGGAATCTGGTATAGGTAGAAGTATTCCGCAGCCCTGAGATAGCTGTGATGCCATAGCACGAAGATGCTGTGATGATTTGGATTCCGTAACATGAAAATGTTATGATGGCCAAATTCCCAATCAAATCGTGACGCCTGGGTTGTGAATACGCTCCGGTTTGATGAACCATAGGATTATGAATATCCCGAGCCTGAGATACTCGGATGCCGAACCGCGTAGCATGAATGGAGAGTAGGCATGCATCACGAAACTAAATGAAATATTATAAAAGACAGTTTGAGCATATACATATGCATTTATTATTGCTATCTGGAAACTTGTGCTTGTTATTTCTAGCCTCTGTTATGCTCATTTGTTATTGTGTTTAGCTATGACTCACTCCTAATCCCTTGTTGTAGGTCATGGCCAGGAATATGTTTTGCGTGGAGATGAGGCCGCTCCCTAATGGGGAGTGGAACTTCGAGGATCATCGGGCCATCTATGAGGGAGACGTGGAAGTTATTTTCCGTCACCCGAACCCATGGTCCCGAATGCGTCCGCGTAGGACGAGAATCCCAATGATGTACATTATGCACATTCCGCCCAATTTTGTGTTTCGGCATGGAACACCACCACCACCGCCAAGACGTTTTCCGAGACGCACCCTCCCACCAAGTCCATCACCCTCTGAAGAAAGAATTATTTTGGAGGTTCCTGCTCCCTCTCGTCCTTCCACTAGAGCCCGATCTCGGACTCCGGTATATGTGCCATCTGAACCGGCACATGAAGAGGAGGAGGAGGAGGAGGATCCGATAGAGGATGAGGATCCGGTGGAGGATGCTGACCCGGTGGCTGATGATGATTTCATGGACAACTCAACCGGTAGTCAGTGGGGAACTGATGATTGAGTTGAGTTGGGATGTTGGAGTGTGGATAGTGCTACTCATCAGGTTTCTCTTATCTATTTGATATTTTGAGTTCCGAACCAGTTGCTCAAGGTTATTATAAATTTTGTTGTAAGATATGTAATATAATGTAATGACCTAGAGTACTTAAGTTAAACCTAGTGGTGATAGTTTTAATGTAATGGAAATGTACTTTCCTTTTTATGAAATATAATATGAATAGTTTCTTTCATGATGATTATAATTTCCGCAAAGACTCGATAATGGATGATGACTGACTTTTAGTTTTAAAAAAAAAATGGTCGAATTTTCTAAGAATGAATATTAAGTTTTGGAATAAAAGTTGGGTCGTCACATTTAGTGGTATCAGAGCAATGGTTCAACTCTCGGCCTTGGAGTGTGGCCTTACACACTAACCATTGCATACTCTAGAATCATGTTTGCATTTTGAGATATAGAATAACAGAATCTAATTAAGTTTTCCCTTTTGGATTCTGTAGGATAGATGGCTGGACGTAATAACGCTAACATTGCCGAGGCTCTGACCCGTATGGCTGCGGTCCTGGAAAACTTGCAGCAAACCCGTCCTCCCAGCAATGTAACCCCTGTTGAATTTCAAGGACTAGATTCTTTCCGTAGATGTAAACCCCCTGGCTTCTCGGGTGGTCGTTGCCCTGAGCAAGCCCAGTTTTGGTTAGCTGAGATGAATAAGATTTTCCGAACGTTGACTCTCACGGAAGTTCAGAAGGTCACGTTCGCGGCCTACATGCTGAATGAGGAAGCAAAGCAGGCCGACAACCTTGTGCAAGGTAACCATTTCCTCAATGGCATGCCTTGTCGCTTTTTATTTGATTCCGAAGCAACGCATTCCTTCATCTCGGAGGAATGTGTCAAGCGTTTAAATTTGTCTGTCTCGGAGACCCCGTTTAAACTGAGTGTGTCTACCCCCACGAATGCTCATGTTGTTGCATCAAGAGCATGTGTCGGTTGTGTGGTTAGCATAAGAGATCAGATTTCTCGAATAAATCTGATTTGTTTGCCGTTGTCCAATATCGATGTCATTTTGGGCATGGATTGGATGGCATCCAACCATGTAGTAATCGACTGCAAGGTTCGAACGATCATCTTTCCTGGTGAGAAGTCGCCGGCCAAGCAACCTGGAGGTTATGTGTGCCTATTTTCAACCATCGCTGAAGAAAAGAAAGAGGAAGCAAAGATCGAAGATATTCCGGTTATTCGAGAGTTTCCCGAAGTGTTTCCCGATGAAGTGCCCGGTTTGCCGCCGCATCGAGAGATAGAATTCAGTATTGACCTAGTCCCCGGTACTGGCCCTATCTCTATCGCCCCTTATCGTATGGCTCCAGCAGAATTAGCTGAATTAAAGAAGCAAGTGGAGGACTTGTTAGAAAAGCAGTTCATCAGACCAAGTGTGTCGCCTTGGGGAGCGCCGGTTTTATTCGTGAAGAAGAAGGATGGATCAATGAGGATGTGCATTGATTATAGGCAACTCAACAAGGTTACCATCAAGAACAAGTATCCGTTGCCAAGAATCGACGATTTGATAGATCAAGTGAGTGGAGCATCGGTATTTTCAAAGATTGATCTGAGGTCAGGATATCATCAGATCAGAGTTAAGGAGGAAGATATACCGAAGACTGCTTTTCGGTCACGATATGGACACTACGAGTATGTAGTGATGCCATTTGGGTTGACCAACGCTCCAGCAATATTCATGGATTACATGAATAGAGTGTTCCGACCCTACCTGGATTCCTTCGTCGTGGTGTTTATCGATGATATTCTCATCTATTCGAAGAATCCGAAAGAGCACGCTAATCATTTGAAGATTATTTTGGAGACCTTGAAGGAAAAGAAATTATATGCTAAGCTGGCCAAGTGTGAATTTTGGCTTGAAAAAGTCAATTTCTTGGGTCATATAATTTCAAAGGATGGTGTGGCTGTGGACCCAGTCAAAGTAGAAGCAGTTTTGCAATGGGAAAGACCAAAGACGGTTACTGAAATAAGAAGTTTTCTGGGGTTAGCTGGATATTATCGGAAGTTTATCGAAGGTTTTTCCAAGTTGGCTCTTCCGTTGACTCGTTTGACCCGGAAAGAGCAACCTTTTGTCTGGGATGAGAAGTGTGAAGTTAGAAGGACAAGTTAACATCATCTCCAGTGTTAACTTTGCCCGATCCTAGGAAAAGCTTCGATGTTTATTGTGATGCATCTCGACAAGGTTTGGGTTGTGTCTTGATGCAAGAAGGGAAAGTTGTTGCTTATGCATCTCGTCAGCTGAAGGTGCATGAAGGGAACTATCCTACTCACGACTTGGAATTGGCTGCCATTGTCTTTGCTTTGAAGATTTGGAGACATTACCTGTATGGTAATACGTTCCAAGTATTCAGCGACCATAAAAGTTTGAAGTATCTCTTCGACCAAAAGGAACTGAATATGAGGCAACGTAGGTGGATGGAATTCCTGAAGGATTATGACTTCGAATTGCATTACCACCCCGGCAAAGCTAATGTTGTAGCCGACGCTCTCAGTAGGAAGATGTTGCACATGAGTACGATGATGATAAAGGAAGCTCAGCTAATTGAAGAATTCCGCAACTTGAATTTGGCAATTCAGTTCAAGCCGAGCTGCGTCAAGTTAGGAATGTTGCAAATCACAAATGAGTTTGAGGGTCAAGTTCGAAACCTTCAACAAGCGGACGAGGAGCTTCTAGAGAAGAAAAGATTAGGAATGGAAGGAGTGGAACCGGAATTCCAATTAGGATCTGATGGTATTTTGAGATTCAGGAATCGAATCTGCATCCCGGCAAATCAAGAATTAAGAAGAGTTGTATTAGAGGAAGCCCACAAGAGCAAGCTGAGTATGCATCCTGGATCAACGAAGATGTATCAAGACCTGAAGAGGATGTTTTGGTGGCCCGGACTAAAGAGGGATGTTGCGTCTTACGTAGCGTCTTGCCTTGTCTGCCAAAAGGCGAAGATCGAGCATAAGAAGCCTGGAGGAGAACTACAACCTTTAAGCATACCAGAATGGAAGTGGGATGGAATAGCTATGGATTTCGTAAGTGGTTTTCCAAGAACAAGAGAAAGCTTTGATGCAATTTGGGTTGTGGTTGATCGCTTAACGAAGTCTGCACATTTCATTCCCATCAACATGCAGTATCCGTTGGAGAAGCTTGCAAGATTGTACATTAAGGAGATTGTTAGATTGCACGGAATTCCCTCGAGTATTGTATCGGATCGTGATCCCCATTTCGTGTCCCGGTTCTGGCAGAGTTTACATCAGGTATTGGGAACGCAGTTGAGGATGAGTTCCGCCTATCACCCTCAAACCGATGGTCAATCGGAAAGGACGATTCAATCCTTGGAAGACCTGCTTCGAGCGTGTGTTCTGGAATATCAAGAAGGGTGGGATCGGTTATTGCCGCTTGTGGAATTCACCTACAATAATAGTTATCACGCAAGCATCGGTATGGCCCCGTACGAAGCCCTCTATGGAAGGAAGTGTAGAACCCCGCTATGTTGGTTCCAAGTGGGGGAGAAGGCTCTCATCGGACTTGAATTAGTTCAAGAAACGACTGAAAAGGTAAGGACTATCCAAGAGAAGATGAAGATCGCTCAAAGTCGCCAGAAGAGCTATGCCGACCAACGAAGATCCAAGCTCGAATTTCAAGAAGGAGATCATGTATTCCTGCGGGTTGTGCCAACGACTGGAATTGGAAGGGTAATGAAGCCAAGGAAGCTATCTCCTAAGTTCATCGGCCCTTATCAGATTTTGAAACGAGTAGGCCCTGTCGCGTATCAGATCGCCCTACCCCCATTTTTGTCCAACCTGCACAATGTTTTCCATGTCTCTCAGCTTCGCAAATTTATCCAAGATCCATCTTCGATTGTGCAATTGCAACAAGATTTGATACCGCTGAAAGAAAATCTCACGTTTGATCTTGGACCCGTGAGAATAGAGGATAGAAGGATTAAGAAGCTGCGAGGGAAAGAGATTCCGTTAGTACGAGTTCTCTGGGGGCAAGGTGGAGTGTCTGACTCCACATGGGAATTAGAGTCTAAGATGAGGGATGAATATCCACATCTATTTTTGTAAATCGGAATTTCGGGGACGAAATTCTATGTAAGTGGGGGAGGATGTAAGGTCCTGTATTTTTATAAACAAAATAAATAAATGTGTTGAATAAAATAATGATTTTTCTGAAATTAAGATATTTTACTCGAGTATTGTAGAGGGTACTCGAGTATAATCACTATCTGTTTGAAAATTGGAATTTTGAGTCAAAAGACTCGAGTATGTCAGAAAAGACTCGAGTGTTCTTGAGTTTTTGAAATATACTCGAGTAGAAAGAAAAAGACTCGAGTAAATCGAGCAGTCTGGCTAAATGTATAAGTTGGTTTTATAATTAATTTCGCACCAAAACGCGGTTTCTTGACGTGACAAGCATAGAGCTGAACCTTACTTCGAGTTGAAGTACTCTTAGACTATAAATTGATGCTTGGGTGAAGCATCAACACCTCTGAAGTTCCAAAACCCGAATTTGACCAGAAATTTCCCTGTTTTACAGAGTTCACTTTGATCCCTTTGTTCTCTCTCAATCCTCACTCATTTTCCTTGAAACCTAAACACAAACTGAAGTTCTGATTCCATTCTTGAATTAGAACTCGAAATCACTTCAAATAGCCTTCTGAAGATCAGGTTCTAGGCCTACAAAGTTGGAGGTTCAAAACTGAGAAAAACAGAGTAACATTCAGTCTCAAGTATTCATCTTCATTGAAATCGTTTGGTAAATTCATGGATTCTTTTCGTGTCAAACTTGTTTCTGATTAAAGTTAGTATATCCTAGTTTCTGAAACTAACTTGTTTCATTCTTTTCATGCCAAATCCGTGGTGAAATCTGTGGCCAAAGTCAGCCTGTTCAACTCTTTTTCACCAAGTCCAGAATTTGGATTTTTGATCCAACCGATTTCTCTGTCGTTTTACTTGTTGATTAGCTTCTCTAAGGTAAGGGAGGAGTTATCTAAATACTAGAATGAGTTATTTCAAGCTGGAAATGTAGGAACCTCATATGGTTCATCAAGGGGTGAAGTTTGAATTGGGAATATGACATAGAGGTCATAAACCCAAGTTTTTATAAACCAAACATGTCTAAATGGACCTAATGATGCTCACTGGATCAATTTTCGAAGTTAAAAACAAAAGGAAATGAAAATCATATGTGAAATGGTTATTTGCTAAGTTTATGTTGATTTTGTGATTTATTGCATTTGATGTTGTTTCAATATTGATTACATGTTCTAACATGTTTATTTTATGTATCTAAGTTACTGTTTTGCATAAAAGTGGAAAGGAAAGGCTCTGAACTCGAATTGGCATTATAAAGTGCAGAAACTGGTGCTGCTGCTGCTAAAACACTCGAGTAATTGAAGAAAGACTCGAGTATTCTGGAAAATGGGAAGAACACTCGAGTATGTCTTGAAGGACTCGAGTAATTTTACATGAACACTCGAGTATGTGAAGAACTACTCGAGTAATTTAAAATAATTTTCAGAAAATCTTTACTTCTTTATGAAGTAATTAAAGATTAACTCGTCTAAACTCCTATATGCTTAAATTTTAATTTCTGCTCTTAATATCTATAGATTTAATCCCATTGGTTGATTTTATCCTGGATGAGTCCTACTGGAATTTTATTCAGTGGTTGACATATTCGGACAGGATGTCCCAATGGAGGTGCGTACACCCATTTGGTTGATTTTATTCCCACGTCCCAGTGGAAGTTTTTACCCACTTGGTTGATATTTTGGGAGTCCTAGATGGGGTCGTTGCACAAATTAATGACAACGTAATTAAATTCCTATTGTATAAAACCATCACAAAGTGGCTGGGCCGCTGATGGAATTTTTGGAAAGCACAAGCACCAGTTAATGCAAAAATGAAAAGATGGTTATAAGCAAGAAGGATTATGAATTTTGGGTCTCTATATTGGAGGCATGATATTCAAAGATATGAATTAAAAGAGAAAAAAGACAATGAACAATTATGTGACATTGACATGCATGGAGATGCTCCGATTTTGATTGTGGAATCTGGTATAGGTAGAAGTATTCCGCAGCCCTGAGATAGCTGTGATGCCATAGCACGAAGATGCTGTGATGATTTGGATTCCGTAACATGAAAATGTTATGATGGTCAAATTCCCAATCAAATCGTGACGCCTGGGTTGTGAATACGCTCTGGTTTGATGAACCATAGGATTATGAATATCCCGAGCCTGAGATACTCGGATGCCGAACCGCGTAGCATGAATGGAGAGTAGGCATGCATCACGAAACTAAATGAAATATTATAAAAGACAGTTTGAGCATATACATATGCATTTATTATTGCTATCTGGAAACTTGTGCTTGTTATTTCTAGCCTCTGTTATGATCATTTGTTATTGTGTTTAGCTATGACTCACTCCTAATCCCTTGTTGTAGGTCATGGCCAGGAATATGTTTTGCGTGGAGATGAGGCCGCTCCCTAATGGGGAGTGGAACTTCGAGGATCATCGGGCCATCTATGAGGGAGACGTGGAAGTTATTTTCCGTCACCCGAACCCATGGTCCCGAATGCGTCCGCGTAGGACGAGAATCCAAATGATGTACATTATGCACATTCCGCCCAATTTTGTGTTTCGGCATGGAACACCACCACCACCGCCAAGACGTTTTCCGAGACGCACCCTCCCACCAAGTCCATCACCCTCTGAAGAAAGAATTATTTTGGAGGTTCCTGCTCCCTCTCGTCCTTCCACTAGAGCCCGATCTCGGACTCCGGTATATGTGCCATCTGAACCGGCACATGAAGAGGAGGAGGAGGAGGAGGATCCGATAGAGGATGAGGATCCGGTGGAGGATGCTGACCCGGTGGCTGATGATGATTTCATGGACAACTCAACCGGTAGTCAGTGGGGAACTGATGATTGAGTTGAGTTGGGATGTTGGAGTGTGGATAGTGCTACTCATCAGGTTTCTCTTATCTATTTGATATTTTGAGTTCCGAACCAGTTGCTCAAGGTTATTATAAATTTTGTTGTAAGATATGTAATATAATGTAATGACCTAGAGTACTTAAGTTAAACCTAGTGGTGATAGTTTTAATGTAATGGAAATGTACTTTCCTTTTTATGAAATATAATATGAATAGTTTCTTTCATGATGATTATAATTTCCGCAAAGACTCGATAATGGATGATGACTGACTTTTAGTTTTAAAAAAAAAAAATGGTCGAATTTTCTAAGAATGAATATTAAGTTTTGGAATAAAAGTTGGGTCGTCACAGTAAATATTTCTCTCCTATTTGTGCTCCCAATAATCTCATTAATTTTGGTCTTCTCAATGCCATTAATTTCGTTTTTCTCAATGATCCCATTAAATTCTCTTCTATTAAAAATTTATCTTCTATTAATTAATGAATCACATCATATTTTCATACTTTTAGTAACTAATTAGCAATTGATTTTTTTTTCTTCTATTAGTAACTGATTTTTTTTGTTTATAGTAACTTATTTCTATGAAAAAATATTGAATAAAAAAACCTAAAAAACCAAAAGTTAAGAAACTAAAAAAAATATATTTTAATCTTCAATCATAATAACTACCTAATATATTTCTCTATGTTTTTTTTTGTTTGAAAAAGATTTGCTTCAGATTTGGAATAAAATAATTACATTCAAAAAAATAACTTATGCATCAATGCATAACAAAAACCATTAATTAATAATAATCAACTTGAAAATATTCCTTAAATGTTGTAAATATTTATCACCTATTTATCTTCTCAATGATCCCATTAATTTCGATCTTAAATGTTGGAGATATTGCTCTCCTATTTGGCTTCTCAATAATCCCATTAATTTCGGTATTAAATATTTGTAAATATTTCTCTCCTAATTTTATTCCCAATAATCCCATTAATTTTGGTCTTCTCAATGCCATTAATTTCGGTCTTCTCAATGATCTCATTAAGTTCTCTTCTATTAATTAATGAATCACACCATATTTTCATACTTTTAGTAACTAATTAGCAATTGATTTTTTTTTCTTCTATTAGTAACTGATTTTTTTTTGTTTATAGTAACTTAATTCTATAAAAAAATATTGAATAAAAAAAACCTAAAAAACCAAAAGTTAAGAAACTAAAAAAAAATATATTTTAATCTTCGATCATAATAACTACCTAATATATTTTCTATGTTTTTTTTTTGTTTGAAAAAGATTTGCTTCAGATTTGGAATAAAATAGTTACATTCAAAAAAATAATATAATACCTAAAATTGAAACTTTTTAATGAAATAAAAATTTTCGTAACTTATGCATCAATGCATAACAAAAACCATTAATTAATAATAATCAACTAGAAAATATTCCTTAAATGTTGTAAATATTTATCACCTATTTATCTTCTCAATGATCCCATTAATTTTGGTCTTCTCAATGCCATTAATTTCGATCTTAAATGTTAGAGATATTGCTCTTATATTTGTCTTCACAATAATCCCATTAATTTCGGTATTAAATATTGTAAATATTTCTCTCCTATTTGTGCTCCCAATAATCTCATTAATTTTGGTCTTCTCAATGCCATTAATTTCGTTTTTCTCAATGATCCCATTAAATTCTCTTCTATTAAAAATTTATCTTCTATTAATTAATGAATCACACCATATTTTCATACTTTTAGTAACTAATTAGCAATTAATTTTTTTTTTCTTCTATTAGTAACTGATTTTTTTTATAGTAACTGATTTCTATGAAAAAAATATTGCATAAAAAAAACCTAAAAAACCAAAAGTTAAGAAACTAAAAGAAATATATTTTAATCTTCAATCATAATAACTACCTAATATATTTCTCTATGTTTTTTTTGTTTGTAAAAGATTTGCTTCAGATTTGGAATAAAATAATTACATTCAAAAAAATAATATAATACCTAAAATTGAAACTTTTTAATGAAATACAAATTTTCGTAACTTATGCATCATTGCATAACAAAAACCATTAATTAATAATAATCAACTTGAAAATATTCCTTAAATGTTGTAAATATTTATCACCTATTTATCTTCTCAATGATCCCATTAATTTCGATCTTAAATATTGGAGATATTGCTCTCCTATTTGGCTTCTCAATAATCCCATTAATTTCGGTATTAAATATTTGTAAATATTTCTCTCCTAATTTTATTCCCAATAATCCCATTAATTTTGGTCTTCTCAATGCCATTAATTTCGGTCTTCTCAATGATCTCATTAAGTTCTCTTCTATTAATTAATGAATCACACCATATTTTCATACTTTTAGTAACTAATTAGCAATTGATTTTTTTTCTTCTATTAGTAACTGATTTTTTTTGTTTATAGTAACTTAATTCTATGAAAAAAATATTGAATAAAAAAAACCTAAAAAACCAAAAGTTAAGAAACTAAAAAAAAATATATTTTAATCTTCGATCATAATAACTACCTAATATATTTTCTATGTTTTTTTTGTTTGTAAAAGATTTGCTTCAGATTTGGAATAAAATAGTTACATTCAAAAAAATAATATAATACCTAAAATTGAAACTTTTTAATGAAATACAAATTTTCGTAACTTATGCATCAATGCATAACAAAAACCATTAATTAATAATTATCAACTTGAAAATATTCCTTAATGTTGTAAATATTTTTATCACCTATTTATCTTCTCAATGATCCCATTAATTTTGGTCTTCTCAATGTCATTAATTTTGATCTTAAATGTTAGAGATATTGCTCTCCTATTTGTCTTCTCAATAATCCCGTTAATTTCGGTATTAAATATTGTAAATATTTCTCTCCTATTTGTGCTCCCAATAATCTCATTAATTTTGGTCTTTTCAATGCCATTAATTTCGTTTTTCTCAATGATACCATTAAATTCTCTTCTATTAAAAATTTATCTTCTATTAATTAATGAATCACACCATTTTTTCATACTTTTAGTAACTAATTAGCAATTGATTTTTTTTTCTTCTATTAGTAACTTATTTTTTTTATAGTAACTGATTTCTATGAAAAAAAAATATTGAATAAAAAAAACCTAAAAAACCAAAAGTTAAGAAACTAAAAGAAATATATTTTAATCTTCAATCATAATAACTACCTAATATATTTCTCTATGTTTTTTTTGTTTGTAAAAGATTTGCTTCAGATTTGGAATAAAATAATTACATTCAAAAAAATAATATAATACCTAAAATTGAAACTTTTTAATGAAATACAAATTTTCGTAACTTATGCATCAATGCATAACAAAAACCATTAATTAATAATTATCAACTTGAAAATATTCCTTAAATGTTGTAAATATTTATCACCTATTTATCTTCTCAATGATCCCATTAATTTTGGTCTTCTCAATGTCATTAATTTCGATCTTAAATGTTAGAGATATTGTTCTCCTATTTGTCTTCTCAATAATCCCGTTAATTTCGGTATTAAATATTGTAAATATTTCTCTCCTATTTGTACTCCCAATAATCTCATTAATTTTCGTCTTTTCAATGCCATTAATTTTGTTTTTCTCAATGATCCCATTAAATTCTCTTCTATTAAAATTTATCTTCTATTAATTAATGAATCACACCATATTTTCATACTTTTAGTAACTAATTTGTAATTGATTTTTTTCTTCTCTTAGTAACTGATTTTTTTTATAGTAACTGATTTCTATGAAAAAAATATTGAATAAAAAAAACCTAAAAAACCAAAAGTTAAGAAACTAAAAGAATATATTTTAATCTTCAATCATAATAACTACCTAATATATTTCTCTATGTTTTTTTGTTTGTAAAAGATTTGATCCAGATTTGGAATAAAATAATTACATTCAAAAAAATAATATAATACCTAAAATTGAAACTTTTTAACGGAATGCAAATTTTCGTAACTTATGCATCAATGCATAACAAAAACTATTAATTAATAATAATCAACTTGAAAATATTCCTTAAATGTTGTAAATATTTTTCCCAATAATCCCATTAATTTTGGTCTTCTCAATACCATTAATTTCGGTCTCCAACAAAAAAATTAATTTAAATGAAATTAATTTAATTTAAAATTAATAAAATTAACAACAATAATTTAAAATTAATAAAATACCTAAAAAAATTTTAAAAAAAAAAACTACATTAATTTAAATGAAAAGTAAATAAAAATACATATAATCAATACATAAAAAATTACATACAAAAAGCTACATTAATTTATCTTATCCTTCTACTACCCTCTACAGTTCTTCTTTCTACTTTTTCGAAAGCATACATTCCTTTTTTTAATTTTTTCTGTGAAGCTCAATTTAGATTTTCTGAAGTTTGATAAAAAATCAAACATAAGCCCTTTAAATCTTTAATTCATTCCCATGACAGATTTGAACTTTATTCTCAAATTGATCAAACTTTTTCCCACTGTTACAGAAAGTGCTTAAAAACTTGAAACATGAAGCTCAATTTAGATCTTTGACTCCATTTTTTTTAATTGATTGATTCTCTTTCCACAATCAGACATCTACCCTTTAATTCATTGCTTTGAAAGATTTGAACTTTGGTGTCAAATTGATCAACCTTCCACTGTGACAGGAAGTGCTTAATTGCTTAAAATTTTGAGTACTACTAATTACTAAACCTCAATTTTGATCTTTGAGTCCACTTTTTTTTCTTAAAATCAGACACAGACCCATCATTTCATTCAATTGAAATATATGAACTTTGTTGTCAAATTGGTCTAACTTTTTTTCCCAAGTGCCCACGTTACTGTTAGATATCATGTAGCTGAAAGGTTAATACAAAATAATGCAAAACCAAAAAAAATTTCCAGCCCACCATTTTTTTTTCAGACAAAAGAATAAAAGAAAAGAGCAGATGACTCAGCCACATAATGTATTTCAAGATAACTAATCACTTCAATTGCAGTATATCGACATAACTAAAACGCCATCTGGAATACATATTATCAGAGTATATTACAAAAGAGAAACTAAAACGGCACCTGACAAATGAAGCTTGTGACATTCCCTATTTTCCTAACAACGATAAATAAGTTTTCATTAAATAAGAATTTTGAGATATTGTTTTACAAATGATTTTCGATGAATATTTTCGATTACGTAATCAATTTTCGATTTTATGGAATTTTGGTAAACAAAGGTTTTATGGAATTCAAGCAAATGATTTTGTTGACGTTTGGAGTAATTGTATTATTTGTGATTTTATTTGAAAAACGAATTTCTTTGTGCATTTTTATGGGTTTAACCTAATCGATTTAAGAATCGATTTAAAAGAGATTTGACTTCAAGATGGATTTTTACACTTTGAAGTTTAATTCCCTTGTGATATGGTTTTATGTGTTGGATTTTCTAAGGTTTTCAATGAATTGTATTACTTGAGGTTTTAATTAAGGTTTTTTTTCTCAAATTGATTCATATGGTTTTATGATCTTAAGATGGAAAATTATTTTCTCTAAGTTTCAAAGAAATCAAAGTCCAATTATCTTGATCTAGAATCATTTCTCAAAACCCTAATTGGTATCCTAATCTTTGATTAAACCCAGAACTCAATCACTCTCTTAAACCTTAAACCCTCAAAGTTAGTGAGCTAACCTAGAATTGATTTTACTTAAACCCATGATTAAGTTTTTGATTAGTATCTTAATCCTTGATTAAGCCCTAATCTAGGAGGATTAGTGAGCTAAACCTAGATTAATCTTTCCTAATCCTACCCTAATCATGATTAGAACCTAATTAGTGCCTTAAACCTAATTAAGCTAACCTAATCCTACCCTAATACCCTATGGCCGAATGTTAGGTGATTAACTTGGCCTCCAAGTTCCTTAACTTGGTCACCAAGTTGCATGCCAAAAAAGTCAAGCCCATGACATCACCATGATGACCAAAGCATGACCTAAGGAGGGACATAGAAGCCAAAACAGTGAGGGACCTAGGAGCAAGACTTGGCCTCCAAGTTTTGTGACTTAGTCCCCAAGTATTTGCAATCAAGCCCCCCATGCAAACCCTTGATGGCAAATAAGGAAAAATGAAGAAGAATAAAAGAAGCCCAAAACCGTATGAGAAAGAGAGTGAGTTGTTTTCATTCTTCCATCTTCATCATTTCTTCTTCTCTCAAGAAACTCCAACACACACCCACAAACACCACTAAAACCGTGTGGAAGGAGTGAGTTTCTCTTCATTTCCTTCATTCTTTCATCAACACACACCTTCCTCATTTCTTCTTCAAACCAAACACACAACACTAAGAGACAATCAAACTCTTAGTGAAAGAGAGAGAGTGGCCGAACATTGAGAGAAAGGGAACCAAACCTTGAACTCTTCACAACCTAAGCAAGACCAAGCCAAGCTAGTGAAGAAGAGAAAGAAAAACCATGGACCTTAGAGAGGAGAGTGAGTGAGCCGTGAGGAGAAACCAAAAAGAAAACCAAAGATTTGGACTTGATTCTTTAAAGTTTTTGATTAAGTAAGAACCTTGTTTCATGATCTAAAAAGTTTTAAACCTTTTTCTTTGATTCATTTTCATTCTTCATGATTTCTTTCTAGAGCTTTGATTTTTGCTTGAAAAGTTAATGCATGTTTGTTTTCAAGTTAGATCTAATGTTTTCACTCACATGCATGTTGGTTTTTAAGATGGATCTAGTGTTTTGTCTACAAACAAGTTGATTTCTAAACTTGATCTTAAAGTTTTTCTAAGAAAAGTGTTTTCTCTCATGATTTTAAGTTTTCTTCTTGATCTCTCAAATGGTTTTTGAAAAGAATTTGATTTTTAAGTTTTCATAAAAGATTTTTCAAAGATCTAGTATTTTTGTTTGCATGCATGTCAAAATCTATGTTTGAACTATGATGTGTTTGATGCTTGGGTTTTAATGTAAAGATCTTTGAAATGATTGAACTATTCTTGATGATTTTCCT
Source organism: Crotalaria pallida (assembly GCA_037953625.1). Classification (NCBI taxonomy): domain Eukaryota; kingdom Viridiplantae; phylum Streptophyta; class Magnoliopsida; order Fabales; family Fabaceae; genus Crotalaria; species Crotalaria pallida. The sequence goes on along the minus strand of CM075651.1, from coordinate 32,871,533 downwards.
TTATGTTGGTCACGGTTTTATGTTGTTGTGAGTGAAAGTTTGATTTCCTTTTGTTTGATATTTTGCATATGAAGATCTTGGCTTGAAAATGAGAGAGTGATTATGTTTGAAAACTTGGTGTTCAAATCGTTTTTTTTAAAGGATTTTATTTTCTTGTTTGATTCGGTTTTTGTAACTATTTTATATGAAGGATTGTTAATCCATGTTGATGCATCTATGATTTTAATGACATGCAAGTATAAATCAAAGCTTAGATCATGAAAATGTTTTGGTTTGAACAATTTGATTAAGTGCTGAAATCTTAATTTATAAGTGATTTTCTTGTAAGAGACTTTGAGAAATGATAGTTATACTAATTGGATTGCCTTGAAATTTTAATATGTGGTCCTTGATGCTATTTAAATGAATTCTGGAAAATTTGAAGAGATTTGGAATTGTTTTGATAATTTAAATAAATTTTGGTTGATTCGGTGTTAATTATGGAAGTCTAAGGTTTTTAGTGAAAAATATTTGAGTAAATAGTACTTGTATATGCTTGATGATTCTAAAATTTGGACACTGTTTTAATTAGGTTAAATTGATTATCCCTGAATTTTTATATGATTTTTAGAGTTGGTTTGCTAATTGTAATGGAGTCATTTTGGTGAAAACGATTTTGGAAAAATAAGTTTTCGAGGAAAAACCTAAACTGCGTTTTCCGACCTAAACTACTTTAAATTGATCGAAATTTTTATGGTACCTTCCTGAACCTCTCTAGATGCTCTCTGTAAAATTTGAGGAGATTTTGAGTTGATTTGATAATTTTACTAAAGGAAAAACAGTGAACCGTTTGGTTCAGATTTTCCAGACTTAATGACAAACTTAATTAGAAAAATATAACTTGCACAACTCCAAATAATCCGAAATTTTTATGATATGGTCTTGACTGTATGAGGGAAGTCTATACCAATTTTCATGCAATTCGGAGTTGAAACACTATTTTTAACCATGACATTTTGGCCTCAGGTCAGCAACAGTTCCATCATGCTTTTTATGCAAAATCTGATTGGAAACCTAACTTAAGATTGTTCAAATGACTTGGAAATTTTATATGATGAACTTTAGCATATATATGTATGTTCTGGAAATTTTGGGAATTAAACAAATTGATTTGGTATAGTTCTAGATTTTATTATTTGTGCTTTCCCGTAATCGAACAAAAAGCTTTATGTAAATGTTTTCGATAAATATGATTTTTTGTACTTTATTTTGTGACTTGGATGGACTTGCATGATGATCATAATGTTTTGAGAATAATTGAATAAGTGATTGCTTGATGGTACGTTTAGACTATGCATGAATGAGCTTGCAAGATTGATTGTTTACGGTGTTTCGGTCTAGGCTATTAGTTTGAAATTATGATTTGAAAATGTGCTATGTGCTATGTGCTAAATGGTTTGTTTTAGGTGATGCATGCTAATTGAATTTATTTGTTTGAGTGTCTGGGAATTGTTATTTGACAAAAGAAGTAAAGGAAAATGAGTTATTCGACAAATTACGATGATGTAATTAACCTTCTGAAGTTGATTGATCTTGAAAAGAATTTGATTATTTGAAAAAGTATTGGGTTTACTAGTTGCTGCCCTATTTGATTTCATTGTGTATGTTTGAAAATAAATCATTTCAAATGTTCATTTTAACATGGAGTATTAAAGAGATTAAATAACGATTTTTCGGTGTTTTCGAATCTCGGTTGTGGTTGTCCGGAATGGACCAGCAACCAATTTGTTTATTTAAAGTGTTTATATGAGTATGATTCAGTTTATATGTGCCTATATGTTTCATTACTTTATTTGATTGAAAAATTGTTAATCAAGGTGTTTATTTAATTGTTTTCAAGATACTTGGTTTGTCTATGGATTTAAATTGGTTTTGAATAATGAAAAATGAACTTGGGACTTAGCATATGATGCTGTCCAGAATTTTTCTAAGATGTAATTCTTGTTTTAAAATGTTTTTAAAGTGATTTGAAGTTGAGTTTTTTTAATGTAGGATAAAGTTGGTTTGAAAAGTGCAATTTTACGGTATTTCCGGATTTTCTAAAAGAGTGGCTTATGGACTTGCATCTTTGCTGTCCAGATTTATTTAAATTGTTTTTCAATCTTGAAGATGTGTTTTGTTGGTTTTAAGTTTGAGTTTTAAATGGTACGTGATTTAAGAAAAGTTGGATTTCAAAGGTGACGTTATTCGGTGTTTTCGGGATCGAGCAAGCTGTTGTCCAAGACGGACCAGCAACCGATCCATTTATTTAAAACGATTTCATTGCTTTTATATAATGATTTCGAAGTATTTAAAGTATAGTGAAAGTTGGATTTTGATTTGAGAAAGTCTTGAAGTTTTACGATTTTTCGACTAGAAGTGAAAGGAGTTTTCGAAAACGCATTTTTGGATTATAAGTATGACGATTATTTAGATAGACTAGTAACGTTAGTGTCTCCTATCTAGTACGAGGTGCGTATAAGTCAGGAAGCTGGAGCAGCTGACAGTTGGGAGAACCCCGCAACGATTTCGTACAAAGTAATTGCTGGAGTTGAGGTGAGAGAGAAGCTTCCCTAAGACACCGTGGTATTTAGGTGATCTATTAGGACACTCCGTACTCTCTCAAATTCGGAGTAAAGGTCTATCATAGCTAGTAGTATACCCGATAAATTGTGTGCTTTGTTTGTATCATGGTATACGAAGACTCAGACCTATACTATCACATGGTATTGATTGATTGATATATTTGTTTATGTTGAGAGATATTGTTGCTTATATTGTCATTGCATGAGCATAATGCATCATCCCGCGATATAAGATAAGAATAGAAAAGACATAGAAAATTATAAGAAGTTCCCCAACGAATAGAGTGAAACTCTAAGGGATGGAGCACGCAATGGAACTGGATGATGCTGATGCGCCGAGTACATGGATCTAGCTGATGATGTGAATGTGACGATGATGTTTTGAACATGGACGCAATGACTGTGGAACATTGTTGAAAGTGTATCTATGTGGTCGTAGCCACATGTTGAAAGTGTATCTATGTGGTCGTAGCCACATGTTGAAAGTGTATCTATGTGGTTGTAGCCACTTACTGAGAGTGTTTCCACATGGTCGTAGCCATGTGTTGAGAGTGTTTCCACATGGTCGTAGCCATGTGTTGAGATGATTTCCATATGGTCGTAGCCATATGTTGAGATAGCCTCCATATGGTCGTAGCCATATGTTGAGAGCGAGTTGAGATAGGTCGGAGCCTATCTATTAATGATTGACGGATATCCCGCATATGGTCGGAGCCATATGTCGATGGTGATTCTGAGTGGGTTGTAGCCCGTCAGAACGATGATTGAAATTCCGACTATAGTTGTAGCTATATGTCGATGGTGATTCTGAATGGGTCGTAGCCCGTCAGAGAGATTGTGGATATCCTGCATATGGTAGGAGCCATATGCCGAGAATGATTCAGGATGGGTCGGAGCCCGTCAGATATAGTGGTCGAGTCCCACAGAAGCATTCCGCATATGGTTGGAGCTATATGACGGAGATGACTTAGGATGGGTCGACGTTAGGATGAACGAGTGTAACCCCACGACTTAAAACCCTTACCCGAAGTAGTGGAGAGGAAGATACGGTGTTTACCTGCGTGGTAATCACTTGATGATTAGGATAGGGGAAGGCAATGACGGTGACTCGTCAAGAAGCCTAAGAGGAGTCTGTCTAGGCGGGAAAAAGCTACAGTGACCTGGGTTGACCATCCGAGGTTGGGTAGGTAGTCTGGTGTCGTAGCTGAAGTACTGCATGTACACTAGATGGATGACTGACGCCCCCTTGACTAAATCAGGATCAGAAGAGGGATGCTTGAACACGGCGGAGGTCGACACCCTTGTCATGACATTTTTCCCGGGAATTTTATGATATATATATATATATATATATTTTGGTGTGGTCTCCCGGAGCCGGTGTGGTTAGAGATCCCGTACTTCTGATTACTTCCGACTAGGTGGATGGATTCCGAGGAGATGTAGACTTGAAACCAAAACGATTAAGCCTGAATCCCGATACTATGGACTCGAGATACATGAACAAAGAGACTTTGATCGTGCGAGACAAGCCGATCGAGAGACTTCGATTTTGTGAGACAAGCTGTTTAAGAAATTCGGCTTTGCGAGACGAACTGATTTAGAGACTCCCTAAGAAAAGGACATAGTGTTAGATAATGAGACTATTGCATTTCATCCCCATGCATCTTGCATAATTACATGTGGTATTGTGGTGTTGTGAATGTGTATCGTTGTGTGCTTGTATTGTCTTAATATTTTGCCTATCGTAAACCCACACCGTCGACGATGCATCGTTCAGAATGCTTACTCTCTCTGTCTTTCCCCCTTCCTTGTGGACTTCTGCAATGATGTCCACGGGCGACAGAGTAAGTGGATTATATTGGGAGACGACGTTTCACGTGATGGCCTACGAAGACACGACCGAGATTGAGTCTCGAAGGAGAAGATGGTCAAGCTCGGCTCGAGGACACGATGATTGATGATTCGACCCTTCTGAGGAGAATGCGTTGGACGGAGGTCTATTGTCATAGAGTCTATGTTCAAGTATTGTACTCCCCTACCAGGTACTTAGACATCATTAGCTGCATCCACATGTGCACCCGAAAGATGTTTTATAAAGCTGGACAATCAATATTAAGTTTTCTGGGTAAACATAAAAGAGATGGGCTTTTAAATGTGTTTTGTGAAAACAAGTTTCAGAGTGCGATGTTTCGTAACATCTCGGTTTGAAACTTGAAAAGGTTTTATGCAATGTGAGAACATGAGTTTAAATTGCAAACATGATTTGAAAATCTAAGTGTTCTCACCTTGTGTAACACTGTTTTAAAAAAAAAATTTGGCCCAAATTTTCACCATATTAATTAAAGAAATTATATTTTCAAGTTGTCTAATCGGGGTGTTACAAAGCTCAATGTTTTCATCATTACGAATTGGAGTTTTATTATTTTCCAGAACGGAGTTCCCAAATCGAGATTTCAGCATAGAGGTTAGAGTCACAAAGCATTCTGCAATGTCAAGTTAATCAACTTTATAGAGAAAGAAATGTTGGAAATCAAAAATAAAGATGAGTTAAAAATAATGAGTTTAATCTTGTATTGAGTATTGATTACCAGAAACATCGCTATTGAGTATTGATTGAGAAGAGCTCCCATCAAAGTTTCCATCTCTATTTTTCTCTGCACCATCCCCATTTGATAGCTTGGAGATTTCACTGCCCATTTTCGATACTAAGAATTCAATCCCACCCTTTTTTTCCCACCCGATATCAGTTTCGATTTCTTAGAGCAACTTGTCAAAGACAAAGTGTACACCGCCTCAGATCTCAGCAAGTCGGTGTCATACGTCTCTCTCATTTGGGCTTGAAGCCCACTAACTCAATAAACACTCACATAATAAATGCACTCTCTCTCATTGATTAAGCAATGATTAACAGACTTCTTAAGTCAAAATTGGCTGCTAAAATCATATTTTGGTCTCCTAATTGGAAACCATTATGGATTTATAATAATATTGATCATGTCATCTCAATTGTGTGATCATGTGGAATAAAGAAATTGACACAAAAATTATAAATAAATAAATTTGTGGTTTACTAATTAAATTTTTATATCCATCTTTATTCCATGTTACTTATTTTTGTCTTAGTTATTAAAATATAATATATATATATATATATATACTCCCTGATTAATGATCTTAAATATCATAAAAAAAAATAATTAATTTTTTATTATTAAATACAATCATTATTAAAATATTCATGCAAAATGGTTATCTTGTTTAATTTTTCTTATTCTCAATGTTACTTTCATAAGATACTTTTATTTTTTTTATAAATTTGAGAAAATTAAATATGCTCAAATGACATCCTTAATAAATGTAAAAAAAATTTCATTATAATCAAGACCAGAATAGTATCATATGAAAAATTAGTCGACAAGATATTTATATTTGTTCACTAATTAAACATTTTTGTGTCTACCTCTCTTCTTCACTTTTGAGAAAATTGATATGAGAGGATCTTGACACTTAATATGTGCATGCTAAGAGCATCTCCAACCCTTGGTTTTTAGGTGGGCTCCGTAGTATTTTTTTTATATTTTCACACACTTTTCATATCTTAAGCAATTCTATTATAAATTTCTTTCAACCTCAAAAACCCAACCAAGGCTCTTCGATGGTCCCTGCAGCCTTTTTTTTGTGTTCTTTTTGTATTTTTAGTGATTAAAAATTAAAAAATTTCAATATTAAAACACATTTGAAATATCTTTTTTGCCCTATTTTTAAGTTAATTTTCATGTATTTTCTATAAGTCACTTTTGTATTTTTTAGGTGGTATGTTTTGACAATTTAAGAGGAGGGCCCACTTCTCTTCCTCAAGATCTCTCTCTTGTTGAAAGGATGGTGCTTGCCAAGAGCTGCCATATAGGCATGCTCCGATGCCCTCTGGTTCTTCACGGAAACCCAATCTCTTAAAAAACTTGGTTGAAGATACTATAAGAACATAAAATTACGGAAACCAAAATTAAAATTAGAAGAATTGATCTCTCTTGTCCACATGTGAAAGTGTTATAATAATAAGGCTTAAATATCAAAATGGTCCCTATAATTGTTGCTCATTTTGAAATTAGTCCCTATAAAAAATTTTCTTTGGTTTTGGTCCCTGACATTATTTATTGTTTTGGTTTTGGTCCCTAACAATATTTATTATTTTGGTTTTAGTCCCCCATGTTTAAATTGGATGGAAATTGCCTTCCAGAATGATGGTCAAGAGGTTGTTGCTACTAGGAATGGTGGTCAAGAGGTTGTTGCTGCTGGGAACGAGCAACCATCTGCACAACCTGCATAGTCATGTAGAAAGAGGGCTAGATCAACTGATAAAGCCCTATTTCTACATGACTGTGCAAGTTGTGTAGACGGATGATCATTCGTAGTAGTAGCAGCCTCTTGACCACCATTCCCAATAGCAGCAGCCTCTTGACCACCATTCTGTCAGGCCATGTTAATGATTTCCATCCAATTTAAATGTGGGGGACTAAAACCAAAACATTAAATAATGTTAAGGACCAAAACCAAAGAAAAAGTTTTACGGGGACCAATTTCAAAATGAGTAACAATTATAGGGACCATTTTGGTATTTAAGCCTAATAATAATCACCAACGGCTTAATTACCACGATGCAGGTTAATAGTTTCTATTTTTTCTTAATTTTTCTTAATGACTTAGTTGGCAATCTTCAAAGTAGTTTTATTTTTTTTTGAACCAAGTGTATCCTCCAGCCGACAGCCAAAGACTAATCTCCTCCGATACATAGAGATCACCAAAGTGGGTTTTATTTTTATCAACAAAGTTTTTTCCATGCCTACGCCCTACGGTAGGGATCGAACCCATGACATCATGTTTAAGGAACCCAGCTATTTACCAATTATGCTGGGCTTTGTTGATAGTAGTTTTATATCATGAAGAGGTACTTCAGATAATTATACTCATGAAGTTATTCATTTTATGCATAAGTCCAATGCTAAGATGAGTTCATTGAATTTCAAAATTGACGTGGAGAAGGAATATGATAGAATAAATTAGGATTTCTTGAAGGTAACTTTGCAAGATTTTGTCTTCCATTTTATCCTGGTCCAAAAGTTTAGAGGACACTTAATAGTTTGGCAGTATGGGTTCTTGTTCGCTCACCAGCAAGTATATCGGGTCGCACAAGTAATAGAGTAAAACTAAAGTATCGTTCCCAACGAGAATTGAAATTATTTCTAATAATTCTCACCTAATTATAATTACTAAGTGAAACTTGGAAATTGGTTTATTTGATTTATAAATTTCAATGAATTAAATAACAAAGCAAAAATAAAAGATAGTTGTAAAACAATTGGGGAAACGACTAGGAACATGATTTCATTGTAGGATTGTAGTTACCACTTATGAATTTCTGTTTTTCCTTATATCAACAACAATTCCAGAATTAGTAAAAACTGATGTCTCAGACAATTACTATTTATTATTAAACCATACCCATTAATCTATTAAGTGAATATTAGTTTAATAACCATAAATTAAAAACGCCGAAATTACTAAAGTTATATAATTCCCAAAAGTATCTCTACGAGTTCGGCAATTATAAAGTTTGATTACAAAGTCAATTCAATCTCTAATTTCTCAATTGAAGGATTAAGTCCTAAATCAAAGGGTGATCAATTCTATGAATAACAATAAGCACATAATCAAACAATTGATATGGAAAAACATTAATTCATAATTAGGAAAACTATTCAAAATCCATACAAATCCACCATATTTCCTAACAAGGAGTTAAGTTACACATAATAAAAGAAGAACAAGAAAAGAGAATAATGAAACACGTGACAAAAGACATAGAGTTACCACTAATCTCTAATCACCTAGATGGATTCCTTCGTGCTTGCCTCCTAGCTCTCACAATTTCTCTCTAAACTCTGGTAACTAACTCTGAAACCTAATGAATCCTATTTAAAAAACCTCAAAACAAATCTCTCAAACAAATCCTAAAAAAAGATTGAAAGTATCTCTAAGATTTCACGTCGCGTGCCTGGGTGCGCCACCCTTTGCTCCTAGGCGCAAAAAATGTTGTGGAATTTGATTATTTGACCCCTGTTTTAATTCTGCTGACCCCACGTCCGCCTGGGTGCGCCAAATGTAACACTCAGATTTATTAACTTAAATATATTTTTATTTAGTAAAAATCTGGGATTTTTTTTATACTGGTGACGTGGGCATGGGTTTATTTTCACAAAAAAAAATTCTCTTCAAAACGTTTCTTTATAAACACAAATCATTCATGTCCCACATCACGCAACATCACGCATCAAGTTCCAAATCGAGATGTTACTGACATCACGCTTTGAAACTCTTTCTTCCATTTTCATAAAGTAGTTTGTTTGCCAAAATGAACCTTGTTTTATAAACATTACTTCTAAATCTAGTCCCACCCATCAGGGTGGTAAACTTTTTGTCCAAAACATAATGTCTTATAAAACAGTTACATCAGGGTAGAGCCATTTCATCTTAGTACATCTCAAGAGAGTGCAACACATACGAAAACAAGACTAAGAACCTAAACTACGGATCACCACCTTCACCGGGCACTCATGCCAGCTCGAAAAGCTCTTCTGCATCTTCAAATCTCTCCTCATCATCATCGGGAAACGTTTGGCTCAACGTGCACTCCTGGTCTGTCAGCACTAGCCTACTCATCATGTCTCTCACATCTAAATCCGCAAGGGTGAACAGTCCAAACCAATGGATCCATGCCATTTCCAACCTGCTGGAGTCAACTCCCAACCTCCGTCGTCCAATGGACACATAGAGATCCTGATGCTATACGCCATCTGCAATGCGCTGTATAGAATACCAACAGAAGAAATAGGGCAGAGGAGAGAGTGAGCGATCCCAAACGATTTCTCGTTGACAGGTGGAATTACAATAGGCACAAATATTAAGACAAGCACACAACAATATATATATCAAACAACAAAGTACAAACCATAATTCACCTCATCATTATTATTACACAATAATATCTTTCATTCTAACAACTCTCTCTTCAAACATTTATCACTTTCTTTATATGTTTCTCAACGCTAATTCTCAAAATCTTGTCCTGGGTCTTATCCATACTTCCGTGCCACTTAACCTTTTCCATTTCCTTTATCAAAACCCTCGTTATATTTTAATATCTTATTCTAAGAGTCTTTTCAATAATTTTAAACTTACTTTATTAAGTTTTATCAAATCGCATCCATCGATGATAGGGGGATGAAGGAAACGTCATCGTGGAATTAGTTAGCACACATACATCTCCTCAATTCCTCCCAAGCCTAATCGGAAGCAAACGGGACGTGTAATATCCCGAATCTTAATTCCAAGAATAATTAGAATAATAATAAGATTAGAAAATGATAATTTATTTTCAAGAGGAACTAAGGTGATGGATTAGGATCCATTTGAGTGTCATGAAGGAGTTAGAAAGCATTGGCATCGGAAAGGAGGTTGAAAGATGAACAAAAGAGCGTTAGAAGCGGTGTTTTCAGTGTTATAAACACCCTATATTAGGAAATTCAAAATAAAATACTTACAACTCTAAACATGAATTGCGCCGTTGGATGTAAATATTGGTATGTAGGGAAGCTTGCTTTCAAATTTGGGCAAGATCCGATGGGTAACGAAGGAGATATGACACTTTGAAGTGCAGTAGAATGAAGAACTAAGTTGCTTAATCGATTAACCAAAGGGTTAATCGATTAAGACCTGATAGCTTGTAAAAATAAAATACATTGGTTAATCGATTAACCAACTGATTAATCAATTAACACGCATCAGAATGGAAAAAATAAAGGGCGTGGGGCACACGAATTGCCCCATTCTTCCCCTACAAGTTGGAACCAAAGCTTCTAAAGCAAGCCCAAGACTCCATAGCCATTCTCCAAGGTTTTTCCTCCATCATCCAAGCTTAACCATCATCTCCATCATCACCACCTCCCTTATCACCATCAAAACTCAAGCTTTCTCTCACTAGCTCATCAATGGAGACTTTCTCTCTCTCTAAGCCCCAAGAACAAAGAACTTAAGAACATCATCATCCCCACGCACACTCCCACATGAAAATCATCACCATCATCATCTACTTCGAAGCTTTCACTCACTAGGACCATGGCCATGGAGCTCGTTTCTCGCTCATGTCTTCTCTTCCTCAAGAACCACTAAAGGAGTAAAGCTAGGGTTTTGGGGTTTGCTTTCTCTCTTTCTCTCTCTCTTCATTGAGGTAAGGAGGGGGTATTACCTTTGCTTAGGGGATGAATTCTAGGATGTTTATAGTGATGGCTAAGGGTAGAAGGATATGTATATTAATGAACCTTAGGGTAGGTAAAATTTGATAAAAGTATATTAATTAAAATAAAGAAAGAAAACTTATTTTTATGCTCATGAATACTTATGATATATGATGATGTTTGTGATATTGTGTGAACTTTATGAAAATGATATTTGGTAGTTGTTGTTGAAAAGATAAGAGTAAATATATGAGGTCTAGATATGAAATTGGTGTAGTTGTAGGTTTGGATTAGTTTATGTAGCGGACTAAGTAATTGATAAATCACTTTATGTTAGAAAAAAATGGGAATTTAGGAATTCTGAAATTTGTAGTCATGGTGTAGATTTCATCAATATGTGTTAGGGATATTGATTAAAATGTGAAGAGCAATGAATATGATTGAAATCCGTGTTAAATTGTTCCATAGCATTGGTATATATACAATTTGTTTAGTTGCAATAATTCCTTTGAATTTTTTATGGGCATTAAATAATCATAGAGTAATAATGCAAGATTGATGTTTAAGTTTAGCATGAAATTTTTTATGCTTTTATCATTATTATCAATATTATTTATAAATCCAAATGGGTATCATGAAACCTTTAATAATTTCACGTTTAAATTAGGGGCTTTGCGTAATGACCCCGTGCATTGCACGGGCTTGCTTTCTAGTTGTAATTAATTGAGGATTAGTCCAAAAGGTTTAAGCACAAATGAATCAATTAAAGTATGAATTGAGGGAATTAGGATTTATGGAAATTAATATAAGATGTGAAGCATGAATTGGGCCTAGTCAATAAATAAGAAAAAGAAAAAGGACTTAAGGATAAGTAATGTGCAGATGATTGTGTATGTATGTTATTTATGGATGTATGATTTGATTGCTAACTTTTAGTGATAATATGAAAATGATAATAAGTTACAAATGGCAGAAAGAATGAAAGAGGAAATGAAATTAATGTATTAAATGAAAAAGAAGGAATATGGTTGAACCAATAGAATAAAGTAAAGAAAGAGAATATGATAAAAGACTAAAGAATTTGGTATGTGAATGTCAGACCAAGTAAGTACGGCCCGATGGGTGCATTGGTTGCTTAAGCCGCACGATTTAATGGCATGTGCAGCGGTAAGACTCCCTGAATGGTGCGTAGTGGTGGGTTCGCAAAACTTTAAAAAGAGGATTAATTATGTTATGTGAATGCCAAGCCAAGTAAGCACAACCCAGACGATCTGTTGGACTATGGGGATAATTAATAAAAGAAAGAAAGATTTCGGTGGACGGTCTGTTGGACTCTATCGAAGCACAACCCAAACGGTCTATTGGACTCTGGGGATAATTAATAAAAGGAAGAATGATGTCGGTAGACGGTCCGTTAGACTCTTTCAAAGCGCAACCCAGACGGTCTGTTGGACTCTAGGGATCACTAGCGCAACTCGGACGGTCCGTGTGACTCCAGGGAAATAATTAAACACTACCTAGACGGTCCGTGTGACTTTGGGGATATTGGATGAAACGGAACATGGCCCAGGCGGTCCTTGTGACCCTGGGGACAACTAATGGAAAGAAAAGCAAAGGAAAAAGAAAGAGTAAATAAAAAAAGAAGATATATGGGAAAAGTGAATGAATTAAGAAACATAAGAGATAATGAAAACATGAATTTGAATGTGAATGATATGATTGTTATAAGCATGTTGGGCTTAGTTTATCAGTATGACTTTTAGAATTTACTTTCCTAAGTTCTGTGTAATGCTATCCTTTTTGCTGTTTTTATTACAGGTACAGAGGCGGAGTTTACACTAATGCTTGGCCGAGCAGGAGTAAACTCCACCATGTGGAGTGTTCATTTGTTATGAGCAGACCGTAGACTAATTATGATAATGACTGTTATTTTGTAATTTAAATTATGAAGTAGTTGTATGCCCTGGAGCTTGTGTTATAATCAGGCATTAGGCCTAAACAGACTGTAGCTATATAAGTTTTATGCCTTAAATTATTCTGACCTGGACAGGTACAAAAGCGGGAATTTTCGAAAAGTCCAAAAATCAGAGGAAACTCTGCCGATTTTTCGAAAGAAATTTTTAAGTACATATCTTAATAAATCTTAATTTAACTAATTAAAAGTGAGGATGTCACATTTTGGTATCAGAGCAGTTTTTCCTCGGCCTTGGAGTGTGGACTCACAACTCCCGTGGTTTACTCACTAAGCAAGTGTATAATAGATAGTTTAAGTTCATATACATGTATTTACATTGAGCTGAATGGTTATTCCATTACATATGGAATAACTTATTCATTCCTCAAGACTTAGTCAGTATGTCGTGGTGGCGTGCATATGCGGATTGCCTGGGTGCGCGGTTTGCACGCCTAGGCGTGTGGTGCCTTTTCTGACTCCGTTTCGCTTCGTTCTTGCGCCATTTTCAAGGTCTTCTTATGCCCTTTTCAGCTCCATAATTATTTTCTTCAATTAAGCTCCAAAAAGTACCTGAAACATACCCAAAACGGATCAAAATGTTCAAAGGACTCTACTTTTAATAAAAATCCTAAACTTAACAAAAACAACCTATATTTAAAAGAGAAACAAGCCAAAGCCATAGTAAAAAAGGAGTGAAATTAAGCCCAAAAACAACATATATTAGACCCGAATCAGCACGCCTAGGCGTGCAGAAGAGGAAGAACACACCAGCAGACAGCGAGCCAAGCACGCCCAGGCGCGTGGGGGTCAAATGGCCAAGGAAGGGGTGCAAATCTGCTAATTTTGGAGCGGAAGACAGATAGATCTGCGCCCAGGCGCAGGCAGGAGCGCATCCTGGCGAGTGGACTATGAGCAAAGAGCCTCCCCAATCTCTGATGATCACGCCTAGGCGCATGCCAGGCACGCCTATGCGCGTGCACGGTGGACCATGACAGCAATTTGGGCTTTTTGATGGATTTTTAGGTTTTTAGGTTTAGATTTTGCTTTCCCTATTTAAATTAGGTTTAGGCATTAGTTGGGAGACAATTTTGGAGATTGGAAAGAGAGATTAGAAACAAATAATTGAGAGCAAGGAGGCAAGGCATGGATTGAAGATCATTAATGGAGGGATCCACTTGAAGATTGAGGATCTTTTGGGGTAAATTCATTATTGTCTATGATTATGAGTTCTTCCCTTTATCCTTGTATTTCTTCTCTCATTATGTGTAACTAAACCTCTTGTTAGGAATATGGTGGAATTGTATGGATTCTAAATAGTTTATTAATTTATGTTTTGATGTTTTCCTTTTAAATCAATTGTTTGGTTGTGTTTTAATTACAATTCATGAACTTGATCAATTTATGTTTTGCTTTGGTAGTCTAATTCTTTAATTGGAATATTAGGGATTAGATTAGGCCTTTAAACAAAACATTATAATCACCCAAGCAGTAGAGATACTTTTGGGGATTATATGACTTTTATTAATTCCAATGTTTTAATAAATGATCATTAAACTAAGACTCACTTAAGGGATTAAGGAGTATAGTTTAATAAGAAACGTAATTGCCACGAGGGATCTAGCTTTTTCTACCTCTGGAATGTTATTGATTTAATGGAAAATGGATTTTCATAACTAGTAACTACGGTCCTACAATGAAACCATGTTCCTAACCTTTTCCATAATTGTTTCTCAATATCTTTATTTTCTGTTTTGTCATTTAATTAATTCTACACTCTAAAATAAAATAAATCAAACACAAGTTTCACGTAGTAATTACGATTTGCCGAGAGTTATTAGAAACAATTGCAATCCTCATTGGGAACGATAATTTACTTTCACTGTATTACTTGTGTGATCCGGTACACTTGTCGATATTCCAATACTCTACATATGTCATCTCCAATAATGTCCCAAGATTGCTTAAAGAAGCCACTCCCATATCCATCTATGCCAGGACTTTTATCTTCATCAATGCTCATCATGGCTGATTTCACTTCTTCTTTGGTTAAAGGCTGAATTAGCATCAACTGTTGCTCCACAAATAATCTTCTACCTTTAGAGAATATGTGATTCTCAATTGAATCTCTACCACTTCTTTCTTGACCAATCAGATTTTTAAAGAACTTCAGAAAATGGTTATGTACCTCTTTTTGATCTTCCACCAGTCTTCCATCCTCTTCTGTGACAGAAGTAATTCTAGCCCTTTGCTGCTTATTTTTTAGAACACTATGAAAATAAGAGCTATTTATATCCCCCCCTCTTTAAGCCATAGAGTTTTTGATTTCTGCTTCAAGAAGCTATGAACAAAACCATTCAACTCAGTAAATTTCTCTCTAGCTTCTGTTTCCATAGCCTGCAATTGTAGATTCATAGGATCAACATCCAATGATTCTTGAATACCCTACAACTCCTCCTTTGATTTCATTGCCCGTTCCTCAATATCAGAAAACCTTTTCTTATTCAAACTCTTTAACTCCTTTCTCATCAATCTCAGCTTTTGACAGATTTGAAACATATTACACCCCTCAATCTGAGTGTGCCAATTCCTTGCAACAATAGTCTTGAATTCTGAGACTTTAGCCCACATATTAAAATTTTTGAAAGGCATCTTTTTTATCAACCATCTACTCTCCGTTTGAATCACCAGAGGAGAATGATATGAGAGTGTTGCAGGTAAATTCTTAACTTCTGATATAGGATACTCACAGATCCAAACACCATTTACAAAAGCTCTATCAATTCTTGAAAAAATCCTTCTATCAACTTGTTTATTTTTCCAAGTGAAAAATAATCTCGTTGATCTCAATTCTTGCAATTCACGATCCTCCACACAGACTCTAAAGTCTTCTGTCTCTCTCAAACTTACAGGATTCCCTCCAATCCTATCCTGAACATGAAGAGGACAATTGAAATCCCCAACTAGCAACCATGCTCCTTGTACTAATTGCTTATACTCCACCAATTTCTGCCACAAAGTCATTTTATTTGCTTGGTTGTTAAATCCATAGACAATAGAGACATAAACTCTCTTCTTTGAATATAAATTTTCCAACAGTGCATAGCTTGAGAACACTGCCCAATAATCACTACATTAAATGGAACCTTATAACAACCTATAATAATTCTACCACCAGGATGATCATTGTGATTAGACACAAAAACATACTCAGCTCCCCATTTATTCACAAAGCTAGAAAAATTTATTAACTTCAACTTAGTTTCAAGTAAACCAACCAAATCACCAAAATTATTATTGCAGAAAGAAACAATGTCAATCTACTTATTAGGGTTATTTAAACCCCTAGTATTCATAATTACCATATTATCCATGATCCTGCTGAATCTGGCTGCTTGGACCAGAGTTAACCATAACTGCTTTCCCTTTCCTGATTGCATCCTGCTTATCCTGATCAGTGGCAACATCATTTTCATTTCACTTCACATTCCAAACCGCTTCATGATCCTTCATTGCAGGCCCTAATCTATTCTTGCCCCTCCTGACTATTGTCCACTCAGCTTCCTTCTCTGCCTAAGCTTTCTTCACTGTTGCTAAGTCATAATATTCACTTGGATAGACCACCTCCTTTGAACTTTGCTCACCAGAATCAGGCTTCTTCACATCCTTTTTCTTACATTTATCCTCTTTGTGTCCATAGCCCTTGCAATTCGTACAAATTACATGTAGCCACTCATAAACAAGTTGTTGTTCTACAACTATTCCCTTCTCATTCTCAAAATTGCCATCTCAAGCATGTTCTCCCCCATTCAGAGTTTTAAACATGCATAATCTTATTATTTGGAATTTGGGTGAGGTTGTCCTGTTGAAAAAATTGATGGCATATACTATAGAGATGAAAACCATCATCTAACCAAGACACAATCATGTCAAATCATCAAGAAGGAATGAAGCGGAAGCGTACCTGGATATATTCATGAAGAATATGATGAACATGTGAACTTGAATTGAATTGCCCTTAAATCTTGTATCTAAATGCATACCTATGAGAGAACATGAGGGTGAAGGTTGGTCTTCCAAGCCATTATGCACAATTGCTCTATCCTTTCTAATGATGGAGTTAGAGAAGGGAATTGGATGCTTCTGACTTGGGGACCATAACCTATTTATAATAAGTTCGTACCCTTTCGCGAATGGTTACGACTATTGAACTTTCTTATTTCTATTTCGGCCCATCAACAAATATAGAAATAAGACTTTGGTATCTACACATTATAAAATCCATACCAAATGAGACGTCCTCAATCCCAACACTTTAATCCTTTAAAGATCACTTTAATAGGGCTAAATCTTTACGATAGCATATAATACATGATTAATGATATATGTAGGCTCACATATAGATAAATATCTAACAATCTCCCACTTGAGCCACATATATCGGTATACAGTCATGCATTATAGAATAACCTTATGAGCGCTCAAAATTAGCTATCTATACCAAAAGGTCATCTCTAACAATCTCGTCCATCAATTATATCAACATAGGATCAAAGTGATCTTCGTTACATTTATATCGTAACTAGACCCATCAGTGGTCATATATATCAATATAACCAACGACACATATCAAGTATGGATGTGTAGCATGGAAATTACATACAATGTGATCTTAATATGTCTATTTCCAACTGGTCCTACTTTATTCTTTAGCGAGATCCCAATGAATAAATTCAGAGTGAAGCTGAACCATAAACTTTTTTTTTTTTTGCAGAAAATATATCCATAGATATGTCTATACCAGAAAAACACCCAAATACAAACTCCCACTGAACCAACATATCATCAAATGATATAATGCCCATATACATGAGCAATGTTATCAAGAAAGACCTTAGATGATAAACCTTTAGTGAGCAGATCTGCAACCATGGAGTTTATGCCAATGTGCTCTATAGACTCTTACCTACTCTGAACTTTTCCTTAAGTGAGATATAGCACTACTAACATTTTGTCACAAAGTAACTTTAATAATGGCCTTTCAGTTTATCCAAAATTCGCAGCCAAGTGATAAAATTTCATAGCCATATCCATTTACTAGAAGTCTCAAAACACACCATTGCAATATCAGAAGAAACTATTAGTGTCTGCTAAGCACTTTACCAAAATAGTTCATCCACCTAACAAATAAATATAGCATGGCACAACACCGACATGCATCCAATAAAAATAATAATAATAACAAGAATACCTGATGATCTCTTGCTGAATCATTGTACTGCATGTCTGCATGTGAGCATATAATTCTTTGTTCGCCTTAAGTACCTGATAAATTGTTTGCCTGTTTTCTAATTGATTTGTCTCTTAATTACTTAAATATCTGCATTCTCCTTAAGTACGCAATATCCGGGTGCGTACGACTTATGTACACATTAGACTCCCTACGCCAATGCATAAGGACAAATTTTGTGACTCTTTAACTTTAAAACTCCATCTAAAGGCACGAGTTGAGACTAAACTTGTCTCCTTTAGCAACAAGATTCTTACCTGATTTGCAATCTTTAACATATAAAGCTAAGAAAATTTATTTACTCCCACTAAATTATGGTACACATAATCAACAACTGAAGTCACCTCAAGACCAAAAGAGATGATAACTTAATGAAATATATGATACCATTGACAGAAAACTTACTCAAGCTCTTAGATGAATTTCTTTAATTTGCAAGACATATCTTTGCACATCCTTCACAAAGTTTTGTGATTGCATTGAATATACTTTGTTTCAAACAAAGTCTTTATATTCATCTAATGAAACTCAAGATCAGAATGAGCCATAAATGCCATTATAATACTCAAGAGTCTTTTAGAAAACTTGATGAGAAATTCTCTTTACAATAAATGTTTTCCGTATGAGTGAACTCCTTTCAAGCAAGACAAACCTTATATCTTTCCACAATACCCTTTGATCCCCTTTAGGTAGTAAATATCCATTTACTACTATTGGATTTCAAACCTTTAGGTAAAGGGACAAGATCCTAAATGTCATTGTCTTTCATGGTTTCAATCTCTTCATTCATTGCACTATCCCATTTGTGAGAGTTAAAACTTTACATGGTTCAAAAGGAAGTTGAGTAAATCATCCTCCATCACCTTGATGCCAACCTTATGTTCTTGACGAAATACAACATAGTCATTCAGAAGTGCATTTTTTCTCTCACTCATAACTTTCCATAATAGCATTACTCGAGGTTTTTAAGGTTGATGAGTTTGACCTCAAGGATCAATCTATTGATTTTGAATAGGAGTTAGTCAATATTGCCCTATTCTAGATTTGTTATTCAACCAATGACAAAGTTAGAAAACCTTATCATTTGTCAGTAACAACTGTAGGAAAAGAAACCAAATAAATTTCTCTTCAAAAGCAATATTTATAACCTTATCTCCCCCCTCAAACTCAATCATCCTAAAAAATTCAAGAATTTCCTCTCTCAAAGCACCTAATAGTGGAGTCATAAAACATTAACTCTTAACTATAATCAAAATATCCAATAAAGTAACAACTCACTGTTTCTTTTCATTTGGCCTAAAAGACCTTGCCTTAGTTGGACAACCACAATTATGAAAATATTTCACGATAGCCTTTTATATGTCCATGACTTATGAGGGTCTTTGCTACTACTTTAATTGGGACTTCATTTTTCGTTTCTCAATGAACATCATTCATAACGGGATTACGCTAATTTGCATTTTGTGCCACATTAACTTAAATGCAAGATTACAATAAACGAGGCAACAATATCAAACAAATTAAAAAATAGTTTATTATGCAAATTTAAAGAACATGTAATGATAAATTTAAATCTTGACATTGACATGAATTAGCCTTATTATTTCCAAATGAACAAGATAACCAAATTAGTTCATCAAAGAAATTAAAAAAAATATTGTCTACATGACAACATAATACATGTCTCTCAGCTTTCAGATTTAAATAATCATAACACTTTACCAATAGCCTAAAAGTTGATATTGTCTCTATCTTAACTTATTTGTTATTGCCCATAAAAAAATGTATCTTTCAACATCAGATGACAATGAACAATTTAAGCAACCATGCATAGACATACTTATGTGAGTAGTAAAACCCAATCTACTCACCATGTGTGTGTGGACACAAAAAAATTAAATTAACTCAAAAACAAACCAAAATGAAAGATGTACCCTTCTTTAATTTGCACCCTGATGTGATTCTTAATATCACTTTAGTCATGTTTATTTACTTTTGCAAGAGAAACAAACAAATAATTCATTATGTTTGGGAGCGCATTGTAACTACATCATCATTGTTCCCTTTTGGCCTTTAGAGGCATATGCCAAATTAGCACCATTAATCTTGTCTTGCTTCAACTCTTTTCTTGTACACAGTATCTAATGATCTCTAATGAAATCATTTGTCCATTGGAAACGTAACTTAATTTTAACTAAATTGTGTTCAAGCTTATCATAACCAAATGCTCAATTAAAGCTTTTGGATAACTTTACTTTTGGTCCTTACAATTTTGAAGCAAGATTAGATATATACATGTAGTACTCCTTTATGTTCCATTGTCCGTATACCTTCTTGAAACAAACATAATAATATTATATATGTTAGTTTCACCCTTTTCCTTAATGGCCAAATGCCTTTCAATTTCCTTATGGAACAATTTGGCATTAGTCTCTTAAGACATAATATTCTTGAATTGCACACCTATTGATCATGAGAGTCATGCAATAGCAACATCCCAATTTCTCAATATAATGTTCCATTTATCCTTATAGGAACCTTATACCATAAGATCAATATGTTCATTCCAAATTGCAAAATCTAAATTCATGCAATCAGATAAATGTCACAATGCTTCCTTCCCAATTCTTAAAGTTTGTGCCTTTAAAATGAATAAATTAATTTAATTTATATTGCAGATATTATAAAAGCAGAAAATTAATAGAACAAAGAACCAAAAAAACACAACATAAGCTCACAATAAACTTTAATCAATAAATTCAAATAATGGTGGGGCCCATCACAAGGTACCTAGTACAACATTAACATTCAGTCTTTGGATAGAAATATTAACTTGTAAGTGGTACACTCAATGTAGTAATCAAATATTAATAGTCAATCCTGTCAAACAATAAGCCTTTCTTTGGATCGACTTATTATTCACATGGAAAACCTAATGAGTATCAAATATTTATTACCACAAGTATATTTGAAATTCGGCCAAATAATAATCTTCCTTTGGGGCGATCATTATCCGCATAAATTACAAACATACTCTTGCCTTGATATTCCAAATCAATTAATCTACGCATGAGAGGTTACTTTGGCAACATGATGCTTTAATTAAATAATTTAGAATATTAGACGTTAAATCATAAAGACACCAAAATTTGAATTCATTTTGTCCCCCTTTAAATAAAATAAATAAATAAATAAAATATGAGAACACTTTAGCGGCGATCGAAAATGTTGTCATAAGTGATATGATTTCTCAAAAAACTGTTGCAACGGTTTAAAACTATCACTATATGTACAAATAAAATTTAATGAAAAATGCGACGGTTCGCAACCGCTGCCAAAAAAATGTGCAAAACATATCTGTTTTCTGTCGCAACAGTTTCAATTTCATTTCTAAGTATTTAAAGAAAAAATAGTGAGGAAACCGTCGCCAAAGACCACACATAAAGCAAATAATTTCTGCACTAAAGAAAAAAACTGTGGCTATAAACT
Source organism: Crotalaria pallida (assembly GCA_037953625.1). Lineage (NCBI taxonomy): Eukaryota > Viridiplantae > Streptophyta > Magnoliopsida > Fabales > Fabaceae > Crotalaria > Crotalaria pallida. Next base: position 32,849,909 of record CM075651.1, on the reverse strand, counting down.
TGTGCAGAAAATAAAATGAAAAAAAAACTTTGCCCGTTGGTTTTGAAACTGTGATCATTGCAACATAAGGCTGACACGCCAAGTCACTAAGAGATGCAAGTTTTGGTCAAAATATTTACTTAAATTTATTTACCATTTAATAAAAATAAACAAAAAAAATAAGGAAACCATTTGCATCCGCTGGGTGTAGACTGTAGAACCCGTGACCGAAACATTGCATGGCTAGATGCTCAACCGTCGCACCATCTTAGTTCTAACAGGGGCCATGGACTGTACTAAAATTAAAGTTTGATGGTGATACACTAATGCCTCTATGTACTAAAGAGCCAACGCTAGGGCCTCACGGTGCATGCATTCATGGTGACCAATAATAGAGCCTCTAGTGTCCAGTATATACATTACTTAAACTTCAAATGACATGGCCAGAACTAGATGCAACAGGCAAATTAATATTTCATGCATTTCTAAAATCTTGTAAGTACAAAATATTACATAAACATTATCTTTCAAAAAAGATAATCACATGTATAATAATTTGAAAAAAAAAACAATTAACATCCTATCTTCAAAATGAATGCATGAAAAATGAAGAAAAAATTTATATCCTAATGATCCAACATGAGAGTGGCTCTGATACCACTTGTTGAAAAAATTGATGGCATATACTATAGAGATGAAAACCATCATCTAACCAAGACACAATCATGTCAAATCATCAAGAAGGAATGAAGCGGAAGCGTACCTGGATATATTCATGAAGAATATGATGAACATGTGAACTTGAATTGAATTGCCCTTAAATCTTGTATCTAAATGCATACCTATGAGAGAACATGAGGGTGAAGGTTGGTCTTCCAAGCCATTATGCACAATTGCTCTATCCTTTCTAATGATGGAGTTAGAGAAGGGAATTGGATGCTTCTGACTTGGGGACCATAACCTATTTATAATAAGTTCGTACCCTTTCGCGAATGGTTACGACTATTGAACTTTCTTATTTCTATTTCGGCCCATCAACAAATATAGAAATAAGACTTTGGTATCTACACATTATAAAATCCATACCAAATGAGACGTCCTCAATCCCAACACTTTAATCCTTTAAAGATCACTTTAATAGGGCTAAATCTTTACGATAGCATATAATACATGATTAATGATATATGTAGGCTCACATATAGATAAATATCTAACATGTCCAACTCACAAATCTTTGTGGCAATTCCTTTGAAGATATCACTAAAGTTGATGGCATTATTCTATAGTTGTTACATGGTGTTGCTGAAAATAATGACTACTATCTTTGTTTGGAGAAGGAGACACTAGTACAAATTATATTTTTCAGACCACGACATTAAGACCGGTTCCGCACGAAACCGGTCTGAAAGTTGTAATTAGTTTAAACCAGGCTGGTTCATTTAAATGACCAGTCTGAAAATATATTAATTGAAATCGGTTACGATGTGGAACCGGTCTGAAATATGACATTGGTTCAAACTAGATTGGTTCATTTCGACGACTAGTCTGAAAAATAAATAAATTTACTGCCCCGTGCATTGCACGAGCAAGGGTTCCAATCTGAAAACCACACGGCTCCTCCCTCCCCCCAAATCATTCACTCTCCTCTCTCTCTCTCTCTCATTTCTCATTTCTCACTATCTCTCCTCTCAACATCTCCTCTTTTCTTCATCCTCTCATCAGCCTGCCGCCGTGAATCACGGCCACCGGCCCTAACCACGACGGCTAACCACCACGCGACTCACTGTGAGCTCGCTGGGTATATAGGGAGCCTCAGTGCAGCGCGAGCTTCGGTTCAGCGATAGTGGCGGAAGAGCGACGTGTCCACCACATTGTGCAGCAGTGGTGACGTGTCCACCGACGTGTTCTCTGTTTTCGGATCCAGGCTAATCTGAGTCGTGGAGTCGCGGTTTTGTGGGCGACGACGGTGCGGATTGGACTGATGCTCGCTGCTCTGTTTCGATGATGGCGGTGATGGCGGGTGCGGCTGTGTGGGTGCGGTGCGGTACGGTGATGGACTGATTCTTCTCTCACTCGTTTGAATGTGAATTTTATGAATCCCTTATTCTTTTTGCATTTTTTCCAGAACCCTAATTGTTATGAATCCCTAATTTTATGAATCCCATGCTTTTTTGGTGATAGATACTTTCGCAACTCGGGTTTGAAGATGGAAGTTGAAGTTCCTGTGGATTGGCATATCACTTTTTTGCTGTTGTGATTTCCATTTTTGCAGAACTCTAATTGTTCTCACTTGTTCTGAATCCTTAATTTTTGCATTTGGTTGTTGTTCTTAGAAGATAATGAGCGACCCCAAACTAGGTTTGCTCTATGCTACCTTCTACACGATAGGTTTCAATACTCAGCTGGTTTCTGTAATATGAATTAGAATTACTAGTTGGCACTTGAAAATATGATGTTTTGCAATTCTTGCCTCATAAGCTTGTAGCTGAACCAAATGGAAATATGGCGAATCATGCATCAACTCCACTTCAAGGTAACAACGCCATCCCTTGCTATATATGCTTGTAAGGTGCCATGAAGTATTTGAATTGTTAAGAATCCCAAATTCTAAACACCCCTCTCCATAAAATAAATGGTATTGAATGAAGAATTTGTAATTTTGCCTGAAAATTTAGTTAAATTTGGAATTTGCAACTCTCAGCCACATTTTTAAAAAAGAAATGGTATAACTACATTTAGTTTTTGATGTGTTACTAATTACAGTTTAAAGCTTAAGAATCACTTAGAGTGATTGTTTGGTCCCAAGTTGTAATTATCTAAAGAGTTCCCTTCCTACAAGTTTCCATACACAAAAAATTGTTGGACCAATGACTTAAAAGTTCTTCTCTGTACTCCCATGTGGTGATGGAAATGTGTTTACCTTCTTAGCATTAGCTCTTGGTCATTAGCTCCAATAAGTTTGAGTTGTGATTTTTATTGTTTATTTATTTCTGTATTTTTGATGAAGATGATGGTGAAGGGTGCATGAAAAGAAAGCGGAACCGGTTACACATGCTTTGAATGCTTTGAGTGATATAAGGCTTGCTTAGACTGATTTGTTTCAAATGTGCATAGGTATAGATTTTATAGTCTTTAGTATCAATTGCTGCATATAAGACTTGCTAGGTTTGGTATCCTGTTGAGTCTGTTTTGGTACATTGTTTTGGCTGTTGCATATATTTTCTTTTTGCTGCTGCTGCTGCATACTTATGATATTGGCACTGTTGTTGTGTGTGATTTGGTGCATTTCTCTATTCTCGCTGCATTTTGGCTTATTTTGACATTTTCTTTTTGCTGCTACTGCTGCATACTTATGATGTTGACACAGTTGTTGTGTGTGATTTGGTGCATAACCATGGCCAAAGAGTACAATAGATTGATAAAGACCCAAGGGTCCACCACCTGTGTAAAAATTTCCAATTGTTAGTCTTCAAATAACCTTCTCAAATAGTAATTGTTTAGTATAGTTATTTTAATTAAACAACTATAGAGTAGCATGCATGAAGCTTTGCATATTATGGTACCTGCTTAGTAGTAGTAAGTGCTTCTGTAAGCACAGAGACTGTATCTTTGTATATTTCTTGTGCATGGTCAGTATCAGAGAGGGTCATTGCCATTAATCCTGCATGTGAGTATGATTTATAAGGACGAGTTTGATTGTACTGCATCATATTAAAAAAAATGTGTATGTATATAATGTCTAAAATTAGGGACAAACCAAGAACATGAGAAGCTAGTTCCTTCTCTTTGGCAGAACCTCTTTTAATGAGACCCAGGATGTGATACAAGAAAGTAGCAGCCCTGGAAAAAAAAATTGTATTAATTAACATTTACAATAACCAAATCTTAATCTTAAGTCCTCATATAAAAAGATTACATATCATCAAATATATTGCATTGTTAATGCCGTAAACGGTAAACAAATATCAGTTATCGAGCCTAGATACATGAGGAAATTTGAAATACTAGGTTGAGTACATAGAGTTATGCTACTGCTGTCTATTATTTTGTACAATATTGAACAAATAAATCCTTTTGTTCTAGTGAAGTAAACAAGTCTTTTATTTTCTGCTTGTGCTTATAAATTCTATAATATATGGAATATAGGCTGATATAGGTCTTGCAATGGGTATTCAATGAGTTCTGATATCATTATTTTGGATGACAACTTTGCTACATTTGTTTTTTTTTTTTTAAAAATCCAATTGGTTATGTGTCACCAGTTTTTATTATTGAGTATTTCATTTGAAACTGGTTTTCTTTTTCTTCTTTCTCTAGGTTCTGAAGTGTGAGTATGTTGTCTGAAGTGTGAGTATTTCTTTTTTTCCCCAGGTAGTAGGAACTTGTATATTTTAAATTTTAATTAGTCATTGAATGAAACAAATTGATGTTATGGTCTCTTTCCTTTTATTTTTCCTAGTTTTTGGAAGTAGAGAAATTATGAGGTAACATGTCCCACATTGGATCTCCTCCTGCTTTTAGCATTTTAAATTTCAGTTGTTTCTTAGTACTCCTGTTAGTTTAACAATCTAGTCCTCCTGCTTATGTATGCATTCTTCACTATTCAGATAATTCAAATGAATATTGAGGAGTTTGCTGCCATTTGGATGATAAGAATGCTGCAAGTGACACATCTACGAACTTTGAGTCTGACCCTGTAGATAATTCTAGCAGTATGGTTCTAGATCTTGGTGAAAATCCTATAAGGTTATAATCGCAACCTTTTTTCCCTTAACTCCCTCAACTTTTCCTACTATGCTTTGACATGAAACTGTGTTTTGGTGTTGAGATGATTTAGATTTCATTCCATCTAATAATATTTATTTAATCTCTACTTTTATGACTTATGAGGCACTTACTTGTTGTAGGTACAATATGATTGAATAAAGTCTTGTTAAGGAACCAGTATTCCCATTCTGGCTTAATCGTAAACCAGAAAAAGATAAGGGGGTGAGCTTGTTTTTGGTGGTGTTGATCCTATGCACACTTCAAAGATGTTGTTGAACAAGAGTTAGAGGTTTCGTCCTTCAAAGAGCATAACCTAAGTAAACTAAGTGAATAATATAATTCTTTATGTAATTTTTTATCTACTACTATTTTAGGTTTTTATGGTTTTTTATATATATGTTGTGTATGTAGATAAACAATTTGAAGTGGTTATGTTTGTAATTGTATACCTATCTTTGAGTATTTATATTGTTTTAATTTAAATCAAGTTAATTTAAATGAACTGGTTAAGTTGTGCTGGAGGGGCTGTAAAAGAAAAAAGGCATATTGAAGTTAATTAAGATCGGTTCATAATTTTTTTCAGACTGGTTTAGAAAATTTTTCAGACTGGTTCAGAAAATTTTTCAGACCGGTTCATAAATTTTTTAGATCGGTTCATAAAATTTTTTAGACCAGTTCATAAATTTGTTTTAGAACAGTTCAAAAAATTTTTCAGACCGGTTCAAAATTATGATTCAGACCGGTTCGAAATTATAATTCAGATCGGTTCAAAGAATTATTCAGATCGATTCAAAATTATTATTCAGACCGGCTCAAAGTTATAATTCAGATCGGTTCAATATTATTATTCAGATCGGTTCAAAGAATTATTCAGATCAGTTCAAAATTATTATTTAGACCGGTTCACAATTATTATTTAGACCGGTTCAAAGAATTATTCAGACCGGTTCAAAATTATTATTCAGACCGGTTCAAAATAATTATTCAGACTGGTTCAAAAATTTAAATCAGACCGATTAGTAACCTGTCTCGTTAATATAAAAAAGACCGGTTTATAACTGGTCTCATTTAACATGTATTTTTAGCAACAGGGCTTTAAGACCGGTTCGGAATCGGTCTGAAAAATGGTTCGGAACCGGTCTGAAAAATGTATTTTGTACTAGTGAGAAAGATAACACATCTGCTACAAGCCAATAACAGGATAAAGTATCACTGAAATGACATTGTTTGATATGAATATTGTAAAGATATTATCCAAAGCTTGAATTGTGGGAATATGAAAATATTGATGTTGTCTTGGTTATTGATATCATGTTACTTAGGTTGCTCAATTGAATTAGATAATGCCATAATGGTGATGAAGTTATTGTCGACTCATAACTTATATATAAATTTAAATTAACTGTATTATTTTGTTTTCAATGTGATTTCAGTAATGTGCCAAACTATTTTATAATCCCCTCATTCTATATTTCAATTTTGTGTGCAAGAGAAATTACAATATTAGTTTTGGATAATATTATATATAAGAGAAAGCCTTTATATATATGTTAATGATAACTTAAACCTCTAAAGAAAAGAAAACAATTTCAGAAAGGTTACACTATGAAAAATCACACAAAAAATTAAATTATAAACCGTACATCTCATGGTTTTTTTTTCGTGTTGTGTTTTGTTGTGTTTGTGTAATTACGTCTTGAAATAATATTGGCTAAATTACTTATTTGGTCCCTTACCTTATTTTTTAATTTCAAATTGGTCCTTTACTTTTTTTTGGTTTCATATTGGTCCCTCATGTTTCTTTTCACTGTCAATTTGGTCTCAAAATCACTATTCATCCTATGTGGACCAATATATTATGGACACGTGTCACTTTCTCTCTCCACATGGACCAATATGATATTGACACGTAGGATGAACAGTGGTTTTGGGATCAAATTGATAGCGAAAAGAAACATGGGGGACCAATATGAAACCAAAAAAAGGTAAGGGATCAATTTGAAATTGAAAAATAAGGTAAGGGACCAAATGAGTAATTTAGCCAATAATATTCATCTTCCTTACTCAAAGAATGACTTACGTAGAAACCTTTATTATTAATATGATAAACATTTTAAATTATAATTCGTTTGCACTTACTCCTTCCGTCCCTATTTATAAGTTACCTTTTTGAAGGTTTCTTTTTCCATAAATATAAGTCACTTTACAATATATAGACATCATTAAATAATTTATACCAAATATACCCCTAATGATTTTACCTGTGTTTCACATTTCAAGAGACCTTTTTACCTTTTCCGTAATAATAACTATATCAATCTAAATTGTATTTGTTTTATATAGGGGTAGTTTTGGAAGCTTGATATACTTTTTGATAACTTTGAGAATAATAACTACTACTTTTCTTAATATGTGTGAATTAATTAAAAGTGTCCTATAATTAAGGACGAAGGAAGTATATCACTACGTAAAATACATGTTGTAAACCATCCTTACATAAACAAAAAGTTCTTAATAGTTTGTGATCTACAAAAGGAATATAGATTATCAAATCAGAAAAAGGTTCCTCCTTGTATAAAAAGGAAAATTATATCCTTGAACCATTAGTTTTTTAACACTTGGCAAAAAAAAACGCGAATTATTAATTAAAAAAACAATTATACATTAAAAACAAAAGGGGAGAAGAGATTGGACAAAGAAAAATAGAAGACCACCTTAATAGAAAATTAGCAATATAACATAGCAGCCACAACCAGTGATGAACAGAGAGCACCACCGTCATCCATCGTAAACCTATCATACGGCTAAGCTTTCGGGAATAGTCCAATTCTTGAAATGACCAAATACTACAACTACATCATGAAAGTGATAAGAATAAACCCTTCAAATAATAGTTTTGAGGGACCAAGTATTATTTCGTGTAGAATGTACTACAGAAATAAATACTACAAGCCTTATCTGATGTCAGGAAGAGATTACATTCAAGAGGGGTGAAGGAGAGAGGTCTTGATGGAGACCACCATGACAGAGAGGGCAGTAGTGACGCCTTGTCGACGCGGCGAAAGTCATCATCACAGGGGATAATAGAGATGACCACGAGAGGCTGTGGCACGACTTCATGACAGCGGCCAACGTGTGACGGCTAGTGACGTTATCTCTTTTTGTCTTCTCTCTTCGTTCTCCATTTTTGATTTCACACTTTGGCTTTTTTTATTATTATTATTATTAATAATGATTTGTTTTTATTTTTATTTTGACAAGTATAAAAAAAACTAATGGTTCAAAAATATAATTTTCCTCCTTAACCTTTTTCTAAAATCAAACTTTATATTTAAACTAAAATTAATAAATGAATAAATCCTTTGCACGGCACGGAAAATTGACTAGTCTAATAAAACTTGAGCAGCATAGCTATTTTTAGCCACTCATCTTATCATCTCCTTTGTTTTTGTCTACTGACTGTTTAAAAACAATTTTGGTCTTATTTTTAAGATTTTATTTCAAATTTAAATAACATTTGATTTTTTCTTTTTTAAATCTCCCATATTAAATAAATTCTTCTAAAAATTTTAATAATAATCATAAGATAAATTTAAAAAATATGCTAAATATTTATATTTTCATAATTTTAACTCATCTCTTTTTTCTTAATGGGAGAAAATTTCTAAAAAAAATCTTGAGTATACTTAACTATCTCTTCACAGTTTCACTTCATCTTCTTTTTCATCCTCTCCTTCTTCACCGCTTCTTCTATCCTCCAACACTCTTTCGCTCCACACACAAACCATGCCGTCATCACTCTCCGCCACAACACCCCACCACCACCTCCAAACCCTCCTCGACTCCGCCCGCCCCTTCCTCCGCGGCGACCTTGCCTCCATCGACCCCAACCTCCCTTCCCTCATCTCCCTCCTCCGCTCCGTCGGCGCCGGCGAGTGCTGGCACAAGCACGGCAGTTTCCTCGACCACCTCGTCGACATCCACCGCATCCTCCACCTCTGGAAATCTCCTCGCTCCGTCTCCCTCTGCGGCCTCTTCCACTCCGCCTACTCCAACTCCTACGTCAACCTCGCCATCTTCGACCCTTCCACTGGCCGCGACGTTGTTCGCGGCCACGTCGGCGACGACGCGGAGCGGTTGATCCATTTGTTTTGCGTTGTTCCGAGACAACAGCTTATCCATGATGATTTATTATTCCGTTATGATGATGGGGAACTTGTGGAGCACCTTAAGGCATCGGAGGCGTCGATTAGGGATGCGAAGGAGAAGGGTGTTTTCGATGGAGAAGAGAGTTGGAGGAAGAAACTGCAGAACGTGGTTCCTGCTCAAGGGATACACGTTAAACATATTCGCACAGGTTAGAACTTAGAAGAAGAGATGGGTATCCCAAGGGTGTTTTTTTTTTTTTTAATATATATTTTCTGAAAAAAAAATATTTCTTTTTGTTTAAAAAAAATAAATATATATATTTTAAAATATAAGCAACTTAGAATTTTAAATTTTGTTTCATTCCTCCTAATGTTACTTTCCTATAATATCTTAAAAAATTGTTATATTATCCAATTTTTGTTTCATTTCCAATACTATTTTCCTAAAATACCTGTATTTTTATAAATTTGAGAAAATGAAATACAATTAACTAAATGAGCGTAAAATTAGTTATTTTTGCTTATAATTCGAGTCGGGGATAACTTCTACGTTGCTGTATCAACAGAGTCTTGAAGAAGAGATGGGTGTGTTTTTATATTTTGAGTGAAGCAACAATTTAGTCCCTAAAAGTTTATAAATAATATTTAGTCTCGAGAAAATTTTTAAATGTAACAATTTGGTCTCTCAAGGTTTTGGATGGTCCCTCAAGATTTGGAATATACCAAGTTCGTCCTTAAAATATTAGGGACCAAATTGGTATGGAAGAAAATCTTGAGCCACCAAATTAGTATGGAAAAAATATTGAGGGACATCCGAGAAAATCTTGAGGACTAAATATGTAATTATAAATTTTTGGACAGTGAAAAAACATCGGGACTAAGATGGTACTTCACTCCTTTAATTTTTTATTTATTTTTTCTGAAACATAGTTACATGTTTTGCTTAAAAATATAAATTGTATGTTGCGTAGCGGTGTCAATGGAGTCTTGGGACACTTGCATACCTAATTGACGTTATGTTACTGAACACCAATTTGGTCCTTTTAGATCTTCACATACCAAATTGATCTGAAATTAAAATTCTTAATTTATACTCAATGATCTCAAGTTTGAGTCAAATTTAGTTTTTTGTGTCAAATTTGTCCTTGATACAGTGTAGTCCAAAAAAACTAAGTTGACCTGACATGAAACCTTTGGGGACCAATTTGAATATTTTAGAGACCAAATTAGTGCACTTGAGAATGAAAATGGGTCAAAGATGTATCTTGCTACAAATATATGTTATAGTCTTTGCATATACCATTAGAGTATATGACTAGGTTCGTCAAAAAATAAAAAGCATCCATAATTTAGTTCTCAAATGAGGTCCAAATTTTCATTTCTCAGGATGCATTTATTCTTAATTATGTTTTTGGATATCCACTCTATTATCTGTATATCTGGTCCCTCTTAGATGTGTTCTAAATTGTACAGGTGAAGATGTGCATGTTTCAAGGAGGGTGGTGGCTATTTTCCTAATGTTGACTATGGCTGATTTCTGTGATCAGTTGTATGGTTTTCAAGATGTGTTGTTTGATAATGTTAATGGTAGGCTTGAGTTTTCTGGGAACAATTATTGGGGTCTTTGGCCGGGAAATGGCAAGCCAGGTCTATGGCTGAATTCAATTTCGAGGATGGGAGCGGTGTACACTTTGATTGTGAGAGAGGAAGAGATTTTCATTGAAGAGAAGAGAAGGAAGGGAGTTGAGGTAGCTGCTGATCATGACAGAGATGAAAATATTGAGTTGCCGCTGCCTCCAGTTTTTAATAACTGTACGATGGTTTTAGATGCGGGAGATCAAATAATTGCAAGGGATTTATACTGGGAAGCTGTTTGTGATGTGCCTAGCAAAGGGTTGGAGAGGGCTGAGGAGTTGTTGGTTGAATCTATTAAGAAAAATCCATTTGTTGGAGAGCCATATGTGGTATTAAGTCAGGTTTATTTGACAAATGGGAGATTTGAAGAGGCTGAGAAACACGCAGAGAGAGGATTGACCCTTTTGTTGGAATGGGGATGCCCATGGGACAAGAGGACATCTTGGGAAGGGTGGATTGCTTGGAGTAGAGTGTTGTTTATGAAGGCGAAGGAGAAAACTTGGCCTGACACCTCATTTGGCATCCTTAATTTGGGTCTTGTAAAGTGACTTGGGTTTATGGCTTTCATCATATGGCCTCCCTGGATGATGTAATCTTCAACCAAATAAGTTAGAAGTTAAAGGTATATAGTATAACTCAACTATTGCAGTACTAAGTTTACTTTTCTATTAGTACTTGCAGTGATCTTTGATCCTTTATGTTTGTGCAATAAATTGTCAATATTGTCCCAGTTAGGCAAGAAGGACTGATTGTAAGATACCAATAGCATCTCCAATGCGAGCATATATTAAGTGTGCTTAAAAGTCACTTTTTGCTTTCCACATCATCAATTCTTTTGCATACTTTATCAGCTAGCTCAACACTTCAAACCTAGCATACACTTTATATGCTAAGAGGGGTTTCACTTATCAATCATTTTTTAACCAATATTGCATTTTTTAACCAGTGAATGAGCTTTGTTCTTGCCCAAGCATATGAGCTTTGTTCTTAGCTTTAGCATATAGTCTTGAAGATGAGCATTAGAAATGCTCTAATTGTATGTTTGGATTTACATTAAAAACTCAAAAATATGTTAGAAGTGTGAAAGGTGAAAGCTACCAAGTGCAAGCTTCCTAGCAAACAGGTGTTTGCAGCTTGCAAATGCGGAAACAAACACAGCATAAGTAGTTAGTAGTCCTTGTCATGACTTGTGAAGAAGGAGCGTAATATTATACTGTATAAGTTTTATCAAAAACTAGTGAAATTTGACAGAAATTTATTGTAGTACACTCCATGTTCAAATACTCTTGAATCTTGATTCATCATTCATCTAGCTGTCTTGAATTTCTGTTAACTTCTTTAAGTTGATACAAGGCCTCCATCATAAAATTTCTTTCCCTTTCGTGAAACCTTTTTTTTCCCTTCTGTAACTATAAATAAGAGACCGTTCAGTCCTGCATACAGATCTCCTACAGAGTCATAATTCTGAGTAATTCTTTCTCATTTTTACCTTATTTATTAATTTATTAACATTATACTTTTGTATCTACAACGAAGGAGAGGTTCTTTTTTTACTTATTTTCTTACAAACTTATAGTATTTTCCTCATTTTCTTAACTTAATAGTATTTTCCTCATTTTCCAAGTTCCCTGAAAATAATGATATAATCAAGATCTGCCTTCAAACATGTCTTTCCGGAGATGGGTTTTCTTCTGCATTCCCATTCCTCTGCCAGTTATCAGAAAATGTTGCAGGGACAACCTCAAACACAGGCTGTGGTTCAGGAAAAAAAAACAACTTATCTTCACAGCCTTAAAGCAAGCATCATATGGAGGCTGGGAAGGGGATCAATGCAATCTATTCACATTCTGAGTTACTGCATAGCAGTTAAAAAAACAGAATGGCCTTAATAAAAATACGAAGGGCACTCTGTCTCCATTACTGCAATTTGAATTTCTTGGAGGAAATTGTCATAAGTGATATAAAACGCATAACCTGTCGGCATCTTAAATTTAGTCCCACCTCACCTAGCAGGTTTTGTATGACATTTCACTTGGACGGTACATTTCTGCAAGTTTAGGTAGTTTGTCCTTGTTCCAAACCCTTTGACATCAATGAATGGGAACTGATTCCTCCAACACTTCCTTGGTTTAAGGGTTGAGATGCTGCACAAGGTGGTTTAGGGGTTTGAGGTACATAACGCGACCGTCACCTTCACTTTCGATTAATGGCATTTCCTCCATTGTTGCTTTCTTCCAAGTTCCACCAACACCCTTTGGTTATTGGGCCGTTAAAAAGTCCGATAAGGATAGTGCTCTTCGGTCTTAGTGTTCAGCGGATTTGCTTCTACTAGTTTTTTTTTAATTGAATTGGATTTGCCCCTACTGTTAAATGTTTATTTGGTGAAGCATCCCTAATTAGGGTTTATGTGCCTCTTCAGTCATAGTGTTCTTTGAATGGTGCGAGTACCCATATGGTAAGTGAACATTTTCCATGTTCATGAATCGAAACAACATTCATTGCTGATCTTGTTTCAAAACTGACTTGTTAACGAGTAGTTGAAAAATTGCCACTTCATCCCCTTTGTCACATTAAGTAGCACTTAAATCACGTGGTTATGAGTGCCTCTTCACCAAATAGTAACTGAAACCTACATTATTCAATTACTAACATTCAATACATTGATCATTGAATCAAGTACCTATTTCGCATATAAATAGGGAGCATATCCCACTATTCCTTCAAGGCAACCATAAAATGCAACCATCCACTTCAAGGAACAATGGTTAATCAAGGAAACGGTGCTGTTGGCCAAGAGGGGTGAACTCACCATTAAGAATGATGCTTCTTAAGTACCTAAAGAATATTATAAAAATGATTAGGGTCTAATTTAGGTAATTTTTTTTAATTGTCTAATATAAGTTTTATTTCTACCAGGGTTTTTAAACAATACTGGTAGTATGCTGAAGGGATGGGAGGAATTCAAAAAGGACCAAAAGATAGTTGATGGTGGCAAGACCCTCTTCCATTACTTGGGCTATTATAGGTTTAAGTATGTTGGCTAAGAATTCCCCAACAATGAAGATTAGGGTTTTAAACAATGTTTTATGTTCATGAATTACTTTTTTCTTGCCTCTTTGTACTCGTAATGGGATTTTATTCCCATTTAACTCATTATCTTTCATGAATTTTATCTTTCCTCTATATTTTTGAATTACTTTGTTCTTGCCTCTCATTATCTTTCATTTATATAACAATTACAAGTATATGTAAAAGTGCTAAATTACTTTGTTCTTGCCTCTCTTGCCTCTCATTATTCCTAATTTAGCACTGTTACAAATACTTGGAATTGTTATATAAATGAAAGATAATGAGAGGCAAAAGAGGCAAGAACAAAGTAATTCAAAAACATAAAACATTGTTTTAAACCCTAATCTTCATTGTTGGGCAATTTTTAGCCAACATACTTAAACCTACAATAACCCAAGTAATGGAAGAGGGCCTTGCCACGATCAACTATCTTTTGGTCTTTTATGAATTCCTCCCACCTCTTCAGCACACTACCAGGATTATTTAAAAACCCTAGTAGAAATAAAACTTATATCTTGTGCCATCCTCGGTGTAAATATTCCTGTTGTGATGTTGCTGAGTGAATTCACAATCCACATCAAAATACTTATATAATTGACAAAAGTTACATATATTAGACAATTTAAAAATATATTACCTAAATTAGACCCTGATCGTTTTTATAATATTCTTTCGGTACTTAAGAAGCATCATTCTTAATGGTGAGTTCACCCCTCTTGGCCAGCAGCACCGTTTCCTTTTCCTTGAGCAACCATTGTTGCCTTGAAGTGGATGGTTGCATTTTATGGTTGCCTTGAAGGAATGGTGGGATATGCTCATTATTTATATGCGAAATAGATACTTGATTCAATGATCAATGTATTGAATAATGCAAGTTGCAATAGCTATTTGATGAAGTGGCACTAATAACCGCATGGTTTAAGTGCTATTCAATGTCGCGAAGGGGATGAAGCGATGCAATTTTTCAACTACTCGTTGATAAGTCAGTTTTGAAACAAGATCAACAATGAATGTTGTTTCGATTCATGAATAATGAAAATGTTTACTTACCATATGGGTATTAGCACCATTTCAAAGAACACTAAGACGGATGAGGCACATAAACCCTAATTAGGGATACTTCACCAAATAAACATTTAACAGTAGAGGCAAATCCAATTCAATTCGATTAAAAAAAAACTAGTAGAGGCAAATCCCCTAAACACTAAGACCGAAGAGCACTATCCTTATTGGACTTTGTTAACGGCCCAATAACCGAAGGGTGTTGGTGGAACTTGGAAGAAGGCAACAATGGAGGAAATGCCATTAATTGGAGGTGAAGGTGACAGTCGCGTTATGTACCTCGAACCCCTAAACCACCTTGTGCAGCAACCCTTAAACCTCCTTAGGCAGCATCCCAACCCTTGAACCTCTTTGGACAACATCTTTGAACCTTGCCTTCAAATTTGAGGAAGATGGAAATAAGAAAAAACAATTTTATTGGAGCGAAATGGAAATAAGAAAAAATAAATTTGTTGGACCCTTGGAGCCAAATGTAATAAATTTTTGTTTGGATATACTTACACCCCTTGACCATTTTTACCTTTGTTCAGTAATCATTTATAGCCACAGATCAAGTTCACTTGAAAATTAATGGCCTATAATCTAAGTGCATGGCAGAACCGGGTGCAAAGCAAAATTTCAATAGATATGGCAGAGGAATGGGAAGGTAGAAAACCGTTGGTCCCTTACCAGGTTTGCTTAGCAAAGAACAATACTCAATAGATATGTCTTACAAGTGAAAACGAATAATTTTAGGAAGTCAAGTAAATTTCATTACACTTGACTCTGAGTTCCTTATAACTATCAGATTTTTTTAAAGAAATTCAAATTATTCTCATATTATTATATGGTGTCCAGTGTTCACCCCTTGTGTAGAAACATGAAAGATGTGCTAAAAAGATTTCTCTCTAGTAATATCCATGGAAAGAATACAGACAAAAATTGGAACACAAAAAAGGGAAATATCAAAGAAAATGAGTAGGCTGCTAGCAAAAGCCTTCCTCCTCAAGACTGAGGCCAATTCCTTGTTCTTTACTTCTTATTCTGATGTATCCATTTGACTTATAATCCGCTTGCTTCTCAATGCTCACATTCACCAAAGCATCTTCCCTAAACAAAACTTTTACCACAAAGATTTGTAGCTAGAAAACCACGATCCCCTTCAAGTGCCCATGGGGCAGCTAGGAAACCAATCTCCTTAGCTAGAAAAGGGAACATGCATATCTTGGTGTGAGGATCCTCTCCATTGCCCCATTGTAATGGAAATCTCCATTACTTGCAAGGATATCGCAACAGGGGACATTCAGAGAGATCAGTGGCTCAGATTTAAAAATAAAAATAAATTTATTTTTGAATAAAATACTCCCAAAATCCCCCCAAATACTTCTTTTTCTTCTTTAATGACAGAGAGCATAGACCATCGCCCCGAGCACCACCGCTAGCTCCGTCGTGATGGTGCCACCCTTCGTCGCTCTTTCCCTTGTTTTTCTTCTTCTCAAAGAAGTACGAGCCAAAACCCCAACCTTGTTCCTCTTTCAAAGGTGTAGAGCTGTTGCCTTCATCCTTCGTTTCCATTTCCATGAGCCAGCGAACCTTTGAATCGTCAACTCCTAGTGGCCAGTGAACCTCCTTCCCAGCCACGACCTCCCTGACGTTTTCAACCCCTAAGGCTAGTTACCAGGGGAGTATTGAAACCAGAAGAAAATAGGAAAATTAATGTTTAAACGTGCTCAGAACCAACTTTTTTTAATAAAAAATTCTTAGTGGCCAAGTATTTTTAAGTTTTATGATAATTCACAAATGGCAAGTCACATGAGGCAGCAACATCGATCGTGCAAAAACATGGATGCTGTTTTTATTCCAAATTTGTGCTTATAGAATTGTAGGAACTTTGGCTTATGCCAAACATATTAAAGCTTTATTAGGAAGTTTGGCTATGTTAAACTTTTGGCCTCTTTCAGTAACAAATTAAAGCTTTATTTCGTGCTTTTGTAGGAAGAATCACTCTCAAGATGTATTACACACATGGTTACATGGTTCATTCATTTAACCTACGTACCACGTATTGGGTTCGACGTACCACGTACCGGGTTCGCTATAAAGGAAGTCTTGTAAAAATAATATAAAAACTGACTAATCGATACGAATCACGTACCGTGTACCGGAACCAGTACCGCGTAATTATTAATACTATAAAGAATACCTCTGGACCACCATGCTTATGCCAAACATATATAGTGTATATGATCATGCTATAGATCTCTAACAGCCACAAAGGGCTACTATTAAATTTGATAATACATGTGAATTTATCATGAAGAGAAGCATACAAAGGATCCTTAGATGTGGCTTTGAATTTTGGAGGCTGCACTTGTTTTTCTGCTGCTGCTGGTTTTCCCATGCTGTTGTTGCTGGTTTTTAGCTGCTGATGTTGCTTTTTTCTTCTTTTTTGCCATTGTTGTTGGTGTTATGACATCTAGTATAATGACTAATTTGTAAGAAAATAGAGAATCATGGTTCAGCGTACGTTATATTCTAGATTTTTTATATAGTTTAATGAGAATCTCTTGGTAAAAAACTTGGTTGTTGTGCAATAAAATTTCTATTTCAAGAATTAATAGTTTCGTTTTTTTCCTATTTCTTCACTAGTACTCAGATTATGAAAGTGTACTACATATTTAAATGATGGATTGCTCTAGACATGGAAAAATACAATTCTTGAATATTTTATGCTATTTCTGTTGAGCTCCTGCACATAGCTCATTTGGGAGGTTATGCTAATGCCTGCAAAATCTTAGCATGATGCTGCTATGTATTTTTTCAGTAAGCAGTCCCTAGTAATATCTAAGCAAGGAGAAATTACTAATCACATTCAAAGGATCCAAAGAATTGCTTGCTTTGCCCACTAAATTGCTTAATTTGCTTATGTGCATTTTTTTTTTATCTTTACAACTCATTACCATTTGAATAAAACTCATATTTTACCAATAAACATTGTGTTTGACACTACATTGGACTTTCATATATATATATATATATATATATATATATATATATATATATACATACACTTCTTTGATGTCCATATATATAATTCTTGATTACTTGAATTGATTAGTAATTCGATCACAAGGGCAAATATTGAAACAAATAAAGGGAGAGTTCATTAATAACTTGAACTTTGCATCAAATTGAATCCACCAAGATTCATCAAGTGCACCAATGATTCATGAAAAACAGATTTTATTCCAATATGTCAAAGATTCCGTACAAAGAAATGGTTCTCATAAAACTACACCACTAAGGATCTATTCAAACAAGAAAATTAGACATCAAAGTGAGATACAAACAAGAAACAATACCAAGAAAATTAGACATCAAATAAAAGCTTTTATCAAGCAAAATAACACAGCCACGGTCAACAAACATGAAAAAGGAACCTCACTAGTAAACCTATCTTTCAATTGAGGGCATCATAAATCTACAATTGATTCTCCACCACCATGAAATGACTCCTGATTGCTTCTCTTCAAACTAGATTCTAGATCAATAATTACGATAGGAACACACATCCAAATAAGACCAAAAATAAAAAAATAAAAAAATCATGTCTAAGTGATGGAAATGTGATTTGGAATTTCTGATTTCTCACAACTGAACTAAACATGCTCTTACATGTTATGGTAAAGTCCTTTTCCTAAACATCTTGCTTGTGGTATGTGGTTCGCAATTTTCACAATTAAAAGAGTAAAGAAACTACCAACAAAGTTCAACACAATTACTAGATGACTGAGTTCCTTAAGCATGATATGAGGGATTCGATCAATGTCATGTGTATGAAAAATGCTTTGTTGATAGAGGCAAAACCCATTTCGATGATCTCTATGCCTCGGAAGGGATTAGTCTTCGGCTGTCGGCTCGAGAATATCCTTGGTATAAAAAAATAAAAAATAAGGCTTGAATTTAGAACAGAGCTTGTGCATGCACTCTCTTATCATTACGGAAATGGAAACTCTTTAAAACAACCACGATCTAGCACCAAATAGAAGCCAAAGATGTAAAACAATAGGTCACTAATCGTGTTAACGTATCATCAGCAGCATCACTAATAGAACATTTGGAATGCTTCTCCGTCATCTTCAACTATCTAAGCTTGCATCTTCTGCAATTTCAGCAGCCAAGACATCCTGATAAGTTATTCAAGACATCCAGCAGCAATCAAACAGCAGGAGACATATTTCTCAAAGTGCAAAAGGCATGGGACTAAATTCTTCATAGCTTGCATCTTCCTTGACATTTAGAACTTCATGATGGGTTTCCTCAGGCATTGTTGGATGGAGATTGTACTTCCCATATCACTCTGCAAGCTTGTCTGTATTCAATGCACAAACATCAGAAACAATCAAAATATTATATTGGTAAAAACCAAAAAGCACAATAGGAAATAGTATCAACCAAGATTTATGAATGCCTTCATAGTACGGGTATTTATGGATCGGTTCGGTTATTAGGTACGAAGCCATTCAATCCGAAAATAAAAATTAATTTCGGTTTGGTTAGTTTATATTAAGAAATCTGATCCGATCCAAAAATTATGTGCAGGTTCGGTTTGGTTCACAACTTCATGTTCAAATTGCAAAAATATAAAGTATTTTAGTGAATTTGTGAAGTATGAGAATTCACATAAAGGGATATTCAGAATGTTAACCAGCGAACTTTGTGAGTTGGAACTGTTCATTGCAGTGTGAAGTGTGAAGCATTTGAATTTGAATTTGGGAGGTTTTGTACTATAAATTTTCATGTTGAACAAAAATGGAAGGGTTCATTACAAAGATACTCTTTCCCTCCCATAAGTTATGTTGTTTTAAAAATTTTACATAGATTAAGAAATGAGTAAATGATGTAACAATTTGGTATATTTTAACTAAATTATCCATATTTAATAATAGGAGAAAGAGAGTAATAATAAATATATGAAAGTTATATTGAAGAGAGATGGAGGAATGGGTAATGAAAAAGACAATGTAATAAATAAGGGCATGTTTGGAAAAAGAAATATAAATGAGTATTTAGTTTATAAAAGTACATAATTTATGGGACAAAGTAAAATGGCTAAATGAACTTAACTTATAAAACGGAAGGCGTATTTTTTTTATTTTTGTTCACACAGTAAATAAAGTGGTCAATATTGTTCCTATTTTTGTTTTAATTTTTGTAAATAAAGTTTAGCAGCCTAGCAGGACATGGGTTCGAATCCTAGTCCTTGATTTACTTCTGATTTGACATTTTTAACTAAAAATAAAATTTTAATAATGCCAAAATAGTGACGTGCATAGAATCGAACACACAACGGTGATAATATATTGCCCAACTCTCAGCCACCACGCCAATCGCTATTGCTAAGCTATATAGTATCTTGAATATGTACATAAAGTAACAAAATCTGAGAGGGAGCAGGTGCTCCCACCCACTCCTTCCAAGATCCATTCCTATTTTACGACGTTCCATGAACGAAGAAATAAAAGCCACATCATTTAATCATAAATTATTGCATTTCATTACATAAGTTGATAATGAATTTAATTGAAATCTGTGATTTAATACATACAAGAGGCTTGTAATTTGTCTAAAGAAAAAATGTTCCCAACAAAGTTATATAAAGATGGTATTGCATGCATTGCTCAGCTGAAATAAGGGTGCATCAAGGAAATAATTGTGATATAAACGCTCAACAACTGGTTTCAAATTGAACACAACAGAATCTCTCTAGAAAAATAATCAACTTTTATGGCCAATTAGCTAGTAAAATTTAAGTCTTCAATTCAACTCCTAATAGAGTATCAAGAACAAGTTATTCTTCACTTCAATCTCTAAAAGTCATGGCAGGGGCACCAGTGAACAAAAAACGGTAAATTTTGAACAAAATTATCACTTTGATTCTCGACATTGCGAGGTGATTTCACTATCGTCCATGTGATTTCGAAAACTCCTTTTTAGTTCTAGAGATTGTAAAGCGTTACTCACCTTAGTCCCACATGGGTTGTTACAAGCTATACCAAGGATGTAACTGAAATAGATTTAGCAATCTCATGGATCAAATCGAATCGAATGTTTAAAAGTTAGGGATTAAACTGAAAGAGAAATTAAACGGCATCACTTCCTAGGGACTAAGATGAATAATGTTTCATAATCTAAGGGGCTAAAGAGAAATTTTCGAAATTGCAAGTGGGAAAGTGAAATCACCTTGCAATGTCGAGGACTAAAGTGACAGTTTTGTCGTAAATTTTCTTTTGAAAACATTGTAACTGGCTTAGCAATCACATGCATGCATGATTGTCAAACTCAATAGTTCAAGTAAACTTATAAAATCTAGGTAAACTCGACTCAAACAAGAAAAAGTTTACATATTTCAAAAAAGTTAGTTAATAATATTTTCTAGGACATAAAATTAGCTTAAAGTCTTACCGAAAATTATTTTTAAACATTCTAACGTTATAATAAAGCTAATATAAATATAAACTATAATCATAATTCTATATTTGTCCTTAACTGTTATATGATTTTTAGTGTATCATTGACTTTATTTTGTAACTTGATGCAACAATCCAAATATATTACTAAAAAATAAAATTAGCTTGATAAATCTCTCATATCAAACAATAACAAGGAAAGAAAACTTTTTAGACCAAATCAATATGTAAATGTAGAATCGTAAACTTGATAGTCTAATATAGAGTTAGTTGATTTTATTAGAATTTACTTGAACTCGTAATAGTTCACCAGAAAAAAAGCTTATATGAGAATCAACTTGTTTTTAACCTAAAAACATAAACTCGTAAGAGTTTAAGAATTTAATTGAGAGTTTAACAACCATGATCACATGCATAAACAAGGACTTCCTATTTTGTCTTTCAATGACAGAAATATGATGTGCCATTTTCCAAATTGCTTAATCAGGCCTTCCTGAAAGCTCAGCTAAAACTATAAACTAACTAATAATACACCATTGGCGAAACATTTAAACACATCAACTCAATGTAACTCCTTCTAAGAATAATCTAGCATAACACTCTAAGAATCTTTTATGTACTTTATATCGGTTACCAGTCTGTACTCCAGGAGCCAATGCACCGATGTCACCAAAAACGACATTTTGTGTTCTCAGTTATGCTACAGAGATCACAAAGTTTCTCAACCTCGTTGCCTGCAAGAAAATAAAAAAATTGCATCAACAAATTGACAACAAATTTAACCTGGTGTGTTTGCTATTTTCTTAGTGAGGTATGCATTATTCCATATTACCACTTAAGCCAAGAGAGTGCAGATTGCACAAGAGAAGAAGGTTCTCAGTTCCTCCGACGTCAATACTGTATCCCATGCTCATCAAGTAATTTCTAAGGGCATTTTGCATTGACGTTAATGTGCTTGTCACATGCCTTTTTTCAGGTGTCATGGACTGTTTCAAAGGCAACAGCAAGGGCACTTATCTGATGCTTGTGAGGACCACCCCGAAGGGAGGAGAAGAGAACGACGTTGATTCTGCCTATATCATAAACTGCATTCTCAGTCTGGCCCTTCTTCAATGGCTTAGGTCCACGCGGTAGAACTGTAGACGATCATACTGGCCCTAGGGCCGCTCAAGCTCTAGTGGGTTGTTGTGGTTGTGACAGTGTCTAAGTACTCAAAGGGATAATCAGCTTCCTGTACCTATAAAAAATCATCATTCAGACCCAAAACATTTAAGAAACAAAGTTTGATGCATAAATGAAACAAAATGAAGTTAGATTCATCTTTGTTAGCTCACCCATCTCAACAAAAATAGATCTAGAAAAATTTTAAAAATGAGCTGCTTAAAAATTTAGTCCCTCGATTCGAGGTCATTTGCAGTTTAGTCCCTGCAAATCGAGAACAACTCCGAGAGTAGTAGCTAATTTGATAGCAACCTCAGGTGCTATCATGGTGAATTCAAAGACAATCCAAGGACAAAGGAGCTCAAGAGAGTGGAAGGACCTAAAAATTGAAGAAATTATCGGTCTTCCTTTCTGGAGGACACATACCCTTTATAAAAACACTTGGGATGATAAAATAAAGGTCATATCTTTGACAACAAGGGGGTGCACAAATTTGCAAGGAGAAAAGGCAAGAATAAAGTGGATTGAAATGAATATTGAATGCTACATGAAAAGGAGTTACAGAAGCTTTAATATTTTGTAACTCATCATTAATGTTTCGTAACCAGAGTCATTAGTGACAGGGAGTGAGGTCTATCATGAGGAAAATGGTGAGAAGATAAAACACTTCCATCAATCCTAAATCATCATCACTTCAGCCAAAAAGAAGGGGATTGAAGAGATGCAAGCTTTTCATCATCATGGAGCCATAAATGCCATTGTAATGAAGGAATTGCAAGCCTTGTCCTTTGGAATACAAGAGGCCATTTCGGCCAAGGCCATGTGCAAGCATAAACATGCAAGAAACAGAAAACAGAGAGGGATAGAAGAGAGAGAGGAGAGAGAATTCTAACTGTAACTAACTGAAAAGATATTTTCTATTTCCTGAAATGATTAGATTACAAGAGGCTTCTATTTATAGCCTTTAGACAGTGACAAGCTAACTGTCACAGCTTGGTGAAGTTAGACAAGCCTAACCGCCTTGTAACTACTTTCTAACTTCTTTCTAACCAAGTTACTCATAGTTAACCGAAACTGTGAGCTTAACATTATTACTCTATTACACTCCCTTCAAACTGAGGTCATGTTGAAGTTCTAATCTGTCAACTACTCTGAGCTGCTGTATGAGAGCTTGGAATCTTGTTGTAGTTAGAGGTTTGGATAGGACATCTGGAAGTTGATGTTCTGATGGAATATGCTGAACAAAGAGACTTTTGGACTGAACTTGTTCTCGAACAAAGAATAAGTCTAGTTCAATGTGCTTGGTCCTAGAATGGAGAACAGGATTATGAGCCAAAGCCACAGTGCTAAGAGTATCACAAATATTATTGGGGGCTTGTAGGCAACTTGTAGTTCAGAGAGTATCACAATATCCAATGAGGCTGAGGGGAGTATGAGACAGAGCAGGTCTGAGAAGAAGAACATAATGAAGAGTGCCTTGTAGACATCTAAGAATCCTTTTTACAGCAGCCTAATGAGTGTCTAGTGGTTGAGAAAGATACTAACAGACCTTGTTGACACTGAAACTGATTTCAGGTCTAGATATAGTTGCATATTGTAGAGCACCAACAATGGATCTATACAGAGAAGGATTAGGGATAGGACTGCCTCCAGCTATAGCGAGTCTGCAACTCCCTGTCACAGGAGAGGCTATACTATTGGCACTATCCACATTTGCTCTGTCCAGAAGATCCCTTATATATTATGACTAAGACAGAAGCAAGCTGCCATTTTGAAGCTTGATTACTTGGATTCCTAAGCAAAAGTCCAGTTCCCCTTGGTATTAAGCAAAGGATTTGTGAAGCTTAGAGACTAGAGATTGAATGAAGTTAGAATTTGAACCAGTGACTATGATATCATCCACATAGACAAGAATAAGTAGTCACAGTGGGAGTGATATAAGTAACCAGAGAGTTATCACATACATCTGCTTACTTTGAAGCCAAAGGAGATGAGAGTCCCTTTTAACTTTTCAAACCATTGCCAAAGGTTGTTGCATGTAAAACTCCTCATCTAAGGTGTCATTGAGAAAGGCATTGTTTACATCAAGTTGTCTCAATTACCACTGATTAGTGATTGCAAGAGGAAGAATGATTCTGACTGTAATGGGTTTGACAAGAGGAGAAAAGGTCTCTGAGTAGTCAAACCTACGTTTCTGATGAAACCCTTTAACCACCAGCCTAGCTTTATACTGTTGAATGCTTCCATCAGGATTCTCTTTGACTCTAAACACCCACTTGCACCCTATAGTTGTTCTGTTAGCAGGTAAGGGAACAAGAGACCAAGTCTTATTGGCAATTAATGCTGCATATTCAACATTCATTGCTTGAAGCCAGTCAGTATTGCCAATAGCTTCTTTGACTGAAGTTGGTTCATGATGAGCAAAGTGCACAGTAGGAATAATGGCTTTAGATATGCCAGACTTGGCTCTGGTTTGCATGGGATGAGAATTAATGGGTGGTAAAGGTAAAGAGGAATGAGAGGAAGTTGGTGAGTCTGAGGAGATGGGAGGGGTTGGAGAGGAAGAAGCAGGTTAGTTATGTGGAGGATCACCAATTGAAGAGGAAGTTGTAGACTGATGATTAGAAGAGGAAACTGATGAGGATGAAGGAGGAGGTGTTGAAGAAGGAGAAATAATCTTGAAGTGGAGAGGATTAGAATCAAACTTAGGGTCATAAAACTGAGTGGGCAGGACTGTGAGCAGAAAAATCTGTATCTTGAGCAAATGGAAAACTATACTCATCAAACATATCATCCTTAGATATGTAGATTTTCCCATCAGCTGAAAGGCATTTATAACCTTTATGTGTAGAAGAGTACCCTAGAAACACACAAGCAGTGGATTTGTACTGAAGCTTATGTTGATTATTGGGCCTAAGATAGGGATCGCAGCAGCAGCCAAAGACCTTAAGCTCATGATAATTTGGTAACTGACCAAAGAGAGAGGTATAGGGAACCTAGTAGTCATTGGCAGGGGAAGGCATTCTTTTAATCAGGTAGACAGCAGATATGAATGCATGATTCCAAAAATACCATAGGAACTGAACCCTTTGAGAGAAAAGCTAAACCATTTTCAACAATGTGCTTGTGTTTTCTTTCTACTGAGGCATTTTGATGAGAAGTGTATGGGCAGGTTGGTCTGTGCACAATGCCTTGGGCTGCAAGATATTGAGTGAATGGTCTAAACTCACCTCCACCATCACTTTGTACAGCTTTGATTGTTTTAGAAAATTGTGTTTGAACAAACGTTTGAAATTGTTTAGAGAGTGTGGGTGAATCAGATTTAAGTTTAAACAAAAATAAGCAAGTGTATTTTGTGGCTGCATCTACTATAGAGAAGTAATACTTAAAACCAGATTTGGAAAGTACAGGAGCTAGTCCCCATAGGTCAACATATAAGAGATCAAATGCATTAGAATATGTATTTGTAGATAAACGAGAATGTAGTTTGTGAGACTTGCTAACACAACATGCACCACAAAAGTCTAGTACATTTTTATTAGGAATAGGTATATTACAAGATTTGAGGACAGATTTCACTGCATCCTCATGAGGATGACCTAGTCTATAATGCCATAGCATATAGAGAGTAAACATACGTTGTGCATATTTTGCATTACAAGTAGAATTATTGCTAGACGTAGATGTACTAGTGCTATTACAATCAGGAAAGAAGGTGTAGTATGCTTTGTGCTTGTGAATGACACAGGAGATGTGGGAATAGCCATATTTGGAAAAAGGTAGAGTTCCTCTGGTGTTAGATGACCCTTGACAAGAACCTGATTATTGTTTGGAGATTTCACAATACAGAAATTTGGATGAAATTCAAAATAACACTTTTTATCTTTTGCAAATTTACTCACACTCATTAAGTTTTTGGTTATTTTGGGAACTAAGAGAAGATTATTAAAGTGCAATTGTTTGTGTTTAAGTTCTGGTGACTGAAATATAGAGTTACCACAGGCGGTGATAGGTATAGATTGTCCATTACCCATGTATATGTGATCAAAAGGGTGTTGTTCAATAGGTTGATGAACCTGTGTAGGATCAGGGGTAAGGTGATGAGTTGCTCCAGAGTCTGGATACCAATGCTGAGGAGGAGCATGAGCTATATTAGCCATAGCATAAGGACCAGGAGCGGGGGAGTATGCCTGAGATTGAGGGTAGTAAGCATAGTTAAGTGCAGGAGTAGGCAGCAGTCCTGCACCAGCAAAATTAGCTTGTCTCCTATACTGTGAGTTATGAGCAAGATTCCCTCTAGGTCCTAAAGTAGGGTACTAAGGTTGTGATCTTGGAGGAGGCACAACATAGCGTGAACCATAACCATATCCCCACTATAGTAGTAAAGAGGGATTGCCACCACAGGCAAACTAAGACTGAGTTCCCAAGGAATACTGCTGAGTGCTGACCATTGGAATTGTTGTTTTCATCATCATCATCTCTGTATTAGCAATATGAGTAGCCATGTGTTGGAGTCTAGGAGAGTGCCCTAGTGACAATCGTATTTTCTCTTTTACTTGTACTTATTTCATGTTTATGGATTATTACTATTAATAATATTGAGGCATTTCATTTATTATATTTATGCTTTAATTGTTTAATTAAAATAGATGTAATAAAGTCCTTAGGATAATAAGTTCAATGTCATAAGAATATCAAGTACATGACTTGATAGTGAGATCTTATTGATTGACAATTATCCTTAAAGATTCCCTAGTCGAGTATTACAGTTAATAAGGACAACTATAATACATCGAGACTAGTATGTGACAGACTGATGACTGTATTTCACCGTTCATGGATATGAGATACCAAGTCTTCACGTAAGTACACATTGAGACAATTGTGTACTGGATTGACCCGCCATGAGAATGCTACATGGTTATTAAGTGAGTGTCATAAGCAATTCTCATAGTGACAATGATGTACATGGTCCTTCGACTTGAAGTCACTACGGTTCCCAACATGAGGAGTTATGTGCTTTCACGCAATCAAACATCATCTTTAACCAGGTGATCATAACGGTTGTAGTCGGGTATATGACAAATCATGTAAAGGTATGTGAGCGACGTAGACGGGATTTGTCCTTCCTTGTTAATAGGAATTATATCTTTGGGCCCCTTGACTGAGTGAGACGGTGAAATGTATGGCCATACTCAACACAGTCAATATGAGATATTGACGAGACTTGTTTAGACGCGTCTACTCAGGGATCAAGAAATCATAGGTTACACTGTACATGGGTGACACCTTCCATGTCATGAGTGTAACTAAAATATTTGGACAAAGGGATTAAATTTACACACGATCATTGGCCACACTAAGGTTATGTCATACCATAGACATTCCTGTCACTTGGATAGCAATGACGTGTTGCTAGATACCGCTCATTGCTTGTAAACTTAAAATGATATTTTAACTTTACTACCAATATTACAGGAACCTATAGGGTCACACACTAAGAACAGATAGATTGGAGATATCACATTTGATAAAAAAAATACAATAGTTGTATTTTTTATAAAATTTACGTCTGTGTGATGCACAGTATGACCGTGCGACGCATTTTGATATGTGCTACCAAGCCCAGCCCGCTGGTCTAATACTATTATAAATAATAATATCAGCCTTAGGGTTTTGGGACTTGTGAGACACAGAATGACAACCCTAGCCGTCCATATTAGAGAGTGAGTGATATAATGAATCTCTCTCTTCTCCGCTAGCACTGAGAAGAGAGACATGACTCCAATTGGGAACCTGTTCGTGTGGATACCAATAGAGGTGCGACTACCTTGCTGGGCTCGTGATTGACGCGGATTGTTCGTGGACGATCTGACCAGCACTGTTCTCCTCTTTGCATCAAGAGGTAAACGTTTTTCTATCTCGAATCATGTTTTCTCGCATGGATCCTGTTTTGGAAATAGGGTATTTTGTTGTTTTTTTTTTCCGTTGCTTATTCTGATCCCTATTTCCAGCATCATGTCCATACCTTTGACACATAATACAATAGTGGTCATTGCCTCTTCCACGGCCATCACGGCCACGACCACGTCTGCCACCACGATTAGTGCCCTGATCAGGAGCACCATGATTATGATTCTGAGTCTGTGACACTGAGTTTTCAGCATTTCTAGAGCTGACTGCTGGTGAATGATTACCAGCGTCAGAATCAGCTATGTTAATGGACATAGTATCACTTATTGTTTTCTTTGTGGCTTGACTTGAATGTGTTTTAAAGGTAAGAACCAGAGAGCGTAAATCATTGATAGAGTAGGGTTCCAAATGACTCTCAATCGCTACTACAGCAGGATTAAATTCTTCAGGTAAACCATCTAGGAGAGCATCAACATATTCATCATGCATAACCTGTGTGCCTACTGAAATTAGGGCATCAGTTATGGATTTTACTGGTAATTGACGCGAACGAGCCTTCGTTTGCGCATGGCAGTGAGAGAGAATTTGATCCCATAGATGCTACGATTGATAAGAAGCGATGAATCAAGGGAGCATGGATTCAGAAATGGAGTTGAGAAGCCATGAGAAAATAGTCCGGTCAGTCTCTTCCCATTTCGCGAACATAGGATTAACGCGATCGTGAAGATGATCGTCATCACTAAGAAACTCAGGTGGAATCACAGGGACATCATTGACAAAGCGAAGAAGGTGAGAAGCGCAGAGGATTGAGAGCACGAATTGCTTCCACGCGAGGAAGTTCTATTCGGTAAGCTTCGAAGACACTAGCAGAAGTGAAATCGCAGACAAAGGAGGAACAACTTGAATAGGTGGCACGTGAATTGGACCTTGTCAGAGTTAGAATCAGCCATGGTGTCGATGATACCATGTAAGAAACAGAAAATAGAGAGGGATAGAAGAGAGAGAATTCTAACTGTAACTAAGTGAAAAGATATTTTCTATTTCCTGAAAATATTAGATTACAAGAGGCTTCTATTTATAGCCTTTAGACAGTGACAAGCTAACTGTCACAGCTTGGTGAAGTTAGACAAGCCTAACCACCTTCTAACTACTTTCTAACTTCTTTCTAACTAAGTTAATCACCGTTTGTAAAAGAGAGAAGAGAGGGAAAACTAAATCTGTTATTATGTTATTGCACAAATGAAAAGGCTAATAATTACGATCAGTAACTAACTATTTATAGAAAGCAGGGTTCTGTGTTAGCTACTGTAAGCTGTCAGTAAGCTACATGCAACCCTTAAACTAACTTCAAAAAACTTAAACTAACATAGCCTATTTTAAACACAAAGCAAAATATCACATGCTTGAGTTCTCTAATACACCTCGGCCTAGCTGAAGCTTCCTGAAAAACTGGGTCTTGGCTTGAGTTCTCTAATACAGTTAACCGAAGTTAACTTTGAGCTTAACTTTATTACTTTATTAAAACATGCCTAACAAGGAGCAAGCATACAAGGTTGAAGACTTTTGGAATTTCTTCATAGGAGCTATAAAAAATCAAAAGAGCCATCATTTTTATTAATGAGTAGATAGTGTTTCATTTAGGAAGCATTAGTGGGCTAATTAATGAGAAGCCTCACACGTCTCTCTCCTCCTATCCCTAGATATTGTACTTCACTTTGATGAAATGGGATAAGTTGAATGTTGTTGAGAAAAGTTGTGGCTCTGTCATTTTGGAGAGGATTCTCCGTGGGTTCTTCAATGATCCCAAATGAATACTATCAAGGGTGAGTAACATCTCTCGAGAGGGTTCATAGGCTTATCAATATAATGCTGCAAGGATTGTGTGTGATGCCCATATCTATCTTTATTGCTTTATGATAAAAGCACAAAATACCAAAAAATGCAGTCTTTGTTTTGTTTATTCTTCCTTGTTCAAACACCTTTTCCTTGTTAGTTTTGTTTATGATCAATTCGTGATCATTTAGTCTTTCTTTGAGTGCCAAACACTTATTTTTTGATAGTTTTGAGTCTTTATTAGTTGTGTCCAATGATATAAATCTAAAGTGAGGACACAGCCTAATCATTTGGGGAACAGACCTAGGACGTTCAGGGATACAAACTCCAATGCCAGGGAGTTTGTTATCATAAATTACCCAATAAAAAAATATACAAATTACAACCGCCCCAATGGCACCTATCCACAATGCAGAAGCAAGGAAACTGAGTACAAGCTACAAGGTGGATCCAAGGAGCATGTCTTATGACTACATACAAGTGGACTGTCTATTTCTTCAAATAGTGATACAGTGTAACATACAAAAGTGCTAAAAAATGAGGCATCAGACAACGTAATATCTAAATAGGGGCAACGTTTAGTATGGTGCCCATGGTCAAAGCCACAGCCATAGTGCCATAATATGAAACCTTTGGATATGGGGTGTATATAATCAATGGTTGAGATTTGCTACTCCAACTACACCAGCCGGTTGATGTGGGTTGTTGTTTAATTTTTTAACCTCCGTTATTTCTTGATCCCGTTTTGAAATGTCCGTTGTATATTTTGTCCGGTTGTGCCATAGTTACTTTCCACTCACTGAAATTTTTCTGACACGGACTATTTTCCACTCACCCTTTTGTTGAACATGCAGAACGAGTTAATGTTTTAGTAGTACAATCTTTAATTTTATAGTGGAGCTTACACTGGAATTGTAATAAAAAACCGGTCCTCTATGTATAGGACATACTTAACCATATAACTTGGACCTAAAAAAGTATTTAGTTTTATAAATTGTATGAGAATATATTTTAACATTACCAAGTACAAAATATTTTATATATAGGACCAAATATTCCCTTGTAGTTTTACTTTTGCACAAGTACTCCCTCGGGTAGTATATACTCCCTCCGGTCCTATTTATAAGACCCTTTTAGGGTTTTTTATTTTAGTCCTATTTATAAGACCCTTTTCAATTTTCAATAGCATTTAATTACTTCTTTCCACTAACACTCCTATAAAGTCAGCACTTTTTAGAGTTCCAATAATAATAATAGGGGTAGTTTTGAAAAAGTATATTAAATTTTCACATTTCAAATGCCAGTAACAAATTTATCCACTCTCCTTGGTGGGAGTGAAAAACCCCAAAAGGGTCTTATAAATATATAGGACCATAGGGAGTATATGACATTCTTAACCATTTTTCCTAAACCAAGGAAATTTTATTAAATTTTATTATAATTTATAATTTTATTATAATTTATAGTAACAATACTATTTTACCCTCTACACTTAATTTGAAAAGCGCACATTGATTAATGAATAACAAATAACATAGTTAGTGAAAGAAGAGAAAAAACAATTATTGATGCACATGAAATATAACCAAATAGTGTAGTTACAAAGAATTACTCCTTCCGGTCTCATATATTAGCAAAAAAACTAAATTCACACGTATTAAGAAAGTTAGTTGAATGTATTTAATTTTTTCAAGTTCATAAAAAAATATACTACTGTAAGAAATATTCTATGGGAAAGAATCAAAAATTAAATGCTACAACCACTTTTTAAAGATATTTTAGGGATGATTGTATTGGAAATAGAAAATTAGTTAAATTTTGCTTAAATTTGAAACCACTAATAAGAAGTTTTTATTTGCATATATTTGAGACCGAAGTAAGATGCTTTAGATCATTAACTAAGTTCTATTATTTTGTGTTGATGATTACATTAGTGATTTGTTGGTTAGTCATGACAAACACTTTGTAAGGTATATTACATTGAGAGCTTATAATTTGTTACAATTTTGTCAAATTTATTTTTTTTTGTTGTAAAATTTTTAAGATAATTACAAGCGAAAATAAAGTACGAATCATTGAAAAGATTTTAAAATAATTTGTATTTAGGGTAAGTTTATTCATTACTGTACGTTATAGTTTCATTAAACGCATTACTGTATTTTAGTAGGGATATTTGTAGAATGATTGGGGTTTTTTTTTTGCTGATAAATGAGACACGGATGGATAATATATTGTATGGGGAATGGACTTGATGGGAAGTGAAGTGTGTTGCATGGAGTAGACACGGAGTAGTGTGCATTTTAGATTCTCTAAACATCGAGTAGTGTGAATTTTTTTTAAGTAAATGTGGATTTTATAATAGTGGCAAATGGGTATTTTATTAGTATTTCCATTTCACCCTCCTTAGTTTTGAGAGTTTTGAAATAGCAGTAATTAAATTTTTTGACATTTCAAATGCCACCAAGAAATTTATCCATCATCCTTAGTTGGAGTTTAACACCACAATAGGGTCTTATAAAGAGGATTGGAGGAGTAATTTCCAATCATTTCCTTTCGACATCTCTACTCTAGATGTTCTTTAATTGATACTCCCTCCGATATTTATTATAAGCAAATAAAAACATCTTGTAACTACTTTGTCCGGTCCTATTTATAAGACCCTTTTGAGGCTTTTCACTCTCACCAAGGACAATGATTAAATTTGTTAGTGACATTGAAAATTTGAAATACTTTTTCTATAATTATTATTGGAAATCTAAAATGTATTGACCTAATAGGGGTGTTTGTGGAAAGAAATAATTAAATGCTATTGAAATTTGAAATGATGTCTTATAAATAGGACCAAAATAAAAACCCCAAAAGGGTCTTATAAATAGAACCGGAGGGAGTAACTTTCTATTTCCAATACAATTATACCTAAAATATCTCAACAAAGTGATTCTATTATTTAATTGTTGTTTCATTCATTCCCAATACATCTTTTCTAAAATGGTCTACTTTTTTTGTGAACTGAAAAAAAAATTAAATACACTCAGCTAAATTTCTTAATACTTGCAAAATTAGTTATTTTATCTTATATATAAAACCGCAGGGAGTATTTAACAGCTGTGGATTGTTAATTGTAGTGGAAGTAACCCAAGCCTCAACACTTGCGCTAATCGTAGTGGAAGTATTTACAAACAATTAAGATGATTTAGATCATTAATTAAGTTCCATTATTTTGTGTTGATGATTACATTAGGAATTTGTTGGTTAGTCATGACAAACATTACTACCTCCTCCCTCCGTACCTAAATTAATTAAGTGGAATAATTTAGTTATTTCTATTTGAAATGTGAACTTTTAATAATTTAGTTATTTCAAAATTATCTTAAAAATGTTAAATAAATAGGGGTATTTGTCGAACAAAGTAATTAATGATCATTGAAAATTGCCAAAGGGTCTTATATTTAAGGACAAAATAAAAGTGTTAAGAAGACCTTATAATTAGGGAACGGAGGGAGTATAAATTGAATTGTAATTTTTAATAACACATTTTAGTTTTTATCCCTTGACCTTAAATGAAACCGTAACTCTAAGTGTATATATGAGCATCGTAAGGTAAATTACATTGAGAGCTTATAATCTGTTACAATTTTGTCATTTTTATTTTTTTTAGTTGTAAATTTTTTAAGATAATTACAAGCGAAAATAAAGTATGAGACGCTCTCTTTTTAACTTGAAAATAATTAATATTTCCAAATAATTGAATACTTGCTATCAAAATTTGGGCTAGAAATTTTTTTTTCCTTTTTAGAACCAGTACTTGCTCGTTCATAAACCCTTTTTGAACATAAACCATTTTTGAAAGTTCGGCTTAAGGATATCTTAGTTTCGAAATAGGCTCTCGAGATAACATTTCCTTAACTATAGAAAATACTCTTCATAGTTAATATTAGAACACACCATTTGCCTCTCGAGTTGAATTTGAATATATAAAGCATACACTTATCGCCGAATCCTTTCTTAATAGAAATCAGAGTTCGCGGAAGAAAAATAATACTTATGGGGCACTACTGAGGTAAAGAAAAACATCATATATATATATATATATATATGTCATAACATAACCCCGTCAGTACAATCAGTAGCAAGTGATAAAAAGTCGAGATAGCAAGTTTTGATAAAACATATACAGACCAGCTGCATAAAATAAAAGCTCACTCTAAGACCTCTCAGATATATACAATATATATATCAAAATCCAAAATAGAAGTCCCAGAGCAAGTCATCCGTGTCCTCAGCAGCTCCTCAGATCCTCCACAGCTCTATCCCTAGGATCTAGGATCCAAAAAGTCTACGCTATGCAAGCTCCTATGAACCAGCGGGTCCACCTCTAGCTGAAACAGTCGGCTCAACATGCACCTCCTCCTCGCTCTCATCCTCCACAGGGTCCTCCTCGACCTCGCCCGACTGTGTAGAGACCCCACCACTGGGTCTAAGGTTTGCAGAAGCAGTCCTATCCAAGTCAGTCGGACCAGGAGAAAGAGTCTCCTCAGTAACAACTCTATGGGAGGAAGGATGGGAACGAGTGGCAGCTCTAAAACGGAAACTATGAAAACGACGCATGGGTCGAGCCGGGGGTGGTCCTCTATATGTATAAAAAAGGTGGAACATGCATAGTGTAAACTAAGGGAATCCTAAATCGATGAGGTCGCACTCGCACCAA
Organism: Crotalaria pallida; assembly: GCA_037953625.1. Taxonomy (NCBI): domain Eukaryota; kingdom Viridiplantae; phylum Streptophyta; class Magnoliopsida; order Fabales; family Fabaceae; genus Crotalaria; species Crotalaria pallida. The sequence goes on along the minus strand of CM075651.1, from coordinate 32,815,185 downwards.
AGGGTTAGGGTGGTAGAGAGTGATCTCAACCTCCCCCTCAAAAGTGGCACGGTGCTCCTCATACGTCCATATACCGCTAGGGATAGGGAGTATCTCGATGCAAGCTAGGTATCTGGCCATCACTTAAACAGGGCACAGGGAGTAAGTATACACATATACATAATTGATAAAGACTAAAATTACAATCACAAGTATATCATGGACATATCATAATGCAAATACATATGAGCACACCAGTTTTCAACATTATAATTCTTATAATGCAAGTGGCATGATGTATGATTTTCTATCCACAACTGAGGCCTCTAAAAGTCCATCTTGGACGTCCATCCAATACACCCTTGTGTTCCCGGAACACCGACATTTGTTCCCAGAACATAATGTCGAACCATACTTGGATAATAAGCACCACTCCCGGAGTGTGCACCACGTTCCCAGAACGCATACGTTCCTAGAACGCATAAAAACCAGGTCCCCGACACTGGCCACATATCTATAATGTGTCATCAAGTAGGTTATAATTTGGTACTCCCGGAGTACCCTCCTCATATTCCCAGAATATGATAAACGTTCCTACCAACCAGACTTCCAGTCTATATGGATGCACAAATATCAGGGTTGGTTTTATCTTTACATTAATGTGATTTAGAAATATTCCCATTTCCCTTTGTGAATGATTGATTTGAGGCATAATCTTTGGCATAAAAATTCTCATTTGAATTTTTTCTCAAAACATGCCTTTTAAACTTAGATTAGGTAAAACAAAGTCAATGGTATTCAAAAACTTAACTTTTTATTTTTCAGATTCAGGTACTAACCGGTTACAGTCTCAGGCTAACCGGTTAGAATTACAGACCTGAACTGTTTACCATTGAAATTCAGAAAAACCCTCTTTCTTGAATTTAATACCCAATCCATAAACAAGTTAAACATTGTTTTATGCCTCAAAATTAGAGTTTTATCATTCAAAAGGTCTAAATCACTTTTCATTTCCCAATGAACATAATTTCCTCTTGAAATTATTTCATTAACTTAAGACATTAATTTTAATCTTTCAAATCTGAACTTTGGCATTATAACAACTCATGTTCAGACTATGTATAATGAGATTAAAGCATAGATTTGAGCAGAAACCACTATAATTTCAGGACTGATTAATGAACTGATTTTTATTTGAAATTTTGCAGTGTCTAACCGGTTACGAATATCGAGTAACCGGTTAGATTATGCAGTCAGTCCATTAAAACAAGAGTTTTAACAATTCATTTTCTTCTTTTCTCAAATCTAACCCAATCTCAATATTCACAAAGTTCATATGCCTTAAGATAAACATGTTTATACCCAGAAACACATTCAAATTGCATGCATCAAGTTTATGATATCAAATTGCATGAAAATTCACATAAACACACTTTAATACAACAAAACTTATAATAGGCATTCAAACTCAGAATTCAGCCTCCATATACTTTGCATGCATCAATATAAAGTTGCTCAAAACCACAGTGAGCAAAACTTTGGCCTCCAAGCCTTTGTGCCATATTGCACATAATGCCCTTTTTGAGTTTTGTTAACTCAAATCCTAAATCACTTGAATTTTAGTCTAAATCTAGTATAAGGTAGACTTCTCCCATACCTTAAGACTGAGTTTGATGTTAATCAACACTAGATTTGAAGAAAACTCCACAGACTCCTCACAAACCCAAAGTTCTGTTTCCAGTCACGAATTCCATCAACAGGGTCCAAAATCCAGAAGTTTTGACATAGAAAATGGCCAAAGAAATTGGGGAAAAAAATTAGGACTCAAAATAGGTAACATGCACTAGGAAATAGAAAAGATTGGAGGCTTAATGGTGGCTGTACTTACCCAAAATCAGATTTGGAATTCAGCTTTCAGAACAGAAAAACTCAGAACCCAGACTTCAACTTCAAGCTTCCAAGATTGATTCCTCCTTCCACACAAACCCTCAGCTCACAAGGTGTATACCACTGAAAAGCCCTTGATTCAAGCTTTTCAGAAATGTGTGTTTTGCTCTCTAACTCTCAAAGACCAAGACGAATTTCCCAGAACGAAAACGAAACCCTAACTGAGCCACCTTCAACCCTAAAACCAGAAATCAACCCTAAATCCTCAGAATTTCCACAATTTATAGACGAATTGGGCTTGCATGCAGAGCGACGCGTGGTTTCCACTCAATCTAAGGCTGTAATCGTGGCGATTACGGGGTTAATCAAGTGATTACTCATCAAATTCCACTAACCCAGTTTCTGGGTTCATCGTCTAACCGGTTACAGGGCAATACTAACCGGTTAGATTAGTACAAAATTTAAAAATTAATATTTTTAAAACTTTCCCTCCAAGAACCTTTTCAATATTACCTTTTAGTCCTCATCCAGGGACCAAAATGCAATATCCTTATATTTTGCATTTATTTGCCCATATAAAAATATTTCAACTTATTTTTATATTTAAGGCTAATTAAATACAAAATATAAACTTGGAAAATTTCTATAAATTAATAATAAAGCTTTTATTATTAATTTCCTATTATTCGGGAGACGAAAATTAGGGGTGTTACTGTTGAAAAGATTATAAAGTAATTGGTATTTAGGGTAAGTTAAGTTTATTCATTACTGTTCGATATAGTTTCATTAAACGCATTATTGTACTTTAGTGTTAAATTTTAATGACTTTTTTCAACTAATTTGTTTTTATGCTAAGAAAATTATAAGTATTTTCCACTATCCATTTACCATGGTGGTAGTGAAAAACCAGAAAATGTTTTTTTTAAATACGATAAGAAAATTTAAAATGTGATTAATTTATAATATGAGTAATGATAGCACGTTAACCTAATCGGAGGATTAATATAATGCTCTTCCACATTCAAACCTTTTTTAACAAATTTATCCATTTCCATTTCCCTTTCCCTTTTTTTTAGAAAAAGAAGAAATTTATCCATTTGTCAACAAATTTTTCCATTTCCCATTTATTTATTTTTAGAATAAGAACTAATTTAACCAATTTGTAGGGATATTTTTAGAATGATTATGTTATGAATAGGTAAATATAGTTCTGTATTTAAGATAATCAATTGGGTGCTTTTTTTTTTCTTATAAATGAGACACGGATGGATAATATATTGTATGGGGGAATGGACTTGATGGGAAGTGAAGTGTGTTGCATGCATATATGTAGATATTGATAATCGCCAGATCAGGCTCGGCCCAGGGGGAGGGCAACAAGGGCGCCTGCCCTGGGCCCATGATTTTTAGTGGCCCAAAATATATATATATATATATATATATATATACATAAAACGTTAAAAATGTTGATATTAGTACTAGCTAGCATAGTTGGTTGAGACTTTTGCTTTTCATAGTAACTAGAGCTCGAGTCCCACTATAGGCATCTTTTCGTTTTTTACTAATTTATATATGTTCTCCTTTTTATTTTATTCAAATTAAATGCACTTTTTAATTTTTTTTCTTTCATTTTTATTATGAGTTATACTCCCTCCATCCCACAAGGATGGTAAAAAAAACACAATTTTTTTTTTGTCCCAAAGTAAAGTTAAAATAATAAATGAAAAGTTTGTATTTGAAAACTTTAAATTGTGATTGGTTGATGAATGCAAAATACATTAAATTAGGTGTTTAATAATTGGTTGATGTGTTAGTCAAATCATTAAATGCATGTTTCCTTAATTTTTTGACTTTTCCAATTTATTACTATCCTCGTGGGACGGAGGGAGTACTTAACTATATTATAAAGATCAATGAAAGTAGTTATATTTCTTAAATTTTAAAAAATATTTAACACTAAAATTTTACATCTTAATTTATATTAAAAATTTCACAAATATATTATTTCACATTAATGAATTAAAAAACAAATATGATTAAACAAAATCAATAAGTGTCTTATAAAAAATACAAAGTAACTTATAAATAGAACAAAAAATTCATCTAAAAAACAATTTATAAAAAAAAAATACCAAAGGAAGTATTTATTTCTAAATTTCAAGCTTTGTTAAATTGGTTGTTATTTTTATCCATAATAGAATGAAAGTATACAATTATTAGAGAAATGTTGTTTATTTTTTGCTAATTAATCAACATTAGAATAGATAATTTTGGAATCAGTTTAAATGACAATATAACATTGCATTGTGGAACAATGTTTGCCAAAGTTAGAACCTAGGGTTATAAAGTAGATTTCGAACATTAAGTAATGATATTATTAAGATATATAATTATATTATTGCATAATATTTTATTTCACCTCCCTTTAACTTTTTGTCCAAGTTTTTTTTAACTAATTATGGTTTTGAAACACCTCGTTATTCTCAAACTTCTCTACTAATAGAATTGTTGAAGCGGTTGAAGCCTATGTGATTTATTTATGGTTGATTGTATTTTTGCAAATTTATAGAGTTATAAGCATTAACAATATTTTGGAAAAATCCCTATATTAAGAGAGATTTTATTGTTAAAATTTTATTTATTTACAAGTTTTTTTATAGTTTAAGGGCCAAAAAAAATTTCGTCCCAGGCCTATAACATGTCAGGACCGGGCCTGCGCCAAATCTTAAATCTTCGTTGGGAGTGAGATTAGTGGTCTGTAACATATGCAGTTTCAATGGCTATTCATTCAACGGATATGAAGTACAGATGTTGACATTATAATAAAACGGAAAACGGGGTTAATCTTGTTGCATTTTCATCCTTTAACCTTCACCACTAAGTCAACAAACCGGCACCACGATGGTTCCTTTGACTAAGGGCACCATACTAAAAGCCTACCTAAATAGGCCATTTTATTCGGAAAGCATAAACTATGAAGCACATGATGTATGATGTGTGTGCTTAGTTTTGATGAAGACAAAAGGATAAGAAAGAACAACAAACAACAAATTCAAATGAGAAGAGTTAAAGAGAGAATCATCTACCTCATTCAAGCTTTAAGGGTTTAGTTTTTAATTTGTTTATTTTTATTAGTGTCCCTAAGTAGTTTGAGAGTTAGTGTATAAGTTCGGGTAGTGAATCTCATTCAAAGAATTTTTGAAAATAAATAAGTTTGAGTTTTCACAAAACCAAAACAAATTTGATTGATGCATATTTTTCAAAACATATTTTAAATAATTTTAAATTGCATCAATATGTGGCTTAAATGTTCATATAAGGTTTAATTAAGAGTTATAATAAATACCAAGTTTTAACATGTGTTATTGGCTGAATTTTCTAACAGAATTGAAACCCGATAACCGATTAGACAAACCAGTAAACGATTAGATACTGTTAGTTAAGTTAGAAAAATCAGCTGTGTTTACCAATCCTTATGGGTATTCAATATAATTCTTTCCTTGACCTTAGTGACGTGTCATTACACATTTTACACAACTTTCAACATAGAAACAAAGCCACAACATTCTCTCAAATTTCCAAAGATCAAAGTTGATATTTTCTATCTCTTCTCATAGTTTTTAATCTTCAATTCTCAAGGAACCATTGATTTCCATTAATTCATTGATTGAGATTCAAGGTTAGCAGAGTTTTATTTAGTTGTAATCCAGCAAAGTGAGTGCTATCATTTTACAACAAAGATAGTGGTTTCACAAAGGAGTCTTGGTGTGAGGAATTATCAAGCGTTGAAGATCAAAAGGTGTGGGATCCTTTTGGGGTGCAAGGGAAGGGGAAGTTTCTTTCTAGGCACAGAGTTTTATTGTGAATTGAGATCAAGGGGTGTGCAATTGAAGAGTGAGGAATCTCTAGGAAGCGTTCAAGTGAGGGTATCTTGAAACTTGTAATTGTACAAACAACGAATCTCATTCATAGTGAAAAAACTCTCTCTAGGGTGATAAAGGGAACTGGATGTAGCTCTCAAGTGGATGAGAGTGAACCAGTATAAAATCCCTGTGTAGTATCTCTTCTCAGATATCTTTAATTTCTGCAATTTACGTTGATTTTAACTAAAACCCTAAAATCAAGATTTTCGCTTAAATGGAATCAAGAAGTGTGTAATTGAACAAATTGATTTGTGCAAAACCTTTTAGAAAAAATTGGGTTGTTGTTAGTAATCCAGTTACAAACCAATTTTTGATTAAAAGTTGATTTCTTGAATCAAATTGCATTTTACATTTGATTCTGAACGGACAGTAACTGGTTACCAAACTGTCTAACTGGTTACAGACTGACAGCAGAACCTGAAAATGCAGTTTTCAACACTTTTCAATTGAATTAAATGAAAATTGTCCAGGGTTCCTATAACACCTATTCAACCCCCCTTCTAGGTGTTCATATTACTCCACTTGTATTCCAACATAAACTTGCACTCATGTATCATGTATGGGTTCTAAAATAATTTTCTAAAACAAGGCAGAGCCCAAAATTGGTCACTTTGAAAAATGCATGTCAATATGATATCAAAGATTCAGAGCAAATAAATGAACAAATAATCCTTAATTCTATTTGCATCTCCCCTCTTGCTCAGCTGCTACTTATACACCAGAATCCAGATAGATATACACTCAACTTCCTTTACTCAAAACTTATCCACTTCTCTATAGTATATCATTCCTTTCCTATTTTATCCACTTCGATAACTAATGGTTCAATTAGAACTTCTCTTATTACTAGATCCTTTATGATTTAGCTAACCGCTATAATTATGAATCTCAATTCTCAACAGCTAATTCATGTGATGATTGCAAACCAGGAACCTTGGTGGATGTTAAAACAAAGAAACCAACACAGACATCAAGAATGGCCATAACTGAAACTCTCAACTGCAAGTTTGTGCTTTCTTGAATAGGCCAACCAGGAGTGGTACTAAAAGCCATGCTTTTCGTTACCAACATATTACAAAAGTGACTAGCTGTCCTAGACTTATAGTTACCAACAGGGGCAGCCCAGTGCACAAGGCTCCCACCTAGTGGGGTCTGGGGAGGGTAAAGAACGCAGCCTTACCTCCGCAGGTGAAGAGACATTTTCCAGTATTTGAACACATGACCTCTTCGCCACTAAGCAATAACCTTACCGTTGAGCTAAGGCTCACCCTCTACAGCAGTATAATTGTTTTGGGAAATAAAAATAGGTATAATAGTGTTAGGGAATAAGAAAAGGAGAGATGGCCATAAATTGAGTATATTATTGAAAGACATGATATAATGTGATGCAGTGTTATAGAAAAGACAAACTAGGAGTACTATTTAAACTAATATTAGAATATTAGACCTAATCAAATAAGGAAAGAATTGAGCCTTCTAGCTTGGTGGTCTTAGACATGGTCTACGAATGTTACCACCAAGTCAGAGGTTCTATTCTTGATACCAACAAACAAACAACAAAATAAGGAAAGAAATTATGAAATAATAAATAAGAAATAAATCCTAAGAAATCATCTAAGAAACTCTGAGATACTCTACGATACGATAAAGATATTATAAGATACATTTTTTTTTATATTCTAATGCTCTACCTCAAGCTAAAGTTTCTGATAAGTAAATTGCCTTGATTCGAGGTCAAGGAGCCTCCTGTAAAGGGGACAGAGAAATGATAGAAACTTTTTTCTTCCTGTCATTCATTCATTAATCACAAATATATAACATAGATGTTGGAAATAAAAATAACAAATTCTCTCAACAAACCTGCTAAAATAATACTAACAACTCATACACAAATATTCCCTCACAATCTCTCTCTTCACAACTTATAATCAACTAAATATTTTGGCAACCTACGAAGTCTTGTTGCCATATTTGGGTTAGACTTGTCATTGGGTTTGATGGTATTGTTAGAGTCTTCATGTGGTCTTGAATTGCTATCATTACTGCTCCCTGGGAAAATCACCTTGTCCTCAAGGTGATAGGTCTCACACAACTCATTCCAATCTTCCTAAGTGGTGTCCTCCGGAGCCAACTCCATCCATTGCACCAAAACCAATTCAGTAGGAGGAGATGTGGAATTGTCCCATTTGGAGTCCAGTATAGCCATAAGAATGATCATGGAGTCCAGTATAGCCATAAGAATGATCATCGGATTGTTACCATGTGTGGCTATAGGTACTAGGTAGATCAACCTGTTGAGCAGGGAGGGGGCCATGATGATCCTTGAGTACAGAGCAATGAAAAACCGGATGGACTGTGGAAGTTGAAGGCAATTCTAATCTATACGAGACAGGGTCAATTCGCTCCAGTATGCGAAAAGGGTCGTAGTAGCGCCTACCCAGTTTTTGATAAGCGACACCCCTTACAGAATAATGACGGTAGGGTCGAAGGCGAACATACACTAAATCATCCACTTGGTATTCCACCAAACACCGCTTGCTATCTGCGATTGTTTTCATCTGATCCTGAACCTTTTGAAGCTTCTTTCGAAGTGCATCTAGCATGTCTTGGCGAGTTGACAATAAGGAATCAACTGCATCAACAGAAGAGGTGCCTTCTAAGTAATGCGGAATGGAGGGAGGTTCCTTCCCATATGTGACTTGAAAAGGAGACATCCCTGTGGCAGAATGAATAATAGTATTGTAACACCACTGAGCTACCCCCTAGTACTTTCCCCAATCTGTCGGTTTGTTTGCACCATGGAGCGGCGGTACTGCTTTAAGATCCTATTGAGGACTTCTGTCTGTCCGTCGGTTTCCGGGGGGAAGGAAGTACTCATCCGAAGTTTAGTGCCACACAACCGGAATAATTCTCTCCAAAATTTGCTAATGAAAACCGGATCACAATCCGAAACCAGGCTGCGGGGAAAACCTTAGTGTTTACAAACCATGTCCAAGAAGAGCTGTGCAACCTTGAATGAAGTGAATTGAGTAGGTAATAATCCAAAGTGAGCACCCTTGGAGAAACGATCAACCATTACTTAAATGACTGCATTTCCTTGAAAGAAAGGTAAACTTGTAATGAAGTCTAGGGACAAGTCAACCCACGACTCCAAAGGAATAGATAAAGGCTAGCGCAGACCCGCGGGTCTTTTGGTTTCATACTTTGTCTGCAAACACGCGGCACATTGAGCAACGAACTTCTGGACATCCTCACGCATACCCTGCCAATAAAAGTTTTGTTGGATCCGAGATAAAGTCTTTGCAATTCCTGTATGACCACTTAACGGCGTTGTGTGAAATTTTCCTCCAATAGCAATTGAATGAAAGGATTGTCACGATTAAGCCAAAGCTTTCCTTTATACAACAAAAGTTCCCGGTGGACACTATAGTTCTCATAGGCATCAGGATCATTCTATACATACGTGAATAGTTGAATAAATTCAGAACTTGCATGCGAAGCCTTGCGGAGTTCCTCTAGAAACAAAAAATGAGGCATGGATAGAATTAAGAGCTGACTATCACCGAGGTCATGGGGTCGTGAGAGAGCATCAGCCACGATATTTGTTTTCCCTGCTTTATACTGAATGGTATAATCAAATCCTAGCAACATTGACAAATAAACCTATTGCTCAGGAGTCTGAATAATTTGTGACATTAATTCCTTGAGGCTGCGATGATCCGTGAGGATTGTGAAAGAGTGTCCCAAGAGATATTGCCGCCACTTCTTGATGGCAGAAGTGATGGCATGAAGTTCACGCACATATATAGAAGAACACATGAGTTTTGGACAAAAGGGCTTACTGTGGAATGCTATTGGATGTCCCTCCTGCATAAGGACTGCCCCCATGGCCACCCCTGATGCATCAATCTCCAAAACAAAGGGTAAGTCAAAATTTGGAAGGGCTAATACCGGTGCCTCCGTCATGGCCTTCTTCAAAGTGTCAAAGGCTGTTTTAGCCTCCACGGACCACATAAATGAGTCTTTCTTGAGGAGAGCTGTAAGGGGAGAGGCGATAGTGGCATATCTCTTGATGAATCGCCTATAGAACCCAGTTAATCCCAAGAAACAGTGAAGAGCTTTAATAGTGGTAGGTGGTGGCCAATCCACCATTGCCAGATTTTGGAATTCTCAGGTGCAACACCAGTAGAGGAAACTACATGCCCTAGATACTCCAATTGTTGTTGAGAAAACAAGCATTTAGAGCCCCTCAAAAAGAACTCTCCCTGTAACAATTGCTGGAATGCTTACTCTAAGTGGTGGAGGTGCTCTTCCAACAAACAACTATAAACCAACATATCATCAAAAAAGACGATCACAAATTTACACATAAACGGTTTCAGCAATTCGTTCATAGTGGCTTGAAAGGTAGAGGGAACATTGCAAAGCCCAAATGGCATTACCGTGTATTCATAGTGACCATGATGAATGCGAAATGTGGTTTTAGGAATGTTTGCAGCATTCATGCGTATCTGATGATACCCTTGGCGTAAATCCAATTTTGAGAACCAAGAAGCTCCTCCCAACTCATCCAAGAGCTCATCAATTGTTGGAATTGGAAATTTGTCCTTGATGGTAATAGCATTAAGGGCATGAAAATCGACACAAAACCGCCAACTTTCGTCTTTCTTTTTCACAAGCAATACTGGAGAAGAAAAAGGACTATGACTTGGTTGAATCATAGCATCGGTCAACATCTCCTCTACCAGTTTCTCAATTTCAGCCTTTTGAAAATGAAGGTACCTATGGGGTCGCACCGTGACAAGGGTGGAATTAGGGAAGAGGTGGATTTTGTGAACAGTATGGCACGATGGAGGAAGTGAAGAGGTATCATCGACAAAGCAAGAATGGAAGAAGGCTAAGGAAGAAGAAACCCTTGCTCTAAAGCAGAACCAAACGTGGGAATTAGTGCCAAAGTCTGAAAATGTTAAACCTATTTCATGCAAATGGGTTTACAAGCTAAAGATACGCAATGGTGGAACAATTGATAGATACAAAGCTCGATTGGTAGCACACAACTTTTCTCAAGAATATGGATTGGTGTAACACCCGCTCAATTATTTAGTTAAATTAAGTTTTATAAAAATATGGACTTGAAAATTTCGATAAAAATCCGGCAGAGTTCCCTCTGTATTTCGGACTTTACCAAAATTTCCAATCTTGTACCTGTCCAGACCAGAATATTTTACAACATAACATTTACTCAAAACACATAATTAAGCCTAATGCCCAACATAATCCAAGCGAGGGCGTACAACTAATACATTCTTTTAAATTACAAAATATTCATCTTTAACTTAATTAATACTTTAATTCACTCGTGATACATGACCACTCCACGTGGTGGAGGGTAATCCTACTCGGCCAAAAACTGTGCAAGCTCCAAGCTCAGTACCTGAAAAATGGTTGTAAGGGTGAACTTTACACATGAAGTAGAAAGTAGTGTCTAACAAGACATAATGACCTACTATGTCAAACACATTTAGCCATATGATGCACAAAAATCAATCAAGCATTCTCATTCAATTCAATTATTTTCATATCATTAACACTTGGTTTTCTTGGTAATTTTCCTTAAATTCAATATTTCTTACAATTCAAACTTATGAAAATTTTATACTTTCACATTTCTTATTTAACTTCACAATTCCTTTCTATTCATATACTCTGAGTTTTGCAAAGATTTTTAGAATTTATTACGTGGATTTCCATCATTGCGTACAGTCTCCTTCGGACAACGTCTTACAGCTGCACACAATGTGTGTCTTACGCGGTCTATGCGTACAGTCTCCTACGGACAACGTCTTACAAGACCTGGATTCCACAATCGGAAGGTGCATCCATCATTACGTACAGTCTCCTTCGGACAACGTCTTACAGCAGCGCATCAAGTGCGTCTTACGCGATCTAGGCGTACAGTCTCCTACGGACAACGTCTTACAAGATCTGGAGAGGCACAATCCAATTATACCTTTAATTAATATATGGTGTGTGTGTGTCCATAATTGCGTATAGTCTCCTTTGGGCAACGTCTTACAGCAGCGCATCAAGTGCGTCTTACGCGATCAATGCGTACAGTCTCCTTCGGACAACGTCTTACAAGATCTGGATCACACACTCTTTTTCCTTTAAATCTTTTAATATCTCATTTCACTTATTTCATTTTTTGTAATCACTTTCATAAATTCATCATTTCATTATCTCATTATACTTTTAAATTCCAAAATATTTGTGTGACACCCTTCCGTATTAACCAAATATAATATAGTAATGAAGATTGAATATTGTATAATATATGGACTTGTGAGTTTTTAAGAAAATATGTCAATAAGATTTTCTTTTAAAGCGGGTGCACAAATCGTCACTTGGAAATCTTGGAGAGTAAAATCTAAATCATCTCAAAATCATTGAATCGAGTTCAGCGACTTCTGAAACCTTTTCACAAATAGGGTAACATTCGTTCTTTGGAAACATCTATGTATTATACAAGTAGTTAAAGTTACCCATGCTTTGTTCGATAAAATTGATACCATCAAATAATATTTATAGCCGAGCTCTTAATTGGATTAAATCAGAGTAAGCGGAATTCATTGGACTATGCAACTGATAATAATATAAACTTAGGTTTTATATATAAGAAAGTCATAAGTACATAGCCCATAACAGAGTCTCCAAGTTCCAAAATATACAAGTCCATGAAACAGATCTACATAACAGTGTAACCACAACACTAGAGTACTCCAAAAGTATATCTACAATATATACATAACCAAAACATAAACTCCAGGAGTAGTCACGTAGATCTGGCAGCATCAGATGTAGTAGTAGCAGTAGCAGTCTCCCAAAAGTAAAAGTAGTAAGGTAGTAGCATCATCATCATCATAGCAGCAGCAAAACTCCTCCACAGCCTCCATACACCGGATCCTCGGATCCTCATCACATACTCTATACACATACCTAGGGATCATCGTCCCTCCAGTCACTCCCAGTAGAATGCACGACAGGCTCGCTCCCACTCTCGTCCTCCACCGGATCCTCCTCGATCTCATCCGAGGGAGAGTGTACCCTACCACTGGGTACCGGGTCAGGTGATGGTGAAACCCTGACTGGGCTCCTCGGATCAGAAGGGGGAGTCTCCTCGCGGACGACTCTCGAAGTGTAAGGGTGAGAGCGGGTAGGTCGAAAATGAAAACTATGGTAAGAGCGAGTTGGTCGCATGGGAGGTGGTCCATGATAAGTATAAAACGGGGGTACATGCATAGTGTATATGATGGGAATCCTAAATCTACGAGGACGGAATCGGATCAACGGGTTCGGGTGGTAGAAGGTAACCTCTACCTCTCCCTCGAACATCGCGCGATGGTCCTCATAGATCCATGTGCCACTAGGAAGTGGCCGGATCTCGATGCAAGCAATGTAACGAGACATCACCTACAAGGGCATAGGGGTAAACAATTCTATACACATAATCAACAGAGAATAAATTGTGCAATATGAGTATGTAAATATGAATAAATTAACAACAATCACATATAACACTTAGCAGTTAATTAATGCACATAGGATGCTCACACTTATTCCATTTATCACAATTAATTTAAATGAGTGGCATGATGCATGACTTTAGCTCTCAAGCCTATCTCCATCATACTATGTCACTCTCTGACGTCCATCCCTGACAACCCAGCACTCAACAGTGCGTTGTATTCCTAGGTATACAACAATTCGTACATTCACCTAGAATGTACACGACAAGCTTGGAATCCGTGCCACCCGAGCATATCCCGTCATCCAAACGGACCGTCATCCAAACGGTATAACCATATCGGCATCCACTAAGCCGACCACGCCAACGACGTGTCATCAAGCAAGCGTATTGGCACTCCCAGAGGCCCTCCACATGTTTAACAAAACATGAAATACGTCCTACCATCCAAACTCCAGAATGAATGCATTTTATCTTTTGGACTTAAGGGAAGTTGATTAATACTTTACAGGCCACCTAGGCTTATTTCTTTATCAAAAAGGACCGTCACCAAACGATCTATTCGTATTAATCAATTTCTCTAAGTCTTGATCCCTTGAACTATTATTAATAATTCCTTAATTAATTAAGTCAGAATTGAAAATGGTGTTTTCAGGTTCTGGGTAATTTACTCGAGTAAAATTCAGTACACTCGAGTGTTCTCCAACTTTTCCAGATTACTCGAGTGTTCTTAAGATTACTCGAGTGTTCATGACATTCTGAGGATTTGGGTTTCAGAATCAATAATTTACTCGAGTAGTTCATAGGTTACTCGAGTGATCATGGACATTTCCAGAATACTCGAGTTCCCTTGAATGACTCGAGTGATTAGCCTTAACTTGTTCTCAGGTCATGCACGATACTCGAGTATCAGACAAAATACTCGAGTGTTCTTGCTCAATTTACATTGTTTCATAAACATTTTACTCGAGTATCCTGTCTTTTACTCGAGTGTTTCATAGCAGAAAACACTGAAACTTGGTTTTCACATAACATTTTCATTTCTACTTAATTCTAGTCCATTCCAGGGATCCACAGAGTTAACATAACATCATTTGAACATGTTACAACACTTATTTCATATCAAAACACAGATTTGACAGAGAATCCAACAATTATGCATAAAATGCACATTTTAACAACTCAACACCTCAAATTGCATAATATGCATAAAACTCATAAGGTAAAGTTCATTTAAGCTTGCATGCATGATATAGAACTTGCTCAACACAGTTTTAGAGCATGGATTGGTCTCCAAACCAAAGTTCCTATTCAATCTAAGCCCTTAGAGCCTCTTGGTGGCTCTCTAACACAATTCATGGAATTTAATCTCTATCTAGTGAATATAATTACTTCCCCTTACCTCTCAGACGTGAATCAACCAAGAATTGACAAGAACAAAGCTCCAAACTTCTCAGACCAACTTCAAGCGTCACATGCAGAGCATTTTGAGTGCAACACCAAAGTGGAATTGGTTTATACATGAAACAGAGAATAGAATTTGGGAAATTAGATTTTCTAGACTCTATACAACATGAACTCACTAAAGAAACTGAATTTGAGACTCAAGAATTCATGAGCTTACCAGAATCAATGATCAAAGTAAGCTCCCAGACCAAGGCTTGACAGAAACAGCTTCACTTCAACTCCTTGAATCTTCCACCACACTCACTCAATCCTCACGATTTTGGTTTTTATACAAAGCTCGAGATGTGAGCTTTGTATTCGTGTATAGTTTGTAGCTCAAAACAACTCACAGAGTACGAATTGAAAGGAACAAGTTCAAAAACCCTAACTCCTCAACAAGCTTCGAATTTGACCAAGAGCTTCAACAAATCAGTGTTGATAAGCTTTTATAGACATGGAGAAGGCCCATGCAGGACGACACGACACCTTCGAGCTGTTGATGATGGAGTATTCGTGGCAAGAAGAGGGAATCGTTCATGGTGACTCACCAAACGCACTCACTCGTGCAGATTGACCCAGAATACTCGAGTATTCAGAATAATACTCGAGTGTTTTGCCCAGATTTTGAAAAATAATTATTTTATTTACTTTCCCTCCAAAACCTTTCCTATAATTGCTTCTAGGTCCCTACCCAGGGACTAATATGCAAAACTACTTATTTTATGCATTATTATGTTTATTAAATTAATTCACACACATATACCAACTATATGAACACATATTTTAATCAAGGATTAATATGGAAATAATTAATTATAATTAATTTATAATTAACATTTCATTAATCGGGGATTAAAATTTTGGGGTGTTACAATTTGCATTTGTAAACTCTTCCATAAAATCATCAATTTTATTATCCTTTTATATTTCCAAATTCCAATATAATTTAACAAAACACCACATCACACATTCCAATATAAATCACCATAATCAATCACAAAATAGATAACTCTATCCTTTTTTCTTTAACTTACCTAACAACTATCATATATAATCATTTCTAGTTACCAACCAAGTCTCCATATACTTCAGTTAGGCATAAATAATGACATTTAGCACTTAGCATACAAAATTTATCACATATATCAATTTAACAACAATTTCATTTAATTTCATTCTTGCTTGTTAAGCATATAATAACTATCTAAATTCCAAACCAAATATATACATATACTCTTAGCAAGTACTATGAGCTAATTAGAAAATACTCCCTAAAGCAAGGTAAAGAACCCCTTACCTGTATTTGCTTTAACTCTTAGCTTTTCATACACACACTCCTTTTCATATACCAATTCTCGAACAGGTCGTGGCCCTTTGCTATCACTCGCGATGTCCTAAAGCTCCTTTGTAGTCTAAATATATTGTTAAATCATATAGCAATCATTTTAGTGCGCCAAAAGCGACTCAAAGTGAAATCACAATAATTAATATATTTCAAAGTAAAGTATTTCATAAGTTTTCCAAATCACAAAATCATTTAATTATAATTTACGAACCAAAATAACATAGGATTTGAAATTATAATCATTGTCTTCTCAATAAAATAGTATAGCTTTTATTGAAAATACGCTTAACTTCCGAAACTAACATAATCACCAGGAATTCAGTAAAGTAAATTAGTTTTAGTTTTGAAACCACAAAATCAAAGGTTGTTATTTGACACTATTAATTCCAAACTAAAAGAAAGTGTTCTTGATTCAAAAATAAGTCCAATTCATAATTATAACATTAAAACAGTTCACTTCCCTTCAGTTTGAAATTAATGTTCAACGTCCTAACTTGAATTAACATCATGCCGACTATATTAGTTTCCTAATTAACTGAGGTATCGTTTAGCTCAGGGACAACTCAACCAAGCTAAGCGGCAACTCACTTACTTAGGAACCCACACATTTAACAAAATATACTTTTAAAACTCATTATTCAGCATATGTTTAGTTCGACGTCATCACAATAAGTAAGCAATTAAATTCATCATCATTAACAACATAATTAAATTCAATATAAACTATAATACAAGTTTAATTTCCAAAATAATTTAATATTAAATAATTATTACCAATAACATTAAAATTAGTGTTAATATAAAAATTAAAACAAAACATAGAGCAATTAGAAAAGCATTAGGGATTTACCCTCAAATCCGATTTTGAAGGCTGGAAAGAGATCAAGACCGGTTCGATTCTAAAGCTCCACCCAAGTCTGGTTCGAAGCACGTCAAAAGGGTTGGCCACGGTACGGAGGTTGGCGATACCGGCATCGGTTCACAAAGTTTCGGCTTAACTCAACAAACACGGACCTATGTGTCCAGGGAGCAGCAACTGCGAACCAGGAAGGGAAAGAAATGGTGGTGATGATGGCTCCACCGTGGCGTTGAACGGCAGCAACCACAAGAGAGGGACGGCGGCGGCTTCCATAGTACGAACCAGGGAAGGAGAGCGGCGGTTCGTGCTCCTAGCAGCTGCAGCGAGCATCAATCGGCCATGGAGGGAGAAAGACGAGTGCATGGCGGCAGGGAGGAACAGACCGCGACGGAGAGAGGGATTGGAGCGAGAGGGAAAGGAGGGCACGCGCGGTTCCAGCAGTGGCGACGGCGCGAGCTGGGGCAGAGACGAGACACAGGCGGTGAGAGAGAAAGGGACGGCGGGGAGAGGGAGAAGCTTGGCCGGCGGTGGATAGAGGAAGGAGAAGTGGGAGAAAGGGGGTTCAAAAATGAAGAAGAAGAGTATGAGGAGGGGGTGGCGGCTAGAACCCCCCCTTGGCACCAAAGATAGGGTTTTCACCCTTGCACAACACACACCACACGGACCAATTCTCTCTTTTTATATATATATATATATATTTATTTGCTTTACCTTTACCTTTATTTATTTATTTATTATTTATAGTAAATAAAAATCAATATTATTTTTATGAGCATCCAAAAATAGAACTTAGTCATCTAATCAAATAAGCAAATATATATTTTTTTTAAATGTTCTAGAGTTGAATATAAAAAAAACACTAACATAATTCATTACTGAATATATAAGATTTAAGTAAAGTATCTCAAAATGTTTAGCATTATATCAATATGATAATTTCTCTTTTAAAAGAATTCACTTTAAATATAATTAAAGGTACTTTCGTAATTTAACATAATGGATTTTTATAAAAATACACAACAACTAAATAATTGATTTTTTTAAGAAACATATATTTAATTCCATAAAACTTATAATTATTCTAGAGATTAAAAATAGGGATGTTACAATTCTCCCCCACTTAGGAGAATTTCGTCCCCGAAATTCCGATTGGTTCAAATGAATGAAAGACTTATAAGAGTGATAAAACTAGAAGAGATAGAGAGAGAAGAGAGAGAAGAGAGAGAGAAAGAAGAGAGAGAAAGTTAGTTAAAACTGAATTTCTATTATTGAAAAATCTGAGAGGGATAGGTTACAATCATACTATTTATAGAAGAGTAAATCTATCCTAGCTGTCATTGGTGACTTTAGCATAGAGAACTAACTAACTAACTATATTCTAACAATACAATAACAAACTAACTATGTTTGTACATAATGCACAAGTGAACCGAAGTTCACTATGTGCTTTACTTCCTATACTCTATTATACCCCTCTCAAATTGAGGGCAGGTTGATAGTCTGCCCTGTTTAGAATCCTTAGTTTTTGTCTGAGATCTTCAAATCTGGTGGTGGACAAAGGCTTTGTCAAAACATCAGCAATTTGAAATTCAGAAGACAAGTGCTGAACAGCCAATAGCTTGGACTGAACTTGCTCTCTAAGAAAGAAGAGATCCAGTGCAATATGTTTGGTCTTAGCATGAAGAACTGGGTTGTGAGCAAGGGCAACTGTGCTGAGATTATCACAAAATATGACTGGAGTTTTGTAGGGTATGTGCAGCTCAGTAAGTAAAGACTTAACCCACATAAGTTCAGTAGAAGCCAGTGCCAATGATCTATATTCAGCCTCAGTGCTGGATCTACTAACTGTGTTTTGTTTCTTAGACCACCAAGTAACTAGGTTAGGTCCTACAAAGAGAGCAGCCCCAGAAACTGAGCGTCTGTCATCAATATCAGTGGCCCAGTCAGCATCACAAAATCCAGTAAGAGTGAGAGGTCCAGTAGCAGCTGGTTTAAGAACCAAACCATGATGTAGAGTGCCTTTAAGGTACCTAAGAATCCTTTTTACAGCAGCCCAGTGAGTGTCAAGAGGCTTAGCTAGATATTGACAGACCTTGTTAACACTAAAGCTAATCTCAGGCCTAGAAATTGTAGCATACTACAAGGCACCTACAATGGACCTGTAGAGAGTAGGATCAGTAAGAGGAGAACCCGAGTCCTTGGTGAGTCTGCAGCTTCCAGCCATGGGTGAAGCAATACCTTTAGCATCAGACATGTTTGCTTTGACCAAAAGATCTTTGATGTATTTGGACTGAGAGAGCATAAGGCCACCACCAGGAAGTTTGACAACTTGAATACCCAAGAAATAGTCAAGTTCTCCTAGATCCTTTAAGGCAAAGGAAGTATTGAGTTTGAGAACTAGATTGTTGATAAAAGTAGGATTGGAACCAGTGACGATAATATCATCAACATAGACTAGAAGGAAGACTGTCACTGTAGGAGTTATGTAATAAAAAAGAGAATTATCACACCTACTGACTTTGAAGCCAAATGACATTAGAGTTCCTTTAAGTTTCTCAAACCATTGTCTAGGAGCCTGTTTGAGGCCATAAAGAGACTTATGAAGTTTGCAAACCAAAGACTTGTCCTCATGTTCAAATCCAGGGGGTTGTCTCATATAGACTTCTTCATTCAAAACACCATTTAAAAAGGCATTATTAACATCCAATTGCCTTAAATTCCATTTATTCGTGAGTGCAAGAGTAAGAATTATCCTTACTGTGATAGGTTTAACTACAGGAGAAAATGTCTCAGAATAGTCAAACCCAGGCTTTTGATTAAAGCCCTTTCCTACAACTCTAGCTTTCAGTTTTTGAATACTCCCATCTGGATTTTCTTTGATGCGCCAAACCCACTTAACACCAATTGGTTTTCTGCCTTCAGGAAGAGGTACTAGAGACCAGGTGTTATTATTTACAAGAGCTGTATATTCAGCTTCCATGGCTTTCCTCTAATCAGGATTTGCAAGTGCCTCTTTTACAGATGAAGGTTCACATTGTGTGAGATGAAGAGAAGGATAAAGAGCTTTTGAAATTCCAGATTTTGCCCTGGTCTGCATAGGATGAGAATTTTGAGGGTGTATGTTTATGGGAGAAGGCAAAGAAGATGATGAGGAAGATGTAGTTGACTGATCAGAAGCAGATGGTTGTGGGACAGAAATAGGAGCTGACCCTTCTGAAGAAGAGGAAGAAGACTGAACAGGGGATGAGCCTTGAGGAGAAGGGGCAGAGGCTGGCCCAGATGAAGGAGAAGCTGAAGAAAAAGAAGAGAATCCTGAAGAAATGCTTGAACCAGAAAGAGTTGGAGGTATGGTAAAGGACAATGTGTGACACCCTTCCGGATTACCCAAATATAATATAGTAATTAAGCTTTTATATTGGATAATATATGGACTTGTGAGGATTAAGAAAATATGGAGATAAAATTTTCTTTTAAAAGCGGGTGCACAAATCAACACTTGGAATTCTTGGAGAATAAACCCTAAGGTATTACCAAAACAGTTATATTGAATTCGGCGATTTCTGAAACCTTTTCGAAAGTTGGGTAGCATTCATCTTTTGGAACCGTATTTTATATTATAGAAAATAACTGAAGCTACCCTTGCTTTATTTGATAAAACTGATACCATCGAATAGTTTTCATCGCCGAGCCCTCGAATAGATTAAATCAGAGTAAGCGGAATTATCGGACTATGCAATTACTAGTAAGATGAACATAGGTATATATATATAAAATAAGAGTCATAAGTACATAGCCCCATATCAAAGCTTCCAAGATCCCAAAATACAAGTCCATAAACAGATCTACATAATAGCATGACCAAATCCCTAGAGAACCCCAAAAGTATATCTACAACATATATACATAATCAAAATAAAACTCTAAGGGTGGTCACGTAGATCCGGCAGCATCAGATGTAGTAGTAGTGATAACAGCAGTCTCCAAGAAACATAAGTAGTAAGGTAGTAGCATCATCATCAACACAGCAGCAGCAGCAAGATCTCCTCCACAGCCTCCACACATCGGATCCCCTGATCCTCATCCCATACCCTATGCACAAACCTAGGGATCATCGTCCCTCCAATCACTCCCAGTAGAATGCACGACAGGCTCGCTCCCACTCTCGTCCTCCACCGGGTCCTCCTCGATCTCATCCGAGGGAGAGTGTACCCTACCACTGGGTACCAGGTCAGGTGATGGTGAAACCCTGACTGGGCTCCTCGGATCAGAAGGGGGAGTCTCCTCGCGGACGACTCTCGAGGTAAAAGGGTGAGAGCGGGTAGGTCGAAAATGGAAACTGTGATAGGAGCGAGCTGGTCGCGTGGGAGGTGGTCCATGGTAAGTGTAAAACGGGGGTACATGCATAGTGTATATGATGGGAATCCTAAATCTACGAGGACGGAATCGGATCAACGGGTTCGGGTGGTAGAAGGTAACCTCTACCTCTCCCTCGAACACCGCGCGATGGTCCTCATAGATCCATGTGCCACTAGGAAGTGGCCGGATCTCGATGCAAGCAATGTAACGAGACATCACCTACAAGGGCATAGGGGTAAGCAGTTCTATACACATAATCAACAGAGAATAAATTGTGCAATATGAGTATGTAAATATGTATCAATTAACAACAATCACATATAACACTTAGCAGTTAATTAATGCACTTAGGATGCTCACACTTATTTCATTTATCACAATTGATTTAAATGAGTGGCATGATGCATGACTTTAGCTCTCAAGCCTATCTCCATCATACTATGTCACTCTCTGACGTCCATCCCTGACAACCCAGCACTCAACAGTGCGTTGTATTCCTAGGTATACAACAATTCGTACATTCACCTAGAATGTACACGTCAAGCTTGGTGTCCATGCCACCCGAGCATATCTCGTCATCCAAACGGACCGTCATCCAAACGGTATAACCATATCGGCATCCACTAAGCCGACCACGTCAACGACGTGTCATCAAGCAAGCGTATTGGCACTCCCAGAGGCCCTCCACATGTTTACCAAAAACATGATATACGTCCTACCATCCCAACTTCAGAATGAATGCATTACTTTACTTAAAGGGAATTGATTGATGTTTTATCCTTTTATTAATACATTACGTGCCTCCCAAGCAACGTATCGTTATTCAAATGAAAATGTCATAACGTCAATCAATTTCCTTTAAGTCCAGGATCACTTGGTTTATCGTCCTTTAAGTGTTACAAAATGACTTAGAATTGAAAATGGTATTTTTAAGTATCTGACTAAAAATACTCGAGTGTTTTCCATAATACTCGAGTAGTTTATCATTTTCCAGATTTTACTCGAGTAGTTCATGATTATACTCGAGTTGTTCATGTCTGTTTAAAGATTCAAGTTTTCAGATCTTCAAAAATATACTCGAGTAATTCATGAGATACTCGAGTAGTCCATTACCCAGAATACTCGAGTAGTTCACATATTACTCGAGTTGTTCATTAATTTTTACTCTTGTTGCCTCTGAAATACTCGAGTGCTTAGCCTGGTTCTCAAGTTGGTGCGCCAATTTTCACACTGGTGCATCACGAAATACTCAAGTGTTAAGCCATATACTCGAGTGTTTGCAGACAAAACAGACTGAAACTTGGTTTTTACATACCATTTCAATTTCTAAACATTTTTAACCCAAACCAGTGATCACAATAGTTCATATACCATATATTGAACATGTTTCCACACTCATTTCATTTCAAATAACCAATTTGACAGAGAATCAATAAATCGTGCATAAAAACACATTTTAACAACTCAATACTTCAATTTACACAATAAGCACAATACTCATGAAACAAAGTTCATTTAAGCTTGCATGCATGATATAGAACTTGCTCAACACAGTTTTAGAGCAAAGCTTGGTCCCAAACCAAAGACCCTATTCAATCTAAGCCCTTAGAGCCTCTTGGTGGCTCTCTAACACAAATCATGGAATTTAATCTCTATCTAGTGAATATAATTACTTCCCCTTACCTCTCAGACGTGAATCAAACAAGAAATCCCCAAAGAAAAGCTCCACAACTCTCAGACCAACTTCAAGCACCACATGCAGAGCATTTTAAGTGCAACACCAAAGTGGAATTGGTTCACACATGAAACAGAGAATAAAATTGGGGAAATTAGGTTTTCTAGACTCTATGCAACATAATCTAACTAAGGAAATCGAATTTGAGACTCAGGGATTCATGAGCTTACCAGAAATCAAGATCAAAGTAAGCTCCAGACACAAACTTGACCAAGAACAGCTTCACTTCAACTCCTTGAATCCTCCAACACACTCACTCAATCCTCACGATTTTGGTGTTTATACAAAGCTCGTGATGTGAGCTTTGTATTCGTGTATCACTCGAATCCTAACACTCAGAATTTAAGGAGAATCGAAGAGGACAAATCCGAAACCCTAACTTTCATCAACAACCCAAACTTAACCAAAAAGCTTCACGAATCTGTTGTTGTTGAGCTTAAATAGAGCAAGGAAGCTCTCATTCAAGGCGACACGAAAGCCTTGAGGTGTTGGGGAAGGAGTATTCGTGGCGGGAAGAGGGAATCGTTCATGGTGACTCATCAAACGCACTAACTCGTGCAGTTTGACCCAGAATACTCGAGTTTTTCAGAAAATACTCGAGTATTTTTCCCAATTTTTGAAAAATAATTATTTTATTTAATTTCCCTCCAAAACCTTTCCTATAATTGCTTCTAGGTCCCAACCCAGGGACTAATATGCAAAATACTCATTTTAGGCATTTATTATATTTATTAAATAATTTCACACTCATATACCAACTATATGAACACATATTTTAATCAAGGATTAATATGGAAATAATTAATTATAATTAATTTATAATTAACATTTCATTAATCGGGGATTAAAATTTTGGGGTGTTACACAATGGATCAGTATTGAATATATCTGAAGATGCTGAAGTTGGAGAAGAGTGCTGAAACTGTGCAGTTGCAAATGGAAAGAGGAACTCATCAAAAACCACATCTTTCGAGATGTAAATCCTACCATCTGAAGCCAAGCATTTATAGCCCTTATGTGCAGTCGAATAGCCCAAAAATACACAGGTAGCTGATCTGAACTGGAGTTTGTGTTGATTGTAGGGTCTAAGATAGGGATAACACCCACAACCAAATACTTTTAGCTCATTGTAGTTAGGACTGTGACCAAACAAAGTTGTATAGGGAACCTTGAAGTGATTTGCAGGTGAGGGCATTATGTTTATTAGATAAACAGCAGAGGAAAAGGCATGATCCCAAAAATGCATGGGGATGGAGCCTTTGGCTAGTAAAGCAAGACCAGTCTCAACTATATGTCTATGTTTGCGCTCAACAGAGCCATTTTGATGAGATGTATGAGGGCATGTTAATCTGTGGACAATGCCTTGGTCATGTAAAAATTTTGTAAATGGCCTAAATTCCCCACCATTGTCACTTTGAACAGCCTTAATTTTGGTGGAAAATTGAGTGGAAACATAAGATTGAAATTGCTTAAAGAGTGTGAGTGTGTCAGATTTTTGTCTAAGTAAAAATATCCAAGTATATTTAGAGTAGGCATCAACTACTGAGAGGTAATATTTGAAGCCAGAGTTAGAGAAAAGAGGGGCTGGACCCCACAAATCAACATATAACAAATCAAATGGATGTGAATAAGTATGTTGTGAGGGAGGAGAATGAAGCCTGCTAGATTTGCTAACACAACAAGCACTGCAAGTATCAAACACTGTTTTATTGATAAGAGGTATCTTACAAGTTTTGAGTACTGATTTAACTACATCCTCATGAGGATGACCTAGCCTACAATGCCACAACAAATAGTTGGAGGGCTTACAAAGCATAGAACCAGAATTAGAAGTGCTATTACAAGACAAAGAGCTAGAACTATTTACAATAGGAAATTCTGAATTACAATGCAACATAGAAGAAGTAGGAAAAATAGTAGAGTGACAAAGAGGTGCTGAAGAGGCTTGAAGAGGAAGAAAGGAGTACAGTCCCTCAGGTGTGACAGTACCCTTTAGAAGCACTTGGTTATTAGCCTGAGATTTCACAACACAAAAGTTAGGATGGAATTCAAAATAACAATGATTATCCTTGGAAAATTTACTCACACTCATTAAGTTTTTGGTAATGTTAGGCACTAATAACAGATTATTAAAGGATAAGCATGTATTAGTAGCCTCAGGAGATTGAAAAGAAGAAGTGCCACATTTAGAGATTGGAACAGGGTGGCCATTACCCATGAAAATGTGCTCAAATGAATGCTGCTCCACTGGCTGATGAATTTGTGCAGCATCAGATGTAACATGGTGAGTGGCACCAGAATCTGGATACCAATTCAGTTGAGGTGCTGGTTTAGAAGCCACTGCTGCCATAGCATAAGGAGCAGATGGATGAGCATAATGTTGATTTGGACCATAACCATACTGAGGAGTAGGAAGGAGGTCAGCACCAACATAATTGGCCTGAGATCTGTAGTTCTGTGGTGGAAAATTTCTTGGCTGGAAATGAGAACCAGGTGGAGGCAGATAAGGCCTTGGTGTAGGAGCATTAAAAGGGACATGCTGAGCCCCATAGCCATAGGAATTATATTGATGACTACCATAGGCATAGGAATTAGAGTTATGAGGAAGGGGAATGTAAGAATTAGGGTTAGAATCATCCTCATCTTTGTTATAATAGCAATAGGAGATATCATGTCCAAATCTCTGACAGAGAGTGCAGTAATGACCATTGCCTCTGCCACGACCACCACCACGACCTCCACGACCACCACGACGGCCACCACGACCACCACGGTTGAAAGGAGCGTTTGACATACCACGACCAACAGAAACCTGATTAATAGAGGTTTCACTGAGCTTGGATGAAACAGAGGGAGAGTGATTTCCAGTATTAGATTCAACAACATTTACAGACATAGCATCACTGTGTGCTTTTCTAGAGGCTTGAGCTAAACGGTTTTCAAAGACTAACAACAAAGATCGAAGGTCTTGAATAGAATAAGGTTCAAGATGGCTTTCAATTGCAACAACTGCAGGGTTATACTCCTCTGGTAAACCCTCTAATATGGAATCCACATGTTCAACATGTGTAATGAGAGTGCCTACAGAATCCAGCGCATCCACAATAGACTTGATCTTAAGGAAATACTCTTCAACTGAGAGGTTACCTTTGGAAACAGAGCGCAATTCAGAACGAAGCTGCCTAGAACGAGCTTTTGTGTGGGCATGGCAGTGAGAAACAATTTGATCCCACAGATGCCAAGATTGTTGAGATGAGAGAAATCGAAGACGCATGGAGTCAGAAATGGAGTTGAGGAGCCAGGAGAAGATCGTTTGATCTGTCTCCTCCCATTTCACAAACGCTGGATTGATGCGATAGTGAGCACGATCCTCATCGGAGAGAAATTCCGGCGGAATCATCGGAATCTCATTGATGAAGTGGAGAAGGTGCGACGCGCGCAGAACGGAGACGACAAATTGCTTCCAAGCTAGGAAGTTTGTTTCGGTGAGCTTGTATGAGGTTGGTGGAAGCGAAATCGGTAGCGACGGAGGAACGACTGTGATCGGAGGTGCATGAACAGCACCGCCGGAGCCAGAAACATCGCCGGAGCTAGGATCGGCCATGGTTCACGATGATACCATATAAGAGTGATAAAACTAGAAGAGATAGAGAGAAAAGAGAGAGAAGAGAGAGAGAGAAAGAAGAGAGAGAAAGTTAGTTAAAACTGAATTTCTATTATTGAAAAATCTGAGAGGGATAGGTTACAATCATACTATTTATAGAAGAGTAAATCTATCCTAGCTGTCAGTCACCAATAGGTGACTTTAGCATAGAGAACTAACTAACTAACTAACTATATTCTAACAATACAATAACAAACTAACTATGTTTGTACATAATGCACAAGTGAACCGAAGTTCACTGTGTGCTTTACTTCCTATACTCTATTAAGACTATCACTTAAATGGGACCTCTAACTATGATATCTAACTCCTTCCGGGTTCACTCCCCCACTTATGATGCTCCTAGAACAATACTCTTTGATGCTTTTCTCAAATTTATTTCCCAACATCAGGTTTAATTCTCTAAGGAAGTTGGAAAGGGTTCTAGGATTAACCGGGTTCCCTCAGAAAATTTTATCTCAAAGGTTTGGAAGGGGTTACGGATACACTATAAACGGCAATGCCCTCATGGGGTTGGTTATGTTCTAACCCAGAACATAAAGCTTGTTTTATACTCCTAGACCTAAAACAAACACACTCATCATTCAAACAGTCATAAATCAAATAGGCATCATTAAACATTCAAAAATACAAGCAACAGTTCACATCATCATATATTTCAAATATAAACATTGTTCAATTCCTACTTCCTTCTAAACTAGTCTTCGTCTACCTAACCTATCTTAAGGTTCAATATCCCAATTTGTCTAGTCTAAAGACTGTTCTATACTAGTTTAGGTTCTAGGAAACTAAGGTAAACACCTAGCTCCTAGCAAACGGTCCTCTACCTATTAGAGATGCCTACATTAGACATTCATTGCAACTACACCTCAAGTAAACAAGTCTAAGCATTTTAAGCTAACCAAGATTACATGCCAAAACTCTTTGTTGAAAACAACTACTATGTATGGGAGATTTAAAGTTCGGAAAACATGATCCCCATACTACAAAAGTATTTATGCCTTTTGGAGATCGGTGTAGCGTGCAAGAAAATCAGTTATGCATTTATATATTTATGAAATCAAGATAACATACCCGAAAACATGTATGCATTCCACATTTTATGAAAACCGGAGTAGCATACAAGAAAACATTTGCAATGGTATGCTAATGAAATCAAGATGAAAATTGAATTCCTCTTTTGATGAAAAATTTTGGTGTTCTAGTAAAACCCTAATAAAATGTTCAATTATACAAATTATTTGTTACTTTCAAATGTTTACATTTTCCTGTTAAATAACTTGTATGAAGCTTTGAAAACAAGCTTTGAAAATCAAATCATGTCTTTGTAAAAAATGAATTACCCTCATCTAACTTAGTGAGAACCTAGATGAAGGAGTGTAAAACTTCTCAAGGTTAACAAACTCAGGGAAAAAGGGAATATGCTTTTGGGTTAGAATAATTTATTTTAGTCCATCTTCAAAAGTTAGAACAATCACATACCCTTTGACTTCGAGTTTGAAAGCTAAGTGTCATTCCAAATTGATTTGTGTCGTATATAAGGGTTCCTATTTAATCGGTGCATGACTTGATTAAAACAATGAATTAATTTACCGTCCGATTACTTAGGAATCCTTGGTTTACTTACTAATTTTTCAAATTTTCATCATACGACTTAACACTCAATTTGGAAGGATTTCTGATTCTGTTCAAAATAGTGGAATTCATTTTGAAATCAATTTCAAAACATTGAAACTCATTTTAAATACTATCAACTTAGACATCAAATGATTCCCGACACTAATACCATTATACTTGGGAATCATTCGATCTCTGGATAGTAACACCATTTCCTAAAGAAGTTTTCAAAATCGTTTTATGCTCAAAACAATTTTCAACATTCACATATCAAACAATAGCAGGTATCATCAAAGTTTACAATTAATCAATTAGGTAAACACATATCAACACATAGCACTTCATACATTTATCATCAAGCATACATCCTAGCTCTATGCAATCAACTAGGGTTGTAAGCACCTAATTGCCTAGACTGTACTATTTTAGGGTTCCTTACTTTCTATTCTAGGCATATAAACCCTAATAGACTATTACAACTAACTAGAATTCCTGAACTAACTAGAACTATTCTCTTAAAACATGACGACACTTACTACACTTTCGTTGCGCAGCTTTGATTCTAGTATGTCCACGCATACGGAGACCTATGACACTGACCTCTAATTCTCCTGAATTTGGGACCTTACTAAATTTCCAAAATACTCGCCGAAACTTAAGGACAGGATGATGATATCTCCCAATATATGTATACTTGAGGTGATCAGGCTCAAACATACATCATATTGGTGATAAAACCATTCTCGTCTCACTTAAGTTTGAAACACATAGCCTATTAGTTTTAAACGTTGAAATTTTGTTTTGTGTGTCACATTTAGAATTGGTTTACTTGGCACGAAACTAAAGGTCATTTCCTCCCGGTGGGGTAGCAGCTTAGTGCTCTTGCCCGTTGGGGTATCACTTTCCTTAGTCTCGTCATTCATCCCTTTCTAAATATGACTCATTGTTTTTCACAAGATTTCAGGTTTGTAAAATCAGTTTCAGATACTTTGAACAAACTCAAAAGAAATTTTCAAATACTAACCGTGCTCCTCAAATAATTCAAACAAACTTAAAAGAATCTAAAATACTCGCCACACTAGACTCCGCCACTATTCCTATTGTCATGCTAACAATGATACCTGACTAAACCATGAAGCAGTTCTACTTCTAGATACAAGTTACTCGCTCGATGAGTAACTACAGGAGTAATAAATTACTCCAATAGGCCGAGGAAAACTGCTCTGATACCAAAATGTAACACCCGCTCAATTATTTAGTTAAATTAAGTTTTATAAAAATATGGACTTGAAAATTTCGATAAAAATCCGGCAGAGTTCCCTCTGTATTTCGGACTTTACCAAAATTTCCAATCTTGTACCTGTTCAGACCAGAATATTTTACAACATAACATTTACTCAAAACACATAATTAAGCCTAATGCCCAACATAATCCAAGCGAGGGCGTACAACTAATACATTCTTTTAAATTACAAAATATTCATCTTTAACTTAATTAATACTTTAATTCACTCTTGATACATGACCACTCCACGTGGTGGAGGGTAATCCTACTCGGCCAAAAACTGTGCAAGCTCCAAGCTCAGTACCTGAAAAATGGTTGTAAGGGTGAGCTTTACACATGAAGTAGAAAGTAGTGTCTAACAAGACATAATGGCCTACTAAGTCAAACACATTTAGCCATATGATGCACAAAAATCAATCAAGCATTCTCATTCAATTCAATTATTTTCATATCATTAACACTTGGTTTTCTTGGTAATTTTCCTTAAATTCAATATTTCTTACAATTCAAACTTATGAAAATTTTATACTTTCACATTTCTTATTTAACTTCACAATTCCTTTCTATTCATATACACTTTGAGTTTTGCAAAGATTTTTAGAATTTATTACGTGGATTTCCATCATTGCGTACAGTCTCCTTCGGACAACGTCTTACAGCTGCACACAATGTGTGTCTTACACGGTCTATGCGTACAGTCTCCTACGGACAACGTCTTACAAGACCTGGATTCCACAATCGGAAGGTGCATTCATCATTACGTACAGTCTCCTTCGGACAACGTCTTACAGCAGCGCATCAAGTGCGTCTTGTCACACCCTTCGTTATTACCCAAATATAAACTAATAAATATGCTTTTATATTGGATAATATATATGGACTTGTGAGTGTTAAGAAAATAGGTCAATAAAATTTTTCTTTTAAAGCGGGTGCACGAATTGTCACTTGAAAGTCTTGGAGAATAAAGTCTATATTATCTCAAAATCATTGTATCGAGTTCGGCGATTTCTAAAACCTTTTCGCAAATAGAGTAACATTCGATCTTTTAGAAGATATCTTTGTATCAAGTAGTTTAAGCTACCCTTGCTTTATACGATAGAACTGATACCATTTATAGCCGAGCTCTTAAACGGATTAAATCAGAGTAAGCGGAAATTACTGGACTATGCAACGGATAGAATATAAACATAGGTTTTCATAGATATAGAGAATCATAAGTACATAGCCCATGAGTAAAGTCTCCAAGTTTTCAAAATATGCAAGTCCATCATCAGATCTATATAACAGTGTAACTACAAGCTCTAGAGTGCTCCAAAAGTATATCTACAATATATATACATAACAAAATGTATAACTCTAGGAATAGTCACATAGATCTGGCAGCATCAGATGGAGTAGTAGTAGCAGTAGTCTCCCAAAAGTAAAGTGAGTAAGGTAGTAGCATCATCATCACAGCAGCAGCAGCAAATCTCCTCCACACACCGGATCCTCAGATCCACACCATACACCATATACATGTACCTAGGGATCGTCATCCCTCCAGTCACTCCCAGTAGAATGCACGACAGGCTCGCTCCCACTCTCGTCCTCCACCGGATCCTCCTCGATCTCATCCGAGGGAGAGTGTACCCTACCACTGGGTACCGGGTCAGGTGATGGTGAAACCCTGACTGGGCTCCTCGGATCAGATAGGGGAGTCTCCTCGCGGACGACTCTTGAAGTAAAAGGGTGAGAGCGGGTAGGTTGAAAACGAAAACCATGGTAAGAGCGAGCTGGTCGCATGGGAGGTGGTCCATGATAAGTATAAAACGGGGGTACATGCATAGTGTATATGATGGGAATCCTAAACCTACGAGGACGGAATCGCATCAGCGGATTAGAGTGGTAGAATGTGAACTCTACCTCCCCCTCATACACCGCGCGATGGTCCTCATAGATCCATACGCCACTAGGAAGTGGCCGGATCTCGATGCAAGCAATGTAGCGAGACATCACCTACAAGGGCATAGGGGTAAGCAATTCTACTCACATAATCAATAGAGAATAAATCATGCAACATATGAAAGATAATACTGCATCACTTAATAACAATCACAATTAGCATTTAGCAAGTATCAAATGCACATAGGATGTTCACACTTAATTCAGGTATATCAATTGCATTAGGTGAATGACATGATGCATGACTTTAACTCTCAAGCCTATCTCCATCATACTATGTCACTCTCTGACGTCCATCCCTGACAACCCAGCACTCAACAGTGCGTTGTATTCCTAGGTATACAACAATTCGTACATTCACCTAGAATGTACACGACAAGCTTGGAATCCATGCCACCCGAGCATAGTTTTAACGTGCCACCCGAGCATCGTCCCGTCATCCAAACGGTCCGTCATCCAAACGGTATAACCATATCGGCATCCACTAAGCCGACCACGTCAACAACGTGTCAACAAGCAAGCGTATTGGCACTCCCAGAGGCCCTCCACATGTTTACCAAAAACATGATATACGTCCTACCATCCAAACTCCAGAATGAATGCATTTTAGACTTAGGGAAAATTGATTAATACATTACTTGCCACCTAGGCTTAATTTTCAAAATGGATCGTCACCGAACGATCTATTTGTATTTATCAATTTCTCTAAGTCTTTGATCCCTTGAATTATCCTTAATAATTCCTTAATTAATTAAGTTAGAATTGAAAATGATGTTTTCAGATTCTGGGCATTTTACTCGAGTAAAGTTCAGAATACTCGAGTGTTCTGGAGATTTTCCAGATTACTCGAGTGTTCTTAAGCTTACTCGAGTGTTCATGTCTTTCTGAGGATTTGGGTTTTAATTTCAACAATTTACTCGAGTAGTTCATGAGTTACTCGAGTGTTCTTGGACTCTTCCAGAATACTCGAGTGACTTTGAATGACTCGAGTGTTTGACCTATAACAAATTCTCAGTTCATGCCCGATACTCGAGTAACAAACAAAATACTCGAGTGTTCTTATGAAATTTACTTTATTTTGAACACGATTTACTCGAGTACTTTGCTATTTACTCGAGTGTTTCGCAGCTGACAGTATTGAAAACTGGTTTTAACATGCCATTTTCATTTCTACTCAATTTAAGTCCATTTCAGGGATCAACAGAATTAACATATCATTAATCAAACATGTTACAACACCTATTTCAATTCCAAAACACAGAATTGACAGAGAAATCATTGATTATGCACAAAAGGCATTTTAACAACTCAATACCTCAAATCACACAATAAGCATAATATTCATGAAACAAAGCTCATTCAGGTTCACATGCATGATAACAAACTTGCTCAATACAGATTTAGAGCATGGATTGGTCTCCAAACCAAAGTTCCTATAGAATCTAAGCCCTTAGAGCCTCTTGGTGGCTCTCTAACACATTTAATGGATTTCAAACTCTATCTAGTGAATATAATTACTTCCCCTTACCTCTCAGATGTGAATCAACAAAAAGAAATCCCAGAAAAGCTTTCCAAACCCAGAAAAGCTTTCCAAACCCAGAAATCCACTTGAGCTTCACTTGCATGACAGTTTGAGCACCATACCAAAATTGAATTGGTTTGGACATGAAACAGAGATAAAAATTAGGGAAAACTAGATTTCTAAGCTCTATGCAACATCATCTAACTAAACGAATTGAGTTTGAGACTCAAGAACTCAGGAGCTTACCAGAATCGATGATCACAGTGAGCTCCAGACACCAACTTAAGCAAGAACAGCTCCACTTCAAGACTTCGATTCTCTCAATCCACACACTCAAACCTCACAATTTTGGTGTCTATACAAAGCTCGTGATGTGAGCTTTGTATTGGTGTATAGATTATCACTTAACTCAACTCACAGAGGAAGAATCGAAGAACACAATTCGAAAACCCTAACTCTTCTAACCTTCAACAAGTTGATCAAAATTCTCGACCAAGGGACAATGATGCGTTTAAATAGGCCAATGGAAAGTTCATGCGGGGCGACACGACGCCTATGGCGTTGGCATGGTGGTGATTTCGTGTCACCATCACGAAATCGTTGGCTGTGACTCACCAAACGCACTAACTCGTGCAGTTTGACCCAGAATACTCGAGTGTTTCAGAAAATACTCGAGTGTTTTACCCAGATTTTGAAAAATAAATATTTTATTTACTTTCCCTCCAAAACCTTTCCTATAATTGCTTCTAGGTCCCAACCCAGGGACTAATATGCAAAAATATTTATTTATGCACAAATTTACTCACCAAAATAATTTCTAGCAATATCAACAAAGATCTTAATTAAAGATTAAAAATAGAAATAATTAATTATAATAAACTTTATAATTAATATTTCATTAGTCCAGGATTAAAATTTTGGGGTGTTACACGTCTTACGCGATCTTGGCGTACAGTCTCCTACGGACAACGTCTTACAAGATCTGGAGAGGCACAATCCAATTATACCTTTAATTAATATATGGTGTGTGTCCATAATTGCGTACAGTCTCCTTTGGACAACGTCTTACAGCAGCGCATCAAGTGCGTCTTACGCGATCAATGCGTACAGTCTCCTTCGGACAACGTCTTACAAAATCTGGATCACACACTCTTTTTCCTTTAAATCTTTTAATATCTTATTTCACTTATTTCATTATTTGTAATCACTTTCATAAATTCATCATTTCATTATCTCATTATACTTTTAAATTCCAAAATATTTGCATTTGTAAACTCTTCCATAAAATCATCAATTTCATTATCCTTTTATATTTCCAAATTCCAATATAATTTAACAAAACACCACATCAGACATTCCAATATAAATCACCATAATCAATCACAAAATAGATAACTCTATCCTTTTTTCTTTAACTTACATAACAACTATCATATATAATCATTTCTAGTTACCAACCAAGTCTCCATATACTTCAGTTAGGCATAAATAATGACATTTAACACTTAGCATACAAAATTTATCACATATATCAATTTAACAACAATTTCATTCTTTCTTGTTAAACCTATAATAACTATCTAAATTCCAAACCAAATATATACATATACTCTTAGTAAGTACTATGAGCTAATTAGAAAATACTCCCTAAAGCAAGGTTAAGAACCCCTTACCTGTATTTGCTTTAACTCTTAGCTTTTCATACACACACTCCTTTTCATATACCAATTCTAGAACAGGTCGTGGCCCTTTGCTATCGCTCGCAATGTCCTAAAGCTCCTTTGTAGTCTAAATATATTGTTAAATCATATAGCAATCATTTTAGTGCGCCAAAAGCGACTCAAAGTGAAATCACAATCAAGTAATCAATTAAATTCATCATCATTAACAACATAATTAAATTCAATATAAACTATAATACAAGTTTAATTTCCAAAATAATTTAATATTAAATAATTATTACCAATAACATTAAAATTAGTGTTAATATAAAAATTAAAACAAAACATAGAGCAATTAGAAAAGCATTAGGGATTTACCCTCAAATCCGATTTTGAAGGCTGGAAAGAGATCAAGACCGGTTCGATTCTAAAGCTCCACCCAAGTCTGGTTCGAAGCACGTCAAAAGGGTTGGCCACGGTACGGAGGTTGGCGATACCGGCATCGGTTCACAAAGTTTCGGCTTAACTCAACGAACACGGACCTATGTGTCCAGGGAGCAGCAACCGCGAACCAGGAAGGGAAAGAAATGGTGGTGATGATGGCTCCACCGTGGCGTTGAACGGCGGCAGCCACAAGAGAGGGACGGCGGCGGCTTCCATAGTACGAACCAGGGAAGGAGAGTGGCGGTTCGTGCTCCTAGCAGCTGCAGCGAGCATCAATCGGCCATGGAGGGAGAAAGACGAGCGCATGGCGGCAGGGAGGAACAGACCGCGACAGAGAGAGGGATTGGAGCGAGAGGGAAAGGAGGGCACGCGCGGTTCCAGCAGTGGCGACGGCGCGAGCTGGGGCAGAGACGAGACACAGGCGATGAGAGAGAAAGGGACGGCGGGGAGAGGGAGAAGCTTGGCCGGCGGTGGAGGGAGGAAGGAGAAGTGGGAGAAAGGGGGTTCAAAAATGAAGAAGAAGAGTATGAGGAGGGGGTGGCGGCTAGAACCCCCCCTTGGCACCAAAGATAGGGTTTTCACCCTTGCACAACACACACCACACGGACCAATTCTCTTTTTTTTATATATATATATATTTATTTGCTTTACCTTTACCTTTATTCATTTATTTATTATTTATAGTAAATAAAAATCAATATTATTTTTATGAGCATCCAAAAATAGAACTTAGTCATCTAATCAAATAAGCAAATATATATTTTTTTTATTATTTTTTTTTAAAATGTTTTAGAGTTGAATATAAAGAAAACACTAACATAATTCATTACTGAATATATAAGATTTAAGTAAAGTATCTCAAAATGTTTAGCATTATATCAATATGATAATTTCTCTTTTAAAAGAATTCACTTTAAATATAATTAAAGGTACTTTCGTAATTTAACATAATGGATTTTTATAAAAATACACAACAACTAAATAATT
This sequence comes from Crotalaria pallida, assembly GCA_037953625.1. Taxonomy (NCBI): domain Eukaryota; kingdom Viridiplantae; phylum Streptophyta; class Magnoliopsida; order Fabales; family Fabaceae; genus Crotalaria; species Crotalaria pallida. The sequence continues at coordinate 32,779,009 of CM075651.1, read as the reverse complement.
GATTTTTTTAAGAAACATATATTTAATTCCATAAAACTTATAATTATTCTAGGGATTAAAAATAGGGATGTTACAATTGGACTATGATGAGACTTTTAGTCCAGTTGCAAAAATTACCACTGTTCGTGTTTTATTAGCAATAGCAGCTAGTAAATCATGGAATCTTTGGCAAATGGATGTCAAAAATTCATTTCTATATGGTGAGTTGGATCGAGAAATATATATGGACCAACCACAAGGGTTTGAGTTAAAATCTCAACCAACGTATGTTTGCAAGTTAAACAAAGCTTTATACGGTTTGAAACAAGCTTCAAGGGCTTGGAACGGAAAAATTGCTGAGATTTTACTAACCAATGATTTTTCGTTGGCACGAGCTGACCCTAGTTTATTTATTAAAATCCAAAATGAGAAATTAGCAATTGTGCTTGTCTATATTGATGACCTCATCATTATAGGAGATGATACAGAAGAAATTGATCAGATTAGAAGGAATGTTTCTGTTTGTTTTCAAATGAAAGAACTTGGGAAACTCAAACATTTTCTCGGGCTTGAAATGGACCATGTGAGCCAAGGATTATTCTTATGTCAACATAAATACTCGAGATCTCCTAGAAAGTTTTGGAATGCTCGATTGCAAGCCGATGACAACTCCAATAGAAGTCAATGCCAAGATCTGTGTGAGCGAGGGCAACGACCTAGAAGATACCTCTACGTACAGGCAAATAGTTGGAAGGCTAATTAATCTGACACTAACACGTCCAGATATTTCCTTTGCAATTGGAGTAGCAAGCCATTTCCGTCAAAATCTAAAGAAGTATCATTTGGATATGATTCGGCAAATTCTAAGATATATTAAAGGTACACTTGACTATGGTATTTTCTTTTCAAGAAATGAAAATGAAAAGTTAATTGGATATTGTGAAGCTGACTACACCGGAGATTATGATACGCTCCAATCGACAACTGGATACATATTTAGTCTGGGTATAGGACCTATTTCGTGGTGCAGTAAAAGACAACCAACAGTATCATTGTCAACCACTGAAGTAGAGTATAGAGCAGCAGCCATGGCCGCAAAAGAAAGCTCGTGGCTCTTGGAACTTTTGAAAAATTTGCATTAAACAACGGATTATGCTATATATTTGTTTAGTGATAATCAATCAGCTATTTGTTTGGTTGAGAATCCGATGTTTCATGCTCGCACTAAACACGTAGAAGTCCAATACCACTTTATACGCGAAAAGGTATTACGGGGAGATATAAAAATGAAGTTTGTCAACACTGATAATCAATTGCCGGATATTTTTACTAAAGGACTAAGTCGTCAAAAGTTCGAAAGACTCAGAGAACAACTGGTATGAAGACAAGATCTGAGAAGAGAATAATGATTGAGGGGGAGTATTGAATAACAATTATTATTAGCAAAGCTGAACTTTTGCCAACTTGCTTTTCATTTCTACGCATATATTACTTTTGTAACAAACAATGAAGCAAGAGAATAGGAAACAGATATCTAAAAATATAGAATGCAAAAGCTATATAAATGCATGCTCTCTTGTCATATATTCATTCATTCAGAATAACAAGTAATAAAATTAGGGGTGTCTCATTTCTCTATATACTCTACAATTTTTGGGTGGCTCTCCATAATTTGTTCTCTATCATGAGCAATTTGTGATTATTGTTATTATTTTCTTATGGCTTAATTATGTCACAAGTCCCTGAAGTTTGGGGTACTTTTGCCAGATACCCTTATTCTTTTTTTTTAATGTCTAACTCCCCGAAGTTACTTATAGGTTGTCAGATACCCCTGTTACCAATTCTAGCCAATTTTGCTGACATGTAACATCGTAATCCTGATCAGACGCAAGAAGTTAAGCATCTGGTGCCCCGTAGGCGAAGATCCTCTTTTTATAAAATTTAAAAAACTAAAAAACTTTATATTTTTATATTTTTAGTTAAATAAAAAAAAGAAAAAAGAATTAAAGAGAAAGGTTGTCTTCGCCCGTGTGACATCAGCAGCACCACCTGACCAACCTCCCGCGTCTGACTTGGATTCCGATGTTACATGTCATCAAAATTGGCCAGAATTGGTAGTAGGGGTATATGACAAACCCAGAAGTAACTTCGGGGAGTCTGACATTGAAAAGAAAGTATAAGGGTATCTGGCAAAAGTACCCCAGAAACTTGTGACATAATTAAACCTTTTTTTTTATTAAATGGCTCTTGTTGTATTTTTCTTTTTTTACCTCAAATTGTGTGAACGGTTACAAACTATTCTTCTCTCCTATATAAGGAGGCAGACGTTCCTTTCTCATTCAATTCAAATTTTCTCATATACAATAATACATTACAAAGTTCATTATATTATCATTTTGCCAATTTTATTTTACTAACTTTTCTTTACTTCTCCAATTTATTTGATCATGTGCTTTCGCATAGTGCATATACCTTAACAAGTTGTATCTAGAGCACTTATTCAATTGAGAATTTAAAGATGTCTACTGTTACAAAATTTGACATCGAGAAGTTTGATGGCAAAATTAGCTTTTCTATTTGGCTTGTCCAAATGAAGGTCGTTCTTACCCATAACGGATTAAGGAAAGCTTTAGATGGAAAGTCGAAGAAATTGGCTTCTATGACTGACGAGCAATGGGACGAATTGGATGAAAAGGCGCTTTCAGCAATGCAACTTAGATTGTCCAAGGAGGTTCTCCGCGAAGTAGCAAATGAAACTACCGCTGCAGGATTATGGTTAAAGTTAGAAACTATAATTATGACCAAAAGTCTCGCAAACAAGCTTCGTCTCAAGGAGCACTTATATGCAATCCGCATGGTTGCAGGTATATCTATTCAATCTAATCTTGATGAGTTCAATTACATTATTATGGATTTGGAAAACATGGATATTCAAATTGACGATGAAGATAAAGTTGTTTTATTGGTTGTCTCTTTGCCTTCCACCTATAAACACTTCAAAGAAATAATGTTGTATGGCAATAATGATACATTATCTTTTGAAGATGTTAGATCTAATTTATTGGCCAAAGAAAAATTTGATTTAGAAGTTCATTCTGAAGACAAGAAAGAAGGTTTGAATGTCAGAGGTAAAACTCAAGAAAAATGGAATACCAGTAATAAAAAGTTCAAGTCTAAATATAGGGGCCACAAATCCAGTAAATTTTGTCGCTATTGCAAGAAACCAGGGCATGATATTTTTTATTGTTATATTTTAAATAAAAAACAAGAAAAGGAAGGAAAAGGAAAGCCTTTTACATTCCGTTGAAGCAGCAATTATTAAAAATGATTCTGACAGTAATGTTTTATTGTTCGTTGTCACTTTTGATAAAAGGAGCAAAACCGAATGGATTCTTGATTTTGGATGTACTTTTCATGTGTCCTTATAGGGACTTGTTTTCCACTTTTGAACCTATTGATAGTGGTATTGTCTTGATGGGCAATGATACCCAATGCAAGGTTGCTGGAATAGATACTATTCAAATCAAGACCCATGATGGTGTTGTCAGGACTTTGACTAAAGTTCGATATATTCCTGACTTGAAACGGAACTTAATTTCTCTAGGCACTCTCGAGTCCTAAGGTGCAAGTACTCAGCTGAAGGTAGAATTCTAAAAGTTTCAAAAGGTGTCATTCTCTTGATGAAAGCTAACTGATTTGGTAGTTTATATGTCTTGTAAGGCTCTGTTGTGACAGGTTTAACAACTGTATCCTCTTCCATGACCGATAATGATGACACAAAATTATGGCACTTGCGCTTGGGCCATATGAGTGACAAAGACTTTAACCTTTTAAGCAAAGCTGGGTCATCTTGGTAAACATGTTACCGAAAAGCTGGAGTTCTAAGAGCATTGTGTTTTTGGGAAACAGAAAAGAGTCACTTTCTCTACTGCTACTCACCACACAAAAGGTATTCTTGATTATATTCACTCTGATCTTTGGGGTCCTTCTAAAGTACCCTCTCATGGAGGACACCGCTATATGATGACTGTTATTGACGATTTTTCTCGTAAGGTATGGATTTATTTTCTAAGATATAAAAATGAGACTTTTCCCACTTTTAAGAAGTGGAAAACTCTCGTTGAAACCCAGACGGGAAAGAAGATCAAGAAACTCAGAACAGACAATGGTCTAGAGTTTTGTGAAGGTGACTTTAATGTGAAGCTGACTTTAATGATTTCTGTGCACATCATAGTATTGCTAGACATAAAACTATTCCATGCAAGGTTGTCAAACTCGCGAGTTTACGTAAACTCGTGAGGCCGAGGTAAACTCGACTCGTGAACTCGAGTACGAGTATACCTCGAGTTCACTTATTTTAAAATTAACTTGTAGATAACTTTCAAAGCTTCCATTTCATAGTTTTTACTCTAAAAGTTAAACATAAATATTTAAATGTTGCTATAGCATATAAGAAACCAATAAATAATATTAACAAACCAACTAAACAACAACCAAATATGATGGTTTTATGATTTAAGTGGTTAGTTAAGTAAAAGTAGTGGTTATAGTGTTATTTTAGTGAAAATATCGCTCAAAGATCGATCAGTATCTTCTTTGTTAACCATTGGATCGTACTCAAATTTTTATATACCCTTCCTAACTCGTTTATCTTAACATCCAACGGTGGAAATTTTTATTTGAGAAGTAAAACCTCAAGAAAATTCAAATATCCGTAAGGCCACTGCTATTTACCCGAGCTTGCACGAGTTTACCCGAATTTATCCGAGTTTACCTGAGTTTTCATGAGTTTACTCGAGTTTACTGGGAAGCGAGTTTGCATGCGAGTTGACTCGACGCGAGTTTGACAACCTTGATTCCATGTAAGTGTTGGAGAGTGCCCTAGTGGCAATCGTATTTTCTCTTTTACTTGTACTTATTTCATGTTTATGAATTATTACTATTAATAATAATGAGGCATTTCATTTATTATATTTATGCTTTAATTGTTTAATTAAAATAGATGTAATAAAGTCCTTAGGATTATAAGTTCAATGTCATAAGAATATCAAGTACATGACTTGATAGTGAGATCTTATTGATTGATAATTATCCTTAAAGATTCCCTAGTCGAGTATTATAGTTAATAAGGGCAACTATAATACATCGAGACTAGTATGTGGCAGACTGATGACTGTATCTCACCGGTCATGGATATGGGATATCAAGTCTTCACGTAAGTACACATTGGGACAATTGTGTACTGGATTGACCCGCCATGAGAATGCTACATGGGTTATTAAGTGAGTGTCATAAGTGATTCTCATAGTGACAATGGTGTACATGGTCCTTCGACCTGAAGTCGCTACGGTTCCCAACATGAGGAATTATGTGCTTTCACGCAATCAAACGTCATCTTTAACTAGGTGATCATAACGGTTGTAGTCGGGTATATGACAAATCATGTAGAGGGATGTGAGTGACGTAGATGGGATTTGTCCTTTCTTGTCAATAGGAATTGTATCTCTGGGCCCCTTGATTGAGTGAGACGGTGAAATGTATGGCCATACTCAAGACATTCAATATGAGATATTGACGAGACTTGTTTAGTCGCGTCTATTCAGGGATCAAGAAACCATAGGTTACACTATACATGGGTGACACGTTCCATGCCATGAGTGTAACTAAGATATTTGGACAAAGGGATTAAAATTTACACATGATCATTGGTCACACTAAGGTTATGTCAGATCACAGACATTCCTGTCACTTGGGTAGCAATGACGTGTTGCTAGATACCGCTCAGTGCTTGTAAACTTAAAATGAGATTTTAACTTTACTGCCAACGTTATAGGAACCTATAGGGTCACACACTAAGAACAGATAGATTAGAGAAATCACATTTGATAAAAAAATACAATAGTTGTATTTTTACGTCCGTGCGATGCACAGTATGACCGTGCGACACATTCTGATATGTGTTGCCAAGCCCAGCCCGCTAGTCTAATACTATTATAAATAATAGTATTAGCCTTAGGGTTTTGGTACGTGTGAGACACAGAACGGGAACCCTAGCCTTCCATATCAGAGAGTGAGTGATACACTGAATCTCTCTCTTCTCCGCTAGCACTGAGAAGAGAGACGTGACTCCAATTGGGAATCTGTTCGTGTGGATATCGATAGAGGCGCGACTACCTTGTTGCGCTCGTGATTGACGTGAATTGTTCGTGGACGATCTGACCAGCGCCGTTCTCCTCTTCGCATCAAGAGGTAAACGTTTTTCTATTTCGAATCATGCTCTCTCGCATGGATCCTGTTCTGGAAATAGGGTATTTCGTTTTTATTTTTCGCTGCGTATTGTATCCCTATTTCCAGCAGTAAGCCCCAGCAGAATAATGTTGAAGAGAGAATGAATAGAACTATACTTGAAAAAATTCGTTGTATGCTCTCAAATGCTGAGTTATGGCATCGACGTGATTTGTGGTCGAGGCAGCATCTACTGCATGTTACTTGGTCAACCATTCTCCACATTCTGCACTTGATTTCTAAATGCCAGAAGAAATTTGGTCAGGTAATCCTATTGACTATTCTAATCTAAGAATTTTCGGGTGCCCCGCATATGCACATGTCAATGATGGCAAATTAGCTCCAAGAGCTGTGAAGTGCATTTTTCTTGGCTATTCATCTGAGTCTAAAGGTTAAGAAGGATATGTCAATCAATGCCTTATCAAAAGACATGATTTATAATAGACCTTTATGGCGTCGTTTGATTCATGTAGCCAACCCCACCTAGTGGGACAAAGGCTTTGTTGTTGTTGTTGTTGTTGTTCATCTGAGTCTAAAGGATATCGCTTATGGTGTTCTGATTCAAAGTCAAGAAAACTAATTCTTAGCAAAGATGTGACTTTTAACGAGGATGCATTATTATCTTCTGAAAAACCATCTTTTGTGTCTTCTTTTACTGGTACAAGTAATTTGCAGGGTACTAACGAGAAAGTGGAGTTGGAAGTAAAGTCTACCACTACAAACCACTACAACCCCTAATTCATCTCCTAATGAGCCTATAAATGTGATGATGATGATGATGATGAACATGGCCATGATGCTGGTACCAATTCTCCTATCCAGCCACAAGATGATTATGTTCTTGCCTGAGATAGACCAAGTAGACTTATTAAAATGGCAACTAGATACACTAATAGCAATAATTTAATTGCATATGCATTGTCTATTGCACAAGAGGTCAATGATGTTGTTGAGCCTACCAGCTATACTGAAGTTGTGTCCTATGCTGATTCCTCGAAGTGGCTAGTGGCTATGAATAAAGAAATCGAGAGTCTTCATAAGAACAGTACATGGAATTTGTCAAAGCTTCCACAAGGTAAACGACCTTTGAGATGTAAATGGGTCTATAAGAAGAAAGAAGACATTCCCGGAGTAGAAGATCCTAGATGCAAAGCACGACTTGTTGTCAAAGGCTTCAATAAAAAAGAAGATATTGACTTTAATGAGATTTTCTCATATGTTGTTCGTCATACCTCAGTTCATGTTCTGCTTGCTTTTGTTGCTTTATTTGATTTGGAATTAGAGCAACTTGATGTGAAGAAAGCTTTTCTACATGGAGAACTAGAAGAAGAGATTTATATGGATCAACCTGAGGGATTTGTTGTTCCTGGTAAGGAGCATCTTGTCTGCTGTTTAAAGAAATCTTTGCATGGACTTAAGCAAGCTCCGAAGTAGTGGTATAAAAGGTTCGATTTTGTTATGATTGGGCAAGGATATTCTAGAAGTCAGTATGATAATTGTGTTTATCTCAAAAGGTTTTCCAGTGAATCTTTTGTATACTTGTTACTTTATGTTGATGATATGCTGATAGCATCACGTGACAAGTCTTTAATCAGAAAATAAAAAACTCAATTTAGTAATGAGTTCGAGATGAAAGAATTAGGTGAGGTTAAGAAGATTTTCGGTATGGAAATTCAAAGGGACCGTCAAGCTGGTAAATTATTCTTATCTAAACAGAAATATATTGAGAGGGTGCTTGATAGATTCAATATGAGTAGCTGCAAACCCGTTTCTACTTCACTTGCTGCACATTTCAAATTATCATCAGACCTTTGCCAAAAGACAGAGGAAGAGGTGGAGCGTATGTCTCACGTTCCTTATGCTAGTGCAATTGGCAGTCTTATGTATACTATGGTATGCACTAGACCCGATTTAGACTATGCTGTGAGCATAGTGAGTCGGTATATGCATAATCCTGGAAAGGATCATTGGAATGCTATCAAATACACTTTCCGATACCTAAAAGGTTCTTTCGATATTGGCTTGGTGTTTGACAGAAGCAAGGCTATAACTAATGGCATTGTAGGTTTTGTTGATTCAGACTATGGTGGTGATCTTGATCGAAGACGATCTCTTTCTGGTTAGATATTTAATCTCTGTAATTGTGCTATCAGTTGGAAGGCTACGCTTCAATCTATTGTTGCATTGTCTACAACTGAAGTAGAATATATGTCAGCAATTACTATGCATCAGCCGACAAGCACCATGCGGGATCAATTTAATGCACTTGACTAAGTTGATTAGAATGTGGGGTTCACTTGACTAAGTTGATTATTGTGTGGGGTTCACTTGACTAAGTTGATTAGAATGTGTGGTTCACTTGACTAAGTTGATTAGAATGTGGGGTTCACTTGACTAAGTTGATTAGAATGTGGGGTTCACTTGACTAAGTTGATTATTGTGTAGGGTTCACTTGACTAAGTTGATTAGAATGTGGGGTTCACTTGACTAAGTTGATTATTGTGTGGGGTTCACTTGATTAAGTTGATTAGAATGTGGGGTTCACTTGACTAAGTTGATTATTGTGTGGGGTTAACTTGACTAAGTTGATTATTGTGTGGGGTTCACTTGACTAAGTTGATTAGAATGTGGGGTTCACTTGACTAAGTTGATTATTATGTGAGGTTCACTTGACTAAGTAGATTATTCTGTGGGGTTCACTTGACTAAGTTGATTAGAATGTGGGGTTCACTTGACTAAGTTGATTATTGTGTGAGGTTCACTTGACTAAGTTGATTAGAATTGGGGTTCACTTGACTAAGTTGATTAGAATGTGGGGTTCACTTGACTAAGTTGATTATTGTGTGGGGTTCACTTGACTAAGTTGATTATTGTGTGCGGTTCACTTCACTAATTTGATTATTGTGTGGGGTTCACTTGACTAAGTTGATTAGAATGTGGGGTTCACTTGACTAAGTTGATTATTATGTGGGGTTCACTTGACTAAGTTGATTATTGTGTGGGGTTCACTTGACTAAGTTAATTATTGTGTGGGATTCACTTGACTAAGTTGATTAGAATGTGGGGTTCACTTGACTAAGTTGATTATTGTGTGGGGTTCACTTGACTAAGTTGATTAGAATGTGGGGTTCACTTGACTAAGCTGATTATTGTGTGGGGTTCACTTGACTAAGCTGATTAGAATGTGGGGTTCACTTGATTAAGTTGATTAGAATGTGGGTTCACTTGACTAAGTTGATTAGAATGTGGGGTTCACTTGACTAAGTTGATTAGAATGTGGGGTTCACTTGACTAAGTTGATTATTGTGTGGGGTTCACTTGACTAAGTTTATTATTGTGTGGGGTTCACTTGACTAAGTTGATTATTGTGTGGTGTTCGCTTGACTAAGTTGATTAGAATGTGGGGTTCACTTGATTAAGTTGATTATGGTGTGGGGTTCACTTGACTAAGTTGATTAGAATGTGGGGTTCACTTGACTAAGTTGATTATTGTGTGAGGTTCACTTGATTAAGTTGATTAGAATGTGGGGTTCACATGACTAAGTTGATTATTGTGTGGGGTTCACTTGACTAAGTTGATTATTGTGTGGGGTTCACTTGACTAAGTTGATTAGAATGTGGGGTTCACTTGACTAAGTTGATTAGAATTGGGGTTCACTTGACTAAGTTGATTATTGTGTGGGGTTCACTTGAGTAAGTTGATTAGAATGTGGGGTTCACTTGACTAAGTTGATTATTGTGTGGGGTTCACTTGATTATGTTGATTAGAATGTGGGGTTCACTTGACTAAGTTGATTATTGTGTGGGGTTCACTTGATTAAGTTGATTATTGTGTGGGGTTCACTTGACTAAGTTGATTAGAATGTGGGGTTCACTTGACTAAGTTGATTATTGTGTGGGGTTCACTTGATTAAGTTGATTAGAATGTGGGGTTCACTTGACTAAGTTGATTATTGTGTGGGGTTCACTTGATTAAGTTGATTATTTTGTGGGGTTCACTTGACTAAGTTAATTATTGTGTGGGGTTCACTTGATTAAGTTGATTAGAATGTGAGGTTCACTTGACTAAGTTGATTATTGTGTGGGGTTCACTTGACTAAGTTGATTATTGTGTTGATTATTGTAATAAAAAATATTCACACATCAGTAAATCCAGCAAATATGCTTAATAAGGCACTTCCAAATGCTAAGTTCCAACATTACTTAGAACTTGTTGGTCTCTACAACAGTGTTGAATTCAAGCCAAGGTGGAGATTATTGGGTGGCTCTTCATAATTTGTTCTCTGCCATGAGCAATTTGTGATTATTGTTATTATTTTCTTTTTAATTCAATGGCTTTTGTTGTATTTTTATTTTTTTTTACCTCAAATTGTGTAAATGGTTACAACCCATTCTTCTCTCCTATATAAGGAGGCAGACACTCCTTTCTCATTCAATTCCAATTTTCTCATATACAATAATACATTAGAAAGTTCATTATATTATCATTTTGCCAATTTTATTTTATTAACTTCTCTTTACTTCTCCAATTGATTTGATCTTGTGCTTCCGCATGGTGCATATACCTTAATTATCTAGAGACTTTTAGTCCAGTAGTGAAGATGACAACCATAAGAACACTACTCTCACTTGCATCTACTTTCAATTGGCACCTTCATCAGTTAGATGTGAACACTGCTTTCTTACATGGAGATTTACAAGAAGAAGTCTAACTAACTAATTCAAAATGTTGAAAAAAATAAGAACTAGAGAGAAGTAGAAAGAATGATTTCTTCTATTATTATATTATAATAAATGTACAAAGATCAAGCTAATATATAATGGTAGCTAGTGATCTAAATTAAGACTCATAAAACTAATTAACGATTCTACAGCCTAGATTACAATATGATAACTACATTCATCCTAGATGACAATAGGATTAACAAATCAAAGAAAAAATCATAATACAATTTAGAATAAATATAGCTAAGCCATAATTGATTAGGCTGAAGTCCCTTTAGTTGTTAACTAAGTAACTAATTCAACATCCCCCTCAAGCTGACATGAGAACATTGAGCAGGCCAAGCTTGACATGATTAGCCTTAAAAAGCAATGGAGGAAGGGGTTTAGTCAAAATATCAGCAGTTTGAGAAAGTGAATTGATTAAAAGAAGGTGAAGGAAACCTGATTTCACTTTCTCTCTCACAATGTGGCAGTCCATCTCAATGAGTTTAGTTCTTTCATGAAAAACGGGATTTGCAGCAATGTGGAGTGCTGACTTGTTATCACAGTAAAGCACTATAGGAGCACGTTGCTGAAAACTAAGATCTTCCAGTAAATAAGTCAGCCATTGTACTTCATGAGTAGCCATTGCCAGTGCTTTATACTCAGCTTCAGCAGATGATTTTGATACGGTACATTGTTTCTTACTCTGCTAGGAAATGAGGGAAGAGTCAAGAAAGAAGCAATAACCTTTAACAGACCTTCTTGTGTCTAAACATCCTCCCCAATCTGAATCTGAGGAACCTGTCAACTTCACTGTGCTTGTGGCAGGGAAGAAAATCCCTTGAGCATGTGAGTGTTTTCGGTATCTGAGAATTCTCATTGCTGCAGTGAGGTGTTCGTCTGTCAGTGAGGCTAGAAATTGACTCAATTGTCCCACAGCAAAGTTGAGGTCCGGTCTAGTGTTTGTTAAGTACAACAATCTTCCAATGAGTCTTCTATAAGAAGAGGGATCTGATAATGCTTGATCGGAAGGTTGATAAAGCTTACAGTGATAATCCATAGGAGTTGAGCAAGGTCTTGAATTTAGCATGCCAGTTTCTCCTAATAGATCTAGAACATATTTCCTTTGGGTACAATGTAATTCCCTTTTGTGATCGAGCAATTTCCATACCAAGAAAGAATTTCAATACACCTAAATCTTTGATTCTAAATCTGTTATCAAGTAGTGTCTTAACAGTTTGAATTTCCTTAAGATCATTACTAGTCAAGACTAAATCATCCACGTATACAAGTATAGCAGTGAATTTGTCTTTACTATTTTTGAGAAATAGTGAATGATCAGCTCTGGATTTTTTTATCCAAATTCTAACAAAACTCCAGTTTACTTGCCATGCCATTGTCTGCTGGCTTGTTCGAGGCCATATAACGATTTCTGCAATTTTTAGACAAGTCCGGAACCATTTACCTCTAATCCTTTAGGCACTTTCATATAGACTTCTTCTTGTAAATCTCCATGTAAGAAAACAGTGTTCACATCTAACTGATGAAAGTGCCAATTGAAAGTAAATGCAAGTGAGAGTAGTCTTCTTATGGTTGTCATCTTCACTACTGGACTAAAAGTCTCTAGATAGTCAAGATCCTTTGTTTGTGTGAATCCTAGGGCAACAAGTCTAGCCTTGTATCTCTCTATTGATCCATCTGACTTTTGCTTGATTTTGAATATCCATTTGCATCCAATAGGTTTCTTTCCCGGAAGTAATTGTGTGAGGACCCAAGTCTTATTCTTCCTCAAGAGCAGGGAATTTAGCTCTAATTGCCTTTACCCAACAATCATCTAAAATAGCTTTCTCATAGTGTTTAGGCTCAGTGACGGTGAAAATGGCAAGTGAGTAATGTTTGTGAGAGGAGGAACGATTGTCATATGAAAGGGTGTGAGAAATTGGACACCTTATCATTGATGGAGTAGGTGGCAGTGAATTGGAAGAGGTCAATGCACAATGATAATCCTTCAGATAACGTGCCTTTTATGATGTCTCTGAGATTGTCTTAATGGAACATGTTGAGGAATTGGCTCAGGATTTGGTGAATTAGGTTTAGGATCAAGTTGATGATTATGTTTTGGTCTAGGATATGGAACAGGTTCAGGAATGATCTAAGGCTCATTATGTTGCAGAATAGGATATATGTCATAGAAGGGATCAGTGATGGATGATGCATTAAGTTTCAAAGTTGATCCATGAGAATCTGTGTTGACATAAAGAAATATGTGCTCATAGAATATCACATGTCTTCATAAAAAAAATTTCATTTGTTTTCAAATCAATGAGAAGATACCCTTTTGTTCCATCTTTAAATCCAAGAAAAAGGGCATTTTCTGGATCTAGGATCCAGTTTCAGTCTGTGATGCTAATGTGGAAGCATATGCCTGGGAACCAAAAACTTTTAGATAAGTCCAAAATAGTGTTGTGCAAAATATCATGAGGTGTTTTATTGTTAAGAAAAGAAGTAGGTAATCTATTAATTATAAGAGCAGCATGAGCTATGGCAAAATTCCAAAAGGATTTTGGTAGATTTGATTAAAAAATTAAAGCTCGTGCTAATCCTAACAAGTGTTGATGTTTTCTTTCAACAATTCCATTTTGTTGAGGGGTTTCAACACAAGAAGTTTGGTGCATTATTCCTCTGTTGGCATAGAATTCTTTGAGTAAAAACTCTTTGCCATTGTCACTCCTTATACTTTTGATTTTATATTGAAATTGTGTTTCAATCATTGTAGCAAATGACTGTATAGCAACAACAGTTTCAGATTTCAATTTCATGAAATAAATCCATGTACGTCTGGATTTGTCATCTACTATAGTTAAAAAATACCTATGACCAAAAGTAGGAGTAGAAATATGACCCCAAATGTCCATGTGAACTAAATCAAAGATAAATAGTGTAATTCATTGAATGACAACCTTTTCTGTTTTGTTAAATGACAAACTTCACATTGATCAACAGTTCTATTACATGTAATAAAAGGAAATTGATTTTGTAGTACAAGCAACTTGGTATGAGAAGGATGATCTGGCCTGAGATGCCAAAGGTTTGAGTCATATGAAGTGAAATGGTTTATTGTTTGAGGATTGGGCAGATTCTAAGTAGGATTTATCAGTGCATACAACCTTGCCTTCAATTCAACTGCACCAATCATCCTCAATGATTGCAGATCCTGGATTTCACATTTATTGTTGGAAAATGTTAATTTGCAAGATAGATTAGATGTCAATTTGGAAACATGAATTAAATTATAAGGGAACGCAGGTATATATAAGACATCAGTAAGATACAATAAATTTGCAAATATGACTGAACCTGAAATGGTAACTACAACTTTACTACCATTTGGTAAATTGATTGGTAATGGTTTGATATGTTTCTTAGATTGAAAATTGGATAAACAGTAACAAACATGGTATGTTGCTAATATGTCCAATATCCAGTATGATGGTTTGGCTTTAAAAGATAGAATGCAAGGTCGTATATCCGAGGGTTCTGTGTTAAGGAAAGCTGAGGGATTGGTTGAGATTTGATTAGTACTATGAGTATTCTGGTTTGTTGATTGTTGAAGTAATGTTGTGAGAGCTTTATGTTGTTCAGGAGTAAAACCAAGCTTGTTTTTAGTGTTTGCAGCAGAAAAATGATGGTTCTTATCATAAGTATCACTCATATCAGCCTTTTCATCATGTGTTGTAGCAGAACAATTATTTAATGTTTTTGAGTTCTGAAAATATCCAAGAGGAAACCCATGCTTCATGTAGCATACATCTTATGTGTGTCCAGTTTTGTTACAGTAAGTGCAGATTTTGGAGGTGTTCCTATTGCTAGGATATTGGCAAGATGAGGAACCTCTTCGTCCTCTCCCTCTAGATCTATCTCTGCCATTGGAGAAGTTGTTGTGTGTCCTGGTATTCTCGGTGGTATTCATTAAGACTTTCGTTTCCTCAATCGCTGAATGAAACTGCCTTTCTTGTTGGATTAACATAAAAAAGGCCTTATTAACTGTTGGTCGTGGATCCATAAGCATAATCTGAGATCTAACATGAGAGTATTGATCATCTAAGCCTCTCAAGAAACAAATCACGTGATCATGTTCCCTATAAGCTCTAATAGTGGAAATTAGTGAATAGGTACATGTAACTTGGCCGTAACAGGTGGGTATAGGTCTAAAATTACTTTACTCTTGCCATAGTCCTTTCAAATGAGTAAAGTATGCAGCAATTGACATATCCCCTGCTTGGTCTAAAATTACTTAACTCTTGCCATAGTCCTTTCAAATGAGTAAAGTATGCAACAATTGACATATCCCCCAGCTTGAAATTATAAACTTCACCTAGTAATTCAGAGATTCGAAAGATATCTCCCTGATAATACCTTTCTTTCGGATCTTCCCAAATTTTCAATGCAGTTTCCATCCAGAGGATGCTTTGGATGATGGAAGGATCAATTGATTGATTCAGTAAAAAAAAAACCAAAGTATTGCACCAATCCCAGGCTGCAAAGAGAGGATCATCAGGTGGAGGTTTTGGAAGCGAACCATCAATAAACTGGAGTTTATTCTTTGATTTTAGCGCAATCTACATTGCGCGTGACCAAGGTTGATAATTGGAGCCATTGAGGATGGTAGAAACAAAAATGGCACGAGGATTCTCATTTGGATGTAAGAAGTAAGGGCTGGAAGGATCAAGGATTGGATTGACCGCTGCCATTTAAATGAAATTTTTAAGAGGAAAGTAAGTTAAAAAGAGGGCAGAGAAGAAAAATGTATTGTAGCTCTTGATACCATGTTGAAAAAATAAGAACTAGAGAGAAGTAGAAAGAATGATTTCTTCTATTATTATATTATTATAAATATACAGAGATCGAGCTAATATATAATGGTAGCTTGTGATCTAAATTAAGACTCATAAAACTAACTAACGATTCTATAGCCTAGATTACAATATGATAACTACATACAACCTAGATTACAATAGGATTAACTAATCAAAGAAAAAGTCATAATACAATTTAACAAATCAAAGAATAAATACAGCTATTCGGTCTAGGAGCAAGTGATGTGTTATAGGGTTGAGAAGCTATAAAAGAAAGTTTAATAGTCATGGACTATTAACTCAGGTGCCAAAGAGTTGGTACCCATAATAGTGATACAGTCGGGGACTGTAAAGCTTGTCGGTCTAGGACCATACTTTCTTATTTGCATATAAGAAGGGTATAACAAGCGTCACAATGGCAGACTTTATTTCTGTCGGTAGCATCAAGAAACTCAATAACCAAAACTATAGCACATGGAAGACTTGCATGGAGTCATATTTGCAAGGACAAGACATGTGGGAAGTAGTAAATGAGAACGGGACCACACGACCAACAGATACGGAGTCATTGAGAAAATGGCGCATCAAAACTGGAAAATCAATGTTTGTAATAAAACCAACCAATGAGGAAGAGATGCTGGAACACATTCTGACATACTAAAACTCCAAAAGAGGCTTGGGATGTTTTTGATTAAAGATCGTCTAAGAAAAATGATATGAGACTTTAGCTTTTGGAAAATGAACTGATGTCAATCACAACGTGATTTGACGATAAATTAATATTTTACAAAAGTAAAGGCATTGTGCCATGAAATTTCAGAATTAGACACTACAACAAATATCAACAACGATAGAAAAAGAATTATTATTCATGGCTTAAAGCTTGAATATAGAAGTTTCATCACTTCTATCCAAGGATGGCCAACAAAACCATCATTGGAAGAGTTAGAAAGCTTACTAGCAAACCAGGAGACTCTTGTAAAGCAAGTAGCTGATGTGTCTATGAAAAATGAAGAAGAAGCACTATATAGTAACAAAAAGGTGAATAGGTCGAGAAATGTACATAATAATAAGTATGATAATTCAAAAAGGTGGCAAAATAAAAGCAACAAAGCAAGGGGAGCTGACAAGAGTCAAAGCTTCAATAATAGACAAAATAAATTCCAAAATACAGAATGTCATAATTGCGGAAAGATTGGTCACTTTGCACGAAATTGTCGTTCCAAAATGCTCACAGTAGAAGGTAACACAACTACTTCAAGTGATCAAATAAATAGTGAACAAGAATGGGATATGGAAGCATCTTATGCAGTAATTGAATATTCCAATAATATAATCCCAAATGGTGACGTTGTGAGGACGAAAGACGAGTTGGCGTTAGTGGCATCTACCTCAAATAAAATTGATTACGCCAAGAGCTGGATTGTTGACTCTGGTTGCTCTAATCACATGACAGGTGATAAAGAGAAGCTCCTCAACATATCAGAATATAAAGGTGATCAAGTGGTCGTCACTGCAAAAAATTCAAGATTACCAATAAGTCATATTGGTAAAACAATGGTTGTACCGCAGTTTAGCTCGAAGCTGGTGCAACTTCAAGGTGTCTACCATGTACCGGGAATGAAGAAAAATTTGGCTTCGAGTAACTATGTTGTGTTCGGCCTTGATGATGTTAAAATGTACAAGGAGGTGGAGATTATTGGAACACCGATTATAGTAGGAAAGAGACAAGAATTTGTCTATGTGATGTCAGCTGAATCAACATACATAGAAAAGAAAGAATGAGACGACATATCTTTGGCATGCTCGGCTAGGAGACGTTAGCTATCACAAGCTAAAAATAATGATGTCGAAGTCTATGCTTAAAGGCTATGTTGCACCAATACGGATACGGTACTGAATATAAGTTCAGTACCGAGTACGGGGTACAACATTTTCTAAAAACTAGGGTACGGGTACCACAATATAAATTCAAATTTTAAAAATATATAGATTGCTTCAAACAAGATTAGGTTTCGTTTCTCCATTTGAGATGCTCGATTGCAAGCCAATGACAATTCCAATAGAAACCAATGCCAAGATCTATGCGAGCGAGGGCAAAGACCTAGAAGATACCTATATGTACAGGCAAATAGTTGGAAGCCTGATTTATGTGACACTAACACGTCCAGATATTTCCTTTGTGGTTGGAGTAGCAAGCCGTTCCATGCAAAATCTAAAGAAGTATCATATGAATATGGTTCGACGAATTCTAAGATATAATAAAGGTACACTTGACTATGGTATCCTCTATTCAAGAAATGAAAATGGAAAGTTAATTGAATATTGTGAAGTTGACCACGCCAGAGATTATGATACGAGCCGATCGACAACTAGATACATATTTAGTCTGGGTACAGGACCTATTTCGTGGTGCAGTAAAAAGCAACCAACAGCCATGGCCGCTCAAGAAAGTTCGTGGCTCTTAGAACTTTTGAAAATTTTATTGGGCTCTAAGATCGATTCACAATGTAAATTAAATTAATGCAACGCACGCAGCGGAAATAAATTTGTGCAAGGCAAATAATAAAATGACACCAAAATTTTTAACGTGGAAAACTCTCAAAATACTGAGAGTAAAAAACCACGGGACAACCTCCAAAAAATATTCCACTATATGCCGGATAATTACAATATCCTTTCAACTCTTTTTACATAAGAGATATGAATATAGTGTTTCCAAGTGAGACCCCCTCCTATTCAAATACTATAATTTATTGTATAGATTCAATAAATTATAGTACCAAGGAATAACAAAGATAATACTCTACCCGGTGTTTTATTTCCTCACACCCCAACTCCTGAAGATATTATCTCTCTCTCACTTTATAATATTTTTCCTTCTTTCTTTTCTTTCTCTCCTTTTCTTTCTTGTTTTTTCTTCTTTTTAAGTCACATATTTATAGTGCTTAATTTTTAACTAAAGTTTGTTTTCATCCCTACATACAAGGCATGCCAAGAGAAGTTTTAGATTTGCCAACTTCTTTCTTTGAAAGTTTAGTTATTGGTTTTCTAATATTGGCTGGAATATGTCAATTCTCCCCCTCCAGCCAATGGTGAAATTCTTCCATATTCATTTAAGATTCATGCCAATCGAGCTAGCACAAAATTGAAGCTTTTCACGAGCTACAACTTTTGTCATCATGTCGGCGGCATTTTTATCTGTGTGGATCTTCTCCAGAGTGAACTCTTTTTCTTCAATAGCTTGACGAAGTCAATGATATCTAACATCGATGTGCTTCGTACGCGAGTGATACATAGCGTTCTTGCTTAGATCCAATGCGCTTTGACTATCGTAATGAATAACGGACTTTTCTTGCTCAAGTCCCAATTGTTGAAGGAATCTCTTTAACCAAAGCATTTCTTTACCTGCTTCTGTCATGGCAATGTATTCAGCTTCAGTGGTCGATGATGCAACACATTTTTGCAATTTTGATTGCCAAGATACAGCTCCCCCTAAAAAAGTAAATACAAATCCTGAGGTAGACTTTCTACCATCAAGATCACCTGCCATATCCGCATCAGAATAGCCTTATAATAGTGCTTCGGATTCTCCAAAGCATAAGCACGCTTTAGAGCTACCTTTCAAATATCTCAAGATCCATTTTACCGCTTCCCAGTGATCTTTACCTAGGTTAGAAAGGTACCTACTAACGACGCCAACCGCATGAGCGATATCTGGTCGAGTACAAACCATGACATACATCAGACTCCCGACTGCTGATGAGTATGGTACATTAGCCATGCGTTTCTCTTCTTCTTCGCTGCTAGGGCAACTCTTTTTACTGAGTTTGAAATGATTGGGCATTGGTGTGCTAACTGGTTTAACATCATTCATATTGAACCTATCTAGAACCCGTTCCACATATTTTTCTTGTGATAACCAAAGCTTTTTAGCTTTTCGATCTCGCAAAATTTGCATGCCCAAAATTTGCTTTGTAGGGCCTAGATTTTTATATCAAAGGATTTTGATAATTCCTTCTTTAAATCACCAATCATTTTCATGTCTTGACCCACTAGCAACATATCGTCCACATACAACAAAAGGATAATGAATTTATTACCTGGAAATGTTTGGACATATACACAGTGATCTGCATCAGTTTTGGTATATCCATGACTTGTCATGAACGAGTCAAATTTCTTATACCACTGTCTGGGAGCCTGCTTCAATCCATACAAGCTCTTCTTCAATCTGCAAACCATGTGCTCTTTTCCAGCTTCTTTAAAACCTTCTGGTTGATCCATGTAGATCTCTTCCTCCAAATCACCATGGAGAAATGCAGTCTTTACATCTAGCTGCTCAAGTTCCAAATCCAGACTAGCAGTCAATCCAAGTATAACTCGAATAGAACTCATTTTGACTACTGGAGAGAAAATTTCGTCAAAATCTATTCCTCGCTTCTGTCCAAATCCTTTCACAACTAAGCGAGCTTTATACTTGACTAGCTTATCACCATCTTTCTTGAGCTTGAACACCCATTTATTTTTCAAGGCTTTTCTGCCTTTAGGAAGTTCTACTAACTCATAAGTGTCATTCTTTTGCAAAGAATCCATCTCTTCTTGCATGGCTTTTATCCACTCGAGATTATCTTTATGAGTTTGAACTTCCTCAATACTTTCTGGCTCCCCCTCATCGGTGACAAGGATAAAGTCAGAAGTGGGGTACCTCCTAGATGGAAAACGTAATATGTCTGACCTCCGGAGTTCTGGTACAGGGATTTGCTCCCCCTGCTCAACACCACCTTCATCTTGAACGTGTTCAACTATCGGTTCTTCTTCAACCCCATGGTCGTCAAGCTCTCCTCCTCTTGTGGCATTTTCATTAGGAGGAGAGTCTGGTGTAAGATTAACATTAACACCAGATTCTTTTGTTTTCTCTAGAGTAGCAGAATCTGACATAGTTTCTTGCTCAGAGAACACTACATCTCTGCTTCTAATAATTTTCTTCTTTTCGGGATCCCATAACCTGTAACCAAATTCCTCGTCTCCATACCCTAGAAAAGTGCAAGGAATGGCTTTATCGTCAAGTTTTTGTCTCTGCTCCTTACTTACATGAGCAAAGGCTTTGCATCCAAACACCTTCAAATGAGAGTATTTTATATCATGTCCGGACCATACTCTCTCTGGGATGTCAAAGCCCAATGGAACAGACGGAGATCTATTAATAAGGTAGCATGCTGTTTGAACTGCTTCACCCCAGAATGGCTTAGGTAGTTTAGCCATTCTGAGCATACACCTGACCCTTTCCATAATGGTTCTATTGATTCTTTCGGCGACACCATTATGTTGAGGGGTGCCAGGGACTGTCTTCTCGTGTCTAATGCCATGATCAAAACAATAGTTTTTGAATTCATGAGAAATGTACTCACCCCCATTGTCACTACGAAGACACTTTAAAGATTTCCCAGTTTGTCTCTCCACCATGGCATGAAACCTTTTGAAGTATTGAAAAACCTCGTCTTTTCTCTTTAAAAAATACACCCATACCTTTCGTGAAGCATCATCAATAAATGTTAAAAAATATCTGCTACCACCTAGAGTCTCTACCTCCATGGGACCACATACATCAGAGTAAACCATATCCAAAATATTCTTCTTTAGCTTCGATCTTTTGCTAAAAGAAACTCTGTGATGCTTGCCAAATAAACAGTGATCACAAGGATTTAACTTTCCACCTTTGGCATATGGAAGGAGGGACTTCCTTGCCAAAATTTGCAATCCTTTCTCACTCATGTGACCCAGTCTTTCGTGCCACAAATTAGGTGAAGTGTTATCCTCAACTACATTTAATCCATCTCCAATTTGCTTGACCTGAGTTTTATACAAGGTGTTATACACCTTTCCCCGAGCAACAACCATAGAACCTTTTGAAAGCTTCCAGTTTCCATCGCCAAAGGTGCTATGGTATCCAGCGTGATCCAGAGCATGCACAGAGATCAAATTAAGACGCAGATCTGGCACATGTCGCACATCCTTCAATGTCAATGTGCACCCGACATTAGTCTGAATACACACATCACCAACTCCTACAATGTTAGCATTGCTATTGTTACCCATCTTTACTTTTCCAAAGTCTCCTGCTTTGTATGAAGTAAAGAAGTCCTTGTTAAGAGTAGCATGATACGATGCTGCCGAGTCAACAACCCACTCATCACATGAGTCTGTGACATGGCACTCTTCGTCACCAAATGTGAATAACACCACTTCCCCATTTGTCACAACGTTTGTGGTATTTTCATCATCTCCCCTATTACTCCGATTCTTATCTCGATTCTTCCGAGATTTGCAATTCCTTCAAATGTGTCCTTCTTCGCCGCATTAATAACATCTGAACTTTCTTCTAAACGGGGACTGAGATCTTTCTTTGAATTTGTTAGGTCGACCTCTGCTTTTACTCCTTCCCCTGTTTTTTGTGACAAGGGTTTGGGAGTTATCTACCCCCACATCTTTTCTCCTAGCTTCCTCGTTGAACATACTATCTGTGACTTGTGTCAACGATAGTTGTTCGTCTGATGTGGAGTTGCTTAGTGACACCACCAAGGTCTCCCAGCTATCCGGCAAAGAACTTAGAAGTAATAGTGCTTGTAACTCTCCGTCTAGCACTAACTTCATTGCAGTTAACCGATTTACCAAGTCTTGAAAGTCGCTCAAGTGTTCAGCAACTGATCTTCCTTCTCTATATTTTAGGTTCACCAGCTTCCTAATTGTGAAAGCTTTATTTTGTGCAATCTTTCTTTCATAGAGATTTTGTAAATTATTCCACAAAGACTGGGCATTCGTCTCTGTGGCCACATGGTGGAACACACTAATGTCCACCCATTACCTGATTGTTCCAATGGCCTTCCGGTGCATCTTTTTCCAATCTTCCTCTTTGATAGTATCTGGCCTTGCATCTCCCTTTTCAACAGGATCATATAGATCCTTGCAGAAAAGTATGTCCTCCATTCGTGGTTTCCAAATGGAATAATTATCAGCCGTTAGCATCATCATCGTGTCTGAAGTTGATTCCATTTAATTACACCACACAATCCCAGAGCTCAACTAGGAGCTCTGATACCACTTGTTGGGCTCTAAGATCGATTCACAGTGTAAATTAAATTAATGCAACGCACGCAGCGGAAATAAATTTGTGCAAGGCAAATAATAAAATGACATCAAAATTTTTAACGTGGAAAACTCTCAAAATACTGAGTAAAAAACCACGAGACAACCTCCGAAAAATATTCCACTATATGCCGGATAATTACAATATCCTTTCAACTCTTTTTACATAAGTGATATGAATATAGTGTTTCCCAGTGAGACCCCCTCCTATTCAAATACTATAATTTATTGTATAGATTCAATAAATTATAGTACCAAGGAATAACAAAGATAATACCCTACCCGGTGTTTTATTTCCTCACACCCCAACTCCTGAAGATATTATCTCTCTCTCACTTTATAATATTTTTCCTTCTTTCTTTTCTTTCTCTCCTTTTCTTTCTTGTTGTCTTTCTTTTTTTTTTTTATGCTTCCTCCGTATGAGAAGTCACATATTTATAGTGCTTAATTTTTAACTAAAGATTTGTTTTCATCCCTACATACAAGGCATGCCAAGAGAAGTTTTAGATTTGCCAACTTCTTTCTTTGAAAGTTTGGTTATTGGTTTTCTAATATTGGCTGGAATATGTCAAATTTTGCATCAAACAACGGATTATGCTATATCTTTGTATAGTAATAATCAATCAACTATTTGTTTGGCTAAGAATCCGATGTTTCATGCTCGCACTAAACACGTAGAAGTCCAATACCACTTTATACGTGAAAAGGTATTACGGGGAGATATAAAAATAAAGTTTGTCAACACTGATAATCAATTGACGCATACTTTTACTAAAGGACTAAGCCGTCAAAAGTTCGAAAGACTCAGAGGACAACTTGGTATGAAGACAAGATCTAAGATTAAATAGAATAATGATTGAGGGGGAGTATTGAATAACAATCATTATTTTATTATAAGCAAAACTAAACTTTTGCCAACTTGCTTTGCATTTCTACGCATGTATTACCTTTGTAACAAAAAATGAAGCAAGAGAATAGGAAACATATATCTTTTTTTTTGGTGTACACCAACCGGTACCTGGATCTGATTTACCCAGAATCCGACTCATCCGGTCCGATCCCAACTAAGCTCGCACTAAGCGGTAGGGGTCTCCCAACGGGGATTGCTCCATACCCAAGGCTCGAACTCGAGACTAGTTGGTTAAGAGACCAAGTGAGATACCACTTGACCAACCCCACGGTGGTGGAAACAGATATCTAAAAATGGAGAATGCAAAATCTATATAAATGCATACTCTCTTATCATGTATTCATTCATTCAGAATAACAATTGTTAGGATTTAAGCACATGAGGAGAACCGCTGTGAGGAGAACGACGGTCGTCAGAATTTGGAGAGGGAGAGTCACGTGCGGTAAGTTGAGATGCAATGGAATCCAAACGGTTGGTGATTTCATCGTGATTGTTGGTGAGCTTCAGGATGGCTTCTTCCAAGTTGGTGAATGGTGATGGATTTGGAACGGGTATTGTGGTCTGCCATGGTGGTTAAGGAAAGAGAGAATGGAAGGTATATGAGAGGAGGAAGGAAAAGATGCAACGAACATACAATGAAAGCACCAAAAATGATAAGTAAATTGCCTTGATTCGAGGTCAACCTGTAGAAAAAAGGGGATAGAGAAATGATAGAAAATTTTTTCTTCCCGTTACTCATTCATTAATCACAAATATATAATAGAGATGTTGGAAATAAAAATAATAAATTCTCTCAACAAACCTGCTAAAATAATACTGACAGCTCATACACAAATATTTCCTCACAACCTCTCTCTTCACAACTTATAATAAGCTAAATATTTTGACAACCTACGAAGTCTTGTTGCCATATTTGGGTCAGACTTCTTATTGGGTTTGATGGTATTGTTAGAGTCTTCATGTGGTCTTGAATTGCTATCAGTTTCTCCCGCTTGAGATTGCTACAATAAATGCAAAAAAACTGAAAAAATCTTTTAAAAAAAAAAACCTCTAAGATCTTGGAGAAGCACAAGAGGTTTCATTGTAAGAGCAGACAATGGAAGAAGGACCAAATTGCATCTGTAATGGGACCATACTGCTTTTAGCCCAGACCATACTACTGTGGAAATCGATCAAAAGACATATGAAGAACAACATATATTATTTTGATACAAAGCTGGCTCGTAGAACTGCAAATGGTTGCTGCAAAACTGGAACCATTTGAAGATTATTTAGCTGTAATGTAAGTGAATAAGCACTCTCGAGGGCATGATTACTGACTAAATTTTAGGAAGATATGGTTTTAGTTCAGAAGTTAATTGTATCATAAGTCCTACGTCTGATTAAAGTTTGATTCTGGGGTCATCTTTTGAAAATAAAAAAGCCCAACCAAAGGGCTTCTTTGTGTGCATATGCATAGCATTAGCTAGACACTTCATTAGAAAGGTCATTGGCTTAATGGCTTTGTTATTCAGAATTTAGAAATTGACTAATGGATGTGTTTAGAGCTATGGCTATTTGCTTAGTTGATTTTATCTTGGCCAAAAAGGAATTTTTATCTTGCCAAATCAGTAATGCACCCTAGGGAACAAGGTAGCTTTTGAAACCTTTGGATTTGGTCATATATAGGTCATTCCAAATGCATATATAGAATCTTCAATCTGCATTATGCAACAAATTGGTGCTATCTAAGAAAGGTAGCTAATGCATCATATGGTATTTACAAAGAAGATACTTTGCCTTTGCTGTTTGTTAGGGGAGATGGAGTGATATAGGTTTCATGGCCACTGAGAACTGCATGACATGAACAGATAGACTATGGAGCCATTTTAATGACAATTGCAGTATTGCTAAATTGTATAACTTCTATAAGCACATGGATTATGATACTATTATTTTTGGGAATAAAATCAGGTGCCTGTTGAAATAGAAGTTTTAAGTTTTATCACTTGATTCACTTCATTGACTAATAATGCATAAATAACTCTCAAATTTCTTATAAACATGGCAGTGTAATATTAGGAGTCCAGTGCAAGGACTTTTGGTTCCTGCACAACAGTAGCTTATGCTTTTCTTTCTCTAGACATGGCACTATAACACTGTAGTTAATCCCATTTCCCAGTCCATCGCAGTCAACCCCAAAAACGGGATAGCGGATACCGGGATGGCCGAGATAGGTTTTTTAGACATACAAGTGCTAAAACAGAGAAAAATACACAAAATTTAAAACATAAAGCATAAACTCAATTACTCAAAATGAATGGCATAACTCAATTCCAATATATAAGCCAATATAAGTCAAATAAGTAGTAATTAAGCCTATTTGAGGCTTAAGTTAAGCCTATCTGAGGCTTAAAAATAAGACATACTAATTACTAATTACTATCTTAGACCAATAGTATCAAAAAAACTACAAATACTAGTGATTTTCTTAATTGGAATCACTATCCCATTTCCAAATTCCTCTTTCTCATCCGACTCATCTTCACTGCTTGATTTATATATTTCTTCCTCTCCCTCTAGCTCCACATCTATTTCCCGTTCAAACATTTCTTCTTCTTCCTCTTGTGCAACTTCAACCACTTTTGCCTTACCCTTCCTTTGATATGTAGTGATAGAGGGTGAAAAAACAGAAAGAAGAAGAGTCGAGGAGAAGGCAGAAGAACTGAGGAGAGAAAAAGAAAAAGAATAAGAAGAAGAAGAGTCGAGGAGAAGGCAAAACGTGAAGTGAAATAGGCGCCAAAAAAGAGTAAAGAAAGAAGGCAACAGAACTGATTTATTGGGTTTTAATTTTAATTATCTCATGGTTGGGCCTGCTTTGTTAGCCCATTTCACATTTTTACTTTGTACTGTACGTGTAAAATTAGGGTTTGGTCAAATGACCAAACAATCCAAAAAAAGAAAAATAGAACACTCTTTAAAATGAAGGGCCCTTCATCTTCATCCCAGGTAGATCGCAGCGCGAAGACCCGCGACGCAACGCGAACCCGACCCGCGATCTCAGCCGCGACTGCCGCGGCGACAAACCGAGACGCAACGACGTTTCCCATCCCACCGACGACGGAATCTGGGATGCGATACCATGATCCCACGCGATCCCAGTGCGATTAACAACAGAGCATTGTGCTCTAAAGGAGAGGAGATGATGCTACTCCAACTAAAACTATGTCACTAAAGTACTTCCATTTGCAAAGGAGCATGCGAGGGTGTGCTAATTTCTAAATGTTAATTCCTCCCAATTGCAAACTCTTAAATTTGGAAGGAATAATATTCTTTCTTATCTTTATTATGAGGTTACTAGACCTTTATATATACATAAGCCTGCAGCCTATTTTAGGAAATATGGACAACTAATTCTAAGCAAACAAATACTTATGATTATGGGATTGATCCTAAATACATAAACCTAATAATAGCAACATAGAACTTGTTATAGAAATACAGCACAACAAATATAAAACTTCCTAAAATACACAAAGGCAACCATGGTTTTGACACTCCCCCTCAAGCTGGTGAATAGGTGTTTTCCACTCCCAGCTTGGATATAATTCCTTCAAAGTTAATGCAGTTCAGCCCCTAGATGAGTATGTCTGCAAGTTGATTCTGAGCGGATACATATGGTGTGAAAATCATGCCACTGTCTAGTTTTTCCTTGATAAAGTGTCTGTCAACCTCGATATGTTTAGTTCTATCATGCTGCACCGGGTTGTGGGCTATACTAATTGCAGATTTATTGTCACAATATAACCTCATAGGTTCATCCCACCTTATCTTCAAGTCTTCCAATATAATTTTTAGCCATAGAAGTTCACATATTCCGTGGGCCATTGCTCGAAATTCTGCTTCAGCACTTGGTCTAGCTACTACACTCTGTTTTTACTCTTCCAAGCCACTAAGTTTCCACCAAGGAAGGTGCAGTATCCAGTGGTTGATCTCCTATCTACCACTGACCCCGCATAGTCGTCATCCGTATATGCTTCAAGACTGACACTCTTGTTTCGTTTGAACAAAATCCCTCTTCCGGAGGTCCCTTTCAACTAGTGGACAATTCTAAGAGTAGCTTGTAAATGTGCTTCCTTTGGTTGGTGCATAAACTGGCTGACTAAACTTACAACAAAAGCAATGTCTGGTCTAGTGTGAGATAAGTAAATAAGCATGCCCACAAGTCTTTGATACATTTCCTTATCCACAGCAATATCATCCTCCGCACTTCCCAACTTTATATTTGCATCAACTGGAGTACTTGTTGGTCTACAGGCTGTCTTACTTGTTTCTTTAAGCAAGTCAGTAATATACTTTTGTTGAGATATAAAGATTCCTTTCTTGGAATGAGCCACTTCAATTCCCAAAAAATATTTAAGTCTCCCTAGTGTCTTGATCTCGAATTCTGTGGCAAGGCATTCACTTAACACTTGCTGCTCCTTTTTGTCATCTCCCCTTACCATAATATCATCTACATACAATAATAGAATTGTTATTCCCCTTGAAACTGAATGTTTGATAAATAATTTGTGATCCCCTTGGCTCTGTTTGTAGCCCAGACCTGTCATAACTTTGGTGAATCTTCCAAACCATGCTCTTGGGGATTGTTTCAGCCCATATAGAGCCTTTCTTAACTTGCAAACAGTTCCAACAGCAACCTGTCCATTATAACCAGGGGGCAACTCCATGTATATTTCTTCCTCAAAGTCTCCATGTAAAAATGCATTCCTCGCATCGAACTGCTGCAGGTCCCAATCATGATTTGCTGCTAATGACAATATTACTCTGACCGTGTTCATCTTAGCAATCGGGGCAAATGTCTCCAAGTAGTCAACTCCATTGGTTTGAGTGAAGCCTTTGGCCACTAACCTTGCCTTGTAACGTTCGATGGTCCCATGAGCCCTATACTTTACTGCATATACCCACTTGCATCCTACTGGTTTTTTTCCAGGTGGTAGTGTGACAAGTTCCCAGGCATATTTTTGTTTAACGCCTCCATTTCCACATCCATGGCATGTTTCCATTTCCTATCAGATAATGCTTCAGATACAAAGGGGTGTGTGTGAAGTTGAGGTTTGTGATAAAGGTTTTATGGGTAGGTGAGAATTTTTCAAAGGATAAGAAATTTGATAGTGGGTAAAGTGGTTGTTGAGTGCATGTTCTAGTTCCCTTTCTAAGGGCAATGGGTAGGTCTAGAGTTTGGTCCACCTGTGCTTCTAGATTTTCATAAAGAAACTCATTAGAATCATTGGAGTTTATAGGATTCGAAGGTTTTACCTCATGCAATTATGACGGGTTGGATTCTTGGACATTGTCAGATTCTAGAATAACCTTTTCTCTCCTTGAATATACCATATTTTTTCCAAATTTTCCACCATTAGGTGCCAATTCAGGTGCTGATCTTGTTGTTGGTTCAAGTGCAGGTCCTGCTGTTGGTTCAGGTGCAGGTTTAGGTGTAGGTCCTACTATTGGTTCAGGTGCAGGTTTTGTTCTTCCCTCAATTTTAGGTACAGCAATGTCATTTGTCCCAATTTCAAGTCCAAATGTCATATTTGGAAGCATGAGAGTCTCATCTTCCTCTCTTACACTCTCCCCCTGAAGATGAGGCTGCTTGAAGTAGCTCTCTTGTTCGTTGAAGGTGACATCTCTTGACACATAGAATTTTGTGTGGTAGAGTACCCTATGAATACACATTTTACAGCCCTAGGGTCCAATTATCCCCTCTCATTACTATGAACCTGCACAAAGGATACACACCCAAATATTCTAGGTTGGAGTTTATTTGTAGGATCCAAGTGTGGGTAGAATAAGGATAGAACTTCCATGGGGCTTTTTGAGTCTAAGATTTTAGTGGGTAACCTATTAATTAGATAGGTGGCAATAAGAAGGGCTTCCCCCAAAAACTCTTAGGAACATGGTTTTGAAAAAGTAGAGCTCTAGTTTGATTTAATAGGTGCCTATTTTTTCTTTCTGCAATCCCATTCTGTTGGGGTGTGTTCACACATGAGGACTCATGGATTATCCTTTCCTGCTGGCAAAAAGAGTTTAGTACAAGGTTAAAGTAGTCATTGGCATTGTCAGACCTAATTCTTTTGATACCGACCCCAAATTGATTTTTAATCATTGAGACAAACTGAACAAACACTGAGCTATCTTCAGATTTTTGTTTCAATAAAAAAACCCAAGTCACCCGGGTACAATCATATATGAAGGTTAAAAACCATTTAGCACCTGAGATATTAGGAACATAAGAAGGACCCCATACATCAATGTGAACAAGAAAAAAAAGGGAAGAACTCATCTTATTTTTAATGGGAAAAGGTACACGCTTGTGTTTAGCAAACTCACACCTCACAATGGAGACTCTCCACATTTAAATTTTTAAACAAGGGAGGGAAAAGCACTTTTATAACTCGAAATGAAGGATGTCCTAGCTGACAATAGTATAGTTGAGCTTTCTCTTTGCTGGTCATGGTGGATTCAGATATGAGAGAGTGGCTCTTAATAGGCAGATTAGGATCCTCCATGTAATATAGGCCATTCCATTCTCTAGCATGTCCAATCGTCCTCCCCGAGTTCTTGTCCTGCAGTATACAAGAGTTACCATACAAAAGAACATTACATGAGAGATCTTTTGTAAGTTTTTGTATAGAAATCAGACTGGTAGACAGTTTAGAGACATGAAGGACATGTTTTAGTGTCATGAATGGGCTTATCTGGACATCTCCTTGTCCTGCTGCAGTTATAAGGGTTCTGTCTACTGGGGAAATTTTCTTGTTGCTAGGACATGGGGAATATGTGGAGAAGTATTTGGGTAGAGGAGTCATATGGTCAGTGGCTACAGAGTCTAATATCCAATAATATGTGAATGGTGTATCTGAAACATTAAGCCCAAAAAAAAGTGGAAACTTACCAGAATATGTTAAGGAACATGTACCTGTGGGCTTCTCCAATTTATTAAGAATGGATCTTACTCGTTCTATCTCTTCATGATTCAACTGGACAGATTCTTCACTTTGTCCAT
This sequence comes from Crotalaria pallida, assembly GCA_037953625.1. Taxonomy (NCBI): domain Eukaryota; kingdom Viridiplantae; phylum Streptophyta; class Magnoliopsida; order Fabales; family Fabaceae; genus Crotalaria; species Crotalaria pallida. The sequence continues at coordinate 32,748,081 of CM075651.1, read as the reverse complement.
TAGCAACGTGTGCTTGCCTTTGCCCTCCTTTTTTGGGAGGGCCTCCTTTCGGCCCCCATTCTCTGCTTGGGGGTTTTCCATGTAATTTCCAGCACTTCTCCCTTGTGTGGCGTGGCTTGTTACAGTAGGTACACCAAACCTCCTCATGTTTTTTTTCTCCATATTGCGAACTCAGCTTTTCCTCTGGTTAGCAACCATGATTGTTCCTCCTTCAGCTATCATTGCCGAGCTTTCAGCGGTCGAGATCTCCAACATCAGTCCTCTCCTGCTTTCTTCACTTCGGATAATGGCTACCACTTCATAAGCCCCGAGACTTTCTCTTTTCCCAGGATTTGGATTCGGACCCGGTCATATTCAGGATTTAGGCCTACCAAAAAATATAGACTCTATCTTGTTCAATATATTCCTTTAGAATTGCCGAGTCTTCTGAAAACATTGCTTTTATAACTCGATAGTGGTCCAATTCCATCCATAGAGACTTGAGTTGATTGGCATATTCTCTAACAGATCTATTTCCTTGTTTGGCAGCCACGGTTTTCACCTTTACATCATAAATTTGAGCAGCATCCTTGGCTTTAGAATAAGTTTGTTCTACTACCTCCAAAATTTCTTTTGCCGATTTAAGGAACATGCATGTATCACTGATTTCTGGGACCATTGAATTCCACAGCCACGCCATGATCATGGAGTCTTCTCCATCCCATGATTTGAAATCAGAATCTGTTTCATCAGGTGCATTACCAGTCACCACTGATCTTTCCTTTTCCTTTCAAGATGGTCCTAATGAGTTGAGACCATTTAAGGGAATTCTTCTCATTTAACCGATAAGCAGAATAAACATTTTGTAATTCTCCAGTAGTCTGGGGTTTGTCCCTAGTTTCCAGGTTCACAACCAGGTACGATCAAGGTAGAGAGGTTGCGCTGCAATGAAGGCTGCGAGAAGGCTTAAAAGTAGTGCAGCAATGAAGGTTGCAACTTAGGTTTATAGGCACGGAGACTCCCAAGGATCAGGAGCTCTGATACCATCTTAAATTTGGAAGGAATAATATTCTTTCTTATCTTTATTATGAGGTTACTAAACCTCTATATATACATAAGTCTGCAGCCTATTTTAGGAAATATGGACAACTAATTCTAAGGAAACAAATACTTATGATTATGGGATTGATCCTAAATACATTAACCTAATAATAGCAATATAGAACTTGTTATAGAAATACAGCACAACAAATATAAAATTTCTTAAAATACACAAAGGCAACCATGGTTTTGACATGTCTCAATCTATTTTAGGCTTAAAAAGCTCACATGGCTAGATATTTGCCTACCAAACATACATGTATTACTTTGAAGTTCAACTATCAATGCTAATTAAAGCACATACGACAAATTATTTCATCCTTGTCTCTTTTCATGCTTTATTAGTCAAGATTATGACTCATACATTCCTTTATTCCATTGAAACATGATAATAAATATGTATATATGTATTATATAGTTTTTTTTTTGGTAAAATGAAGATAAAAAGGAATCAAAACTAATATCTTGAGAATATCACTAACACTTAGATGACACCACCCCCAATCAAAATCAAACATTGTCCGCAATGTTAAAAATTCTATCCAAATTTATGAAATAATCACAATTAAGCTTCAATAATATTAATTGGGACAAATAAAGGATGATGGGTTAGGATACATACCTGGAAGCTTGGACTATTCAGATGAGAATAAATGAGGATAACTACATATTGACAATTGTTAATAATAATTAGTTGATTGGGGTTGTGATAAGAGTCTAATTTTACATATAATTTTATATTAAAACAAGCATTATAGTAACTTAAAATATTTAATTATAGTAATTTACATCACATCTTAATTAATTTCTTTTGGCTTTTTTAAGCGATAGGTCCCTAAACTTAGGGAGTGTTTTGGATTTAGTCCTTAATCTTTTTTTTTTGGATCTGGTCCCTAAACTTTAACGCCGTTTGGAACTAGTCCTTCTGTTAACCCAAAGTTAACTCCGTCAGTGTCTTCCAATAAAATGTTGCCACGTGTCCCAACTTGCATTTTTTTTTTGGCTTTTTTGACTTTGAGGTCCCTAAACTTAGGAGATAATTGAATTTAGTCCCTATCCTTTTTTCGTTGGATCATGTCCCTAAACTCTGGACCATTTTGGATTAAGTTCTTCTGTTAGTTTTAATCTAACACCGTTACCCTGGGGAAATTTTTATGCCATGTGGACCAATAAATTAATGTCACATGGAATTTTTCTTTTAAAATTGAAAAATTACAAAAAATAAATAAAATTAAAAAAAAATTGATTTTTTTTATAACTATGGGAATACAACGCGTCTGGGACGAGATGCATCATCGTCATGGTCGTGATGTCTCGAGCGCTCACCACTGCCATCAGGGTAACGGTTTGAGAAGCTTTCACCACCGTCCTCAAGGTCGCGCCTCGATCTGAGTTTTGTGCTTGCTTCGATTTACAGCGAAAATCACTGCCACAGTCACGAGTTCGCTTGATGGTGTGCAGCGGCGCTAGTTATAGCCAAAGCCCCTGGAACCTAGTTGCGGCGGCAACCCCGAAGATCCTCTTCGTTCTTCATCCTTCGCTTGGTCATCTTCTCTGCAAATCTGATGCGACACTGAAGGAGACCAGTCGCGCTTCCTTCACCGTGCAGCAGCCTCGCAACTTCAAACCCTCAACAACCTCAGCGTCCTCTGCTTTCCAGTCTCCGCCCTCTTCTCTACTTCCTCTGCCTTCTTCTTAGTGGCGCGTCATATGCAGAGTCTGGAGGGAGGAAGAAAGGCAACAAGTATCTTTAATTGACACAGAAAAATCTCTTTTTTATTACTTTAGAGTTTGATGATGAAGGTTTGGTAGGTGTCTAACTCATTTTTTATCACTTGATACTGTGTGTGTTCTTTTTTTTTTTGTTTAGATCTTTATATTCTGAAAAACAATGTCACCCCCTAAGCAAGGTGAAGAAACCATGATGTCAAGCCTTAACGAGACGATCGAGCACGACGAGGAACGAGAGGAAGATAGGGAAGATGGTTCACATTCTGGCCTGAAAAATTTTTTGTGGCATGGTGGGTCTGTTTATGATGTTTGGTTCAGTTGTGCTTCAAATCAGGTAATAATAAGCTAAAAGGAACAGATAGGATGCAGGTGGATGGATTAACAAATGCTTGAGTTCTAGGAATAAACTCATGCTGATCGAACAAACAGAAGGAGGAAGCAAGAGTTTGTTTTTTTTTTTTAATTTTATTTATTTTTTGTAATTTTTCAATTTTAAAAGAAAAATTTCATGTGACATTAATTTATTGGTCCACGTGGCCTAAAAATTTCCCCAGGGTAACGATGTTAGATTAAAACTAACAGAAGGACTTAATCCAAAATGGTCCGGAGTTTAGGGACCTGATCCAACGAAAAAAAAAGGATAGGGACTAAATTCAATTACCCCCTAAGTTTAGGGACCTCAAAGTCAAAAAAGCCAAAAAAAAAATTTGCAAGTTGGGACACGTGGCAACATCTTATTGGAAAACACTGACGAAGTTAACTTTGGCTTAACGGAAGGACTAGTTCCAAACAACGTTAAAATTTAGGGACCAGATCCAACAAAAAAAAAGATTAAGGACTAAATCCAAAACACCCCCTAAGTTTATGGACCTATCGCTTAAAAAAGCCATTTCTTTTTATCGACAACTTATTAAACGTTTATGATAAATCATAAGTAATTTTACATCACTATTCACAATATAAATTGGATCCAAAATTATATTGATCTTACATATTAATCATATTAATCAAGCACGTGGTTATCATCATAAATTATGATGACTGTTTAATATATCCCTTTTAGTTAGGCATATTTTGATTACATTTATATGCATTATATGATGCTCATTCTTAATTATTTATCATAGAATTTATAATTTTTGGAATATTTGATGGACACAATTAATTTTTATATGAATATATATACACACATTCATAAATGTATTTAATTAATTTTTATAATTAAATTATTTATTTTTCAGGTTAATAAACAAAAGGAAAAGAAAATAAGTAAATGAACATAAAAGCTACTTGCGAAAAATAAGGGAAGGAAAGCTGCGGAAGAAGAGGATAAAATGATCAGGTTAGGGCTCATACATAAGGTTTAAGTGAAGAAAAAGGTAAAAGCTTAAATGGGTCAACTAAAGATTAAATTATAGTAATTTACATCACATCTTAATGAATTTCTTTATATCGACAACTTATTAAACGTTTTTGATAAATCATAAGTAATTTTACATCACTATTCTCAAATAAATTCGATCCAAAATTATATATATTGATCTTACGTATTAATTAAGCACGTGGTTATCATCATAAATTAAGAAAAAGATTAATGATTGTTTAATATATCCCTTTTAATTAGGCATATTTTGATTACATTTATATGCATTATATGATGCTCATTCCTAATTATTTATCATAGAATTTATAATTTTTGGAATATTTGATGGGCACAAGTAATTTTTATATGAATATATAAACACACATTCATAAATGTATTTAAATAATTTTTCTAATTAAATTGTTTATTTTTTAGGTTAATAAACAAAAGGAAAAGAAAATAAGTAAAGCAACATAAAAGCTACTTGTGAAAAATAAGGGAAGGAAAGCTGCAGAAGAAGAGGAGAAGAGCAGAAAAATTGGGGATTGTTAGAAATTAAACATGGCATGTTCTCTCCGCGTTTGTTAAAAATGAAGTTTGTTTTAAAAATAAGAAAAAGGAAAACAAAATAATAAGCTATATGTAGTAATTGCAAACCATGTTTTTGGTTGTAAGAAAGAAACATTCCACAAGTTTAGACATGTTTAGGAATGCGTAGAAATTGAACGTAGTATATACATAGAGCCCATTCCTTCATTGTAAAGGAAGAGCATGCAGAGGAGTTACCGGGAGAGAGTTACCATAGAAGAGAAACGAAACACATATTTATTTTATATTTCTTTTCTATGAGTTACTAAACTCCCTGTACTAAGGGGATGATGAAGTCTTGATAATTTTTAGCAATAACACGTGAGTTAATTTTTACCTATGTTATAAGTTAATTATTGTTAATTTTATTTACTCACTTATTTAATATAATTGAATTTTAGATGAATTTAGTCATGTTTTTCTCATGCTTTGAAATCATTTTGTATTATCTAAGTGTTAATAGTAATTGTTGGATACCAATTGTGATCTCATGTTAGGGATACAGTTATTTATTTAATGAATATTATTGATTTGGTAAATGATCACTCTTTCGAATATTATTCTTTTAAGAGCTTTGTTGATATATTTTTCATGAATACTAGCTTAGCCTCTAGATGTTCATGAGTAATTTAATTGGGTAAAATAAGTGACGTAGTTATTGTTATAATTAATCTTGATGAATTCTGAACCTTAGTCATTTATCATTCCTCGGCAACGGCGCCAAAAACTTGTTACGTTTCTTTTAAGTCTTAAAAATATGCTCGCAAGTGCACGAATCGTACCGAAGTACAGTTGAACAAGAACGAGGCCGATCCCACGGGGACTTAGTTTGTTAAAATTACATCTTTGTTAAATTAGATTTTTCCATTTTTTATAGAAATTACTAGCTGTCATAAAAGTATCTCATGCACGTGCTTTAGTGTGCTTTATTTTGACGTTGCCCCACATTATTTTAGTTTTACCAAGTGTCCAGCTCTTGTCCGAACCTCATAATTAACGATTTAGTTTTATTTCTTTATGTATTTGTGTTATCAGTGCATGATCAGTTGGACTCGCGATCATACGAACAAATTAGTGAAAGTTGTTATAGAACCAAAAGAAAGAATGGAGATGGTTATGCATGATGATGGACAAAAACCTCTCAAGGAGTTATTCTGTCTAATATTTGTCCTCATGTATTGTTTTACCTGAAACAACTGCTGCTCATTTTGAAATTAAGCATCATATTTTAAATAATCTTCCAATTTTTCATGGTTTAGACAGGGAAGACCCATACTTGCATGTCAAAGATTTTTTGAAAATGTGTAGAACATTAAAGTTCGAAAAGCTTACTGCAGAATCTATACATTTGCTTCTTTTTCCTTTCTCATTGAAGGATAAAGCAAAAGTTTGGCTGAACTCTTTACCTTCTGATTCTATTAAAAAATGGGAAACATTATGTCAAAAAATTTTATCTAAATTTTCCCCATGTCCAAAACAAACTCTTTAAGAAGGCAAATTTCAGATTTTTGCCAAACAGATGATGAAAATTTTTATAACACTTGGAAAAGATTTAAAGATTTGCTTGCAAGGTGCCCTCACCATGGTTTTGAAAAATGGCGTCTTGTACAGTATTTTTACAATGGTCTAACACATTCAAATAGAGTCTTTGTTGAAACTATGAAAAATGGTAGATTTTTGAATATGAACTCAACAGAGGCTTACCAATTTTTTGAGGATTTATCTGAGAATTCTCAACAATGGGATTTTACTAATCGTAAGGATAGATCAAACCAACCAAAAAGAGGATCTTTATTTGAGGTTAGTGACGAGATTGACATCAAAGCTAGACTAGATTTTCTCACAAGAGAAGTCAAGTCTTTATCACTAAATAAGGGTGTTGGCCAGACTAGTCATGCCAAACAGGAAAAATGTGATTTTTGTGGAAGTATTATGCATGACAGTTCTCTGTGTCCTTCTTATCCACCTATTAGTGATAATCCTCTTGAAGAGGAAAATGCAATAGGGAGATCTTTTGTTAATACATATTCAAATAATTATAATCCTAAGCCTTAATTACATAATTGTTCATTTATCTTATTTATTAGATTCACTTTGGTCCTTTATTTTTTTTTACAATTTACTGGTCCTTTATTTTTTTTTTAAAGATTCAGTTTGGTCCTTCCGTTAAAATAAAGTTAAATGAGAAGGAATATTCCAAGAATATTCTCCCTTCTATGCTTAATTGCATAATTGGTCCTTTATCTTATTTATTAGATTCACTTTGGTCCTTTATCTTAATATTCGAAGAATATTCCCTCTTCTTCTTCTTCCTCTTCCTCTGCTCTTTCCTTACAGCGGCGGCAGCCACCATGGGTGCCGCCGCCACCGCCCATGCCATCGTCGCCGCCATTTTTAGAAATTAATCGGAGTTGTTGAAGCGTTTTGCACGTGTTTTCACACGTTTTCCAGCAGGTTCAGAGGAGGAAACCATTGTTGATAACCAAGGTTTTAGAAAATGGACCCTAAAATTCGGATTTTGAGGAAAAAAGAGCGAAAAACACGAATTTGTTTGAGGAATAATGAAAATAAAGCTTAAAAACCATGAAAAATTGAAGATTGTTGAAGAAATTTGATGATTTTCGAGGGAAGAGGGTGTGAGCCCATGGTGGCTGCCACCGCTGTAAGGAGAGGAAGAGGAAGAAGAAGAGGGAATATTCTTGGAATATTAAAATAAAGGACCAAAGTGAATCTAATAAATAAGATAAAGGACCAATTATGCAATTAAGCCTAAAAGGGGAAATATTCTTTTAATATTCCTTCTCATTTAACTTTATTTTAACGGAAGGACCAAACTGAATCTTTTAAAAAAAATAAAGGACCAGTAAATTGCAAAAAAAAAAGATAAAGGACCAAAGTGAATCTAATAAATAAGATAAAGGACCAATTATGCAATTAAGCCTAATCCTAATGCTCGAAATCACCCTAATTTTTCTTGGATGCCAAATAATTTTGCAGGTGGCTCAAGTGGTCAAATTATGGAACGCCACACTCAATCCCAGCAACGACCAGCATTTGAGGATACTCTTAGTCAATTCATGCAAGAGATGAGAAACTCCAATCAAGCAATTTTGCATGAAATGAGAAATGTTACCCAAGTGCATTCTAATTCCATTGCTAAGTTAGAGATTCAAGTTGGTTAGTTGGCTACTCAGATGGCTGAAAGAGAAAGAGGCATATTTCCAAGTCAACCAATACCAAATCCCAAGGAGCAATATGTAGTTCAAGGAACATTAAGCTCTAGTGGGGAGCATGAGCAAGTCCAATCCATCACCACCATCAGGTCAGGAAAAAAAATAGACAATCATGTTGTAGATCCTTCAAGAAGTAACAAAAAGGAAAAAAATTGATAAATCTAAGGAGAAGAGTGATTCAAATGAAGTTAAAGTGGCCCCAGCAGTTGATATATCTACCCCTAAAGCTATAGAACCTGAAATTAGGCAATATTTGTCCAAGGCTCCTTATCCTCATAGACTAATCAATTATAAGGTTGTCATGCAATTAGGTGATATTTTAGAAATTTTTAAGCAAATGCAGATTAACATGCCTTTTCTTGATGCTATTAAACAAGCACCTGCATACGCTAAATTTTTAAAAGACTTGGTCATCCAAAAGAGGAAGTCTAATGTTCCGAAAAAAGCATTTTTGACTGAACACGTAAGTTCAGTAATTCTCGATAAATATCCTGTTAAGTATAAAGATCCTGGATCACCTACTGTTGCATGCAAAATTGGTGATCATTATATTGAGAAAGCTTTGCTAGATTTAGGTGCAAGTGTTAATTTATTGCCTTATTCTGTTTACTTGAAATTAGTTTTAGGTGACTTGAAGCCAATTAGGATGACTCTCCAATTAGCTGATAGATCCATTAAGTTCCCTAGAGGTGTTGTTCAGGATGTCTAGGAAAAAATTGAGAATTTCTACTTTCTTGTAGATTTTGTTGTTCTTGATACTGAACCTATTTGTGATCCTTATCCCCCTATTCATATAATTTTAGGTCGCCGATTCCTAGCTACATCAAATGCATTGATTAATTGTAGAAATGGTGTGATGAAATTATCATTTGGGAACATGACTATTGAGCTAAATGTTTTTCATATTAGTAAACAAATGATTGATAAAAGTGATAATGAAGAGCAGGAATTGAATTTGATTTATTGTCTATCACATGAATCATTTATGCATTCCACTTCTGATGTCAATCTGTTGGCATGTTTGAACAATTTTAATGTTGAATTTGATATTTATTCAATCATTCAGGACACAAATGTGTTATTAGATTCTGTCCCTTTAATGAATGTTAACAAATGGAAACCAAAGTTCAAACTAATCACCTTGTCCTCATCCCCACCAATGTCATCTATTGTTGAACCACCTAAGTTGGAGATGAAGGCATTGACGGAGTCTCTAAAATATGTGTTTTTATGCTCGAATGAGACTTTACCAGTTATTATAGCTTCTTATTTAAATGACTCCCAAGAGAATCAATTATTAAATGTTTTAAAGAAACATAAGGCAGCTATTGGGTGGTCAGTGACAGATATTAAAGCTATTAGTCCATCAGTTGTGATGCATAGAATACACTTAGAAGAGGGCGCTAAGGCCTCTCGAGAGGCCCAAAGGCGTTTGAACCCTATCATGGAGGAAGTGGTTAGGAAAGAGGTTTTGAAGTTGTTAGATATTGGGATTATCTATCCCACACCATATAATGACTGGGTATGTCTTGTGCAGGTTGTCCCTGTGATTAAAAATGATGTTGATGAGTTAGTTCCAACAAGAGTTCAAACAGGGTGGAGGGTGAGTATAGACTATAGAAAATTGAATGCTTCAACTAAAAAGGATCATTTTCCTCTCCCTTTTATTGACCAAATGTTGGAAAGACTTGCAGGCAATTCATATTATTGTTTTTTGGATAGATATTCGGGGTACAATCAAATTCCTATTGCACCATAAGATCAAGGTAAGACCACTTTTACTTGTCCATTTGGTACCTTTGCATATTGTCGTATGCCTTTTGAGTTATGTAATGCACCAGCTACTTTCTAAAGATGCATGATTAGCATTTTCTCTTATATGGTTGGTAAAATTTTGGAAGTGTTCATGGATGATTTTTCTGTCATTGGTTCTACTTTTGAGGATTGTTTGCATCACTTAGCTTTGGTTTTGGCTAGGTGTAAAGAAAAGAATCTTGTGCTTAATTGGGAAAAATGTCATTTCATGGTTAAAAGGGGTATTGTTCTGGGACATGTTATATCTAAAGATGGAATTCAAGTCGATAAAGCTAAAGTTGATTTAATATCTAATCCTCCTCCTCCCTCTTCTATGAAAGAAATTAGATCTTTATGTAATCTATAGGCGATTTATCAAAGATTTCAGTAAAATAGCAAGACCATTATGTAATCTTCTTGGTAAGGACGTTTCATTCGTTCATGATGATGCATGCTTGCAATCTTTCGAAAGGATGAAACATGAATTAACTTCCGCTCCTATTATTAAACCGCTTGATTGGACATTGCCTTTTGAAATTATGTGTGATGCTTCTGGTTTTGCTATTGCTGTTGTTTTAAGGCAAAGAGTAAATAAATTACTAAATGTGATTTGTCATGCAAGTAAACCTTTGAATGCTGCCCAATTGAACTATTGGGCCACTTAAAAAGAATTACTTGTCATTGTGTTTGCTTTAGAAAAATTCAAATCATATGTTATTGGATCTAAAATAGTGATATATTCTGATCATACTGCATTAAAATATTCGTTTTCTAAAGCCAATGCAAAGGCTAGACTCATTAGGTGGGTTTTACTGTTGCAAGAATTTGGTATTGAGATCAGAGATAAAAAGGGTGCGGAAAATGTAGTTGCCGATCATTTATCCAGTTTGATAGTTGAGCATGACAATGATTTCGTGCCTATTTTAGAATCTTTTCCCGATGAACAATTATTACAGGTTTCAGAAGCCTCATGGTATGTTGATATTGTGAATTATTTGGTTACTGAACAAATGTCATCCCATTGGTTTAAACAAGATAAATTAAAATTTTTGTCAAAAGTAAAACAATTCTTTTGGGATCTTTGTTTAAGTATTGTCCTGATCAGATCATCAAGAGATGCATTTCTGAATGGGAGCAACATAATATCATATCTTTTTGTCATTATCATGCATGTGGTGGGAATTTCAGTGGTAGAAAAACAGCTACAAAAATTCTTCATGTGATTTTTACTGGCCTACTGTATTTCGTGATTGTCATGCCTACTGTGTGTTGGGTATCAGAGTTATGGAAATAATATCACGCAGCTAAAATATAGTCAAGAAAAATAAGGAACTGACACATATATTTTACGTGGAAACCCTTTCGAGAAAAAATCACGGGGCAAGTATAGAAGGTTTTCACTAAGTGGGAAAATATAACAATCTCTCTCTAAATATAAGGAGAGAACAATAACACTCTCTCTTATACTAGGATAATACAATTCTCTCTATATAAAAATATAGGAGAAACACTAATAACACACTACAAGTATTTTACATCGGGATGTATATATTTTGGATACCGGAGAATTGTGTGTGATGCTATGGAGTTTGAGAATAATGGGATGCAATGAGATGATGTAAATGAGGAAATGAGGCCTTCTTTTATAGAGAACCCCAGCTCCTCTATGCATTAACTTCCTCTGTGTTGCTAGCTAATATTTTGGTGGTTCCTTCAAAATGTCAAAATGCCAGCTTTTCTTTTCCTTTTTTTTAAAACTATTTCTTTCTATCCTTCTTTGGTGCCTGTTATTTGACACAGTCACAAAAGTGACTTTGCAACAGGCTAGCCAACAATCTTCCACTCAAAGTCACTTTTGATGAGCTTTCAAAACCTTTCTTAACTTGCCAGTTCCATACTGCTTAAGTTTTTCGATAGGCCACATGAAGATCGACACCATATAAACTTATCAGTGTTAATTGGCTTCGTCATCACATCTGCTAGGTTCTCTTTGGTATGAATCTTTTGCATGTCCACGCTCCTTTCTTCTACTACTTCTCTGACAAAATGATATTGTACCCCTATGTGTTTCATCCTTGAATGAAAGGCTGGATTCTTTGCAATGTGCAAGGTACTCTGACTATCACAATACACAGTAATCTTCTGTTGCTTGTGCTCGAGTTCTTCCAATAACCTTTGAATCCAAATTGCTTCTTTGCAAGCTTGGGTAGCTGTCATGTATTCAGCTTCCGTAGTAGATAAAGCTACCACGGACTGTAATTTGGATAACCAGCTAACCGCTCCTCCTGCAAGTGTGAACACATAGCCTGTCGAAGATTTTCTTTTATCGAGATCTCCTGCAAAATCCGAATCGACATAGCCTCTGATAGTAAACTCCAATCCTCCAAAACATAATGCAGCATCACAGGTTCCTTTGATGTATCTAAGGACCCTCTTAACAGCGTTCCAATGCTCTTTACCTGGATCCGCCATGTACCGACTGATCGCCCCAATTGCTTGAGCAATATCTGGTCTCGTACAAATCATGGCATACATAAGGCTTCCCACTGCCAATGCATACGGTACTCGAGACATTTCCATCCTCTCCGCTTCATTGCTAGGACACATACTTGAGGATAATTTGTAATTGATAGGAAGCGGGGTAGAAATTGGCTTACAGTCTTGCATGTTGAAACGCTGCAAAACTCTCCTTAAATAATTCTTTTGGGAAAGCCAAACCTTCCTATCTTTTCTGTCTCGGTGAATTTGCATCCCTAAAATCTTGTTTGCTGGTCTCAAGTCCTTCATATCGAACACCTTAGCCAATTGTGCCTTCAATTCTTGGATTCGAACTTTGTCGGGGCCCACCACCAACATGTCATCCACATACAACAGCAAAATGATGAAATCATTATCACCAAACCTCTTGTAATACGTACAGTGGTCTGAACTCAGCCTGTTGTATCCGAGGCTAATAATGAAGGAATCAAATCTCTTGTACCAACATCTGGGCACCTGCTTTAGACCGTACAGAGATTTGGTCAACCTGCAAACCAAGTTTTCTTTTCCTTTTTCTTCAAAGCCTTCTGGTTGGAGCATATATATTTCCTCTTCAAGTTCACCATGAAGAAAAGCAGTCTTTACATCCAGCTGTTCAAGATGTAAATTGAATGCAGCGCACATTGCCAAAACTACTCTGATAGTGGTAAGTCTAACCACCGGAGAGAATATCTCATTGAAATCAATACCTTCTTTCTGAGCATATCCTTTGATCACCAGTCTAGCACGATATCGTTCCACCTGATCATTGTCATCTCTCTTGATCTTATAGACCCATTTGTTTTCGATGGCTTTCCGACCTTTCGGAAGTGTAACAAGCTCCCATGTCTTGTTCCTTTGTAAGGCTTTCATTTCTTCATGCATTGCTGTCATCCATAGAGAAGCATCTGAACTATTCAATGCCTCCTGAAAGGTTGACGGTTCTACTTCTTGTTAGAAGATAATATGCATCGTGGTTTACCATAACAAAGTCTTTGAGCCAATGTGGTTTCCTCCTTAGACAATCTGATTGTCTAACTTCTTTATCATTGGCATTATCCGGTACTTGTTCCTCGTGCTCTGGCTCAGCTTCAGAAGAATCATCTTCTTTCGATTTCTCATCTATCTGCACTGTAGTAGTCTCTTTAGTGCTGCTTTTATTTTTCTGCTCATTTCGCAGATCATTTTCTGCAAATGTTACATCCCTGCTGATGACAACCTTGCGGGCAGTGGGATCCCACAGGCGATACCCCTTAACTCCATCAGCATAGCCCAAAAATAGACATTTCCTGGATTTTGAATCTAGTTTGTCTCTTTTTTGGGAGTTGTACATCACATACACAGGACATTCAAACACATGGAGAGAAGAGTAACTTGGTGGCTTGCCAGTCCATAACTCCATTGGTGTTTTCAACTCAATTGTCATTGATGGTGATCTATTTATCAAGTAACAGACAGTTCTGACTGCTTCAGCCCAAAAAGATTTGGCTAATCCTGCAGTTCGCAACATAGCTCTTATTCTTTCTAGGAGAGTTCTATTCATCCACTCTACTACACCATTTTGCTGCGGTGTGTGCGCAACTGTGAATTGCCTTTGAATGCCCACCTGCTTGCAAAATGCTAGAAAATTGCCATCAACATATTCTCCTCCATTGTCTGTCCTCAAGCATTTGATCCTTTTACCAGTTTCAAGCTCTACTTGTGCTTTGAATTCCTTGAATACTGGAAACACATATGATTTCTTCTTGATTGGGTACACCCATAATCTCCTAGAGTAATCATCAATGAATGATACAAAATACTTTGCTCCTCCTAGGGATAATATAGGTGACTCCCACACATCAGAATGAATCAAGCCCAGTATGTGCTTGCTTCTGGCAGTTGATCTATCAAACTTCAATCTATGCTGCTTGCTTATCACACAATGCTCACAGAAAGGTAAATTTACCAATTTGAGCCCGGGTAAGAGATTTCATTCTGCAAGGACTTTCAAGCCTCGTTCTGACATGTGGCCTAGTCGGCGATGCCACATCATCGAACTTTCTTCTTGGCCTGTTGCTACAACTGATGCATCTGCCTCTTGCAACGTGTCTCCCATAAGCATATATATATTAGCCGAGATCTTGTCTGCCTTCATCTCCACAATCGCATCTCTCACAACTTTTAAGATCCCACCTTCGATATGAGTCTTGCATCCGAGGTCGTCTAATTGTCCAATAGACAATAGATTCTTCTTCAAGCCCTTCACATGTCGTACCCCTTGAATTGTGCGAACAGTACCGTCGTACATCTTTAATTTAATAGTACCGACTCCAGCAATTTCTAAGGCATGATCATTTCCCATGAACACAGATCCCTCCGAGATAGGTTCATAAGTGCTAAACCAATCTCGTCGTGGAGTCATGTGCCATGTTGTCCCTGAATCCATTATCCATACATCAGGTAGCTGCTTTTCGCCTTTAGTGCTTACTGCTGCTTCGTTATATAGGATTTTTCCGTTATATGAGGTACTTGCAACACACCTTTGAGAAGTAGTTGCATTGGGAGACTTCTCTGTATTCTTCTTGCTCCAACAATCTTTCTTCAAATGTCCTCTCTTGCCACAATTATAGCATTTGAGGTTCTTCCTTCACCGAGATTTTGATCTACCATGATGTTGGCTCCCACTAGAGCCACGTTCCATTGATCTACCTCTCGTCATTGTCAATGCCTCTGGTAGGCTTGAACTCCCCAATCTGTCTTCCTTGTTCTTGCGCCTGGATTCTTCCTCAAGGATAGCTCTGGCGACATCATCAAAGAATAGAGTGTTGGCAACATTATTGTTGGTAATGTTGATGATGAGTTGATCATATGAATCTGGTGAACTCTGGAGTAGAAGCTCCGCACGCTCATTTTCCTTTATTGTGAAATCTGAAGCTGACAGTTGTGCAAAGAGCGTGTTCGGATTGTTGATGTGATCTGTAACCGAAGTGGATTCACTCATTCGAAGTGTATAGAGTCTCTCTTCATAAATATTTTGTTGTGAAGTGATTTGACCTCATAGTTTAATGAGGGTATCCCAAATCTCCATTGTCGTCTTCTTTTCTGCAATGCTTGATAACACTGAATCCGTCATTGCCAAATGCAAATTGGCAACAGCATTGTCATCCATTTCCTTCCACTTTTCATCAGTTACCCCTAAGGGTCTGCCTTCAATTGCTGGTATGCAATTGTCCTTCCTCAAAATTGCCTTTATCTTTAGTTTCCATATGGAGAAATTGCTCCCGTTAAACTTCTCTAACTCATATTTTGCTGCCATATTTTTTTTTCAACTATGACTAGTGCAGCGGAATATTAACCTATGGCTCTGATACCATTGTTGGGTATCAGAGTTATGGAAATAATATCACGCAACTAAAATATAGTAAAAAAAAATAAGGAGCTGACACAGATATTTTACGTGGAAACCCTTTCGGGAGAAAACCACGAGGCAAGTATAAAAGGTTTTAACTAAGTGGGGAAATATAACAATCTCTCTCTAAATATGAGGAGAGAATATAGGAGAAACACTAATAACACACTACAAGTATTTTACACCGAGATGTATATATTTTGGATACCGGGGAATTGTGTGTGATGCTATGGTGTTTGAGAAAAATGGGATGCAATGGGATGATGGAAATGAGGAAATGAGACCTCCTTTTATAGAGAAGCCCAGCTTCTCTATGCATTAACTTCCTCCGTGTTGCTAGCTAATATTTTGGTGGTTCCTTCAAAATGTCAAAATGCCAGCTTTTCTTTTCCTTTTTTTTTAAACTATTTCTTTCTTCCCTTCTTTGGTGCCTGTTATTTGACACAATCACAAAGTGACTTTGCAACAGGCTAACCAACACTGTGTTGCTTGTGAAAGATGCCAAAAATTGGGAAGCATTGGTAAGAAAAATATGATGTCTTTAAACCCTATTTTAATTGTTGATATCTTTGATGTTTGGGGCATCGACTTTATGGGTCCTTTTCCTAACTCTTTTGGTTATCTTTATATCTTGGTTGGTGTTGACTATGTTTCTAAATGGGTCGAAGCTAAAGCTTGTAGAAACAATGATCACAAAGTAGTAGTTCAATTTTGGAAGGAAAATATTTTTTTCTCGTTTTGGAACACCAAGGTCTATCATTAGTGATGGGGGTAAACATTTCTGTAATAGGCCATTCGAGAATTTAATGAAAAAATATGTCATTACTCATAAGATTGCTACCCCTTATCATCCACAAACCAGCGGTCAAGTTGAAGTCTCTAATAGAGAGATTAAGAGGATTTTAGAAAAAACAGTAAACCCCTCCAGGAAGGATTGGTAAACAAAAGGGAGAAACTGGAATTGCTTGGAAGGGTTTAACAACAATAATTTGTTTAAATATTGTTCAAAGCAAATTACCTGTTGCTGGCCAGTGAAAGGCTGTCCTGCTGCTTATTCCAGCAAGAATGGCATTGAGAAAACTTCAGAGAGTACACCGCACCAAACAAAGTAAAGTATGTTATAACTTTAGAAACCATAACCAGTATATCAAGGTTGGACATGCTCCTCAATAATAGGCTTTTTGACCAAATTATAGTAAACTGAGAGCAATATAACAATTTGGTGTTTTTCGAAAACACATTCTCAATCTGGGGTGGTTTTCGCCACATGGCTATTATCCCAATTCTTTTGAAAAAAATTCTCACACCACATGGGCAAAGATGCCAGTCCACGTGTCGTACCTTCACTTTAAAACAAAAACAAAAACAAATATAAGGCGCAACTTGGCAGCAGCACTCTGTTGAATTGAGTCTGTCATTACGGTGCCTTCACATGTACCAGGTATGTATAAAAAAAATAATATAAGCAAATCATCAAAGGGGGAAAATAGGCCGACAGGCGCCACATTGCACCCACTCATAGAAGGTGCCTTAATAGTGGTGCCTAAACAACAAGTGATGCCTTACATTCTGACACATCACCTTAGGAAGCTTGGTTTTTTTACAAAAATAAGAACAGGGAAAAATAAAATTAAAACAAAAACCTGCTGTCAGCACCACACTACATGGTACCCCAATATTTAACAAAACAATAATCCATAAATATGAAGTATGAAACATGATATGAGTTTAGTCTGTCACTTATTGTTGTCGATTGTCCTTTGAAACAGGGTTCTATTTATAACATAATTGTGTTTGTAATGAGTGTTATTAAAATATGATACATACCACTCTCATTGCCAAAATGTTATACATTAAATGGATTTGCTTGATTCCATTATCACCAGTACCCTTTGCAAGAGCAGGACCCATTTTTGAAATGATGGAAGCGACTTGAGTCTCTTAGTATGACCTCATGTTCAATAATCATGGATATGTAGGTTATGGCACTATGGCAATCACCACAAATGCGTAAATTCTTGGTGATTCTAATAGGTGTCCCTCGAGGTAATGTTAGGATGCCATAGGCAAGAGCCAACTTCTCACTGTGTTCAGAAAGCAAATCACCTTTTTCCTCATCATCAACATCATGAAGAGCAAAGCTTGTCTGTGGAACATACCCAATGGCTTTAATGCGTTGAATCAAGTCTGCAAGTATTTCATATATCTGCTGAGAATGTGAGTGAGATCTATCCCCCACATAAAAGGTTGAAAAGCCTTCTTTATCTTGGACCCAGCTGCAGCCAGGTCTTTTCTTGATCCCCGTATGTTTCATCAAATATCTAATCCTTGCCACATCTTTCCAACGTCTGGCATTAGCATATATGTTTGAGAGCAATGTGTATGACCCATCATTCTCTGACTCCAACTCTAACAATCGATTTGCCGCGAATTCCCCAAGTTCCACATTTGAATGCATCCGACAAGCACTAAGCAAGGCCACCCACACTACTGGGGTTGGTTCCATGGGCATGCCATTAATGAGTTTCATTGCTTCATCTAAGCGACCAGCACGACCCAAAAGATCAACCATGCAAGCATAATGCTCTGCTCCCGGAGGAACCCCATAATAGTTGCTCATATTATAAAAGAAATTAATTCCATGATCCACCATTCCTGAATGGCTACAAGCATAAAGCACAACAAGAAAGGTTATGCCATCGGGCACTAAACCCACATTCTTCATCTCATCAAAAACCCGGAGAGCATCTTCACCACGTCCATGCATGCCATAACCTGTCATCAAAGTCGTCCAAGAGACAGCATTTCTCTTTGGCATGTTGTCAAAAACAATTTGAGCAGTATCAACATCCCCAGACTTGGTATACATGTCTATGAGACAATTAGTCACAAAAAGATTGGCAGAATCATAATTATTCCGCAACACATAAGCATGAATTTGGCTACCAAGCCTCAGTGCTGCCAAACGAACACAAGCCATAAGTGCACAAGATAAAGTAAAATCATTAGGCATTATGGAGTTGCCTGTTTTGAACATTTCAGAGAAAAGTTGTAGCGCATGGTTAGCATCGCCATGCTGGGCATACCCACCAATCATCACAGTCCAGGTAACAACATCCCTATCTCTTGGAGATATTGAATCAAACATTGTACGACCCACATTTACACTTTGGCATTTACCATACATGTCAATTAAACCATTAATCACCATCAGATCATCTCTTGTATTTTGTCCATTGAAGTTTAGAATAAATTTGATAGCATAACAATGAGTTTCTTTTCCATGAAGCAATGCTCCAACAGATGCACAACCTGAAAGTAAAGACACTAAAGTGACCACATTCGGCAAAGATCCACTACTGGACATCTGGCGAAACACGTCCAGAGCTTCACAACCATGCCCTCTCTGAGCATACCCAGCAATAACTGCAGTCCACGTCACAACATCTAACTCGATATCTTCCTCCCGCATCTTCTCAAACAAAGAAAGAGCCTCTTCAAATCTACCGGTTTGAGAATATCCGGTTACCATCGCATTCCAAGAAACGACATCCTTAACCTTCATCCTCTCGAAAACCAAACTCGCCTCATCCATCTTCCCACACTTAGCATACATATCAACCACAGCATTTCCAACAAACACATCATCCACCAACCCACTCCTAACAGCAAAACCATGAATCTGTTTACCCTGCAGCGACGCACCCAACGTAGCACAAGCAGGTAGCACATTAACAAGGCTAACAGCATCCGGCGCCACCAACCCACCACCAGTCATTTCACCAAACATCCTAAGCGCGCTGCCAACATCATAGGCTTGCGTATAACTACACACAATAGAATTCCAAGAAACCAAATCCTCGATCCCTCTTTGACGCAATTCATCAAACACCTTCCGGGCATCCTTTTTCTCGCCGCACCTTCCATACATCGCAACCACAGCATTGCACACAAACACATTAGACTCAAACCCAGTCCGATACACGTCAGCATGAAGCGAGGCCCCATGAGATAAAACCCGTAACTCGCCGCAGGCTTTGAAAACGAAAGGAAAAGTGTAGTGGTCTGGTGTCCAGCCACGTGTCTTAATTAAACGGTAAAGAGATAAAACTTCGCTACGGGCTCCGATATGAAGCGCGCGTTTTATAAGTTGGTTCCACCAGAAGACATAATACGAGGAAGGGTGAAGAGTGTTTAGTAGTAAAATGGCGTGGTGGGTGGAACTGCAAGCGATGTATGCGCCGAGGAGGTTGGCGGCGAAAATGTGGAGAAGGCCTTGCACGGTGATTTGTTGGTGGAAGAGTTTGGCGAGGGATAAGGAATTGCATTGTTTTAAAACGGAGGGTGTGATTGGGATTGGTGTGGAAGAGGAAGACGAAGAGAAGATGCGAGTAGTGGAGAGGAGTGGTGGGAAGAGGTGGTTGTTGGAGTTAAATGGACGGCAGCTCACGCGCATGCTAACCGCGTGGAGGTGGAGATGCTGGAGGTGGGAGACATCAACAGCTCAAACCTCAAAGTATCAATGCCTATGAGTTTCATGTAATACACCTGAGAGCATATATGATGATGCTTTCGGAAGGTATTTTGGAAAAAGTGTGGTGCTGATAGAGGAGTGAAGAAGGAGAAAGTAGAAGCTACATGTGGGTGTGACTGAGAAAAGAAAAGGGCGAATGAGTGTGTGTAATTATAAATGTTATTGAAGTATTTAGTCCTTCAATTTATGGGGTCTTTTGAAATGGCCCCTTTACTTTTATTTTTTTCTCTTTACTTCCTGAACTTTTATCTCTTTTGAAAATAATCTTTCTATTAACCTTCGTCATGGTTGATGAAATGTCATGTCACACCAATCAGGAGGTGACACGTGGCAAGCAGTTGTGTTTTTTTTTATAAATTAAATTCGTATTTTTTTTAAGAAAAAAAAAGATAAAAGAGATTGAGTTCCTAATTTTCTTATTTGCTCGTACGTTTCTTAAGGGAGGGATTTAATAAACCTCTTGTCCTTGATTCTTATTTCTTCTTCTTCTTCTTTTACCGTGTTAAATCCAGAAGTTAGTTCCATGGGAAATAATCTCCCTCCAAAAGCAGGTGTTATGGACCGGTATCACGGACAAATAATAACCGGTATCACGGACCAATAAGCATCAATCCGGCATACCGGGAATCTGACATCAATAGTCAATCAATACGTAACCGTTCTAACGGTTAGTTATTATTGCCGCTCATAATGGCATTCATAGAGCCGTTACAACCGCCACCTTAATAGCCCATCATAGCACATCATACCCTTCACCCTATAAATAGAGGTAATGGCCAAGGTATGAAAAAGACTCTCAACTCTCTCATTTCACACGGCACACACATCACCCCAAATAATATCCCGACTCAGTGGCGGAGTTCTTTAACCGAGAACCCGTTATCATCGTTGTACATTGGGATAACCCCCCACAACATTAGCGACCACAGCGGAAGCGGCAAACTAATTCCCACCACCAAGACATTCAACCAAAGCCCGCCATGGCCATAGAGCCACTACCATAACAACAATTCAGATTCAACAACGCTGAGTTTGATTCGATCAATATCACACCGCAACCACGGTGTCCTCACCTCAAATCGGGTTCCTCCGGTCCTTAACTCCCATCATCATCGCTCATGCCCCTATGAGTCAGAGAACACGTGATCAATAACTTTCATCATTCCCTTTTTGCCGATGATGCTGCAAGGGATGCAACGATTTCATGAATAAGAAAATGGGAAGAGGCGGATCGCGCATCACCGCCGTTGTTCACAATAACTCCATCCTTCTGTCAATGTTGGCCACTGCGTAAACAACGGTCAACCGGGATTGCCGGTTGTGGGTCTAGCGGCAATCTCCCTTGTGTCACCATGTGACCTCCCTACACTTTCACGAAGAAGGAGATGAGGGCATTGCCTCACTCCAACACACAATGAATATAATGGGCCAATAACCCACCATGCCCGCTCCAGTAAAATAATTGTTATGGGCCTCAATGCCCAAAATGATTCGTTAAAAAAAAGAAAAAAGACAATAAAAAGGTGAACAGAGGCTTGTGCAGAATCCTCTACAGCGCATCTTCATTAAGCCAGGGAAGTGGAGTTTTTATTATTCATTGTGATAACAATATCACTCACTGCACATGCAATTATTTGATTTATAATAGACCATTATAAAATATTGTTATTCAATGTTGGAGTACAAGTTATATTATTCTTTATATCAATGTATCAATGTTGGAGTACATGTTATAGCATATATTTTTGTATATATATATTATAGCTTTGCTAATTTATTGTTTCATACATTATTATGTTTTTGTAACATATTGAAAGATACAAACATGGTGCCTCAATTTTCTCAGGCTAGTATAAAAAGGACTCTGGGATTCTCGTCAACGGACTATAAGCTTTTCAAGAGGAGAATAAAATATATACCCCATCACAATTATTCTAGCCCATGAGGTTTCCTTAATGTACCACCCCCTAATTCGACTAACCATCAATTGAGTAACGGTTAGAGAGATACATGATTTTTTACGATCACTATCTTGAGAGTACTTTACGATGACATAACTTTGATATTTTCTTCAATATTCAACGAGTTTTGAAAGACGAGGAACATGTTTCTATATTCCCTTATCTGGACTCATTTGTTGACGGCGAGGAACCTTGTGTCGAGTTTCCCTATTCGCTTTAGGGTTTAGAATGAGAAGAACTTCATGTTGAGTTCTCCTTCTCGGACTCTTGCCAAGAGTGAGGAACCCTCAATTGGGCTTCCCTCTTAGGTCTTGTATCCGGCAAGCAAGGAATCTTCATGCTAGATTTCTTTCTTCGAGCTCACTAGGCGACTCGAGAAAAGTCGCATTGAGTTCCCATCTTCAATCTCTGGTTCTAGATAGGGAGAATATTGTTTTGTTTTCCTTCCTTTGAAATCAATTGAAAGATTTGAAGAATTTCTTCGGAGTTAAGGATCTGTTTCATAGTCACAAAAAATTCAACGCTTATACCAGTCTTTCCTATTCATACCTTGACGCTCCTCCTTACGTCACAACACCGAGCTGGGGGCTACTGTTATGGACCGGTATCACGGACAAATAATAACCGGTATCACAAACCAACAAGCATCAATCCGGCATACCGGCTATCTGCCATCAATAGTCAATCAATAACCGTTGTACACAGTTAATTATTATTGCCGCTCATCATGGCATTCAAGGAGTCGTTACAACCGCCACCTTAATGGCCCATCATAGCACATCATACCCTTCACCCTATAAATAGAGGTAATGACCAAGGTATGAAAAAGACTCTCTACTCTCTCATTTCACATGGCACACACATCACCCCAAATAATATCCCGACTCGATGGTGGAGTTCTTTAACCGAGAACCCGTTATCATCATCGTACATCAACAAAACCGACTTACCGGTACATGTGGGATAACACCCCACAAAAGCAGGGGAGAAGGAGTTTATCATGAAATCTCCAACTCCAAGAGGAGTAGCTTCTTCTTTCATTTCCTCTTCAAACTAGGACTCCAAGTAGTCCCACTCCACTACTTCTATTGAATTCTCCATTGATGAAGAAAAAGAAGAAAAAGAAGATGTTTGGTGAAGGGGTTCTTGTTGTTGTTCTTGTTGGTGTTGGAGAGTGGCTTTGGCAGTAGTGAACTAAATGTCTCGTAGGAAGAAGAGAGGGCGAGGCAAGGAGAGAGCTCTTCTTCTTGGAGTCCCATTCAGATTTAGAGGATGTGGCTGTTGTTTCTGTTTCTTTTTCTTTTTCTTTAGGGGTTGAGAAATTAGGGATTCAATACCTTTTATCTTTTTTTCTTAAAAAAATATACGAATTTAATTTTTTTTTAAAAAACTCAACTATTTGAGACATGTCGCCACCCGATTGGTGTGACATGGCAGTTCATAAACCACGTCATCATTAAATTGACGGAGGTTAACGGAAGCACTATTTCCAAAAGAGATGAAAGTTCAGGGAGTGGGAAAAACAAAAAAAAAGTAAAAGGACCAATTTCAAAGGAACCCCTAAGTTCAAGGACTAAATACTTCAATAAACCATTATAAATTAAATAGGTGGGGATAGCAAAAATGAGAAGATGTGTGTAAGTAAACATAACAACTATTTTTCCATTTTATTTCCAACCCCAAGTTTAGGCTTATTTATCTCTTTGGTTTTTAAAAGTTTAACATATTTTGGTTTTAGTCTCTAAGTATTGTTTTGACAGAGACAAGTTTTCAAATATTCAAATATTTTGGTTTTGGTTGCCGTTATTAGGAAAAATATGTTATATGTTGATGTGGTTAGCGGAAGACCACATCAGCAGCCACGTGTGTGATGTGGCAAATAAGTAATATGACATGAATGATACAAGTCCACGTACGCAATATGGTATCGTGCACAAAATGGTTCCACACGCAAAATATTTCGGTTCATCGGTCTGAATCATTCATGTCACACCACCTATTTAGCATTACCTCATACCACGTGGCCGCTGATATGATATAATGTTCTATTAATCACATTAGCAAATAACATATTATTTCTAACGAAAGATACCAAAACCAAAATGTTTAAAAAAAATTATTGACTGGTCTTAATCAAAATAACTTTTAAGGATTAAAACCAAAACACATTGAACTTTTGGAGAACAAAAACATAAATAAGCTTTTTGAAGGACTTGAGCATTTATTAACAAAGTAAAATGGTTAATTCTTGAAAAATATTAAATTTAAAATATTGAAGTCTATTAAACTTAAAGTTTCAATGCAAACTTTCCTCCAATCTATTATTTAATCAATACTTTTTGGGTTCTAATTAACAACATGATCTCATAACCTTCGTCATATCCTTACATTTTATTCAAAATATATAAAAATCTACTCTCTCCATTCTAATTTATTTGTCATTTTAGGAGTTTCATACAGATTAAGAAAGTCCTTTGATGTTTCAATTTTCAAGAGAAATGTGAGATAAATTTACTATAATATTATCACACAACATTAATTATCACATATTTTGATATGTTAAATGCAAAGTTAAAGTTAGAAAAAATCAGTTAATACACCGTCAGATTCCTAAAGCGACAAATAATTTGGATTAAGTTAAAAAGGCTAAAGTGACAAATAAATAAGAACGAAGGGAATACTTCTCTTAGGATAAAGGATATTTTTTAAAAAAAAATATGTGTTATTTTAATTTGTCACTCCCTCTCTCTTTCATTTCTCACGCTCACTTCAGCTCTATTTTAACACTTTTTTTTTCTCAAACCATCTCATTCTCTTGTCACTTTTGTTTGGCCTCACCTGTATTTTTCTAGAGAACCTTCATTTCAACATTTCATTCTCATCTCCTCCTTCTTATTGCCTCGATCCTCAATAATGAAGGCAGGTTGAGTGAGTTGAAACCTATGAATATGAGAGTGTGAGGGAGAATGAGTGGATGTGGTGGATGAGTAGGTGCGAGTTTCTTGAATATTTTTTTTAATAAAATAGGATCATTGTTGAGATTTGAGTTCAACGACTATATTTTTTCCTATATAAACTTGTTCATAGGTTCATCAAACTCACACAAAAACTTCTCATATTTTACCCACTTTTCAGTTTATCTTTCTAGTTTCATTTGTCAATAGATCCCAATGAAGAATTTGAAGCTATTAAGAGATTGTTACTAAAAATTCCAAACATGCAAAATTTTTCAAATCCACCTATTATCCCAAACACACTAGATAATCTAAACAATTTCAATTATCATTATCACCCATATGCACAAAGTATTCCAAACAATCCCCACTATCCATTTTTTTCCCAAATCCACAAAGTAATCCAACAATTGGAAACCATCAACATTTAACAATGCCTCCCCCATATCAATATCAAATGTTTCCACCACCACAAACCAACCCTCCCATAAATATTAGTCACTTGCAATTCAATGACAATGATGCAAGAACACATATGTAGTCAATCAGTTAGTCTAAATCTCCACCGTTCTGCACTCAAAATGGCTTGCAATTTATTGATCTTGATAAAGGGAAGGCTTTTCTATGGAAATGAAGATGAGCAAAGAGAATTGAAGTGGAGGAAGATAAACTTTTCATTCATTCATATCTTAACATTTCAAGGTCCTACTATTGGGGTTGACAAAAAAGGGTAATATTTTTGGAAACGGGTAACAACTTAATACAACCAATACAACGACAAGAATATGAAGGCTAAAAGTATGACAAAAATGAGTCGAGAAAAAATGAGAAATCACTTTGAAACAATTAAGATGAGGGATCAAATGAACAATTTTTCCAAAATTTAAAAATAAGTACAAAAAACTGTCAATTGTGGGTCATTTGGTGTATGCATTAATGCGAACTCCTTTACAGTGTTTATGCCAACAAAAAAGGTTAGAAACTTAAAATCAATTTGTGGGAAGGTAACTTTTGACCAACATATTTCCTTAACAAATAAAAATGTTAACTATAAAACAAGATCTTCTTCATCTCCTAGTTCTTGTTCGTTTGTAAAATGAAAAAAAAATGACAACTAGCTGGCAAGGTAAAACATCGTTCACATATGAGGGATCACCACAACTAGCCATTGGAAAAGAGACACTTTTTCTACGTTGGTTTTATTTAGTCTGTACTCTTTGGCCAGTACCACAGGTGTCCCAAAGAGCACCCTTAATACTGGGGAACCCTTGAGGCTAATCCTGCACGAGGTCACGTTCATATGCCTTTCCCAACGGAGTATGTTAACCGGGAATCGAACCTGAGACTTCTTAGTCTCAGACCCTATTCCCAAATTCTCAAGTTGGCAGGATAGCACCACTTGAGCCAACCCCCATTGGTATTTTTATTTCTACGTTGGTAAGTTATGAATCTATGTGTTAAATTACCAAAAGAAATTCATATGATGATGATATAAGCAGAAAGTAGGGAAAGGAAACCACAAACTTTACATTTAGTTTTATTGTTGATTATTTCAAATGTTTTTAGTTATTACCACTTCTAGTTGTCATTTATGTGGACATCAGCCTTTTGCTACAGTAATGCATAGAATGATGTTGTTGTTGCTACCATTTGCTATGTATTAATGGTGGGTCACTGGCAAATGCACTAGGTCACACAAGTAATATAGTAATAAATAGAGTATCGTTTCCATGAGAATTAGTGTTATGTCAAATATCACCTTAATATGGTTAAACTAATGAAATTGAATTAAAAAGATTTATTTGAAAGGAAAAGAATAGAAAGTTGGAAAATTGAAATAAAACTATGAAGATGAAAAAAGTTAGGAACATGGTTTCAGAACCTTATAGCGTTATATAAATCGCAAGAAGTATCCCTACTCTCTTACGCAATTATAAAGTTTGATTGCATGGTCAATTCAATACCCAACTTTCCAATTGCAGCGTTAAGTCCCAAAACATAAATTAGCTACTTCTATGTATACAATAAAACACAACCAAAAATTGACTAAAAATAGAATTTCATTCGCAAAACAAAAGGTATTAAGAAATATCCATACTCATCCACCATGTAACACCCTATTTACTATTACCCTTAATTAGCCATTTATAAAATCGTGGCCCTGAAAATTTTCTTTCACAACCTTAATTAGTTATAAAACTCGTAATTATATTATTTACTTTCGAAAATCTCTGTAAAATCGGACATAGTTTATTTTGCTTTAGGGACATTCCCAAAAATATTTATTATTTTAAACACCTACACCAAATTCTAATTTAGACAGCAATAGACTAGAAGGGCCAAAATATAATCTAGTTCATTTATACACTATTTCCAAAACACTTACAAAATGACAGAATAGTTTAATTTTTCGAAAATAATATACATTCATGATTTTAAACTAAAACGCAAGACCCAACATAGTGTCACCCAACTAAACAATGACACCCCTACGATGTGGAGCGAACTCCTGCTCGACCATGCACAGTGTAAACTCCATCTTCGTACCTGTATAAAAATAGGCAAGAAGGGTAGCATTACACAGAACTTGGAATAATAGTTTCTACGAAAGCATAGTAATAAACCATGGTCCTACACTATGACTTAGTTATCGATTAGTTTAATGTTTTCCCATTCCTTTTTATTCTTTCTTACTTTCCCTATCTTTTCATTACTACCGTTATTCCCCTATGTGTTCCTAGTCTTTTCATTCTTTTTTAACCTTCACTTTTTACTCTTTTTCTTCTATCGTAACTTTCACTTACATTTTTACCCTTTTTATTCTATCCTATCCTTATCCACACCTCTAAGGCGGGTCCTATTCACACTTATTACTCATTCCTTATTGGAGGGTCCATTTATACACTTATTCACACTTACACCCTTATTTATACATTCCACGCTTCACTTAGGGATGGTCATTATACTCACTCCTTTATGGAGTGTCCTTTATACATACTCCTTTATGGAGGGTCATTATACACGCTCCCTTATGGAGGGTCATTTATATACACGCTCCTTTATGGAGGGTCATTATACATGCTCCCTTATTTAGGGTCATTATTTATATATCTCGCTCCTTTAGGAGAGTCATTATCTCGCTCCACTTAGGGAGGATCATTATTTATATATACATATATTTATATACACACACATATAGCCTATTCCTACTCATTTTCAATCCTATAATCACACACCCAATTAGGTGGGTCCATCTCACATTAGCAATGTATCTACAACATTTCTTTATTATTACTCTTGATTTATTTATTAGTTACCTAATTTCATTCCTATTCCATTATAGGACCTAAGGTTCCTAACACATTCATTACAATTCATCAAGTTAAAACATAGCAAATCTATCTCTAATGTTTTCCTTTTTCATTATTTATTTCATCAACATCCCTATGGTTAAACTTTTCATATCTATCATAATCCCACATATTTGCAAGTATTACAAATAAACTTATTTTCTTTGTTTACTTATTCTAACTTATATTATTATCAACTAGACAACTACCCTAAGGTTTTATATTCTATTCATCCTTCTACCCCTAGCCATCACTATAAATCAAGAGAACCTACATCCTAAGCTAAGGTAACACCCCCTTCATACCTTCCATAGAAGAGGTGATGAGCCTCCAACCCTAACTTTCCTTCCTTGTATTCATAGACTCTTTAACACTTGGATTTGTTGCACTCTCTTAAGTCCTTCACCCAACCACGAGCAAGTGAATGTTTGATTCTCCCTAGCCATAGAACTTAGAAAATTAAGAGGAAATGAGAAAGGGGCACGAATCATGAAGGGGTATTGGGGTTGGTTCTTGAAATTAGTTTCTTGATGAATTTTTGATGGAGATGATGAAAATGTTGATTATAGGACTTGATTTCTAAGGTTTTTGGTGATGATGAATGAAGGGGAGGAACTGTTGTTGGTGATGAAGTTTTCCCCCCCTCATTTTCGGTTTTTCTTGCATGAGGGAGAAGGATGGACGACCTAGATTGGTTTTCTTAGTGGGCAAGTCCAAATCAATGGTGGGGATTAAAAATTTTGGACTCGTGCGCTTGGGCGCTCGCTCAGGCGCGTGGCCGTGATGCTGAGGCTGGTCCGGTTTCTGGCGCGCCATTCTGGTGCGTCTGGTGGAACTGGTGCATCGCGAGCACAGGCACGCGCTCGGGCGTGCGCTCAAGCATGGTTTCAGGCGCTTCGATGCAACATTTTTTGTGCCTCTGCCCGCTCAGGCGGGCGCTTGGGCGTGGCATCTGATGAATTTTTCATTATTTTTCCTATCTTCAAACTGTTATAACTTCTTTGTTAACCGTTGGATTGTTCTCAAATTTTGAAGCAAGCTTCCTAAAATCCTAATCTTAATGTCCAACTATGGAATCTAGGTTTGGAGTTGTAACTCTTTTATTCTTAATTTTTCCCTATATTTTATGTTTTTAACTTTTAAATGGCTCTTGAAACTCTACTGGGTTTTAACTTAGTTTTTCCTTCACTCTCAACACCCTAAGTTTATTATCATACTAATTAGACTTGGAATTTAAATTAGGGATGTTACACACCACATTCCTATAAAAAACTAGTGATCCATTACAATAGAATATGAATAAGAATAGATAAACTCCATAATCATTGGATTAAAAGTTACCCAAACGCAATCCCTTCAAAAATGTCACCTTCTCTTCAGTATTATTGATCTTCTCTACACTTTTTATTTAAGCTCTGGATCTCTATATGTCTCTCCTTTTTCTGATTTTCTATTCTATATTTCTCCTTTTTAAATAATCCTCATTCTAGTTCTATAAATAATTGAAGAGAAGATCAATCTTAAATCCAAAAGGACTCTTAAGATTTAATCTTTTGTCTCCAAAAGGAGTTATCAGATTTATCTTTTATCTATAATTGAGAATGAGATCAGTCCTAAGTTAAGAAGGAATCTTCAGATTTAATCTTTTATCTATAATTGAAGAAAAAAAATCAATTCTACATCAGAAAGGATTATCAAGTTTTAATCTTTATTTATTCTAATCATGCCACACGCTTAGGCGCATGGCCTTCCTGCTTGGGCGCATCTTGCTTCCGCCTGGTTGTGTTGATAAGAGTCTGATATATAGTGTTTTTGAGCATTAATTAACTCGCTTTTGCAATGGATTTGGTTTGTTTCTTGAGTAAATTATAGGTTTTTGTTATGTTTTTAGGAAAGTTAGGAAATTTAGAATTCTTGAACGTTTTGATCTCTTTTGGGTTTGATTTCAGGAATTTGAAGCTTTATATGTTGATTTATGATTTGGAATGGAAAGGAGTTTTGAAAACTTGAAGATTGGAGCTAGAATGGAGAGAATTGATGTGCTTAATTGTTGCCCACGTTTGGGGTTCAAATGTTAAGAGCTGGGGTGCGAAAAGCCATAATTAATGAAGAAAAACTCAACCGAATTCAGCAAGTGCCACGCCCAGGTGCGACTACTACGTGAAAGGAAGAGCTGGGAATATTTGAAGCCACGCCTAGGTGTAGGTATGTCACGCCTAGGCATGTGGTGTCTGATTGGACCTGCGAATTGGGCTTATCTATTTTACTTTTGAGGATTCTGATAGATTAGTTTTAGGATTAGCTTTTCTATATATTCTAGGTCTTAGCTTTAGGTTTAGGGAGCTTTTAGAGAAAGAGGGTCTGCACTTCATTGAAGGAGAAGAGTTTAGGTAATCCTTATTGTCTATGATAGAGTATCTTATTCTGTTTCTTCTTATTTATTCTTTTATGACATGTAACTTAAACCCTTTGTAGTTAAGAACATGGTGGATTTGTATGAATGAGCTTATATATTTATGAATTAATGTTTTTCATTTAAATCTATTGTTTGTTGTGTTTTAATTCCAGTTCATGAAATTGGCCACTTTATGTTTTGTTTTGAATATCTGATCCAACAAGAGTGATATGAGGGTTAGAATAGATCATTCTTCCAAACTTTATAACCGCTTAGTGTGTAGGGATACAACTAGGGCTTATATGACTTGTATGTTCCAGTGTGCTTAATTAATGGTTATTTGTATGTCAGAATCACTTAAGGGATTAAGGGTTCTCATATGAATAAGAAACATAAATTCACAAAGGGATCTGGTTTTTACTACCTTTGGGATGTCGTGGATTTAATGGGAAATAGAGATTCATGAATAATAAATAAGTCTTTCAATAAAGCTAGTTCCTAACGCTTTTCTCTATCTGTCTCACAAACCCTATTTTAATTTATTTATTTATTTTTATTGGTTTGTTTATTATAATTAAACTTGTAAATTTCTATTTTAATTACCCTTTGGTGAGAATTAGTTTGGAAACAACTCACAATCCTTGAGTGGAATGATATTTACTTACTCTTTATTACTTGTGATCTAATATACTTGCTAGTATCTCCAACAAGTTTTTGGCGTCGTTGCCGGGGATTGGAATTCGATTCCAATTAATTTTTGGTACTTAGGCGTACTTAGATGTGAAATTTATTAGTTCTCAATTATTTTATCTTAATTGTTCTCTTTCTTTATTAATAGGTGCTGCTTAACCCTTTATGCATTTGCATTCTGCAGGTGGTAAAGGAATTGTTCCGTTCGACCCTGAGGTTGAGAAGAGTGCAAGAAGTAGTGATGAGCATTATATTTCCCATTATTCATAGCCTTATTTTGCTCTCATTGATGATTTTTGGTGCCTACTTGACATTGTTTAGAATGATTTAGTATTTTAGACTTTATTAGACTATTATTCCAGATTTTAATTAATTTGGATTATTTAGCCTAATTTAATCTATTATTATTTTCAGGTCATATTTGGCACAAGGGCTTTTTGGACATTTTGGGAGTGAAGATTTAATTTTGGAAGAGAAGATATATGATGAAGTGAAGATTGTAATCTATCTTTAGGATTATTTGAGATTTAGTTTATATCTTTTAAGATTTAGATTTTATCTATAGGATTTTTTTAGATTTAATTTAGAGATTAGCTTTCCTTAGGATTTGGCCCATGATTTAGGCCCGTTTTGTGATTTAAAAAGCCAAATTCGTGTAGACCTAGCAGCCATCTTCCATTCCACGTTTTTCCAAATCTCTCTCTAAGAGAAGGCTTAGTTTTGCTCTCCAAGCTTGTGGTGGCTGCTAGGGTTTCTCTCTCTTCGCTTTTCTACACGTTTTTGACTTATTTCATCATGGAAGGCTAAACTCTTAGGTTAAATCCCTTTGGTAATGTATCACATACTCTTGAGGTTTTGTTCTTAATGCTATTTCGTTTTTTTCACTGTTTTCATGCTTATTAATATGTTATGGTTCGCTTAGTTCCATTCTATAGAGATAATCCATGTGTATGAATGCTTAATTTATGCAAACTCGTAAAATCTCCATGCTTTGGCTTTTAATGCTTAATTAGAGGTTAGGGTTTTGGGGTGAGAACTGAATTTTCACTTAGTATTTAGTTCTCACGTGTTGGACAGTGAAGAGGGAAGAAATTGATCTTTTGCGACCGATGATAGAGTTGTGAACGTGAGCCAAATGGGTTTATCCGCTTTTCCTTATCTGTTACTTCGTTTTTATTTAATTCTGTTTTGATTCTAGATTTCAACATTCAATACAAAACCCCCTTGTTTTCTATACATACTATGTGTTCGACCTTTTGCTTGATAAGATATTCCTTGGGAGACGACCTAGGAGTCACTTCCTAGTACTATACTTAAACTGTTTTTATTTGTTCGGGTACGACCTCGATCAAGTAGGAAGAGGCACGCCCGTTTGCAAAGGAAAGAACAGAAGGATAAGATGACTGAGAGAGCTGAAAGAGGTGGTGAGAGAGCTGAAAGAGAGGCTGAGCAAGGTACTCAACCACCCAGAAGAATGACACTGGCTGACTATGCAAAGGTTGATCCAGATATTTGCACTTCTAGCATAGTCAAGCCAGCCATCACTGCTGAATCCTTTGAGATTGATCCACAGTACATTCATCTAATCAAGCAGGATCAGTTCAGTGGAGCGCCAAATCATGATCCAACTGATCATATAGCTAACTTCTTGGGTATGCTAGATTTCTTCAAAATCCAAGGTGCTTAAGAGGAGGCTATTAGGATGAGGATGTTTCCCTTATCTTTGAGGGATAAGGCATACAACTGGGTTCATAATCAGCCACCTGGAAGTCTTTCCTCCTGGGAAGTTCTAGTTAGGAAGTTTATTGACAAATTCCTCCCAGCTGGAAAGCAAGCCAAGCTTCGTCAAGATGTTAACTCCTTTGTTAAAGAGGATAATGAGTCACTGTACGAGGCATGGGAGTGCTACAATCAAATGCTTAAGAAGTGTCCTATTCATGCCATGCTAGCCTGGTTGCAAATCCGTTTGTTCTATGACGGGTTGAAGATGTCCAATAAAGGAATGGTGGATGCAGCAGCTGGTGGGTCATTGATTAAGAAGACGGTGGAAGAGGTCAAGGATATTTTGGAGACAATGACTTATAACAGCAGCCAAGCCCTAAGTGAGAGGAGCATCATGAGGAATTCTGATATGATCTCCACTCAAGTCCAGACCCTTCTTCAGCAAAATAAGGAGATGCAGCAACAGATTTCTGCATTGGCAAAATACATGGGACAGACTCATTTGACAGCTGCGGTCAACCTAGTCTGTGATTTCTATGGTGGGAATCACCATAATGGTGAATGCTCACCTGATGTTGGCAAAAGTCCAGAGACTATTGAGGAGCAAGAAATTTTTGTTGGTGGTGGAGGTCAGCAAAGGAATAATCTATTTTCCAACACCTACAATCCGGGTTATAGAAATCACCCAAATTTTTCATGGAATTGTCCGGCTCTGAATCCGACTCAGCCACAGAAGCAGAATTGGCAGATAGCGGTGGACAAATTGGCTAATGCAACAAACAACTTCATATGAGACTAGGGTGAATTTCACCAATCAGAGGGCTAGCATCAAGAATTTGGAGGTGCAAGTGTGGCATATTTCAAAGCAAATTACATAGAGACTACCAGGAACTTTTCCTGGTGACACTGTCACTAATCCAAAGGAGAGAATGCAACACTATAACTCTTCGTGGAGGCAAATCTTATGAGGAGCCGAAGATGAAGAGTACTGGTAATGAAGATGGAAAGAAGAAGGAGCTCAAGAAGCCAATTGAGAAAGACACATTTGAGGAGAACAAGAAGCATGCTTCACCTGCGAATCAGGCTAAGACCCAAGCACAACCAATATCAACCAAGGTGTCTTTTCCTCAAAGGCTTAAGAATGAAGAAGATAAGAAGCAGTTCTTGAGGTTCATGGAAGTGTTTAGGAAGCTTCAGATAAACATTTTGTTTGTTGAATCTCTTTAACAAATGCCAGCCTATGCTCGGTTTATGAAGGACTTGCTGATAAAGAAGAGGAAGATGCTAGTAGAGGAGAACGTGATGCTAACTCAGGAGTGCAGCACTATTCTTCAGAAGAAGTTACCACATAAAATGAAGGACCCATGGAGCTTCAATATTTCATTCAACATAGGCAAAGAGTATCAAGTTAAGGCTCTCTGTGACTTAGGTGCTAGTGTTAATTTAATGCCTTTGTCTGTGTTTAATAATCTGGGTATTGGGGAGGCTATGCTTCAGTTAGCTGATAAGTTTGTCCTCCGTCCCTATGGTTTAGTGGAGGATGTGTTGGTCAAGGTGCATGGTTTTATTCTGCCAGTTGATTTTGTTGAGAATCATGCTCCCCATGATGATATTTTGATGATGACAACATGAATATAATTATGTTACAGGTACATGGATGATGTCTTGAAGATGTGCGTGCTCTTAATATTAAACCATTTAGGGTTAGAGTTTTTATGTAAAACAATATTAGTCTAATGCACTCAAGTAATTTTATTAAACTATGATGATGATGCTTTTTGTTTTGAAAAATTAGAAGAAGTCCTTTTAAAACCTTTGCTCCTGGAAATTCTTTTTAGAAAACCTTTTGCTAAAACCTTTACAAAAACCTTGGGTTACAAGCTTTTTATGAAAATCTATTTTTGAGTTGAAGTAATCGATTACTCCTTGGAAATAATCGATTATCTTCTGCAACATTTTGTAACCAGAGAATATGTAATGGATTACTTAGCTTCCTGTAATGGATTACTCTCTTGGACTGGTCATCTAAGGGTAAGTAATCGATTACATGAAGATAATAATCGATTATACTTTAATGTTGCATCTTTCTTTGAAACTCAGTAAGTAGGTAATCGATTATCCAGACCAAAGTAATCGATTACTGATGCTGCAACTTTTGAAAAATTATACCAGAGAGCAGGTAATCGATTACTCTCTTCCAAGTAATCGATTACTCAAATTCAAATTTTGAAAAACATGCTTAAATCAATTTGATTCTCAAAATGATTTATTTCCTTAATTGGTTGATCACGTTTTTCTTTCAAAAGGCTTATCTTCTTCATTTTTGAAAAAAGTTCCCTTCTCTTCTCCATTCACTATTCATTGTTTTCATCTTTTTGGAAAAATCATTTCTAGAGAAAAATCATCATCATCTTCTTCTATTGTTTCTAAAAGACAAAAACCTTGAGTGTGCCTTAGTGCTAATCATTGTATAGGACTTTGATTGTTGTATTCGCTCTATTCTAGAGAGCATTATTGGTTATTTTACCATTTATCATTTTGAATACCTTCTTTTGTAAGGGGAGTGTAACCCTTAGATTTTAGGGAGTGTTATCCCTTAGTGTGAACGTGTGTCGCGTTCGTAGGGTGAGAAAACCCTTGTATTTGAGTAATGCTAGACGAACGGTGGGTCACCTAGTAGTTAGGCTATCTGGGAAATCTAGGAAGGGTCTTCCTAGTTGTTTGTATCGAGGTTCCTAGCGAACGGAGGTTCCTAGTAGCGTGCGGGGCGCTCTAGTTGTAATTGGGGACGCGAGGCGTCTTTGGTTATTTGAAAAGCTCAAGCGGGTCGCTTGGGGACTGGATGTAGGCTGTTTTGCCGAATCAGGATAAAATCTCCGGTGCACAATTTTCTATCCCTTATTTCTTTACAATTCGCAATTTTAATTTGTGTTAATCATATTTTCGCGAATAAAACTATTTTCATGTTTTAAATATCTTAGCGCGAGAATTGCATTTTCGTGTTGTTAATTTATTCAATCTCACGAATAGTAAGTATTTCAATATTAATATAAATATTCTAATTCATTTGCGCTTAAAACGTTTTCAATCGTTCTTTAAATCTTCCGCTACGTAAAATCTCTTTAATCTGTTTAAGAACGTTTTGAATCGATTGTTTTCCAATGTTTTTCTAAACACCCAATTCACCCCCCCTCTTGGGTGAAGGCTACCAATTGTAACATCCTCAATTTTCGATTCCGTTTAGTAGAAGTGTTGATTCGTATTAGTATTATAAGTGTTTAGGATTAGAATTTAGCTAAGCGCATGATGGAATGAGTTTAGAATAGGTTAGATTGTGTTTAGAGTGTAGACCTTAGTGTTTAGCTAAGTTAAAATGGGTTTTGATAGCTTAAGAGTCTTAGAGTGTGTAAGAAAGCCAATTTTCAATGAGTTAATCGATTAGTGAGAGCCTTAATCGATTAAATTTTAAACCACTTTCAGCCACTACTCGATTAAGGAGTGGCTTAATCGATTAATTTTTGATGCACTTTCTGGCACTAATCGATTAATGGCTATGCTAATCGATTAAGGGCTGAGTTAATCGATTAACCCCCTGTGTTTAAGTCATAAACACGTGCTTTCCAAAGTTATTTCTCAGTGTACCTTCTCTCTCTTCTAATCGAGTTTCACTTTGGGGTTCCTCTAGGGCTTTCAATTTCTTCTCATAATCTTCAAAGTTTTACCAAATTAAAACCCCAAATCAACTACCCATCATCCCTACACTAATTCTCTATCCTTTTATCTTTCAATTTCTACCTCTCCTCATTTTCCCCAAATCACCCATAAACCCCAACTATGTGCAAACCTTGGTTTGAAGTCTTCTAGTCATCAAGGAGCTTGGAGAAGGGCTTAGGGTCAAGAACTAAGGAGCTAGGAGTTTGGATTGGGGCTTTCTCTATATATTGGGAGGTTCTCCTCTACCCTCCAAGAGGTAAGGGGGTTTAGCTTGGGTTTAGCTTAGGGGAAGTGTTAGAAACTAATAATAGGAACTTAATTAAGTTTGTTTAGATGTTTGGTTGTGATTAGGATCAAGAGAAATTAGTTAGGCTAGAAAACCCTAAGTGTTGGTAGACTATGTATGTAATTGTTTATGTTTAATGTTTTAATTCATGTGTAATTAATAATTGTGAGGAAACCGCAATTGGTGGTTGGAGAGACAAAGGAACCCTAGGAATACACCTAGAAGGGGGGGGGGTTGAATAGGTGTACAAGATACCTTGAAAGATTTTCGAACAAAACAAATCGAAACAATTAAAACAAAATATTTTTCCAAAAACTCTCAGGTTTACTCGAGTAGATTTCAGAGTACTCGAGTAGTACTCGATTAAAGACTCGTTTACTCGAGTATATCTGACAGAAACCAGAAAAATGAAGTTTTCATTCGCATACGAAAATCAATCAATTCACACGAAAGATCAGAGATTCAACGGAGATGATTAACGCCTATATTCTTATTGATTAACCTAGTTATGAAAATGATTTTCCCTTTATCAATTTGAGCAATTAAAGATTCAATTCAATCAATTATGAAAATCAATCTTTCTAGGTTTTCAACCAAGAACGCAATCAAATGACTTGAATATAAAGAGTAAGGGTTTAGAGATACGACACAGCGATTTATCCTGGTTCACTTTCACCCGCTTGAAAGCTACATCCAGTCCCCTCTTCAACCAAGAGAGATTCTTCACTATGAGGAATTAGAGTTCTCAAATTACAAGTGATTGCCTCACAAGACTTCCTTCTTGCTAGCCTACAAGAGATAACCGACACCCTTGCCTTGTAATCCTATTGATCTTCTCTCTAATCTAACCTCTACCCCTTGTTGATAATCGACACAACAAGTCTTCAATTGCTTGATGATAATCCACACACCAAGGCTTCTCCTTGCTTGATTCACAACCAAGACTTCTTCTTCTTCAATGAACGTTGCTTGATGATAATCGACACACCAAGGCTTCTTGTTTGTTGTAGTGGCTTGCCTTATTGCAAAGATTACAACTCAATGAATACACATAACAATCCTAATGAATCTCAATCAATAGCTATGACAAATCACACAAGAGATTCAAAGGTTCTTGATCAAAGAATATGAAAAATAGAAAAGCTTTGATCTTTTAAAATTGAGAGAGAATAGAGTGGCTTGATTCTTTGTAAAATGAATATCAAAATGATAGGTTATGATCACAAAGGTTAGGAAAATGTTTATATAGAATACCCAAAAGTTATGGCACTTGAAAACTGATTTTGAGAAGTGAAAATCGTATTTTAAAAATCAGTTCAGCAGTGTTTACTCGAGTAAATTGCAGCATACTCGAGTACTACTCGATTAAATCTTGATTTACTCGAGTAGATTGATAATGCACTTGTTTAAAACTTGTTTTCTCAAAAACCAACCTTTCCTTTAAAACCTTTAAGCCACCTATTGATTCTAGGTTAAGTGAAAACTCAAATTATGATTAAATCATGACTTATGAATGAGATTCACTACCCTCTAAACAAACTACCCAAATGAAAACCTATGAAGCTTGAGAGGCAAAATATAAAACAAAAACAATTACACTCAAAGTTAAGTCTTCATGAGCTTGTTCTCTCTTCTTCACTTGATGTTTGTTGTTGCTTGTTGAACTTGAACTTGATCATCACATGATAGCTTGTTCAAAACACTTTGTCATTATCAAAACATTCATCATGGAACTTACAATCTCCCCCTTTTTGAAAATGACAAACCATGTTTTGAAGTTCTCCAAAAGTTCTTTGAAGTTGTTGATGCTTTAACAATTTGATCACTTGGTGAGACTCTTGCTCCCCCTTAATAAAATCCAATTGATAGAAGCTTGATTCTCCCCCTATCTTCAACAACTTTGCTCAACCTACATAAAAACAACAAAAACAACCTTTCTCCAAACAAACATAAAAAAAATCATATTATTTCTCCAAAAATCATTTCTCCACCTTTGAGAAACATTCCAATCAATTCAAAACATCATATTTCTCCCCCTTTGGCATTATCAAAAAGTAATATATACCAATTGAAATATAACTTCTAAGCCAAGGTAAGAAATCAATGATCATTTCTTTACAACATTGATACCAATTGAACAAATACAATAGAACTATACTTTGCAATGTGATACCAATTGGCAAGAGAATATAACAATGTAATATGATACCAATTGAGAACTAAAATATCATAATATCACTTAACAAAGAAGATATCAATTGTAAAGAAGTACATATATCAACAAATATTTGATACCAATTGTGATATTTCTTTAATAACAACCAAAGCATGTCACTATATCATGATAACCATCTATGAATCTACTCAAAGATACCAAATGATTTAATTAAACATTTAGAAAAGTAATACCAATTGAGAAGATACCATATGAAGTTCACAAACTAACCATGACATTTGTACCATATTGTAGGACTTCTTTTGATACCAATTGAAGATGCAAATATGAATAACACTTGTAAGCTCTCTTTGCTCTTCAATCATACCTACAAAACAATCATGCTTTGCTTTTTGGTATCCAAATAGTTTTGGATCCATTTTTATTAGTGTAGGGACTTTCACCCTTTTTCATCCAAACAAAATCTCCTTTAGGTATACCATGCACTTTAATATAACACACATTTGAAGTATGTCCATGAGTACCACAATAGAAACATGTTGGTGCATTTGAAAAATCAACAATATTTCTATGAGATTTACTCTTAGCATTAGTATAACCCAAACCAAACTTGTTTGAATTTTCTCTTTGAAAATTTAACAATGTGCCCAATTTAATATCACCACTTGTGAAACTTGCAAGCTTATTTTTCAAAATAGCATTTTCATCTTTAAGCAACTTGCAATTCTCACAATCAACCACAATATTCACTCTACTAGCACAATCACAAGAAGAACTAGCATATATAAGATCAAGAGTTTCATTTTCAAGATTAAGCTCATCAACTTGTTTTTGAAGTTCTAAAATCTCTTTTTGATGTTTCAAAATGAGCTTCTTTCTTTCAATGTTTTTCAAAGCTAGTTTTTCAAGTTGTTCATGCATTTCTTCATAAGCATTATATAACAATTCATATTTAGAAGAAATTTCGGATTTAGTAAGACTTACATTGCTATCCTCGCTTTGATAACTTGATTCATCATTTGAACTTTGTTCTTCATCATCTACTAGAGTTATCAAGTTGAGACAAGCGACTTCTTCATTATCCGAAGAACTACTCGATGTGCTTTTCTTGTTATCTTCATCACTATCCCAAACTATGTATGCTCTTTTATGCTTGGAATTCTTCTTGTCTTTCTCCTTCTTCTTGAGATATCTAGAGCATGAATACTTGAGATGACCGGGCTTTCCACATTCATGGCAAACTACACATTCTCTTGAAGTTTTGGTCTTGTAGTGTGGGGAATCCTTCTCTTTACTCTTATCCTTGTTCAACCTTCCTTTTCTCCTTAGAAACTTGTCAAACTTTCTTAGCAAAAGTTTCATGTCTTTTTTATCAATATCGGAATCGGAATCTTCACTATCATCATCATCGGAACTTTCTTTCTTTTTGTAAGATCTACTCTTGACTTTAAGAGCAAGTCCCTTTCTTTCTTTGTTTTTATCCAACTCTTCATTGATATTCAAGCGTCCAAGCTCCATTTCATGTTCTTGAAGCTTTCCGAAAAGTGTTGCTAGATCCATAGCATCCAAATCTTTAGATTCAATGATAGACGTTACTTTTGGTTGCCAATTCCTGTCTAAACATCTCAACACTTTGTTAGAAAGTTCACCTTTAAGAAAAGTTTTACCAAGAGCAAGTAAATGATTTATAATGTGAGTAAAACGCTTTTGCATATCATTTATAGATTCATTTGGAAGCATTTGAAACAATTCATAATCACGCATTAAAGCATTCAATCTAGCTCTCCTAACCTCACTAGTTCCTTCATGAGTCACTTGTAAAGTGTCCCACATTTCCTTAGCACTAGAACATTGAGAAACTCTAAAGAACTCGTCATAGGATAAAGCGGAGGTAATGATATTCTTTGCTTTATAATCATATTGAACTTTCTTTCTATCATCATCCTTCCACTTATCCTCGGGGATCAATTGTTCTACACCTTCAACTAAACTAGAGGGGATATGAGGACCTTTTTCAACTACTTTCCAAATATCACTATCTATGGCTTGGATAAAGATTTTCATTCTAACTTTCCAATATGCATAGCCTTCTCCGGTAAACAATGGAGGACGACTTATTGAAGCACCTTCACCACCAAAGGGATTCGTAGAACCCATTGCGGTTACTTAACTAGGATCTTTACGAAAAAGCTCTTATGCTCGTGTCTTTCGACCGAGCTCTGATACCAATTGAGGAAACCGCAATTGGTGGTTGGAGAGACAAAGGAACCCTAGGAATACACCTAGAAGGGGGGGTTGAATAGGTGTACAAGATACCTTGAAAGATTTTCGAACAAAACAAATCGAAACAATTAAAACAAAATATTTTTCCAAAAACTCTCAGGTTTACTCGAGTAGATTTCAGAGTACTCGAGTAGTACTCGATTAAAGACTCGTTTACTCGAGTATATCTGACAGAAACCAGAAAAATGAAGTTTTCATTCGCATACGAAAATCAATCAATTCACACGAAAGATCAGAGATTCAACGGAGATGATTAACACCTATATTCTTATTGATTAACCTAGTTATGAAAATGATTTTCCCTTTATCAATTTGAGCAATTAAAGATTCAATTCAATCAATTATGAAAATCAATCTTTCTAGGTTTTCAACCAAGAACGCAATCAAATGACTTGAATATAAAGAGTAAGGGTTTAGAGATACGACACAGCGATTTATCCTGGTTCACTTTCACCCGCTTGAAAGCTACATCCAGTCCCCTCTTCAACCAAGAGAGATTCTTCACTATGAGGAATTAGAGTTCTCAAATTACAAGTGATTGCCTCACAAGACTTCCTTCTTGCTAGCCTACAAGAGATAACCGACACCCTTGCCTTGTAATCCTATTGATCTTCTCTCTAATCTAACCTCTACCCCTTGTTGATAATCGACACAACAAGTCTTCAATTGCTTGATGATAATCCACACACCAAGGCTTCTCCTTGCTTGATTCACAACCAAGACTTCTTCTTCTTCAATGAACGTTGCTTGATGATAATCGACACACCAAGGCTTCTTGTTTGTTGTAGTGGCTTGCCTTATTGCAAAGATTACAACTCAATGAATACACATAACAATCCTAATGAATCTCAATCAATAGCTATGACAAATCACACAAGAGATTCAAAGGTTCTTGATCAA
Source organism: Crotalaria pallida (assembly GCA_037953625.1). NCBI lineage: Eukaryota > Viridiplantae > Streptophyta > Magnoliopsida > Fabales > Fabaceae > Crotalaria > Crotalaria pallida. The sequence goes on along the minus strand of CM075651.1, from coordinate 32,705,419 downwards.
AGAATATGAAAAATAGAAAAGCTTTGATCTTTTAAAATTGAGAGAGAATAGAGTGGTTTGATTCTTTGAAAAATGAATATAAAAATGATAGGTTATGATCACAAAGGTTAGGAAAATGTTTATATAGAATACCCAAAAGTTATGGCACTTGAAAACTGATTTTGAGAAGTGAAAATCGTATTTTAAAAATCAGTTCAGCAGTGTTTACTCGAGTAAATTGCAGCATACTCGAGTACTACTCGATTAAATCTTGATTTACTCGAGTAGATTGATACTGCACTTGTTTAAAACTTGTTTTCTCAAAAACCAACCTTTCCTTTAAAACCTTTAAGCCACCTATTGATTCTAGGTTAAGTGAAAACTCAAATTATGATTAAATCATGACTTATGAATGAGATTCACTACCCTCTAAACAAACTACCCAAATGAAAACCTATGAAGCTTGAGAGGCAAAAGATAAAACAAAAACAATTACACTCAAACTTAAGTCTTCATGAGCTTGTTTTCTCTTCTTCACTTGATGTTTGTTGTTGCTTGTTGAACTTGAACTTGATCATCACATGATAGCTTGTTCAAAACACTTTGTCATTATCAAAACATTCATCATGGAACTTACAAATTGTTGCTTTTATAAACGCTGTGTGATGTTTGCTAATTATGGACTTAAGGTATTATTAATTATGCATATCCTAGGGATAACTAATTTCCAATTGAGTGGAGCCACTCTAAAAATGATTTTGTTAGAAACTAGTAAAGGGCTTCAATCTCAATTGGAAGGTACTTAATTGTGAATCATGCATGATGAAAAGGGGACGTTAGGAGTCGGGGAAAAATACACGTCTTTTGATTGATGAGGACAAAATAATTTGTTAGAATTATTATAGAGAATGTAACATCCCGAATTTTAATTCCAATAGTAATTAGAATAATGATAAGATCTGGAAGTAAGGATTATTCTAAAATTGATTTAAAATGATGGATTAGGGGTTCTATGAATGCCATATAGGAGTCAGGAAGCATTGGCATCAGAAAGGAGGTTGAAAGATGAACAAAAGAGCGTTAGAAGCGATGTTTTCGGTGTTGTAAACACCCTATATTAGGAAATTCAAAATAAAAGATTTATAACTCAAAACGTAAATTCCACCGTTGGATGTGAAGGGTAATATGTGAGGAAGCTTGCTTTCAAATTTGAGCAAGATCCGATGGATAACGAAGAAGTTATGGCAATTTGAAGTGCCAAGAAAATGGAAAAAAATCTGTTAGACTACTCGACTAGTGCAGGACTACTCGAGTAGTGCTGGACTAATCGAGTAGTTCAGGGACTACTCGAGTTGTCCACCCAAACAGCAAGTCATGATTTCCATAACTACTCGAGTAGTGCTTGGACTACTCGAGTAGTCTGTCCAGTTTCAGAAAAAATAAAACGTGATTGGGGTCTTCTTCCTCATTCATTCCCCTTTGTCTTTCTCTCTCTTAGGGCACGAATTCCCTTCTCTTTCTCTCTCTAAATCCCACCTCAAATCATCAAATACATCCATGATAAACCATTAAAAACCAATCCCCACCACTCACAAACATTATCTCTTCCATCAATCTCTCCTATTATTCTCTCTCAAGCCATGGGTATGAGTTAGGGTTCAAAGGTTTCAACACCCACTCTTGATTTCTACCATTTCAAGCTCAAAGTAAGTGAGATTCAAGCTTTCCTCCTCATTTCCTTCATGTTATACGAATTTCCCCCATAGTCTCTAACTAATTCTACTTCTTTTGTTTCATGATCCACTTTCTCTCTCCTCCATAGCTTAAAGTTTTCTCTCTCTTCAAGGTTAGGTAAGATCAAGCCCTCCACCTCACTCTCACTACACATTTGGAGGCTTTTTGGTTGAAATTCAAAAGGGGAGGATTTTAATGAGTTAGGGCTTGGTACTCCCTTCTCTCTCTACAAGGTTAAGGTAAGAAGGGTCGTGTTACCTCTACTTAGAAAGTAAATTCTAGGATTCTATAGTGGTGACTAAGAATAGGGTAACTAAGAAATAAGTTAATGAACCTTAGGGTAGTCCCCGCAAATATAAAGGATTTATTAAAAATAGTAAATGAAAACCACACTTTAGGGAATAAAATGAATGTGCATAGAATAAGGTCTGGAGCGAATGAGTGTGTTAGGGTATTACAAGAGTTAAATATAAAATGAAAATGTAGAAAAACATAAAATAAAGCCAAGGGAAATTAGTTAAGGAAAATTTATGAAACGTGAGAATAAAAGAATATAGAGTAAGTGTGATGGACAAGGAGAGAGGAATGATTAAAACTAAAGGTGAGGTAAAATAGGAGTTAAAATATGAAAAACAATAAGACATCGAGGAGTGGATTTAGTTAAGAGTTGTCGAATAGGGATATAATAGAAACGAAATAATAAACTAAATTTTAAATATAAGTAGGTAAATTGGTAAAAGAATGTAGTGGAAAGTTAATGGAACAAAGAAAGAGAAGGAAACAGTGTTAGATAAATAAAATGGGATAATAATATGGGGAAAACCAGTAAATAATAGTGTGAGAGAGAGGAGCTATGGAAAATAGTTAAGAATTTGAAACAGGAATTAAAATGTAACGATTGTACTAAAGCTAAGTAGAGATAAACATAAGTTAGAATAATTAATAAATAGAAGAAGAAAAAGAAAAGGAAGAGAAGAAGAAAAAGGAAAAGAAAGAGAAATATTGAAAATAGTGGAAAATAAATAATGTGATAATAGGTCCCTAAGTAAAGAAATGAAAGAAAAGAGAATAATACAGTAAACCAGAAAAAGAGGAAAGATATATGACTAAGAAAAAGAAAAAGAAAAAGAGAAAGAAAAAGAACGGTAGAGAAAGGTAAAAGATAAAAGCCCGATGCGGGCCTGTGAAGGCGTATCGGCATCGATGCGAGCCTGTGAAGGCGTGTCGATTAAAGGGAAATAAAAGCCCGATGCGAGCTTGTGAAGGCGTATCAGCATCGATGCGAGCCTGTGAAGGCGTGTCGATTAAAGGGAAATGGAAGTCCGATGCGGGCCTGTGAAGGCGTATCGGCATCGATGCGAGCCTGTGAAGGCGTGTCGATTAAAGGGGAATGGAAGTCCGATGTGGGCCTGTGAAGGCGTATCGGCATCGATGCGAGCCTGTCAAGACGTGTCGATTTAAAAAGAAAATGGAAGTCCGATGCGGGCCTGTGAAGGCGTATCGGCATTAAAAAGAAAAAGAATGGAAAATGGATGAAAGAATGGGAATGAATGAATGTTAAGAGAAACAAAAATTAAAAGAGTGTGAGAATAAGTGATAAAGAGAAGAAATTAATTATATTATTATTATGGATAACAAATGTAAGTAATTGTGTAGGCTTAGTTTATTGCTATGTCTCTTATAAGATTTATCTTTTTAAGTCCTGTGTAATGCTACCGTTCTTGCTATATTTTTTACAGGTACGGAAGTGGAGCTTACATGGGACATGGCCGAGCAGGATTTTCATTCCACTACGTGGAATGCATATTTATTATTATGAGTGGATAACTATTTTTTTAATTTTAGAATATGTAATAGTCGTATGCCCTGAAGATTACACTAATCGGGCGTTAGGATCTGATCTGATTACTAAACTGTTGTGTTTTATGTTTTTAAATAATTCTGAAATGACAGGTTTTAAACAGGAAATTTTTGGGAAGTCCGGAAAACAGAGGAAACTCTGCCGGATTTTCGTAGAGTATTTTATAAGTAATTAAGTTTAAAAGAAATTTTCAAACTCTAATTTTATTAAAACCTATAAATTAACTAATTAATGTGAGGGTGTTACATTTATGGTATCAGAGCAGTTTTTCCTCGGCCTTGGAGTTTGGACTCACAACTCCAGTGGTTACTCACCAAGCGAGTAACCAATGTGTATAGTCAAGTGTCTAGGTTAGGCAAATAGGATTATGATGCAATTAATTGCTAGGCAAGTGTTAACTTGTATCTTCTCCAGGACTTAGCTAATCATGGCTAGGAGACGTACCGAAGACGACAGAGTGGCTGCTATCCTGGAAAATCTGATTCAGATACAACAGAATCAGGCTGAGCATCTAGCGCAGATGCAACAAAATCAGGCGCAGAATATAGCAGCAGCAGTAGCAGCACTAAATCCCCAACCCCCAGCTCCAGTCGCGATTGATTGGTTGGCACGGTTCCGAAAGAACGGACCACCCAAGTTTGAAGGGGGGTTAACTGATGGAGCCCAGCGATGGCTCAAGGAGATTGAAAAGATCCTTCGCACTATGGCGCCACCTGCTGAACAAACTGTGTTGCTAGCGCAGTACGTGTTGACTGTAACGCCCTGATTTTTCTACATTATTAATTTCAGTTTTTCTTTATTGAATGAAATAATTAATTCATTGTAAATGATTAGTCAATCTTTGGGTATTTTCATAAAATGCCTTGCATTATTTTATTTATATATATATTTTCAAGCAAATTCATTTAAAAGAAAAATTTCATATTAAAATAAATGTGTATACTTTCTATACTTTGTTTAGCTTTTCATATACTTAATAATGAATTATATTCAGTAATTTCAAATTTATGACTCTATGGTTATTTTATATTTCGTAATATTTAACTAAGCTCTAACCTTGTAGTTTTCCTAAATGAATTTAGATGATGCTTAATTATTATTACCATTAGTATTTTTTTATTACTTAAAGTAAATAAATAAACAAATAATAAAGAAATAATATTAATAATAATAATAATCATAATAATAGGATAGAAATGAGAAGAGAAGGGGTTGAAAACCCTATCTTCTTGCTGGACGGAGAAGGAGCTCCGCCGCCACCCCCTCCCACTCTCCTTCACTTGGTCTCTCTCTCCGTTTCGATCTCTCTCTCTGTAACGCTCTTTCTCTCTCCCTGTTTCACCGGCATCGACGCTCTTTCTCTCTCCCTGTTTCACCGGCATCGCTCGTTCATCGCTGTCACCTCCGCCGTCTCGAGCTCGAAGGCCCTCCAATCCAGTCGCGTCGCGAATCGCGACTCCCTCCCTCTGCAGATCGGACCGGTGCAGCCGCGAATCGCATGTCGCCGCCGCTCGTGGTTGGTGCTGCCACCATGAAGGAGCTCGTGAACACCGCCTTCCTCCCCGGTTTGTGCCCTGGTTCGTGTGTTGCTGTCGCTGCCGATCGTTGAGGTCACAGTCGTCGTTACCGCCTATCATGGAAGTGACGCCGTAGTCGCAGCCGTTGCTGTTGCTGCTGTATAGATGTGTTCAGAACTGGTTCGGGTGTTGGTTCAGAGCGGGTATTTGGTTTTGGGTCGAACCGAGCCAAATCGGTGCAACTGTGGTTTGGTTCGGGGTAAACCGGATCGTCATGTGCCGGATCAGAACCTCCTTGTTGTGCCTTAAACCAGGTTCTAATGGAACCCTAGAGGTAAGGAGGAGTCATTTCTATTATTTAAGCACATGGATTATTGGGTTTATAATGGAATTGGTGTAACACCCCAAAAATTTCAATCCTGGATTAATGAAATATTAATTATAAAGTTTATTATAATTAATTATCTCTATTCTTGATCTTTAATTAAGATCTTTGTTTATATTGCTAGAATTTATTTTGGTGAGTAAATTTGTGCATAAAATAAATATTTTGCAAATTAGTCCCTGGATTGGACCTAGAGGTAATTATAGGAAAGATTTTGGAGGGAAAGTAAATAAAACAATTATTTTTCAAAAATTGGGCTAAATACTCGAGTATTTTCTGAAAAACTCGAGTATTCTTGACAGAGTTGCATGAGTTAGTGCGTTTGGTGAGTCACCACCACCGATTCCCCCTTCGTTGACACGAAACCACCACCATGCCAACGCCATGGATGTCGTGTCGTGATGCATGAGTCTCTCCCACGTCTATAAAAGCCTATCAACACCGATTTGTTGAGGATTTTGGTCAAATTCGAGTTTTCTACTCAAGTTAGGGTTCTGCAATTGTAACACCTAAGTTTATTTACCCTTTTTATACCCTTAATTAAAAATAGCAACTTGAAAATTCCTTTTTCGACTCATGAATTGATTAGGAAAAACTCTTAATTACTTTTAATTCATATGAAAATCTTCCGTCAAACGGACGGAGTTTCGTTTGTTTATTGAACTTTTCCAAAATTTCTGTTACCTGCAACCTGGTAAACATCACATTTTCAAATAGCAAAGCCTGCAGGGCTATTCACATATATATATACCAGCAAGTGCATCTTCGTGCATGCATCAGAAACAAGTTTAAGACATCATAGTATCAGCATCAGAGTTAGCGGAATATAAACAAGTTTTAGGAAATAAGTTTTTCCCCAAAATAGACCCCTTTCCCAAAAGGAGTCGTCCTGGGCCCCCAAAAAGCTATTTACACATATATACAACAAAAATGATTCACATCACCGGGCCCAGGACTTTCCCAAGTCCTACATATCTAAAGGTAACCTACTCTCCCTGTGAGGGAGAGTACTCCTGCTCGGCCTGATCTGGTGCAAACTCTTCCTCAGTACCTGTAGTGATAGTAAGGAGTGAGTATTACACATAAAGTGGGGAGGCAGTTTCCAATTAAGACATAATGCAACACTAAGCCATACACAAATAACAATTCAATGACAACATAATAAGAGTCAATTCACCACAATTCAATTTCAAGTATTCATTAGTTTCTCAAATCGATTTTTATTTAACATTTTCTTAAGTCTTTCGTTCCATGTGTTTTAATCATATTTATATTCCTTTTTATCTGTCCCTGGTCACGACCTACTGCGTCTGCACTCCTGTGCACTCACGACTTACTGCGTCCGGGTGTGTTTCTCAATCCCCTGGTCACGACCTACTGCGTCTGCACTCCTGTGCACTCACGACTTACTGCGTCCGGGTGTGTTTCTCAATCCCCTGGTCACGACCTACTGCGTTCGCACCACCACGCGATAACGACTTACTGCGTCCGGGTATAATACAATCTCCCCTGGTCACGACCTACTGCGTTCGCACCCCCGTGCGATAACGACTTACTGCGTCCGGGTATAATTCATATCATTCTTTCCCCTGGTCACGACCTACTGCGTTCGCACCACCGTGCGATCACGACTTACTGCATCCGGGTATAACTCATATCATTCCTTTAACATTATCAACTCTTTTAACAATTCCATTACTCAAGTTAATCACAACTGTACACATTTACACTATCCAATCATCACACTTAAATCTCATAACTTAATTAGCACAAATCAATATTTCATTAATATCATCAACATCACCAAATATCAAAATGAAGCACATAATCATCCAAATATTTCCCTATGTCGTAAGTTCTATTTTAATGATTATTCTATAATATAACAACCTAAACTAATCCATACTCTTAGTACCCATTATATGCATATTGTAAACTAAACCCCAGAGTAAGGTAATACTCACTATAACCCACTCCTTACCTTAAATTAGCAAAGAGTATATAGAACCTTAGTGAGCCCTAGCTCAAAATCTTGGGAATTTGAACTTCCTAAGCCTAGCTTACCACCTCAATAAGGAAATGATGAAATGATCCTTGTCTTTGCCTTGGTTAGAGTTGGAAAAGCATGAAACAAAGCCCTACATAATCATGGGTGCAAGAACCCTAAGGGTTTTAGAACAAAAATTCATGAATTAAGTAGAGTTTGAATGAAAGGAAAATAACTTATGGCATGAAGCTTACTTACCCAAATCAATGGTGGAAAAATGAAAATCGAAGGAGAAAGGAAGGTGGTGCAATTCGTGAGCCAAGGAGGAGAAAGGAATGAAGCTTCAATCAACACCCATGATGCAACTTGATGAGCTTTGGTTGATTTTGGGTTGAGGTGCCCAAGAATCAAGTGTTTTTGGTGGTTTGGGTGATGGAAGTGTGTTGGAGATGGAAAGAGCCTTGATGATGATGGAGTTGTGTTGGAGATGAAAGGTGGTGGAGTGATCATGTTTTTGGTGCCTTATTCTCACTCTAACAGGCCAGAAAGATCGTGTGGCTGGGAGCCAAACTTTGGCCCCAAGTTTTCAGATCAACGCACCAGATCTGGTGCCTACTGTGCGCGCGCGCCTGGGCGCATGCCTGGCGCGCCTGGGCGCACGCCTGGCGCGCCTGGGCGGGAGATCTGCACCAGTTTTCTGGCCTGGTGCGTGGTGCGTCGTGCTGGTGCGGTCAGGGACGGATTTGGCGCGTCACAGAATTTCTGGTGCGGCTGGCGTGCGCATCAGCTCGCCTGGGCGAATGGTGGGCTGGCCTGGGCGGGAAATTCACTGGATGGTGCACCAAAATGAACAGTGACTCGCCTGGGCGAGTGGCTCATGCGCCTCGGCGAGTTTCAGGGTTTCAACCTTCGATTCGCCGTAACTTTTCCATCGACCATTGGATCGAGTTCAAATTTTTAGACATGCTTCTTCACCCCATAAACTTCACATCCAACGGTGGAATTTATTTTCTTAGCTTCCTATAATAAATTTCTAATTTTCTCTTTTCGATTGATTTCTAACATTGAAAACTCCGATTTAACTCCCGATTTCGCTTATGTGACTTTGCCCAAAGCCACAACTGCCTTCTATACAACCCCTAGGACCTATAATCACCACTCACCTATCTACCAAAATTCATTAAGTCATTATTTCAATTTTTCTAAGGTTTTTAATTAATAATTTCATTTAACCCAAAGTTTAGGATGTTACAATTCTCCCCCACTTACTGGAATTTCGTCCCCGAAATTCCATTCTGTCCCTCTATTGGAGAACCACCCTGCTGATAAAACTTTAGCCTACGGTTTGGATTTTCCTCCCGTTCTAGTTCGTCTACTTCTCGACCCACTTTTACTGAGACAAAACCCAAGTTGGATTGCTAAGTTGCTCCCCCACTTGGCATTAACATACTATATTATATCGATACCCGAAGGTAAGAGACCGATTGTATCAGCTTTTGATCGTCTCCCATGGAACTTCCGACGAAGAACGCAAGGATTAAACGATGACAATTACTAAATCCATAGAATTTCATGAAGAATTTATGTTGCTAATTTTAGGGAGACATAATAAGATCATGTAATCCACAGACTTTTGAAGAATACAACGGATCATGGTTAGAACTCTACTCGTCCATAAGGAACGAGCCAAGTAGATAAAACGGGAACTCCAGGGATAATGAATTATTCCAGGATGAGAATTGAGGGTAAGTCGTGAATTCGCTCTTCTTAGTCGGCTGGAAGGAGGCAATCTTTGATTATGACGTAGAAGCCACTACTCCATAATTGCATTGGACCAAATAGAATAAGAAGAAGGAGATCCACTTTTACTAACCGAATCATTAGTCAAAGTTTTACAGAATAGCAATGGAGCATTCAAATGATGATTGGGTAATCATGATCCAAGGTGGGTATATATATATATATACTTGAGATTTAGGGGTTTCGTTGTTCACTAAGCTAACTCTATAGAGTTATAAACCAAGTCTTGATGCTTGTTAATGACCAAACTTTCGTCTACTTTAAATCGAACCTTCAAGGATGCTTGAATAAATTCGGTATAGACTAAGAGTGTTTATGGAATCTGACTCTTATGTCACTTTTAGGAGTCACAACAAGCTTAAGATTTACACCGCTTCTACGATTGAAGGCCAAGCTGTGTTTTACCCCTTGTGGTTGGTCAATCATTAAAATTGTTCAGCCTCGATGTGGAGACTTCACAAGTTTACTAAGATTTGTTCTCATGACAGAGGGTCATCTAGGAATCTTGGTAAGATTCCCAGTAAGTTCTGGATTACCCCTTTTCGGTTCGGTCTCTATGATAGTTAGGGTTAGTTCATGTAAGGTTTTGCTTAACCCGTTCTATGGTTCTAATACGTACTAATACTATTCTACAATCGGGAAAAACAACCTAAGGTTCTCCTTCCTTCCGTTCTGTTCTAGGTCGAATTCTAGATCCTACAATAAGTTTTGGGAACGGTATTTTTCGGTCAGTTGACTTTCTTACAAGGGTTTTACTTCTTGGAAGCCACTGCTTCGGCTGTCTCGATTTCACTTAAAAGGTTGTAATGACAGTATCCATTAATAGATGCGAAGATTGAGGTGATCAATCCCAAGCTCACGTCTATTAATAGTACATCATTGTTAAATGGATGTTGACAATGTTATCATTTAACAAATGCAAGGATTAGAGTGATCAGTTCTAACCTCACACTCCATTAGATAATAACATTATCGCAGTTCTTGCTTAAGCGTCTTAACTAATGCTTTACACTTATAAGCTTTTTCTAAGGTCAGATTTATTTTGGTATATCACTAAATTTTCCACAATTTTCTGTTATAAGAACTCAGAAGTTCTAAGTCTTTTCCTGTGACCACTAATTTCCAGAACGAGACTTAAATCAGGAATACAATCCAAGGAATGTAGCTATCAAAACGACATCGAAGAAATTCGATTCCGACAATACCTAAGGGCATGGGTTGATTGATTTTCGTTCTCTTAAGCCTAACATTAACTTATTTTGAACTATTGGCCAGCCATTTAAAATAGATAGAGGGGGTATACTTCATATGGTTTTACTAAAAGCTTAACAAGGGTAGAAACTTACAGCTCCTAAGATGTTCATAATTTTATAGGGAGACTAGGGAAATTTGCAAGAATACTCAATTTCCTAATTCCAACAACAACTACAAAAGATCGCAACATACAAGACGTACCCCTCGGAATATGCTGACTCCCAGGTGCCAGCTGCTGTTGTAGCATAACTGCTTCCTCCCGTACACCCTTCAGGGGACAATTTTCCATGAAATGCCCCGGTTGTCCACATTGAAAACAAGTGAAATTCTTCCTGGTTTGATTCCGATACCAGCATTCTCCCCCATGCTTCTTCCCACAATGGACACAAGTAGACTTGGGAAATTGAGGGGTTACCATCGCCTTGCTTTCTTTGAAGTAACCCTCTCGATATCAGGTTTAGAATGAACCTTTGATTTCCCTTTGGCACCTTTCGACCTCGCCATACCTTTATCCCAAACGCTGGCCCAATGTACTAGCCGAGCAAAGTTGTCCTTGGGTACCTCTCCAAGAACTGCTCTAAGATCCTCACGGAGTCCTGCAAGGAACTTGATGCATTTGATTTCTTCATTCACACCCTTATAGCTGGTAGCATAGTGAATCAGATCCTCAAATTTCCCTACATATTCATCAACACTCATGTTCTCTTGTCTCAAGCATAGGAAAGCACATTCCTTCTCCTTTCGGACATCTTCGAAAAGATACTTTCCCCGGAACCTTTCCTTGAATGCGTCCCATGACACTTTTTGTTCATTGGTCCCCATACACTTTTGAACCTGCTCCCACCACTGCTCTGCTTCTCCAACAAGTGCATATTGAACCAAAAGGACTTTCTGTTCCTCAGGCGGCGATATATCGTGGAGAATTTCTTCTATCTCCCGAAGCCACTTCCGAGTTACATTCGGATTATAGCCACCCTCGAACTTAGGGGGACCATGCCACTTGAATTCAGTCAACCAGTGAATTGCAGCTGGGGAGGGATCCTGAATTGACTGAGATGACTGGTTAAGTGAGGCTATGGTTGTCACAGCCGTAGCCACCAATTCAGCCTGTCTTTGATTGATTTGGACCAAACTTTCTATGATTGCAGTGATCCTATCATCGTCACTGCGCCTGCTTGCCATAACTCCTAATCCTAGAAAATGACAAGTTAGTACATATATTATTTAGCAGTAATAACTACTATATCTTATTACCCTAATTTAGTCACTTATTTACTCATATCGGTTACTCGCTTGGTGAGTAACCATATGGAGATGTGAGTCCACACTCCAAAGGCCGAGGGAAACTGCTCTGATACCATAAAATGTAACACCTAAGTTTATTTACCCTTTTTATACCCTTAATTAAAAATAGCAACTTGAAAATTCCTTTTTCGACTCATGAATTGATTAGGAAAAACTCTTAATTACTTTTAATTCATATGAAAATCTTCCGTCAAACGGACGGAGTTTCGTTTGTTTATTGAACTTTTCCAAAATTTCTGTTACCTGCAACCTGGTAAACATCACATTTTCAAATAGCAAAGCCTGCAGGGCTATTCACATATATATACCAGCAAGTGCATCTTCGTGCACACATCAGAAACAAGTTTAAGACATCATAGTATCAGCATCAGAGTTAGCGGAATATAAACAAGTTTTAGGAAATAAGTTTTTCCCCAAAATAGACCCCTTTCCCAAAAGGAGTCGTCCTGGGGCCCCAAAAAGCTATTTACACATATATACAACAAAAATGATTCACATCACCGGGCCCAGGACTTTCCCAAGTCCTACATATCTAAAGGTAACCTACTCTCCCTGTGAGGGAGAGTACTCCTGCTCGGCCTGATCTGGTGCAAACTCTTCCTCAGTACCTGTAGTGATAGTAAGGAGTGAGTATTACACATAAAGTGGGGAGGCAGTTTCCAATTAAGACATAATGCAACACTAAGCCATACACAAATAACAATTCAATGACAACATAATAAGAGTCAATTCACCACAATTCAATTTCAAGTATTCATTAGTTTCTCAAATCGATTTTTATTTAACATTTTCTTAAGTCTTTCGTTCCATGTGTTTTAATCATATTTATATTCCTTTTTATCTGTCCCTGGTCACGACCTACTGCGTCTGCACTCCTGTGCACTCACGACTTACTGCGTCCGGGTGTGTTTCTCAATCCCCTGGTCACGACCTACTGCGTCTGCACTTCTGTGCACTCACGACTTACTGCGTCCGGGTGTGTTTCTCAATCCCCTGGTCATGACCTACTGCGTTCGCACCACCACGCGATAACGACTTACTGCGTCCGGGTATAATACAATCTCCCCTGGTCACGACCTATTGCGTTCGCACCCCCGTGCGATAACGACTTACTGCGTCCGGGTATAATTCATATCATTCTTTCCCCTGGTCACGACCTACTGCGTTCGCACCACCGTGCGATCACGACTTACTGCGTCCGGGTATAACTCATATCATTCCTTTAACATTATCAACTCTTTTAACAATTCCATTACTCAAGTTAATCACAACTGTACACATTTACACTATCCAATCATCACACTTAAATCTCATAACTTAATTAGCACAAATCAATATTTCATTAATATCATCAACATCACCAAATATCAAAATGAAGCACATAATCATCCAAATATTTCCCTATGTCGTAAGTTCTATTTTAATGATTATTCTATAATATAACAACCTAAACTAATCCATACTCTTAGTACCCATTATATGCATATTGTAAACTAAACCCCAGAGTAAGGTAATACTCACTATAACCCACTCCTTACCTTAAATTAGCAAAGAGTATATAGAACCTTAGTGAGCCCTAGCTCAAAATCTTGGGAATTTGAACTTCCTAAGCCTAGCTTACCACCTCAATAAGGAAATGATGAAATGATCCTTGTCTTTGCCTTGGTTTGAGTTGGAAAAGCATGAAACAAAGCCCTACATAATCATGGGTGCAAGAACCCTAAGGGTTTTAGAACAAAAATTCATGAATTAAGTAGAGTTTGAATGAAAGGAAAATAACTTATGGCATGAAGCTTACTTACCCAAATCAATGGTGGAAAAATGAAAATCCAAGGAGAAAGGAAGGTGGTGCAATTCGTGAGCCAAGGAGGAGAAAGGAATGAAGCTTCAATCAACACCCATGATGCAACTTGATGAGCTTTGGTTGATTTTGGGTTGAGGTGCCCAAGAATCAAGTGTTTTTGGTGGTTTGGGTGATGGAAGTGTGTTGGAGATGGAAAGAGCCTTGATGATGATGGAGTTGTGTTGGAGATGAAAGGTGGTGGAGTGATCATGTTTTTGGTGCCTTATTCTCACTCCAACAGGCCAGAAAGATCGTGTGGCTGGGAGCCAAACTTTGGCCCCAAGTTTTCAGATCAACGCACCAGATCTGGTGCCTACTGTGCGCGCGCGCCTGGGCGCACGCCTGGCGCGCCTGGGCGGGAGATCTGCACCAGTTTTCTGGCCTGGTGCGTGGTGCGTCGTGCTGGTGCGGTCAGGGACGGATTTGGCGCGTCACAGAATTTCTGGTGCGGCTGGCGTGCGCATCAGCTCGCCTGGGCGAATGGTGGGCTGGCCTGGGCGGGAAATTCACTGGATGGTGCACCAAAATGAACAGTGACTCGCCTGGGCGAGTGGCTCATGCGCCTCGGCGAGTTTCAGGGTTTCAACCTTCGATTCGCCGTAACTTTTCCATCGACCATTGGATCGAGTTCAAATTTTTAGACATGCTTCTTCACCCCATAAACTTCACATCCAACGGTGGAATTTATTTTCTTAGCTTCCTATAATAAATTTCTAATTTTCTCTTTTCGATTGATTTCTAACATTGAAAACTCCGATTTAACTCCCGATTTCGCTTATGTGACTTTGCCCAAAGCCACAACTGCCTTCTATACAACCCCTAGGACCTATAATCACCACTCACCTATCTACCAAAATTCATTAAGTCATTATTTCAATTTTTCTAAGGTTTTTAATTAATAATTTCATTTAACCCAAAGTTTAGGATGTTACAGCAATCGTTTCCTTCGATTATCCTTGTGTGCTTAGATTCAAGTAACAAATCATACACCAATACAAAGCTCACATCACGAGCTTTGTATAGACATAAAGTTTGTGAACTGAGAGTGAGTGTGCTGTTTGAATCAAAGCTGAGAAGTTGAGGTTTGGGTGCTGTCATTAGTTCTGGGAGCTCACTTTGATCATTGATTGTGGTAAGCTCACGAGTCTCTGAGTCTCAAATTCAGTTCCTTTAGTTAGATGATGTTGCATAGAGTCTAGAAAACCTAATTTCCCCAATTTTATTCTCTGTTTCATGTGTGAACCAATTCCACTTTGGTGTTGCACTCAAAACTGCTCTGCATGTTGGGTTAAAGTGCTTTTGGTGCTGTGGAGCTTTTCTTTGGGGGAATTCTTGTTTGATTCACGTCTGAGAGGTGAGGGGAAGTAATTATATTCACTAGATAGAGATTAAATTCCATTAATTGTGTTAGAGAGCCACCAAGAGGCTCTAAGGGCTTAAATTGAATAGGATCTTTGGTTTGGAGACCAAGCTTTGCTCTAAAACTGTGTTGAACAAGTTTCATATCATGCATGCAAGCTTAAATGACCATTGTTTTATGAGTGTTATGATTATTTTGCAATTTGAGGTGTTGAGTTGCTAAATTGTGTAAATTATGCATAAATGGTTGATTCTCTGTCAAATTGGTTATTTGATATGAAATGAGTATTGCAACATGTTCAATATATGGTATGTGAACTGTTTTGATCATTGGTTTTGGTTAAAAATGTTTAGAAATTGATATGGTATGTAAAAACCAAGTTTCACTCTGTTCTGTCTGCAGATACTCGAGTATTTGGCTTAATACTCGAGTATTTCGTGGTGCACCAGAGTGAAAATTGGCGCACCAACTTGGGAATCAGATTGAACACTCGAGTAATGTATGAACTACTCGAGTATTCTGGGTAATGGAATACTCGAGTATCTCATGAATTACTCGAGTATATTTATGAAGACCTGAAACCCTAAATCTCTGAAAAGACATGAACGACTCGAGTATAATTGTGAACAACTCGAGTAGAATCTGGAAAATGATAAACTACTCGAGTATTTTGGGAAAAACTCGAGTATTTTTAGTCAGATACTTAAAAATACCATTTTCAATTCTAAGTCATTTTGTAACTCTTAGACGACAATAAACCAAGTGATCCTGGACTTAGAGGAAATTGATTGACGTTATGATGTTTTCATTTGAATAATGATACGTTGCTCGGGAGGCACGTAATGTATTAATAAAAGGATAAAACATCAATCAATCTCTTTTAAGTAAGGTAATGCATTCATTCTGGAGTTTGGTTGGTAGGACGTATATCATGTTTTTGGTAAACATGTGGAGGGCCTCTGGGAGTGCCAATACGCTTGCTTGATGACACGTCGTTGGCGTGGTCGGCTTAGTGGATGCCGATATGGTTATACCGTTTGGATGACGGACCGTTTGGATGACGGGACGATGCTGGGGTGGCACGTTATAACTATGCTCGAGTGGCATGGATACCAAGCTTGTCGTGTACATTCTAGGTGAATGTACGAATTGTTGTATACCTAGGAATACAACGCACTGATGAGTGCTGGGTTGTCAGGGATGGACGTCAGAGAGTGACATAGTATGATGGAGTTAGGCTTGAGAGCTAAAGTCATGCATCATGCCACTCATTCAATTGTGATAAATGAAATAAGTGTGAGCATCCTATGTGCATTCATTAACTGCTAAGTGTTATATGTGATTGTTGTTAAATGATGCATATTTACATATTCATATTGCACAATTTATTCTCTATTGGTTATGTGTATAGAATTGCTTACCCCTATGCCCTTGTAGGTGATGTCTCGTTACATTGCTTGCATCGAGATCCGGCCACTTCCTAGTGGCACATGGATCTATGAGGACCATCACGCGGTGTTCGAGGGTGAGGTAGAGATTACCTTCTACCACCCGAACCCGTTGATCCGATTCTGTCCTCGTAGATTTAGGATTCCCATCATATACACTATGCATGTACCCCCGTTTTACACTTACCATGGACCACCTCCCACGCGACCAGCTCGCTCTTACCATAGTTTTCGTTTTCGACCTACCCGCTCTCACCCTTTTACTTCGAGAGTCGTCCGCGAGGAGACTCCCCCTTCTGATCCGAGGAGCCCAGTCAGGGTTTCACCATCCCCTGTCCCGATACCCAGTGGTAGGGTACACTCTCCCTCGGACGAGATCGAGGAGGATCCGGTGGAGGACGAGAGTGGGAGCGAGCCTGTCGTGTATTCTACTGGGAGTGACTGGAGGGACGATGATCCCTAGGTATATGCATATGGTATGTGATGAGGATCAGTGGGTCCGATGTGTGGATGCTGTGGAGGAGACTTGCTGCTGCTGCTGTGTTGATGATGATGCTACTACCTTTCTACTTGTGTTTTTTTGGAGACTGCTACTACTACTACTACATCTGATGCTGCCGGATCTATGTGATTACCCCTGGAGTTGTATTTTGATTATGTATATATATATAGTGTAGATATACTTTTGGAATACTCTAGGGCTGCAATTACACTGTGATGTAGATCCGTTTTTATGGACTTGTACTTTTAGATCTTGGTGACTATCATGATGGGACTATGTATTATGACTCTTATCATATATGTATAAAACCTATGTTTATATTACTATCAGTTGCATAGTCCAATAATTTCCGCTTGCTCTAATTTAATCTATTTAAGAGCTCGGCTATAAATATTATTTGATGGCATTAATTTTATCAAACAAAGCATGGGTAACTTTGATTACTTGTATGATACAAAGAGGTTTCCAAAGAGCGAATGTTACCCAATTTGTGAAAAGGTTTTAGAGATCGCCGAACTCGATACAAATGTTTTGAAATGGTTTAAAGTTTATTCTCCAAGAATTCCAAATGACGATTTGTGCACCCGCTTTGAAAGAAAATCTTATTTTCCCTATTTTCTTAACACTCACAAGTCCATACATTATCCAATATGAAAGCTTAATTACTTTATTATATTTGGGTAATCCGGAAGGGTGTCACAATTGGGGAAAGGTAATAAGTTAGATCTAAAAATCAATTCATAATTTCTATTTGATATTAGAGTATAATTAATAATATATCTAATGAAAAATTATATTACTATTCGTCTTTTTTTTAATTAAAGGTAGGAAGTGAAGAACCCTAGGGAGTTGATTTACTTTATGTAAAACTGAGACACACTTGAGTGTGTTGATTAATTGTGCGTGTTTGTTTTACTAGTTCGATTAATTGTGTGCGGTAGTTCTGCTTGTTTGACTATTAGTGAACGTTATTTGCTTGTTGATAATGATTATGCCAATTGTATTATTTATTTGGAAGGGGTAAAGTGTGCTAATATGAATTTAATTGATTTGATCATAAAATACTTAAAACTATAGAATGTATGATTGATATCCGATTTCTAATTAGATAATTTTATAATGCTTATTCATGAACTATACAACCATGGACTTGGTGTAATGCTATTATGATAAGGAACTGAATTTTAATGATAAATGTATAATTGATTTTCTGCGTTCTCTGATTTTCATTATGCTCTCTTCTAATCCTTTTGCTTAAATAATTTGAAAATGTCTCACTCCTTGTGGTTTAACATTTTAGGTAACATGGAGACAACGGATTCCGCAGCAGAGCAGCCAAAAAGGGAGAACTATATTATGTCGTTCTGAATATCAATTTGTAAAATCCCTAATATTTTCAATTTTTTTGTAAGAATAAACTCATATTTTGTTAAGTATTTTGTATTAAATAAATTTGGGATGTTACAATATGGTATCAGAGCAGTTCTTTCCTTTTGGCCTGGGGAAGTGGTCCCGACTCCGCTGTGGATGATTTGGTTCCAAGATTTCTTTCATAATGAGGAGTGACACCTGTTAAATTTTAATGATAAATGGTTTGTTATAAGGAAAAATCAAAGGGAAATAGAAGCTGCTAACCAATACTAAGGGTATAAAATAAAGAAAAGAGTATGCCACCCGGAAAGAATCTTAAAGAGAAATTGAGGATATTATAAATGAGAGTATTGTTTGTATGAGACAGATGAAAATGATTTTGGGAAAAGAGAAATGAATTGAAAGTTGAATGGTGCATGATGCTTACACTTAAGTCATTGGAAAGGAAATAAATGCTCAAAGATTAAATTCACTTTTCAAAAAATTTTTTTTTACTTCCATGCTAACTCAACCCGTTTAATCAATTAGGAATGATTGAGATTAGCATGAGAAGAATTATAATTGTATCAAGAAAATGAATAAGTTTTCAAAACTGAATTTCCTTTCCAAGGGCTTTGATCCTGGAAGCTGTGTTAGAGAATGCATTATATTCTCAGTGGGACTTGAATGTGAAAAGTGTTTGCTATGAATTGCTAAGGAAAAAGTTTACAAAAATTGAAACATGATTTAAGTCCCCTTGAGAATCAACTACATCATACACCACAACGGTATGTGACGGGATTACCACCAAGGTCAATGAAAAGGAAAACCTTTGAAACTTTAAAGTCGATCTTTCAAATACTATGAATATCTAAAGTGATCATTTTAATTTCATTTTCTAAATGATTTGAATAACCAGTTTTCCTTTTCAATGATCTTGGTGTAGAATGATCTATGTAAACAAGGAACATTCTCAGAAGGACTTAAATGTGACATATGATAAATGAACGATGTGAAATTGAAAGCTACTCAATTGATTTTGAAATCCACCAATGAGAAGTGCATAGTTGATAATTTATAAAAGTGCTAATTGTGGTTCAAAATCAATTGAGCGGTCCAGTTTAAAATGTCTTGAATGAGATCCGAGTCCGATTGAGAATGTAATCTGTTATGCGTAAAAAAGTAATCAAAGCAGGGAAAGACATGACGAGAAGGTCCTATGGGCTGAAGGACGTTTCGCGAAGGTCCATAGGGCTGACGGACGAGAATGCTATAGTGACTAGGTTGCGTTAATGAAGCAACCGCGGGAATTGTTATGGAAGAACCTTGATCCACTAGAGGGCCGGGAAAGCATGATATGATAGTTGCTGGCCACCCGTGTCGGGGATCGGTTCTGCGCGCACCATAACAAATTATATCGGTCACTTAGGCATATTATGTAACCGGTTGAGGGTGGCCCCTGCTAGAGCCAACTTGGGCCGTCAACCCAAGTTGTACGGGGAATCCGTACTGTGCAAGCATTGGTGGAGGGGCACTTACTCCCAGGTTGGTCTTTCCCTAGAAAAGGGGGCAGAGATTTTTATGGATGATAGGGTATCAGATCGAGAGAAAAGAGAAAAGAGAAAAAAAAGAAAAGAGTGTTGGGTAACATGGACGCATGTTGACCCTGATATTGAGAAACGTATCACGCCGGCCGGGTGAACGTTATGAGATTATGATGATCTGATACGCCTACAATGAAAGAAATGATGATTGTCTCGTACAAACGGTACTCAAAAGGTGAAAATGAAAGCGAAAGCAAAGAAAGCCCAAGAGTGGGGCAAAGAATGAAAATGAGAATAGAGCAAACTAGTTGCAAATGCCGAGCATTTTAAATTAGTTGGGGAAAAGCCCGAAAGAAAAAAAAACAAATGAAATGCTTAGCAATTGCAAAGAGATGTCTCGGTGGCATACCTGAAAGAGTTTGCGAAATTGAAAAGAAAAGGATTACAAAATAGAAACCCTTAGTATTGGGTTAGCTAAAGAAATCAAATTTGAAGGATGTGACAATTTTGTTGGTGTTAAACTAATTTCTTATTCATTTTGGAAGTAAATTTCTACTTTTAGACATAATCACGTTAGACCAAATAATCATAAATTTATTAATGATGAAGATGTTCTTATTTGCAGAACTTTATGATTCTAAATCTCAGTTTTGATATTCAAGGGCAATAAGTCTCCTATTGACATCTATGTAGTGTCACAGTTGGATAGGATATATATTAGCGTAATGGCGTATTAACTCATATTTTCACTGGATATAAATTATTATACCGATGTCCTTTTAAACAATGCTAATTGTGCCTTCCAGTTCATTCCTTGAAAGCACTATTATACACTTGAAATAGTATTTTTGTCCATGTGTCTTATGCTGGATTTATCATTGGCAATTTGGCATAATAACCTGAAACTTTTCCATTCTGAGGCTCTTTACTTTTGTTTCCTTATTCTCTTATTTCTGCCCATTTTCAGTTTCCTAGTTCTTTCAACTAACAAGCATTATACATTATTCTGTGTCGTGCTTTTACTCTTCATGGATAGTATTGTTTTTATTGCTGTAGAATGTGTCATTTCACATCTACCTCCTTTTCATGTGGAATGTTTCTTTTCTCTCTTTTTCAACCTATTCTCTTATTTTGTCCATCATCAACTGTTTATCTCTACACCCTTGCTTTAATCACCTTGTTGGTTATGTGTGGTTTTATTTTATGGTTCATTGAGATTGATCTCTTTAGATTGGATAGTGGGAGGGTTGAGAGGTATGTACATGGAGTGAAGAGAAGTTGGTTGTAGGGGCTATATGTATATTTTGGTGTTATGGTTTCTCCTTCATATCTTTTACTTATGTCGTCGATATCTGATAGCCCAGAACCATAGCTTGTGGAATTACGAAGAATGATTTATATTGTAACAATTGGTTTATATAACAATTGGTTTATATCCCCATATTTTGAGATTCCATTCAGTGGATTGCCTTTTGAGGAAATAAAGATTGTATGCTTGTCTGCTTCTATGTTCTGTACTCTTATATTCTTATATGTAGTACTAAATTGAGGTTTGTATAATGTGTAGTCAAGTGGTGTGCTAATTCCTTTTTCGATACTTTTCAAATTTTAATAATAAACTTATATTTCAATCTTTTACAATTTGATTTTGATAATTTACTATGTGGGAATATTTTTGTTATTTCTGTTAGATTCTGAAAAAGTGTTCTTAAAATATTTTTTATGCTTATATATATAAATAGGTTTGGTTCGGCAATTTACTAGTCTGTGCATGCTTTTGGTTTTGTGTTTAGTTGATAAGAGAGAGCTTTTACGCTTTAAAGTGTTTTTAATTAATTTTAATTACCTTCAAGTGTTTTAATTGATTTTTTTTATCTGAATACGTATCTCTTGCAAATAATTATTCTGGGTGTTGGGTAATTTCATAAAGTACCTTATATGATTTCTACTTAAATATTTTATATATGTAAAGGTATGTTTTTATATTTTAAAGTCAAGTTGTTTAAAGTAAGGATCATGTTTAAAAATATACTCCTTTTACTTTACTTTGATTGTGGTATATTAAATATTTATTAAATTTCGCTTCCTATAGATCATGATTTGATGTTCGGATTTCTATTATTTCCTAATTTCTACCTAAGTCTAAATTTTTGTTTCTAGGGATTTACATGAAAAGAAATGGTCATGCAAATTGCAGAAACATTTTTCTGAATCTGGTTTTTTTTAACGAAATGGTTGTTTTCTATTAGTCTTTGATGTTGAGAAAATCATATTATTAGTTCTTGAAATTGGGTAGTAATTTACTAGAATACTTTGATAATGACACTGTAATAACTTGAAAGCAAGTTCGTTTCTTTACTCTATCTTATGTTTGTGCTTTACCAACAAGTGTAATATCTTTTGAGTTTTTGAGCAAAGAATGAATATAAGTCCTTATGACATCCGATTAGCCAAGCCCTAAAGTCTTGGTTGATGTATAAGGTTTAGTAATTTTCGTTCATTCCATTGCTGCACCGTTCCATTTTGATATTTAGCCCATGAAGAAATGAATGAAAATGATTTATAAATCACGTTTTTATCAGATTTCTGTAGAAGTAATCGATTATCTTGTCAAACTAATCGATTAGTGTGACACTGATTAACTGCCAATCGATTAGCTCTTTTTGCTAATTGATTAACTTCCAAGTTTTTACTGAACTACATGATACACTGGTTTTTGGACTGCAACCTTCCATTCCCAAGCTTTTCAAACTGATTTGAAATATGCGATTGAAACTTAAGAACGATTTTTGGTGAAATATCACTCACAATATGTTTTTAATTTAGCAAGTTATTTAAAACATATACAACAGAAAGTCCTGAATTTTGTTGGAAAACATTCATCAAGAATGTTATCTCACCAATTCTAGACTGAAGCATATTGTAAACTCATGCTTAGTGATTTTATGATCATTTCCTTCTGATGTTGTTTATTTTTTTGGTATTATGATTTTAAATTGTTTCCGCAATTGCAGTAAACGCTACCTAATTTTCACTGTAACCATATTTTAAAACCACTAGTTAATATGTTAAATTGAATTTTCTATAATTCGAATTTCATTTTTTCTCTTTCATTCACACCTTTCTTTTCCACCTTTATTGGATTGCTTGGAAGGTGAAAGTGTGTCTGTGATAGCCTTATAGGATGAATGTTTAGATTTTACTGCCTTGAACCGAATGTGTACAGGTCTTTGTTGAGCTTTATGCATAAAGAAGTTTTGCTTTTACCCAGTGAATTAGTCAAAGACATTCGTGTTGTATACTGTTTTGTTTATTTATGTTTGTAAAATTTTATTTAAACCGACAATCAAGGATTCTTAAATTTTGACCTTCATGATTTACCCAAACCAAATTTCGATGACGAAATTTCTTTTAGGAGGGAAGGATTGTAACGCCCTAATTTTTCTACATTATTAATTTCAGTTTTTCTTTATTGAATGAAATAATTAATTCATTGTAAATGATTAGTCAATCTTTGGGTATTTTCATAAAATGCCTTGCATTATTTTATTTATATATATTTTCAAGCAAATTCATTTAAAAGAAAAATTTCATATTAAAATAAATGTGTATACTTTCTATACTTTGTTTAGCTTTTCATATACTTAATAATGAATTATATTCAGTAATTTCAAATTTGTGACTCTATGGTTATTTTATATTTCCTAATATTTAACTAAGCTCTAACCTTGTAGTTTTCCTAAATGAATTTAGATGATGCTTAATTATTATTACCATTAGTATTTTTTTTATTACTTAAAGTAAATAAATAAACAAATAATAAAGAAATAATATTAATAATAATAATAATCATAATAATAGGATAGAAATGAGAAGAGAAGGGGTTGAAAACCCTATCTTCTTGCTGGACGGAGAGGGAGCTCCGCCGCCACCCCCTCCCACTCTCCTTCACTCGGTCTCTCTCTCTCTCTCTCCGTTTCGATCTCTCTCTCTGTAACGCTCTTTCTCTCTCCCTGTTTCACCGGCATCGCTCGTTCACCGCTGTCACCTTCGCCGTCTCGAGCTCGAAGGCCCTCCAATCCAGTCGCGTCGCGAATCGCGACTCCCTCCCTCTGCAGATCGAACCGGCGCAGCCGCGAATCGCGTGTCGCCGCCGCTCGTGGTTGGTGCTGCCACCATGAAGGAGCTCATGAACACCGCCTTCCTCCCCGGTTCGTGCCCTGGTTCGTGTGTTGCTGTCACTGCCAGTCGTTGAGGTCACAGTCGTCGTTACCGCCTATCATGGAAGTGATGCCGTGGTCGCAGCCGTTGCTGTTGCTGCTGTATAGATGTGTTCAGAACTGGTTCGGGTGTTGGTTCAGAGCGGGTATTTGGTTTTGGGTCGAACCGATCCAAATCGGTGCAACTGTGGTTTGGTTCGGGGTAAACCGGATCGTCATGTGCCGGATCAGAACCTCCTTGTTGTGCCTTAAACCAGGTTCTAATGGAACCCTAGAGGTAAGGAGGAGTCATTTCTATTATTTAAGCACATGGATTATTGGGTTTATAATGGAATTGGGGAAAGGTAATAAGTTAGATCTAAAAATCAATTCATAATTTCTATTTGATATTAGAGTATAATTAATAAAATATCTAATGAAAAATTATATTACTATTCGTCTTTTTTTTAATTAAAGGTAGGAAGTGAAGAACCCTAGGGAGTTGATTTACTTTATGTAAAACTGAGACACACTTGAGTGTGTTGATTAATTGTGCGTGTTTGTTTTACTAGTTCGATTAATTGTGTGCGGTAGTTCTGCTTGTTTGACTATTAGTGAACGTTATTTGCTTGTTGATAATGATTATGTCAATTGTATTATTTATTTGGAAGGGGTAAAGTGTGCTAATACGAATTTAATTGATTTGATCATAAAATACTTAAAACTATAGAATGTATGATTGATATCCGATTTCTAATTAGATAATTTTATAATGCTTATTCATGAACTATACAACCATGGACTTGGTGTAATGCTATTATGATAAGGAACTGAATTTTAATGATAAATGTATAATTGATTTTCTGCGTTCTCTGATTTTGATTATGCTCTCTTCTAATCCTTTTGCTTAAATAATTTGAAAATGTCTCACTCCTTGTGGTTTAACATTTTAGGTAACATGGAGACAACGGATTCCGTAGCAGAGCAACCAAAAAGGGAGAACTATATTATGTCGTTCTGAATATCAATTTGTAAAATCCCGAATATTTTCAATTTTTTTGTAAGAATAAACTCATATTTTGTTAAGTATTTTGTATTAAATAAATTTGGGATGTTACATTGACTGATGAAGCAGAGTATTGGTGGGAGCGAGTGCGAAGAGAATTGGAGGCGGCCAATCAGGATATCACTTTTGATCTGTTTAAGGCTCACTTCCTGGGAAAGTATTTTCCTGAGGATGTTCGTAGGGAAAAAGAGATCGCCTTTCTGCATCTGGAGCAAGGAAGTATGAATGTCGGTGAGTACGCGGCACAATTTGAGGATCTGATTCGCTATTCTGGCAGTTATCGGGACGCAGACGAACGCACCAAGTGTATTAAATTTGAACTAGGTCTCAATGCCAGGGTTAGGACTATCTTTGTACACCAGGGTATAGCCAACCTCTCTCAACTGGTGAATATGACTAGTGCTTATGAGAAGAGTTTGAATCAGCAGGAGGCAGAGAAAAGGAGCAGGAATATACCGAATGAGGTAGGTCTTAACAAGGGTAAGGAATTGGCTCACGAATCAGACCTACACTTTGACATCAACACTATGGAAGTAGTGCCGAGGGATGTGGCCCTTAATGTGAATGCCCCGAGAACCAGGCCACCATGCCCACTATGTGGGAGATTCCATCGGCAACTGTGTCTAATATTGAAACAGCACAGAAAACAGGGTCTCTGCTATATATGCGGACAACCGGGACACATGGGGGCAAACTGTCCTAGACGTATCGGTGAAGGGAGCGAATGGACTAACCAAGGTACTTTTCATGTTAGTAATACATCAATTGTTTACTTCAATGTTGTTGCTTAGGTTAAGTGTGAGTAGTATAACCTAGAAGAAATCGATAGGTGTTAATGCCTTAGTTAGAAGCTCCACCAAGCCAGTGTGGTACTGACTCTAGCAGAGGGAAAGGTTAGAACCGATCACTCTAACTCTTACATCTGTTAGAGGATGATACCACCAACAAACCTAACAATGATATTGCCATTGATAGATGTGAGATTGGGATTGATCACCTCGATCTTCGCACCTATTGGTGATCGATGTCATTGGCACATTTCATCAAAAACCGAAATAAATCGAATTAGTATGTTTTTAAAGTAGACCCTCTAGACGGAACAGAACCAACCCGAGAAGAATTCCTTCTAAGCTCTTTGCATAGCATTAGGGAATAGAGTAATAGAGTATAGAATCCCTGAGAGACTCTAGCGAGCCTTATAGGCATCCTCATGCAACCCATCGAATTAGATAGTATATAGTTTAAGACTCACCTAAGAGTCTAATCAAGTTCCCGAACGATCCCCTCAAAGGAAGCAAGTCTTAGTCACTACGTCAGGTACCTTTATCGAGACCAATCAAATCAGCTATAGGTCCATAGAGAATGCATCCTTCGATGATTCTCTTCTGAGAATGCACACTTAAGGATAATCTCCATTGTCTTCTTGCTTGACATGTGTCCAGCCATGCTGCTATCCTTCAATGTCAGTGCTTACATAATTCTTCTGTGTTGAGCAGTCACCGGACATTATGAAGGAAGCCACCACACTATCAAACACCATAATCTCTACACCCTTATCACCTGACATGTCCTTGATCACCTTGCAAAGATCATTAAAATTCCCCTTGAGTGCTTCATGTTTCTTCTTTTCATCTTCACTCTCTTCAAGTTTCAAGCATCTCCGATGTATACAAGAGAATTCGCCAAGCCGTAAGAACCCGGCATAGTTCTATGCCTACCGATAGATAACCACCCACGTGCCCCTTTCCAACCTTGGACACCGGTTGGGAACCTATGTACTCGACTCTGAATAACGGATGATCATACCCCCTAGTGTGGACATAATCAAGTATGTCAATGCCAAGTGGGGGAGGATCTCAATTCAAGGAATGGGAGATGGAACTTTTATATTGAGAAAACTGACGGTCCTGTTCAGATAGAGATGATACATGGTACTGAAGGACAAGCATTGAAATAGGCATGACTCTAACCACACTTGGAGCGGGAAATAAAAACCGAAGGGAAGTGAAGACCGTAGTCAGGAGTTTACCAATGGGATGATTCCCCATTTAAGGAACCGATCGGAATTTCGGGGACGAAATTCCAGTAAGTGGGGGAGAATTGTAACATCCCGAATTTTAATTCCAATAGTAATTAGAATAATGATAAGATCTGGAAGTAAGGATTATTCTAAAATTGATTTAAAATGATGGATTAGGGGTTCTATGAATTCCATAGAAGATTCAGGAAGCATTGGCATCAGAAAGGAGGTTGAAAGATGAACAAAAGAGCGTTAGAAGCGATGTTTTCGGTGTTGTAAACACCCTATATTAGGAAATTCAAAATAAAAGATTTATAACTCAAAACGTAAATTCCACCATTGGATGTGAAGAGTAATATGTGAGGAAGCTTGCTTTCAAATTTGAGCAAGATCCGACGGATAACGAAGAAGTTATGGCAATTTGAAGTGCCAAGAAAATGGAAAAAAATCTGTTAGACTACTCGAGTAGTGCAGGACTACTCGAGTAGTGCTGGACTAATCGAGTAGTTCAGGGACTACTCGAGTAGTCCACCCAAACAGCAAGTCATGATTTCCTGAACTACTCGAGTAGTGCTTGGACTACTCGAGTAGTCTGTCCAGTTTCAGAAAAAATAAAACGTGATTGGGGTCTTCTTCCTCATTCATTCCCCTTTGTCTTTCTCTCTCTTAGGGCACGAATTCCCTTCTCTTTCTCTCTCTAAATCCCACCTCAAATCATCAAATACATCCATGATAAACCATTAAAAACCAATCCCCACCACTCACAAACATTATCTCTTCCATCAATCTCTCCTATTATTCTCTCTGTAACACCCAACTTTTATTTAAAAATATTCATTCAATTTATTTAATAAGTACAATGGAGAACTTAAAAATTCCTTTTCATAAATTAAATTGACATTCAAAAATGGGTATTCCAATTACAATATGAGTAGCGCAACCATTTAATTTCCTTCTTTCCATAATTTCCACTGCGACACTCCCTGATCCTCAAGCTCTTCTTCATTCACCTAAAAATGTTAACCACATAAGGGTGAGACCTTTTCACGACACAGTGAATTAGAAGATAATAAAGAGCACATAATAAAAACTTAAGCATCATAATCAAATCAAGCTATGAATAACAAAATGCTTCACTTTACAATTTCCAAAAATAATTTTCATTTCCTTTATTTTATCTTGGTCTCACATTGCCGTAGCTTAAGTGAGCACCAAGCCCTTAGCCTCACATTGCCGTAGCTTAAGTGAGCACCGAGACTCGTACTTATAATAAGTCCTTAACCTTACAATTTCCTTATATCATCATTGATTTTTATTCTTTTAGTTTGTACCACTAGGTAATTTGGTTGCTCCTGCTAGGGCGTTTGTACACCCATTAGGGACTTTATTCACCCATCAGGACTATCACCCACTAGGCCTCATGTAACATCCCGAATTTTAATTCTAATAATAATTAGAATAATGATAAGATTTGGAAATAAGGATTATCCTAAAAGGGATTTAAAATGATGGATTAGGAATTCTTCGAGTGCCATGAAGGAGTTAAAGAGCATTGGCATCGAAAAGCAAATTTAAAGAAGACCAAACGAGTGTTAAAAATCGATTTTTCGGTGTTATAAACACCCGATGTTAGGAAATTCAAAATAAAAGATTTAAGACTACAAACACAATTTCCACCGTTGGATATGAAGATATGATTTTTAGAAAGTTACTCGTCAAATTTGAGCAAGATCCGACGGTGAACGAATAAGTTATGGCTATTTGAAGTTGGGAGAAAATAGCTGAAAAATAGAAAAGCAAACTAGCAGTACCTGATCATTATACTCGAGTATTTTGTGAAATATTCGCGTATTTTGGGGCAAAACACTCGAGTGTTTACAGAAACACTCGAGTATTTTTCGGTCTGCAACATTAAAAACGCGTTTTGGGGTCGAAACCCCCATTCCAACCCCTCTTTCTCTCTCCCTCCGATCTTCCTCCTCCTCCTTCCTCCGTCCAGCTCCATCGTCGCCCTAAGCCGCCCACCGTGGCCACCCTTCTCACTCCCTCAAACCATCTCTCTCTCCCTCTCTTGTTCTCTCTCCCTCCTTCCCTCACCAACTCTCTCTCTCCTCCCCACTCACCCTCCACCACGGTCGCCGCCACCTCCGGCCGCCACCGCCACCTCCACCACTATCCACCACCATCATCATCAACACCATCATTAACTCCTCCCTCCCTTTGAATCTTTCCCTCAAGCTTTCTCTCTCTCCCTCTCCACCCACATACACCGCCGCCCCTCACCACCGCAGCCGCCACTCGCGGTGGTGACCGCCACCATCACCAAACCACCATAGCCTCTCCCTCCTTCCAAGCTCTCTCTCTCTCTCAACCACGAGCTCTCTCTCTCTCTCTTCGGATCGCACCGGCGTCGTTACCGGTTCGTGATCGTTCTGGGCTCGTGTCGGGAACCTCGGAGCTCGAAGCTTTGCCTCGGTCTAGTCACGATCGTTCCCCGCTAACGAGGAGCAACACCGACGCCGCCATCGTCGCTGAGCTAAAATCCAGGTTCTATTTAAAAAGCCCGAGGTAAGAGGGTTCGCATTACCTTTGCTTAAGAAGTAAATTCTAGGATGCTATAGTGGTAGCTAGGAATAGAGTAATTAAAAGTATGTTAATGAACCTTAGGGTACCCCGTTGATAGAAATAAATTAAATAAAATTGTGACGAGAAACCACACCTTAGGGAATAAGATGTATGAGCATAGAATAAGTCCCGGAATGGATGAGCGTATTTAGGATATTGAAATAGTTAATATAAAACAAAATGTGGGAAATTATAAAGTAAAAGCTATAGGGGAGGTAAAGGAATAAAAAGGGTAAAAGAGAGTCTAGAACAAGGAATAAGGAATGCACGCAGAGTAAAGTAGAGAATAGAAATAAAATGATGAATTAAGATTTAAAATAAAATAAGGAAAACGATAAGTGGATTTACGAAATGATAAGAAAACTATGAGAGAGCACATTATGAGGGAAGTTGGAGTGAAATAATTGAAAAGTTAGATTAAGAGAATAAAGCAATTAAAACTAATATAGTTAATGAAATAAGAACAATGAATTGGGTAATTGATTGAGATAGGGAAACCGAGAAATAACTAAGAATTAATAACAAGAACTAGAATATATTATATTTGGCCGTATTGATTAGAGTTGGATAAAATCGGGGGAAACTAACGAAGAGAAAAAGAATGAAGTAGAAAACGTAGAAAATGTGATAAGTCATAAATGAGGATAAAGGCTAAAAGATTTAGATGAGTATAAAAGAATTATTTAAATTATAAGAAAAAAAAAGGAAAAGAAAGAAAGATGTTGAAAATAGTAGAAAGTAAATAATGTGATGATAAGTCTATAAGAAAAGAGAAAGAGAAGGAAAAGAGAAAGAGAAAGAGAAAGAGAAAGAAAAAGAGAAAGAGAAAGAAAAGAGAAAGAGAGAAAAATAAAGAAAAAGAAAGAGAAAGAAAGGAAAGAAAAATGGAAGTCCGATGCGAGCCTGTGAAGGCGTATCGGCATCGATGCGAGCCTGAGAAGGCGTGTCGATTAAAAAGGAAAAATGGAAGTCCGAAGCGAGCCTAGGAAGGCGTATCGGTGTCGATGCGAGCCTAGGAAGTCGTATCGGTGTCGATGCGAGCCTAGGAAGGCGTGTCGATTAAAAAGATTAAAAGAGAATAAAAGTCCGGTGCGAGCCTAGGAAGGCGTATCGGCATCGCTGCGAGCCTGGTAAGGTGTGTCGATTAAAAAGAAAAGAAAAGACGATTAAAAAGAAAATAAAAGTCCGGTGCGAGCCTAGGAAGGCGTATCGGCATCGATGCGAGCCTGGTAAGGCGTGTCGATTAAAAGGAAAAAGAATGGAAAGGAAAATGGATAAGAAAAGGAAACGGCTAATGGTCTTTTGGACTCAGTCATGATAAAGATAAAGGGCTGATGGTCTGTTGGACTCAGTCACCGGGAAAAAGAAAATGATAAAGAAAAGGAAAAAGAAAAGAAAAGAAAAAGTAGAAATGATTAGAGAACTGTTAGAAAATCAATAATTAAAAGAATGCGAGAATAAGTGAAAACTAAAAGAGTTTATTTATGTGAATTAATTGTGAATAAAATATGTTAATAATTAAGTAGGCTTAGTTATTTGCTATGTCTTCTTTTAGAATTTATCTTTTTAAGTTCTTTGTAATGCTACCCTTCTTGATATCATTTTACAGGTACGGAAGCGGAGCTTACACTGTTGCAGGCCGAACTGGAAACTCTCCACCACGTGGAGTGTATTTATGATACTCTGAGCGAATTTTATTATTAAAACTGTTATTTTTTGTAATTTAATATGCGTAGTAATTGTATGCCCTGAATTTGTACTAATTGGGCTTTAGGATCTGATCTGGTTATTGAACTATTATGTTTTAAGTTTTTAAATATTTTGGACTGACAGGTTTTAAGAAGATAATTTTTGGGAAGTCCGAAAAACAGAGGAAACTCTGCCGGATTTTCGAAAAACCTTTCATAGGAAATCAAATTTAAAAATGAATTTTCAAACTCTGATTTTATTAAAATTTAAAATTAACTAATTAAAGTGAGGATGTTACATTTATGGTATCAGAGCAGTTTCCCTCGGCCCTGGAGTTTGGACTCACAACTCCTATTGATTACTCACCCAGTGAGTAATCAAGTAATAGTGTCAAGTCTTAGAATAGATAAATAGATATATTTAAATAAGAGTTTTTAGTCAATTGTGGAATAACGTTCTCTTTTTCCAGAACTTAGTCGCCATGCCTCGGAGACGTACACAGGATGAAAGGATGGCTGCTATACTAGAAAATCTGGTCCAAATGAATCAGAATCAGGCTGAGACAGTAGCAACAGCCGCAGCAGCAGCAGCCGCCGCACTCCACCAAACATCAGGCCCAATGGGCATCGATTGGCTAGCTAGATTCGTGCAGAACGATCCGCCCAAGTTTGAAGGTGGCTACAATCCGGATGCAGCCCAGAGATGGCTCCAAGAATTGGAAAAGATTTTCCGCACGATTTCACCGCCTGCGGAGCAGATAGTTCTTTTGGCGGCGTACATGCCCACTGGAGAAGCCGAATATTGGTGGGAGCGTGTACGAAGGGAAATGGAGATCGCTAACCAGGAGATCACCTGGGATGTGTTCAGAATCAGGTTCCTAGGGAAGTACTTTCCGGAAGATGTCCGCCGTGAAAAAGAGCTGGCATTCCTGAATTTAACACAGGGAAGTATGTGCGTTGGAGAATATGCCGCATACTTCGAAGACCTCATCCGGTATTCTGGGAACTATAGGGATGCTGATGAAAGAACTAAGTGCATCAAGTTCGAAGCAGGACTTCGCACTGAGATCAAAGTAGCCTTTGAATTTCAGAACATAGATAATTTGGCCCAACTAGTGAATATGGCTAGTACTTATGAGAAGGGATTGAGGCGGAAGACATCCGAAGATAGGAACAGGATGATACAGTGGGCTGAAGGTTCTAGCAGAGGCAATGTACCGGTTCAGGAATCCGATACACATGCTGACATCAATGCTATGGCAATGGTGCCAATGGACACAGCTCCAGATGTGAATGCCCCGAGAAACAGACCACCATGTCCACTATGTGGGAAAATCCACCGGAAACTGTGCCTAATGTTGAGGCAGCACAGAAAACAGGGTCTCTGCTATATATGCGGACAACCAGGACACATGGGGACAAACTGTCCTGGAAGTATAGGTGAAGGGAGCGAATGAATTCATCCGAGGTACTTTTAGTGCTAACCATATACCAAATATTTATTTATAATACTTAATTAAAAATGTTTTGCATAAAGCACAAATATTCGATTTAACTTAAAAATAAAATCAATAAATGATAATACATTAACTAAAGTTTCATTGAACACAGTGATGGTATTGCCACTGGTAGAATGTAAGGTTAGAACTGATCACTCTGATTCTTACATCCGCTAGGGGACGATAACATCAACAAACTTTATGATGATGTTGCTATTGATAGATGTGATATTGGGACTGATCACCTCGATCTTCGCAACTATTAGTGGTCGATATCATTGACACTTTCCAAAAAAAAGTCAAGACAGACGAATAGGAGTCTTAAGACAGTGCACCCACTAATTAGTAGAGTAGCCGCGAATAGAACTCGCGAGAGAACCGAACCGAGCGAACCCGTAGTAAACGTCCTTAGACTTCGTGGAAAGCCAAACTAAAAGCCCAAAACTCATCACACATTTCATTCAGAATCCGATGTGGTTATTCGCAAAAAAGGCGAAACTGGATGAATTAGCAGGATATCCACACCGAGACTGACCCAAGTAAACGAGTAAATCGTACTCACCATTAGGAATTAGGATTCACTTAAGAACTTAGTCCAATTTCCAAGCTATTCTATCAAAGGAAGCGAGTTTAGCCATTGCACCATGTGCCTTCATCAAAACCAACTCAAATCAGCGATAGTTCCATAGAAAATGCATCTTTTGATGACTCTCTGCTGAAAATGCACACTTGAGGATAATCTCCATTGTCTTCTTGCTTGACATGTATCCAGTACATCCTGGGTCGTCGTAAGGGGACTATGAAACCCATCCTTGAGTGCTTCGTGTTTCTTCTTTTCATCTTCACTCTCTTCAAGCTTCAAGCATCTCAGATGCAGAGGTGAGAATTCACCAAGACGTAGAAACCCAACATAGTTCTAAGCCTACCGATGGATAACCATCCACATGATTCTTCTAATCTTGGACACCGGTCGAGAAACTTACGTGCGAAATTCTGAATAACGAATGAGCAATACCCCCAAGCATGGATATAATTAAGTATGTCAATGCTAAGTGGGGGAGGATTTCAATCCAAGGAATGGGAGATGGAACTTTAATAATAAGAAAAATCGACGATCTTACGTAGATAGAGATAGTACGTAGTACTGGAAGATGAACCTTTAACACCAAGAAAACTGTGGATCCTATCCGAGTAACTAGGTGGAATGCAGAACGGTAACGAAGCGTAAGGAAGATTGTATCGAGCCGGACTCAATGTCTGACGATCATACCATAACCCGTAGAACTAATGAATAACTCATCCCAAACGCTCCGCATTAACTGTCGAAGAGGTTCACGGAGAATGGGACGAGAATTAAACTAAGAATCAACCAATACCTTCTCGGACCATCAGACAATTGGGAAATGAATTTAGACCCTGACCTTGACCCTTAAGTGAAATCGTAAAACGAACAGGAAACAGTGGAGTCGCGAAGCAAAGTCTCACTCAAGGGGATTATGTCAGAACACCGCAAATAATCGTCTCAGTCTCTTAAGACTCTGTGTATTACGCGGATTTCTGAATGACTGAGATAAACCATACCTGAGGCGAATAATTATACCGCAGAACCCTTAACTTAGAACTTCCTCAAAGGGAAGATTGGAACCGAAGGAATTAAAATGACATGGGTGGAAACTATGTCAAGGGATACTCCTCCAAATTAAGGGACAACTGGAATTTCGGGGACGAAATTCTAATAAGTGGGGGAGAAATGTAACATCCCTAATTTTAATTCTAATAATAATTAGAATAATGATAAGATTTGGAAATAAGGATTATCCTAAAATGGATTTAAAATGATGGATTAGGAATTCTTCGATTGCCATGAAGGAGTTAAAGAGCATTGGCATCAAAAAACAAATTTAAAGAAGACCAAACGAGTGTTAAAAATCGATTTTTCGGTGTTATAAACACCCGATGTTAGGAAATTCAAAATAAAAGATTTAAGACTCCAAACACAATTTCCACCGTTGGATATGAAGATATGATTTTTAGAAAGTTACTCGTCAAATTTGAGCAAGATCCGACGGTTAACGAAGAAGTTATGGCTATTTGAAGTTGGGAGAAAATAGTTGAAAAATAGAAAAGCAAACTAGCAGTACCTGATCATTATACTCGAGTATTTTGTGAAATACTCGCGTATTTTGGGGCAAAACACTCGAGGGTTTATAGAAACACTCGAGTATTTTTCGGTCTGCAACATTAAAAACGCGTTTTGGGGGTCGAAACCCCCATTCCAACCCCTCTTTCTCTCTCCCTCCGATCTTCCTCCTCCTCCTTCCTCCGTCCAGCTCCATCGTCGCCCTAAGCCGCCCACCGTGGCCACCCTTCTCACTCCCTCAAACCATCTCTCTCTCCCTCTCTTGTTCTCTCTCCCTCCTTCCTTCACCAACTCTCTCTCTCTCCTCCCCACTCACCCTCCACCACGGTCGCCGCCACCTCCGGCCGCCACCGCCACCTCCACCACTATCCACCACCATCATCATCAACACCATCATTAACTCCTCCCTCCCCGTGAATCTTTCCCTCAATCTTTCTCTCTCTCCCTCTCCACCCACATACACCGCCGCCCCTCACCACCGCAGCCGCCACTCGCGGTGGTGACCGCCACCATCACCAAACCACCATAGCCTCTCCCTCCTTCCAAGCTCTCTCTCTCAACCACGAGCTCTCTCTCTCTCTCTCTCTTCGGATCCCACCGGCGCCGTTACCGGTCCGTGATCGTGCTGGGCTCGTGTCGGGAACCTCGGAGCTCGAAGCTTTGCCTCGGTCTAGTCACGATCGTTCCCTGCTAACGAGGAGCAACACCGACGCCGCCATCGTCGCCGAGCTAAAATCCAGGTTCTATTTAAAAAGCTCGAGGTAAGAGGGTTCGCGTTACCTTTGCTTAAGAAGTAAATTCTAGGATGCTATAGTGGTAGCTAGGAATAGAGTAATTAAAAGTATGTTAATGAACCTTAGGGTACCCCGTTGATAGAAATAAATTAAATAAAATTGTGACGAGAAACCACACCTTAGGGAATAAGATGTATGAGCATAGAATAAGTCCCGGAATGGATGAGCGTATTTAGGATATTGAAATAGTTAATATAAAACAAAATGTGGGAAATTATAAAGTAAAAGCTATAGGGGAGGTAAAGAAATAAAAAGGGTAAAAGAGAGTCTAGAACAAGGAATAAGGAATGCACGCGGAGTAAAGTAGAGAATAGAAATAAAATGATGAATTAAGATTTAAAATAAAATAAGGAAAACGATAAGTGGATTTACGAAATGATAAGAAAACTATGAGAGAGCACATTATAAGGGAAGTTGGAGTGAAATAATTGAAAAGTTAGATTAAGAGAATAGAGCAATTAAAACTAATATAGTTAATGAAATAAGAACAATGAATTGGGTAATTGATTGAGATAGGGAAACCGAGAAATAACTAAGAATTAATAACAAGAACTAGAATATATTATATTTGGCCGTATTGATTAGAGTTGGATAAAATCGGGGGAAACTAACGAAGAGAAAAAGAATGAAGTATAAAACGTAGAAAATGTGATAAGTCATAAATGAGGATAAAGGCTAAAAGATTTAGATGAGTATAAAAGAATTATTTAAATTATAAGAAAAAAAAGGAAAAGAAAGAAAGATGTTGAAAATAGTAGAAAGTAAATAATGTGATGATAAGTCTATAAGAAAAGAGAAAGAGAAGGAAAAGAGAAAGAGAAAGAAAAAGAGAAAGAAAAAGAGAAAGAAAAAGAGAAAGAGAAAGAAAAGAGAAAGAGAAAGAAAAAGAAAGAAAAAGAAAGAGAAAGAAAGGAAAGAAAAATGGAAGTCCGATGCGAGCTTGTGAAGGCGTATCGGCATCGATGCGAGCCTGAGAAGGCGTGTCGATTAAAAAGGAAAAATGGAAGTCCGGTGCGAGCCTAGGAAGGCGTATCGGCGTCGATGCGAGCCTAGGAAGGCGTGTCGATTAAAAATATTCAAAGAGAATAAAAGTCTGGTGCGAGCCTAGGAAGGCGTATCGGCATCGATGCGAGCCTGGTAAGGCGTGTCGATTAAAAAGAAAAGAAAAGACGATTAAAAAGAAAATAAAAGTCCGGTGCGAGCCTAGGAAGGCGTATCGGCATCGATGCGAGCCTGGTAATGTAACATCCCGATTTCTGAATCTAAGCTTAAATAGGAAAAGTCTAAATTAAGCTAAGGATAATCAGAAGAGTAAGCTGGAATGTAGTAATGTGTTCGTGGCCAAAGTGTATGTTGGAGTTAAGGAGTATACCATGAAGTTAGAAACCATCAGTACATAAAGACCTCTTAGTGTAATCAATTACTGTGGGGTGTTAATCGATTACAATCAGTCTGTGAAGAGATTAAGCTTTAGCAAAGAACAAGTGGGTTAAGTGTAGCGGCTCGGACCTCGGTCCGAGCAAATTCTATCTTAGCCGACCGAAAAGAGGTTTAGAGTCGTAAACCGACCTTATTCTAAACTATCACCCCTCATCCGACCAATGAACGACGTCCAGAGTCACAAGCCGAACTCATCGATAGAACCGAGTTGTAGCACTGGGCTCATACTAACCGAATAAAAATTTAGTGTCATAAGCCGACGCCATTTCGACTAAACATCTACGTCGGTTTTGTATCTGTTGAGAATGAGCAGTAATCCGACCTCTTGCTTCTAAACTACTCCGAACCGAGCAATCAGCTAGGAGTGCATAATTGCCGAACAATCCGAGCTCATCATAACCGAGCTCATGATGACCGAACCCATTAGTGCAACCGAGCTCATTATCAGCGAGCTCATCAGTATTATTGAGCTCATTAGTATATCCAAGCTCATCTATCTATCCGAGTTTATCCATCTATTCGAGCTCATGAGGATCGAGCAAACATAATTGAGCTCATACCGAGCTTATAAGATCCGAGTAGCCATCATCCAGCTCATGGTAACCGACCTAGTATGTAGGTATTGGACCTAGGACCGATCCTGGGCGAGCTGAATGGGGTAAAACGCTGAACCTGTTGTCAAGCTTGGATTAGCCGACCTCAGCGCACCCCACACTATTATCCGAGATGGAAGCTCGGACTACTACGATTCCTCCATACCGAGCCGACGTATCCTAGCCGACACGTCCTAGCTCCTCCGTGCCAGCTCATGTTGAGCTGTTGGCCCTTTGGGATTCATACCATCCGTACTATGTACTATCTTTCACTTTATGTCACCATCATTGCTTTATGTCCCTATCAAGTCACTATTCATGGCTTCCTCAAGAAGCCAATGAATCCTAGCCACTCATTCTAGCTTCCAAAAGAAGACTCCAATGAGAGCCACACAAATATCTTCCACATTTGAATAAAAGAAAATCCCAACACATAACCCATAACACTTCTCTCTCACTTTTATTCTTCTCTCTTCCCTACGTCTCTCTCTCCCTTTTCTCTCAAAGTCCAGCAACAACAACCCAACATATCTTCTTCCTCTCCTCTTCTCACGAACATTTCCCTCTCTTCCACAAACCAGAGACCTCCTCCCCGCCGCCTTCTCTTCCGTCCCGGGCGCCCCTGGACCGCCGTGGAGTTCGTGTGTAGATTGGTGGAGCTCGTGTGTAGCTTGGAGTAAGAAGGATTCAAGGGTGCTAAGATCAAGGACAAGCCACAAGGAACCATTCTCAAACTCTCAACTCTTATCTCACACGGTTTGAGGTAAGGAGTGAGTGTTACCTCTACTTGGGTTGGGGTTTCTAGGGTGTTCATAAAGGGTACTAAGAGTGGGTGTTAGATTAGGGAATGGACATAGGTTAATGTTAGAAGATAAATGGTAAAAAGGGTAAAAGGGGAATTAACGAATGAACTAGAAACATGGACTTTAGGTGAAGATGGAATATCACTTTTGATTACATGCTATATTTCATATGCTGTATTTTATATGATGGATTGACTAAAGGTTTTGTTCATATGGTTGTTGTGGTATAAGTGTTTATGAGCTTTGATATTCGGTATTTGTATTTGTGGCCGAGCCGAGAGAGGGTGAGAATGGAGAATGAGAAGAATGGTAACCAGGGTGGATCGAAAAGACAAACTAATAAGTTATATAATGACATAGGTAGATGAGATAGATAATAGGGATAAGGGAAATCGAAAATGGGTAAAGGGTTGAGCCGAGATAGGCCGAGCTAAGTAAATAATGAGATTAATGCAAAGAGGAATAAATTAAAGAGGTGAACTGAGGTGGGCCGAACTAAAAGTAATGGTTAATAAGATAAGGGGAATTAAAGAGAAATGGTTGTGTGGCCGGGTCATAGCAGACGCGTACTGGGTGCGTGCATTGATCGCGTAAGCCGAGCATTGTGGTGCTCGCAGCTGTAAGTCGAGCATTGTGGTGCTCGCAGTTATGACTCACAAGGTTCCGAGAACGGAATCGGTGGGATGTGTTCCTGGTCATAGCAGACACGTACTGGGTGCGTGCATTGATCGCGTAAGCCGAGCATTGTGGTGCTCGCAGCTGTAAGTCGAGTATTGTGGTACTCGCAGTTATGGACACTCCTTACTCTATAGAATGATCGGCGGTAGTGTTCCTGGTCATAGCAGACGCGTACTGGGTGCGTGCATTGATCGCGTAAGCCGAGCATTGTGGTGCTCGCAGCTGTAAGCCGTGTATTGTGGTACTCGCAATTATGGACACTCCAATATCCGACTTAAATGGTGTAAGACATGCACTGGGTGTATGCATCCAAGAAGAGTAAAAGATTGTAAATTATGTGAAAGTGAAATATTGAGTAGTGAACCCGAGATAGAGATGGTAATCTGAGACATGAGAGGATAAACCGAGGTATAGCTAACAATGAGTTAACTGGTTTATGATGTGAGCCGAGCTAGACGAGGATGTGGGTATGCGAACCGAGCTAAATGTTGATATATGCATGAGATATATGGGTTTGATTACTTGTGATTTATTTGCTATTTGACTACTAGTGTTTGGCTTGGTAGTTCGGTATGTCATTCTAGAAACTGCTTATTTAAGTTCTTGTAATGCTCACCTCCTTACCATTTTTCAGGTACTGAGCCCGAGCAGACGCAGTCCCCGGCCGAGCAGGATCACTCTCCCTCACAGGGAGAGTAATTCATTAGAGTCGGATAGCCTAGATGGGTCTCGGCTAGTTGGCCGAGCTAAAAACAATATTTTGTATTTTTGGAATTGCCGAACTGATTGTACTTAAACTTGTGTTTTATGTATCTGATGTATTTAAGTCTTCCGCCTTTTGAACTCTGATGTGTCTCTGGCATTAATGAAGTGAACTATTATTTTGGCAATTTATCTTAATCATTTCCTCAAAAGAAATTTTAAAATCCTAATTTCGGGGTAATTAAAGGGTAATTATTATGTAGGGTGTTACATTTTTGGTATCAGAGCAGTTTCCCTCGGCCTTTGGAGTGTGGACTCACATCTCCGATGGTTACTGACCCAGCGAGTGACCGCTAAGTAGTTAAGTGTCTAAATTAGAGTAATGAGGTGTATATGTGTTGTTGATTAGGTTGGCATTAACCTATCGGTTGTCCTAGAGGTAGCCAG
The DNA here is from genome assembly GCA_037953625.1 of Crotalaria pallida. NCBI lineage: Eukaryota > Viridiplantae > Streptophyta > Magnoliopsida > Fabales > Fabaceae > Crotalaria > Crotalaria pallida. The sequence continues at coordinate 32,664,856 of CM075651.1, read as the reverse complement.
TAAGGAAAGGGAATAGCAGCAGCATTGACAAGATCGTGACAACTCTAGAGAACTCGATCCACATAAACAGAGATTAAACCGAAGGGATAGCAAGAGTCACAATTACAAGAGCCAGAGGAAGCAATGGATCGACAGCTACACGCATCTCAAAACCCAGTACCAGCGGAAATTGACTGGTTGACCGAACTCAGAAGAAACAATCCACCAAGGTTCCTGGGTGGCTATAACCCGGACGGAGCACGTAAGTGGCTCCAAGAGATAGAAGAAGTATTCTGCACGATGCGTCTTCCAGACAACCAAAGGGCCTTGCTAGTGATGTGTGCGTTAGCAGGGGAGGCGGAGCAATGGTGGGCCCAAATGCAACAAATCCTAGAAGTGAAGAGGCAAAGCGTAGCATGGGAAGTATTTAACAGGAGATTTCGTGCAAAATACTTCTCAGAGGATATTCTAAGGGAGAAAGAGATTGCCTTCTTAAATCTGAAGCAAGGCAGTCTCAACGTGGACGAGTATGCGGTTAAGTTCGAGGAACTGATTAAGTATGCCGAAAGCTATCGGGCTGCCGACGAGAGGACCAAGTGTGTTAAGTTCAAGGCTGGGCTTCGAGCCGAAATCAGGCTAGCATTCGGGAACCAAAACATAGCCAACCTGTCCCAGTTGGTTAATATGGCGAGTATGTACGAGAGAGGCCTCAATAACGAAGTAGCCGAGCAGAGGGGCAAGGATGTTTCAAGGACTAGTAAACCCATTATGAGAGAAACGACTCGGAGTTCAGACCGTCACGAGGGTCCGAGCTCAAAGGCAACGACAGCATCATGGGGCGATGATCGGAAAGTGACCGGCCCTGGTCCTTATCCGATCTGTCAATATTGTGGAAAGCAACATAGGGGAAAGTGCTGGATGCTGAATTCGAACAAAGGAAAAGGACTGTGCTATCGATGTCATTAGTCTGGTCACCTCGCGGCCCAATGCCCTACGAACGTCCTGAAGGAGGAAATCAATGCTGATCCGTCTCGGCAGGTCGGTGGGAATCGACCACCTCGGAGGGATGAGTTTTACACTATGGACGGCAAAGAGGGGGATGATGCCGACGAGCTGATCTGAGGTCTTTGCTAGGTAAACGATTAATCCTTGGGCAGTTTTGGTCCGAGAAGGACGCAGCGCGCTCTTCTATTCTATTGGCTGCGAGAAAGCTAGAGTTGTCTACCATAGGGACTAATTCGGTCAACACCTCTCGATTGTACTCGAATTGTCCTATCCGAGTATTACGTTAAAATGTATCTTTGTAAACTTTAAGCCCTGTTTTCATTAGCTCTCTAGTAAAGGCTCCCTAAGATGTACCCTGTTATGGGATGTAAAAGATTTGATCCAACCCACTAGAAGATCATGAAGTACCTTACACAGAAACAGTGAATTGTAGGATCCTAGTTAGTCTATAGCTAAACACGATAATGGTGTTGTCATTAACAGCATGTAAAGTTGGGATTGGCCATCCTTACTCTTACATCTATTAAATGAAAATGTTATCAGACCAGCCTGGCAACGGTACACTATTGATAGACGTGAGGTTGGGACTGATCACCCCGATCCTTGCAACTATTGATGGATGGTATCATCGCAACCTCCTAAGTTAAATCAAGACAACCAATATAGCATCATGCCAAGAAACAAATCCTCCATAAGGAAATAAATTAACCGGAAAGTAATCTTTCCAAGAGTTCTTGCAGGTTTAGAAGAATAGACCTAAGGCGAAACTATAGGATAAGAACCTTAAGCTACCCTACCTATTTAAGAATAGTGTATCCAAATACTTAATACTGGAAATAATTAAGCAAATCCTATGGAAAATTATTTTGACCAGCATGAAAACCAAACTAGGTTCTAGACACCCAATCAAACTTCTCCCGGTATCCCATTTAGAATCAGTGGAAGCAGGACTGCTGGCATACACTTGATGCATGACTTAAGTTTCATTAATCGGAATTAGTGTTTAATGAAGCGTTCCGAATATCAAGAGTACCCACCCATCTTAATTCATAACCACCCAAAATTCTTTCAAGGTTTATGCATGTGTATCGAGCCTTAATTAAAGGTGCAGTTAGTGCAAATAACCAGAAGCGGATTCATTCGACCTTCTACCTCCTAGCGTTGGTGTAATCGGGTATGTCAATTCCAAGTGGGGGAGGACTTAGTAACCCAACTAACACCTTGTCCGAACATCAAAAGGAAACAAGAAGTGAAGTCGTGCGAGGACAAGCTGTGAGATGTTTTAACGTAAATTCGAAAGCAGTAAGAAGAATGAACTTAGGAGTACCCCAAATACAAGAATGAAACAAAAGGGGCGTAAAGACCATAGTCGAAAGCCTTGTCAAGGGATGACTCTCCATTTATGGAACTGAACGGAATTTCGGGGACGAAATTCTAGTAAGTGGGGGAGAATTGTAACATCCCGATTTCTGAATCTAAGCTTAAATAGGAAAAGTCTAAATTAAGCTAAGGATAATCAGAAGAGTAAGCTAGAATGTAGTAATGTGTTCGTGGCCAAAGTGTATGTTGGAGTTAAGGAGTATACCATGAAGTTAGAAACCATCAGTACATAAAGACCTCTTAGTGTAATCAATTACTGTGGGGTGTTAATCGATTACAATCAGTCTGTGAAGAGATTAAGCTTTAGCAAAGAACAAGTGGGTTAAGAGGTCCGAGCAAATTCTATCTTAGCCGACCGAAAAGAGGTTTAGAGTCGTAAACCGACCTTATTCTAAACTATCACCCCTCATCCGACCAATGAACGACGTCCAGAGTCACAAGCCGAACTCATCGGTAGAACCGAGTTGTAGCACTGGGCTCATACTAACCGAATAAACATTTAGTGTCATAAGCCGACGCCATTTCGACTAAACATCTACGTCGGTTTTGTATCTGTTGAGCATGAGCAGTAATCCGACCTCTTGCTTCTAAACTACTCCGAACCGAGCAATCAGCTAGGAGTGCATAATTGCCGAACAATCCGATCTCATCATAACCGAGCTCATGATGACCGAACCCATTAGTGCAACCGAGCTCATTATCAGCGAGCTCATCAGTATTATTGAGCTCATTAGTATATCCAAGCTCATCTATCTATCCGAGTTTATCCATCTATTCGAGCTCATGAGGATCGAGCAAACATAATTGAGCTCATACCGAGCTTATAAGATCCGAGTAGCCATCATCCAGCTCATGGTAACCGACCTAGTATGTAGGTATTGGACCTAGGACCGATCCCGGCCGAGCTGAATGGGGTAAAATGCTGAACCTGTTGTCAAGCTTGGATTAGCCGACCTCAGCGCACCCCACACTATTATCCGAGATGGAAGCTCGGACTACTACGATTCCTCCATACCGAGCCGACGTATCCTAGCCGACACGTCCTAGCTCCTCCGTGCCAGCTCATGTTGAGCTGTTGGCCCTTTGGGATTCATACCATCCGTACTATGTACTATCTTTCACTTTATGTCGCCATCATTGCTTTATGTCCCTATCAAGTCACTATTCATGGCTTCCTCAAGAAGCCAATGAATCCTAGCCACTCATTCTAGCTTCCAAAAGAAGACTCCGATGAGAGCCACACAAATATCTTCCACATTTGAATAAAAGAAAATCCCAACACATAACCCATAACACTTCTCACTTTTATTCTTCTCTCTTCCCTATGTCTCTCTCTCCCTTTTCTCTCAAAGTCCAGCAACAACAACCCAACATATCTTCTTCCTCTCCTCTTCTCACGAACATTTCCCTCTCTTCCACAAACCAGAGACCTCCTCCCCGCCGCCTTCTCTTCCGTCCCGGGCGCCCCTGGACCGCCGTGGAGTTCGTGTGTAGATTGGTGGAGCTCGTGTGTAGCTTGGAGTAAGAAGGATTCAAGGGTTCTAAGATCAAGGACAAGCCACAAGGAACCATTCTCAAACTCTCAACTCTTATCTCACACGGTTTGAGGTAAGGAGTGAGTGTTACCTCTACTTGGGTTTGGGTTTCTAGGGTGTTCATAAATGGTACTAAGAGTGGGTGTTAGATTAGGGAATGGACATAGGTTAATGTTAGAATCAAGCTAAATGTTGATATATGCATGAGATATATGGGTTTGATTACTTGTGATTTATTTGCTATTTGACTACTTGTGTTTGGCTTGGTAGTTCGGTACGTCATTCTAGAAACTGCTTATTTAAGTTCTGTGTAATGCTCACCTCCTTACCATTTTTCAGGTACTGAGCCCGAGCAGATGTAGTCCCCGGCCGAGCAGGATCACTCTCCCTCACAGGGAGAGTAAGTCATTAGAGTCGGATAGCCTAGATGGGTCTCGGCTAGTTGGCCGAGCTAAAAACAATATTTTGTATTTTTGGAATTGCCGAACTGATTGTACTTAAACTTGTGTTTTATGTATCTGATGTATTTAAGTCTTCCGCCTTTTGAACTCTGATGTGTCTCTGGCATTAATGAAGTGAACTATTATTTTGGCAATTTATCTTAAATCATTTCCTCAAAAGAAATTTTAAAATCCTAATTTCGGGGTAATTAAAGGGTAATTATTATGTAGGGTGTTACAGGTAAGGCGTGTCGATTAAAAGGAAAAAGAATGGAAAGGAAAATGGATAAGAAAAGGAAACGACTGATGGTCTTTTGGACTCAGTCATGATAAAGATAAAGGGCTGATGGTCTGTTGGACTCAGTCACCAGGAAAAAGAAAATGATAAAGAAAAGGAAAAAGAAAAGAAAAGAAAAAGTAGAAATGATTAGAGAACTGTTAGAAAATCAATAATTAAAAGAATGCGAGTATAAGTGAAAACTAAAAGAGTTTATTTATGTGAATTAATTGTGAATAAAGTATATTAATAATTAAGTAGGCTTAGTTATTTGCTATGTCTTCTTTTAGAATTTATCTTTTTAAGTTCTGTGTAATGCTACCCTTCTTGATATCATTTTACAGGTACGGAAGCAGAGCTTACAATATTGCGGGCCGAACTGAAAACTCTCCACCACGTGGAGTGTATTTATGATACTCTGAGCGGATTTTATTATTAAAACTGTTATTTTTTGTAATTTAATATGCGTAGTAATTGTATGCCCTGAATTTGTACTAATTGGGCTTTAGGATCTGATCTGGTTATTGAACTATTATGTTTTAAGTTTTTAAATATTCTGGACTGACAGGTTTTAAAAAGAGAATTTTTGGGAAGTCCGAAAAACAGAGGAAACTCTGCCGGATTTTCGAAAAACCTTTCATAGGAAATCAAATTTAAAAATGAATTTTCAAACTCTGATTTTATTAAAATTTAAAATTAACTAATTAAAGTGAGGATGTTACACCTCACCCGTTAGGACTAATACATATAATCTTTGCTCATACTCATTAAATTCCTTAGCATATTCAATTTACATACTTTAGTCCTTTTCACATTTTCCAGTCTTTTATTTTTCGTTGAATTGATCATTTTGGGACATCTTCTCCTAACGGGGCATTTACACCTAGTGGGGCGTTTTAGCCTGATGGGTACCTAGGCCCTAATGGGGCGTTTGTACATCTAGCAGGAACACCTAGTGTCCCAATGTCCCAATGATCAATTCAACCGTCCTTATCAATCCACACACATTCACCATATCACACACAATTTCAAATAGCCATTTATGACAGGTAACAATCATTCACGTTCATGCATTCACATCATTCTCAATTTCATCATCACATAACAACACATAATTAACATCGTCTATATTCCAGTCATATTCGTCAATGTTATTCACCCACACCTACATTCCAAACTAAGGCTAAAACCCAATTTTCAAGCATCCTAAATAAACATGTTCATCATTACTTAAACAATTATCATTAGCCAAGAAATATCCTTATAACCACTAATCCTATTTCCTACTTATTAGGTTGTATTGTTTATCATATCATAATTAATCCTTAATCATAAAATACTCATTTCACGTACATTTCCCTTAAGCATCATCAATCTGAAATAGATGATTATAATACACTTCTTATTCAAGTATTCAGGTATTATCCCTATATCCATTAGTTATTGCTCCACCTCATAGCCAACATTATTAATTTACCTCATTAGTTAACACTTAGCCATTTATATACTCATTTTACACACATTGCAAACATAACAACGATCAACAAACAACATATATTCACAGAATCAGTCAACATACTCAGGTATGTCTCAGCATGCTTAAATATAAGTCAACTCCCTAGGGTTCTTCACTTCCTACATTTACAACATACATAAGGGGATTGTTAGCAATTTTATGACAATTAAATTAAATCATTAAATTAATCCAAATTACTTTCATTCGTCTTAAACCAACTTATAACTGGTGCTATTTTGCTACCCACAACCCAATTCAACTACTTAGCCCAAATCCTATTATATACCCCAACTATCCCTAACTCAAAGTGTGGAAAAGAGACTCCCCTTACCTTAGGGAGGGAGAGAGCCCACACAAAGCTCCAGGGACTCCAAATCTACTCCGGATCTACTTTGATTCCTATCCTCTCGACCGATCTCCACTCCTTTCTTCAAGATTGGAGGAGAGAGAAAGCAAACCCTTGGAGAGAGAGGGAGAGAGCCACGAATTGAGGAAGGGCCACCAAGGAAGGAGAGGAAGGCAAAGTCATGAGGAAGGAGATGGGTCTCATGGGTGAAGGTTTGAGAAGAAGGATTTTGGGTGGTTTGTGGTGGTTTTGTGGGTGTGTGTTGATGGTTGATGGAGATGGGAGTGAAAGAGAGAGAAAGAGAACCACCAAGAAAAGGAAGAGAAGAAGAAAAAGAAGAAGGAGAAGAGAAGCTTGCCATGGAGGAGGATTGGAGGATGAGCCATGGAGGATTGATGGTGTTTGATGATGGTTTGGAGGAGGAAGAGAGGAAGAACACGTGAGAGAAGAGGGAAGAGGGAGAGAGAAGCGTGAACATGAGAGAGAGAGAGAGAGGAGGGGATCGAATGGATAAGGGAGGAGGGAGATGGGTGGCTGAAATAGGGAGATAAGGGGTGGAAATTACGTTTCTTCCCCTTAAATTATTTTTATTTTCTGCATCAGACTTAGAATAATCGATTACTTGACCCTCAGTAATCGATTACCCTTCAATGCAACATTTCTTGGTTCCTCTGACAGAGGGCAAATAATCGATTAAACCACTTGGAGTAATCGATTACTTAACAAAATAATCGATTATTTCCATGAGTTAATCGATTATCAATGCTGCAACATTTAAGTGTTTTCACCAGAGGCCCTGTAATCGATTAACCCCTACAAAATAATCGATTATTCTGGTGAAAACTCCTATTTTGGCCAATTCTAACTCTAAGACACTGCACTTAACTCCTATCCATGATTTTCTTATAGTTCTTATCATAAATTCTAGCTTATGTTTTCCTAATTAACTTGGAATTAAATTTTGGGATGTTACACTCTCAAGCCATGGGTATGAGTTAGGGTTCAAAGGTTTCAACACCCACTCTTGATTTCTACCATTTCAAGATCAAAGTAAGTGAGATTCAAGCTTTCCTCCTCATTTTCTTCATGTTATACGAATTTCCCCCATAGTCTCTAACTAATTCTACTTCTTTTGTTTCATGATCCACTTTCTCTCTCCTTCATAGCTTGAAGCTTTCTCTCTCTTCAAGGTTAGGTAGGATCAAGCCCTCCACCTCACTCTCACTACACATTTGGAGGCTTTTTGGTTGAAATTCAAAAGGGGAGGATTTTAAAGAGTTAGGGCTTGGTACTCCCTTCTCTCTCTACAAGGTTAAGGTAAGAAGGGTCGTGTTACCTCTACTTAGAAAGTAAATTCTAGGATTCTATAGTGGTGACTAAGAATAGGGTAACTAAGAAATAAGTTAATGAACCTTAGGGTAGTCCCTGCAAATATAAATGATTTATTAAAAATAGTAAATGAAAACCACACTTTAGGGAATAAAATGAATGTGCATAGAATAAGGTCCGGAGCGAATGAGTGTGTTAGGGTATTACAAGAGTTAAATATAAAATGAAAATGTAGAAAAAACATAAAATAAAGCCAAGGGAAATTAGTTAAGGAAAATTTATGAAACGTGAGAATAAAAGAATATAGAGTAAGTGTGATGGACAAGGAGAGAGGAATGATTAAAACTAAAGGTGAGGTAAAATAGGAGTTAAAATATGAAAAACAATAAGACATCGAGGAGTGGATTTAGTTAAGAGTTGTCGAATAGGGATATAATAGAAACGCAATAATAAACTAAATTTTAAATATAAGTAGGTAAATTGGTAAAAGAATGTAGTGGAAAGATAATGGAACAAAGAAAGAGAAGGAAATAGTGTTAGATAAATATAATGGGATAATAATATGGGGAAAACCAGTAAATAATAGTGTGAGAGAGGAGCTATGGAAAATAGTTAAGAATTTGAAACAGGAATTAAAATGTAACGATTGTACTAAAGCTAAGTAGAGATAAACGTAAGTTAGAATAATTAATAAATAGAAGAAGAAAAAGAAAAGTAAGAGAAGAAGAAAAAGGAAAAGAAAGAAAAATATTGAAAATAGTGGAAAATAAATAATGTGATAATAGGTCCCTAAGTAAAGAAATGAAAGAAAAGAGAATAATACAGTAAACCAGAAAAAGAGGAAAGATATATGACTAAGAAAAAGAAAAAGAGAAAGAAAAAGAAAAAGAATGATAGAGAAAGGTAAAAGATAAAAGCCCGATGCGGGCCTGTGAAGGCGTATCGGCATCGATGCGAGCCTGTGAAGGCGTGTCGATTAAAGGGAAATAAAAGCCCGATGCGAGCCTGTGAAGGCGTATCGGCATCGATGTGAGCCTGTGAAGGCGTGTCGATTAAAGGGAAATGGAAGTCCGATGCGGGCCTGTGAAGGCGTATCGGCATCGATGCGAGCCTGTGAAGGCGTGTCGATTAAAGGGGAATGGAAGTCCGATGCGGGCCTATGAAGGCGTATCGGCATCAATGCGAGCCTGTCAAGGCGTGTCGATTTAAAAAGAAAATGGAAGTCCGATGCGGGCCTGTGAACGAGTATCGACATTAAAAAGAAAAAGAATGGAAAATGGATGAAAGAATGGGAATGAATGAATGTTAAGAGAAACAAAAATTAAAAGAGTGTGAGAATAAGTGATAAAGAGAAGAAATTAATTATATTATTATTATGGATAACAAATGTAAGTAATTGTGTAGGCTTAGTTTATTGTTATGTCTCTTATAGGATTTATCTTTTTAAGTCCTGTGTAATGCTACCCTTCTTGCTATATTTTTTACAGGTACGGAAGTGGAGCTTACATGGGACATGGCCGAGCAGGATTTTCATTCCACTACGTGGAATGCATATTTATTATTATGAGTGGACAACTATTTTTGTAATTTTAGAATATGTAATATTCGTATGCCTTGAAGCTTACACTAATCGGGCGTTAGGATCTGATCTGATTACTAAACTGTTGTGTTTTATGTTTTTAAATAATTCTGGAATGACAGGTTTTAAACAGGAAATTTTTGGGAAGTCCGGAAAACAGAGGAAACTCTGCCGGATTTTTGTAGAGTATTTTAAAAGTAATTAAGTTTAAAAGAAATTTTCAAACTCTAATTTTATTAAAACCTATAAATTAACTAATTAGTGTGAGGGTGTTACAGAGAACCTCGATCTTGCACAGGACATGGGTTTGATTCCCGTGTTGCGGATTGGTTCTATGCAAACTATAATAATTCTAATTACTTTGGTTCCTTTTGGCCAGTCGAGGGTGATTTCTGCTAAAGCCAATTTGGACAAATCAACCCAAATTGCACGAGGGACCTTCCTAAGTGGAGGTGAAGTATCCAATTATAGGTTGAGAAATACTTACTCCTGGTCGGTTTTTCCCCAGAGTGGAGGGTGTATGTGAGAATATGAAATTGTTGAAGAAAAGTGTTAAAGTGAATTGTTTAAGTAGTGTTAAAGTGTCAAAGTGTTAAAGTGTAAAGTGAAAGTGAAAGTGTGGAAGAAGATTGCATAAATGGGTTAGTTCATTAAATCCGATCAAATTGTTTAAGTGGAATAAAATGGAATATACTGTGTAATATCAGATTTGTGAACTAAGTCATTCAAAGTGTGACGTGCATAGCATAACCATGTGATTGTATATTTCATTATTATACTATGAGTATGCATGGTTTTATGTTCATTATCACCAATGTTAGCATTATTTCTTAAAGTGCTTGATTATATGATTATGCCTAGTTAAGTCTTATTATTAATTTCTAATGTTTTCTCTAATCTAAATTTGAGTTACTCACCCCTTACATGTTGATATTTTAGGTACGCATTGCGAGGATCCATCAACTATTCCCTCTGCCGAGGACCACTACGCTCCTCCTGATGGAGTGTAGTTGCATTAGCATGCATTGGACTATCTATACTATGTAGTTTCTTATTTTATGCTCACTCTCTTGCTATCATTTTGATGTACATAGTTCTATGACTTGTAAAGGTTGTGAGAATGGCTAATCATCCATCCTTTTGATGTAAATTATAGTTTCTTAAATCACAACCTCTTTTGGATTGTATGTAGACTTTTATGAACTTTTATGTATTTGTAAAACAACTGACTTCATGATGACGTTATTCTCTTATGCATGTGAGCATAAGAAATGAAGTAATGTTTAATTATAAATGTCTGGAATTCTGACATGTTATATATATATATATATTATAGTATTGGGGAAAGTCCGAATTATAGATGAACCCTTGCGAAAATTTTTCTTAATTTTCCTAATTGCAATAAATTCTACTAAAAAATAGGGATGTTACACCAATCCTAACAATTGGTATCAGAGCTTCGTGCTCTGGTAAAGGCATAACAACCTGAGTTCAAGATCCATTGTATATTGGTAGCCTTGGGATATTTGTCTTTGATTTTAATATGGAGAGTTTTACATTCGATGATGCACCAATTTTCGATGGGAAAAATTATCTCTATTGGAGTGCTAGAACGAAATTTTATTTTCAATCCATTAGCTGTCATTTATGGAATATTGTGCTTCATGGCCTTGATTTAAAACCAAAACTCGTTTTAAATGAATTTGACAAAAAGTGTTTTGCCTTGAATATTCAAGCTATGCGCATTCTATGATATGTTGTATATGATGATGCATATGCTAGAATCAAGGATTGTATTGATACAAAAAATATTTGGGACACTCTAAAAACACACTATGCTACTGATGATCTATTTGAAAGTGTTAGTGTCTGCTGGAAAGAAATAGAGCATCAATATGGAAAAGGCACAAAGGACGAAGTTATCAACTCCCATGATGACATTTTAAATGATGACATTAAAAGCATGAGGAGCAACTTGTCTAGTGATGATGATGATCTAGAAAGCCTATTCGAAGCATTCATGGAATCAAACCTAGAGGCAAGTTCTTCAGATGAGGAGTCAAGTGATATGGAGATTGAAGCTCACTCGTTTACGCCTCACGTGGTAACTCTATTTGATCTTCATTCTCATAATCTGCAAGTTACAAATAATGATTTGTGTGAGGATTTGAACAATAAATTTTTAGAAAATAGCACCTCAATAAAGAGTGAAAATTGTACTCTTATTGAAAAACATGTTGAGGTTGCACCTTTAGAGTCTTGTAGTATTGGAACATCATCTTGCTCCAACTCTTTACTTGATAATACAGATAAGAATGTGGATATTCAGAAATCAAGTAAGGGTGTTGACAATTGTGATTTTCAATACAAGGACAATAAACCAAATTTTTGCAAAAACGTTTTTGAAAAAGACAAATCATCTCGCAAACCCATTATCTGTAACTATTGCGGTCATTCAGGTCATATTTCTTATTTATGCATATATAGGAAAAATCATTATATAAGAAATTAGATGAAGTGGGTTCCTAAGAGTTCTAAGGAATCCAAGCCTAATACTCCTGGACCCAAAATGAGATGGGTACCAAAAAGTTCTCCTTGTAATAGGAATATGCAAAATCAGTTACCCAAGGAAGAACCAAAAGGAAATCCGGAGAAGAAAGCAATCACAATGACTTATTGGAAGCCAAAGGCAAGAAGAGTTGACCAAGTTAGCAAGGACCAAAATTCCCTCAAGAAGAAAGTGGAATTATAATAAAGTTAAATATCAGAAGAGGAAACAATGGTCAAAAGCACATTCATTCTAGTCAAGAAAACACTCATCCTGGCACAACAAGTCTGAGTTAACAAAGTCATTCTCCTACTTCAATTATTCCAAGCTATATTAATTTTGAAAAATAAATCATGTGCAGTAATAATTTGTTTTATATATGTTGTCACATGATCATCAAACCTTGGAATTATAGAGTACTTCATTCATAATAGATATCTAGTGCAAACTTGAAGTAGATTAAGTTAGCATTTAAATTCATACTATGTATGAACTTGTTATAATCCATTGTGATATAAGGCTTGTGTGACTTTGAGTATTTACGTAATATCATATAGTTCATATTAAGTCTTTCAATTACTCAAATTGTTTCACATTGAAAAATTTACTAACTTGAGCGTTGGAGATAGCCAGAACTCGTTGTTTTTGCAGGATACAGTGTTCAACAGGTTAGTTGACCACAAGCTATATCCACAGAGGTTCCCTAGGATCCAAGAAGTAATTTGGTATGCAAGGGAGCTTTTCTTATTTCAGAAAAAGAAGAATTTTGAATTTTTGGGCAAAATAATCGATTACCTTGTGTATGTTGCATCAGTTCAGTTCATCAGAGAGGAAGTAATCGATTAAAAGCTACCATGTAATCGATTATCCAATGTTGCATCACTTATGGACCAGAGGCTTCATAATCGATTACAGACATCCAAGTAATCAGTTATTTCAGTTGCATCATAGATTCATCAGAGAGTCAGTAATCGATTACTGATCAGAGAGTAATCGATTACATGTTTATTAAAGTTGCATCTTTCAGCCACCAGAGGACGCATAATCGATTACCTTCAAGCAAGTAATCGATTACTGCGTGTCAGATATGAAAAAAGAGAGGGAAAATCGTGTTGTGGGCCTTGACCCAAGTTTGACCAAGTGAGGACCACATATGACCATAACCCTAGCCGTCACTTTCTCTTACCCCACTCACTCAAAATCACGTTTCCCTCCTTCTCACTCTCTCTCAACTTCTCTTCTTCTTCAACCTCCAAAAACCTCCATAACCACACCTCCAAACCTTCACTCCTTCTCTCATTCAACCTTTAAACACCACCATTCCTTCACCAAACCTTCATCTTTTCCTTTTTCTCACATCAAAAACGGTGTCTCTCTCTCTCCTTTCTCCATAACCAACAAGCCTTCAACCTTCAACCACCATAACCATACCTCTCCACCATACCCAACCTCTCTTCCACCATAATCTTCATCTTCTCCACCATATCTCAAACCATAAGACTCAACCGATTCACTTTTGGTCTAACTCTTGGTTCACAAGGACTCATTGGTTTTATTAGCTCTCCTTCTCCGGTTCACTTGTTTGGCAGAGATTTGGTTCAACGGTTCGGTTTTGGTTCAGTTCGGTTTTGGGTACTCCGGTTTAGTGTGGTTCAGCATTTCGGTTTGATTCTCTGGTTTAGCTTTCGGTTCAGGTTGGTTTATTGCTTTGTCTCCTTCTCTAGCCACAGTTATCTTCTCTCATGGTATGTGATACTGGGCTTGTTGTTGAAGTGTTGATATTCAGAACTTAATAGTTTTCATACACACATTATTGTTTGGCTATTGCATTTGAAACCTTAGCTGTGAGTAGTCTGGTTGATTTGGATATCTGGTCAAGTGAATCTGCTGGCAGTCTTTGCATCGGGTTATTTGATTATCCTTTTCAGTTTGGTTTTGTCTGAATTTTGAGAATCATGTCTGGTAGAACACTAAGGAAAAGAGCTTAGATTGTGGAATCTGATGATGAACCTTCTCCACCCGTTGTTCAATCTCAGAGGCAGTCTCGCTCTAATCGAGATACTACAGGACCGTCGGCACCTCCACCTCCACCTTTAGTTCATCAGCCCGGAACGGTTGAAAAATACAACCGATGGTTTTCTTCAGCTCTTCAGATTTTTGAGTATGAAAAGTACTTTGCAGCATGTTCTGTTATCTCTCCTATATTTCTGGATGTGGGTACTTTTGATAGTGAGGAATGTAATCTCCCTGTTGTTGTCTTGCTGAAAGAAAAAGGATTATTTGAGTTCAGCACAATCGGCGGTGACTTTTATGAAGATTTAGTTCGGGTGTTCTATGCGAATCTCAAATGGGATATTGATGAAAAAGTTCTATTATCTGAAGTCAAAGGCCGAAAGATAAAAATCACCATGGAAATCTGGATGAATCTGACTCATCTCCCAATGGATGGCGAATTCTTTACTGGTTTAGGTTCAGATGGTCTATGGGGTGATGAATTTGATAAGAAATCTGCAAAGGATGAGTTCATAGATCCAAACATTCCTACCGGTAAGGCCATGACATCGGGAAACCTAAGATTTGAGTATCGATTGCTTCATTTCATTTTGAATAGGTGCTTCATCCCTTGCCAAGGAAACTACTTCAGAGTCATGGACACGGATTATATTATTCTTTGGGCGTGGTTTCACAATAAACCCATCAACTGGGGTTGGTACGTTCTATATCATATGACTGAAACTGCGAACAAAGTCAGACGATCAATTGACCGTGATATGAAACTGAAGACAACCCAACTTCCTTATGCCACACTGATTACCCTGATCCTCAAATGATTCAGAGTTCCATTGAATGGCGAATCAAGAACTGTTCCGACTGCGGATATGTGTATGGATGCCACCTTCATCGGTAACATGGGTTGGAACTGGCTGGAAGGAAGGGGTTGGAGACCCAAGATTATGCATCGGGAGAGCAAGTCGGCGATGGACCGAGAACCTGAAGATGATCAAGACCAACAACAAGCACCTGCGCATGATCCAGATCTTCCTCCACTGCAAGCTATTCTGCCACCAGACCACATCCCTCCATATATGCAAAGATCTGATGCCCACATGCATTCAGTTGACACTAGTCTCGCTCAGCATACCTCAGATATGCAGCATATGAATGTGAACATGGAAACAATGCAGCGGGATATCTATGACTTGAGGCATCAGCATCGGGAACCCTTCACTCGTAGTTTTTAGCTTGTGGCATCGCACCTTGACTCTACCTGATATTTTATCTATTGCTATTTGAAATTTAACATATTTATGTTTTTCTGACCCCCTAGTACTTAACATTTGCATGATTGGTTCTGTTTCTGGCTTTGGATATTTTCTTTGGTATTCCCTTTGATAGTTTGGTTTGATGTCTCATGACAATGGTTCTATTTATGGTTTGATATTATTATTGTGTTTCAGTCATGAGATATCGTTATTTTTTATGAGGTTATACCACCTTTTTGATGTTGTCAAAAGGGGGAGAATATCAGTGGTATGAGCAAAACAGGAAAACAGGAGCTACACAGGTTACGGGATTCATGGGGAGCAGCAATGATATCATAAGTTCAGGGGGAGCTCTTGGAACTTGATTTAGCTTGAGCAAGCTCTTGAGATTATGTCATGAGAGCTTGAAATATCTCATGATTTGTGCGTATAGCATGATAATGCTTATCTTTATGATTTGAAATTGTATTGTCTGTGTACTAACATCTGTTTTGCGGAGGATGCTTGTCATCATCAAAAAGGGGGAGTGTTGAGAATCATGTTCCCCATGATGATGTTTTATTGATGACAACATGAATATAATTATGTTACAGGTACATGGATGATGTCTTGAAGATGTGCGTGCTCTTAGTATTAAACCATTTAGGGTTAGAGTTTTTATGTAAAACAATATTAGTCTAAGGCACTCAAGTAATTTTATTAAACTATGATGATGATACTTTTTGTTTTGAAAAATTAGAAGAAGTCTTTTTAAAACCTTTGCTCCTGGAAATTCTTTTTAGAAAACCTTTTGCGAAAACCTTTACGAAAACCTTGGGTTATAAGCTTTTTATGAAAATCTATTTTTGAGTTGAAGTAATCGATTATCATCTGCAACATTTGTAACTAGAGAGTATGTAATGGATTACTTAGCTTCCTGTAATGGATTACTCTCTTGGATTGGTCATCTAAGGGTAAGTAATCGATTACATGAAGATAATAATCGATTATCCTTTAATGTTGCATCTTTCTTTGAAAATCAGTAAGTAGGTAATCGATTACCCAGACCAAAGTAATCGATTACTGATGCTGCAACTTTTGAAAAACTATACCAGAGAGCAGGTAATCGATTACTCTCTTCCAAGTAATCGATTACTCAAATTCAAATTTTGAAAAACGTGCTGAAATCAATTTGATTCTCAAAATGATTTATTTCCTTAATTGGTTGATCACGTTTTTATTTCAAAAGGCTTATCTTCTTCATTCTTGAAAAAAGTTCCCTTCTCTTCTCCATTCACTATTCAGTGTTTTCATCTTTTTGGAAAAATCATTTCTGGAGAAAAATCATCATCATCACATCTTCTTCTATTGTTTCTAAAAGAAAAAAACCTTGAGTGTGCCTTAGTTCTAATCATTGTATAGGACTTTGATTGTTGTATTCGCTCTATTCTAGAGAGCATTATTGGTTAATGTACTATTTATCATTTTGAATACCTTCTTTTGTAAGGGGAGTGTAACCCTTAGATTTTAGGGAGTGTTATCCCTTAGTGTGAACGTGTGTCGCGTTCGTAGGGTGAGAAAACCCTTGTGTTTGGGTAGTGCTACACGAACGATGGGTCACCTAGTAGTTAGTCTATCTGGGAAATCTTGGAAGGGTCTTCCTAGTTGTTTGTATCGAGGTCCCTAGCGAACGGTGGTTCCTAGTAGCATGCGGGGCGCTCTGGTTGTAATTGGGGACGCGAGGCGTCTTTGGTTATTTGAAAAGCTCAAGCGGGTCGCTTGGGGACTGGATGTAGGCTATTTTACCGAACCAGGATAAAATCTCTGGTGCACAATTTTCTATCCCTTATTTCTTTACATTTCGCAATTTTAATTTGTGTTAATCATATTTTCGCGAATAAAACTATTTTCATGTTTTAAATATCTTAGCGCGAGAATTGCATTTTTGTGTTGTTAATTTATTCAATCTCGCGAATAGTAAGTATTTCAATATTAATAAAAATATTCTAATTCATTTGCGCTTAAAACGTTTTCAATCGTTCTTTAAGTCTTCCGCTACATAAAATCTCTTTAATCTGTTTAAGAACGTTTTGAATCGGTCAATTTCCTATGTTTTTCTAAACACCCAATTCACCCCCCTCTTGGGTGAAGGCTACCAATCCTAACAGATTTTATGGTGCTTGATATTGAGGTGGATGATCATATTCCTCTAATTTTTGGGAGACCATTTTTGGTCACTATTGGAGCTGTAATAGATGTATGTGCCTAGGGGAGAGGAAATTTTGCGTGTGAATGGGGAGCAGTGCATTATTAAAATTTTTGAAAAATCCCCACTCACTGTGGAGTCCTTTGCCCCATTGATGAGTGTCAAAGCTGAAAAAGATTAAAATAATGTTGAAAGCAAGGTTTCTACTTTGTGGGGGTATTTGGCAGCCCCTTGATCCTTGAATAAAGGACAAATATCAGGCTCATGACGTAAAACAAGCGGTACTGGGAGGCAGCCCAGGATTTGAAAGTAATTTTCTTAGTTTTTAGGTAGTTAGTTTTTATTTTTTTTAATTTGTGTGAATGATTTTTGGTGTGTTTTTAGTTTCCCTTTTCCATATATAAAAAAAAGAAAGAAGAAAATAAAATTCCAAGTCTGATGTTCATGCGGGGTCAAATGGTCCAAAAAGGGGGTCAAAGTGCTAATAAATTTTTTTTTAAAAAAAAGTGGGTAGTTCAGGTTCGCTGGCGCCTAGGCGCCAGGTAGGCCAGGCCTAGGCGCGAGGGAGGCGTGATAAGCCACGGCCAGGGCCTTCTCCCTCATTCATTTCATTCCTTCCAATTTCCTACCCCTTTTCTTAGAACCGTAACTCCCAAATTCACAAATCCTTCAATCCCAACCAAATTTCTCTCTAAATCTTTTAATTTCTCTCAAATTCATCAAGTGTTAAGTGTTTTACTCCTTCTATTTGTGCTACATTGTGCATGCATTTGTGATTTCTCCCTCTCATACTCAATTTGGTTTCTCTTCTCAAGGGTGTGCGGTGCACGAATTTTTCATGTTTTTGTGGGTAAGAACACTCTATCTATCATCTCTACTGTACTCTAGACTAGTTTAGGTTAGTTTGAGGGTGTGAGAATTAGTGTTAGTGTGTTAGTTTTGTTAGTTTTCATTTGCCCACCAAGTGTTCGATAAATTGTAGAGAGAACCAAAATGCCTAAGGGTAAGAGGGTAGCTGTTGGTAGCAATGCTAGGAAGGGGAAGAACTTTGAGCATTCAAAAGCCTCTGATTTTTATGATACCAAGATGACCAAGAGAGGTATTGTGCTTGAGACCTCTATGCGTTACTTGCCAGAGGGTAACATGGGAAGACAGATTCAGGGTGTGAGGGAGATTGATGAAGTTAGAGAGTGTTTACAACAAAATCATTGGGTGGAATGGGTTGGTGAAACTCTTGAGTATTTTAGCAGGCCGTTGGTGTGGGAGTTTTATGCCAACGCCTGGTGGAGGTCCCAAAATTCAGAAACCCCGAGGGTGAGTTATGTTAGAGGTAGAGAGGTGCCATATGATGTGGAGTATATCCGCCGAGTGATGATGTCACCGGAGTACCCGCCTGAGGCTGACCCTGTTTTGTTTTCATGGTGGAGTCTTTCTGATGATGATTCTTACCCCATGGAAACTTTAAAAAGGACTTTATTTTTGGAGGGTAAGGATTGGAATCGGAATGATCAGGGCCAGGTTTGACATGTGTATTAGAAGAGTTTGATAGGCCCTGCTCGGTTTTGGGTGAAGTTTGTGCTCCATAATTTGTTGTCCGCCTCTCATGACACCGAGATTTAGCGTAGTGTATGTAGGCTGGTGTATGCGCTGCATAATGGTATAGTAGTGGTCACTGGGTCCATTATTTCTGAGAAGATGCACCAGTTTGCTTCCCGATTGACCGGTTATGTGGGTTTATGGTGAGTGATCCACAAGCTTTGTACACACTTCGGTGTGTATTTTGCTGCGAATTTTCGAGATCTGAAAAGATCTCCACGGATGTTGCAGTCGACTTGGGATAATTGCATTGAGCTGGCTAGGAAAGCCGCTAGGGAGGGGAGAGTTGTAGCACCATCACCACAGGCCCAGCCACAACAGCTTCCACCTCCAGTGCCAGATTTGGGAGCAGGTCCTACTATGCCACCGGCTCAACAGCAGAGTGGTATGGAAGAGATGATGCAGTTGATGCAGCAGATTCTGCGCAGATTCTGCTGGATCAGGGGGATTTGAAGGGTGGACAGTTGCATATCCTCACCGAGATTGACAGGGTGCATGATAACAGGATAGGATTTTGAGGAGGCAGCATCGAGCTGCTGAGTTCTCTCGCTGTGAGGTAAGGAGAAACCAGGTTGTTCATGCTTTTATGAGGAGTTGCAGCCAGGATTAGGGATACTCTTTTGATGTGTCTGCGTACACGCAGGAGGATTTTGGATTACTGGATGCATCAGAGGAGGAGGATGAGTAGTGGTGTGGAGTGGAGCGCTTATTGTTGATGGTGTT
This sequence comes from Crotalaria pallida, assembly GCA_037953625.1. Lineage (NCBI taxonomy): Eukaryota > Viridiplantae > Streptophyta > Magnoliopsida > Fabales > Fabaceae > Crotalaria > Crotalaria pallida. Next base: position 32,645,155 of record CM075651.1, on the reverse strand, counting down.
TTTTTGGATTTTGTATTTGGACCCATGTTTTCATATTTCTATTTCTCAGACTTTGGTGTTTTTATTTTTCTTTATGATGTAAAACATTATGATGTAAGAACAGTTCGTTTTTAGGTTTTTTCTTTTCTTTATTCGCATGAGTGTGTGATTTTTCTGGTATTGCTTAATTATTGCATATGTTATATATGTACTGTACATTGTAGCAAGGGGAGTTGATGATAGCCCCCTGGTAGGTGCTTTTGTGAAAGGAGTATGCTGAATTCCTTAACCTGCAGGTACATAAGTTTGAGGAAGCATCAACCTTCCTTGGTGCTGAATGTGAACAGATGTGATAGGCGAAGTGATTCTGGTCTCTTTTAGTTTTTCTTTTTATTTTGTAGTTTAGGTTAGATTTGTTTGCTTGAAGGCAAACCAACCTCTAAGTTTGGGAGAGGAGACAAAATAAAAATTGATTGATTTTTCAGACTTTAATTGTTTCCCCATATTTTTGTGTTGGTTTTGTGTCTTGGTGTAATGGTAGATAATTATTCGAGACATAAGACTAGTGACCGTTCTTAGTTTCATATGATATACTTGATATAGGCATGGATTTATTGACTTTAGCGCACAACACTGTTTTGGATTAAGTTGTAATTTTTTTATTGAGAACTGGTTATTTTGATAAACTGTTTTGGAACTGGTTATTAGTGAACTGACTATTTAGCCTGTGAGTTTTTGAGCCTATACACTTGACAGAGGTATCTGATTTATATTGATTATTTGATTGAGACCCGTATTTCTTTCATGAGTGTGTTCACTTTGGCTTTGTGTTCTAGAACTTGACTAGTGACCATTTTGAGATAGATAATTGTTTGCATGCATTAAATTGATTAAGGCACTTAGGATTGTGTTTTTGTGGCCTTCAACTGATTTGAATTGATCATATTCCCTTAGTTGCCCATTTTGAGCGTTAGTGAGATATTGATTTTTTCTTTGGTACCTTGCATTTATTGTATTATTTTTGTGAGTACCTTGGGAATTTTGAATGAGCAATTGAGAGAAATGACTCAAGAAAAGAAGAAAAATGGTGGAAAGTGTTATGAGTTCTATTTCTCTTCCAAGTAAAAAAGAAATTGAAAAAGAAAAAAATAGTGAAAAGGAAGAGAATAGAAGGAAAAATTGTGAAAAGTAAGAACAATAAAATGTTCCTGATGTGAGTGTGAGTCTTTATTGTATTCATTGCTCATTCATGATTATTCAAGGGAAATTTGTTTTTGCATTTTAGCCCTTAGTTTTATCCCTTCTTTCTTTTATCCCACCTTACACTTTTAGCCATGACCTCATTACAACCAAAAATAAGACCTTTTGATTTTTGCATGTAGTCAATAATTTCAGTGGAGATTTGGGTCTATGGTCAAGCATATGGTAACACATTGTTATTGGATGAGCTTTTGAGTGCAATTGATATAACTTTTGATACGCATGAGAGATATACACAGAGAGGTTGAGAGTGTTGACTACTTCTTGGTTCTTTTGGAGTTTGTTTCTCTAACTAGTTTTTGTTGAAAGTTATTGCTTGTGAAGAAAGGTGTAAGAGTCATGAGTATAATGTTTTAGGTTAGGTGTGTACATATGATTTAAGAAAAGGTTTTGTGTTCTGGAATCTTTACTTTACTTTTGCCTAGGACATGCAAAATGCTATCTTTGGGGGAGTGATAAGAGTCTGATATATAGTGTTTTTGAGCATTAATTAACTCCCTTTTGCTATGGATTTGATTTGTTTCTTGAGTAAATAATAGGTTTTTGTTAAGTTTTTAGGAAAGTTAGGAAATTTAGAATCCTTGAACGTTTTGATCTGTTTTGGGTTTGATTTCAGGATTTTGAAGCTTAATATGTTGACTTATGCTTTGGAATGGAAAGGAGCTATGAAGACTTGAAGATTGGAGCTAGAATGGAGAGAAATGATGTGCTTAATTGTTTCCCACGTGAAGCTTGGGGTTATGCGTGGTAGGCTGCGCCCAGGCGCGATTGCTACGTGAAAGGAATAGCTGGGAAGATTTGAAGCCACGCCTAGGCGCGTGGTGTCTGATTGGACCTGCGAATTGGGCTTATCTATTTCACTTTTGAGGAATTTGATAGATTAGTTTTAGGATTAGCTTTTTCTATATATTCTAGGTCTTAGCTTTAGGTTTAGGGAGCTTTTAGAGAAAGAGGGAGCTTGCATATGCTGCACTTCATTCAAGGAGAAGAGTTTAGGTAATCCTTATTGTCTATGATAGGGTATCTGATTCTATTTCTTTTTATTTATTCTTTTATGATATGTAACTTAAACATTTTGTAGTTAGGAACATGGTGGATTTGTATGAATGAGTTTATATATTTATGAATTAATGTTTTTCATTTAAATCTATTGTTTGGTTGTGTTTTAATTCAAATCATGAAATTGGCCACTTTATGTTTTGTTTTGAATATCTGATCCAACAAGAGTGATCTGAGGGTTAGAATAGATCATTCTTCCAAACTTTATAACCGCCTAGTGTGTAGGGATACAACTAGGGCTTATATGACTTATATGTTCCAATGTGCTTAATTAATGGTTCTTTGTATGTCAAAATCACTTAAGGGATTAAGGGTTCTCATATGAATAAGAAACGTAAACTCACAGAGGGATCTGGTTTTTACTACCTCTGGGATGTCATTGATTTAATGGGAAATAGAGATTCATGAATAATAAATAAGTCTTGCAATAAAGCTAGTTCCTAACGTCTTTCTCTATCTGTCTCACAAACCCTATTTTAATTAGTTTATTTATTTTTATTGGTTTGTTTATTATAATTAAACTTGTAAATTTCTATTTTAATTACCCTTTGGTGAGAATTAATTTGGAAACAACTCATAGTGGAACAATAATTTACTTACTCTTTATTACTTGTGATCTAGTATACTTGCTAGTATCTCCAACAAGTGTCATCTGATGAAGTTTTTCTATTTTTTTTCGGTTTTACGCACTTATTTTCTCATGCCTGGGCACTTGGACCTCACGCCTGAGTGTGCCAGAACTGCACTTTTTGCCTTTTTCTTCATCTTCTTGATTCTTTATTACTCTTCTTCACTTCCTTTGCTCTTGATCACTAAAATTCACTCTTTATTCACCTAAAAACATGTGGAAAAACCTAAACTAATGATGAGTAATGGAATTAAAATTGAAAGTAAAACAACATAAAAACTACTAACTTGCTAGGGAAATCAAACAAAAACTAAGCTAAAAGGGTATATAATCCATTGGAAAACATCATGTATTAGACCACAATCAATTAACCTTGAGTGCTATATCTCTATATGCTTCATTGACATTTTCACATTCTTAATGGAAATGTAACATACAATATGCTTTCGTTGGAACAAGGATTCATGGCATTCTGATCATAAATTGTTTTTTCGATTCTAATCTTATATTGCGTAAATGTTGATCAGTGTCTAAGCTGTTGAGTAAGAGATTTAAAATGCACCTATTTGGATTCAAGTCTCGTTCCTTATATAAATACCACCTGTCGTGGGATGTTTTCCCACATGTACCGGTCAAGATGGCTTGCTGATGTATGATAGTCAAGCAGGCTTGCTGATGTATGACGATGATGACGGGACCTCAGATGGAGGACTCTGTCAGCCGAGTCAAGGAATTTGGGTGCATGTGTGTGTGTTTGTGCGTAAAAGGTGGAGTGATCGTACCTTTGGTTCTGACTTACCTTTTATAGGTGTAATGGTGGTCTCACTGTGCAACAACTGATTTATAGTGTGTCCGCGATTCTCGCAGATGGCGGGTATACTGCTGCCAGTTATGCGGTCATTTAGTGTCCGCTTCGTATCTGCAACGAATGCATTACTGCTGTTTGTAACACCCTGATTCTTATTAGTTTAAATAAAAATATTTTCATTAAATATTAGGCAACTATAAAAATGTTCAACTTTTTATAGATTTAAAAATACGTCTTTACAAGATTTTATTGAAAATTTGGGAATACATATGTATCAAGCAAAATGTCACTATATAGTTCTTTCTTTCCCTTCTCCACTAGAACGATTGCTGACTCGGCAAGAGACTAACGTGTGGGTCCAACCTAACATATTTGGAAATTTGGGAGTAAGTCATCTTACAAATTAGATGGGAAGGTCATAGTTGATTTTATGCCATACATATAATTAATAATCACTTATACAACATAATCGTTTGGTCTTATTTGTAAAGCATGTCAATTAGCTCTCTATATATTTTTCCACATATCATTGCATCCTTGTGATGGAATTCATTTATATCATTTACAATTTCCACGTTCATACCCTTAATTCCATCTCATTTCTCAAGTTCAAAATCATTGGAATTGAATAAGTAAGGGAGTCCTTTTGAGACTAGCTTTGTTCATATATTTTTATAAATGCTTTGTTTTTTTCTTATTCTCAGATTTAACCGGTTAACAAGTTGATTAACGGGTTATTCTGCATCAAACATAATCTGTATGCCCATATTTTAATAGGGTAATCGGTTACTGGAACAGGATAACCGGTTACTCCTTTGAAAAATAATTGTATATTTTGAATAATCCTAATAGATTTTGGCATAGAATCAGTTGTTATGTCATGGATTCTACTACTAATATTGTACCCTTATCAATCCAACCATGATAATAGTAATGTAGCGGTTGCATAGACATGGTAGACACTTGAGAACATAACCAAACTTGACACATTCATCATTGCTCTAATTTTAAGTTTGATGCATGGTAGAAAGATTATTAGTTGGTTTTGATCTATTTAGTCATTTATGATTTAGATTAATCATAATTTATTATATAAAAAATAAATTAAAAACATGATTATTTTTTTAAATGAAAAAAGATAATGAATAGTTATTATTTACATTATGTGTCTTTGTTATAATTGATCCGGCGGAAACAAGTAATAATTTCTCTTGAATAACTTAGGATAGCTGATTTTCCCGTGGGGCAATTTTTTTAAATTTTTGCCTAGTAAAAGTATATTTTTTATCGGGCCTGTTACTTCACATCCATGTTCGACAATTATGGATCATCAAATAGTCTACGGGTCAAATCACTTTACAATTTTTTTTAAAACAATAACATCTAATTAAACTGCCAATTTAACCTTCTTTGTTACATATTTTTTTTAATTACTTTTTCTGTAATATCGGGCTAACAAGGACGGGGAGTGATCACCGGTGCAAGATGCAAGAACAAGGAGCAACTTCTTGCGGGCTTCTAAGGGAGGGGTACATGAATGAACCGACACACCGAAAAGAGATGAGGATCCTGGAATCATGTAGAAATGAGACTACATAATCCAGGAAAGCTTAAATGAATCGATTGGACTACCCCTATCAACAAGATGCATCTTATTTTCGGTAGCCCATCACATAATAACTTCATAGCTAAACGTGTTTGGTTTGGAGAAATAATGGGATTGGATGACCTCTTGAGAAGTTTCTTATGGGATGGGTGATCTCCCATGAAGTTTCCCCAACAAGGATGTCACACCTTCAGATGTTGAATGCAAGCCTTATTAGATTAAAAACAGGTCCTTTTCAAAGTTAGCTACTATTGAAAATATAAATATTTGATATATTTTTTAAAAACCATTCTTACAATTATTATTAAAATTGATTCATAATAGTGTTGAATAAATATGGATGTTTGTCGATAAAAAGCAGTTTGTAACATCCTGAGTTTTATTAGTAATTAGAAATAATAGGAATTAGGATTTTATAGGGTGGTAGTCTTTAATTATGTATAAGAATAAATTAGGAACATTAAAATGCAATAGAAAAAGGAAAAATTTGATTAGATGCTCAATTTCCAGCCCCTGATTCTCTCTGTGACCTTTTCGCTTAAGCAATTAACGTTTCGCTCAAGCGAAACTTAAACTAATCGATTAGCTTTGAACTAATCGATTAGTTCGATACATATCAGACTTTAAAGTGGGTTTTCCAAGGCAGTTCTTCATTGTTTCTCTCTCCCCAAACACGATTTCCTCTCTTTCTCTCTTCTCTCTTTTGATCCAACACAAATTACTCATAAAATTCATCAAAACCCATCATAATCAAGCTTTTCATCACATATACACATCTACTCCTCCCTCAATCTCTCATATTTCCTGCTCCAAATTCAAAACCCCCAAATCTCCCTCTATGGCAAAACCCTAGGTTTTGATTTTTGGAGATTAGCATACATGGAGCAAGGAATAGAAATCATAAGCTAGGAGTTTTGAGGAAAACAAGTGGGAAGGAAGGAAGTGGATCCAAAGAGGAAGCTCTTTGTCTCTTCCTCTCTCTGGTCTATCTATCTCCTAAAAACCAAGGTAAGAGGGGAGATATTTGCATAAATTAGGGAAGGGATATGATAATAATAGTAGGAATATAATTATATGCATGTTTAAATTATTTATTGATTATGATTTTGGTTAGTCCTAATTCTAGGGTTTGATGTTGGTTGATTGAGAATGATTTCTATGTTTAAGATTTCATAATATGAGTATATGAATGTTATTATTGTGGTTTTTATCATACTTATCATGGTTCTTAAATTTGAATGATTAATTACTTTATTATATGAATAAACACCCTAATCTAGGAACTCACCTAAATTGATATAAATATATAAAGGTTTGATTATGAAAAAAAATAAATTAAAATGGATTAGAAACCCGATAATTATGAAGTGAGGAAGGACGTTAGGAATTGGAAAAGATGTCATGAAGATTCTATGAACTGAAGAAAGTTTCGTGAAGGTTCATAGAATTGACGGACGAGAGTGTTATAGTGACTAGATTGTGTTATTGAAACAATTGCAGAAAACTATTATAGAGAACTTTGATCCACTAGAGGACCTAATACAGTATGAGGTATTCTAGAGGGATTAAGTACTGGATAAGTCGGGGATTGGTCCTGTGCACACTATAATAGTTTTTATTGGTCACTTAAACACATCTTGACTAGTTGAGGGTGGTCCATGCTATAGCCAATTTGGGTAAAACGACCCAAATTGTACGATGGACGATTCGTGAAGTATTGTGCAAGCACTGATTGAGGGACACTTACTCCTAGTTGCTCTTTTCCAAGAGTGGAGGCGATGTGAGGAAAAAGGAAAATGGTAAGTGGTAATATCTACTTTGAAAGAAAAATGGAATGTAGTAATAACTGCATTAAAATGGTAACGAATGGAATGCATTAATATATGCATTGAAAATAAAATGGTATATGGAGAATTCGCTTTGCGTTGCTTATGTTTACGCGTTATTGATAATGGTTGATGATTATGGTTAGAAATGTATGTGTATAAAATTATGAAATATAATAATGTGTATATTCTTATATCTTATTATTGTTGTTATATGTTTTCTTTAATTTATGAATAAATATCTCACCCTTTGTGTTGTCATTTTAGGTTTTCATAAGGGAGAAAAAAGTGATATTCTGCTTACCGAGGAAAATTATATTCCCAAGAAGGGAGTGTGAATTACACATACGACTTATGAGTTCTATGTGAGCAATCACAATAGTTTTGTAACCATAGATAATATTTTTGTAATGATTTATGAAGGATATTTAAATATCCTCTTGTGATTATATACAAGTTTTATATTTGATATTTTGCATAATGAAATCACTTTCACTTCGTTAAGTTAGAAGAAGTCTTAATTTTTAAATGTAATTGATAAAATTCTGTTCTGAAATCTGACAGGTAAATTATTCTATAAGGAAAACATCAATTTTTAAAGTAAACCCTATCAAAATTTTAACAGAAATTCACTATTTTTATACATTAAACATTATTTAAAAAGGTAGGATGTTACACAGTTAATGCTATTGGACATTGAAAAAAGATTTATATTAAAAAATATATTCAAAATGAGCTAATATTTACTCATCTAGGATTAAAGGAAGTATTTTAAAAAAGTAACATTACGATAAAATAAAATTTAAAGAACGTAATTAAGTTTCTCTTATATTTTAGACACACACACACATATATATATATATATATATATATTATTACAAGCAGAAGGGAGTATATTAGTAATTATTCATATATTTCACTAATAAAAGATTCTGTATAATATATGGTGTGAAAAATAAGTTGTATTTTATCTATCCAAAATGTAAATTCTTATTGATTAAAAGTACGTACTTTAGCAAATTACTTATAGCATGTTTGGACATAAGGTTGAAAATTAATTATGATCTCAAAATCACGTTGGAGCAGAAGCAACTATTAATAGCGTTGGTATTCCGGAAATGATTCTGGGCTAGCCCACCGCAAACCAAACATGCACTTAGTAGTATTGTTACTTTGTTTTTTTTGTTGGATAAACGGGGCTAAAACACGCAAGCAAACAAAGAGAAATTACATGCCTCTATCAAAGAGAGTTCTGGCTGCATCAACAAGCAGCGTTAAAGAAATAAAACTAGAGACAATATCAAAATAATTCTACGACTACTGATGGAGTGCCCATAATTAGCAAATCAATCTGCAACCTTATTAGCTTCTCTCAAAATGTGAGTCCAAACAAAATCTCCTGTCTCAGTAATCCTTTTTATTTGATGGATCAGAGCCGCACAAGGATGAGAAGTCGACACACCAAAACGAAGGAAACAAATAGCTTATTGAGATTCACTTTCTACAACCACTTTAGTCAAACCTTTAGTCACCGCAATTTCAACACCATGGAGAATTGCCCATAGTTCAGCCTGCATTATAGTGCAAGGTCACAACACGAGCATCACACAAACATTATTTGCAAGCAATTTATTCTATATTTTCTTCCTCATATTATTATTATTATTATTATTGTTAACACCCAAAATCCTTGGAGCAAGGACATTTTCTTATTGTTTTCTGAGATTGGTTCAACGCTGGACTTGAAAATGAACCTCAAGTTTGACAAAGAAGTTAGTACATCTTTTATCAATTTAGAATAAAATGCATGTTTGCAAACAATATTTGTGTGATGTCGTGTAGCGTGTGTGTGATGCATGTTTGTGCAATGTTTGTGCGATGTTTATGTTATACTATATGTCACATGTGGTGTAACATGAGCACCGCACATACATCGCACACTTATTGCACGCAAATCACACAAACTTCGCATACGTATTGCACACACATCACACGAGCATCACACAAACATTATTTGCAAGCAATTCATTCTACATTTTCAAACGAACATCATGAGTGTTTATAAGTTAATTAATAATCATAGTTAGTATATATAAATATCTTTTGAAGATAACTCATTTAATTCATTTTTTCAATTCAGGCGAACTTTCCTCCGAATATGGAGGAAGGGATCAACAGAGGGGATTTCTGAGATGTCATACCTAGCAGCTCTCACGAGTTGCCTAGTATTGACAGTATATGGGCTACCTTAGCTCTCACATATGGTGATTGAGACTCAGAGTGCAGAAGAGATCTCGTTTTTCACCGCCTTAGCTTCTTCAGCTAATAACATGTGTGGGTCGGTCTGCCTATGAGTTCTCCCATTCAACTCATTTACTGCAGTAAGAACAAATAATAATAATAATAATTGATAAATATTTTTATTCAATTATTTTTTATTAATAATAATTAATAATTATTTTATTTTTATGTTAAATTTAGAGATACCTGCTATGATAGCGACAGTCGTTGTGGTGAAGCAAGTCGTTTTATACGTGGTCTTCCACAAATAAAGGAAGACAACAGAATCAGAGGTAATATTAATTTAATAGTATGGTTTTGTTTTAATTTTTTTTAAATATTTTTGGGCAAATATATAGTTCTTCAAAAATTAAAAGAATTAAAGGAAATGATTTTAACATTTTGTTTATCATATGAGCATATTATAAAACTAATAATTTACCATATATTGCATTAATTAACTAATGAAAATTTATACTGTGCAAGTTTAACGCTTTTTTTATTTGCTATTATAACTTTGATATATGATTTTGTTTTTTCAAGTTTTTAGTATCTTTGTGGAACAGAGAAAATATAATAATATTATTAAGTATAGATATTAGCTTAGTTTTGTACTCACTCAAATTAATTGTTTAATTTGAAGTGTTTAGAAATTAGAAGTGCAGTGATACAATTATCTTAATAAAAACACATCTCTTAACATTAATAAAAACTTTAACACAATTATCCTTGTTACATTGTATTATTTGATGAATTTTGATTAAATTCTTTAATTAAATTGAGTTTTTTTTTGTAGAAGAAAAAATCTTATTACCACAAGCTAGAAAAATACATCAATCCAACACTAGAACCAATTACACTGTCACCTTCTAGGAAGGGTTCAGCTAATTGTCCTAATGAAAAACCAAATCATTAAGAGCCACCTTCTAGGAAGGGTTCTCCTAATGACAAGTGTCCTTAATTTCTAGCATAATTCTGTCCACTATAGTCTTATTTGGCCACATCCTAAAATTTTTAAAACAAAAAAAGACCCCATAAGCTATCTCTATCTTAATTAGACTAATCTATACTCAGGGGACTTAGCTACATTAGAAAAAATCCTTTCATTTCTCTCACTCCAAGTGTGGTACACCACTACTGCCATCAAAGCCCAGATCAAAGTTCTCTTCCAATTCTTACCTCCAGCGAACTGCGTCCATCTCCTCCATCTGTTCAGCGCCACAGGAACTCGACGGATCCCAATCCAATCACTACACAGCTTCAATAATTTTCCGCTCCAACAACAATTGAAGAACAGATGCTGTAAAGATTCACCAGATGCAAGGCAGAGACTACAATGATTTGGTAAGTACAGCCATGTAATTTTATCCCTTGTTTTCAGTTTCTCATGTGCTAATAACCATGAAATGAACTGATGCTTAGGAATAGAAAGACGATTCCACACAGCTTTATACATGCGAAAGCTGGGTTGATTCCCTGCAAGGAATTGATACCCAGAGCTGATGGTGTAGACACCATCTGGGCATGCATGCCAACAATTATTCACAAACCCCAATCTAAGCCTTTCTCTCACCTTCAGAAGACGCTTCCAATGCCAGCTCTGACCTGGGATCCATTCACAATCCCAAAAGGAGTTATCCTTTATGTAGTAGCTGTGAACCCAACGAACCCATAAGCAGTCCTTCTTCTCAGCTAGATTCCATATCTGCTTACCAAGAGCAGCTAAGTTCCAAAGACCACAGTGTTTAATACCCAGCCCACCACTCCTCTTCGACATGCACACTGTTTTCCAAGCCACCTTGGCTTGATAGGATCCAGAATCTGTAATTCCCCAAAGAAACATGCGACACTGCTTTTCAATCTCCTTTATGATAGAGGTAGGGATTATGAACACAGAAGCCCAGTAAATGTGAAAGCTCATGAGCACATAATTAATTAGGCAAAGACGAGCTTGATAAGAGAGATTTCTAGATCTCCAGTACACAATGCTTCTCATAACCTTATCCACAAGAATCTTGCAAGTATTAGCATTCCATTTTTTAGAAGAGAGTGGAATACCCAGATATCTACAAGGGAATTGGCCTAGCTGAAACCCAGTAATGGACAATAGAAGCTCCTTAGTATCAGAAGGTATGCCTGCCATGAAAATATGTGACTTTTCATGGCTCACATGAAGCCCAGACCATGTAGAAAACTCCTGAAGAGCCTTTATCAAAGGTCTAATACTGGCTGGATGAGCTTGGCAGAAGATCATAAGATCATCTGCAAAAGCCAAATTTACCAGCCTCAATTCTTTGCAAGCCGGATGGAATCTAAAATTTCTATCATTAGCAGCAATGCTGAGGTTTCTGGTCAGAATTTCCATAGTTAGAACAAAAAGAAGGGGAGAAACAGGGTCTCCCTGTCTTATGCCCCTAGATCCACAAAACCTTTGGCCCTGTTCACCATTTATAACAATAGAATAAGACACAGTTCTGATACACATCATTACCCAATTGACAAATTTAGTTGGAAATTTAAGAGAAATAAGCATTGTCTCAATAAAATTCCATTCTAAAGTGTCATAGGCCTTCCTAATATCCAGATTCATCATACACCTAGGAGACACCCTCCTTCTACCATACAATCTGACCAATTCTTGAGATAGCAGAATATTGTGCAAAATATTCCTATCCTTAATGAAGGCTGTTTGGTTATCTTGAACCAGAGTAGGCAGAACCCCTGCTAATCTGCTACTAATAATCTTGGATATACATTTGTAAATAGTGGAGCAGCATGCAATAGTTCTAAATTGATGAACCATTAGGGGAGTATCAATTTTAGGTATCATGATTAAGTTAGTATGGTTCACTTCCCTAAGTAGATTACCTGACTCAAAAAACTCCTTGATAGCTTGACACACATCCTGCCCAATTCTGTCCCATGAAACTTGGAAAAAACCTGAGCCACACCCATCAGGTCCAGGAGATTTGTTTTTATCAATGGCAAACATAGCTTCCTTAATTTCCTCATTAGAAATAGGACTAATCAGTTGTAATTGCTGATCCCTTGACAAGCAACTGCCTTGATCCACAACATTCTGCCCAAACATCTGACCTCTATTTCTTGATAGGAAGAGATTCTGATAAAAATCCTCAAAACATTTCTGAATGCCATCTTGCTCATTAAAAAGCTCATTCCTTTCATTTACTATTCTCACAATCCTGTTTTGGTAATGCCTTTTCCTGATAGAATCATGGAAAAGCTTTGTGTTACTATCACCATCCTTCAGCCAACCAAGTTTAGCCTTCTGTTGTAAGAAAGATATAGCATCCTTCTGAACTTTACTATACTGGATAGAAATTTCTTTTTCAGCCTGCTGCAAAATAGGGTCCATAGGGTTCAAAGCCAAATTAGATTGCATAATCTCTAATTTGTCTCTTAGCTCAGCCTCTCTAATGTCCACATTCCCAAAGTGCTGCTTGTTGAATCTAGCTAAAGGACCTTTAAGATCCTTAAGTCTCTTGCACAATTGAAACATGTTGCTCCCTTGAATTTGTCTCTGCCAGTTGGAGTCAACCAATTGTAAAAAATCATTGTGGTTGGCCCACATATTGTAAAATTTAAAGGAACGTCTAGACCACCTGTCCTGAGTCCCCCAATCTATTATAATGGCTGAATGGTCAGATAAACCAGGGTTAGTAAAAACCACTGATGATAGAGGCCAAATCCTACCCCAATCCACATTCATCATAGCTCTATCCAACTTAGAAATGATTCTGTCTCCACCTGTCTGCTTATTACACCAAGTGAAATAGCATCCAGAATAGTGCATATCCATAAGATCACAGGCATTCACACAATTTTGAAATTCACTTGTACTGTTATGCTCCACTGGATTACCTCCTATTCTCTCCTGCTGGTTTAGGCAAATGTTAAAATCACCTAGAACAAGCCAAGGAATGCTCACACAACTTTGGATCCCACATAAGACCTGCCATAATTCTCTCCTTTCATATTGATCATTAGAAGCATATATGAAGGTGACAAAGAATTCCTGCTGATTTTGAATCTTAGAAACATGACAATGCACATACTGAGCTGATCTGGCAACAATAGTAACATCATAGATATATGTTCTCCACATAACCCAAATCCTACCAAGCACACACACATCCAAATTAATGAAAGAACCCCATCCACTAGCTATTTTATTCTAAATCTGTTGGAAACTTTCATTTCTCAACTTATTTTCTAGTAAAGCAAAAAGACCAACCTTATACTTACTGTACAGTTCCAGAACCTGTTTTTGTTTTCGAGGGTGGTTCAACCCTCGAGTGTTCCATGCTCCTATTTTATCCATGTGGAGGATGAACCTCACTCCTTTGTAGGTCCAAAGCTCTCTACTGAGTCTTGCTTCTTGTAGTCACAGTAATCCAACCCTCATTTCCACCTTGTTTCTGCCCCTCTCTTTGCAAACCACTATCCTCAGTGCTTGTTCCAACTAAAAGATCTTTGACAATAGCTTCCACTTCACCTATTGCCCTTTCCAAGTTCTCCTGAGGAATTGAGCCATCCTCAATGCTCCTGTTCAATTTCAGAGCATCATCCAGCTTCTGGATTTCTTGTTGGGAGGGTTTATTTTTCTCAACCCATTGCTGCTTGACTTCCTGCTTTAATCCCTTTTTGCACATTTTAGCATCATGGCCATAGCATGAACACTTAGAGAAAAGGGTAGGTTTCCATTCATACACCACCTTTTCAGAAACAATATTCCCCTTATCATCTTCAAAATGCACCTCTTCTGGGAGAATAGCTGGATCCACTTCCACCAATACTCTAGCATAACTGATTCTATTTCTTTCCTCAGTAATCTTATCAGCCATAATGGGTGTTCCAATCAAACTGGAAATCTTGCTAAGGGAAGAAGTTCCCCAGAATTTCAAATTCAAATTTGGAAGCTGAATCCAAATAGGAACTCTATCAAGGAAACTCTTGGAAACAGGCCTTCCAGTCCAAGGAGCAATAATCAGGGGTTTCTTATCAAAGTGATAAACCCCCACATCCAGTACATTGTTTCTACCCTCCATAGAATTAAATCTCACAATCATAGTGCCATTAGAATTCATTAGGATTTTATCTATCCTAAATTGTCCCCATGCCTTCTTAATGAATCCACTTAGTACTGGATAAGGGGGGTTAGCTACTAGGTCATAACAAACCAGTGAATTCTGCCAGTACTTAACCTCATCTTCAACATCTGTGGGATCTATTTTCCCTACTGCAACTCCATCCTTCAATTCAGACTGATGAAAACTCAGTTTGCCTCCTGCATTGCGAAGCTTTGAAATATCAAAGTTCTCCCAAACGTTCGATTTATGTTGCACCTCTTTAATTGAATCCTGATTTTTAGGAACTGGTTCTGTACTGTTGTTGATCTGATCTGTTCCTTTTTGTTGATCAATACTTTCTTCTGTTTGCTTTTCAGGGTTTCTATTTTTGACTCTGGCTCTAATCAACTCAATGCCATGCACCAAGGATTCAAGTTGCTTAGGCTTTAAGGCATCGATGGTCTCCAAATCCTCATCATCCAGTTGAGTCAAATCAAACATCTGCGCTTGCTTATCGATCTGAGCAGAAGTAGCAGGAGGTTGAGGAGAGGGGGACTTAGGAGGCCTTCCCCTCTTCTTGTTGGCCATGGTGGCCGCACCAGAAACCCTAGGCAAGCCTAGGCAACTGTGAGAGAGAAGAGAGAAAAGTCAACCCTAAGTCAAAGTTTGATTTTAAAAATTGAGTTGCATATCTTAAAAATTGTCAAAATACATCAAACACAAAATAATAAATCATTAAATTGATCATTTAAACCATTTATTCTATTAAATTTTATTATTATTATTATTGTTGTTGTTGTTGTTATTATTACTACTAATAACTTTTTTTTAAGAGTTATTAGTCAGTTAGGTCCCTGAAAGATACCCGTGGCATCAGATAGGTCCTCGAAAGATATGTGGCATCTCTTATACCCCTGAAAGATCACTTTGGCATCCCGTTAGTCCCGCCGTCTAACACCGTCAGTTTGTGTTTAACGGAAGCTGACGTGGCATCAGATAGGTCCCTGAAAGATACCCGTGACGTCAGATAGGTCCCTGAAATTTTATTTTTTAAAAGTGTCATAAATTTTATTTTTTTATCTTTACTCATATATAATAAATTTTTATTTACTTAAGTAGTTGGAAAAATTAATAATTATAAAGGGTAAAAAATAATAATAAAAAAACATAATTAATATATTAAAAGTCTAAACAATAATTACAATTCTTAAAAAAATTTATTTTATTTAAAATAGAACATATAAATAAAAATGGATAAAAAAAAAGCTCAATAAAACAATACATATAAAACCTTTAGAATAAAGTCTTATATACAAGATCAAAAATAAATTCCAAATTAAAAATAAAGTCTTTACATGTAGGATCTTATATATAAGACGATCATAGTGGGAGTATGTATTAAAAGTGTTTATAGAAAAAATATAACATGGGAATCACTTTGACTTCAAAGATTATCTGCATCGTTGTATTGGTTTCTATGCTTCCAATTTATGAAAATTATCGTTGAAGATCTTTCTAATTAACTCGAGTGATTGAACCCACTGCAATGGTGCAGATAACTACTCAAGTTAAAATCTTGTGATATAAGTGCAACTTTCTCCTTAAAAATATATAAAATCTTATATATATACTCCCTCCGTTCCTTTTTATCTGTCATTTTTTGAAGAGATTTTCTGTTTCTTTTTATCTGTCGTATTGAGGATTTCAAGAGTGTAATAAATGTTATTTTCCATGTTTGCCCCTATTTAATATGTCTTGGTTTATGTAAGTAGTGGAGAAAAATTAATGATTATAGAGAGAGAAAGGGCATAGTAGGAAAAAACATAATTAATGCATTGGAAATTTGAGTAATGATTGGATTTCTTAATGGACGTGTTTTATTTGAAATATGACAGATAAATAGGAACGGAGGGAGTATATATATATATATATATATAATTAAAAATTAATTTCACACTTATGAAGAAAATTAGTTCATATTTAAGAAAAAAGGTATTTTAGGAAAATAGTATTGAAAATGAAACAAAAATTGAATAAAATACTCCCTTCTATTCGAATTATAACAAAAAAAATTTTAAGCTTATTAATGAGGTTAGTTAATTGTATTTGATTTTCTTAAATATATAAAAAATAGAGCTATTTTAGGAGATTATATTTATATATATATATATATATATATTAATTCGTGTACTAGTTATATTTATATTTCAAACCACAATGAGTAAAAACTTGCTAAACGTTACTCTAAGACATTGGAAAATAAAACAGAGAACCTTAAGAAGAAAGTTGCACTTATATCACGAGATTTTAACTTGAGTAGTTATCTGCACCATTGCAGTGGGTTCAATCACTCGAGTTAATTAGAAAGATCTTCAACGATAATTTTCATAAATTGGAACCATAGAAACCAATACAACGATGCATAAAATCTTTGAAGTCAAAGTGATTCCCATGTTATATTTTTTCTATAAACACTTTTAAGACATACTCTCACTATGATCGTCTTATATATAAGATCCTACATGTAAAGACTTTATTTTTAATTCGGAATTTAGTTTTGATCTTGTATATAAGACTTTATTCTAAAGGTTTTATATGTATTGTTTTATTGAGGTTTTTTTTATTATTACTTCATTCATTTTTATTTATATGTTCTATTTTAAATAAAATACAATTTTTTAAGAATTGTAATTATTGTTTAGACTTTTAATATATTAATTATGTTTTTTTATTATTATTTTTTACCCTCTATAATTATTAATTTTTCCAACTACTTAAGTAAATAAAAATTTATTATATATGAGTAAAGATAAAAAAAAATTGATGACACTTTTAAAAAATAAAATTTCAGGGATCTATCTGACGCCACGGGTATCTTTCAGGGACCTATCTGATGCCACGTCAGCTTCCGTTAAACACAAACTGACGGTGTTAGACGGCGGGATTAAGTGTAACATCCCTCATTTTTATAAAGAGGAAATATAAATAAAATATTTATTTTAATAAGGAAATTTCATAAATAAGAGTATTTTATGAAAATAGTTCATTGGAAAATGAATTATCGTTCAAGAAAATGATATTTTAGTAAAATACCCTGTAAAGATTGGACTATATCTTTTTCGTTAACCGTTGGATCATCCTCTAATTTTTAGACAAGGTTTCTAATGATTTTATCTTGACATCCAACGGTGGAAATTGTGTTTTGAGAAGTAAATCTTTTTATATTAATTTTTCAGCAAAACAGTTAATTTCTGAATTTTAGCAGTGGCTAACCGGTTAGTAAAACCAGTAACCGGTTAGTGCCTCTGCATCTGCATAAAATTAAGGCGGTTTGAGCTGGAAATCACGACGATTCTTCTTCCTCAAGCTTTCCCAGGACGCGTGGAACCTAATTGGGAGGTCAGGGACGCGTGTAGGGCATTGGAATTGAATGGGTGTTCTTGGTTGATGACTATCCCACTCTTCCAACCCTAATTCATGCTCTATAAATTGCTTTGAGTGGTGCTGCTGTTTGTTCAATCTTCCTTGCGAATTCTATACCAAAACTCTGCCAAAATTTCATCTCAATTCGTGTATACAACTTGCCTTGAGTTGTTGCACATCAAGCTTGTGATTTGTGAGTGTGTGAGCTGTTCTGGTGCTATCCTTGTTGATGCTTCTGGTGTGGCTATTATGGCTGTCCTGGAACTGTTGTCTAAGTGTTTTAGAGCTTGTCTAAAGGCTGTCCAAATTGTCTAAGGTATGGGAGACCTCATTCATATCGCTAGGATTATTGATTGGAAGTTTGATTATGTGTTTATGTATGCTAGAACCATGACAAGGATTGCTTGGTATGGAGACCAAGACAACCCATGGTTCCTTGTTATTATATGTTGCAACTAATTAGTTGAGTATGCAAATGAATTGAATGGAATGACATGATATAATGATGAATTTGAATGATGAGTTTGATTGATGAAATTAGAATTGGTGTGACGACCCAACTTTTATTCCAAAACTTAATATTCATTCTTAGAAAATTCGACCATTTTTTTTTTTTTTTTTTTTTGGAAACTAAAAGTCAGTCATCATCCATTATCGAGTCTTTGCGGAAATTATAATTATCATGAAAGAAACTATTCATATTATATTTCATAAAAAGGAAAGTACATTTCCATTACATTAAAACTATCACCACTAGGTTTAACTTAAGTACTCTAGGTCATTACATTATATTACATATCTTACAACAAAATTTATAATAACCTTGAGCAACTGGTTCGGAACTCAAAATATCAAATAGATAAGAGAAACCTGATGAGTAGCACTATCCACACTCCAACATCCCAACTCAACTCAATCATCAGTTCCCCACTGACTACCGGTTGAGTTGTCCATGAAATCATCATCAGCCACCGGGTCAGCATCCTCCACCGGATCCTCATCCTCTATCGGATCCTCCTCCTCCTCCTCCTCTTCATGTGCCGGTTCAGATGGCACATATACCGGAGTCCGAGATCGGGCTCTAGTGGAAGGACGAGAGGGAGCAGGAACCTCCAAAATAATTCTTTCTTCAGAGGGTGATGGACTTGGTGGGAGGGTGCGTCTCGGAAAACGTCTTGGCGGTGGTGGTGGTGTTCCATGCCGAAACACAAAATTGGGCAGAATGTGCATGATGTACATCATTGGGATTCTCGTCCTACGCGGACGCATTCGGGACCATGGGTTCGGGTGACGGAAAATAACTTCCACGTCTCCCTCATAGATGGCCCGATGATCCTCGAAGTTCCACTCCCCATTAGGGAGCGGCCTCATCTCCAAGCAAAACATATTCCTGGCCATGACCTACAACAAGGGATTAGGAGTGAGTCATAGCTAAACACAATAACAAATGAGCATAACAGAGGCTAGAAATAACAAGCACAAGTTTCCAGATAGCAATAATAAATGCATATGTATATGCTCAAACTGTCTTTTATAATATTTCATTTAGTTTCGTGATGCATGCCTACTCTCCATTCATGCTACGCGGTTCGGCATCCGAGTATCTCAGGCTCGGGATATTCATAATCCTATGGTTCATCAAACCGGAGCGTATTCACAACCCAGGCGTCACGATTTGATTGGGAATTTGGCCATCATAACATTTTCATGTTACGGAATCCAAATCATCACAGCATCTTCGTGCTATGGCATCACAGCTATCTCAGGGCTGCGGAATACTTCTACCTATACCAGATTCCACAATCAAAATCGGAGCATCTCCATGCATGTCAATGTCACATAATTGTTCATTGTCTTTTTCTCTTTTAATTCATATCTTTGAATATCATGCCTCCAATATAGAGACCCAAAATTCATAATCCTTCTTGCTTATAACCATCTTTTCATTTTTGCATTAACTGGTGCTTGTGCTTTCCAAAAATTCCATCAGCGGCCCAGCCACTTTGTGATGGTTTTATACAATAGGAATTTAATTACGTTGTCATTAATTTGTGCAACGACCCCATCTAGGACTCCCAAAATATCAACCAAGTGGGTAAAAACTTCCACTGGGACGTGGGAATAAAATCAACCAAATGGGTGTACGCACCTCCATTGGGACATCCTGTCCGAATATGTCAACCACTGAATAAAATTCCAGTAGGACTCATCCAGGATAAAATCAACCAATGGGATTAAATCTATAGATATTAAGAGCAGAAATTAAAATTTAAGCATATAGGAGTTTAGACGAGTTAATCTTTAATTACTTCATAAAGAAGTAAAGATTTTCTGAAAATTATTTTAAATTACTCGAGTAGTTCTTCACATACTCGAGTGTTCATGTAAAATTACTCGAGTCCTTCAAGACATACTCGAGTGTTCTTCCCATTTTCCAGAATACTCGAGTCTTTCTTCAATTACTCGAGTGTTTTAGCAGCAGCAGCACCAGTTTCTGCACTTTATAATGCCAATTCGAGTTCAGAGCCTTTCCTTTCCACTTTTATGCAAAACAGTAACTTAGATACATAAAACAAACATGTTAGAACATGTAATCAATATTGAAACAACATCAAATGCAATAAATCACAAAATCAACATAAACTTAGCAAATAACCATTTCACATATGATTTTCATTTCCTTTTGTTTTTAACTTCGAAAATTGATCCAGTGAGCATCATTAGGTCCATTTAGACATGTTTGGTTTATAAAAACTTGGGTTTATGACCTCTATGTCATATTCCCAATTCAAATTTCACCCCTTGATGAACCATATGAGGTTCCTACATTTCCAGCTTGAAATAACTCATTCTAGTATTTAGATAACTCCTCCCTTACCTTAGAGAAGCTAATCAACAAGTAAAACGACAGAGAAATCGGTTGGATCAAAAATCCAAATTCTGGACTTGGTGAAAAAGAGTTGAACAGGCTGACTTTGGCCACAGATTTCACCACGGATTTGGCATGAAAAGAATGAAACAAGTTAGTTTCAGAAACTAGGATATACTAACTTTAATCAGAAACAAGTTTGACACGAAAAGAATCCATGAATTTACCAAACGATTTCAATGAAGATGAATACTTGAGACTGAATGTTACTCTGTTTTTCTCAGTTTTGAACCTCCAACTTTGTAGGCCTAGAACCTGATCTTCAGAAGGCTATTTGAAGTGATTTCGAGTTCTAATTCAAGAATGGAATCAGAACTTCAGTTTGTGTTTAGGTTTCAAGGAAAATGAGTGAGGATTGAGAGAGAACAAAGGGATCAAAGTGAACTCTGTAAAACAGGGAAATTTCTGGTCAAATTCGGGTTTTGGAACTTCAGAGGTGTTGATGCTTCACCCAAGCATCAATTTATAGTCTAAGAGTACTTCAACTCGAAGTAAGGTTCAGCTCTATGCTTGTCACGTCAAGAAACCGCGTTTTGGTGCGAAATTAATTATAAAACCAACTTATACATTTAGCCAGACTGCTCGATTTACTCGAGTCTTTTTCTTTCTACTCGAGTATATTTCAAAAACTCAAGAACACTCGAGTCTTTTCTGACATACCCGAGTCTTTTGACTCAAAATTCAAATTTTCAAACAGATAGTGATTATACTCGAGTACCCTCTACAATACTCGAGTAAAATATCTTAATTTCAGAAAAATCATTATTTTATTCAACACATTTATTTATTTTGTTTATAAAAATACAGGACCTTACAATTGGTACATGTCTCCAGGAATTGTCTTACTTTTGAATATGAGTATGGCTATTATGTGGACTTGAAATGAGATGTTGTGATTCTGAAATTATGTTGAATCTGATTTTGTGAGTTATGCTGAAATTATGAAAGTAGTAGATTCATGAACAATTGATTTTGAATTGATGGTATACAAGTATAACTCTAGGAATTTAGTGTTTGCAATAAGATTTATATCATGTAAGGAATGATGTATAATAATCACCAAAGGATAGACTTGAGATTTGGAAAGAACTGGATCTAAAATCAATATGGTTTGCTTTCAGACCTGCATATTCTAACCGGTTACAGGTTGTACTAACCGGTTAGTACCTGAAGGGAAATAATAGATAATTAAGTTTATGACCATAATCTTTTAGGACTTGGGATTACTCTATGTTTACCTAAACTTGATAAATAGAAATTATAATGACACCTTATTGTTGTGCTAATTTGATTAGTATGTTAATCACAAATCATTGAGTGGCCATGGTCTCGATAATACATATCCTAGTTGAATTAAATTACTCTTTGTATTGGATATGGAAATTGATATGATGATGATGTACTTGGCTGAATTTGGGTACAAAACAACATTAGGATTATGTTTTCTATGCTGCACTAGAATTATAGAAAGTATGAACAAGTATGGAAAAGATTTGATATGAGTTCGATTTATATGCGTTTGTCATAAGTTATGCTATATGAAAGGAGTTAAGGCTTTGTATGGGCAATGAGTTGAGATTGGAACTTGATATAAATATGTTCTAAAACGTGTCTTAAGTTGCTCTAAAGAAGAGGAATGAGTTTGGAATTGATTTGAATTGTAAAAAGAACACGTTCTGCTCTCAGGTTGCAGGACTGCATAGACTAACCGGTTAGTGGATGTTGATAACCGGTTAGTGCCTGACAGCATACACTAGTTATTCAAGTTTAGAATAGCAATCACTAAAGGTGGATATGAAATAGGTCTGGGCTAATAATTTAACTAGTAATTGGGAGTAAATAAGTTAATGAATGATGGATTATGTTATGGGTTGATAATGAGCTTTTATTTTGAGGTTTATGTTGATGGACTTAGAACTTGCAAAGTAAGCCTTGATATGCTTAAGCTTTGTCATAACACTGGAAGCATGCCTTAATTGCTGCATAAGGATTAGAAAGACAATAGCTTGAGATTGAAAGTGATTAAGTTTAAGAATTAATGGTTTGCTCTCAGGTACTGCTGTCTCTAACCGGTTAGTGGGTTTTGTAACCGGTTAGGACCTGAGACAAGTGAATAATTAATTTATTGTTCTTATAATCCTGGAAGGTTTTGCTTAACTATTATTTTAGTTTCTAAATAAGTTAAGCATGATGCTAATAAGTCAACGAGGATAAATCATTATTTATCTAATTTTCTAAGAATTATCTTTTAATTGGAATTTTGGTTATGTTCTAATTAAATTGATAATGTCTTCATTTGGCTTAACGTTGATGATGAAAAATGATTAAAGATTCATGTCTTGGTTATAAAGATTAGATTAATGGTTAAATCTGTTGAATGTATGTGACTAATGGATCATAATCCAAGTCAAGATATTGATCAAAGACTTAATGAAGCATGACTTGAGTCTGATATCACTTATGGAAGGATCAGAGTTTGGATAAGAGTATAATGACTTGAATAAGCAATAATAACGATGTGAGTGTGACGATGCTTAATTGGTATATAACTTTTATCCAAATGTGTGAAGGCTGGTTGCTTTGATTTGGATATGTTGGAGTTTGATAGGTGGAATTACCCCGATTCACATATGTTGAGGTTAGCTCCTACGTGAAGTCATTATACTTAAAGGATTCCGTATAGTACGGTGTGGCCGCTATACGAAGACATGTGGAACGGTGTGGCCGCCATATGTGTGGAAATTGTGAGGGGATTCCGTATAGAACGGTGTGGCCGCTATACGAAGACATGTGGAATGGTGTGGCCGCCATCTGTGTGTGATTCCATATAGTACGGTGTGGCCGCTATATGAAGACATGGAACGGTGTGGCCGCCATGTGTATAATGTGATGATTAATATATTTGTTATGCATCTCATGCATGGTGTACAGGGAATTGTAAAACGAGTGAGGTGCATGCGGGATTGGAAACCATGTAGTACGGTGTGGCCGCTACATGAGACGGTTGGACCGGTGTGGCCGCCACCGTAGAAATGACAAGGACCTAGAACTATTGGTGGACAATGGTTCAGGGATCATCCGCTTGTATCATTTTAGGATCGTGGTCGATGGGGTTCCAGTATAGAACGGTGTGGCCGCTATACATGTAGTGGAAACATCGAGCGCACGATTGCCTATCCCAGAGTGTTGTTTTCTGGAAGAGTTGATTATGGAGAAATGATTCGAGAGACATGCATGCATAGCATGAAAGTTTAAATGGTTATAGTTAATGTTGTTTAATAAGACACTTGAGCATGCATTTATTATATTGAAATGATATCTGTGATGATTGTGTTTAACCAATCATATAATCTGCTTAGGCGATATGACAAGTGACTTACTCCCATCTACCATGCTTATGGTGTTAGGTTCTTTCAAAGGTCAGGACTGAAGTCACTCCTGTATGAGTGGAAGTGTCTAGAAGAAACAGCCAGGATGACGTCTCGTCATCCGAATCCTTTTGCAGAAGGATCGAGTTGTGAAGACCAATGCTCTGGGTGTAAAAAGGGTTTTCGGGATCTTGTATCATATAAGTGTTTTACACTCAGACTATTTTGTAAAGGAAATATTACTCTTATGAAAAGTACTCTTGGTTTTCACACTCTTTATGGAAAAAGTTTTTGTTAACCCGTATTTTTATTGGGCTAGTTTTTGGGGCGTTACACTAACGGGACGCCAAAGTAATCTTTCAGGGGTATAAGAGATGCAACATATCTTTCGAGGACCTATCTGATGTCATGGGTATCTTTCAGGGACCTAACTGACTAATAACTTTTTTTTTTAAATTTTTTCAGAGCTTCAACAAATTATAGTTGAAGGTGCTACTATTGCTTCCAATCATAGTGTTAAAAAGAGGAAACTGAGGGAGTATCAGGATGAGGAATTTCGTGATTCCAGTACAAAAAAAAGGCAAGAATCTCAAAATCTAAAAAGAGGAAATTGAAGGAGTATCACGATACTCAAGAGGAATTTGGTGATTCCGGAAAGGGAAAAAAGGCAAGAGTACGTGGCAACGGATCACATTTAAGGAATCATAATCATTAGTAAGTGTGCCTAATTTAATGTCAATAAGAGAGAAACAAGTAATAGTAAGAATAAAAAAGGTTAGATATGGCTGATTTGATGAATGCGACTAAGTATTTGGTTCATCACAGAAAAATGATCCTAGCTGTCCCCCAAAGGAAAGGGATGGGCTAGAAA
This sequence comes from Crotalaria pallida, assembly GCA_037953625.1. Classification (NCBI taxonomy): domain Eukaryota; kingdom Viridiplantae; phylum Streptophyta; class Magnoliopsida; order Fabales; family Fabaceae; genus Crotalaria; species Crotalaria pallida. The sequence continues at coordinate 32,620,028 of CM075651.1, read as the reverse complement.
CACCTGCAGTGCTTGCTTATTTTTGTTAAATCATAATGTGTTACGTAATTTTGGTTGCATATCAGCACAGGCATAAATGACAAGTTAAAATTGCAGGCTCACGATGTGAATTTTGCGATGGAAGCCTCAAGGAAATCACACCATGCTTTTGCAGCTGTGAATTCAAACCGTGGTGAGGGCAAGTGTGCAGAGGGTATCTCCTCTATCAAGCAGGCTCGTGTAGTGTGTGTGATGCATGTTTGTGCAATGTTTGTGCGATACTTATGTTATACCATATGTCACATGTAGTGTAACATGTGCAGCGCACACACATCACACAGACATCGCACACATACTGCACGCACATCACACAAACATCGCATACGTATTTCACACACATCACACGAGCATCACATAAACATTATTTGCAAGCAATTTATTCTGCATTTTCTTTCTCACCTATATGAACAATTTGAGTATTTGAGTATGTTGGGCATAATCATTCTTGGGTGGAGTTATGTGAGGTTTTTTAGCATATAATTTAGCATCAAAATTTGAGACGAAAACAATTTATTAAAAGCATTGCATTAGAAAATAGGAACATATAATATATATATATATATATAAAGGTATAAAAAGAGGGAATAATACCAAACTTTAGTACAAGATTATGAACATAAATAGGAACCTTTGTCGCTCTAGTCAATGCTTTTATGGTTGCTTCAGAGGATGAGAGTGTGCCTGTTACACCTCATCTTGGAGGTAGCACAAAAGAGGCACGGGTTAGTTTTGTAAGCCTACCCCCTACTTTCAATTAATCAATTATGTTATGCAGCGAATTAATATATACCGAGTGCTAACTATGTTTAATTTGACAATCAAGGGGTGTAGCTATAGAGATAGCAGAGGTTGTGCTTGGAGCATCGTTGAAGGAATCTGTCAATGCTTTTATGGTTGCTCCAGAGGATGAGAGTCTGTCTGTTGCACCTCATCTTGGAGGTAGCACAAAAGAGGCACGGGTTAATTTTTTAAACTTACCCCCTACTTTCAATTAATCAATTATGTTTTGTAGCGAATTAACAATTACTGAGTGTTGACTAAGTTTAATTTGGCAATCCGGAGGGTCTAGCTATTGAGATAGGAGAGGTTGTGCTTGGAGCATTGCTGGAGGAAGCTGTCATAGACATTTATTTATAGTATTTGACACAATCTCTTACTTTTTATCTCTTATCTATATGTTGTTTTGAATTGTGTGCTTTATGGTTATTTTCATATATACTTTTTGTGTACATCGGCATTAGGAATGCTTATTATGATAGGCATTAACTATTTTTCTGATTTAGGTTCATCCGTTGCTTATTTGACATAACATCTTATGGCAATGATTACTGTAATTTCATTTCACTACGTAGGTAGGATCTGGAGAAATAAGGATATCACAACAGTCATGCTTCCCTCTCCACTATCATTGCCATATTCATTACACCACATTTTTACCCTTTGTCATCCAACTACACCCCTCATCATGCCATTTAATCAAAGCACTGTTGTTGATGCTTTCATATTCAAGCTATTCAGATCTATCTAAAGGAATTTCGGGAATTATATTATGTCTAATTTATACAGGATTTCAATTCGACAAAGCTTCCTTTCATAATTGGAGATCCTTTACTGATGCTAACATATTGATGCATACAATTTTTTTTTACTTGAGAAAGATCTTTCATCAAATTAAGTTAAATTGTAGGGCACCCTTTGAGTTTCTCATTGATCAGTTGACTATATTTGTCACCGATAGTAGCATATTTTGTGTAGCAGAAATGAAAGGTAGGTTAAGAAAAAATCTAGTGGATAATATAGTTATGGTTGGGATCCTCCTATGAATTTAAGTTATAACTATTGGCTCTATTCGCCTTTGACCAATGCTCGCACTCGACATATAATCATTCTGGAAAAGTATTCTGGGATCTGCCCTGAATACTGAGCAACATGATATTCAGATTTTTGGGGATCATACCAGAGGCATTAGATGTGCTAACCTCTCTTCTACAAATCTATTCTTACATGGACTCAGCATTGAATCCTTGTCCTTGAACTTTCACTAACAATTGTGAAGGTTATTTAATGGTCATTTTGCCATTGATTTTCTAGTGCTTACCGTAAAAGTAACAAAGGAACGCACCAAGCAGCTCTTAAATTTCTTCAACACTTGAACTATCAGTTGCAGTACACTATTCATTCAAGTATTTGCTACGAAAGTGGGTTTTTGTATTTGTGGAAGTGTATTTTGAAATCAACCAATTCATTTTACTGATATTGCTTAGCAACTTTCGTCCAAGAACTGAACATGATAACTTTTCATCATTTGGCTCAAGCATGAATCAAATGGACTAAATGTATGCATGGAACAAAATTACATGATATCCACACATAGGAGAATATCCAACAATAATTTCCATTGAATGAATAATCATCTAGGGGGCTACCTTAATTGCAAAAAGGGCTTACTCTTTACTTGAAGTTGATGCTATTTACCAACTTTTGCCCGTTGTTAACTGAGTGATAAAAGGGTCTGTTTTGATTCAAATAACTTTTGATTCTATTTATCAATGAATTTAAGATTGTGTACAAAAAACTAATAAGTGGTTTATGGAAAGCAGTTTGGCTGTGGTTAAAATAAGAAGTCAATTTACTTGAAAGCTTTTGATAAGGACAGGCACTATGCTATTGATGCTATTTATGGTTACATTATTATAGCCCTTTGCGCGATCCTTTGTTTCTTATACCCCACCTGACATCATTAGCCATGGCCTCATTACAACCTAATTAAGACCTTTTGATTTTTGCATGCATTGAATAGTTTCTGTGGAGATTTTGGTCTATGGTCAAGCTTATGGTAATTCACTTTCATTGATGAACTTGAGTGATATGTCTTTACCCTCTTATACACATTGAGAGAAGGTGAGTAGAGTGACCCCTTTTTGTGATGAGCAAGGTTGTGATAAGTTTAAGATTCTAATTGGGTAGACTTTTGATTATTTCATGATTGGTTAGTGGATGTTAGTTTGGGAGAATTGCAGGTTATGTCATTTGATAGAATTTGTTTTGAGGAAGTTGTGTTTTGTGCATGTTATTATTGGATTGTGAGTGTTGTTGCCTAGGTGATGAGTTGGTTTGCATTCATATAGGATTCATTCATTGCATTGCATGTTTTTCTTGGGGACAAGCAAAGGTTCAAGCTTGGGGGAATTTGATGTGTGCCTAGCATGCATATTATTTTCCTATCAGTTTGTATTTATTTTAATATTTATTTAGGTATTTTATTTTAATTTAGCATGCATTTACTGCATATTTCACTGCATCTTCACTGCTTTGGCTTTCAAGAACTTTTCCGCTACTTAGAGTTATTGCCTTGCAATGCTCACTAGGATTTGTCTCTGGTTGGCCTAGAAGTGTGCCTGGAGCTCTTGTAGATGAGGCTGCTAATTGTGCAATTTGAGTTTCTATCATTTTGTTGTGAGCTGCTTGTTGTGCGAATTGATTTTCCATCATCTTGTTGTGAGTTGCTTATTGAGTCATCAAACTCTCAAACATGATTTCCATGTTGGACTTTTGAGGAGCTAGTGGATTGATAGTCCTTTGAGGGAAACCAGGAGGCTGCTGTCTAGGAATAACAGAAGGATTGAGAACATTGTTGCTCCTGTAAGAAAGATTTGGGTGTGTCCTCTGGTTGAAATTGTTGACATAATCAACAGTTTTCGTCTGCTGTTCTTGAGGAATAGGTTGAACCAATAGACAATGTTGAGCAACATGACCAGCAATACCACATATCTCACAAATAGAACTTGCCACATTCACAGCATTCACATTCAACATATCAATCTTCTTAGTTAAAATATCAACCTTACCAGCCAGCACACTCAAAGCATCAACTCTAGAGGAGAGATGTTTCAATTCATTTGTCTCGACCACTCCTGCAGTGGATGAAGAAGGTTTGGTAGAAGTTGATCTCTCTCTTGAATATCGCCTGCGGCTGAGAGAAATTTTGTCAAGCAAATCAAATGCCTCATTTGCATTCTTATCCATGAACGAACCATTAGTGATGGAGTCAAGATTCATCTGAGATTCTGGTGTCAAACCATTGTAGAAAGCTTGCACCAAAAGAGGTCTGGGAAACTTATGATGAGGGCATTTTCGCAGTGGAAACTTAAATCGCTCCCAAGCATCATAAAGAGCTCTCCTTCTTTTTGCATGAAGGACATGATCTGGCCTCTATACTCCGCAGTCTTCATAGGTGGAAAATATTGGGTAAGGAATTACTCTGCCAACTTGTCCCATTCGGTGAGTAACCTTGTGGAAAACCCTCCAACCAAGCAAGTGCATCACCTTTCAGTGAAAATATAAACAACTTCAGTCTGATATGGTCAGATGAGACTCCATTGGCCTTCACAGTGTCACAATATCATAGGAAGTTGTCGATATGGACAGTAGGATCTTCTGCAGGTGAGCCTCCAAATTGATTCTGCTGGACTGCATTAATCAAGCTCATCTTGATCTCAAAGTTGTTAGCTTCAATGGGTCGGATGACCACACTAGATTGTAGCCCTTTGATGGAAGGGGTCCCATAATCCTTCAATGGCGTGTGATTTTCATTCTACGCCATTGTTAGATTTTCAGGTCTTTGTTGTCTCCTTCTATTCCTTCTTCTATGAAAAGTCCTCTCGATCTCAGGATCTGATTGAACATGTGTCCCAAGTCTGATGCTTCGCATAAAAGGAAGAGAATTCCTGTGGAAAAAAGAGAAAACAAAAGAAACTAGAAAAAGAGGTTTAGTCTAATCAACTTATACTAACAAACAGTTAATATTAACAAAGCAAAATCTCCAGCAACGGCGCCAAAAACTTGATAGCCCTGCAAGCGCACAGGTTATCGTAATAATAAAAAGTATCGTATCCGCATGGATTTTTTTGTTAAATACCAACAAATTATAAGCACCAATTATCTAATCCGGATTAGTAGAAAATTAAAGATAAAATTTAGAGATTGATTTTTGGGAAAAATAAAATAAAATAAAATCTAAAAGATTGGATTGAGATTTGGATTGGGAAATTTCCAAGGATTAGTTTCACCACATATCCGCATTGAAAATCTTTAGTGATATCTCTTTTATTTAGCTAGATTTATTTTTAGGGTAAATTATCCTAATGTAGAATACTAGCTCCTTTCAGAGTCTTAGCAACGTACCTAATGAGGCCTAATTTCTACTTTCGTGATAATTAGGGTACATTAAATCCATTAAGTTCTATGATAATTCAGGGAATCCCCTCACGAATTAAAACTACTTTCATGATTTAAGTTCCTAAGTTCAATTTTGGTATTTTCTGATACTAAGGTTCACCTTTCGGTACTTCCCTTACTATCTAGGATCATGTAATTGTGGAGCTCTACACAACCAAAAGCATTAAGCACACCAAAATTAAATAAAAATAGAATCTAGCATAAATAAAAGGTAAAATATCAAATCCTAATGTCAATGCCTCCATGGACTAATCCTATTCCTTAGAAAAAAGGAACTAGTCACTACTCATGTTCATGATACAAATTAAAAAAATAAGAATGAGACATAATAAAGTAGGAATAACCACAAGTTGAGATGAGGAGAATTTCTTCTGTCTTCAATCGCATTTCAGTTCTTCTTTCAGAGAGATATGTTGTGTTCTGTCTTCAATCCTTGTTTTCTAATTTTATATCTTCTCATCAAATCTAATCCTCTAATTCAAATCTAATCTACAAGGGATTCTATCTTTTTACAAGTTATCTGCTACTTTTTCCAAATTTGGGCCCAAATTGATTAATTAGGCCCAATAACTTATTTTCCTTCTCCAAGCCCCCAAATCTCTTTTTTTTCTATACAATTTCTCCCAAAAGCTCTTTAATATTTTGTCAATGATAAATTCTTTACTTTCCAAAGCTCCAAGCCTCCAAATTGTAACCTGCACATCAAAAACACCAAAAACCTTTCCCAAGTGAAATATGAACTAAATGCATGCTAAATTAAAATAAAATACCTAAATAAATATTAAAATAAATACAAACTGATAGTAAAATAATATGCATGCTATGCACACATCATTCTGATACCATGTTAAGGTTCCATCTCAAAACCAATTGGCAATGAGCCAACATGTATTAAAACCATGTCATATATTATGAGGCAGGCGATGTGGGAGATCCAATACTCATATGTGTTTGCTCTCCCACATATTTTGGCCACAACTTAATCGCTCAGCATATTCAATCAAAGCCAACCTGTAACTTTCCCTAAATAAATTTTGCATTGACAGATATCAGAGCCAACATGTTGCATTTCATGTTATTAAAAATCTATGTTCATCCTTCTTTAAATGATTCAACTATAGTTATTACTTATTCTATGCTTTACATTCCATATAGCAAGGTTTTATTGATGCGTTGTTAAGAATCCTACCTTTTCGCTTCTAATCTTATATTTTCTTCTTCCTTTCCTTCATACAAACCATTTTTTTCCTCTGTCTATATACAATATAGGAAGAAAAGAGACATATTACGATTTGTTACCCACGTATGTTTAGAAAATGTATATAATGAATTAATCTAATTAACTTTTAGAGATTTCAGTTCTTTAATATTGTTACTAAAATTATGCCTTGCAAATTTTATAACGATCACAGCTATTGTACTTTTTTCTTAAGCAAACTAAAAACTGCTGGAAATAGGGATAGAATACGCAGCGGAAAATAAAAACGAAATACCCTATTTCCAGAACAGGATCCATGCGAGAGAGCATGATTCGAGATAGAAAAACGTTTACCTCTTGATGCGAAGAGGAGAACGGCGCTGGTCAGATCGTCCACGAACAATTCACGTCAATCACGAGCGCAGCAAGGTAGTCGCGCCTCTATCGGTATGCACACGAACAGATTCCACTTGGAGTCACGTCTCTCTTCTCAGTGCTAGCGGAGAAGAGAGAGATTCAGTGTATCACTCACTCTCTGATATGGACGGCTAGGGTTGCCGTTCTGTGTCTCACACGTACCAAAACCCTAAGGCTAATACTATTATTTATAATAGTATTAGACTAGCGGGCTGGGCTTGGCAGCACATATCAGAATGCGTTGCACGGTCATACTGTGCATCGCACGGACGTAAAAATACAACTATTGTATTTTTTTATCAAATGTGATATCTCCAATTTATCTGTTCTTAGTGTGTGACCCTACAGGTTCCTATAACGTTGGCAGTAAAGTTAAAATCCCATTTTAAGTTTACAAGCAATGAGCGGTATCTAGCAACACGTCATTGCTACCCAAGTGACAGGAATGTCTGTGATCTGACATAACCTTCGTGTGACCAATGATCATGTGTAAATTTAATCCCTTTGTCCAAATATCTTAGTTACACTCATGGCATGGAACGTGTCACCCATGTATAGTGTAACCTATGGTTTCTTGACCCCTGAGAAGACGCGTCTAAACAAGTCTCGTCAATATCTCATATTGACTATCTTGAGTATGGCCATACATTTCACCGTCTCACTCAATCAAGGGGCCCAGAGATACAATTCCTATTGACAAGGAAGGACAAATCCCATCTACATCACTCACAACCCTCTACATGATTTGTCATATACCCGACTACAACCGCTATGATGACCTGGTTAAAGATGACGTTTGATTGCGTGAAAGCACATAATTCCTCATGTTGGGAACCGTAGCGACTTCAGGTCGAAGGACCATGTACACCATTGTCACTATGAGAATCACTTATGACACTCACTTAATAACCCATGTAGCATTCTCATGGCGGGTCAATCCAGTACACAATTGTCCCAATGTGTACTTACGTGAAGACATGATATCCCATATCCATGACCGGTGAGATACAGTCATCAGTCTGCCACATACTAGTCTCGATGTATTATAGTTGTCCTTATTAACTATAATACTCGACTAGGAAATCTTTAAGGATAATTATCAATCAATAAGATCTCACTATCAAGTCATGTACTTGATATTCTTATGACATTGAACTTATAATCCTAAGGACTTTATTACATCTATTTTAATTAAACAATTAAAGCATAAATATAATAAATGAAATGCCTCATTATTATTAATAGTAATAATCCATAAACATGAAATAAGTACAAGTAAAAGAGAAAATACGATTGCCACTAGGGCACTCTCCAACAAAAACCTTAATCAACAACTTACTGAATATGCACGCTACTGATCTCTCCTTGATGGTTATGATCCTTTCATTTGCTTCATTTCTTTTGGAAGTTTTAAGTGCTAATATTCTCTGCCAGGAAGCTTGTAAGTCGAGAGTAGGATCTGTATCTGAATAGGACCAACTGCTAGTAGCAACGAACTAACAATCCCAGCGGCAAGCACGAACCAAGAACCCCAACAGCAACCGAACACCGACAAGCTGATAACCACCAGCAAATTTGAATAGCGAACTGCGCATATGTAACGAAGCAGCAGCGGAGCAACCCAAGCCTCGAGCACAGCAGTGACGCCGCCGTAGTGAGGACAGAGGAAGAGGAGAAAATAGAAGGGAAAATTGAAAACCCTAATTTGAGTGAAAATGTGAATAAGACCACTGACCAAAAGTAGTGTGCGTGCGTGAAGTACCAAACTGAAGTGAGGCCTCTTTTATTATGTAAAAAATTGTTACAATTTGTTTTGGGCCAGTTAGAAGTCGTTGGGCCAATCAAAACACATTTTATTTAAAAGAAATTGCTTTTTGGCCCCCAAACATGACTTTTTGGCCTCCATTTGTATTTTGCGTGGACCATAATGCCCTTCAGTGTTTTAATTTTTCCGGCTCAACTGTACTGTAAACAACATTCCGGTACCGCATAACCGGAATATATTTAAACATTTTTCCGGTTTTGCTAAACCGGAATATGTCTTCCGGTTTTGTAGAACCGTAAATATTAAATGAATTCCGGTACTACGAAACCGGAAACTTTAAAAAAAATCAATATCCCCAAATTGCCCCTCCGTGTTAAACGTTTCCCCTTCCCTTTCAAAACTCCCTCCCCATAACTCCCTCTCCGTATCGTCCCCAACCCTCTCCCTCGCTCCATAACTCCCTCTCTCCATCAAGGCCAAACCCTCTCCCTCTCTCCATAACTCCCTCTCTCCATCAAGCACTCTCACTCTCACTCTCAATCTCACTCCCACGGTACGGCTTCCTTCGTTCCATCTCTGTTCTCACTGTCCTTCTCAGTTCTCACGATCGTCTCTCACGGTTCCTTCTCACTTCCTTCGTTCCTCAAGGTATGTGATAGTGTGTGCCATGATTGTGTGATAGTGTGTGTTCTCTCCGGTTGTTGAGATTATTTTTAGTGCTAGTGTGTCATGACTGTGTGTTTCTTGTCATCGATTGTGTGTTTCTTGTGTGTTTCTTGCCATCGATTGTGTGTTTCTTGCCATCGATTGTGTGTTGTTATGGTTGCTATGTGTTGTCCCTAATTTTACTAGTTTCGGTATTGCAGAGTCGAAAACATTCTGGTTTTGCAGAGTCGTAAATGTTTCCGGTTTTACGTAACCGGATCAATTCCGGATTTGCAAAGTCCGAAGCATAATATTTAACTTATATCATATTATATTAATTTGTTAATTTATTAGTATAACTTAGATTATTTATTATTTGTTATAATGTTATTAGTATTTGTGGTTAATTATTAGTGTGTGTTATTATTTATTAGTTTTTGTTAAAAAAATTTTCACGATATTAGTATTTGTTATATTTTTACTTAGTAGTGTTTCATTATTTGTTATTAGATTACTTATTTGTGATTAATATCAATAGTATTTATTAGATTAATTTTGTGTTTTTAATTTACTTTATTTGTTAATTTGTTGATAATATAATTTAATACAACTTAAATTATTTATTTTATATTCCATAATATTATATTGTGTAATGTTAGTGATGTTTACTTTATTTTGTTAATAATATTATGTAATGTTAGTAGTGTTTACTTTATATTATCTTGTTTAATAGTACTTATTAGTATTTGTTATTTTTAATTTCTTATTTAATAGTGTTTATTAATTGTATGTAGTTATTACTTATTTCGTTAAAAATATGTTAATGATATTAGTATTTGTTATATTTTTACCTAGTAGTGTTTAATCATATGTTATTAGATTAATTATTTGTGATTAATGTTATTAGTATTTATTAGATTAATTTTGTATTAGTAATTTACTTTATTTGTTAATAATATAATCTAATATAACTTAGATTATTTATTTTATATTACGTAATACTATACTATGTAATGTTAGTAGTCATTATTATTATTTGTTATTTGTGATTAATTATTAGTATTTGTAACACCCCTAATTTTCGTCTCCCGAATAATAAGGAAAATTAATAATAAAAGTTTTATTATTAATTTATATGAATTTCCAAGTTTATGTTTTGTATTTAATTAGCCTAAAATATAAAAATTGGTTGAAATATTTTTATATGGCAAATAAATGCAAAATATAAGAATATTGCATTTTAGTCCCTGGATTAGGACCTAAATGTAATATTGAAAAAGTTCTTGGAGGGAAAGATTTAAAAATATTAATTTTTAAATTTTGTACTGATCTAACCGGTTAGTAATGCCCTGTAACCGGTTAGACGATGAACCCAGAAACTGGGTTAGTGGAAATTGATGAGTAATCACTTGATTAATTCGATTAATCGCCACGAATACAGCCTAAATCCAGTGGAAAACACGTGTCAACGTGCATGCTACTCCTGTTGGTCTATAAATTGTTGAATTTCTGAGGAATTGGGGGTTGATTCTGCTGATTTTGGGTTGAGAAGGGTTGTTAGGGTTTCTGTTTCGTTCAGGGAAATTCATCGTCTTCCTTGAGAGTTAGAGAGCGAAACATACACTTTTGAAAAGCTTGAATCAAGGGCTTTTCAGTGATATACATCTTGTGAGCTGAGTGTTCGTGTGGGAGGAGGAATCGATCTTGGAAGCTAAGAGTTGGGGACTGAGTTCTGTGTTCTTCTTGTTCTGGAAGCTGGATTTCAGCTTTGATTTTGGTAAGTACAGTCCACCATTAAGCCTCAAATCTCTTCTATCTCTTAGTGCATGTTACCTAGATTAAGTTCTAATCGTTTTCCCCAATTTCTTTGGCCAATTACTATGTCAAATTTGGTGGTTTTTGGACTCTGTCGCTGGAAATCGTGACTGGGAGCAGAACTTAGGAATTGTGAGGAGATTGTGGATTTTCTGCAAGTTCAGAGGTTATACTCATCAAAAACAACTTAGAGGTATGGGAGAAGCTTACCTTATACTAGATTTAGACTAAAATCAAGTGATTTAGGATTTGAGTTAACAAAACTCAAAAAGGGCATTATGTGTGTGAAGCACAAAGGCTTGGAGGCCAAATTTCTACTCAATGTTGTTTTGAGCAATTTTATATTGATGCATGCAAGTGATTTTGATGTGGAAATAAGAAACTAAATGTATAATATGTGGTTTGAGGTATTGAATTGTGTTTGTATGGATTTTTATGCAATTTGATGCACTAAACCAAATGCATGCAAAGTTATATATGTTTCTGTGCTTAAACATATTTATTTAAGGTATATGAACTCTATTAAAGGTTGAAATTTGGTTAGATTTGAGTAGTGAAGTGAATGGTTTGTTAAAACTCATGTTTTAGTGTCTGACTGCATAATCTAACCGGTTACTCGATATTCGTAACCGGTTAGACACTGTAAAAATGCAAAAGAAAATAAGTTTACAAAACCAGTTTTGTGGTTTTATAAATCCTACTCAAATCTAGGCCTTAATTTCATGGAAAACAATCTGAAAAACAAGTTGATTTCACTGTTATAGTTCAGATTGCAGTTAAAGAGTTAATACCTTAGTGTAATGAGATAATTTCAAGAGGAAATTATGCTCATTTGGGAATGAAATGTGATTTAGACTTTTGAATGATGAAAACAGTGGTTTTTTGAGGTATAAAACAATGTTAAACTTGTTTATAGATTGAGTAGAAAATTCAAGAAAAAGGGTTTTTCTGAATTACAATGGTAAACAGTTCAGGTCTGTAATTCTAACCGGTTAGCCTGAAACTGTAACCGGTTAGTACCTGAATCTGAAAAATAAAAAGTTAAGTTTTTGAATACCATTGGTTATGTTTTCCCAATCTAAGTTTAAGGGCATGTTTTTGAGATAATTCAAAGGAGAATTTTATGCCAAAATTGTATGCCTCAAATAAATCATTCAAAAGGGAAATTGGAATATTTCTAAATCACAGTAATTAATGTAAAGATAAAACCAACCCTGATAATTGTGCATCCATATAGACTGGAAGTTTGGTTGGTAGGAACGTTTATCATATTCTGGGAATATGAGGAGGGTACTCCGGGAGTACCAAATTGTAACCTACTTGATGACACATTCTGGGAATGTGGCCAGTGTCCGGGACCTGGTTTTTTATGCGTTCTGGGAACGTATGCTTTCTGGGAACGTGGTGCACACTCCGGGAGTGATGCGTATTATCCAAGTATGGTTCGGCATTACGTTCTGGGAACGAATATCGGTGTTCCGGGAACACAAGGGTGTATTGGATGGACGTCCAAGATGGACTTTTAGAGGCCTCAGTTGTGGATAGAAAATCATACATCATGCCACTTGCATTATAAGAGAAATAATGTTGAAAATTGGTGTGCTCATATGTATTTGCATTATTACCTGTCCATGAGATACTTGTGTTTGTAATTTTAGTCTTTATCAATTATGTATATGTGTATACTTACTCCGTGTGCCCTGTTTAGGTGATGGCCAGATACCTAGCTTGCATCGAGATACGCCCTATCCCTAGTGGCATATGGACGTATGAGGAGCACCGTGCCACTTTTGAGGGGGAGGTGGAGATTACTCTCTACCACCCTAACCCTCTGGTGCGAGTGCGACCTCGTCGATTTAGGATCCCTTTAGTCTACACTATGCATGTTCCACCCTTTTATACATATAGAGGACCACCCCCGGCTCGACCTGTGCGTCATTTTCATAGTTTTCGTTTTAGAGCTGCCACTCGTTCTCATCCTTCCTCCCATAGAGTTGTCACTGAGGAGACTCCTTCTCCTGGTCCGACTGATTTCGAGAGGACTGCTTCTGCAGATCCTAGACCCAGTGGTAGGGTTTCCACACAGTCGGGCGAGGTCGAGGAGGACCCTGTAGAGGATGAGAGCGAGGAGGAGGTGCATGTCGAGCCGACTGTTTCTGCTAGAGGTGGACCTGCTGGTTCATAGGAGCCTGCATAGCGTGGATGTTTTGGATCCTAGATCCTAGGGATAGAGCTGTGGAGGATCTGAGGAGCTGCTGAGGACACAGATGACCTGCTCTGGGACTTCTATTTTGGGATTATGTGATATATTGTATATATTTTGAGAGGTCTTAGAGTGAGGTTTTATTTTATGCAGCTGGGTTGTATATGTTTTTATAAACTCTTGCTATCTCGACTTATGCTACTTGCTACTGATGATACTTATGGGGTTTATGTTATGATATACATATATATGATATGTTTTACCTACCTCAGTAGTGCCCCACAAGTATTACTTTTTACTTCCGCATACTCTGATTTTGACTCAAAAAGGTTTCGGCGACAAGTTTATATTTTATATATTTGATTAAACTCGAGAGACAAACAATATATTTCAATAAGGACTACGAAGGTGTTTTATTACGTTTAAGAAAATATTATCTCGAGAGTCTTTTTGTAATTAAGATATTATTAAGCCGAATTCAATTATTGGTTCAGATTTAAAGTGTTTATAATCGAGCAAGTACAAATTAAAAAGGAAAAATTTTATAGTCCTAATTTTTGATAGCAAGTATTTCAATCATTTGGAAATATTTATTATTTTCGAGATATTGAAAAGAGGGTGTCACACCAGTGGTGGTATCAGAGCATTGGTCCTGTCCCTCATGGCCCCGATGATGCAGCTAAGTATGGTATTCAATGTTAATTGAATATGTTTTGAGTAAGTTAGTAGCATTTATGTTTCAAAGACCTTTTTAGTGACCCAAAGCCCATAGTGCAGGTCTCTCTATGGCAACCAGGAATAGAAATATTACGAACGAAATGTTAGAACGAATCACGACCGTGCTGGAAGGCATGCAGCAGCAGCGACAGCAGCCATCTCAAGGGCGAGCTGGTAACCCATCTGTTGGCAACATGGCGAGTCAGGATGCTAAAACTCTGTCGGAGTTCAGGAAATGCAATCCACCAAGGTTTGAAGGCGGATACAAACCTGATGAGGCGAACAAGTGGTTGTATGAGATCAACAGGATTTTCCGAACTCTAGATTGTTCTGATGAACAGAAGGTAACCTATGCAGTTTACATGCTTCATGGGGAAGCTGAAAACTGGTGGGATCACACTGTCCAATTGCTGAATTTTGAAAGGAGAGCAATCAACTGGGGAGTATTTATGGAGAAATTTCTTAATAAATATTTTCCAGAAGATTTAAGGAGAAAGAAGGAAGTGGAATTCATGCAATTGAAGCAGGGGGATATGAGTGTAGGAGAATATGCTGCCAGATTTGAGGAAATGATGAAATATTCTCCTTACTACTTGAATAACCCTGATGAAAGGAGTAAGTGTGTTAAGTTTGAAGGTGGACTGAGACCGGAGCTGAAGTCTATTTTCAGTTATCAGAGGATTCAGAGTTTCCCTGCACTTGTGGATATGTGCAGAATGTATGAGGATGATAAGAAGGCTGAGTTGATCGGAAGTCAAGGGAAAGGAGTTGGACAGAACTATGGACCACAGAGGAAGAAGAGGTTTGATCATAGGAATAATGGTCCATATTCTCAGAAGAACAAAGGCAAGGGCAAAGCTGTGATTGATAACAAGAACAAGTCTCACGATAATGCTCCTTATTGCGAGAAGTGTAGGCGTTATCATCATGGTCAGTTCTGCTGGTCCACAGGAGGATGTTTCAAATGTGGGAAGCAAGGTCACTTTTCTCGTGAGTGCAAAGAATCTGCAAAGGATGATGCAAAGGGATCTGCTGGCAAGAATGTGGTGCAAGGAAGAGTGTTTACCCTGAGTGGTAATGAAGCAACCCAAACCCCGAATCTCGTGCAAGGTAACTTTTTGCTTAATAATCAACCTTGCAAAATCATGTTTGATTCTCTACACATTCTTTTGTTTCTCCCGAATGTGTAAATAGGCTGAATCTTGTTGTTTCCGATTCACCTTGCTATCTTAGTATAGATACCCCTACTGGAATACCGATTTTTACCGCTAAAGTCTGTTTAGGGTGTAATGTGGAAATTTTGGGTCGTCTTTCGAAAGTAGATTTGGTTTGTCTCCCTAAGTTACAATTGGATGTGATCTTGGGTATGGATTGGTTGATGAAGAACCAAGTGATCATCAATTGTGAGGAAAAGACAATTCAATATAGGACCCTTGAACCTGAGGGTTATATGTGTTTGTTCTCTGCTACTGGGGAAGAAGAGTCGATGCCGATAGAGGAGATTCCTGTGGTGAGGGAATTTTCGGAAGTATTTCCTGAGGAGATACCAGAATTACCTCCGAAGCGAGAGATAGAGTTTGGGATCGATTTAGTCCCTGGGGCTGGTCCCATCTCTATTGCTCCTTATAGGATGGCACCACCAGAAATGGCAGAAATGAAAAAGAAGATCGAGGAATTGCTGCAGAAATAGATGATCAGGCCAAGCGTTTCGCCTTGGGGAGCTCCATTACTCTTTGTAAAGAAGAAGGATGGGAGTATGAGAATGTGTGTGGACTACAGACAGTTGAATAAGGTCACCATTAAGAATAAGTACCCTTTGCCAAGGATTGATGACCTTATGGATCAAGTTAGGGGAGCTGCAGTATTTTCCAAGATTGATCTGAGATCGGGTTATCATCAGATCAGGATAAAGGAGGAGGATATACCCAAGACTGCATTTCGATCTCGATACGGTCATTATGAGTATGTTGTGATGCCGTTCAGATTGAATAATGCACCTGCTATTTTCATGGATTATATGAACCGGATCTTTAGACCATAACTGGATTTATTTGTGGTGGTGTTTATTGACGATATTCTGGTCTATTCTAAGAATCCGGAAGAGCATGAAGAGCATCTCAGGATTGTGTTAAAGGTCCTGAAGGAGAAGCAATTATATGCCAAACTTACGAAATGTGAGTTTTGGTTGAATGAAGTGAAGTTTTTGGGGCATGTAATCTCTAAAGAATGAATTGCGGTGGATCCAGCAAAAGTAAGTTCAGTACTGAGCTGGGAACAGCCTAAGACTGTGACTGAGGTGAGAAGTTTCTTAGGGCTGGCTGGATACTATCGTCGGTTCATAGAAGGATTTTCCAAGATTGCATTGCCTTTGACCAAGTTGACTCGGAAAGATCAACCGTTCGTGTGGGACGATCGGTGTGAAGTTAGTTTCTGTGAGTTGAAGGAAAGGTTAACATCGTCTCCTGTGTTAATCTTACCTAATCCTCACAAAAGTTTTGAAGTGTACTGTGATGCATCTAAGCAAGGACTGGGTTGTGTATTGATGCAAGAAGGAAGAGTAGTTGCTTATGCATCGCGACAATTGAAGAATCATGAGGTGAATTACCCGACACACGATTTGGAATTGGCTGCGATCGTGTTTGCCTTGAAGATATGGAGACATCATCTCTATGGCGCTACGTTCCAAGTATTTAGTGACCATAAGAGTTTGAAATATCTGTTCGATCAGAAAGAATTGAACATGAGGCAAAGAAGATGGATGGAGTTTTTGAAAGATTATGACCTTAAACACCACTATCATCCGGGTAAAGCAAATGTGGTTGCAGATGCTTTGAGTCGGAAAGCAATAAACATAAGTGCAATGATGGTTAAGGAAGCAGCGTTGATTGAAGAATTTAGAGACTTAAGCTTGTTGACGCAAGTAGAGCCATCAAGCATCAGGTTAGGGATGTTGCAAATCACCAATGAGTTCATGGAAAGAATTCGGGAGTTGCAACAAACGGATGGAGAATTGATGGAAAAGATGAGATTAGGTTCAGAAGGAAAGGAACCTGATTTCAAGATTGGGTTGGATGGAATCCTTCGTTTTAGAACAAGGATTTGTATACCAAGAGATCAGGAGGTTAGAAGATTGATTCTTGATGAAGCACATAAGAGTCGGATGAGTATGCATCCTGGATCAACCAAAATGTATCAGGATCTGAAGAAGATGTTTTGGTGGTCTGGATTGAAAAAGGATGTTGCAGAATATGTGGCGGCATGCTTGATTTGTCAAAAAGCTAAGGTAGTGCATCAGAAACCAGAAGGACAGTTGCAACCTTTGAGTATCCCTCAATGGAAGTGGGATAGCATCTCAATGGATTTTTTGTCTGGTTTGCCAAGGACAGCAGCAAATCATGACACAATCTGGGTGATTGTGGATAGGTTGACCAAGTCGGCGCATTTCGTTCCGATCAATATGCGTTATTCCTTGAATAAGCTTACCCAGATCTATATTAAAAAGGTAGTTCGTCTTCACGGAGTACCTTCGAGTATTGTGTCGGATCAAGATCCCAGATTTTCTTCGCAATTCTGGCAAAGTTTACATGATGCTATGGGAACGAGATTGAAATTGAGTTCTGCGTATCATCCACAGACTGATGGCCATACGGAGAGAACGATTCAGTCTTTGGAAGATGTGTTGCGGGCTTGTGCACTTGAAGAACAAGGAAGTTGGGATCAAGTGCTACCTCTTGCAGAATTCACATACAACAACAGCTATCATGCAAGTATTGGGATGGCACCGTTTGAGGCGTTGTATGGAAGAAAGTGTCAAACCCCGCTACGTTGGTTCCAAGTGGGGGAGAATTTAGTGGTTGGACCGGAAATGGTACAGCAGACATCTGAGAAGATTAAGATGGTTCAGGCAAAGATGAAAGCGGCTCAGAGTCGGCAGAAGAGTTACGCTCAGAAGAGGAGAAAACCATTAGAGTTTTCGGAAGGCGATCATGTGTTTCTTCGGATAGTTCTGATGAAAGGAATTAGTAGAGCCTTGAGAACACGAAAGCTTTCGCCTAAGTGTATAGGTCCATACCAAATCCTTAAGAGAGTCGGTCATGTTGCTTATCAACTAGCTTTACCACCCTCTCTATCCAATCTGCACAACGTCTTTCACGTTTCGCAACTGAAGAAGTATGTGCATGATCCATCAGTTATTTTAAAACTCCAATCTGATGACCTAACTTTGAAGGAAAACCTTACCTTTGAGACCAGACCGGTTCGGATAGAAGATCGTGAAGTTAAGCAGCTCAGGGGAAAGGAGATACCTTTAGTAAAAGTCATATGGGAAAATGCTGACGTGTCTGAAGCTACGTGGGAATTAGAGGAAAAGATGCATCAAGAGTATCCGGAGTTGTTTATGTAAGCTAGAATTTCGGGGACGAAATTCCTTTTAAGTGGGGGAGTAGTGTAACACCCCTAATTTTCGTCTCCCGAATAATAAGGAAAATTAATAATAAAAGTTTTATTATTAATTTATATGAATTTCCAAGTTTATGTTTTGTATTTAATTAGCCTAAAATATAAAAATTGGTTGAAATATTTTTATATGGCAAATAAATGCAAAATATAAGAATATTGCATTTTAGTCCCTGGATTAGGACCTAAATGTAATATTGAAAAAGTTCTTGGAGGGAAAGATTTAAAAATATTAATTTTTAAATTTTGTACTGATCTAACCGGTTAGTAATGCCCTGTAACCGGTTAGACGATGAACCCAGAAACTGGGTTAGTGGAAATTGATGAGTAATCACTTGATTAATTCGATTAATCGCCACGAATACAGCCTAAATCCAGTGGAAAACACGTGTCAACGTGCATGCTACTCCTGTTGGTCTATAAATTGTTGAATTTCTGAGGAATTGGGGGTTGATTCTGCTGATTTTGGGTTGAGAAGGGTTGTTAGGGTTTCTGTTTCGTTCAGGGAAATTCATCGTCTTCCTTGAGAGTTAGAGAGCGAAACATACACTTTTGAAAAGCTTGAATCAAGGGCTTTTCAGTGATATACATCTTGTGAGCTGAGTGTTCGTGTGGGAGGAGGAATCGATCTTGGAAGCTAAGAGTTGGGGACTGAGTTCTGTGTTCTTCTTGTTCTGGAAGCTGGATTTCAGCTTTGATTTTGGTAAGTACAGTCCACCATTAAGCCTCAAATCTCTTCTATCTCTTAGTGCATGTTACCTAGATTAAGTTCTAATCGTTTTCCCCAATTTCTTTGGCCAATTACTATGTCAAATTTGGTGGTTTTTGGACTCTGTCGCTGGAAATCGTGACTGGGAGCAGAACTTAGGAATTGTGAGGAGATTGTGGATTTTCTGCAAGTTCAGAGGTTATACTCATCAAAAACAACTTAGAGGTATGGGAGAAGCTTACCTTATACTAGATTTAGACTAAAATCAAGTGATTTAGGATTTGAGTTAACAAAACTCAAAAAGGGCATTATGTGTGTGAAGCACAAAGGCTTGGAGGCCAAATTTCTGCTCAATGTTGTTTTGAGCAATTTTATATTGATGCATGCAAGTGATTTTGATGTGGAAATAAGAAACTAAATGTATAATATGTGGTTTGAGGTATTGAATTGTGTTTGTATGGATTTTTATGCAATTTGATGCACTAAACCAAATGCATGCAAAGTTATATATGTTTCTGTGCTTAAACATATTTATTTAAGGTATATGAACTCTGTTAAAGGTTGAAATTTGGTTAGATTTGAGTAGTGAAGTGAATGGTTTGTTAAAACTCATGTTTTAGTGTCTGACTGCATAATCTAACCGGTTACTCGATATTCGTAACCGGTTAGACACTGTAAAAATGCAAAAGAAAATAAGTTTACAAAATCAGTTTTGTGGTTTTATAAATCCTACTCAAATCTAGGCCTTAATTTCATGGAAAACAATCTGAAAAACAAGTTGATTTCACTGTTATAGTTCAGATTGCAGTTAAAGAGTTAATACCTTAGTGTAATGAGATAATTTCAAGAGGAAATTATGCTCATTTGGGAATGAAATGTGATTTAGACTTTTGAATGATGAAAACAGTGGTTTTTTGAGGTATAAAACAATGTTAAACTTGTTTATAGATTGAGTAGAAAATTCAAGAAAAAGGGTTTTTCTGAATTACAATGGTAAACAGTTCAGGTCTGTAATTCTAACCGGTTAGCCTGAAACTGTAACCGGTTAGTACCTGAATCTGAAAAATAAAAAGTTAAGTTTTTGAATACCATTGGTTATGTTTTCCCAATCTAAGTTTAAGGGCATGTTTTTGAGATAATTCAAAGGAGAATTTTATGCCAAAATTGTATGCCTCAAATAAATCATTCAAAAGGGAAATTGGAATATTTCTAAATCACAGTAATTAATGTAAAGATAAAACCAACCCTGATAATTGTGCATCCATATAGACTGGAAGTTTGGTTGGTAGGAACGTTTATCATATTCTGGGAATATGAGGAGGGTACTCCGGGAGTACCAAATTGTAACCTACTTGATGACACATTCTGGGAATGTGGCCAGTGTTCGGGACCTGGTTTTTTATGCGTTCTGGGAACGTATGCTTTCTGGGAACGTGGTGCACACTCCGGGAGTGATGCGTATTATCCAAGTATGGTTCGGCATTACGTTCTGGGAACGAATATCGGTGTTCCGGGAACACAAGGGTGTATTGGATGGACGTCCAAGATGGACTTTTAGAGGCCTCAGTTGTGGATAGAAAATCATACATCATGCCACTTGCATTATAAGAGAAATAATGTTGAAAATTGGTGTGCTCATATGTATTTGCATTATTACCTGTCCATGAGATACTTGTGTTTGTAATTTTAGTCTTTATCAATTATGTATATGTGTATACTTACTCCGTGTGCCCTGTTTAGGTGATGGCCAGATACCTAGCTTGCATCGAGATACGCCCTATCCCTAGTGGCATATGGACGTATGAGGAGCACCGTGCCACTTTTGAGGGGGGGGTGGAGATTACTCTCTACCACCCTAACCCTCTGGTGCGAGTGCGACCTCGTCGATTTAGGATCCCTTTAGTCTACACTATGCATGTTCCACCCTTTTATACATATAGAGGACCACCCCCGGCTCGACCTGTGCGTCGTTTTCATAGTTTTCGTTTTAGAGCTGCCACTCGTTCTCATCCTTCCTCCCATAGAGTTGTCACTGAGGAGACTCCTTCTCCTGGTCCGACTGATTTCGAGAGGACTGCTTCTGCAGATCCTAGACCCAGTGGTAGGGTTTCCACACAGTCGGGTGAGGTCGAGGAGGACCCTGTAGAGGATGAGAGCGAGGAGGAGGTGCATGTCGAGCCGACTGTTTCTGCTAGAGGTGGACCTGCTGGTTCATAGGAGCCTGCATAGCGTGGATGTTTTGGATCCTAGATCCTAGGGATAGAGCTGTGGAGGATCTGAGGAGCTGCTGAGGACACGGATGACCTGCTCTGGGACTTCTATTTTGGGATTATGTGATATATTGTATATATTTTGAGAGGTCTTAGAGTGAGGTTTTATTTTATGCAGCTGGGTTGTATATGTTTTTATAAACTCTTGCTATCTCGACTTATGCTACTTGCTACTGATGATACTTATGGGGTTTATGTTATGATATACATATATATGATATGTTTTACCTACCTCAGCAATGCCCCACAAGTATTACTTTTTACTTCCGCATACTCTAATTTTGACTCAAAAAGGTTTCGGCGACAAGTTTATATTTTATATATTTGATTAAACTCGAGAGACAAACAATATATTTCAATAAGGACTACGAAGGTGTTTTATTACGTTTAAGAAAATATTATCTCGAGAGTCTTTTTGTAATTAAGATATTATTAAGCCGAATTCAATTATTGGTTCAGATTTAAAGTGTTTATAATCGAGCAAGTACAAATTAAAAAGGAAAAATTTTCTAGTCCTAATTTTTGATAGCAAGTATTTCAATCATTTGGAAATATTTATTATTTTCGAGATATTGAAAAGAGGGTGTCACACCAGTGGTGGTATCAGAGCATTGGTCCTGTCCCTCATGGCCCCGATGATGCAGCTAAGTATGGTATTCAATGTTAATTGAATATGTTTTGAGTAAGTTAGTAGCATTTATGTTTCAAAGACCTTTTTAGTGACCTAAAGCCCATAGTGCAGGTCTCTCTATGGCAACCAGGAATAGAAATATTACGAACGAAATGTTAGAACGAATCACGACCGTGCTGGAAGGCATGCAGCAGCAGCGACAGCAGCCATCTCAAGGGCGAGCTGGTAACCCATCTGTTGGCAACATGGCGAGTCAGGATGCTAAAACTCTGTCGGAGTTCAGGAAATGCAATCCACCAAGGTTTGAAGGCGGATACAAACCTGATGAGGCGAACAAGTGGTTGTATGAGATCAACAGGATTTTCCGAACTTTAGATTGTTCTGATGAACAGAAGGTAACCTATGCAGTTTACATGCTTCATGGGGAAGCTGAAAACTGGTGGGATCACATTGTCCAATTGCTGAATTTTGAAAGGAGAGCAATCAACTGGGGAGTATTTATGGAGAAATTTCTTAATAAATATTTTCTAGAAGATTTAAGGAGAAAGAAGGAAGTGGAATTCATGCAATTGAAGCAGGGGGATATGAGTGTAGGAGAATATGCTGCCAGATTTGAGGAACTGATGAAATATTCTCCCTACTACTTGAATAACCCTGATGAAAGGAGTAAGTGTGTTAAGTTTGAAGGTGGACTGAGACCGGAGCTGAAGTCTATTTTCAGTTATCAGAGGATTCAGAGTTTCCTTGCACTTGTGGATATGTGCAGAATGTATGAGGATGATAAGAAGGCTGAGTTGATCGGAAGTCAAGGGAAAGGAGTTGGACAGAACTATGGACCACAGAGGAAGAAGAGGTTTGATCATAGGAATAATGGTCCATATTCTCAGAAGAACAAAGGCAAGGGCAAAGCTATGATTGATAACAAGAACAAGTCTCACGATAATGCTCCTTATTGCGAGAAGTGTAGGCGTTATCATCATGGTCAGTTCTGCTGGTCCACAGGAGGATGTTTCAAATGTGGGAAGCAAGGTCACTTTTCTCGTGAGTGCAAAGAATCTGCAAAGGATGATGCAAAGGGATCTGCTGGCAAGAATGTGGTGCAAGGAAGAGTGTTTACCCTGAGTGGTAATGAAGCAACCCAAACCCCGAATCTCGTGCAAGGTAACTTTTTGCTTAATAATCAACCTTGCAAAATCATGTTTGATTCTCTACACATTCTTTTGTTTCTCCCGAATGTGTAAATAGGCTGAATCTTGTTGTTTCCGATTCACCTTGCTATCTTAGTATAGATACCCCTACTGGAATACCGATTTTTACCGCTAAAGTCTGTTTAGGGTGTAATGTGGAAATTTTGGGTCGTCTTTCGAAAGTAGATTTGGTTTGTCTCCCTAAGTTACAATTGGATGTGATCTTGGGTATGGATTGGTTGATGAAGAACCAAGTGATCATCAATTGTGAGGAAAAGACAATTCAATATAGGACCCTTGAACCTGAGGGTTATATGTGTTTGTTCTCTACTATTGGGGAAGAAGAGTCGATGCCGATAGAGGAGATTCCTGTGGTGAGGGAATTTCCGGAAGTATTTCCTGAGGAGATACCAGGATTACCTCCGAAGCGAGAGATAGAGTTTGGGATCGATTTAGTCCCTGGGGCTGGTCTCATCTCTATTGCTCCTTATAGGATGGCACCACCAGAAATGGCAGAAATGAAAAAGCAGATCGAGGAATTGCTGCAGAAACAGATGATCAAGCCAAGCGTTTCGCCTTGGGGAGCTCCATTACTGTTTGTAAAGAAGAAGGATGGGAGTATGAGAATGTGTGTGGACTACAGACAGTTGAATAAGGTCACCATTAAGAATAAGTACCCTTTGCCAAGGATTGATGACCTTATGGATCAAGTTAGGGGAGCTGCAGTATTTTCCAGATTGATCTGAGATCGGGTTATCATCAGATCAGGAAAAAGGAGGAGGATATACCCAAGACTGCATTTCGATCTCGATACGGTCATTATGAGTATGTTGTGATGCCGTTCAGATTGACTAATGCACCTGCTATTTTCATGGATTATATGAACCGGATCTTTAGACTATATCTGGATTTATTTGTGGTGGTGTTTATTGACGATATTCTGGTCTATTCTAAGAATCCGGAAGAGCATGAAGAGCATCTCAGGATTGTGTTAAAGGTCCTGAAGGAGAAGCAATTATATGCCAAACTTACGAAATGTGAGTTTTGGTTGAATGAAGTGAAGTTTTTGGGGCATGTAATCTCTAAAGAATGAATTGCGGTGGATCCAGCAAAAGTAAGTTCAGTACTGAGCTGGGAACAGCCTAAGACTGTGACTGAGGTGAGAAGTTTCTTAGGGCTGGCTGGATACTATCGTCGGTTCATAGAAGGATTTTCCAAGATTCCATTGCCTTTGACCAAGTTGACTCAGAAAGATCAACCGTTCGTGTGGGACGATCGGTGTGAAGTTAGTTTCTGTGAGTTGAAGGAAAGGTTAACATCGTCTCCTGTGTTAATCTTACCTAATCCTCACAAAAGTTTTAAAGTGTACTGTGATGCATCTAAGCAAGGACTGGGTTGTGTATTGATGCAAGAAGGAAGAGTAGTGGCTTATGCATCGCGACAATTGAAGAATCATGAGGTGAATTACCCGACACACGATTTGGAATTGGCTGCGATCGTGTTTGCCTTGAAGATATGGAGACATCATCTCTATGGCGCTACGTTCCAAGTATTTAGTGACCATAAGAGTTTGAAATATCTGTTCGATCAGAAAGAATTGAACATGAGGCAAAGAAGATGGATGGAGTTTTTGAAAGATTATGACCTTAAACTCCACTATCATCCGGGTAAAGCAAATGTGGTTGCAGATGCTTTGAGTCGGAAAGCAATAAACATAAGTGCAATGATGGTTAAGGAAGCAGCGTTGATTGAAGAATTTAGAGACTTAAGCTTGTTGACGCAAGTAGAGCCATCAAGCATCAGGTTAGGGATGTTGCAAATCACCAATGAGTTCATGGAAAGAATTTGGGGGTTGCAACAAACGGATGGAGAATTGATGGAAAAGATGAGATTAGGTTCAGAAGGAAAGGAACCTGATTTCAAGATTGGGTTGGATGGAATCCTTCGTTTTAGAACAAGGATTTGTATACCAAGAGATCAGGAGGTTAGAAGATTGATTCTTGATGAAGCACATAAGAGTCGGATGAGTATGCATCCTGGATCAACCAAAATGTATCAGGATCTGAAGAAGATGTTTTGGTGGTCTGGATTGAAAAAGGATGTTGCAGAATATGTGGCGGCATGCTTGATTTGTCAAAAAGCTAAGGTAGTGCATCAGAAACCAGAAGGACAGTTGCAACCTTTGAGTATCCCTCAATGGAAGTGGGATAGCATCTCAATGGATTTTGTGTCTGGTTTGCCAAGGACAGCAGCAAATCATGACACAATCTGGGTGATTGTGGATAGGTTGACCAAGTCGGCGCATTTCGTTCCGATCAATATGCGTTATTCCTTGAATAAGCTTACCCAGATCTATATTAAAAAGGTAGTTCGTCTTCACGGAGTACCTTCGAGTATTGTGTCGGATCGAGATCCCAGATTTTCTTCGCAATTCTGGCAAAGTTTACATGATGCTATGGGAACGAGATTGAAATTGAGTTCTGCGTATCATCCACAGACTGATGGCCATACGGAGAGAACGATTCAGTCTTTGGAAGATGTGTTGCGGGCTTGTGCACTTGAAGAACAAGGAAGTTGGGATCAAGTGCTACCTCTTGCAGAATTCACATACAACAACAGCTATCATGCAAGTATTGGGATGGCACCGTTTGAGGCGTTGTATGGAAGAAAGTGTCAAACCCCGCTACGTTGGTTCCAAGTGGGGGAGAATTTAGTGGTTGGACCGGAAATGGTACAGCAGACATCTGAGAAGATTAAGATGGTTCAGGCAAAGATGAAAGCGGCTCAGAGTCGGCAGAAGAGTTACGCTCAGAAGAGGAGAAAACCATTAGAGTTTTCGGAAGGCGATCATGTGTTTCTTCGGATAGTTCTGATGAAAGGAATTAGTAGAGCCTTGAGAACACGAAAGCTTTCGCCTAAGTGTATAGGTCCATACCAAATCCTTAAGAGAGTCGGTCATGTTGCTTATCAACTAGCTTTACCACCCTCTCTATCCAATCTGCACAACGTCTTTCACGTTTCGCAACTGAAGAAGTATGTGCATGATCCATCAGTTATTTTAAAACTCCAATCTGATGACCTAACTTTGAAGGAAAACCTTACCTTTGAGACCAGACCGGTTCGGATAGAAGATCGTGAAGTTAAGCAGCTCAGGGGAAAGGAGATACCTTTAGTAAAAGTCATATGGGAAAATGCTGACGTGTCTGAAGCTACGTGGGAATTAGAGGAAAAGATGCATCAAGAGTATCCGGAGTTGTTTATGTAAGCTAGAATTTCGGGGACGAAATTCCTTTTAAGTGGGGGAGTAGTGTAACACCCCTAATTTTCGTCTCCCGAATAATAAGGAAAATTAATAATAAAAGTTTTATTATTAATTTATATGAATTTCCAAGTTTATGTTTTGTATTTAATTAGCCTAAAATATAAAAATTGGTTGAAATATTTTTATATGGCAAATAAATGCAAAATATAAGAATATTGCATTTTAGTCCCTGGATTAGGACCTAAATGTAATATTGAAAAAGTTCTTGGAGGGAAAGATTTAAAAATATTAATTTTTAAATTTTGTACTGATCTAACCGGTTAGTAATGCCCTGTAACCGGTTAGACGATGAACCCAGAAACTGGGTTAGTGGAAATTGATGAGTAATCACTTGATTAATTCGATTAATCGCCACGAATACAGCCTAAATCCAGTGGAAAACACGTGTCAACGTGCATGCTACTCCTGTTGGTCTATAAATTGTTGAATTTCTGAGGAATTGGGGGTTGATTCTGCTGATTTTGGGTTGAGAAGGGTTGTTAGGGTTTCTGTTTCGTTCAGGGAAATTCATCGTCTTCCTTGAGAGTTAGAGAGCGAAACATACACTTTTGAAAAGCTTGAATCAAGGGCTTTTCAGTGATATACATCTTGTGAGCTGAGTGTTCGTGTGGGAGGAGGAATCGATCTTGGAAGCTAAGAGTTGGGGACTGAGTTCTGTGTTCTTCTTGTTCTGGAAGCTGGATTTCAGCTTTGATTTTGGTAAGTACAGTCCACCATTAAGCCTCAAATCTCTTCTATCTCTTAGTGCATGTTACCTAGATTAAGTTCTAATCGTTTTCCCCAATTTCTTTGGCCAATTACTATGTCAAATTTGGTGGTTTTTGGACTCTGTCGCTGGAAATCGTGTCTGGGAGCAGAACTTAGGAATTGTGAGGAGATTGTGGATTTTCTGCAAGTTCAGAGGTTATACTCATCAAAAACAACTTAGAGGTATGGGAGAAGCTTACCTTATACTAGATTTAGCCTAAAATCAAGTGATTTAGGATTTGAGTTAAAAAAACTCAAAAAGGGAATTATGTGTGTGAAGCACAAAGGCTTGGAGGCCAAATTTCTACTCAATGTTGTTTTGAGAAATTTTATATTGATGCATGCAAGTGATTTTGATGTGGAAATAAGAAACTAAATGTATAATATGTGGTTTGAGGTATTGAATTGTGTTTGTATGGATTTTTATGCAATTTGATGCACTAAACCAAATGCATGCAAAGTTATATATGTTTCTGTGCTTAAACATATTTATTTAAGGTATATGAACTCTATTAAAGGTTGAAATTTGGTTAGATTTGAGTAGTGAAGTGAATGGTTTGTTAAAACTCATGTTTTAGTGTCTGACTGCATAATCTAACCAGTTACTCGATATTCGTAACCGGTTAGACACTGTAAAAATGCAAAAGAAAATAAGTTTACAAAATCAGTTTTGTGGTTTTATAAATCCTACTCAAATCTAGGCCTTAATTTCATGGAAAACAATCTGAAAAACAAGTTGATTTCACTGTTATAGTTCAGATTGCAGTTAAAGAGTTAATACCTTAGTGTAATGAGATAATTTCAAGAGGAAATTATGCTCATTTGGGAATGAAATGTGATTTAGACTTTTGAATGATGAAAACAGTGGTTTTTTTAGGTATAAAACAATGTTAAACTTGTTTATAGATTGGGTAGAAAATTCAAGAAAAAGGGTTTTTCTGAATTACAATGGTAAACAGTTCAGGTCTGTAATTCTAACCGGTTAGCCTGAAACTGTAACCGGTTAGTACCTGAATCTGAAAAATAAAAAGTTAAGTTTTTGAATACCATTGGTTATGTTTTCCCAATCTAAGTTTAAGGGCATGTTTTTGAGATAATTCAAAGGAGAATTTTATGCCAAAATTGTATGCCTCAAATAAATCATTCAAAAGGGAAATTGGAATATTTCTAAATCACAGTAATTAATGTAAAGATAAAACCAACCCTGATAATTGTGCATCCATATAGACTGGAAGTTTGGTTGGTAGGAACGTTTATCATATTCTGGGAATATGAGGAGGGTACTCCGGGAGTACCAAATTGTAACCTACTTGATGACACATTCTGGGAATGTGGCCAGTGTCCGGGACCTGGTTTTTTATGCGTTCTGGGAACGTATGCTTTCTGGGAACGTGGTGCACACTCCGGGAGTGATGCGTATTATCCAAGTATGGTTCGGCATTACGTTCTGGGAACGAATATCGGTGTTCCGGGAACACAAGGGTGTATTGGACGGACGTCCAAGATGGACTTTTAGAGGCCTCAGTTGTGGATAGAAAATCATACATCATGCCACTTGCATTATAAGAGAAATAATGTTGAAAATTGGTGTGCTCATATGTATTTGCATTATTACCTGTCCATGAGATACTTGTGTTTGTAATTTTAGTCTTTATCAATTATGTATATGTGTATACTTACTCCGTGTGCCCTGTTTAGGTGATGGCCAGATACCTAGCTTGCATCGAGATACGCCCTATCCCTAGTGGCATATGGACGTATGAGGAGCACCGTGCCACTTTTGAGGGGGAGGTGGAGATTACTCTCTACCACCCTAACCCTCTGGTGCGAGTGCGACCTCGTCGATTTAGGATCCCTTTAGTCTACACTATGCATGTTCCACCCTTTTATACATATAGAGGACCACCCCCGGCTCGACCTGTGCGTCGTTTTCATAGTTTTCGTTTTAGAGCTGCCACTCGTTCTCATCCTTCCTCCCATAGAGTTGTCACTGAGGAGACTCCTTCTCCTGGTCCGACTGATTTCGAGAGGACTGCTTCTGCAGATCCTAGACCCAGTGGTAGGGTTTTCACACAGTCGGGTGAGGTCGAGGAGGACCCTGTAGAGGATGAGAGCGAGGAGGAGGTGCATGTCGAGCCGACTGTTTCTGCTAGAGGTGGACCTGCTGGTTCATAGGAGCCTGCATAGCGTGGATGTTTTGGATCCTAGATCCTAGGGATAGAGCTGTGGAGGATCTGAGGAGCTGCTGAGGACATGGATGACCTGCTCTGGGACTTCTATTTTGGGATTATGTGATATATTGTATATATTTTGAGAGGTCTTAGAGTGAGGTTTTATTTTATGCAGCTGGGTTGTATATGTTTTTATAAACTCTTGCTATCTCGACTTATGCTACTTGCTACTGATGATACTTATGGGGTTTATGTTATGATATACATATATATGATATGTTTTACCTACCTCAGCAGTTCCCCACAAGTATTACTTTTTACTTCCGCATACTCTAATTTTGACTCAAAAAGGTTTCGGCGACAAGTTTATATTTTATATATTTGATTAAACTCGAGAGACAAACAATATATTTCAATAAGGACTACGAAGGTGTTTTATTACGTTTAAGAAAATATTATCTCGAGAGTCTTTTTGTAATTAAGATATTATTAAGCCGAATTCAATTATTGGTTCAGATTTAAAGTGTTTATAATCGAGCAAGTACAAATTAAAAAGGAAAAATTTTCTAGTCCTAATTTTTGATAACAAGTATTTCAATCATTTGGAAATATTTATTATTTTCGAGATATTGAAAAGAGGGTGTCACAGTATTTATTAATATTTGTTATTTGTAATTTCTTATTTATAAGTGTATAATTATTTCTTATTAGATTATTTATCTGTGATTAATGTTATTATTTTTATTTCACTAATAAAAATTTAATTTTTTTTAGGTATGGTAAGAACAAGGAACACCGTTAGGAGTGCACCTCCACTTACAGTGCATCCTGATCACGTGGGTATACAGGCCGCTTCATCGAGAAAGCGGAAGGCAGATTCTGATGCGACGTCATCTTCCGAGGAGACACCATCACCACCTCAGTCACCATCACCACCTCAGTCACCACCACATGAGCCGGCACCACTACCATCACCACATCAGTTACCACCACATGAGCCGACGCTATTACCATCACCACATCAGTCACCACCACATGAGCCGAGACTATCACCACCACCACCACCACCCCATGAGTCACCACTACATGAGTCGACACCGCCACCACCACCACCATCACATCAGTCATTACCACTACCCCACCAGTCACCACCATCACCTCATCAGTCACCCCATCAGTCACCATCACCACCAGCTCATCAGTCACCACCTGTAGCATCGGCCCACAAGCCACCACCATCGCCGCATCAGTCGCCACCGCCGGTAGCACCACCCCATCAGTCACCACCACCACCACCTCACCAGTCACCACCACCTGTAGCACCACCCCATTAGTCATCATCACCAACACCAGTTGTAGGACCAGCATCATCCATCCCAGCTACAGGAGCAGAGGGTGTAGATTCTTCTGCGACTTCATCGGATTCTTCCCCCGATTCAGTAGAGACTTCTTCTTCTGGTCCGACAGAAGTAGTACCACCTATATCGGTTGCACCTCCATCGGTTACATCTTCTACAACATCGAAGGATTCCATAGCAGCTGATGACTCCACATCATCCGAGGAGGAGCAGCAAGAGCAGCATGATGTGCCGAAGGATGTGGCTGATGTCTTAGGGGACGATCTTCAGGATGAGATCGATGACCCACAGGACACTTCATTGTTGCAGTCTTATCATGAGCATGTTGTCAGGGACATATGGCAAGGCATAGTAAGCGCCAATAATCTTAACATTTTAATATTTTAAATTAATATTCCATATCTACATTATGTTTGACTTTTGTTTTATGTAATTTTAGGAGCGTGGAGTGATGAGCAGATGCACTTCACGTAGGTGGACTTTGCCAGTGGTTGCGGATCTGCCGGACGCGGTGCGTGAGATAGTTCAGCAGTCCGGGCTGGCGCCTTTGGTGGGCTTGGCTTATGAGTGGGTCGACAAGCGCCTTCTGAGTTCGTTTGTCGAGAGATGGTTCGGCGACACTCGCACGTTCCACCTGCCAATGGGAGAGATGACGATTACTTTGGATGACGTGTCATCACTACTACATATACCAGTCACTGGCAGGTTTATTTCATGGACCAAGCCAAGACAGGATGAGGGTGCCATTTTGATGAGGGATCTCCTAGGGTTCACGGAGGCCTTGGCATGGGACGAGGCGAAGAAAAATCGCGGTGGCGCTATTAGATTCACCACACTTCAAGAGCAGTATCATGCACATGTGACAGCTCAGAGATATGTTTTTGCTGCATGATGCTACCTGCTGCTCTTGGTTGGTGGTACGCTATTTTTGGACAAGAGCTTGACATACGTTGGATGCCAGTATATCCTGGCTTTGCAGGACATTGACCACATCCATGAGTATGCTTGGAGTGCCTGTGGTTTAGCGCACCTCTATGATGAGTTGTCGGAGGCATGCAAGGCCTCCAAGAGGCAGGTTGCTAGGTACATGTCGTTGCTGCAGGTATACTTATGCAATTTTATTTTATTTAATGTTGTTATAATTTACGCATTTTATTTAAAATTTTTAGTTGATATTATTCGTTTTTTAAAATGCAAGCTTGGATCAAGGAATACTTTCCTTTGATTGGATCTGCCATTCCTCGTGATGATTACGAGGAAAACATGCCTAGGCTTTCGAATTGGAAGTATGGGGTTGCATCACATAGTATGGACCAATATCACACCCATCTAGAGGCTCTCACTATTGATTAGGTCAGATGGCAGCCATACAACCCAGCTCACCGAGCAGTACACCCGTTCGAGGAGGTTGCCTTATTTTCAGGATATATCAGACTGGCAGATAAGAAGGTAGCCTACCGACCGGAGTGCGTACTTCGCCAATTCGGATACGTGCAGAGTATCCCCCCAGCACCTCGTGATACTCTATCATTCGAGGAGGTTGAGACTGAGTGGGCAGCTTGAAACGTGCATGTGGTACCGGATATCCTTAGAGGGCATCATGTTACATACCCTGGGGAGCACATGCCTGGCTATATTGACTGGGCGCATCGAGTATTCACCCATACTTGTTATCCGATTTAGTCCGAGTGGTTGACCCCTTCATGAGGATCAGAGAGTTACTGCAGCCTATACACGAGACTGGCATTTTAGATCAGAAAGCTATTCATCAGGCTATACTTATCTGTGATAGACAGGCTGCAGTGCGAGGTGGTCACCTAGCACAGCGAGGAGGTGCACGTGGAGGTGGTAGGGCCGCTCGCGGTGGTAGGGCCGACCGTGGGGGTAGGGCCGAGCGAGGTGGTAGGGTCGCCGGAGGTGGTAGGGCTAACCGTGGTAGTAGGGCCGCTGAGTGCAGAGGAGGTAGGGGCGAGCCAGGTGATGGCAGGCGTGTTAGGGGTAGGCATCAGTGACTCATAGCTTAGGGATATAATGTTTTATGTGTTCAGGGTATTCGAACTTATGTTTTGGTATTCGAACTTATTGTCTTATGTTTGGGTTAATATTCGAACTTATTTGAACTTATTTGATATATTCGAACTTGGGAATTAAGTATATCTTATGTATATTCCGTTTGACTTCTTCCTTTTCCCTCTTCCATCTTCGATGTCTTACATATAGGTGACTTCTGAGTTATGATTGAGAAATCTATATTAATATTTATAATTATATGATTTAGAGTATATAAATAAAAGTGTTACAAATATAAAAATAAATATACCAATAAATACCCAAATAATTACAAATTAAAATAAAAACAATTACTAGGGGCACAAATAAATTTAATTATTGATATGATTAAATTGTATTTTGGTTTCTATTTTTATAATTGATATGATAAATAAATATATCATATATTTGAATTTTTTTTAATTTGAAATAAATATTAATATAAAATAATTATTATCTTGATTTCCTTTTTTATTAGAAAAGCCCTCATGGAATTATTTTCTTAATTGTTGTTTTTTTTTCTTTCATAACAGGTTCCGGTTTTGCCAAGACGGAAATCATTCCGGTTTAGCAAAGTCGAAACGTTTCCGGTTTTGCCTAACCGGAAATGATGTATACTGCTACAACCACCTGCATAAGAATTGCAGAAACCAGAACCTGTAAATGTGTATGTGTAATGCATGAAAATATTCAAAAAAATTTGGCGGAGTTTACTTTAAATTAGGACCTATCCTTTTACAAAATATAAAACCTGTCAGATCTAGTTTCAAAGTAAAACATATACATTCATTTCATAGTAATAAAACTTTACATTATATATCCATTGTCCGTATATATCATAATGGGATATCACTTTATCAATTGGAGGATATATGAATATCCATCAAAAAGAGGATATTTGAATATCCATCAAGTATGTCATCCATATTTACAACAAAAAAACTAAAATAAGACTCATATTTTACGTACATAATAGTACATACAAAATAGGAGGCAACTCAACCGCGGTAGGAGGTACCTAAAATTAACAACACAAAGCGTGAGATATTAACTCAAATCAAAGGAGACATTCAAAAATAATAACAATTTCATATATTAATATTAATATTTAAATTGAGGAATACGTACTAACATCATTTCTTTATCGGAGTGGCAAGATCGATAACTGTATCAAATGAACATGTCTTTGGAAGCAAGGGTTTGAAAGCCTGCAACCGCTCACCAAGTTTGTCCGCCCATTCACATGCTTCAGGCAAAAGGGACCGATACCAGGTTTGATAAACAGGAGGCAACGGACTATCATCTCTCAAGATAATCTGAACCCAATGCATTTGATTTATGTTTCCAATTGCCCATATGCGAGGAGTTGATGGCGGTTTAGTTCTGTATGGTAAAAACGTCATACACTCTCCAATAGTCTTCGGATGAGATGGTATTGTCACCAAGGCCATGTTATACTTTGAAGCAATAGCGTGACCCAAGTCCGGTGTAGTCAACCACTTCTGCATCGATACCGCACCAACTTTGTCTACGTATAACCTGTCCATACAATCGTTGTAACGTTGAATGCCACCCACTAATTCTATGTAGAGAACTTTATGCTCTTTCATCTCATTTATTAAATCTAAACGCACCAACATCCAACTTTCCTGATCCCGATAATGATACATAGAGATACACCTGAATCCGCAATTACCATCATCGGTAACATCATTTATTGACCGGATATATTGTTGTATCCCAGGAGAGGCCAAGAACCCATGAACCGGAATCCTTGCATTGGATGTTTGTGAGGCCTGCGAAAGTGGATCCTTTTCTGACTTTGACTTCGTCGTCGACTTCTTCTTCTTCTTCTTCGATGACTCCGGTTTATCCGTACTGTCCAACAACGAATCCACAAGTGAATCCACGTGCTCCCAATACGAAGGATCGCGCTTGGTTGACTTTTCCGTCTTCGATTTCCTGCCTTTTGTTTTCACCTTCTCCTTCGGCGGAATCATCGTGGTTGTATAGGGCCGGATAATTTCATGCAGTTTCTGATAAAGCCTTTTCTTCATAGGTTTCTCCACTTTTCCGAAAATCTCCAAATATTCCTCAACTAGTGGAACCGGATCAGGATCAACATCTTCATCGTCTGGCGCATCCGGTGGAACTTGTCCACTACCGTGCATAGATAATTTCTACCAATGCACGTGCACAACACTCAGAGGAATACACTCTCCCTTATTCTTGTAACTAGCGAGCATGCAGTGACAGGGTAATCCATGGGTGATTCTGATTTGGCAATCACAATCACCGGATCCAATATGTTGCACCTCTCTATAGATGAAATCCAGTGCTTCTCGAGATACAACATGGTGCAACTCCTTGTAAAATGGATAGTTTGTCTTGTGATCAACCTTTATAATGCTTTTTTGAAATGAGTCCAGGATGTCGTTATGCTGATATATCAGTAAGCTGTGCATGGAATCGAAACATGCGGCCAAGTCTCCTATGCTATCATCCAACATCCTCTTGAACTGCGCATGTGCACTCTCAACCCTTTTTAACAAAATACGTATAACTATGTAGTCATTTAATAAGGAATACGTACATCGATTAATAATTACTGGACATATTTCAATTTTACCTGTTGGTTGTTGTGTTACCAAAATGCAAGTGTTTATCCACCCATGCATCCACGAATTTTTCCTTGCATTTATTGAGATATGTCCTCTGAACATACTCTAACAACATTTCACATCCAGCTTCCACGCATTCCTTCTCAAATGCATCGTGATACGATTGATACTCATCCACGTTCTTGCAATGAAGGACATCCTTCCACGCTTGCATCACTGGTTGCATCACTACATTAGTTTTTTTCATCGTCGCAAAAGTATTTTTTAAACTTTGCTTTCACATTGCACATGATATGATACTGACGTAGTAGATGTGTCGAGGAAGGAAATACATCTTCGATGGCTTTTACAAGAGCACCATCAAAGTCAGACAAGATAACCTTCGGAAATTGGTGAGGGTCTGCAAACAAGTTACTAAACTGCTTCAATGCCCACATGAAACTCTCTTGACTTTCGGATGACATGTAGCAAAAACCAGCACAAAATGTTTTGCATGTCGATGTTTGACCAACAATCTCAAGCAATGGCAACCTGTAACATGTCGAAATTTTAATTACGAATAGAATTTATTTAAGTACATGATAATATGATAATGAAATAGGCGTAAGGTGATACAAAACCTGATAAGAGTCTAATTTTAGAGATACTTAGATATTAAAATAGACATTATTATAACTTAAAATATTTAATTATAGTAATTTACATAACATCTTAATTAATTTCTTTATATCGACAACATATTAAACGTTTATGATAAATCATATGTAACTTTGCATCACTATTCACAAAATAAATTGGATCCAAAATATGTTGTTCCTGCATATTAATTAAGAATGTGGTTGTCATCATAAATTAAGAAAAATATTGATGATTGCTTATAATTTATCTCTTTAATAAGGCATGATTTGATTATATTCATATACATTTGATCTTATATGATATTCATTCTTAATTATTTATCATAGGATTTACAATTTTTTGGAATATTTGATTGACACAAATAATTTATATAAAAATATATATATACACACACAAATTCATAAATATAAGTAATTAATTATTGTCTTAATCAATTGTTTATTTTTTAGGATAATGCAAATAAATAGGGAAAAGAAGAAAAGAAACATAAACAAAAGCTACATACGGAAAACAAGGGAAAGAAACAAAAGAAGTGAAGGAAAGGAAATAATGAAGTGACAGAAGAAAATAAGAAAAGCAAAGCTATTAAACTTAGCTTCTCCAAACAAGATTTGTTTCAAATTTAAAAGATAACAGAAAAATAAAGAAAAAAGAGAACGTGATTGTTGCATGCTATCAAAACAGAATGCTAACAATAGAAAATTACAATGAGCAGCCTTGGTCAAAAAACAAACATGCTTTTATTTTTAGGAATTAGATTTTAATGTAAATAGAGAACATTATTCATTCAGAAGGGGGGAGAGAGAAAATATTGTAACACAAGCATTGAGAAGAGTTACGATAGAAGAGAAACAAAACACATATTTATTTTATATTTCTTTTCTATGAGTTGCTAAAACTCCCTATACTAAGGGGATGATGAAGTCTTGGTAATTTTCAGTAATAACACGTCAGTTAATTTTTTCCTATGTTATAAATTAATTATTGTTAATTTTATTTACTCACTTATTTAATATAATTGAACTTTAGATGAGTTTAGTCATGCTTTGAAATCATTTTGTATTATCTAAGTGTTAATAGTAATTGTTAAATAACAATTGTGATCTCATGTTAGGGATACAATTATTTATTTAATGATTATTATTGATTTGGTAAATGATCATTCTTTCGAATATTATTCTTTTAAGAGCTTTGTTAATATATTTTCCATGAATACTAGCTTAGTCGCTAGATGTTCATGAGTAAATTAATTAGGTAAAATAATTGACGTAGTTATTGTTATAATTAATCTTGATGGATTCTGAACCTTAGTCATTTATCATTCATTCAAACAAGTTTATTTGTTTGTCTTAATTTTCATACTCTCCTTCATATTCAATTTTTATACAACATTAGAATTTTATTTAACAAATATCATAATTTTACTCTAAGTCTCTGTGGGATCGACCTCGTTCTTGTTCAACTGTACTTCGGTATGATTCGTGCACTTGCGAGCATATTTTAAAACTTAAAAAGAAACGCAACAAAACCTATATCTCTTGGTCTTGTACGTGTTGTCCATTAGGATCACAAGGTTGAAG
The DNA here is from genome assembly GCA_037953625.1 of Crotalaria pallida. Classification (NCBI taxonomy): domain Eukaryota; kingdom Viridiplantae; phylum Streptophyta; class Magnoliopsida; order Fabales; family Fabaceae; genus Crotalaria; species Crotalaria pallida. Next base: position 32,582,252 of record CM075651.1, on the reverse strand, counting down.
TTGCGCAATAGAGCAACATAAGTAGGATGTGCCCAAAAAATATCCTTGACAACGTCAGACTCAGGATATGTTCTGTGTGAGTACTCATATCCTAGCTTCGCCAAGCATAGCAAAAGATGCTGCAACTGGGTATGTGGGAGCCTCACATTGCGTTTATACCTAGTGCGAACGTTGTAAATTTGTTTCATGGTTGTAACATTATCCGGGTATCGTTCTTTCAAAGTGGTCAGTACCTTCCTTGGCTTGACACCGCTCTTCGTCAAATCAACCACAAGAGCGTGTTGTTCCACGGTTAGCCTTCCAGCTAGCGAATGACCAACCAAAGATTCATTTCGCTTGTGGTTATGGATACCGCATTTAACCTTCAACTCCCATCTATCACCAGAACGACTCGGCTTTGCGTTCAATCGGAAGGGGCAATTACTCTTTTTGCTTCCAGTATGATATTTGAGGTTTGCCTTCGAAGCCTTATAAATGCCACTTTGCTCGCATCCAAATACAACTCTTTGCCTTTTGCTTTTACCCAACCCTAAATCAGACTTTAAAACTTTGAGGACAAATCCAAGACGATACCCCGTTGCACGAACCCAATCAAGAACATCCTCGCGATTGTTAAAGCCATCGTTCGCGCTAAACTCATTGCTATAATCTGGATAATCACCATCTTGCGTGACTTTTTCCTCTTTAATATCCATTATATCTGCAAATAAATGAAGTTAGGGCATTCTGTACAGACTTCCGTCTTACTAGAGTCGGAAAATATTAAAAATTTCCGTCTCTGCAGAGTCGAAAATTTGTTCTGTCTCTGCAGTACCGGAAACAACAGTTCTCCACCTCAGACGTGTTGCAACCATTATTAACGAAAACACAACTATCATCAAACACAATGATCATTCAATAACATCAAACAACTGTAGAAATGAGCTATTTAGGTTACAAATAATATACAACAACTCAACAAACTAACTTCAAACAAAATCAACAAATAGGGCAAGAAAAACTACCCCAAATGGAAGCTTTAACAAAATCAATGCAAGAGATGAAGCTATGGGAAGTAAATATGATAAGTTCTTGGAGTCAACTAATGAATTTCTTGAGTGAATATGAAAGAATTTGAAGCTATGAAGAAGAAGGGTTTGGCTGTGATGATGTTGTGTTTGTTGGTTTCATTGCATAGCTTCTTGCTTTTGTAAGAAGCTATGTATTCACGTAGAAACACGAAGGGGCAATTTGGAGATATTGATTTTTTTTAAAGTTTCCGGTTTCGTAGTACCGGAATTCATTTAATATTTACGGTTCTACAAAACCGGAAGACATATTCCGGTTTAGCAAAACCGGAAAAATGTTTAAATATATTCCGGTTATGCAGTACCAAAATGTTGTTTACAGTACAGTTGAGCCGGAAAAATTAAAACACTGAAGGGCATTATGGTCCACGCAAAATACAAATGGGGACCAAAAAGTCATGTTTGGGGCCAAAAAGCAATTTCCTTATTTAAATAGAGACGGCCCTAAAGAGCAGTTTGATTACCAGACATATTTCTATTATTGTGTGTAATTGGTAAAATATAAATAGCATAATGTTTTGAATTTGCGTCGAGGTTATATTGATATTTAACTACAGTGTTCTCTTTTTTATATTACGGCATGATAACTCAGTTTTTCATATAATTAGTTATTATGTGTGCAAAATTGTTAGGATTACAAGTTAAATAATACATTTTCCTACACAGAAGTAATTGCAGTTTTAACAATAATCACTTCTCTAATGAACATATAAATGCTTATAACATTTTAATTTAAATTATTTTTGCAAATGATAAGACATTTCAAGAGTCATTTCAGATTACCGTAATAACTTACTTTTTTTTTTGTTTGCACCCTGGTATCCGGCCCACTGGGCCGACTAATCCAGTTCGAGGGGGTCCCGGGGTTAAGGTTTTATTCCTCTCCCAACGTTGTTGCGGGGGATCAAACCGTGGTTCGCCCTACCAAGTGCAGCCCCTGACACCACTGCACCAACAGCTCGTTGGTGAATAACTTACTTTAATATAATGCACATTGCCAAAATAATTTTTGTCGCATCTATGTTGTGAAGTTATGGTCAAAGTTATCAAAAATACACTGTTATTTGATTGGTGTTTATTTAATTTATTCATTGATTTCTACACTTAATTTTGATATATGTTTGAATGATTTTGAAATTAAGGTTATGGATTTCAATAAATGATTAATGCGTTGCTTGTGAGTTCATTTTAAGGACAAGAAAAATGTTATAAGCCATTTTCTACTTTTCAAATTTTTATTTACAAATTTTAGCAACTGTATCTTAAATTTTTAATTATCTTAGCAATTTTGGTACAATACTCGTGTTATATCATGCAAAATACCGCATAAGCAACCGTTAATAGATTTGCGTTTATAGAGAATACCGCATAAGCAGAATACCATTTACCGCATAAGCAACCGTTATACCAATAAGCTAAGTGGTTGCTTATGTGGTTGCTTACGTGGTTGTTTATAATTGGTATAATCGCATAAGCTAATATAAAATATACTACATTCATTAGCCGAGCCATTTGCTACAGGGCTAGTGTTATAGCTTGCTTATATTGTAGAAAAAATAGACAATAATGCCAGGTTCAAAAATGGTTGAATATATTGCAACAAAACTCTAAGAAAATTCGAATGATACATTCCCCCAAAATGAAGGCCGAAAAAATGAAGAATATTTGACAACGGAAAAATAATGCGTCTCAATATATTTTAGAATACAAATTCAATTACAAGAAAATTTCAAATGGTTGAGCTAAGCTAACTGAATATGCTAACAAGTTCTTAAGTCGATCGATTCTAATCCAGTGAGGAGAGATTAGTGATTTCATGAACCAAATATTACCACAGTTCTGCAGGGGATACGAAGTCAGCAAAGATATATATGCAACAGCCCAAGCGTATTGAGCAACGATATTATCATTTCATAACAGACTCTTTCACATAGGATCGACCACCTACACTGCAATGTCAGGGAACAACGTCAAAATCCACAACAAACGACCAAACATACATATGTATTCAGGTGAACGAAAGACTTGCGGACTCACGTATATTCTAGGTGAATATTCATAAATCGTGCATTTTCTTTGCTTTGTGACAACGTCGCTGAACCTTCGATCAATTGATCTTGTTCCAACGCTATTGGATCGTATAAATAAATCAATGTCTGCAAAATAATTAACAAAATCAAGAAACGTCATGAAACAAAAACACAAACAACAACAACCAAGTCTTTTCTCACTAGGTGGGACTGGGCACATGGATTAAAGAACTTCCTATATTAAATTATGTCTATAGACAAACTATTTAAATCTAAATTGTTATGTTTAATAATATAAACCATGTTTCTTTTTTTATAACATTTAAATTTTTGTAAACTTTTTTGAGACATTGGAGGTGAAACCACTAGGGTAGGGGGAGGGAGAACAGGTGACCCTCTAGAGGATTAAACCTCTAACACTGCCATCAAATCCAAATCTTCTAGTTTAATTTTATGTGCTCTGTGCTTCAATGCAGTCTTGTACCACAAAATGTGTCACATGCCACTGCGCTAGGAGCCTTGCTGCAATGGCGTGGCATAAACATAGAGAAGAACCGAATACAAAAAGAAAGCAACCAAATACAAGACATGTTATGCATTTCAGTTTCCATATATGCTTAAGAAAGCATTGGCACAAGACAATAATGTACGCTAAACTGAACAAGTGAACAATGAAACTAGAACAACATATTGAAATTGGAAGTTGGAAGGAAATATTTAAGGCACCTGTTGCCAATGTGTTGGAGGATCCTCGGGTGCAGTGGACAGGACCAGTGCTTCATTAGGATTTGTCCGCTTTTTTCTCTGACTTCCTCCATTCACTATATGATTGTCAGTAATTGAAGTAGAATGATAACTGGTTGGTGCTATTGCAGGCCCATTAAATTCAACATCAAACCAAAATGCAAAACCATGTAGTGGTGCTGTAGAGAACAGGAAATGGTTTCAATAAAACACCAAACTATTTCAACATTTTCATTAAATGCAGAATAATTTGTTAGTAACTTGGACAAAAACAGTGTGAAGACTGAAGAGCAAGCATGAGCCTAAAATATTTAGAAGGAAAAGATAAAGAATCCTATATATCAGTGAAAACGATATGAAGCACCGGAATCTGGGTTCAAACCCTGGTGACGGCGTTGCCTATCAACAAAAAATCAGTGAAAAGGAAGGGCAGACATTTGGTTACCTCGCATCATTGAGCTGAACTTAAACCTTGATGTTACGGTTTCTAGCTCATGGATGGTAACAGAATGACAATCAATATATTTTACCTGTAATAATAAATGATCAATTTATTAAAAAATGGTACTGAAATATCAGAATGGCAAAAAATTGAAACACAAATATTCATTATTGCACAAAAATACTACAATCTAGAATCTGTAAATAAGAGATTCAGATGAAATGGTGTATCTTGTGATCTAAGCAAATTAGCAAAATGTGAATTAATAGCATAAAGCTGGCATCATTACTTACTGATGCCTAACAATAATGTCTAACCACAATTTTTTCCTTCCGTCCATATATATAAGATCCTTTTGATAGAATTCATGTCCATTAAAAAAGTTGGTTAATTTAGTTAATGGTATTGGAAATGTGAACATTTGATACGTTTTTTCATAACTATCCCCATAAATAGGGATGTTTGTGGAAAGAAATAATTAATTAATTGTCATTGAAAATTGGTATAAGGTCCTATAAATAAGGACAAAATAAAATTCTCAAAAAGGTGTTATATTTAGGGACAAGGGAGTAAAAAAGTAGAGTTGCACAATGCACACTCCCAGAACTAATTCATTTTCACAAAGCTCCTTGCATGATTCATGTTGGTGGTCCTTCATTGGTAGGTCATCCATAAGTACCACTGTGAGCCATTGTTGAGAATTTTGGAACAGAATTCGGAATGGGTAAAGTGTGAAATGTAAAGTGACTAAGAAGTGAGAATCATGATTCCCAATTGTACATTGAGAGATTAATTAACAAAATGATGCCATTTTGTGGTTGGGCCATCATGTTTACAGGTTGATTTGGGCACAGACCGGGTCTTCACATTTTACAGGCCCGAGGCGAGAAAAAACATTGATGGCCCTTAATTTAGGGCACTCGTTAGTAACACTTAAAAAAAAATTAAATAAAAAAAAAACTTATTACCACGTGAAACTTTCATAACAAAATTCGAATAGCATTTCTTCTAAAATAAGAATTTTCCCAAAATACTATCAAATGCTTATAAGCTCACATGAACTACAATAGTTTCATGATCAAAGAAGTTTGAGAATAAAAGGGTTTTAAGGTGGGGTTTGAACAAAAAGCTCAAGGGGAGTCAAAATAAAAATATTATTCAATAATATAATTATATGGGTTTTGCTATTCAAAATAAAAATCAGGGACCCGGGTGGTCGAACTATTGCCCTGCCCCTGGATCTGGCTTGTTTGGGCATAGCAATGAGAATGTCTATATGAACAGAGACCATTATACCATTGAGTCTATTGAATTTCACCCGAACCAATCAGACAGACAAAAACACCCCAGTAGTTTTGCGTTGGGTTGGGTTGGATTGGGTAGCTCGGATAGATCGTATCACCCTAACCATTGTGCAACCCTATAGACCGTCCATTGCAATCTATTCATTATAGTGGAAAACCGAGAATTTTTGTGGGATGCAAATGAAATTCATCAAGAGAAATATTACAATGAGTTAAGATGCAAGTGATCCTCCATATAAAATTAAATGGGTAAACAAACAAACAAAAAAATGATGCCTATCCAATTTCTCAACATGTCTCCAAGTGGTTGGAAAGCTAGAAAGATGCTTTCTTTTCTTTCAGTGGTCGGATAATGTATATTATCCCTTTGTATTATGTCTATTTTTTTCACATTCATATGGCTGTTGCACAAAGAATTGAGATGGTTTGTGTCTCGAAAATCTGATTTCAAAAACATTGCCTTGGCAGATAAAAGGCTTTGGTGATTTCCTTTACAGTCAACTTCCTTATGGCATCCAGTGATCTTTGATAAGGTTTGCTCACTAATTGGTGGGATGTCAACTCTATGGTTAATGCAACGCATGCTAATCATTGGAAATTTATCTCCCGTGATTATGCTTCCTTTATGTCATATTTCCTTGAGTTTGGTGATTACTGATGACTCTCATGTTAACTTATAGGAGGATCTTTGGGCGAGAAATGATGGCAACTATCAGTTGCTTTTCCTAGGTTTTATCATCTCTCTTCTTTGCATAATGCCCCTGTTGTTCAATTCTATCCATCTATTTCCTGGAATTTTCTTTTCTTTAGGAATTCGCATGACAGGGAAATTTCAAAGTTACAATGTCTGTTGTTGTCAAAATCATTTCATCTCTCTTCTAATCCAAATAAGAGGATTTGGTCTGTTGGCAATTCAGGCTTATTTTCTTACATATCATGCCTCCAATTTATTACTTAAGATACCATGGGCATTAGACCAAATAGAAACCAAGTACCTAAAGATGTGAGAACTAACCAAATACACAAAAGCGTGGCATATAATATGTATAACCTAGAGTTAAACCATGAATTAGGTAACAATTAACCAAGTTAACCAACCCTCCTTTTGATCCTATTTCAATGGCATATTACATGTAACCTAGAGTAAAATCATGAATTAGGTAATAATTAATGAAGTTAACCAACCCTCCTTTTGATCCTATTTCAGGACTGAATTTCAAACAACTAGAGCAGGAAAAATAATTATATGTCTAACCAGGAGGAGCAAGTATTTGAGCATCTGAACATAGCATAAAGAAGTTAACGAAATAAGCAGCGATAATAGCACCAGTGGACTCACCTCATGTGGCCATGTCAAAATATTTTCGCCAGTTATTGTCTCAACAGAAGGTTCTTCAAATGCACACTGTTTTGCTAATGATATCATGGCAGACACTGACCGAAACAGTAATAAAAAGTGATCAAGAAAGCAATAGATAAAGGGAAAAGATATTTTCAGATTCTTCTAGCCCAGTAATAGTATACATGCACCAACATAAGTTGAATATACATACTTGAAGATAGACCCATCATTTGACAATTTTAAGACCAAAGTTTATCATTGAACAAGTCAAAAAACTAATGTCGTTAACAGGACTGCCTCTACAGCTCCTAAGGATGTTTGGCTCAGCTCAGCACCAAAAATTTGCAAAAGAATACTACTTTATCATATAAAAGAGGAAACGCCAGAAATTATCCAAGAAAATTCTGGCATTAAGCACCACTGAAAGGCACAAAGACTACCGCAAACAAAGCACAATACCGCAACACACTCCTGTCCCTGCTATGTCCAAGTATCCAACAACCACCAAGCCTTTTCCCACTCGGTGGAGTCTGTTACATGGATCAAATGACCCCATTTTGTCCTAACATAAGTCATGTCGATAGTCAAATCATTGACTTCTAAATCCTTTTAAAAAATTTTGCCATCAGTTTTTCTCGCTCTTCCCAAACCACCTAAGAATTCTAGTATAATATTTTCTACAATAGGTGCTACCCAAACTCTATAATATATTCATTTTTAATCCTACCATGTTTAGTGTATCCGTTCATCTAATGCAAGTATGCAACACACTCATAACTGCTGCTACGTTGAGATTATTTTCTTATTGATTTTTCGCCACCCAAATTTAGCCTCATACAATGTCGCAGATCTTAAAATTGTACTGTAAAATTATCCCTTAAGCTTAAGTGGTACCATTTTATCTCAGATAACACTTGAATCACTCCTAAATTTTATTTTTCAATTTTATTGGATTTTAATTACTTTTAAATATTTTTTTATGGACCCGTGGGACTGGGGACGAGGGCAGGGGAGAAAATAAAGGGGCAGGGATGAGGAGCAGGGAAGAACTTCCCAACTAGTGTTATCCACGGAATTAACTACGTGTTTAGTGAGTGTGCTTAAAGGGTATTTGACTCTTGTGTACTAGATAGTGCCACATTTTACTGCCGGTTCTTCTATGCTACATATAAACAGGATATGTACCCACATTGGATAAGGTTTTCTCATATTTCATACATGCCCAATAAGACAAAGTGCAGAGGTAATTTCCAAAGGCAGATTATATGGTAATCAATAGAAGAGTCCATTCAAAGACAGTAAACAAGAAAATAAAGCTTTAGCATGCGTTTTATATTTGCAGGGACAAATAGATTTCGAAACATTCATAACAATCTGGTGTATCATAAGTTACCAAGTAGTACACTCACTATCAATTCCGTAAACATTGCGCCAGAAATCGATGCTATCAGTGTATCTGTCAGTATGTGTGACAGGTGCCATGTACAACTGGAAAAAAGTAGAGCAATAGGTCAGCATTTTTTCCCCTAAATAAGACATTAAAAGGTCATAATTATCTTTCGAAAGATCAACTAAACTCAGTAATTACTAAGTCCTCAATTACACTCAAACAATCATATGCTTCATATATAAGGAATCATAAATCCCATTAGGTCCATTAAGCATTTATTAGGCCGGGCTTGAACTAGTAATTCTTCACTAGTACTGGCCATTTGTAGAAGTATACAACAGGTTTCAGTTTTCGCATCAAACCATGCAGTTCAGATTCAGAATAACAATCAAACCATTTTTCAAAGTCAATTAGAAAATTAACTTGAGACAGAAGACACAAGTACATCTAAAATTAAGATTTGCTTAGTCATTAATCTGACAGTTCCAGAGGAAATCTTTACTATAAACAATGTATCATCATATTAGCCAAAAAAAAATAATAATAATAATAAACATACTGTTGCGCTTGAAGGAAGAATAAGGCCACCAGGTCTGAGCCAGCGATCTCTGGCAGTAATAACACTTCCAAGCATGCTCTATAAGAAAGGAAAAATCTTCAAGCATATATAAATTATAGAAGTGGATGTACAAGGAATGAAGGGAAAGTAAAACATCATTTTGATGTCTGAAAATAATTTAAATTGGCAGTATCATATAGAAAGTTGAAACCAAGGAATAAGGGTGTTCAAAAACCCACTTAAACAAAACCGGTTCACATAACTGAACTAATTTCTAATGTCTTTGGCCAAACCAGTGCCCCATTTCTAAAATCGATTTAGTGATTAGACGGTGGTTGTGGTGCGTTTGGATGGTCATCATAGTAGCGCTACATTGTTTGAAGCGGTGACTAAAGTTGACACCATAGGGTCATGGAGATTGCATGGAAGCACTGTGTCATGAGTTGATGGCTTTAACTACAATCACGCCTCAACTATAAAAATCCTATTACTGATCTTGTTTTTCCAAAATAAAAGAAATATTATTATAGGAGAAGATTACGAGAAGAGGATAACAGATACTCACAAAAAAGAAAGGCAGACATCTAAAAAACTATGTAACTGGACCATGCAACAGTTTATGTCAGTCCCTCCCAATATCTATCAAAGAAACATCCGTAAAAGGGTCATGTGCAGAGCATCATGGTCCACGGATGCCAAAAGAGTTACCATATCCCAACGAATTTAAGAATTGAAAATGACTCATTGAAAACTATTTTCTACTTTTCCAACCAAATACACCAAAGGACAGGAAAACATAGCATTCCAACAGACTGTAGCTCATTAAACTGTATCATACAAATTTCTGAAAGAAAAAAAAATGGAGTTTCGAAGAGGAGTTAAGTTAAGAATAGAAATGACAAATAAAGGCATTATGCAGAGAGGAATGACAGAAAAAACTAGGAAAAGACTCAAAAAAGAGGGGCATTACCAACCCAAACATCTTACCTGAAATAAATTCGAGAACCACCCCCAACTTCAAGGACAAGGGAGAGTTAAAAGAAGGTAAACTCTGAAAAAAGAATTTCCAAGTACTAGCATGAGTGCCTCCTCTGACCGAAATTGAGTCCCAGTCATTCAAGTGCAACCCATACTTACTTGGAAAAATTACTTGGTGCCGTAAAGAAGAAGTTTGTAAAGGAAATCGCTAAAGCCACTTCTAACAATGCCCTATTACAAATCTTGTTTGAAAACAATCCCTATTGCAGCATTTCTTTGTGGTCAATTATTCTGTTTTATTACTATAGCTAATTTTTAGGGATTCCTAGTTAACTCTTGGATCTAAATAAGTCTTATTTACTTTTTCATTTCTCTGTTTTGCCATATAGAAATTCAATTTTGTACGCAACTACATTGAAAGGCTTTCCACGTCTAATTTTTTTTTTTTATAATGATTGCAAAAATTGTGAGCTTTTCAGTTCATTTGTTATTATTAAATTCAGTCCCCTTAAAATGCAATCTCAGGTTTTCTTCCACTAATTTCATGATAATTTGTTTCAACTTTCAACTGTCAAAAATATATATTTACTCAAACAGCAACAAGAATCTTGATAAGAACCTCATAGAGAAGCATATAGCCCATCCATTCTGAAATTATAACATCCACCTCTTCATCAATGTCAACATCCTGCAAAAACCATAACCTAAGATAAAAACAAGAATGACATAGCTCGTTCAAAGTAGCGAATATGAAGTTCTCAAATGAAAACTCATAAATTTCAGGGTTAAGCAGATCTGTAGAAAAATAAATAAATTGAACATAAACAAATACTATTGAGATACTTCTTTGCTCAAGTGGTTGATAAAATCACTAATAAGCTGGGGATAAGGAATTTTCCTCTACATTTAAGAAGCTGGGCTAGACAGATTCTTCATATCTGGAAGTTTCAGAGAATTAGAAATATGACATTATTTGCTTTTATCTCTGCTGCAGTTTATTATATTTGGTTAGCTAGGAATTGGAAAAATTTCAGAAATATTGATATTTCTGCTGATGAGTCATATAGGAAAGTAGAATTTGATGTCTTGCAAAAAGTTAAGGTCTGTAAGCCTAGAAGATTATCTAGCGCTGATTGGAATTTGATGCAGCACATAGGTATAGAATTCTGATTTTGACTTGGTGTATTGGGTGGGGTATGCCCTGCTTCTAATGAGGTGGTTGGGGTGCAACTTATTAGCTTGTTTCCCTGACTTCCTTGGCTTTAGTTGTTGACTTTGTTCTTGGTAATTATTACATTTTTACCTTTATAGAGATAGTAAAGGGCAAAACATTAATTATTATTTTTAGTTGTTGACTTTGTTCTTGGTAATTATTACATTTTTACTTTTATAGAGATAGTAAAGGGCAAAACATTAATTATTATTTTTAGTTGTTGACTTTGTTCATGGTAATTATTACATTTTTATCTTAAAAAAATTATAGAGAGATAGTAAAGGGCAAAACATTAATTATTGTTTTTACAAGTCTATCCCTAGCCCTTTCATATATGTTATTAACATATAGAATAGAACTAGCCGTTTCATATTTTTGAATTAAATTAGTTATTTAACTTTTTTAGTAAATTTATTGTTTCTTTATTTTTAATATATTTTATTATATTATTGCTTTTTTTTTTCCAAAAATATGGGTTACATCGATTAACATTTAGGATTGACTAGCGATCAATATAGAGTTTAGAAATCAAACTCTATCGGATTGACACTCTACATACTGCTATATAGTCTACATTACTTGAGTAATTAGAGGACTAGCTAATTTGCACCGTAACCATGCTAGTTCAAACTTCAAAGTCAAAATTTTGGAGCATAATTTCAAAAACATTCAAATGGCTTGATCATTATACATGCCAAACACCATGTTAATATTTAGACCAATGTAATATAAAGCATAAATTATGGCATCTTTCAAAGATTAATAACATGAATCATTTAGAGTTAGCATACCTCAACTCGCCCATGTAATACAATGACAACATCGGACAGATTATTTGCTTTTACTACTTCATTTGCCTGCATGGAAAAGAAAACAACTACTTGAAATCAACAATTCAAGGTCCGAAAGTATTACCTACATCATAATTTATTTGCATTCAAAACCACAACCACCAAACTTATAGAAGAGCAACAAAAGACCAAGATCTAAGCTCTCTTCATCCCACAAAAATAAATGACATTAAACAAAATAAATACAAGACAACAGAACATTAGAAGATAGACAAACACAGAGAATCAATTTACAAGTCATATTACAGATTGCTAGATGCCGACCAAACAGTCAAACACTGATTGAGCTGCAAGCACAAATATAACAAATAATAAAAAAAAAATATTAATACAGGAACAAAACTAAATGCTAAGCCAATATGGGGGGTTGGATGAGAACGATAGGCCACCGAGTAGACCAATCTCATGTTGGCCACCCAAGTAGAGGGGAAGGATGAGAGGAACGATAGGCCATCGAGAAGACCAATCTTTTGAGGCCACCGAAACTGTTTCTCCCACCTCTGAAAGAGGGGAAGGATGACAGGAAATTACATGCAGTAAAATATATTGTCCCTAAGGATACTAAGCCAATATTCAAAAATTAATAATTCGTACTAAATACACACTTTATATATATAATAAAAAATATTAATAGAAATTACAAAGAAAGAGGATGAGGCATCCTCCCAAAACAAAACAAAAAGAAACATTTAATACCTACACGGCTGAGCCATGCAACAAAGCGCAACAAAGCATCTTAATCCATGGGCAGAGCAGCAAAGGGGCACTAAAGGGACACCAAAAGGCAACCTTTTCGCAAACAAGATCTAGGGTTAAAAGGAGTCATTAAATATTCTACAATTCCTTTCCAAACCAATACACAAAAGAACAGCAAAAACAGAGCACTATGACAGAAGTTTTAACTTCTTTACAAGAGCCCAAACAACTATATCCAGTATGGAGAAATTGATGCAAATCCATTGGACCCATCCAATCAGAGACTCTACAAAGATCCCAAATAACGTATCCCATCACCGCCAAAAATGCAAAACTGATAAATCTGACGCATAAAACACATATCAGTAGTAAGTGCATTAAGAGGTCTGCACTTTTGGAGAGTGTCATTACTGTTAATCCAGTTAAAAACAGCAGTCCTAATGAAATAAAAAAGAGTTCTAACCTTGAATTGTGGTTTGGGCTTCTAAATGAGTTTATCCAAAAGAAATCTATCTCTATTAGGAAAGTGAGTCAAGAACTGAAAATAAAACTTACAATTGAACCCTCCCAAGGGAATCAACGGCCCAATTTCTTGAATCATGAGCAGAAGAAAGATGAATGGAGTCAATTAATATTGAGATTCTAACTCACCAACCTCTGTCATGCGTGCACACACCCTAACAAATGAAATAATATCTTACTAACTAAGGGGAACCTCAAGGGACATATATAAAAAAGATTTAAAAAAAAAAAACTTTAATGCAAAAACATCTTGACAAGTTGAAAGCTGTACGAAGATTTTCCAAACTCAAACAGGATCTTCAGATCCATGAAAATAAAGCATTGAACTGCATCTGTAAACAAAAAGTCCCTCTCATCCAGTACCTAGCATCACCCAATCATTACAGTCCTACCACATGAAGAAGACTGAAGACTAGATATATTGCTCTTATTTTCATGAAGAAAGGTCTTAAGGAATTATAGTTAAACTTTCCACATGCAATGTTAGGCTCTATGAGGCCAAAATCTGGATGGTTTGTTCCCATAGGAAAAGGAGTCTGGTAGTCAGATTAGTTGTGATTGAGTTAGTCAGGCTGGCAGTTAGACAACTGGGATGGGTAGTTAAATAGGGGAAACTGTATGGCAAGAAAGTGCTCTTTAGATTTGTTAGTTTGTCAACAGAGCTTCGGCTCAATTGAGAAAGGAGAAAGCCTTTCGTTGAAGGGATAACCCTTAGAAGGAGATTCTCTTCTTGAAATCTTATACATCAATAACACACTTGATTTTCTTTCTCTCCTTCTCTATTTTTTTCTCTCTGCTGCAATTCTTGCTCGTTAATCTCCCTAGGAACCAAGCTCGCAACCTCTCCTAGGGAATCATGCTCGCACGCACATACAAAAAGGTCAATCTAAGTGGTATCAGTCCCCTTGTAAATTATGGAGTTGAAAGTTGATTCATTATCCAAGCAAAACCCCACCAAACATCATAAATAAATCTCACATTTAAGTTTTATTGAAAACAAGGTAACATAATCCAGTGCATACAAAAATATAATTAATTATTAATTATTAATTGTTAATAATAATGCTTTCATAAGTACAGAAAACAGAAAAACCTAACAAGGAAATTATCAGAATATCTAAACAGCAACTTATAATATTTCCATTGCCCGCCCTTACAAAGACTCCTATTCTGTCACCGAGATCTAGAGTCTTTTTAAAAAGTATCTATGTCATTATCATGAACTTATTATCCTATTTGTGTTATACACTCTGTTAACAAACGATTAGAGCTCGACGTTGCATGAAAGTATTCATCTGATAAAATGAAGCATGAAAGTTAATCGAGTAAAACGACAAATTAGTCCTCTAAAGATGTAATGGCCATCAAGTTAGTCCTCCAAAGAAAATTACCACCAAATAAGTCCTAAAAGTTTAAAATGGGTACTACATTGGTCCCTCTGCAGACTTAATTGAAGGCCATTTGTATCAATCAGAGACTTAATTTTAAACTACATGGTGGTCATTTTAAACTTTCAATAACTTATCTGGTAATCATTTTTCTTTGGAGGATGAACTTGGTGGCCATTGCACCTTTGGAGGACCAATATGACGCTTCACTCAAAGTTAATCTGATTAATATCATATCATACCTTATCATATCAGCAACCATTCTCCTATCCAAGCCTATTCTACATGGCATGCAAAACAGGTCCTTAGGTCTAGTGCTTGCCAAGGAAAATAAGTATTCTAGCTTGAGATGTCACGGATGTATTTATTAAGTTCCAAAACAACAAGGACCAAATTTTTGAAACAGTATTGTTTATGGGTACAAGTAGAAACTCGACGGTTTCTTGTATGTTTCAGAGCTAAAGGAAGCTTATACCAATAAAACTATGATTTTTGACAATTACCTGCAGGGCAATATCACTGGCATCAACAGCATACACCTGGAAAGACAAACATTTCTCAACATAATGCATGTCAAACCCTTGAATGATAGAATAAGTCAAAGTTTGAAACAAATAGATCATAAGCTTTATTTTGAAGGGAGATTTCATCCACACCCCTACTCTTATTACTCACACCCATTGGATGATCCATCCAACCATGTCAAATAGTGAAAAAAATTCAGATGGTTTATCCGACTGTGCTAATGCAGTCAGATGGGTCATTTGATGGGTGTGAGAAACAAGGGTACAGGTTTGGATAAAATCTCCCTATTTTGAAAACGAAAAATACATGCCTGACAAAAACAGCAATAGAAAGACTTAATCTCAAAGAGTCAACTATCTCAATTTTAAATTAAAGTTCCCAAAATCTTCAACAGTTAATAAAAAGAAGCAACAAAACAAAACAAAGGAGTAATGAAAATAAGAAAAGGAAAGAAATACAAGGCAGAAAAACAAACTATCCTTGATACAACAAGGTGCTAAAGCTCAATAAAATTCCCGTAAAAGTCATGACTTGAACAACTGCAAACTAAACAATGAAACAGAGATTATGCCAAATCTAATCTAGCAACAATGAAGAAGCATCTAAAAGAAATAATTTTCCTTTTATTTAAAAAGCATTTAATAAAAATATAACATTGCATGCGAGTTAGAAACCGAAAAAAGGATTCACAGGAAATAAAATAAGGGTAGCCCAATGACAAGGCTCCCACCTGGTAGGGCCTAGGGGGAGTAGATGTACACAGCCTTACCCCTGCAAGCAGAGAGGCCGTTTTTAGGATTTGAACCCTTGACCTCCACAGGAAACCAAAAGAGCATTTTTAAAAAATTAAAAGAGAAAAGAATCATAAAAACAATCTTGCACATCAACTACAAGGATATACCAATTCCAATTTGAAAGAGCTTACCCGCTTTGCACCAGCCTGAGCACAAAATATAGAAAGGATTCCTGTCCCACATCCAACATCAACTACAACCTAAAGGCAGATAAGGCTTTAGTGAGAAGAGGGGCAAAAAAGGGGGGAGGGGAGACAGGAAAATCCATAAGAAACTCCAATCCAAAACAACTCCACAAAACACACAATTCATGAGCCACCAAATGTCAGATCTTGTTCCTAGTTGCGTATGTTTATGTAACATAAGAATCTTTGATTCGTTATTAGCTGTTTAATAACACAGGAGTGTAAGCAAAGTTCGAGTGACGATAGGAAAGGGAGAAAACAAACCACATGAAGTGTCAGCAGTGTCTCTTACTCTCTGTTTCTGTTATAGTGACTGCGAGTTTTCAATACAATATCCTAATAAAACCACCATTTCACTATGGTGCTGCCATGTAAAACCCGCCGCAAATACACCCCGACATGGCAGCAATTTAATAATACTGCATATAATTAATTTTACATTTCAATTTATCTGAATTTAAGTGAGCATTAGCCATATAGATAAAACTCTCAAGGGGCATGTTTGTTTTAGCTTAAAGATTGTAGTTTTGGCTTTTTTTTTAAAAAAAAAATAATCATAATTAACGTGTTTGTTTGCCAATGCAGATAATAATCTTGAAAAAATAATCAAAATCTAAAAGCTCCCTTGTAGCAGCTGGAAATTATTTTTAGTAAGATTATTTTTTTAGAAATGTAATTTTCCTTTTCTACCCTTATCACTCCAACACATTAACTACCCCATTATCACTTCATACCCTTTTTGGTAATTTACTCAGTAAAAAATAATCTTCTTTACACTATCCAAACAAAACAAATCAGCTTAAATTCATTTTTCAGCTAAGATACCCAAACATAAGAAGATTACACTTTTAACAGATTATAATCTTACCAAATTATGATCACAGAAAAAATAATCATAATCTCAATATACTGCAATCAAATATAACAAAATGCACTTTTACGGAACAACAAGTCAACAACAAAAGAAAAATTTCAAAAATTCAATTTTTAACAATGTATGTGATTGCTAAATTACTTTGCCTGCAATAAAACTCTGATGCCTCATAATTGCTTCCCTATAAGTTTCTGTCCGTACACGATCCTGTAACAAACAAGAGAAACAAGAAAGTAAAAAGAACATTATTTCCTTATTAACAAATGAAGAAATTTCAATGAATAGGAGGAATAAGGAATATTCCTTAACAAAGACAGAACACAAAACAACAAAGAAAAAGGCAATATCATTGGAGCAAAGCTGCTCTATCTCCAATGTATTTGTGGGGGAAACAGCATTAAAAAGATCAAGTGTTGTACACCAAATAGAATCCAAGCATCTAATCTTTACCCCAACCACATGCAGCACACTGTAGCATGGATTGCACATGCCACAATACTTTCAACTTTCAATAAAACCATGAACGTTTATCATAAAAAATGTACCAGAGACATAGGCCACACCCAACATTCACCACGAAAGCGAAACACAAAGTGCCAATTAATGTTACAGTCAATAGACATATGAAATAGTCTTCAAACACAGTATGATTTCTTAAATTGAAATACTCTAAGGTTGTTTGATTACTAAAAGGCAAAACAATTCAACTGTATCCATTAACATCGCTTAATCCCTTTTTTCGGTATGTAATTGCATTTATGTTGGATAAATTCAAACGTTGCATTTTAATTTGACCAATAGAGGTAGGTCTCTCAAATTCTTGATGATCTCCACCACCAACTCGTCAAGCCTCTCACACACATAAAGCTGTCAACAATGTTGTTCTCTCCTCCCATCATCTAATCATTCATGGCGTTCGACCAGTAAAAACATCCTTCTGCACCATACATGACAAGGCCCTAGTAGAACACCGCATTTTCTCTTGGGTGCAATGTGCAATCTATGGAGTTTCAATGTTTAAAATCAGACTGAGCTCAATGTTCAAAATCCTTTGGTTTAATATCCAAATAAGGCATTTCATATCAAATGATTTTAAACCCTCTTAATAACATCGTCTTAAAATTTGTCATCCAAACACACCCAAATGAGGTTTTCGGAAATTCTTTTCTCTAAAAAAATACCTTCATAGAAAAAAACCTAACCTTTTCAAAATTCTTTTGTTAAATATCAAAATAAGGCATTTCATATTATATCATTTTGAATCCTCTTCACAAATACATTACCTCCTTAAATTCCTTATCTAGAAACGTCCTGAGCTCATATTCTTCAAGGTCACTAACTAGCCCTTGTAGCCCACTTGCGGTTTTTATTTATGAGAAGAAACTACATTACACAAAAGGAGGAAACTTATGTCTAGTGAAAGGGTTTGATATCCTCCGGAACGAGAAAAAACAAGATAGTTGAGTTATTTACTTTTAGGGTTTTGGGTTTAGGGAGAAAGTGGAGCCTTGGCACAATGGTTAAAATTGTTTCCATGTGACAAGGAGGTTCGAGTCTTGGAATCAACCTGCCACCATAGTCAAGGTAAGGCTGCCAACAGTAGTTCCTCATAGAGTCACATAATTTGTAATACTCTTCGGTACGTGGCACGGGTACGCGATACGTCGCTTCCCTAAGTATGCAATACGTTGGGATATACTCATAGTCACATAATACATAACATAGATATTGGTACAGATATGAAATTCTTCTTGGATTCGTTATTTTTTAAGTATTTTTTTATAAGACGTTCTTTGAGGCGAACCCAATACGTGGTACGCGGTATGGGGAATTCCCTACGCAATACGCTGGTGGGTAAATGAATGAATTATGTGACGATGGTTCCGCATAGTGGTCAAACCGACCGTGTGCATTGCGGGAGCTTTATAGCACCAGGTTGCCCTTCTAAGGGTTACGGATTTCCAATTAATTGAAAAAATTTACTGAATTGTTTATTTTGATTGTAATGTGGGAGCAGATTTAGGGGACTATTTCACTTATCCCTTTCTATCATCTTCAAATGGGAGTTTAAAAAACAACGAGGGGATGATACAAGGTATATCAAATTATCATTTACACCATTTCCCATTCATCTTTTCTTTTCCACAGCATAAACAGTGAACAAGTAGCAGTATTATTCAACTCAATAAACATCTTTTTTTTTTTTTTTTTTTTTGCATTCGAATCTCACAAAGAAAGCAATCTTACTCTTGCGCCAGGCTTAAAATGATCAGAATAAAAAAAAAATTAAAGAAAACGGAAAAAGGTAGGGAAAATTTTAAAAAAAAAAAAAAAAAAGAGAACCTTGATCATTTCTTGGTGGATACCAAGGTGAGAATAGGAATGGAAATAGGCCAAGTCGAAGTCCGTACAAGGAGGACGTTGAAGCTGTTGCTGCTCAGGAACCCTAACGGCAGTGAGGGCGGAACTGGAACTGGAACTGGAAGCACGTGACCTGCGCGTGCCGCGACGGACTCGCTCTCTGTGCCCCATTCCCGGTGGTGGTGGTGGTGGCTGGTGGTGGTACCCGTTACCGTTACCGTTACCGTTACCATTAGACTCGTTCGGAAACATCACTTGCTCTCTTTCTCTCTTTCAGTGAGTGGCTTTTCCCCAAGCAAGCAAGTGACAAAACAACACCTTCTAAGTCGTGTGTTGTGTCTTGTGTGTACTGTCGTCTCCAACGACGCACACCTCCGTATTTGTAATTGTAAATTGAGGAAATGGTCACATTGTCCTTGATCTTTTTATTACTCCCTCCGTCCTTTAATATAGGTCACCATTTTGGTAGAATTGATGTCCCTTTTTATAAGTCGTTTTAGAATATCTAGGTAGTATTAAAAAGTTTATTCCAAATACACCCCTCATAATTGCATAGGGGTGATAGGGTAATAATTACAATAGAGAGAAATGAATAGAGTTATAAAGTTTTAAATAGGGGTAACCTTGGAATGACAACATATTTTTTGATAAATTTGAGTAATAATTAATTTTCTTAATCTGCGTGAATTAGGTAAAAGTGACTTATATTAAGGGATAGAGGGAGTATTTTTTTTTTAATTATAAGATAGTCGAAGACTAATCCTCTTTAGAAGTAACATTATCGAAATAGGTTTTGCCTTTATTAACATTAACAAAGGCTATGTTCGATAACACGAGTTAGGAGTTTTTTAGCTAGCTAGGAGCTTTTAGATTCAGTCGATAAGCTACTAGCCCCGTTCGGTGAACACAAATTAGAATGAGCTTATAGTTTTTAAAAAAGGAGCTTGTAGCTTTTAAAAGCTAGCTTTTAGACAGCTACTTGAAGTAGCTTTCTAGAAACTAAACTAGTTTTCAATAATTCACATACCAATTATATCCTCAAACAAAATTTAAAATTATTTTACTACCCTTTAATTAATTATTAATTATAATTTAATAATTTTGTTATAATTAATTAATTAACTACATAATTACTAAATTAAGAAAAAATGAATTTAATTAAGGCTTAATTAATTATAATTTAATAATTTTTATATTTTATTTATTAATTAATTAATTAACTATCTATTTAATAAATAAAGAAAATATTTTGAAAAAATTAAAATAATAAAATATTGCATGTCCTTTTTGGTCATTTAATAACTTTTAGCTACTTCAAAAGCTAGTTTTGTCGAATAACACTATTTTAAATAGTCAGCTAAACAGCTATAAGCTCTCAGCTACAAACTCACAGCTCCTAGCTAGCTTAACAGCTACAAGCTAGAAGCTCACTGCTACAAGTTACAAGCTCACTGCTACAAGCTAGTTTTGCCGAACAGACCCAAAGTCTTTTCCATATTCACACATTGTCCATGATTTTGTCCAGAACTAATGTGACTCATTTTTTTATTTTAATAATTAATTTGAAATTTCAAAAATTTTAAAAATTAAATAAATTGGTGTCTACAAATATTACAAACCAATTTAACATATTATTTATTATAAATTTATACTTTAAATTGTTGTTGAAAATGTATAGTGTACCCTTTTTTTTATAGGGGTGCAGGGAGAAAGATAGAAGAGGAAAAAGAAAAATAATGTATAATTATGTAGGGTTGTTTTAACCTAGGTAGTATGAAGAAGTTCATATCATTGGAGATATTTCTTTAAGTGATGGAATGGTATTTGAGTGAAGGTATTTTTTTTACGTCGATATACTTATTTTATCAGTTTCATGTAAGATATAATATTAAGGAAAGGTTTATGGACTATTTTCATGACACAAACAAAGTTCATGCAGTCATTAAAGCATGAATGAATGTCGTCCATTGCAAGAATATGGACTAGTATTAGTTATATATTGATATATTTGAAGAATCACCAAAATTTGTGCAATAACCATATATTGTTCTTTTGGATCCAAAATTTGTTAAATCAATTATTTGGATCTTCTTTTTCCCTTCTGCTTTATCTTAATCTTTGCTTGCATATTCACGAACTTTTGCCACGCATCCGGGAAAAGCTTAAATTATCTTCCTGATATCTGAACTAATTCATTTTTAACAAAACGATAATTGCGTTAATGCTTGATTAATTTGAATGAATAATCTAAATTTATAAGCTTGAAAATTTCTAGAATATATTCCCTTTTTCGTATCTAGATTTTGACCCGGATGCCATATTATTATCGCAATTTCTCCAACACATTACATTTAACTCATTTTAAAGTCCAATTTTAAATTTTATATATACCAATTGAAAATTTATTGTTGAAAAGGGAATTGAAAAGAGGGCAGGTGGATGCCTCTATTGAGTTGGAAATTCCAAATTTTAATGAGAATGTAGCATTTGAATGAGAGTGAATGAGAAAACTTTAATGGGACAGGTTTTTATAATATAAAGAAGGAGGCATAATAGACGAACTAAAGTGACCAACATGACTCTAGACTTGCGATCTATGGTTGAAATGTCACAGATTACCCATAAAACGCAAGTTTAGAGAAAGAAAAAAGGAAACCAAATCTGTTTTAGGAACATATACAAATTACAAACATTTTTTTCTTTATCGAGTTTATCAATATCTTGTTTTTCTTTTTCCAGAATTTCCTAAGCATGACTCCCACAACGCTGGTTTCGAAATTTTAAGTGAATCACATAGATCTTCCCAACTAATGCAGACAACTCAAGTTCACAACCTAGAAAAAACATCATATATTCACGCATCTTAGATTAGTTTATAGTTTAAGGCACCATTATTCAGACACTCAGAGATGATCAGCAATCATTTCTGAATAACTCAATCCACTTACTTGGGTAAACAATGTAAATTCTATCACCGATTACATATTTTTCAGAGCTTGTGATATTTCAACTGAAACACTAAGAACATTCCACTCCATAGAGAAAAGTTTGAATATTGATATAGCTATAAGAGTCATAATCTAGTTAATATGAATTTGTTACAAATTATAGTTGTTCTGGCTTGAGTTATTAACCCAGTAGCCCAATGGGGGTTAATACGGAACCCTAAGACCTGAGTCAGCTCAGCCGCTGCACTATGCACCCTTACCCACAAATCGTAGGATTTACATTCGATGAAGGAGCGGAGCCATGCCAATAACACCACTACTTAAAAATGAATCCATGCTTCATCCTGAATCATCAAGACGATGAGGTACATTTATGCCCAATAAAAAAGTAAAGTCACCTCACAAGGTAATTAAGCCTTTTTCATGTTCACCATATTCCCCCTTATTCACCTCACTAACATGAACATCTGAGTGCCTCTGTATGTACACCCCTCACTTCGTAACCAGGCTACTGGACATTGGAAGATAATGTAAGAACTACAATCGGTGGGTGAATTAACTAAACAACACTAGGAGAACACCTAAAAGGGGGGGTTGAATAGGTGTTAAAGAAACCTTGAAAGATTTTCGAATGAAACAAATCGAAACAATTAAAATGGAAGATGTTCACAAAATTCTCAGCCCTTAATCAATTAAGCAATGAGTTAATCGATTATTGTCTGACAGCACAACACGAGTTAATCGATTAAACAACAGGATAATCGATTATTCACTGACAACTGATTTTAGGTTAATCGATTAACACATCCAGTTAATCGATTAATCACTGTTAAAACTGAAAAATCACTTTTCAATCGAAAACG
The DNA here is from genome assembly GCA_037953625.1 of Crotalaria pallida. Lineage (NCBI taxonomy): Eukaryota > Viridiplantae > Streptophyta > Magnoliopsida > Fabales > Fabaceae > Crotalaria > Crotalaria pallida. The sequence continues at coordinate 32,559,176 of CM075651.1, read as the reverse complement.
AAAATCAATCAATTAACATAGAATATCAGAGATAGCACAGAATTGATTAACACCAAGATTGTTAATGATTACCTGGATTATGAAAAAAAAGGTTTTCCCCAAATCAATTTGAACTATTAAAACCTATTTCATTCAATTATTAGAATATCAATCTTTTCTAGGTTTTCAATCAAGAACAATATGAAATGACAAATATTGAAGAGTTAAGGGTAGAGAAGCTTGCTTAGAGATTTATACTGGTTCACTCTCAACCACCGAGAGCTACATCCAGTCCCCTCTATCACAATAGAGAGAGTTTCTTCAATAAGGAATTAGAATTCTCAAATTACAAGCAAATGCCTCTCAAGATACCCCACTTGATAGTCTCCAAGAGATACCTCACTCTTGTCTTGCAATCCTCTTGAACTTCTAATCTAACCTCTCTTCTTGCTTGATGATAACCCCACACCAAGGCTTCCACTTGCTTGTTGATTCCTCACAACAAGACTTTCAAATCAATTTGCTTGATGAACAACCACCAAGACTTCTTCTTTGTTGTAGATAAGCTTGCCTCTTGCAAAGATTACAACTCTAAGAAAAACACAATAACCTATTAAATCTCCTTCATGAACTATGAACAATTAGAAATTGAGATTCAAGAGTTTCTTGATCAAAGAATATGAAAATAAGAACTTTGATCTTTGTAAAAGTGAGAGAGAATGTTGAGAGAATAGTGTGACTTTGATCTTTCTAAAAATGATATGAAAATGAAATTAGTTTATCACAATGATTAGGAAAAGGTTTTATAGAATACCCAAAAGTTTGGAAAACATTAAAACTGATTTTGAGTGAAAAGTTGTTTTAAAAAGTTGTTATGCACGTGTTAATTGATTAGCACCTCAAGTTAATCGATTAACCCCTGTTTAATTCTTGTTAATCGATTAAGCCTTCCTGTTGATCGATTATGCACTGATGCAAAAGTCTGTTAATCGATTATTGCTTTCCTTAATCGATTAAAGGCTATAAAACACTTCTAAAAACTTATTTTCTCAAAATTAAACCTTTTTCTTTAAAAACCTTTAAGCCACCTATTGATTTAGGTTAAGTGAAATACTCAAATTATAATATGATCATGCACTTGATAGAGATTCACTACCCTCTAATAACTCTACCCAAACTCTAAGACTCAAAATAAAGATATTACAATATACACAAAATGAATCTAATGAGCTTGTTCTCTCTTCATCATTGTTGCTTGTTGTTCTTTGGTGAGTTTCTCCAAGACTTGAGCTTGATCAAAACATTTGTCATTATCAAAACCATGCACTTGCATAATAGATCTAACAATCTCCACATGCACATGCGCACTAGATCTAACAATCTCCCCCTTTTTGATGATGACATACATGTTTTGAAGTTGTTGATTGTTGAAACATTTGATCACTTGGTGAGACTCTTGTTCCCCCTCAATAAATGCATTTGACATTTGAAATCCAATTGAGTTAAGCTTGATTCTCCCCCTATCTTCAAAAACTTTGCTCCCCCTATATAAAAAAGAACAAAACAACTTTTTCTCCCCCTTTTGGCATTATCAAAAAGTAATATAACAATGAAATCTTAAGCCAAAATATTGGAAATTAATAATCCTTTCTCTACATAATTGATACCAATTAATCAATGAAATATACTTTGAAATGTGATACCAAATGAAAAGAAATATAACAATGAATTTAAAAACATAATATCACTTGACAAAGTATGATACCAATTGTAAAGAAATTTCACAATAACCACAATAGCATGATAATCACTTAATGAATACACAATGATATCAGTTGTAGAAAAATATATCATGACAACACTCGTGAATTTTCAACACTGATTGTAAATACCAATTGTAAATACTTATTACAACTTGTGAAAATCCACTTGATACCAAATGTGAGCTTTGTAGAAATAATACCAATTGTAGGACATTTTCTTTGATACTTGAAGATGCAAATAATGAATAATACTTGTAGACCTTTTGCTCTTCAATTGTACCTACAAAATAATCATGCTTTGCTTTTTGGTATCCAAATGGTCTTGGATCCATTTTTGTTAGTTAAGGGATTTCCACCCTTCTAAATGTAACACCTAAACTTAATTCATTTTATTTTAATATAAATAGTGAAATCTAAGAAAATTTTTTGCAAGGTTCCGTTTGTAATATGGACTTTCCCCAAATTAAAATATAAACCTGTCAGAACCAGAACAGTTTTAAATATAAGATTTATATACACACTTGTAGTCACAATTATTCAAGTACATTATTATTACAAAATGTTTCAAGTCCAAGTCATATATATTTCATTTACATACCAAAAATAGGTTGTGATTTAGTAAAGTTTGTCAAAAGATAGGATATTAGGATATCCTTCATAACCAAGAGCATACTTGAGAAATTTACATTAAAAGAAGGAATATAACATATGCAAATATAAGATGCAACTATTATGATGCAACACTACACTCCATCAGGGGAAGTGTACAGATCCTCGGCAGAGGGAACAACGGAGAATTCCTCATTATAAGTACCTAAAATGTAAACCACAAAGAGGTGAGAAATTTGAATTTAAATCAAAGAGAGCGCTCCATAACAATAATAAGGCATAAGGAAGTGGATTCATACACATAAGTCCAATACACATTTCTATCATCATATTGCAAGTCGACACATATTATCAATTATCAAAGCAACATATAAATTATAATCATAAAACTTATAATCATATATTTCTAAGTAATCATAGGGAATGAAATGCAACATCACTCATTTGATTAATTCCTTGAATCCAATGTTATACTTTTCACTTCATTTCATTTACTTTATTCTTTTTATTGGATTCAATGAATTAAATCATATAGATGCATATGCATGCACTTTTCTTCTTTTCTTTTCTATACTTTTCATTTCTTTGACTTTGCTTTGCTTTCTTTACATCAAAATTTTTCCTCACATCACCCTCCACTCCGGGGAAAAACCGACCGATAGTAGTACCCCTCCAAACACTTGGTTTGCACAGTACTTCACCCCTTTTTAGGGGTTCATCATACAATTTGGTTTGATTGCACCAAATTGGCTATAACAGGATCACCATTGACCGGCCACGAAAAGCCAAAGTAATTGACAGAATTGTTATAGTTTGCATAAAACCAATCCCTAACACGGGGATCAAACCCGTGTCCTTTGGAAGATCAAAGTTTTCCATAACAATTCTCGGCGATTGTTTCAATAGCACAATCTAGTTACTCTTGCCTTCACGTTATATGTATGTTTTTCCCCTACTCCTAACTTCCACCTTTCACCATCCATGATACCTTTACTTACGTTCTTCCTAATTGAGTTTAAACCCCCTTATTCTTTCGAAAATTGTATTTGTTTGGGTTAAATCTCAATTAGGAATGACTTATCATAATATGTGTATTACTATTAATAATTAACTTTAGTAATTTATAAGTGTAGCACAACAACATATTAGAATCATTCATGAATCAAGAGTAAACATTTACACACTTACACATAAACTAACACATTCAATTAGAACTTTGTTTATGCCCAATTATGACTAACATTCAATAATTAACTTTATTAAATAATTAATACTAAATCAATTCATAAATCAATTATTCATACATCAAGAACTTCTGTTTATATAGTTAACATATAAATTCAAGCATAGAACATACAACACACATATACATAGAGCACATACTTAGGGTTTCATGCTATTATTGATATCAATTAAATCTAACACCTAATAACACACATATATACACTTAATTATACTTTATTACTATAATTAAATCCTCCCTTTAATTTAAACCAAAGTACCCCTCTTACATCTTAGAGAGAGAAAGAGAAAGTGAGGGATTGATGTGCATCACACCAAGCCTTTGAATCCAAGCTCCATAGCCCTTTGATTTTCGTTCTCTACTCCTTTCTAGGCTTCTTTTCTTGATTTTATGACACTATGAACCAGATTGGAAAAATTAGGGTTTGTGGTGAATTTGGGGTTTTTAGTGAAAATGAGTGATTTGTAAGTTTTTAGGGAGGAAAAGTGTAGGATTTATGATGGGAAGATGATTTTGAGTGATGATTTGGTTGAATTTTGGGTGGATCTTTTGAGTTGATGAGTTAGGGTTTAAGAAGGGAAAAATCGGGTAAGAGAGAAGAAGAAGAATGGTGCTGCGTTTTTGGTGTAATATGGCTGCAACACCAGTTTTAACTGGTGCGCGCGCCTGGGCGCAAGCTCTTGCTCGCCTGGGCGCGCGTTGCACTGTTGCTGGCTTGGCTGGTGCGGGATTCTAGTGTTGCGGAAATTGGAAGGCTGGTGCGGTCAGGCAGATTTCTGGTGTTGATCTCCTGGCACCTGGTGCACCAACTGGTGCTGCTTGCCTGATGCGCACCGGTGCTGGTTCCTGGCTAGCCGGTGCATCCCGTACTTTTATTATTTTTTTATTATTGAGTTTAAACCCCCTTATTCTTTCGAAAATTGTATTGGTTTGGGTTAAATCTCAATTAGGAATGACTTATCCTAACATGTGTATTACTATTAATAATTAACTTTAGTAATTTATAAGTGTAGCACAACAACATATTAGAATCATTCATGAATCAAGAGTAAACATTTACACACTTACACATAAACTAACACATTCAATTAGAACTTTGTTTATGCCCAATTATGACTAACATTCAATAATTAACTTTATTAAATCATTAATACTAAATCAATTCATAAATCAATTATTCATACATCAAGAACTTCTGTTTATACAGTTAACATATAAATTCAAGCATAGAACATACATCACACACATATACATAGAGCACATACTTAGGGTTTCATGCTATTATTGATATCAATTAAATCTAACACCTAATAACACACATATATACACTTAATTATACTTTATTACTATAATTAAATCCTCCCTCTAATTTAAACCAAAGTACCCCCTCTTACATCTTAGAGAGAGAAAGAGAAAGTGAGGGATTGATGTGCATCACACCAAGCCTTTGAATCCAAGCTCCATAGCCCTTTGATTTTCGTTCTCTACTCCTTTCTAGGCTTCTTTTCTTGATTTTATGACACTATGAACCGAATTGGGAAAGTTAGGGTTTGTGGTGAATTTGGGGTTTTGAGTGAAAGTGTAACACCCTCACAATTATTTAGTTAAATTAGGATTTTATAAAAATGGTAATTGAAAATTTCTTTTTAAATTAAAATACTTAAGAATATTTTTCCGGAAAAACGGACAGCGTTTCCTCTGTTTCTCGGACATTACCAAAAATTTCCAACTTTGTACCTGCTTAACCTGTTCAGTCCAGCAAACTTTTAAAACATAAAACGTTTAAATATTATCCAGAAACAGATCCTAATGCCCCAAATATCTCAAAGAGGGGCGTACAACTAATTGATAACTTTAAATTACAAAACAATAGTTTTTAACATAACTAAAACTACAATCCACTCATAAACTATTAAACGGACACTCCACGTAGTGGAGGTTCAACCTGCTCGGCCAGAAACTGTGTAAGCTCCAAGCTCAAAACCTGAAAAATGGTTGTAAGGGTGAGCTTTACACATGAAGTAGAAAGTAGTTCCTAACTGAACATAATGCCCTACTAAGTCAAACACATTTAGCACGTATCACATATATTTTCATTTATGCAAACCCAACATGCGTCATACACAACCAACAGTCTTATTAGTACCCATTCGTTTATTCCATTCATATTACCTTTCCAATATCTTCGTTAAGTCCCATTTTTACCATTTCCATTCTTTATCCGTTTTCCATTATTTGGCCAACATGCCGGTTACCCTTTTCGTTCCTTTACCTTTTTTATTGGTGACAGGGTCTAACGACCTCCTGCCGTTTTAATTTATGGTGACAGGGTCTAACGACCTCCCGCCGTTTTAATTTCTATTATGGTGACAGGGTCTAACGACCTCCTGCCGTTTTAATTTATGGTGACAAGGTCTAACGACCTCCCGCCGTTTAATATTATGGTGACAGGGTCTCACGACCTCCTGCCGTTTTATATTATGGTGACAGGGTCTCACAACCTCCCGCCGTTTTATATTATGGTGACAGGGTCTCACGACCTCCTGCCGTTTTAGTCCTTTCTCAGCTCTTTATCCTCTTTTATTTGAAGTATATTCTCTTCCCTAGTGATTCTCATTTTTAACTAATTCTGCTTGATTAGGCCAGATACGTTATATTTTAATTCTCATTTCTAATTCTTTGTTTATTTCTATGATTCCTCTATCTCCCACTATTATTTACTCATTTTCCCTATGTTAATATTCCATTCTATTTATCTAATAGTATCACATTCTCTCTCTTTGTCTTATTATATTTTCACTAAATTCTTTTACCGATTACCTACTTGCATTTGGAACTTAGTTTATTATTTTCGTTTCTATTTCATTACTTCCTGACAACTCTTAACTAAGTCTACTTCGCGCTTTCTTATTGTTGTCGTATTCTAACTCCTCTTTTACCTCATCTTTAGTTTTAATCATTCTACTTCTTTTCATTCTAGTCTTTCCATGTACTTTTCTTTCTTGTTTTCCTTCTTTATCTCTTTCTTTAGTTTCTTTATAATTATCCTTTTCTCTCTTGCCTTTCATTAGTAACTTGTTATTTCATTCGTCATTCAACACATACATAACAACTATAACATACAATAACTCACCAATATCAACCAAGGTTTCATATTCTTCAATTAAGTATTCATGACAACATTTAACAATTAACATACACATTTAATCGCAAACTTATTAGTGGTTTCATTTCCTTTATTCTCATACTCAATTTATTATCTCTATTTCCGTATAATTTCCTTAGTTCTCATTCTAGTTTACATCTCATACATACACATTTTCTTTGATTTATTACCCAATTCATTATACGATACACATTTAGCACACACACACACACATCACAATCCAACCATTCAATTTAAGTTCCTACTCTTACTTTTTAGTTGTTCTATTCCTCAAATACCACTTATATGATACACATATATCTCTTGAAAACAATCAGGCATACAAAACAATAACCATTTATAATTCATTCACAATTAACAACCAGAGTTCCTGTTCTTCAAATAAACATACATGATAACATATAGCACTTAGCCTGCATATTCAATCACAAGTATCAATTTATAGTTCATTTCATTTACTTTATTACTTTATATTTAATTTAAATTAATTACCGAATAATCAGTCCCAAGCATACCCACATATTCTTAGCAAGTATTATATACTAATCAGAAAATACTCTCTAAAGCAAGGTAAAGAACCCCTTACCTCAGGGTTCTAATAGAACCTGGCTACGGCTCGGTGAGGCGATCCCGTTGCGGCTTACGTCGAACTAATCCAAATCCACCAGCGGCAACTACGGCTTACATGACCGGGGTCGGTTTGACTCTAGACTATGTTGGTGATGGCGGTTTGAATCGAACCCGCAACCGTGGCCAATGACGATAACAGCGTCGGTTTGACTCTAAACCTCAATGAGTCTCCGGTTCAGGGCACAACAAAGTGGTTCATTCAGACCCAGTGAAAAGAGAAATTGGCTCCAACGGTTGAACCCGATCTGAACCAACCATACAGCCACCAGGTTGGCGGTTTGACCTTGAATTGCAGCGGACACCATAGATTGGAGGATTTGGAGATGGTGGCTGGTCAGTGGCCCCTGCAACTGGCAGCAACAGCAGCACACGAACTAGGGCTTGCACCATGGGAAGACGGCGGTGTGGTGATGGCGTGACTTCCCTGCAGCAGCAGAAGAGGACGGCGGCGATCGACTGCAGCATCTAGAGGGGAGGCACGCGTGCGGCTGGGGATTGACAGGGAGAGCGAGTGGCGGCGAACGATGGTGGAGAGCTCGGTGGTGGCTGGCCTAGCAGTGGAGGCGGTGGCTTCAGCGATCTGCGGAGGGAGGGAGACGCGAGCAGGAGAGGGAGAGCGTGAGATGGAGAAAGAGAGAAGGACGAGTGGCAGTGGTGCTTGGTGTAGCGGCGCCGACGGTTCTGGGTGGAGAGAGAGAGAGGCTAAGGGCGGTGGCCTCTGGTTGAAGAAGAAGTTGGGAGAGATAGAGGGAGTTTAGGGCCGGCTGGATTAGAAACAGGGAGGGGGGTTCGAACCCCTTCCACTTTTCTTTTTTTTTTAAATTATTATTATTACTACTACTACTACTACTACTACTACTACTATTATTATTATTATTATTATTATTAGTAGTAGTAGTAGTGTATGTTAGTATTATTTTAAAAGTACTAATAACATTTTTTTTAAACATATATACTAATACACACTTTTATTTATTTATTTATTTTCATCTACAGTAAATACCTTCAATAAAATTTTATTATAAACTAAATACCCATAACAAAGACATAAAGCTAAAACCTTGGAAGTATTAACATAATTTACTATCGAATATATCAAAATCAAAATAAAGAATAGAAAGCATATTTATTTATTTATATATATTTTTTATTTTAAATAGGGTAATTACTTCAAATGAATTTACTTTTTTTTAAAAAAATATAATTAAATATACTTTCACAATTAACATAATATATTTTTATGAGAATACCCAACACTCAAATAATTTGATTTCAAGAATCAATTATATAATTTGATAAAATATATGATTATACTAGGGAATAAAATTAGAGGTGTTACAATTCTCCCCCACTTATTGAAATTTCATCCTCGAAATTCCGATTACTTCGTAACGCGAGGAACCATCCAGCTAATGGGGTTCCTGTCGGTTCTATTTCCCCGCTTCCGATGTGTTTAGGTCCATTCTTCTTAGTATTGCCATGTCTGTCCTCGGATGTAACACCCCTAATTTTAGTCTCCCGAATAATAAGGAAAATTAATAATAAAAGTTTTATTATTAATTTATATGAATTTCCAAGTTTATGTTTTGTATTTAATTAGCCTAAAATATAAAAATTGGTTGAAATATTTTTATATGGCAAATAAATGCAAAATATAAGAATATTGCATTTTAGTCCCTAGATTAGGACCTAAATGTAATATTGAAAAAGTTCTTGGAGGGAAAGATTTAAAAATATTAATTTTTAAATTTTGTACTGATCTAACCGGTTAGTAATGCCCTGTAACCGGTTAGACGATGAACCCAGAAACTGGGTTAGTGGAAATTGATGAGTAATCACTTGATTAATTCGATTAATCGCCACGAATACAGCCTAAATCCAGTGGAAAACACGCGTCAACGTGCATGCTACTCCTGTTGGTCTATAAATTGTTGAATTTCTGAGGAATTGGGGGTTGATTCTGCTGATTTTGGGTTGAGAAGGGTTGTTAGGGTTTCTGTTTCGTTCAGGGAAATTCATCGTCTTCCTTGAGAGTTAGAGAGCGAAACATACACTTTTGAAAAGCTTGAATCAAGGGCTTTTCAGTGATATACATCTTGTGAGCTGAGTGTTCGTGTGCGAGGAGGAATCGATCTTGGAAGCTAAGAGTTGGGGACTGAGTTCTGTGTTCTTCTTGTTCTGGAAGCTGGATTTCAGCTTTGATTTTGGTAAGTACAGTCCACCATTAAATGTATAATATGTGGTTTGGGGTATTGAAGTGTGTTTGTATGGATTTTTATGCAATTTGATGCACTAAACCAAATGCATGCAAAGTTATATATGTTTCTGTGCTTAAACATATTTATTTAAGGTATATGAACTCTGTTAAAGGTTGAAATTTGGTTAGATTTGAGTAGTGAAGTGAATGGTTTGTTAAAACTCATGTTTTAGTGTCTGACTGCATAATCTAACCGGTTACTCGATATTCGTAACCGGTTAGACACTGTAAAAATGCAAAAGAAAATAAGTTTACAAAATCAGTTTTGTGGTTTTATAAATCCTACTCAAATCTAGGCCTTAATTTCATGGAAAACAATCTGAAAAACAAGTTGATTTCACTGTTATAGTTCAGATTGCAGTTAAAGAGTTAATACCTTATTGTAATGAGATAATTTCAAGAGGAAATTATGCTCATTTGGGAATGAAATGTGATTTAGACTTTTGAAGGATGAAAACAGTGGTTTTTGAGGTATAAAACAATGTTAAACTTGTTTATAGATTGGGTAGAAAATTCAAGAAAAAGGGTTTTTCTGAATTACAATGGTAAACAGTTCAGGTCTGTAATTCTAACCGGTTAGCCTAAAACTGTAACCAGTTAGTACCTGAATCTGAAAAATAAAAAGTTAAGTTTTTGAATACCATTGGTTATGTTTTTCCCAATCTAAGTTTTAGAGCATGTTTTTGGAGATAATTCAAAGAAGAATTTTGTGCCAAAGATTATGCCTCAAATAGATCATTCAAAAGGGAAAATTTGGAATATTTCTAAATCACATTAATTAATGTAAAGATAAAACCAACCCTGATAATTGTGCATCCATATAGAATGGAAGTATGGTTGGTAGGAACGTTTATCATATTCTGGGAATATGAGGAGGGTACTCCGGGAGTACCAAATTGTAACCTACTTGATGACACATTCTGGGAATGTGGCCAGTGTCTGGGACCTGGTTTTTATGCATTCTGGGAACGTATGCGTTCTGGGAACGTGGTGCATACTCCGGGAGTGATGCTTATTATCCAAGTATGGTTTGGCATTACGTTCTGGGAACGAATGTCAGTGTTCCGGGAACACAAGGGTGTATTGGATGGACGTCCAAGATGGACTTTTAGAGGCCTCAGTTGTGGATAGAAAATCATACATCATGCCACTTGCATTATAAGAGAAATAATGTTGAAAATTGGTGTGCTCATATGTATTTGCATTATTACCTATCCATGACATACCTGTGTTTGTAATTTTAGTCTTTATCAATTATGTATGTGTGTATACTTACTCCCTGTGCCCTGTTTAGGTGATGACCAGATACCTAGCTTGCATCGAGATACGCCCTATCCCTAGTGGCATATGGACGTATGAGGAGCACCGTGCCACTTTTGAGGGGGAGGTGGAGATCACTCTCTACCACCCTAACCCTCTGGTGCAAGTGCGACCTCGTCGATTTAGGATCCCTTTAGTTTATACTATGCATGTTCCACCCTTTTATACATATAGAGGACCACCCCCGGCTCGACCTATGCGTCGATTTCATAGTTTTCGTTTCAGAGCTGCCAGTCGTTCTCATCCTTCCTCCCATAGAGTTGTCACTGAGGAGACTCCTTCTCCTGGTCCGACTGATTTCGAGAGGACTGCTTCTGCAGATCCTAGACCCAGTGGTAGGGTTTCCACACAGTCGGGTGAGGTCGAGGAGGACCCTGTAGAGGATGAGAGCGAGGAGGAGGTGCATGTCGAGCCGACTGTTTCTGCTAGAGGTGGACCTGCTGGTTCATAGGAGCCTGCATAGTGCGGATGTTTTGGATCCTAGATCCTAGGGATAGAGCTGTGGAGGATATGAGGAGCTGCTGAGGACACGGATGACCTGCTCTGGGACTTCTATTTTGGGATTATGTGATATATTGTATATATTTTGAGAGGTCTTAGAGTGAGGTTTTATTTTATGCAGCTGGGTTGTATATGTTTTTATAAACTCTTGCTATCTCGACTTATGCTACTTGCTACTGATGATACTTATGGGGTTTATGTTATGATATACATATATATGATATGTTCTACTTACCTCAGCAGTGCCCCATAAGTACTATTTTTACTTCCGCATACTCTGATTTTGACTCAAAAAGGGTTCGGCGACAAGTTCTTATTTTATACATTTGATTAAACTCGAGAGACAAACAATATATTTCAATAAGAACTACGAAGGTGTTTTATTACGTTTAAGAAAATATTATCTCGAGAGTCTTTTTGTAATTAAGGTATTATTAAGCCGAATTCAATTATTGGTTCAGATTTAAAGTGTTTATAATCGGGCAAGTACAAATTAAAAAGGAAAAATTTTCTAGTCCTAATTTTTGATAGCAAGTATTTCAATCATTTGGAAATATTAGTTATTTTCAAGATGTAAAATGAGAGCGTCACACCTGTGGTGGTATCAGAGCATTGGTCCTGTCCCTCATGGCCCCGATGATGCAGCTAAGTATGGTATTCAATGTAATTTGAATATGTTTTGAGTAAGTTAGTAGCATTTATGTTTCAAAGACCTTTTTAGTGACCCAAAGCCCATAGTGTAGGTCTTTCTATGGCAACCAGGAATAGAAATATTACGAACGAAATGTTAGAACGAATCACGACCGTGCTGGAAGGCATGCAGCAGCAGCAGCGACAGCAGCCATCTCAAGGGCGAGCTGGTAACCCATCTGTTGGCAACATGGCGAGTCAGGATGCTAAAACTCTGTCGGAGTTCAGGAAATGCAATCCACCAAGGTTTGAAGGCGGATACAAACCTGATGAGGCGAACAAGTGGTTGTATGAGATCAACAAGATTTTCCGAACTCTGGAGTGTTCTGATGAACAGAAGATAACCTATGCAGTTTACATGCTTCATGGGGAAGCTGAGAACTGGTGGGATCACACTGTCCAATTGCTGAATTTTGAAAGGAGAGCAATCAACTGGGGAGTATTTATGGAGAAATTTCTTAATAAATATTTTCCAGAAGATTTAAGGAGAAAGAAGGAAGTGGAATTCATGCAATTGAAGCAGGGGGATATGGGTGTAGGAGAATATGCTGCCAGATTTGAGGAACTGATGAAATATTCTCCCTACTACCTTAATAACCCTGATGAAAGGAGTAAGTGTGTTAAGTTTGAAGGTGGACTGAGACCGGAGCTGAAGTCTATTTTCAGTTATCAGAGGATTCAGAGTTTGCCTGCACTTGTGGATATGTGTAGAATGTATGAGGATGACAAGAAGGCTGAGTTGATTGGAAGTCAAGGGAAAGGGGTTGGACAGAACTATGGACCATAGAGGAAGAAGAGGTTTGATCATAGGAATAATGGTCCATATTCTCAGAAGAACAAAGGCAAGGGCAAAGCTGTGATTGATAACAAGAACAAGTCTCGCGATAATGCTCCTTATTGCGAGAAGTGTAGGCGTTATCATCATGGTCAATTTTGCTGGTCCACAGGAGGATGTTTCAAGTGTGGAAAGCAAGGTCACTTTGCTCGTGAATGCAAGGAGTCTGCAAAATATGATGCAAAGGGATCTGCTGGCAAGAATGTGGTGCAAGGAAGAGTGTTTACCCTGAGGGGTAATGAAGCAACCCAAACCCCGAATCTCGTGCAAGGCAACTTTCTGCTTAATAACCAACCTTGAAAAATCATGTTTGATTCTGGAGCTACACATTCTTTTGTTTCTCCTGAATGTGTAAATAGGCTGAATCTTGTTGTTTCCGATTCACCTTGCTATCTTAGTATAGATACCCCTACTGGAATACCGATTTTTACCGCTAAAGTCTGTTTAGGGTGTAATGTGGAAATTTTGGGTCGTCTTTCCAAAGTAGATTTGGTTTGTCTTCCTAAGTTACAATTGGATGTGATCATGGGTATGGATTGGTTGATGAAGAACCAAGTGATCATCAATTGTGAGGAAAAGACAATTCAATATAGGACCCTTGAACCTGAGGGTTATATGTGTTTGTTCTCTGCTACTGGGGAAGAAGAGTCGATGCCGATAGAGGAGATTCCTGTGGTGAGGGAATTTCCGGAAGTATTTCCTGAGGAGATACCAGGATTACCTCCGAAGCGAGAGATAGAGTTTGGGATTGATTTAGTCCCTGGAGTTGGTCCCATCTCTATTGCTCCTTATAGGATGACACCACCAGAAATGGCAGAAATGAAAAAGCAGATCGAGGAATTGCTGCAGAAACAGATGATCAGGCCAAGCGTTTCGCCTTGGGGAGCTCCATTACTGTTTGTAAAGAAGAAGGATGGGAGTATGAGAATGTGTGTGGACTACAGACAGTTGAATAAGGTCACCATTAAGAATAAGTACCCTTTGCCAAAGATTGATGACCTTATGGATCAAGTTAGGGGAGCTGCAGTATTTTCCATGATTGATCTGAGATCGGGTTATCATCTGATCAGGATAAAGGAGGAGGATATACCCAAGACTGCATTTCGATCTCGATACGGTCATTATGAGTATGTTGTGATGCCGTTCGGATTGACTAATGCAACTGCTATTTTCATGGATTATATGAACCGGATCTTTAGACCATATCTGGATTTATTTGTGGTGGTGTTTATTGACGATATTCTGGTCTATTCTAAGAATCCGGAAGAGCATGAAGAGCATCTCAGGATTGTGTTAAAGGTCCTGAAAGAGAAGCAATTATATGCCAAACTTACGAAATGTGAGTTTTGGTTGAATGAAGTGAAGTTTTTGGGGAATGTAATCTCTAAGGAAGGAATTGCGGTGGATCCAGCAAAAGTAAGTTCAGTACTGAGCTGGGAACAGCCTAAGACTGTGACTGAGGTGAGAAGTTTCTTAGGGCTGGCTGGATACTATCGTCGGTTCATAGAAGGATTTTCCAAGATTGCATTGCCTTTGACCAAGTTGACTCGGAAAGATCAAACGTTCGTGTGGGACGATCGGTGTGAAGTTAGTTTCCGTGAGTTGAAGGAAAGGTTAACATCGTCTCCTGTGTTAATCTTACCTGATCCTCACAAAAGTTTTGAAGTGTACTGTGATGCATCTAAGCAAGGACTGGGTTGTGTATTGATGCAAGAAGGAAGAGTAGTGGCTTATGCATCGCGACAATTGAAGAATCATGAGGTGAATTACCCGACACACGATTTGGAATTGGCTGCGATCGTGTTTGCCTTGAAGATATGGAGACATCATCTCTATGGCGCTACGTTCCAAGTATTTAGTGACCATAAGAGTTTGAAATATCTGTTCGATCAGAAAGAGTTGAACATGAGACAAAGAAGGTGGATGGAGTTTTTGAAGGATTATGACTTTAAACTCCACTATCATCCGGGTAAAGCAAATGTGGTTGCAGATGCTTTGAGTCGGAAAGCAATCCACATAAGTGCGATGATGGTTAAGGAAGCAGCGTTGATTGAAGAATTCAGAGACTTGAGCTTGTTGACGCAAGTAGAGCCATCAAGCATCAGGTTAGGAAAGAATTCGGGAGTTGCAACAAACGGATGGAGAATTGATGGAAAAGATGAGATTAGGTTCAGAAGGAAAGGAACCTGATTTCAAGATTGGGTTGGATGGAATCCTTCGTTTTAGAACAAGGATTTGTATACCAAGAGATCAGGAGGTTAGAAGATTGATTCTTGATGAAGCACATAAGAGTCGGATGAGTATGCATCCTGGATCAACCAAAATATATCAGGATCTGAAGAAGATGTTTTGGTGGTCTGGATTGAAAAAGGATGTTGCAGAATATGTGGCCGCATGCTTGATTTGTCAAAAAGCTAAGGTAGAGCATCAGAAACCAGGAGGACAGTTGCAACCTTTGAGTATCCCTCAATGGAAGTGGGATAGCATCTCAATGGATTTTGTGTCTGGTTTGCCAAGGACAACAGCAAATCATGACACAATCTGGGTGATTGTGTATAGGTTGACCAAGTCGGCGCATTTCGTTCTGATCATATGCGCTATTCCTTGAATAAGCTTACCCAGATCTATATTAAAGAGGTAGTTCGTCTTCACGGAGTACCTTCGAGTATTGTGTCGGATCGAGATGCCAGATTTTCTTCGCAATTCTGGCAAAGTTTACATGATGCTATGGGAACGAGATTGAAATTGAGTTCTGCGTATCATCCACAGACTGATGGCCAGACGGAGAGAACGATTCAGTCTTTGGAAGATGTGTTGCGGGCTTGTGCACTTGAAGAACAAGGAAGTTGGGATCAAGTGCTACCTCTTGCAGAATTCACATACAACAACAGCTATCATGCGAGCATCGGGATGGCACCGTTTGAGGCGTTGTATGGAAGGAAGTGTCAAACCCCGCTATGTTGGTTCCAAGTGGGGGAGAATTTAATGGTTGGACCGGAAATGATACAGCAGACATCTGAGAAGATCAGGTTGGTTCAAGAAAAGATGAAAGCGGCTCAGAGTCGGCAGAAGAGTTATGCTGACAAAAGAAGAAAACCATTAGAGTTTTCGGAAGGCGATCATGTGTTTCTTCGGATAGTTCCGATGAAAGGAATTAGTAGAGCCTTGAGAACTCGAAAGCTTTCGCCTAAGTGTATAGGTCCATACCAAATCCTAAAGAGAGTCGGTCCTATTGCTTATCAACTAGCTTTACCACCCTCTCTATCCAATTTGCATAACGTCTTTCACGTTTCGCAACTGAAGAAGTATGTGCATGATCCATCAGTTATTTTAAAACTCCAACCTGATGACCTAACTTTGAAGGAAAACCTTACCTTTGAGACCAGACCGGTTCAGATAGAAGATCGTGAAGTTAAGCAGCTCAGGGGAAAGGAGATACCTTTAGTAAAAGTCATATGGGAAAATGCTGACGTGTCTGAAGCTACGTGGGAATTAAAGGAAAAGATGCGTCAAGAGTATCCGGAGTTGTTTATGTAAGCTAGAATTTCGGGGACGAAATTCCTTTTAAGTGGGGGAGTAGTGTAACACCCCTAATTTTCGTCTCCCGAATAATAAGGAAAATTAATAATAAAAGTTTTATTATTAATTTATATGAATTTCCAAGTTTATGTTTTGTATTTAATTAGCCTAAAATATAAAAATTGGTTGAAATATTTTTATATGGCAAACAAATGCAAAATATAAGAATATTGTATTTTAGTCCCTAGATTAGGACCTAAATGTAATATTGAAAAAGTTCTTGGAGGGAAAGATTTAAAAATATTATTTTTTAAATTTTGTACTGATCTAACCGGTTAGTAATGCCCTGTAACCGGTTAGACGATGAACCTAGAAACTGGGTTAGTGGAAATTGATGAGTAATCACTTGATTAATTCGATTAATCGCCACGAATACAACCTAAATCCAGTGGAAAACACGCGTCAACGTGCATGCTACTCCTGTTGGTCTATAAATTGTTGAATTTCTGAGGAATTGGGGGTTGATTCTGCTGATTTTGGGTTGAGAAGGGTTGTTAGGGTTTCTGTTTCGTTCAGGGAAATTCACCGTCTTCCTTGAGAGTTAGAGAGCGAAACATACACTTTTGAAAAGCTTGAATCAAGGGCTTTTCAGTGATATACATCTTGTGAGCTGAGTGTTCGTGTGGGAGGAGGAATCGATCTTGGAAGCTAAGAGTTG
Organism: Crotalaria pallida; assembly: GCA_037953625.1. NCBI lineage: Eukaryota > Viridiplantae > Streptophyta > Magnoliopsida > Fabales > Fabaceae > Crotalaria > Crotalaria pallida. Next base: position 32,541,946 of record CM075651.1, on the reverse strand, counting down.
GGAACTGAGTTCTGTGTTCTTCTTGTTCTGGAAGCTGGATTTCAGCTTTGATTTTGGTAAGTACAGTCCACCATTAAGCCTCAAATCTCTTCTATCTCTTAGTGCATGTTACCTAGATTGAGTTCTAATCGTTTTCCCCAATTTCTTTGGCCAATTTGCAACATTCCTTTCTTATACTACTTTATTAAAAGAAATTCCTCTGTTGTTATTTGAATAGAATATATGGACTTGCTCGAGAAGAGATATAATTAAAAACTCTTTTATAAAGCTCTTGTAAAATAACTTGGTATTCATTTATTACAAATCTTTCCAGAATCATTTATGAAATCATTTTTTTTATTTAAAGTGAAATACCGTAATTATCAGAGTAAGCGGAAAATAGAGACCTTGACTTGATAATTCACATGTACAAACTATTTATAGAAAGAAAATAGATATATATATATATATATATATATATATATATATCATCATCCATAAAAAGAGTCAACATACATCCAAGTCAAGTCGAGATAGCAGGTTTGTACAAAATACAAGTCCATAATATAAATGTAGTGGACCTGTAGTAAACCGAGCGAGTAACCGATCCTATCCTCATTACTCTAGTTAATATGACGCTGAAATAGGGCTTTCGGTCGGAGACATACACCGAGCAAACTGGGTATCTACTGAGAAGTCACCTATAGATAAGATTAGCTCCGAGCACAGGATTTTATTCCTTATCCTTATCGTTTACAGTCTTATCAAGCTATAACTACTCTTAGATTCCCACGACTCTTGGTTAGATACAACAGCATTGGATAGAATTTATCATCTACGGGATTTAAGGTTATGATCTTATCATATCCTATACAAATCCTAGTTGAATTCTTCCTTCTAAGAAGCCTTATCAAGACGGCTCACCGCATACAGGTAATCCCCTATAAGAACCACCATGCTATAGGGGCTAAGATACGTCTTCTCATCCCTAAGTTGACACCAGCACACACGTTGTTGACTGGGGAGAACCTGATTATCCCAACTGGATATTCAGAAATCCTATAAAGTCCTACATTAATATCTTGATTGAGATCATTCTTCAAGGCTCTTCCATAGCTTTAAGGTTGATCTCGGTTAAGAACACGACATTGGCGCCGTCTGTGGGGATCTGAGTAACATATCATTCCCACCACCACTATGGTTACCACCAGAAGTCAGGTGGGTGACCTCCGTGACCGCATCACCCGCACCCGTGGCAGGCCTAGAAACGCTGATAACAACAACCCACAGCCCCATTCTGCTGGTGATCTGCGCGATGTTCTCAATCACAATCGTGCAGATAATGGACAACCGCCACGAACCCCCCATTCTGGTGCAGCGAATAATTCTCAGCCACCAAACCATTCACAAAATCATCCACCCCCTCATCGCAGCCTTAATCGTAGTAATAGTCACGCTACTCATTCCCAAACACCACAATCTTCTCATCCTAGGACTAGAAGCAACCCCCAACCACTCCAAGTTCTACGAACTATACTACCTCCGCCACCACCACCACCCCCTCCAACACCATCACCTTCCACCCATGGTGATTCGAGCAGCACATCCCCAACCACTCGAAACACATCCAGGACCACTGGAACTCGAGCACATTATGGCCGTAATACCCAACGAACCCTTCCTATCCCACCCAATCCCGACCACATAAGTGCAACCCCTAGAACCAGATTGAATCCAGGAAGAACTGCTCCTGGAAACTCTCATGATAGCCACTCCATCGGAAGGTCTTATGGAACATCTGCATCTGCTCGGGCTCGGGAGCAAGAGATGATTAACATCCTAAACAGACAAACGGCTTTAATTGAACAACAAGGACGCGCTATTGCCGACCTTCAACAGCAGGCCATGGCAAGGATTGCTCAAAATCAATCAACCTCTATTCCACCACAAAACTAACCAACTATGGACCCCCAACCAACACCAATAATGCAGCTTCCACCACCAAATTTCCAGGCTAACCCCTCCATTAACCAGGACCAGGGTGATTTTCATCCTGGACATCCTTTCACCCCACATATCATGGCGTTTCAAACCCCTCAAGGCTACTTGGGCCCTTCTAATGTCCCACATTACAACGGTCTAACCGACCCTGTGGACCATATTGTCTCTTTCGAGGGGGCAATGAACTATTACGGCGGAGGAGAAGAAATGAAATGTCGAGCCTTCTCCATGACCCTCGAACCTTCAGTATTGCGTTGGTATTCACCTCTCCCTCGGAATTCTGTTAATTCTTGGGAAGAGATGAAAAGAGTATTTTTAAATAGATACACGGCTAGTTGTATCCAACCCAGGTCCGACCACACCTTAGCAGCTGTAACCCAAAAGCAAGATGAGTCCTTGAAAGATTACCTTTCGTGTTTCCATGCAGAAGCGAGCTCGGTCCCCCAACTAGCACCGGGGGTAGCAGTATTATTGTTCACTCAAGGTTTACAATCTGGAGATTTTAGAAAATCCTTGATTGGCAAACCTCCAAAAGATATGGCAGAGCTAAGGCAAAGATCAAACAAATTTATCAATCTGGAGGAATTCCACAAAGGGCAGAAAGTAAGAGAGGAAAGACAGCGTGCCGACCCACCAAGTCAAAACAAAAAAAAACGTGACGAACGTTTTGGTGGCAGACAGGAAAGGAACGATCGAGATCGACGAATTCCTCCCCGGAATAAGTTTCAGGATTACACCCCTCTAACTGTTCCGAGGAGTCAGATTTTAAGAGAAACTATGCAGACTGACTTACGCTCTGCTCAAAGACCTCCGTCTTTAAGAAAGGGCGCACAACGTGATAGGTCAAAATATTATGATTTTCATAGAGGTTATGGCCATACAACCGACGAATGCATCTGGCTGCGAGACCTGATTGAGGAGATGATCAGAGATGGGAAGTTGCAGCAGTACATCAGACATGCGGCTGGCCGAAGGAGCAGACACAGATCTCAATCACCAGTAAAACCTAAGCGCCAGAGAAGTAGGTCACCAGATGATCGGAACACGGGGAAGCAGAGAACCGACCCTACTCCGGTTCCCGAGTCAATCACCAATAAAAATGATTTTATGGTAAACACTATTGCGGGAGGTTTTGCTGGAGGTGGGGAGAAGAGAGCCGACAGAAAAAAGTACATCAACCAAATTTTGGCGGTTAGTCATAAACCAATTGCCAAGAGATCAACAAAAAACATTCCCATCGTTTTTGATGATGAAGATTTAGATGGAATCTTGCCGGGCCACAATGACCCCATGGTAATAACTGCTTTGATCGGTAACTATGAGGTAAAACGAGTTTTTATTGATCAAGGTAGTTCGGCAGATATAATGTTCTTCCCGCTCTTCAAAGCTTTAAAACTCAGGGAGTGTAATCTCACTCCCTTCGAGGGGGAACTGATTGGTTTTACTGGAGACACCGTTGAGCCAAAGGGTTACATTCAGCTCCCTGTGACCCTTGGACAACAGCCTTCGGCTAGAACTGAGATTGTGAAATTTTTGGTTGTTGATTGCCCGGCGACCTACAATGCAATTCTAGGAAGAACTTCTCTGCAGGCTTTTGGAGCAGTTGTATCCACAGTTCTTTTGGCTATGAAGTTTGTTGGAACTGACGACAGAGTGGTAACGGTCAAAGCCGAACAGGATGCAGCAAGAAAATGTTACAATGCTAGCTTGGGGAAGGTGAAAAGTAAAGATCCGAGCAATCTGGAAAGAGTTTCTTTGGGTAAGGGAAATGTCAATCTGGCGGACCTGGATATGCGAGACCAGTCCGACAGAAATAGACCGACCCCAAAGGGACAGTGGGAGTTCTTGACACTATCTGATGACCCCCTCAAGCAAGTGAAAATCGGTTCTGATTTGCCCACATGTGTTAAAGAAGAATTGGCCGCACTATTAGTCGCGAATAGAGATCTGTTCGCTTGGACATCAGCTGATATGCCAGGAATCGACCCCAATTTTATTTGTCATAAGTTGAGCATTATACCGGGGTCGAAACCAGTGGCGCAGCGCAAAAGGAAAGTTAGCGCGGAAAAGGCCGTGGCAATAGAGGAAAAGGTTGCTGAACTACTCCGAGCAGGCTTCATTCGGGAAGTGGACTATACAGACTGGTTGGCGAACACCGTCTTAGTCAAGAAACCCAATGGAAAATGGAGAATGTGTGTTGATTACACAGACTTGAACAAAGTCTGTCCTAAGGATCAATACCCACTCCCTGTCATTGACAAACTCGTCGACAGTTCAGCTGGTTACAAACTCTTATCGTTCATGGATGCTTACTCTGGTTACAACCAGATTCCAATGTTCCCTGCCGATCAGGACAAAACGGCATTTATCACCGACAGGGCAACTTACTGTTACAACGTCATGCCATTTGGGTTGAAGAATGCGGGAGCTACTTATCAGAGAATGATGAACAAGATTTTTCAAGGTATGTTCGGCTCGAATATGGAGGTATACATATATGACATCATCGCAAAAAGTAGACAGCAAGAGAATCATGCCAAGGACCTCACAACAATACTCGATCGGGTAACGAAATATTCCCTGAAACTGAATCCGGAAAAGTGTGTATTTGGAGTTCCAGCCGGTTCTTTCCTCGGATTTATGTTAACCGAGAGAGGAATTGAGGCTAATCCCGAAAAATGTAAAGCAATCCTTGATATGAGGAGCCCAGCAAATCTTAAAGAAGTTCAACAACTCGCGGGCCGAGTGGCGGCACTCTCCAGGTTCTTATCCCAAGCCGCTCGGAAAGCTTTGCCGTGGTACCAGCTCCTTAGGAAAAATAAGGATTTCCTTTGGGATGAGCACTGTGAACAAGCTTTTATTCAATTAAAAGAATATCTTTCCAGACCACCAGTCTTACACAGCCCTCTTCCTGGTGAGAACCTCATTCTGTATATGTCGATAGCTGAAGCGGCGGTCAGTTTGGTTCTGGTACGAGATAACACAGGTACAGAAGCCCCAGTATATTTTGTTAGCCGAGCACTTCAAGGATCAGAGTTGAGGTATCAAAGACTTGAGAAACTTGCGTATTGTTTGATCACATCCGCTCGAAGATTGAGACAGTATTTTCAGGCGCACAGAATCGTGGTAAGAACCGCTCAACCTTTCAGACAAGTTCTTCATAAACCTGACCTAGCTGGCAGAATGGTTTCATGGTCTGTCGAACTTTCCGAATTCGACATTACCTATGAACCAAGAAAGGCAATGAAATCGCAAGTGCTTGCCGATTTTGTTACTGAGTTCACAGATATCCAGACAGACAACTCTCAAAATCTTTGGTCAGTTTATGTGGATGGATCGAGTAATAGAAAAGGCGCTGGAGCTGGAGTCATCATTGAAAACCCCGAGGGATTGTGCATGGAATACTCTTTGAAGTTTGAGTTTCAAACCTCGAACAATCAAGCGGAATACGAGGCAGTCCTGGCAGGCCTTAAGATGGTTCACGAGTTTGGAGCAGAACAAGTGTCAGTTTTCAGCGATTCACAACTCGTAGTTTCTCAGATTAAGGGTCAGTACTCGGCAAAGGAGCCCATTTTACAAAAGTATTTGGAAGAGGTAAAACGAATCATCTCAAGCTTTTCTGAATTTAACATTTCACATGTACCGAGAGATTCGAATTCTCGAGCCGATATTCTGTCCAAACTGGCAAGTACAAAAGGGTCGGAAAATAACAAAACTCTGATACAAGAAACGATTCCCCGACCTAGCGTCATTTTGGTGGTCTCAATATCTCAGTCATGGATGGACCCAATTCTCACTTACTTGCAACATGGGTTTGTCCCCCAAGATCAATCTGAAGCTCGGAAATTGGTGAAAAAGGCCGCCCAATACACAGTTCTAAATGGAGTCTTGTACAAGAGAGGTTTTGGATCCCCGATGCTCAGATGTGTCAACCCATCCCAAGCTGAGGAAATCTTGGAGGAGATTCATGGTGGTATTTGCAGCCATCACATGGGAGGAAAGTCTTTGGCAAGAAAAGCAATCTGAGCGGGCTATTTTTGGCCTACACTGCAGAAAGATGCTATGGAACATGTCAAGAAATGTACTCAGTGCCAATTTCACAGTGACGTCTATCAAAAGCCCGCTGAAGAGTTACACTCCCTCGGCGCACCCTGGCCTTTTTACCAATGGGGCATGGACATCATAGGAAAGTTTCCCACTGCACCAGGCCAACTCAAATTTGCAGTAGTGGCTATTGATTACTTCACCAAATGGATCGAAGCAATGCCATTAGCAACGATCTCGACAGCTCAGATTCAATCTTTCTTTGTCAAAGAGGTAATTTCTCGGTTCGGAGTGCCACATGCCATAGTCACAGACAATGGATCTCAGTTTGCAGCATATCATTTCCAACAATTAGCAGCCGATCTAAACATTACTCACTATTTTAGTTCTGTTGAACACCCACAAACAAATGGGTTAGCCGAGGCAGCCAACAGAACCATCTTAGATGGGATCAAAAAGAAGCTCGGAAACGCTGCTGGCACTTGGGCAGATAAACTTCCAAGCGTCCTATGGTCACACAGGACAACAATACATTCGTCCACAGGTGAAACCCCTTTTCGTTTGACGTACGGCTGTGACGCAGTCATCCCAATCGAAAAGCATCTTCCCACCTTCAGAACACTTGAACGTCCCTCGGAAACAAATGACCATGTGATCAGCGAAGAGCTGGTGTTGTTGGAAGAAGTTCGCAAAAACGCCGCAGCCCATGAAAGTAGAATGAAGGAACGGCAGGCTCGGGAATACAACAAGAAGGTACGACCAAGGAATTTTGAAGTTGGTGACTTAGTCCTACGCCGAGCAGATATCGGCAAAGGAAATGCTGGAGTCGGAAAGTTGAAACCAAATTGGGAAGGCCCCTACCGAGTGAAAGCTAAATCCGGATCTGGAGCATACAAGTTGGAGAATCTCTCGGGCACGGAAATCAGTAACTCATGGAACGTGGCCAAGCTAAGGGCTTATTACAGTTAAGCTCACACTTTGACTTCTACTGTTAGGATAGTTTATTTTTCACTAATGTTTAGGTCGAATAAACGAAGGATAACATCCTTCTTAGATTAGTGACAATGGTCAGAAGATTAGTAGGAATTTGTTAGCAGATGAATAATTTCATTTTTTGTAATCGTTTATCAATAAATGATACGGTTTGTTCGAAATCTTTGTTTAAACATTATGATGTAACACGCGACTCATTTGGTTCGGCTAGCCACCGAGCCAAATCGAGACACAACTCCTTACGAGAGTTCAGCGACGTACTTATAGAACCCCCGAATCCAGGAAATTACTTTCCTTACTTCGCGGTCCGAGGATCCCACTTTGGCTAAAGTCGGCGATCCAAGTTCTACTCACAATGAATTACACAGCTTGAATTCACATTAGTAAACGTGACGAACGAAATAAAAGGTACCAAAACGTGACGAACGAAATAAAAAGTAAATAACAATATGATATATCATCATCAAAATGCGCAAAGTAAGGTAACTTGTAACTTGTCCAAAACAATGCTCAACACGAGCGAAAACGAGGTGACGTAAATTGTTCAGCAAGAGCGAAAGCAAGTTGTTCAATAAAGCAGAATACAAAAGCATCAAGTTAAAATGCTCAGAATACATTGAGCAAACGGCAGGACGACAAAATAGCAAAAGGGCGAAATATCATTCTTCAATATCAGATAAAACAACTTGAGAGTCATCAAAGTCTGGTGCCTCGGTCAGCTCCTCACGGGGGTTAGAAAGATCCTCGGCCTGCAGATCTACCTCAGCCTTGGATGAAAGATCAATCAACTTCCCATTTTGAACAGCATGAAATGGATCAGCCCCAACCACCCTGATTTCTAATTCAGGGTTCAGAAATTGAACTTGCTGAATGGCCGAGACAAAGGCATCATCAACCGCTTTCCCCCAGTTGTAGAAGTTGGTCGCCGCCTACTTCTTGTGAAACAGTGCTTTCTCTCTCAGCTTCCGAGCCACCACCGCCGACTTGTCAGCCTCAGCTTTAAATTCATCCACCCTCCTTCCTCTTGACTTCAGCTGCTTTTTGGGAAGCCTTTAAGGAATCTCTCTCTTTAGCCAACTCCCCCTTATCAGCCTTTAGGTTTTCCAGCTCGTTTTTCACTCGGATCAGCTCATCCGAGAGACTGGCTTCTTGAGCAGCGGAAAGATCCCGAGCTTTCCTTTGTTTGTCGTTGTAGCCAGTGAAAAGACCTTCAGGATGTCTGGCCAAGAAATAAGCAAGGTTGGCCCCCCTGAGGAGATACTTAGCAAGTGTCGTGTTGCAACATGACCACTCGTCGGTATTGAGCGTTCCGAAATGAGTGCAATCCGATTCGGGGCAGATGTACTTCCCAAATCTTTCATCAAATTGCACATCCCATATGGATGTGTCAGGAGGATTCTCAATAGAAGTTGGAGCAGCAGCAGTGGTACCAGCGGTAGGAGCAGCAGTAGATCGGGCACTTGGTCCCTCAGTCCTTGGGTTTACACCCTCGATTACTTTTTCCTTTCCTTTGTCCACTCGTCGGCGTCGGTGAAGGGGTTGAAGAGGTGAAGTTGATTGAACTTGACCACCAGGGGCCATAGAAACAGTTGAAGCAACAGCAACCGTATGGGTGGCTGGCCGAGGAGAAGCCTCGGCAGCCGAGGCAGAAGGAGTTGGGCTAGAAGTACTCAAGCTTGGAGTACTCAAATTTGAGGATCCAGAGGTGGCGGGAGTTTTTCTCTTCTTACCACCTTGACCTTCAACCAGAGCTGCCAGGCATGCGGCCATGTTTTCTGCAAACAAAACCAATAGATATTAGAGCCGATCAAACCACAAATTCAAACCACAACAAAACCAATAGATATAAGAGCCGATCAAACCACAAAAGTGAGATTGAAATCCAAAATAAATACACTATACCAAGCTCCATTTTAACTTCAGAAGAAGGGATATTCACAATATTCCTCGTCTCTATCATCCCATTTTTCTGCAAGTAACTTTCAACCGACCGACAAACCTCCTTTTCAAATTCAGCAAGTTCTTTCCAGTTGGAAGAGTAGGAAGCGATTGATCGATTAAAGAAACTGGCACTCCATTGGAGAGGAAACAGCGGAAGTGGCCGTCTTTCCCCAGGTCGGGTAAACCAGCAGACTCCAGTACCATTAAAGTTATACTTAAAGAAAAAAGGTTTGAATCCCTTCCAGGACTCAGAGTATTTGGTAAATAAAGCATATCCTCTGCGAGACTTCAAAGAAACCCAGGGTTTCTTAGCCGAACCTTTCTCAAACGAATTACACCGTGGAGCAAAAAGATGGAAAAAGATACGAAGATTACAAGCCCAATTCATGGTTGAGCAAACCTGTTCAAAAACCTTCACGAACGCCCATGCGTTCGGATGTAGCTGAGTAGGGGCCACCCTTAGGAAGTTCAGAACCCCCATCTCAAAATCAGTAAAAGACAGCCTTATTCTAAGCCGAGTGATCACCTCTTCGTAAAAATAGAAGCCTGTACTACCCTCAGGAATCTTGGTGCAGACTCTCTCATTCTCACCTACCGGAGTAATGGAGTACGAATTCCCTGTGTTATCTCCTGGACATGGCAAAATTATGGCTCGTGTTTGGTCTAGTGATTGATGCGTCTTAAGCTCTGATTGAGTGCCAAGAACCTCTCGATCCACCCAGTCATATTCAGCTGAGTCTGGTGGAAGAGGGTACAAGTCGGGATTAGTATCACACTTTCTCTTCATACCTGAGGAAAAGGGGGCACACTTGGAGTCAGAACCATAAAAACTTGATCAAATACTTACGGTCGGTTTGGGAACACCTCCCTCTCTGGGCAGAATTTCCCAAAACCAATTGAAATGTCTAATACCTCTATGAAGCCTCCTTAACCTCCTTTGTTCTACCCTTTCGGCGATCCTATGCTGAATCACACCTTGCCTGAACTCTCTCAAAGACCGAGGGAAATGCATGGCTATCGGTTTAATGCAAACCTTGGGTTTCCCTCCCTTATGTGTTCTTGGCACATCAGAGTTTATAGATTCCTCACTCATGATAAATGACGCTCCAGTACCAACCCTAAGAAGTTAAGTGCAGAAAAGCGTAAAGCAAACCTAAGAAATTCTACAGCGATCACTCAATAGGCGGTAAAGCGGATAAAGAAGTTTGAGGGGCAAGTGAGGTATCATGGAAACAACAACAAAACGATTTGGGGTTTTCACTGAACTCAGAAAGTAAACCCCACGACCCAGAAAAAATAACACTCGCAAAACCCAGAAAACCCAAAAACCCAGAAATGTGTAAAGTTTTTGGAAACCAGAAAACAAAGTAAACCTAGAAATGTACAAATAAAGCAATTTATTCAAAAATCGGGGACAAAGAAATGGTAGTGGAGCATGAACAGCAGTGAAGCATTAGAAGCAAAATCCAACACTTGGAAATACAGAAAACAAACAGCAACAACCACATGCAAGAACGAAGAGGACATCAAAGTAGCAAAAATAGAAATGCTCTGAAGGAGTAAATTCAGTTACCTGCTAGTAGTGAATGATCAAGAAAGGCAGAAAAGATTGAGGTAAGCAAAACAAAAAGAAGTGCAGAGGAAGCGACGATCAAAACTCTGGCAAGAAGCGGTTGCAAGGTGGCTTTTGTGCAGTTTCGTTTTTTGGGGTTCCAATTTCTCAGGAGAACGTACGAAGAAGAAAGAGAAGAAATGAGTGGGTAAGGAACCGCCCTTCGATTTTCTTTTAACTTCCCTCCACTATCTCAAAAAGTTTGGGCTTTAGACGAAAAAAGCCCATTTAGCGTTTAAAAACAAGTACGTGGCACCTCTGATGGATTTGAAATCATAACGGTACGTTTCCCGATAAAATTAAAGACACGTGTAAACTCAGGGAGAAATGGAAGGTCATTCCAAGGTCAATCAAACGACAGCCTTGATCGAAGCGTAGAAAGGCTCGGATTCCTTCCTCAATCACCGAGAATTCAGTCGGAAAAAATTCGTTCGTCTCATAAGCTCGGCAGGACTCGAATCACCCAACCGAGCTTGGGGGGCTTATGTAGTGGACCTGTAGTAAACCGAGCGAGTAACCGATCCTATCCCCATTACTCTAGTTAATATGACGCTGAAATAGGGCTTTGGTCGGAGACATACACCGAGCAAACTGGGTATCTACTGAGAAGTTACCTATAGATAAGATTAGCTCCGAGCACAGGATTTTATTCCTTATCCTTATCGTTTACAGTCTTATCAAGCTATAACTACTCTTAGATTTCCACGACTCTTAGTTAGATACAACAGCATTGGATAGAATTTATCATCTACAGGATTTACGGTTATGATCTTATCATATCCTTTACAAATCCTAGTTGAATTCTTCCTTCTAAGAAGCCTTATCAAGACGGCTCACCGCATACAGGTAATCCCCTATAAGAACCACCATGCTATAGGGGCTAAGGTACGTCTTCTCATCCCTAAGTTGACACCAGCACACACGTTGTTGACTGGGGAGAACCTGATTATCCCAACTGGATATTCAGAAATCCTATAAAGTCCTACATTAATATCTTGATTGAGATCATTCTTCAAGGCTCTTCCATAGCTTTAAGGTTGATCTCGGTTAAGAACACGACAATAAAACTAAAAGATAGGACCACGTCACTGAGATCTCCCAAAAATATGTACAATATATATAGAGCAAAAGATGAAATCCCAAAAGTGGTTCAGTGATCCTCCTCCATAGCATGATCTCCAGAGTCTCCAGCAGCTGCCCCACCCGTCCCACATCCTAATCATCTATACTATGCATCACCTGGTGGATTCCCAACTCCCCACTGGCTCCCAGTGGAGTGCTCGATTGGCTCGTCCTCATCCTCACCCTCCTCCGGATCCTCCTCTACCTCCTCCGACTGAGTGGGTACCCTCCCACTAGGCACTGGGTCCGCTGAAGGTGTCCCATGAACCGGACTCATCGGACTAGGTATAGGAGTCTCTTCTCGAATCACTCGAGAAGCAGAGGGATGAGATCTAGCAGTAGCTCGAAAACGGAAAGAGTGGAAGCGACGAGCAGGTCGAGTCGGGGGTGGTCCATGATAAGTATAGAAAGGGGGTACATGAAAAGTATAGATAATAGGGATGCGAAACCTACGAGGATGGACACGAGCCAAAGGGTTGAGGTGGTATAGAGTCACCTCCACCTCACCCTCGAATGTGGCTCTGTGGTCCTCGTAGTACCACACTCCACTAGGGAGCGGGCGCAACTCGATGCAAGCTAGATAGTGTGCCATCACCTAACATGGGCAATAAGGGGTGAGCACATAATTCACATGATCAAATAAGAATAAATAAAGCATATAACAATTTCCAGTTACAAACATCCAATGCAAATGCAGATGTAAATGAACATGTGGATTCCATTTATAATAATTCCATTAATTATGAGTAATGATGCATGTCTCCCAATTCCATTGTCCATTGAACGTTCATTCTAATAATTCGCATACATGACCAACATGTATTGTGGAACTGCTCGGATAGTGTGCACACAACGTCACCAAGACGTAACAGCATTCCCAAATGCTGCCCACATTACCAAAATGTGTCATCGAGCCAATCACCACCGAATTATCCCCAACCTTTCACCATGCATGTATGCACATAAAATTATACACTAAGATTAACCAATAATCTTATTATGTGCATCCGATATTATTCCTTCAGTGAGTTAAACTGTTGTTAATACTTCCCTAATCCTTTTATTGGAACATGATACCTTTCCCACAAGCATAATTGATCTTAATCGACATTCCATCAGGTATGTTGGAAAAAGTTGTTTTCTGTCTCTGGTCCCAAAATACTCGAGTAGATTCTCCTAGACTCGAGTGTTTCTCAGTTTTGCAGAACAATACTCGAGTGTTCCTCCTGGAACTCGAGTGTTCATACATTTTCCAGAAAAACTTTCAAACTTCATCAAGATACTTGAGTGTTCTCCATGAAACTCGAGTGTTCTTAAGTTTTCCAGAAGTATCTTTAAAATTCATCAGAATACTCGAGTGTTCCTCATGAATACTCGAGTGTTCTTGAGTTTTTCAGAAATACCTTTAAAATTCCCCAGAATACTCGAGTGTTCCTCATGAATACTCGAGTGTTCTTGAGTTTCCCAGAAAATCAATTTTCCCAAAACCAGCAGAATACTCGAGTATCACCCATAATACTCGAGTGTTTGCAGACAGACAACACTGAAATTTGAGTTTTAACATACCATTTTCGATTATAGGCCATTCCAGTCCAAACCAAAGATCAATCTAGCTTACATTACACATTTTATACATGCTCCAATACTGAATTAACAACATCTAACACTGAATCACAGGATTTCACCAATTATGCATAAAATCCAATTTTTCCACAACTTAACATACCAAAATATATTCTACACATATTCATCACATTTTCAGCTTTGGTACACCTTGCATGTGACCAAATAAACATGTCCAAATTCTCATTGAACCCAGAAGAGGCCTCCAAGCCTCAAACCTATTTCCAACTATGCCCATGGAGTCATTTATTGACTCCCATCCTAATTTCACATAATTTAAACTTATTCTAGTGAATTAGAAGCTTCACCCTTACCTCTAATTCGTGAATCAACACTGAGATTGCAGAGAAATTGGTTGGAAATGCTAAACCCCAAAAATCCTTTGCATGCAGCCATAGTTGGACAGAGTACCAAAACCAGAGAATTTAACATGCAAAATCGTTGTAAAAATTAGGGAAAGAGGTTAAGAGTTGTTCTCTGCAACATAAACTAGAGGTATGAACGAATTTGAGATTCAGGGGGCTCATTAACTTACCAAAATCCGAGCTCCAAGTAGGCTTCCAGACCTCAGGAACTTGGTTTGGCAGCAACAATCCTTCTCCTTTCGATTCTCGATTCTCCTTCCACACAGCACCTTAACTCACGATTTTTGTATGTTTGTAAAGCTCGAGATGTGAGCTTTACAATGGTGTATCACTCTCGATTCAACACTCAAAAATGCTCGAGTAATCAACGTTCGAAATCAGGAACCCTAACTCTTCGTTTTCAGAGAAAAGCCAACAAAATCCTCCATCTTCTTCAACTTAGGGTTTATATAGACGTTCCCAGCTATCATGCAGCTCGCCACGACATTCATCATCGTGTACTAAGGGTGTTTTCGTGTCAAACTAGGGAAATCGTTGTGTGTTGACTCATCAACCGCACTAACGAGTTCTCCACTGATTCGAATACTCGAGTATTTCCAGAAATACTCGAGTCTTTTGGTCAAATTTTCAAAAATATTTATTTTAATGTCCTTCCCTCCAAAATCTTTCTAATATTGCTTTTAGGTCCTCATTCAGGGACTAATATGTAAAAATCTCATTTTCACATATTATTCTCTTGCTAAAATATTTTTTTTCTACTTCCGCAACTACCAATACCAACTCATAATCATCCTAATTGATTTATGAAATATAATTATGATTAAGAAAATAATTATAAAATAATCTTCCATAAATCATAATTGTATTACATCGGGAAACGAAATTTGGGGTGTTACACAATTACTATGTCAAATTTGGTGGTTTTTGGACTCTGTTGATGGAAATTATGGCTGGGAGCAGAACTTAGGAATTGTGAGGAGATTGTGGATTTTCTGCAATTTCAGAGGTTATACTCATCCAAAACAACTTAGAGGTATGGGAGAAGCTTACTTTATACTAGATTTAGACTAAAATCAAGTGATTTAGGATTTGAGTTAACAAAACTCAAAAAGGGCATTATGTGTGTGAAGCACAAAGGCTTGGAGGCCAAATTTCTACTCAATGTTGTTTTGAGCAATTTTATATTGATGCATGCAAGTGATTTTGATGTGGAAATCAGAAACTAAATGTATAATATGTGGTTTGGGGTATTGAATTGTGTTTGTATGGATTTTTATGCAATTTGATGCACTAAACCAAATGCATGCAAAGTTATATATGTTTCTGTGCTTAAACATATTTATTTAAGGTATATGAACTCTGTTAAAGGTTGAAATTTGGTTAGATTTGAGTAGTGAAGTGAATGGTTTGTTAAAACTCATGTTTTAGTGTCTGACTGCATAATCTAACCGGTTACTCGATATTCGTAACCGGTTAGACACTGTAAAAATGCAAAAGAAAATAAGTTTACAAAATCAGTTTTGTGGTTTTATAAATCCTACTCAAATCTAGGCCTTAATTTCATGGAAAACAATCTGAAAAAAAAGTTGATTTCACTGTTATAGTTCAGATTGCAGTTAAAGAGTAAATACCTTAGTGTAATGAGATAATTTCAAGAGGAAATTATGCTCATTTGGGAATGAAATGTGATTTAGACTTTTGAAGGATGAAAACAGTGGTTTTTGAGGTATAAAACAATGTTAAACTTGTTTATAGATTGGGTACAAAATTCAAGAAAAAGGGTTTTTCTGAATTACAATGGTAAACAGTTCAGGTCTGTAATTCTAACCGGTTAGCCTGAAACTGTAACCGGTTAGTACCTGAATCTGAAAAATAAAAAGTTAAGTTTTTGAATACCATTGGTTACGTTTTTCCCAATCTAAGTTTAAGAGCATGTTTTTGGAGATAATTCAAAGAAGAATTTTGTGCCAAAGATTATGCCTCAAATAGATCATTCAAAAGGGAAAATTTGGAATATTTCTAAATCACATTAATTAATGTAAAGATAAAACCAACCCTGATAATTGTGCATCCATATAGAATGGAAGTTTGGTTGGTAGGAACGTTTATCATATTCTGGGAATATGAGGAGGGTACTCCGGGAGTACCAAATTGTAACCTACTTGATGACACATTCTGGGAATGTGGCCAGTGTCCGGGACCTGGTTTTTATGCGTTCTGGGAACGTGGTGCACACTCCGGGAGTGATGCTTATTATCCAAGTATGGTTTGACATTACATTCTGGGAACGAATGTCAGTGTTCCGGGAACACAAGGGTGTATTGGATGAACGTCCAAGATGGACTTTTAGAGGCCTCAGTTGTGGATAGAAAATCATACATCATGCCACTTGCATTATAAGAGAAATAATGTTGAAAATTGGTGTGCTCATATGTATTTGCATTATTACCTGTCCATGACATACTTGTGTTTGTAATTTTAGTCTTTATCAATTATGTATATGTGTATACTTACTCCCTGTGCCCTGTTTAGGTGATGCCCAGATACCTAGCTTGCATCGAGATACGCCCTATCCCTAGTGGCATATGGACGTATGAGGAGCACCATGCCACTTTTGAGGGGGAGGTGGAGATCACTCTCTACCACCCTAACCCTCTGGTGCAAGTGCGACCTTGTCGATTTAGGATCCCTTTAGTTTATACTATGCATGTTCCACCCTTTTATACATATAGAGGACCACCCCCGGCTCGACCTGTGCGTCGATTTCATAGTTTTCGTTTCAGAGCTGCCACTCGTTCTCATCCTTCCTCCCATAGAGTTGTCACTGAGGAGACTCCTTCTCCTAGTCCGACTGATTTCGAGAGGACTGCTTCTGCAGATCCTAGACCCAGTGGTAGGATTTCCACACAGTCGGGTGAGGTCGAGGAGGACCCTGTAGAGGATGAGAGCGAGGAGGAGGTGCATGTTGAGCCGACTGTTTCTGCTAGAGGTGGACCTGCTGGTTCATAGGAGCCTGCATAGCGTGGATGTTTTGGATCCTAGATCCTAGGGATAGAGCTGTGGAGGATATGAGGATCTGCTGAGGACACGGATGACCTGCTCTGGGACTTCTATTTTGGGATTATGTGATATATTGTATATATTTTGAGAGGTCTTAGAGTGAGGTTTTATTTTATGCAGCTGGGTTGTATATGTTTTTATAAACTCTTGCTATCTCGACTTATGCTACTTGCTACTGATGATACTTATGGGGTGTATGTTATGATATACATATATATGATATGTTCTACTTACCTCAGCAGTGCCCCATAAGTACTATTTTTACTTCCGCATACTCTGATTTTGACTCAAAAAGGGTTCGGCGACAAGTTCTTATTTTATATATTTGATTAAACTCGAGAGACAAACAATATATTTCAATAAGAACTACGAAGGTGTTTTATTACGTTTAAGAAAATATTATCTCGAGAGTCTTTTTGTAATTAAGGTATTATTAAGCCGAATTCAATTATTGGTTCAGATTTAAAGTGTTTATAATCGAGCAAGTACAAATTAAAAAGGAAAAATTTTCTAGTCCTAATTTTTGATAGCAAGTATTTCAATCATTTGGAAATATTAGTTATTTTCAAGATGTAAAACGAGAGCGTCACATCGGACACTACGTATCTCCTCTATCGCGACAGGATTCGCCATTTCCTTATTATTAAAGTTCCATTTTCCATTTCTTGGGTTGAAATCCTCCCCCACTTAGCATCAACTTACCTGCTAATTCCGATGCCAGGAAGCAGGAAATCGGACGTGTCGGCTCTTGATTGCCTTTCATACGACTCTTAATAAAGAGTGCAAGAATCTAACAACAACAAAAAATATAATCTTTGGAATTCACGAGGAAATTGCGACTTCGCTTTAAGAAAATAGTATAAGATTATGCGATCCAAAGACTCCTCGCAGAATGTAGCAGCTTATGGCTAGAAATTTCCCAGAACCAGATCGAATAAATAAGACTGGAACTTAAGGAATGATGAATATTCTAGGATAAGAAACAAGGAGAAGATCGCAAGTTCACAATGTTTAGTAGATTGGAGGGAGAACTCTTTGATCCGTGATCAAAGTCGCTACTTCGAGGTCATGTCAAACCAATAAGAATGAGGAGGAAGGGATCTACTTGCACGAATTGAGGTACTAATTAAGGCCTTCAGATTTACTATTAAATTCTTAAACGATTTTTGATGGTCAAAGATTGGAGGTTGGCAAGTATTCTTGACGTTTGAACATTCTATTAAACAATATTTTAGACCAACGACACTTAAGACATACCTTGGGTGTATGTCAGCAATCCCTTACAACCTTCTTCAAATTAGACCTTAAGGAAAGCTTGAATGAATTTAATACAGAACAAGAAAGCTAATGGAATATGACCTTCTATCACCTTAAGTCTTGCACTACTTTCGAAACCGAGAGTCGTGTTGGGTTGACGAGTTTGAGAAGGTTGTGGTGTCTGACCGCGTATGGTTTTCTCCATACTGTATGGTGATTGAGTGATTCAAGGATCGTCCACTAGATAATTGCACATTAATATGGGATATGGATTAGCAGAGTCAAGATTTTCTTGGTTTTCTTGGATGAAACCATCATTTTGGGTATAGGAGATTCTGATGATCACATATTAGAAGGACACGAAATAATAGACTTATGAAAGGGTTATTCAAATCTTGGGATAATATAGATCAAGAGATTATCAAAAATCACTTTCAGTTTATAACGAGGAATAAGGATAGAACCTCATGAGCCACTATTAAAATGTTAACGTTATGACTCAGATGAACATGGTCATGCAATCGTTAGGTCACATGAAAATGATTTCATGTTACTTGGAATATTTCAAGCTAGCAAGCATGTTTTTTAACTTAGCAAGAGACAAATCGATTCTAAGACGATCACGATGCAATCGGAATTGAAAATAATTATCAAATAAGCAAACTCCCTAACGTGTAAGAGATGGTAAGGATTATGAATCAAAGATAAATTTAAGTGACAATTCCTCAAATCAAAACTACATTTTTTTGTTATTACAACTGGGTCATGATCTAAAGGAAGAAATGATGACTCTGTAATTATGTTGGAAACATAGGGAGTCAAGTTCGTTCAGAATAAAAACCATTGTCAATGGTAATAGGGAAGTCTTCTTCGTTATCCAAAGGCTATGGGTGTATGTAAGATCCAAGGTGCCAAGCAATTATTAAAGCTCCAGACGAATAGGATCAACGCTCCAGATTTGAGACATCAATTATAGATTAGGGATTCATGAAAAAGAAAAGGAAAATCCTATAAGATTTTCTAGGATTTACTTCGTATGATTCGTCACCTTTGGAATTCGTGCAATGTTGTCCATGTGTGACAATACATCAGTTAAGGAAATCAGATTCGAACACTTTACGAAGTCTGGAACGAACACTAAGAAATCAATTATAAGTTAAGAGATGTTATACTAAGTCCGTTAAATTCTAATTCCTAATCTAACTAACTGAGACATCTAACTATATATTGGATACTCGCTTGGTGAGTAAACCATAGGAGTTGTGAGTCCAAACTCCAAGGCCGAGGAAAAACTGCTCTGATACCATAATGTAACACCCTCACAATTATTTAGTTAAATTAGGATTTTATAAAAATGGTAATTGAAAATTTCTTTTTAAATTAAAATACTTAAGAATATTTTTCCGGAAAAACGGACAGCGTTTCCTCTGTTTCTCGGACATTACCAAAAATTTCCAACTTTGTACCTGCTTAACCTGTTCAGTCCAGCAAACTTTTAAAACATAAAACGTTTAAATATTATCCAGAAACAGATCCTAATGCCCCAAATATCTCAAAGAGGGGTGTACAACTAATTCATAACTTTAAATTACAAAACAATAGTTTTTAACATAATTAAAACTACAATCCACTCATAAACTATTAAACGGACACTCCACGTAGTGGAGGTTCAACCTGCTCGGCCAGAAACTGTGTAAGCTCCAAGCTCAAAACCTGAAAAATGGTTGTAAGGGTGAGCTTTACACATGAAGTAGAAAGTAGTTCCTAACTGAACATAATGCCCTACTAAGTCAAACACATTTAGCACGTATCACATATATTTTCATTTATGCAAACCCAACATGCGTCATACACAACCAACAGTCTTATTAGTACCCATTCGTTTATTCCATTCATATTACCTTTCCAATATCTTCGTTAAGTCCCATTTTTACCATTTCCATTCTTGATCCGTTTTCCATTATTTGGCCAACATGCTGGTTACCCTTTTCGTTCCTTTACCTTTTTTATTGGTGACAGGGTCTAACGACCTCCTGCTGTTTTAATTTATGGTGACAAGGTCTAACGACCTCCTGCCGTTTTAATTTATGGTGACAGGGTCTAACGACTTCCCGCCGTTTTAATTTCTATTATGGTGACAGGGTCTAACGACCTCCTGCCGTTTTAATTTATGGTGACAGGGTCTAACGACCTCCCGCCGTTTTATATTATGGTGACAGGGTCTCACGACCTCCTGCCGTTTTATATTATGGTGATAGGGTCTCACGACCTCCCGCCGTTTTATATTATGGTGACAGGGTCTCACGACCTCCCGCCGTTTTATATTATGGTGACAGGGTCTCACGACCTCCTGCCGTTTTAGTCCTTTCTCAGCTCTTTATCCTCTTTTATTTGAAGTATATTCTCTTCCCTAGTGATTCTCATTTTTAACTAATTCTGCTTGATTAGGCCATGTACGTTATATTTTAATTCTCATTTATAATTCTTTGTTTATTTCTATGATTCCTCTATCTCCCACTATTATTTACTCATTTTCCCTATGTTAATATTCCATTCTATTTATCTAATAGTATCACATTCTCTCTCTTTGTCTTATTATATTTTCACTAAATTCTTTTACCGATTACCTACTTGCATTTGGAACTTAGTTTATTATTTTCGTTTCTATTTCATTACTTCCTGACAACTCTTAACTAAGTCTACTCCGCGCTTTCTTATTGTTTTCGTATTCTAACTCCTCTTTTACCTCATCTTTAGTTTTAATCATTCTACTTATTTTCATTCTAGTCTTTCCATTTACTTTTCTTTCTTGTTTTCCTTCTTTATCTCTTTCTTTAGTTTCTTTATAATTATCCTTTTCTCTCTTGCCTTTCATTAGTAACTTGTTATCTCATTCGTCATTCAACACATACATAACAACTATAACATACAATAACTCACCAATATCAACCAAGGTTTCATATTCTTCAATTAAGTATTCATGACAGCATTTAACAATTAACATACACATTTAATCGCAAACTTATTAGTGGTTTCATTTCCTTTATTCTCATACTCAATTTATTATCTCTATTTCCGTATAATTTCCTTAGTTCTCATTCTAGTTTACATCTCATACATACACATTTTCTTTGATTTATTACCCAATTCATTATACGATACACATTTAGCACACACACACATCACAATCCAACCATTCAATTTACCAAGTTCCTACTCTTACTTTTTAGTTGTTTTATTCCTCAATTACCACTTATATGATACACATATATCTCTTTAAAACAATCAGGCATACAAAACAATAATCATTTATAATCATTCACAATTAACAACCAGAGTTCCTGTTCTTCAAATAAACATACATGATAACATATAGCACTTAGCCTGCATATTCAATCACAAGTATCAATTTATAGTTCATTTCATTTACTTTATTACTTTATATTTAATTTAAATTAATTACCGAATAATCAGTCCCAAGCATACCCACATATTCTTAGCAAGTATTATATACTAATCAGAAAATACTCTCTAAAGCAAGGTAAAGAACCCCTTACCTCAGGGTTCTAATAGAACCTGGCTACGGCTCGGTGAGGCGATCCCGTTGCGGCTTACGTCGAACTAATCCAAATCCACCAGCGGCAACTACGGCTTACATGACCGGGGTCGGTTTGACTCTAGACTATGTTGGTGATGGCGGTTTGAATCGAACCCGCAACCGTGGCCAATGACTATAATGGCGTCGGTTTGACTCTAAACCTCCATGAGTCTCCGGTTCAGGGCACAACAAAGTGGTTCATTCAGACCCAGTGAAAAGAGAAATTGGCTCCAACGGTTGAACCCGATATGAACCAACCATACAGCCACCACAGCAAGGCCAAAAGGTTGGCGGTTTGACCTTGAATCGCAGCGGACACCATAGATTGGAGGAGTTGGAGATGGTGGCTGGTCAGTGGCCCCTACAACTGGCAGCAACAGAAGCACACGAACTAGGGCTTGCATCATGGGAAGACGGCGGTGTGGTGATGGCGTGACTTCCCTGCAGCAGCAGAAGAGGACGGCGGCGATCGACTACAGCATCTAGAGGGGAGGCACGCGTGCGGCTGGGGCTTGACAGGGAGAGCGAGTGGCGGCGAACGGTGGTGGCGAGCTCGGTGGTGGCTGGCCCAGCAGTGGAGGCGGTGGCTTCAGCGATCTGCGGAGGGAGGGAGACGCGAGCAGGAGAGGGAGAGCATGAGATGGAGAAAGAGAGAAGGACGAGTGGCAGTGGTGCTTGGTGTAGCGGCGCCGACGGTTCTGGGTGGAGAGAGAGATGGGCTAAGGGCGGTGGCCTCTGGTTGAAGAAGAAGTTGGGAGAGATAGAGGGAGTTTAGGACCGGCTGGATTAGAAACAGGGAGGGGGTTCGAACCCCTTCCACTTTTCTTTTTTTTTTTAAATTATTATTATTATTATTACTATTATTATTATTATTATTATTATTATTATTATTATTATTAGTAGTAGTAGTAGTAGTAGTGTATGTTAGTATTATTTTAAAAGTACTAATAACATTTTTTTTTAAACATATATACTAATACACACTTTTATTTATTTATTTATTTTCAATTACAGTAAATACCTTCAATAAAATTTTATTATAAACTAAATACCCATAACAAAGACATAAAGCTAAAACCTTGGAAGTATTAACATAATTTACTATCGAATATATCAAAATCAAAATAAAGAATAGAAAACATATTTATTTATTTATATTTTTTTATTTTAAATAGGGTAATTACTTCAAATGAATTTACTTTTTTTTTTAAAAAAATATAATTAAATATACTTTCACAATTAACATAATATATTTTTATGAGAATACCCAACACTCAAATAATTTGATTTCAAGAATCAATTATATAATTTGATAAAATATATGATTATACTAGGGAATAAAATTAGAGGTGTTACAGAAAGTGAATGATTTGTAAGTTTTTAGGGAGGAAAAGTGTAGGATTTATGATGGGAAGATGATTTTGAGTGCTGATTTGGTTGGATTTTGGGTGGATCTTTTGAGTTGACGAGTTACGGTTTAAGAAGGGAAAAATCGGGTAAGAGAGAAGAAGAAGAAGAAGAATGATGCTGCGTTTTTGGTGTAATATGGCTACAACACCAGTTTTAACTGGTGCGCGCGCCTGGGCGCAAGCTGTTGCGCGCCTGGGCGCCTGTTGCACTGTTGTTGGCTTGGCTGGTGCGGAATTCTGGTGTTGCGGAAATTGGAAGGCTGGTGCGGTCAGGCAGATTTCTGGTGCTGATCTCCTGGCACCTGGTGCACCAGCTGGTGCTGCTTGCCTGATGCGCACCGGTGCCGGTTCCTGGCTAGCCGGTGCTTCCCGTACGCACTGGTGCAGCCGGTGCTATTTTTATTATTTTTATATTTTATTTTATTTTATTTTTTTAAAACACAATTTAATACATTCCAAAACCTTCCTAAAAATAAAATACATGCCAAAACATTAAAATTTCATTTTCTTATAATTATTTAACTTAAAACTTCTAATTACCTAAATCAAATCAAACTATTTGCACTAACTTAACTTTAACTATGAATGAATTTTAACTAACTAATGCACATAACTATTTATTAAATTTGGGGATGTTACAATACTCCCCCACTTATATGAATTTCGTCCCCGAAATTTGATTTATCCTAGTTATGAGGATTGATAATCCTATCCTACATGAGGAGGTGTTCATTACTTTTGGGGATTGCTCCCCCATTTAGGATAGAACTAAGGTTGAAATTTCCTTAACTTAATCAAAATTTAAGATTGGAAACCTAATATCTTACTAATTCAAGACAAAACATATCAAGAACTTATAAAAATTATCACGCATCACATAACAAACCATCCTCATTACTTAGTTCATATTATAAATCATTCATGTGTACCTAAGCACACTTTCAATTTAGCATTAGAATCATAATAGCATTTCAAAGCAAAGTACCGATGAGTATTATTAATTTGAAAGTTCATTTTACTAAGCAAAAGGTACACTTTTAAAAAGAAGCAAAACACAAGTTAAAACACACTTCAGAAAAACAAACCAGCATATACACAAAGTATTAAGGGGTATTTTTAACTTGAAATTTCATTCTAAGATAAAACACATATGTTATATTCTATGATTAGGACTAGGATCACACTTTTAAAATAAACATCTATAAGTAAAGTAATTAAAGGAGGGCAAACATAGAACAGACAACATTAGAAGAAGTTAATGCAACAAGAATGTAACTCAAACACAATCAAAGGAGAATAACTAACACTCACACAAAGCATCAAGGTATTATGATACATTAAAATTTTCATTTTAGGATCAGACATAAATCAAATACAAAGAATATCATTTGAAATTTTAGCAAAGATTACACTTTTTAAAAGAAGAGTGAAATATCAACTCAAAGCAATTAAGTGAAAACAATCAATACACACCAAAGTAGTCTTGCATTACATTAATTTGAATTGAATAAAAATTGGAAAGGTTTTAATAATGACAAGACTTACTCAGAGTAAAAAAAAAGATTGGTGACTTATGGAATGATTAAACAAAGTTGGAGAGAAAAATAGTTAAATGAATAGGGTAGGAGATTCTATCAAACTTTAACAAAGATGATTGAATATAGAAGGAAGAAGATTTGGAACATCCACACATTCCGGATTTCCAAACATGAAAATAATAAATTATAAAAGTTAAAATTTTATTTTATGATGAAAAATAGATATAAGGGTTGTCCTTCGAAAATTAAGCTAATAGATGTTTATAAAGGGGGATTGAAATATTACATAAATAGATATACTCCAATCATATATAGAGGAAATGAGTTGTCATTCACCCAAAAACTTAGTTTATCAAAATTACAAGTTTTATCATTTGCACAATTTTCTCTAAGAAAGAGGTTACATTGAAGACTATAGCTGTAACAGAGAAAGAATTGAAATTAGGAATTGCCATGCAAAAGACACAAGGCCATTATCTTTGAAAATTTTGATTTGATACTTAGTTGATAATGATACTTAGCAAAGTACATAAAATAATTAAAATTGAAAGCTATCATACAAAAAATACAAGGTAATTGGCTCCGAAAATAGTTTGACTTAACATATAGTCATAACAAATTTTTAAAATAACAAACACACTCACATGCACTTCAACCATTCTTGAATGAAAAAATAACACCTACTTTCTATACAAACATATGCATCTATATACCTAAGACTTAGACTCTAATACTCAATCAAATCGGACTTGGCTTTTACCACTCAGTCTACTCACTAAGCTATTTAGGTTCTACTACTCATTATAAAAGAAAACTTTCACAAGTACAAGACTTTAACTAAACCTAGGCTTAATATTTTCCATACGATTTAGGGTTCCCTATTTGGTTCCTTAGATTAGGATTTCACACAACTGTTCCTAGTCTCCAAACACTAATCGAAACTTCCCTATCGCTATCTAAGCTTTGGTGCTAGTACTTTAACAATGGATGTTAAAATTGGGGCTTTAACATTCAACAAACTATATTCCATGAAATAATTCATAATAGTTTGAAAATGGTTTGTAGTTCCGGAATATAGCTCGTTTAATAATAACCACACATTTCCCTTGGGTTTTATGCCAACTCAAAGGAAAAGACCTAACATCCATTACTTTAGTTTAGGTTCTAGACTAGTTTTTAGTTCTATGGGAGATGCATTGCCTTTAACCCACCTTGTTACCTTCATTTACATTCCTCAAATCCACATTATAGTCAAAATCATGAATAATTACTTTACAAGGAAAAGATTTGGTATTTGGTGATAAAGTAACTTTCAAAAATTGCCTCTTCCATAAAATAAGGAAAACACTTTGTAATTCATAAATCATTTTCATTTAAAACTTTAACAAAATTATTAGATAGTGGGAGATGTGTCAAGCATTTAAAAGTTCGAAGTACTCATATAGGTTTCCAAAGTCATTTCCTTTTATTTTAACTTTGAAGTTCAAGTGTTGTTTCGAATTGACTTATGTCGCATTCAGTAAATTCCTATTTAATCGGCAACTGATGTAATTTAAGAATAAACTACACCACCATTCCATTAGTTAGGAATTCACATTGTTAACAATACATGCTTAAAAATTGGTATTGCGACATTCGATCAATTATTAAAGTTGGAATCAATTCCACATCTTGGAAAGTATCAAAATACTAGTGTATTTGACATTCATTATAAAGAATAATACTAGTACTTTCAAAAATAAAGTCTTAAAAGAGTTTGTTGCAAAAACAAATTTACATCTTACCAATAATAGTACATTTATCACCAAAATATAATGTGGAATGTAGAAGGCACTTAAATCTTATTAAAGACGACACCTAGTAATTAATGTTAAAGGCAAGTATAATGGGTTGACGCCTATTCACTTCCGCTGCGCACTCTGATAAGGAATGATCAGAGTGTGTAGGATTGGATGACCTCTAAAACCTTTCCTATTCTTAGGCCTAGAAAATAAATCTAACACTAATTTCATTGGATTCAAGGACTTAATGATGCCATCTTCCAATAAATGTAAATCTCGAGGGGCCCATCTCGATTCTATATTGCATTGCAGATAGAATCATTTTTCGTACTACCTGAATTCCAATCAAATAAGAGATGACTCATCTTCCATTCAAAAGAGGGCTTTGAAGTTTCATTTTACACAAAAGTTTCAGTTCCTTCGTCATATTCGAAGTTGACCTACTTAATTCAAAACTAAGGTTTAGTCCTTCCCGTTGGGGTAGCATTTTTATGCTCTAACCCGGTGGGGGTTTTCACTTCTCTTAGTCTCTACTTTCTGTCCGCTTCTACTTACAACAAAGTCACCATTTGAAAAATTTACTTAGCCCACTTTAAATTGAAGATATAACCCTATGATTACTAAATTATAACTAACACTATTCCAGCACTACCAAATTATATCAACTTCAACTAAATATGCATGCATATCCTACTAAAATATACTACTTAGCTAACTATTTGTTAGTTACTCTCATGTGGAGTAACTCTTTAGGAGTAGGAAATCCATACTCCACAGTCGAGGAATGCAACCATTGCTCTGATACCATAAATGTAACACCTAAACTTAATTCATTTTATTTTAATATAAATAGTGAAATCTAAGAAATTTTTTTGCAAGGTTCCGTTTGTAATATGGACTTTCCCCAAATTAAAATATAAACCTGTGAGAACCAGAACAGTTTTAAATATAAGATTTATAAACACACTTGTAGTCACAAGTATTCAAGTACATTATTATTACAAAATGTTTCAAGTCCAAGTCCATATATATTTCATTTACATACCAAAAATAGGTTGTGATTTAGTAAAGTTTGTCAAAAAAGAGGATATTAGGATATCCTTCATAACCAAGAGCATACTTGAGAAACTTACATTAAAAGAAGGAATATAACATATGCAAATATAAGATGCAACTATTATGATGCAACACTACACTCCATCAAGGGAAGTGTACGGATCCTCGGCAGAGGGAACAACGAAGAATTCCTCATTATAAGTACCTAAAATGTTAACCACAAAGAGGTGAGTAATTTGAATTTAAATCAAAGAGAGCACTCCATAACAATAATAAGGCATAAGGAAGTGCATTCATACACATAAGTCAAATACACATTTCTATCATCATATTGCAAGTCGACACATATTATCAATTATCAAAGCAACATATAAATTATAATCATATAACTTATAATCATATATTTCTAAGTAATCATAGGGAATGAAATGCAACGTCACTCATTTGATTAAGTCCTTGAATCCAATGTTATACTTTTCACTTCATTTCATTTACTTTATTCTTTTTATTGGATTCAATGAATTAAATCATATAGATGCATATGCATGCACTTTTCTCCTTTTCTTTTCTTTACTTTTCATTTCTTTGACTTTACTTTGCTTTCTTTACATCACACATTTTCCTCACATCACCCTCCACTCCGGGGAAAAACCGATCGATAGTAGTACCCCTCCAAACACTATGTTTGCATAGTACTTTACCCCTTTTTAGGGGTTCATCATACAATTTGGTTTGATTACACCAAATTGGCTATAACAGGGATCACCATTGACCGGCCACGAAAAGCCAAAGTAACTGACAGAATTGTTATAGTTTGCATAAAACCAATCCCCAACACGGGGATCAAACCCGTGTCCTTTGGAAGATCAAAGTTTTCCATAACAATTCTCGGCGATTGTTTCAATAGCACAATCTAGTTACTCTTGCCTTCACGTTATATGTATGTTTTTCCCCTACTCCTAACGTCCACCTTTCACCATGCATGATACCTTTACTTACGTTCTTCCTAATTGAGTTTAAACCCCCTTATTCTTTCGAAAATTGTATTTGTTTGGGTTAAATCTCAATTAGGAATGACTTATCATAATATGTGTATTACTATTAATAATTAACTTTAGTAATTTATAAGTGTAGCACAACAACATATTAGAATCATTCATGAATCAAGAGTAAACATTTACACACTTACACATAAACTAACACATTCAATTAGAACTTTGTTTATGCCCAATTATGACAAACATTATCATTAATACTAAATCAATTCATAAATCAATTATTTATACATCAAGAACTTCTGTTTATATAGTTAACATATAAATTCAAGCATAGAACATACGACACACACATATACATAGAGCACATACTTAGGGTTTCATGCTATTATTGATATCAATTAAATCTAACACCTAATAACACACATATATACACTTAATTATACTTTATTACTATAATTAAATCCTGCCTTTAATTTAAACCAAAGTACCCCTCTTACATCTTAGAGAGAGAAAGAGAAAGTGAGGGATTGATGTGCATCACACCAAGCCTTTGAATCCAAGCTCCATAGCCCTTTGATTTTCGTTCTCTACTCCTTTCTAGGCTTCTTTTCTTGATTTTATGACACTATGAACCGAATTGGAAAAATTAGGTTTTGTGGTGAATTTGGGGTTTTGAGTGAAAGTGATTGATTTGTAAGTTTTTAGGGAGGAAAAGTGTAGGATTTATGATGGGAAGATGATTTTGAGTGATGATTTGGTTGGATTTTGGGTGGATCTTTTGAGTTGATGAGTTAAGGTTTAAGAAGGGAAAAATCGGGTAAGAGAGAAGAAGAAGAATGGTGCTGCGTTTTTGGTGTAACATGGCTGCAACACCAGTTTTAACTGGTGCGCGCGCCTGGGCGCAAGCTGTTGCGCGCCTGGACGCGCGTTGCACTTTTGCTGGCTTCGCTGGTGCGGGATTCTAGTGTTGCCGGAAATTGGAAGGCTGGTGCGGTCAGACAGATTTCTGGTGCTGATCTCCTGGCACCTGGTGCACCAACTGGTGCTGCTTGCCTGATGCGCACCGGTGCTGGTTCCTGGCTAGCCGGTGCATCCCGTACTTTTATTATTTTTTTTAAAACAAAATTTAATACATTCCAAAACCTTCCTAAAAATAAAATACATGCCAAAACATTAAAATTTCATTTTCTTATAATTTTTTAACTTAAAACTTCTAATTACCTAAATCAAATCAAACAATTTGCAGTAACTTAACTTTAACTATGAATGAATTCTAACTAACTAATACACATAACTATTTACTAAATTTGGGGATGTTACACTTAACCCAAACAAAATTTCCTTTAGGTATACCATGCACTTTAATATAACATACATTTGAAGTATGTCCATGAGTGCCACAGTAGAAACATGTTGGTGCATTTGAAAAATCAATCTTTGAAAAATCAACAACATTTCTATGAGACTTACTCTTAGCATTAGTATAACTCAAACCAAACTTGTTTGAATTTTCTCTTTGAAAATTTAACAATGTGCGCAATTTGATATCACCACTTGTGAAACTTGCAAGCTTATTTTTCAAAATAGCATTTTCATCCTTAAGCAACTTGCAGTTCTCACAATCAACCACAACATTCAATCTACTATCACAATCACAAGAAGAACTAGCATATATGAGATCAAGATTTTCATTTTGAAGATTTAGCTCATCAACTTGTTTTTGAAGTTCTAAAATCTCTTGTTCATGTTTCAAAATGATCTTTTTCCTTTCTAAATTCTTCAAAGCTAGTTTCTTAAGTTGTTCATGCATTTTTTCATAAGCATTATATAAAATTTCATACTTGGAAGAAATTTCGGATTTAGTATCACTTACATCGTTTTTCTCGCTTTGTTCATTTGATTCATTTACTTGAGCTTTCTTCTTCATCTACTTGTACTAGCAAGTTAAGTGCAGCGATTTCTTCATCATCCGAAGAACTACTTGATGTGCTTTCTTTTTCATCTTCATCTCACACAATGTATGTCTTTTTGTGCTTTGTATGTTTCTTCTCTTTCTCAATCTTTTTGAGATACTTTGAGCACGTATACTTGATATGACCAGGTTTTTCGTATTCATGGCAAACTACTCCTTCTTTTGTTGTCTTGGTCTTGTATTGGGAATTTTTCTCTTTCCTTTTGTCATTGTTCAACCTTCCTTTTCTCCTTAGATGCTTGCTAAATCTTCTTAATAGAAGTTTCATAGTCTCTTCATCAATGTCTGAATCGGAATCTTCACTATTGGAACTCTCTTCTCTATTATATGAACTTTTAGCTTTAAGAGCGATCCCTTTTCTTTCTTTGTTCTTATCCGACTCTTCATGCATATGCAAACGTCCAAGCTCCATTTCATGTTCTTGAAGCTTTCCGAAAAGTGTTGCTAAATCCATAGTGTCCAAGTCCTTTGATTCTATAATTGAGGTAACCTTAGGTTGTTATTCTCTGCTTAGACATCTTAACACTTTGTTAATAACTTCACAATTCATAAAAGTTTTTCCAAGAGCAATGAGATGCTTAATAATGTGAGTAAAACGTTTTTGCATATCATATATAGATTCATTAGGCAACATACGAAACAATTCATATTCATGCATCAAAGAATTTAATCTAGCACGCCTAACTTCACTAGTGCCTTCATGTGTGACTTGCAAGGTGTCTCACATTTCTTTGGCATTTTGATATTGGGATAGCCTAAATAACTCATCATAAGTTAGAGCCAAAGTGATGATATCTTTAGCTTTTAAATCATATTGAATTTTCTTTTTATCATCATCGGTCCACTTATCTTTGGGAATCATGTCTTTCAACCGATCTCTGATACCAATTGTAAGAACTACAATCGATGGGTGAATTAACTAAACAACACTAGGAGAACACCTAGAAGGGGGGCTTGAATACGTGTTAAAGAAACCTTGAAAGATTTTCTAATGAAACAAATCGAAACAATTAAAACGAAAGATTTTCACAAAATTCGCAGCCCTTAATCGATTAAGCAATGAGTTAATCGATTATTGTTTGACAACACAACACGAGTTAATCGATTAAACAACAGGATAATCGATTATTCACTGACAACTGATTTTAGGTTAATCGATTAACACATCTAGTTAATCGATTAATCACTGTTAAAACTGAAAAATCACTTTTCAATCGAAAACGAAAATCAATCAATTAACATAGAATATCAGAGATAGCATGAAATTGATTAACACCAAGATTGTTAATGATTACCTAGATTATGAAAAAAAAGATTTTACCCAAATTAATTTGAACTATTAAAACCTATTTCATTTAATTATTAGAAAATCAATCTTTTCTAGGTTTTCAATCAAGAACAATAAGAAATGACAAATATTAAAGAGTTAAGGGAAGAGAAGCTTGCTCAGAGATTTATACTGATTCACTCTCAACCACCGAGAGCTACATCCAGTCCCCTCTATCTTAATAGAGAGAGTTTCTTCAATAAGGAATTAGAATTCTCAAATTACAAGAAAATGTCTCTCAAGATACCCCACTTGATAGCCTCTAAGAGATACCCCACTTTTGTCTTGTAATCCTCTTGAACTTCTAATCAAACCTCTCTTCTTGCTTGATGATAACCCCACACCAAGGCTTCCACTTGCTTGTTGATTCCTCACAACAAGACTTCCAAATCAATTTGCTTGATGAACAACCACCAAGACTTCTTCTTTGTTGTAGATAAGCTTGCCTCTTGCAAAGATTACAACTCTAAGAAAAACACAATAACCTATTGAATCTCCTTCATGAACTATGAACAATTAGAAATTGAGATTCAAGAGTTTCTTGATCAAAGAATATGAAAATAAGAACTTTGATCTTTGTAAAAGTGAGAGAGAATGTTGAGAGAATAGTGTGGCTTTGATCTTTCTAAAAATGATATGAAAATGAAGTTAGTTTATCACAATGATTAGGAAAAGGTTTATATAGAATACCCAAAAGTTTGGAAAACATTAAAACTGATTTTGAGTTAAAAGTTGTTTTAAAAAGCTGTTATGCACGTGTTAATCGATTAGCACCTCAGGTTAATCGATTAACCCCTGTTTAATTCTTGTTAATCGATTAAGCCTTCCTGTTAATCGATTATGCACTGATGCAAAAGTTTGTTAATCGATTATTGCTTTCCTTAATCGATTAAAGGCTGTAAAACACTTCTAAAAACTTATTTTCTCAAAATTAAACCTTTTCTTTATAAACCTTTAAGCCACCTATTGATTTAGGTTAAGTGAAATACTCAAATTATAATATGATCATGCACTTGATAGAGATTCACTACCCTCTAATAACTCTACCCAAACTCTAAGACTCAAAATAAAGATATTACAATATACACAAAATGAATCTAATAAGCTTGCTCTCTCTTCATCATTGTTGCTTGTTGTTCTTTGGTGAGCTTCTCCAAGACTTGAGCTTGATCAAAACATTTGTTATTATCAAAACCATGCACTTGCATAATAGATTTCACAATCTCCACATGCACAGACACATGCACACTAGATCTAACAGATAAAACAATGTCTTAAGGCCAACATAGATTAATCTCCCACATCACAACCCGACACAAAATACCAATAATCCAATGATATGTTCATACTCAAACAACTAGATATTGGTGGTCAGTAATAATTTCTAAAATCTAAATGACTACTTCAACCAAGTTAAAAGTCCATATATTTTGTAGTAATAACAAATAAACAATGACAATTTTTTTACCAAAAAATCCTGACCATATTCTAGTCTTAGACAACAAACCACTATTTCCATCTTTCCACTGAAAAAAGTTGAACATTTGTCATGTATTAGTATATAATGCTAAAGCTTTAGAAATTATAATACACAGACATGAAATTCCAAATATTTAAAAAATAAAAATAAAAATAAAAAACCTAACAATTATGTGAGAGGTTTGTGAATGTCAACAATGTAACACCCCGATTTGACAACTTGAAAAATATAATTTCCTTAACTCAATGTAGTGAAAATTTGGGCCAATTTTTTTTTTGAAACATGACATGGATATGAGAATCTCCAAGTTCCAAAATCTTTCATCAAATAATTTACAACAGAAAATTGATTCTCATATCTCATGTTATACTTCAAGCTCCAAACCGAGATGTTACGAAACATCGCACTTTGAAACTCGTTTTCACAATCACATTTAGAAAGCCCATATCTTTTGTGTTAACCAGAAAACTTAGCGTTGATTGTCCAGCTTTATAAAACATCTTTCGGGTGCACATGTGGATACAGCTAATGATGTCTAAGTACCTGGTAAGGGAGTACAATACTTGGACGCAGACACGATAACAGAAGACTTCCGCCAACATGATACTCCTCAACAAGGTCGAATCATCCACCGTCGAATCCTCGAGTCGAGCTTGGCCTTCTTCTTCTTTGAGACTCCATCTCGGTCGTGTCGTCGTAGGCCAATGCTTGCAGCGCCAATTCCCAATATAAACTATTCACTCTGTCACCTGTGGACGTCATCACAGAAGTCCACAGGGAAGGGGGAAAGACAGAGAGAGTAAGCATTCCGAACGACGTATCGTCGACAGTGTGGGTTTACGATAGGCAAAATATTAAGACAATACAAGCATACACCAATACACATTCACAGCACAATAACACAACAAGTAATTATGCAAGATGCATGGGGATGAAATGCAATAGTCGCATTATCTAACACTATGTCCTTTCCTTAGGGAGTCTCTAAATCAGCTCCTCTCGCAAAGTCGAATTTCTTGAACAGCTTGTCTTACAAAATCGAAGTCTCTCGATCGGCTTATCTCGCAGAGTCAAAGTCTCTTTGTTCACGTATCTCGAGTCCATAGTATCGGGATTCAGGCTTAATCGTTTTGGTTTCAAGTCTACATCTCCTCGGAATCCATCCACCTAGTCGGAAGCAATCAGAAGTACAGGATCTCTACCACACCGGCTCCTGGAGACTACACCAAGATACACTATAAAATTGCCCGGGAAAAAAATGTCATGACAAAGGGTGTCAACCTCCACCGTGTTCAAGCATCCCTCTTCTGATCCTGATTTAGTCAAGGGGGCATCAGTCATCCGTCTAGTGTACACGCAGTACTTCAGCTACGACACCAGACTACTCACCCAACCTCGGATGGTCAACCCAGGTCACTGTAGCTTTTCCCCGCCTAGACAGACTTCTCATAGGCTTCTTGACGAGTCACCATCATTGCCTTCCCCTATCCTAATCATCAAGTGATTACCACGTAGGTAAACACCGTGTCTTCCTCTCCACTACTTCGGGTAAGGGTTTCAAGTCGGAAAGGTTATATTCGTTTATCCTATTGTCGACCCATCCTAAGTCGCCTCCGTCATATAGCACCAACCATATGCGGGTTACTTCTTGTGGGACTCGACTACTATATTTCACGGGCTCCGACCCATCCTGAGCCATTCTCAACACGTGGCCACAATCATATAGATACACTTTCAACATGTGGCTAACCGCCATCCAAATACACTTTCAACATGTGGCTAACCGCCATCCAGATACACCTTCAACATGTGGCTAACCGCCATCCAGATACACTTTCAACATGTGGCTAACCGCCATTCAGATACACTTTCACATGTGGCTAACCGCCATTCAAATACACTTTCAACAAGTGGTTACGACCACACAAATACACTCTCAATATATGGCTACAACCATATAGATACGCTCTCAACATATTCCACAGTCATTGCATCCATGTTTAAAACATCGTCGTCACATTCACATCATCAGCTCGATCCACGTACTCGACGCATCAGCATCATCCAGTTCCATTGCGTGCTCCATCCCTTAGAGTCTCGCTCTAATCGTTGGGGAATTTCTTATAGTTTTCTAATATCTTTACTAATCTTATCTTATATCGCGGGATGATGCATTATGCTCATGCAATGACAATATAACGACAATATATCTCAACCTAAGCAAATATAGCAATCAATCAATACCATGTAATGGTATAGGCACTACTGGAAAAAGTAGTTTTAAAATCAATCGTTTTGGACTTTTGAAATCGGTTGCTGTGGTGATGTTGAAAAAGGTGGAATTAAAAGTGGACCTTTTAAAATCGGTCTTTATGACCGATTTCAAAAATAATTTATGAAATCGGTCTTTAAAAGACCGATTTCATAAGTACCTTTGATGTAACACCTTAGCTAATTTACCCATAATTACCCATTTATTAAATTAAAGAACTTAAAAATTCCTTTTTAATTAATTAAAATCCACCGTCAAACGGACGGAGTTTCCTTTGTTTTTAGGACTTTCCAAAAATAATTTAATCCTGCACCTGATAAGCATCAAATATAATATATCATTTTCAAAAGCCAGCAGGGCTTGATAAAAACAGGGAATTATAATGCCATAAGTATCTGTCAGTCATCAGAGTTATATGCGGAAGCATATATATACAAGTTTTACATCCATAAATCCATCAAAACACCCCAAATAACTAAGGGGCTGTCCTGGGCCACCAAAAAGAATATTTACATTTTTACAAAAAAAAGAGTTATCACATCATCATCATGATGAATAGGCCCAGAATGTTTTCGTGTCCTAAAATACTAAAATCTACTCTCCCTGTGAGGGAGAGTGAACCTGCTCGGCCGGGGGCTGTGCTAGCTCGATCTCAGAACCTGAAAAATGTTAAGGGAGTGAGCATTGCACATGAAACAGAATTGCAGTTTCCAGATAGACATAATAAATTCATTAGGCCAAGCACAATTATCCAAATATATCAAATAACACATATTCCAAGCAACAATCATCAAGTCCAGTTATAGTCATTTCATTAATCACATTTATTTCATATTTCCTCTTAACACATAATTAAATAATAATAATTCCAATTTCCATAATTTTATTACTCATTTCCGTTATCCATTAAATATACCATTTCCCTTTCCTTAATTTCCATTTACCCTTGCACCACCAGGAATTGACGCACCTGCTAGGCAATTCGGCACCTACTAGGGACTTTAAACCTGTCAGGACTGAGACACCCATTAGGCATCACCCGTTAGGACTATGCTGGTTAATTTAATTAATTCATTTCCCATAAATTTCCAGTTCACATATTATTATTATTATTAATATTTAGGTGGTTATGCAGTGAGATTGACCCTTTGGCGCACCGACGCCTAACGGGAATTTAGGACCTAATGGGCAATTGGCCTGACAGGAATTTGGCCCTAGCAGGCAATTCACCACCTAGCAGGGCACCTAGTGTGCCGGCTTGCCCAAGGATCAGATCACACTGCATTCCCTTTTAGTTCCTTTCAGTCTCATATTCACAATTTCTAATAAATATTCACATGTCATATTTTCCAAGGCAATAATTTAATTTTCCAACATCAAATAACACAATAAAATTCATAACACATTCTATTAACAATTATATTCATATACACATATTCAAATATTCACATTTAGGGACACATAGCAAATACCACAATTAAAATAGCACAACAACACTAAATTTTATTATTCATATACACATATTCAAATATTCACATTTAAGGTCACATAGCAAATATTACAATTTTAATAGCATAACTAACACTAAGTTTCATAATCACATTCTAAGCGTTATTTTCTGCATTATATAATTTATTATTTTTATTCACATAATTTTTATAGCTCACTACCTTAGGGTTCTTTATTAATTATCCTACACAAATAACTCCTAACAAACTATTATAACTAAATGGACATCCAATCCTATGTCAAGCCAATACCCACCCCCTTACCTCAAGTATGATGAGATAAGGATGATTTCCCTTTGCTCTAGTTTGCCACTTCAAGATAGCAACAACCCAATGATTGCAAGTGATCCTAGAGAGATTGTTGTAAGATGGTGTTGAGCTCTCTCCTTAGTGTTCTTGATTATTTGGCATGAGGATAATGACTCTCCATGATGATAAATTAAAAATCAAGAGAAACCTAGGGGGGGAGAGAAAAGGGGTTCGAATAGAAGGAGGAACCACGTTGAGTTTTCTAACTCATTTCATTGCCTTGATGTGTTGATGATGATACTTGGTGGAGGTTAGCTAAAAAAAACAAGAACAAAATAGAGTAGAAAACTAAGCCTTAAATGAGAGAAAGGGACGAAGAAGCTCTGCTGATGTTGGATGGGGTTTTGTTTTACTTAAGTAATGTTGTTGCCTTTGTTTATTTTTGCTTTTACGGGTCTGATGCCTTCTTTTGGTGGCCACGGGTGCTTCTTGATTAAGCCACCATTCCGTGGCTGGGCACGCACCAGCCCTTGTTTCTTTTTTTTTTTAATTTATTTATTTATTTATTCTCTTTTTATTTAAATATTTTTCTTCACCTTTACGAATGCCGTCTTTCTTCGTTACCCGTCGGATCTTGCTCAAATTTTGAGACAAGCTTCCTAAGACCCTAAATTTAACATCCAACGGTGGAAATTGTGTTTGAAGGCTTGGACAATTTATTTTCAAATTTCCTAACTTAGAGTGTTCTTAAAATCAAACTTATTCCGAAATTCAACTTAGTTTGATAAAATTCCACATTTTAAATACCCTAAGGTAAATATCATAATATATTTACTTGGAAATTAAAATTGAGGATGTTACAATTCTCTCCCACTTACCAGAATTTCGTCCTCGAAATTCGACTCTGGAGGAAAACAATTGTGGATGGGACTCCTTCATTTTGCTCTCCAATTCCCATGTGGCCTCCTCCACGTTGTTTCTACTCCAGATCACCTTCACCAGTGGGATTTCCTTGCCCCTGAGTTGCTTTATCTGTCTATCCTCAATTCTGATTGGAAGAACCTCGAAAGTAAGATTCTCCTTCAAGGGCAAATCATCAGCTGCTACCACATGAGAGGGATCATGAATGTATTTCCGGAGCTGAGAGACGTGAAATACACTATGAAGCCTAGACAAATGTGGAGGCAAAGCAATCCTGTACGCCAAAGGTCCAACTCTTTCCAGAATCTCATAAGGTCCAACAAACCTCGGAGTCAGCTTCTTTGACTTGATTGTCCGACCAATGCCAGTAGTAGGGGACACCCTAAGAAACACATGATCACCCACATCAAACTCTAGGGGTCTCCTACGCTTATCTGCATAGCTCTTTTGCCGATCCTGAGAAGTTTTCATCTTATCCTTAATCATCGCGATCTTCTCAGTGGTTTCTTGCACCAACTCTGGCCCAGTCAACAAATTTTCACCGATTTGGAACCAACATAGAGGCGTTCTACACTTTCTGCCATAAAGTGCCTCAAACGGTGCCATACCAATGCTAGAGTGAAAGCTATTGTTGTAAGTAAACTCCATCAATGGTAACAACTGCTCCCAACTACCAGCCTGCTCTAGTACACAAGCCCTCAACAGATCCTCCAAGGTCTGAATAGTACGCTCAGACTGCCCATCAGTTTGAGGATGATAGGCTGTACTAAACCTCAACTTAGTACCCAAGGCCTGCTGAAGACTCTGCCAAAATCTGGATAGAAATTGTGGATCACGATCAGACACTATACTAGAAGGCACACCATGAAGCTTCACTATGTCCCGAATATACAACTGAGTCAACTTCTCCAGTGTGTACTTCTTATTGATCGGGATAAAGTGAGCACACTTTGTTAAACGGTCTACTACAACCCAAATGGCATCACAACCTGCAGCAGTTCTAGGTAGACCTGTTACAAAGTCCATGGCTATGCTATCCCACTTCCATTCAGGGATGTCAAGTGATCGCAACGGACCACCTGGCTTTTGATGCTCAATCTTCACCTTCTGACAAGTCAAGCAATGGGATACGTGATCTGCCACATCTATTTTCAATCCCGGCCACCAGTAAACCTTCTTTAAGTCCTGATACATCTTTGTTGTACCGGGGTGGAAACTCATTTTTGTTTGGTGAGCTTCCCACAATATGTCTCTACGAATCTCAAAGTCCATTGGAACACATATTCTACCTCTAAACCTGATGATTCCATCTGCACCCTTGGTGAAATCAGGTTCCTCTT